>CM060450.1:156896000-158149334 GCA_030545235.1 Helianthus tuberosus | reverse complement strand
GTGTTTATTTTTTGGTGTCTAATCCGCATATATATATCACCATTGCTCATGATTTTCTTGACTGTATATCTATAAAATGTTACCATATACACGTGTGATTTAGTTTACGAAGATTTTTCAATCCCGAGAACCTCGATCAGAGAGTAAAAAGGCGTAAGGTTCACAATGGTGTAAAACTAAAATGGGATATACCGGGCTAGGATTCGAGTTACAGGAACAAGGGCCAAATCAACCACCCAAGAATGGAATCGTCGAGCGAAAACACTTGACAACCACCTGGAAGCAGCTTTTCTTGCCACCAGACCTTTCTCCATCAGTTAGGAATCTGGTGCGGTCACTAAACACATTCCTTAAATTGTAGCCATTTTTTTAGTGTTTATTTTTTGGTGTCTAATCCGCATATATATCACCATTGCTCTTGATTTTCTTGACTGTATATCTATAAAATGTAAACATATACACGTGTGATTTAGTTTACGAAGATTTTTCAATGCCGAGAACCTCGATCAGAGAGTAGAAAAGGCGTAAGATTCACAATGGTGTAAAACTAAAATGGCATATACCGGGCTACGATTCGAGTTACAGGAACAAGGGCCAAACTAACCACCCAAGAATGGAATCGTCAACCGAAAACACTTGACAACCACCTGGAAGCAGCTTTTCTTGCAACCAGACCTTTCTCCATCAATTAGGAATCTGATGCCGTCACTAAACACATTCCTTAAGTTGTAGCCATTTTTTTAGTGTTTATTTTTTGGTGTCTAATCCGCATATATATCACCAAAGCTCTTGATTTTCTTGACTGTATATCTATAAAATGTCAACATATACACGTGTGATTTAGTTTACGAAGATTTTTGAATGCCGAGAACCTCGATCAAAGAGTAGAAAAGGCATAAGGTTCACAATGGTGTAAAACTAAAATGGGATATACCGGGCTAGGATTCGAGTTACAGGAACAAGGGCCAAACCAACCACCCAAGAATGGAATCGTCGAGCGAAAACACTTGACAACCTCCTGGAAGCAGCTTTTTTTGCTACCAGACCTTTCTCTATCAGTTAGGAATCTGATGCCATCACTAAACACATTCCTTAAATTGTAGCCATTTTTTGAGTGTTTATTTTTTGGTGTCTAATCCGCAAATATATCACCATTGCTCTTGATTTTCTTGACTGTATATCTCTTAAATGTCAACATATACACGTGTGATTTAGTTTATGAAGATTTTTCAATGCCGAGAACCTCGATTAGAGTGTAAAAAAGTCATCAGGTTCACAATGGTCTAAAACTAAAATGGGATATATCGGGCTAGGATTCGAGTTACAGGAACAAGGGACAAACCAACCACCCAAGAATGGAACTGTCGAGCAAAAACACTTGACAACCTCCTGCAAGCAGCTTTTCTTGCCACCAGACATTTCTCCATCAATTAGGAATCTGATGCCGTCACTAAACACATTCCTTAAATTGTAGCCATTTTTTGAATGTTTATTTTTTGGTGTCTAATCCGCATATATATCACCATTGCTCTTGATTTTCTTGACTGTATATCTCTTAAATGTCAACATATACACGTGTGATTTAGTTTACGAAGAATTTTCAATTCCAAGAACCTCGATCAGAGAGTAAAAAAGACAAAAGGTTCACAATGGTGTAAAACTAAAATTGGATATACTGGGCTAGGATTCGAGTTACAGGACCAAGGGCCAAACCAACCACCCAAGAATGGAATCGTCAAGCGAAAACACTTGACAACCTCTTGGAAGCAGCTTTTCTTGCCAACAGACCTTTCTCCATCACTTAGGAATCTGATGCCATCACTAAACATATTCCTTAAATTGTACCCATTTTTTGAGTGTTTATTTTTTAGTGTCTAATCCGTATATATATCACCATTGCTCTTGATTTTCTTAACTGTATATCTCTTAAATGTCAACATATACACGTGTGATTTAGTTTACGTAGATTTTTCAATGCCAAGAAACTCGATCAGAGAGTAAAAAAGGCATAAGGTTCACAATGGTGTAAAACTAAAATTGGATATACTGGGCTAGGATTCGAGTTACAGGAATAAGGGCCAAACCAACCACCCAAGAATGGAATCGTCAAGCGAAAACACTTGACAACCTCCTGGAAGCAGCTTTTCTTGCCACCAGACCTTTCTCCATCAGCTTTTCTTGATTTTCTTGACTGTATATCTCTTAAATGTCAACATATACGCGTGTGATTTAGTTTACGTAGATTTTTCAATGCCGAAAACCTCGATCAGAGAGTAAAAAAGGCATAAGGTTCACAATGGTGTAAAACTAAAATTGGATATACTGGGCTAGGATTCGAGTTACAGGAACAAGGGCCAAACCAACCACCCAAGAATGGAATCGTCAAGCGAAAACACTTGACAACCTCCTGGAAGCAGCTTTTCTTGCCACCAGACCTTTCTCCATCAGTTAGGAATTTGATGCCGTTACTAAACACATTCCTTAAGTTGTAGCCAGTTTTTTAGTGTTTATTTTTTGGTGTCTAATCCGCATATATATAAATCACCATTGCCCTTGGTTTTCTTGACTGTATATCTCTTAAATGTCAACATATACACTCGTGATTTAGTTTACGAAGATTTTTCAATGCCGAGAACATCGATCAGAGAGTAAAAAAGGCGTATGGTTCACAATGGTGTAAAACTAAAATCAGATATACCGGGCTTGGAATCGAGTTACAGGAACAAGGGCCAAACCAACCACCCATGAATGGAATCGTCGAGCGAAAACACTTGACAACCTCCTGGAAGCAGCTTTTCTTGCCACCAGACCTTTCTCCATCAATTAGGAATCTGATTCCGTCACTAAACACATTCCTTAAGTTGTAGCCATTTTTTTAGTGTTTATTTTTTGGTGTCTAATCCGCATATATATCACCATTGCTCTTGATTTTCTTGACTGTATATCTCTTAAATGTCAACATATACACATGTGATTTAGTTTACGAAGATTTTTCAATGCCGAGAACCTCGATCAGAGAGTAAAAAAGGCGTAAGGTTCACAATGTTGTAATACTAAAATGGGATACACCGGGCTAGGATTCGAGTTACAGGAACAAGGGCCAAGCCAACCACCCAAAAATGGAATCGTCGAGCGAAAACATTTGACAACCTCCTGGAAGCAGCTTTTCTTGCCACCAGACCTTCCGCCATCAATTAGTAATCTGATGCCGTCACTAAACACATTCCTTAAATTGTAGCCATTTTTTTAGTGTTTAATTTTTGGTGTCTAATCCGCCTATATATCATCATTGCTCTTGATTTTCTTGACTGTATATCTCTTAAATGTCAACATACACACGTGTGATTGAGTTTATGAAGATTTTTCAATGCTGAGAACCTCGATCAGAGAGTAAAAAAGGCGTAAGGTTCACAATGGTGTAAAACTAAAATGTGATATACCGGGCTAGGATTCGAGTTACAGGAACAAGGGCCAAACCAACCACCCAAGAATGGAATCGTCGAGCGAAAACATTTGACAACCTCCTGGAAGCAGCTTTTCTTGCCACCAGACCTTTCTCCATCAATTAGGAATCTGATGCCGTCACTAAACACATTCCTTAAATAGTACCCATTTTTTGATTGTTTATTTTTTGGTGTCTAATTCGCATATATATCACCATTGCTCTTGATTTTCTTGACTGTATATCTCTTAAATGTCAACATATACGCGTGTGATTTAGTTTACGTAGATTTTTCAATGCCGAGAAACTCGATCAGAGAGTAAAAAAGGCATAAGGTTCACAATGGTGTAAAACTAAAATTAGATATACTGGGCTAGGATTCGAGTTACAGGAACAAGGGCCAAACCAACCACCCAAGAATGGAATCGTCAAGCGAAAACACTTGACAACCTCCTGGAAGCAGCTTTTCTTGCCACCAGACCTTTCTCCATCAGCTTTTCTTGATTTTCTTGACTGTATATCTCTTAAATGTCAACCTATACGCGTGTGATTTAGTTTACGTAGATTTTTCAATGCCGAAAACCTCGATCAGAGAGTAAAAAAGGCATAAGGTTCACAATGGTGTAAAACTAAAATTGGATATACTGGGCTAGGATTCGAGTTACAGGAACAAGGGCCAAACCAACCACCCAAGAATGGAATCGTCAAGCGAAAACACTTGACAACCTCCTGGAAGCAGCTTTTCTTGCCACCAGACCTTTCTCCATTAGTTAGGAATTTGATGCCGTTACTAAACACATTCCTTAAATTGTAGCCAGTTTTTTAGTGTTTATTTTTTGGTGTCTAATCCGCATATATATAAATCACCATTGCCCTTAGTTTTCTTGACTGTATATCTCTTAAATGTCAACATATACACTCGTGATTTACTTTACGAAGATTTTTCAATGCCGAGAACATCGATCAGAGAGTAAAAAAGGCGTATGGTTCACAATGGTGTAAAACTAAAATCAGATATACCGGGCTTGGAATCGAGTTACAGGAACAAGGGCCAAACCAACCACCCATGAATGGAATCGTCGAGCGAAAACACTTGACAACCTCCTGGAAGCAGCTTTTCTTGCCACCAGACCTTTCTCCATCAATTAGGAATCTGATTCCGTCACTAAACACATTCCTTAAGTTGTAGCCATTTTTTTAGTGTTTATTTTTTGGTGTCTAATCCGCATATATATCACCATTGCTCTTGATTTTCTTGACTGTATATCTCTTAAATGTCAACATATACACGTGTGATTTAGTTTACGAAGATTTTTCAATGCCGAGAACCTCGATCAGAGAGTAAAAAAGGCGTAAGGTTCACAATGTTGTAATACTAAAATGGGATACACCGGGCTAGGATTCGAGTTACAGGAACAAGGGCCAAGCCAACCACCCAAAAATGGAATCGTCGAGCGAAAACATTTGACAACCTCCTGGAAGCAGCTTTTCTTGCCACCAGACCTTTCGCCATCAATTAGTAATCTGATGCCGTCACTAAACACATTCCTTAAATTGTAGCCATTTTTTTAGTGTTTAATTTTTGGTGTCTAATCCGCCTATATATCATCATTGCTCTTGATTTTCTTGACTGTATATCTCTTAAATGTCAACATACACACGTGTTATTGAGTTTACGAAGATTTTTCAATGCTGAGAACCTCGATCAGAGAGTAAAAAAGGCGTAAGGTTCACAATGATGTAAAACTAAAATGGGATATACCGGGCTAGGATTCGAGTTACAGGAACAAGGGCCAAACCAACCACCCAAGAATGGAATCGTCGAGCGAAAACACTTGACAACCTCCTGGAAGCAGATTTTCTTGCCACCAGACCTTTCTCCATCAATTAGGAATCTGATGCCGTCACTAAACACATTCCTTAAATAGTACCCATTTTTTGATTGTTTATTTTTTGGTGTCTAATTCGCATATATATCACCATTGCTCTTGATTTTCTTGACTGTATATCTCTTAAATGTCAACATATACGCGTGTGATTTAGTTTACGTAGATTTTTCAATGCCGAGAAACTCGATCAGAGAGTAAAAAAGGCATAAGGTTCACAATGGTGTAAAACTAAAATTGGATATACTGGGCTAGGATTCGAGTTACAGGAACAAGGGCCAAACCAACCACCCAAGAATGGAATCGTCAAGCGAAAACACTTGACAACCTCCTGGAAGCAGCTTTTCTTGCCACCAGACCTTTCTCCATCAGCTTTTCTTGATTTTCTTGACTGTATATCTCTTAAATGTCAACCTATACGCGTGTGATTTAGTTTACGTAGATTTTTCAATGCCGAAAACCTCGATCAGAGAGTAAAAAACGCATAAGGTTCACAATGGTGTAAAACTAAAATTGGATATACTGGGCTAGGATTCGAGTTACAGGAACAAGGGCCAAACCAACCACCCAAGAATGGAATCGTCAAGCGAAAACACTTGACAACCTCCTGGAAGCAGCTTTTCTTGCCACCAGACCTTTCTCCATCAGTTAGGAATTTGATGCCGTTACTAAACACATTCCTTAAATTGTAGCCAGTTTTTTAGTGTTTATTTTTTGGTGTCTAATCCGCATATATATAAATCACCATTGCCCTTGGTTTTCTTGACTGTATATCTCTTAAATGTCAACATATACACTCGTGATTTAGTTTACGAAGATTTTTCAATGCCGAGAACATCGATCAGAGAGTAAAAAAGGCGTATGGTTCACAATGGTGTAAAACTAAAATCAGATATACCGGGCTTGGAATCGAGTTACAGGAACAAGGGCCAAACCAACCACCCATGAATGGAATCGTCGAGCGAAAACACTTGACAACCTCCTGGAAGCAGCTTTTCTTGCCACCAGACCTTTCTCCATCAATTAGGAATCTGATTCCGTCACTAAACACATTCCTTAAGTTGTAGCCATTTTTTTAGTGTTTATTTTTTGGTGTCTAATCCGCATATATATCACCATTGCTCTTGATTTTCTTGACTGTATATCTCTTAAATGTCAACATATACACGTGTGATTTAGTTTACGAAGATTTTTCAATGCCGAGAACCTCGATCAGAGAGTAAAAAAGGCGTAAGGTTCACAATGTTGTAATACTAAAATGGGATACACCGGGCTAGGATTCGAGTTACAGGAACAAGGGCCAAGCCAACAACCCAAAAATGGAATCGTCGAGCGAAAACACTTGACAACCTCCTGGAAGCAGCTTTTCTTGCCACCAGACCTTTCGCCATCAATTAGTAATCTAATGCCGTCACTAAACACATTCCTTAAATTGTAGCCATTTTTTTAGTGTTTAATTTTTGGTGTCTAATCCGCCTATATATCATCATTGCTCTTGATTTTCTTGACTGTATATCTCTTAAATGTCAACATACACACGTGTGATTGAGTTTACGTAGATTTTTCAATGCCGAGAAACTCGATCAGAGAGTAAAAAAGGCATAAGGTTCACAATGGTGTAAAACTAAAATTGGATATACTGGGCTAGGATTCGAGTTACAGGAACAAGGGCCAAACCAACCACCCAAGAATGGAATCGTCAAGCGAAAACACTTGACAACCTCCTGGAAGCAGCTTTTCTTGCCACCAGAACTTTCTCCATCAGCTTTTCTTGATTTTCTTGACTGTATATCTCTTAAATGTCAACATATACGCGTGTGATTTAGTTTACGTAGATTTTTCAATGCCGAAAACCTCAATCAGAGAGTAAAAAAGGCATAAGGTTCACAATGGTGTAAAACTAAAATTGGATATACTGGGCTAGGATTCGAGTTACAGGAACAAGGGCCAAACCAACCACCCAAGAATGGAATCGTCAAGCGAAAACACTTGACAACCTCCTGGAAGCAGCTTTTCTTGCCACCAGACCTTTCTCCATCAGTTAGGAATTTGATGCCGTTACTAAACACATTCCTTAAATTGTAGCCAGTTTTTTAGTGTTTATTTTTTGGTGTCTAATCCGCATATATATAAATCACCATTGCCCTTGGTTTTCTTGACTGTATATCTCTTAAATGTCAACATATACACTCGTGATTTAGTTTACGAAGATTTTTCAATGCCGAGAACATCGATCAGAGAGTAAAAAAGGCGTATGGTTCACAATGGTGTAAAACTAAAATCAGATATACCGGGCTTGGAATCGAGTTACAGGAACAAGGGCCAAACCAACCACCCATGAATGGAATCGTCGAGCGAAAACACTTGACAACCTCCTTGAAGCAGCTTTTCTTACCACCAGACCTTTCTCCATCAATTAGGAATCTGATTCCGTCACTAAACACATTCCTTAAGTTGTAGCCATTTTTTTAGTGTTTATTTTTTGGTGTCTAATCCGCATATATATCACCATTGCTCTTGATTTTCTTGACTGTATATCTCTTAAATGTCAACATATACACGTGTGATTTTGTTTACGAAGATTTTTCAATGCCGAGAACCTCGATCAGAGAGTAAAAAAGGCGTAAGGTTCACAATGTTGTAATACTAAAATGGGATACACCGGGCTAGGATTCGAGTTACAGGAACAAGGGCCAAGCCAACCACCCAAAAATGGAATCGTCGAGCGAAAACATTTGACAACCTCCTGGAAGCAGCTTTTCTTGCCACCAGACCTTTCGCCATCAATTAGTAATCTGATGCCGTCACTAAACACATTCCTTAAATTGTAGCCATTTTTTTAGTGTTTAATTTTTGGTGTCTAATCCGCCTATATATCATCATTGCTCTTGATTTTCTTGACTGTATATCTCTTAAATGTCAACATACACACGTGTGATTGAGTTTACGAAGATTTTTCAATGCTGAGAACCTCGATCAGAGAGTAAAAAAGGCGTAAGGTTCACAATGGTGTAAAACTAAAATGGGATATACCGGGCTAGGATTCGAGTTACAGGAACAAGGGCCAAACCAACCACCCAAGAATGGAATCGTCGAGCGAAAACACTTGACAACCTCCTGGAAGCAGCTTTTCTTGCCACCAGACCTTTCTCCATCAATTAGGAATCTGATGCCGTCACTAAACACATTCCTTAAATAGTACCCATTTTTTGATTGTTTATTTTTTGGTGTCTAATTCGCATATATATCACCATTGCTCTTGATTTTCTTGACTGTATATCTCTTAAATGTCAACATATACGCGTGTGATTTAGTTTACGTATATTTTTCAATGCCGAGAAACTCGATCAGAGAGTAAAAAAGGCATAAGGTTCACAATGGTGTAAAACTAAAATTGGATATACTGGGCTAGGATTCGAGTTACAGGAACAAGGGCCAAACCAACCACCCAAGAATGGAATCGTCAAGCGAAAACACTTGACAACCTCCTGGAAGCAGCTTTTCTTGCCACCAGACCTTTCTCCATCAGCTTTTCTTGATTTTCTTGACTGTATATCTCTTAAATGTCAACCTATACGCGTGTGATTTAGTTTACGTAGATTTTTCAATGCCGAAAACCTCGATCAGAGAGTAAAAAAGGCATAAGGTTCACAATGGTGTAAAACTAAAATTGGATATACTGGGCTAGGATTCGAGTTACAGGAACAAGGGCCAAACCAACCACCCAAGAATGGAATCGTCAAGCGAAAACACTTGACAACCTCCTGGAAGCAGCTTTTCTTGCCACCAGACCTTTCTCCATCAGTTAGGAATTTGATGCCGTTACTAAACACATTCCTTAAATTGTAGCCAGTTTTTTAGTGTTTATTTTTTGGTGTCTAATCCGCATATATATAAATCACCATTGCCCTTGGTTTTCTTGACTGTATATCTCTTAAATGTCAACATATACACTCGTGATTTAGTTTACGAAGATTTTTCAATGCCGAGAACATCGATCAGAGAGTAAAAAAGGCGTATGGTTCACAATGGTGTAAAACTAAAATCAGATATACCGGGCTTGGAATCGAGTTACAGGAACAAGGGCCAAACCAACCACCCATGAATGGAATCGTCGAGCGAAAACACTTGACAACCTCCTGGAAGCATCTTTTCTTGCCACCAGACCTTTCTCCATCAATTAGGAATCTGATTCCGTCACTAAACACATTCCTTAAGTTGTAGCCATTTTTTTAGTGTTTATTTTTTGGTGTCTAATCCGCATATATATCACCATTGCTCTTGATTTTCTTGACTGTATATCTCTTAAATGTCAACATATACACGTGTGATTTTGTTTACGAAGATTTTTCAATGCCGAGAACCTCGATCAGAGAGTAAAAAAGGCGTAAGGTTCACAATGTTGTAATACTAAAATGGGATACACCGGGCTAGGATTCGAGTTACAGGAACAAGGGCCAAGCCAACCACCCAAAAATGGAATCGTCGAGCGAAAACATTTGACAACCTCCTGGAAGCTGCTTTTCTTGCCACCAGACCTTTCGCCATCAATTAGTAATCTAATGCCGTCACTAAACACATTCCTTAAATTGTAGCCATTTTTTTAGTGTTTAATTTTTGGTGTCTAATCCGCCTATATATCATCATTGCTCTTGATTTTCTTGACTGTATATCTCTTAAATGTCAACATACACACGTGTGATTGAGTTTACGAAGATTTTTCAATGCTGAGAACCTCGATCAGAGAGTAAAAAAGGCGTAAGGTTCACAATGGTGTAAAACTAAAATGGGATATACCGGGCTAGGATTCGAGTTACAGGAACAAGGGCCAAACCAACCACCCAAGAATGGAATCGTCGAGCGAAAACACTTGACAACCTCCTGGAAGCTGATTTTCTTGCCACCAGACCTTTCTCCATCAATTAGGAATCTGATGCCGTCACTAAACGCATTCCTTAAATTGTAGCGATTTTTTGGTGTCTAATCCGCATATATATCCGCATATTGCTCTTGATTTTCTTGACTGTATATCTCTTAAATATCAACATATACACGTGTGATTTAATTTACGAATATTTTTCAATGCCGAGAACCTCGATCAGAGAGTAAAAAAGGCTTGAGGTTCACAATGGTGTAAAACTAAAATGGGATATACCGGGCTAGGATTCGCGTTACAGGAACAAGGGCCAAAGCAACCACCCAAGAATGGAATCGTCGAGAGAAAAGGCTTAACAACCTCCTGGAAGCAGCTTTTCTTGCCACAAGACCTTTCTCCATCAATTAGGAATCTGATGCCGTCACTAAACACATTCCTTAAATTGTAGCCATTTTTTGAGTGTTTATTTTTTGGTGTCTAATCCGCATATATATCACCATTGCTCGTGATTTTCTTGATTGTATATCTCTTAAATGTCAAAATATACACGTGTGATTGAGTTTACGAAGATTTTTCAATGCCGAGAACCTCGATCAGACCTTTCTCGAGAGAGAAAACGCTTGATAACCTTGTCACACCCCCAAAATCCACAAGCGGAGTACTACCGCATGGAGGCGTGACTGACCAGGATCTAGCCACCAATCATATTGAATAATGCAATTAAGTAAATAAAACCAAACCCAATATAATTAGTGTTCAGAAGAAACCAAACATGTTCAAGTAATCAGCGGAAGCATAGTAATGTTTAAATAACCCAACATAGTTTAAAGTTCAAATGTTAAGTATGGGACATAACAGTCCATATCCCACAACGACTTCTCCTCCTCGTGCATGCTCCGTAAGCTCCTAACGACCTGCAAGGCATGTAACAACGAGTCAACAACAAAGTTGAGCGAGTTCACAGTTGGTGTTCAATGATAAGTTGTTTCAAAAACCATGAGTTCATTTGTAAGCCATAAGTTAACCAGTTTCCCTGTTTTCCCAAACATATCCATAACCAGTGGGGGCTTCCCCATGTGAACCACTAGACCCGTTACCATATCGACCACTGACTAAAGTAAGTTGGTGCCCTGACGTCAATGTCTCTCATCATTGACTAGTGCCCAGATCCATTAGTTCACGCCCGTCCTCTGCGGCACGGTGTTAGGCTTGTCAAACCTAAATAGCGCTATCTAACTAATGACCCGCTCGCCATTGGCCCTGCGACTAAGTCAATATAAAAGGAGGGACTTCATGATAGAGATTTTGGTCTAGTATACGTGTTGTCACCCTTCAATAAAGAGGGTGTGTACGAAATCCCCAAACTAGGAGATAACGTAGGTTCCAAATCAATTCCTTATCACATGTTGTCACCCTTCAATATAGAGGGTGTGTACGTGTTCCAAACCAGGAGATCACGCAGTTTCAGTTTAAATCCTTTACCCATTCCCAACCCTTGGGAATCCCATGCCTTGTGGAAAGTGTGAACTCACCTCGGTTTGCTCGGTATGCTCAACTACTTGTGTACAAACAATTCAGTCAAAGCCTATAGTATGCACGTATACACAATCAGTTTATGTTCGTAATGATTCGCATGCAATCTAACATCACAAGGTGTGCTTGGGAAATTATTATCAAGTAACACATAAACAGCTAATCAACCCATACACGAT
The DNA here is from genome assembly GCA_030545235.1 of Helianthus tuberosus. Lineage (NCBI taxonomy): Eukaryota > Viridiplantae > Streptophyta > Magnoliopsida > Asterales > Asteraceae > Helianthus > Helianthus tuberosus. Next base: position 158,137,418 of record CM060450.1, on the reverse strand, counting down.
TCCAAGTTTACATGTATGTTCCATAACCATGTTTATCAGTTAAGTGTACTGGTTGTAAGAACCAAATTATGTCATCCACCTATAAGCAAACATCGTTAACAGTAGATAATATAAACAATTACTAACATACATGTGGTATCCATAAACATATTAACCTACTGTTCCCTATAAGCTTCACGACGAACTTGGGATTTCGTCGACACAGGGTCACGACGAAATGGTCACGACGAACATTAGATTTCGTCAACACAGGGTCACGACGAAATGGTCACGACGAACATTAGATTTCGTTGACACAGGGTCATGACGAAAAAGGCCACGACAAACATTGGATTTCGTCAACACAGGGTTTTCGTTGGCCCAGGATTTGGTCGGGTAAGGGTCTTCGTTGGGACAGGGATTTCGTCGGGGTGAAGCATGATCATCATCAACAGTTACGTAACCCAGAAACCCTAATGATCATCTAACAGTTACATATCACATAACCCTAATTGCATTCTAACAGTTGATCATCAATCATCACACCTAGCCACGAATTACATGTTATCGGGTTGTTGATTCATACAAACTGTATCATCCATTCACTTAAACATTCAGATATATACACAACGTCAATTTGAAAATGAATAGTGGGCATACACAATCAAGTCTAGTCTAAATGATTCACAAAAGAATCATCAAACCCTACCCATTAACCAATAATCTAACGACCCGTTATAAGAAATCTCATCATCTAATCATGATCTACGCATTACTTCGCAACCGCAAACAATGATTTCAGTTAAACCATTAAAGACGATATCAAGCAAGCAATCATGCAAAGGTTAAACACTAACCACGATAGAAAACTAACAGATTGATCGGAAAGAAAAGGCTTCGAAGGCTTGTAGTTGCCGTCGCACAGGAAAAGAGGTGCTCTAGGGTTCTATAAGTGCTCTAATGTAACTGATCTCAAGGGTTATAACGTGAATGAAGTTGGGCCGGCAGAATAGTCTTGGACCAAAGCCCATTCCCGAAGAAAATGCCTGATTTCGTCGAAGTGGTGAGTGTGACGAACACTCCAAGTTCGTCAGGTGGGTGTTTTCGTCGGGCATTTGAATGTACGGGTTAGGGTTGTAGGCTTTACATGGTTTACAAGTTCCACAGTTTATATACTAACACCTTAAACATAGGCATGCACAAATACAAACATCTCAAGCATATAACAAACATACACAATGACAAGGCAACTAAATCACGCAAACACAAATGCAAAACAAATTACGTGTCGAGGAAAGACCTTGGAAACTCGAGTTGTCACATCATCCCCAACTTGAAAGAAATTCCATCCCGAAATTTAGCACGTGGTTACTGAGGAAGCTAGTTGTGTTGCGTTGTTTCCTGGTTTTCCTGGGGTGTCACATCATCCCCCCGTTGGTTTGGAATTTCGTCCCGAAATTCCGCAGTAGCTTCAGCCTCAGTAGTGGTTGTACTCTTCTCGAACAACTGGGGATACTTGTGTTTCATTTGATCTTCTCGTTCCCAGGTGAACTCTGGGCCACGACGGGAGTTCAAATGAACTCGAACAAGAGGTATTCTGGTGCGCTTCAGAATCTTAACGTCTCGGTCTGTGATTTCTACTGGTTCCTCGACGAATCGCAACTGATCGTCGATTGTGAGCCCATTCAAAGGAACTATGAGGGTCTCATCTGACAGACATTTCTTCAGATTTGACACGTGGAATACGTTGTGAACTCCGCTGAGTTCTTCAGGTAGATTCAATCTGTAGGTGACCTTGCCAATTCGTTATGTGATTTCGAAAGGTCCGACATAACGTGGGTTCAGCTTGCCTCTTTTACCAAAACGAACCACACCCTTCCAGGGTGAGACTTTAAGTAGAACCCGGTCCCCGACCTGGAATTCTAGAGGTTTCCTACGCTTATCAGCGTAGATTTTCTGACGGTCACGAGCTGCCGCCATTCGTTGTCGTATCTGAACAATCTTTTCTGTCGTGTCGACGATGAGTTATGGACCTGTGATCTGGCTGTCGCCAACCTGTGCCCAACAAAGAGGTGATCGGCATTTACGCCCGTACAACGCCTCAAACGGAGCAGCTTGGATGCTGTTGTGGTAACTGTTGTTATACGAAAATTCCACCAAAGGGAGGTGTCTTTCCCAACCATTGCCAAAATCGATTACACATGCTCGAAGCCTGTCTTCAAGGGTTTGGATGGTGCGCTCAGACTGCCCATCCGTCTGTGGATGATAAGCGGTGCTCATGTCTAAACGTGAGCCAAAGGACTTGTGCATAGCTTGCCACAACTCAGAAGTAAAACGTGCATCATGATCGGAAATAATAGAGGTTGGCACCCCGTGCCTCGAAACCACTTCCTTCAGATAGACGTCTGCTAAAATGGAAAACTTATCCGTTTCTTTGATAGCCAAAAAGTGCGCAGACTTAGTCAATCGATCCACTATCACCCAAATAGTATCATTTCCTCATTGTGATCTAAGTAGGCCAGTAACAAAATCCATGGAAATTTGCTCCCATTTCCATGTCGGTATCTCTGGTTGTTGAAGTAGGCCTGATGGTTTCTGATATTGGATCTTGACTCTCGCACAAGTCAAACATTTGCTGACGTAAGTTGCTATGTTGGCCTTCATGCTAGGCCACCAGTATGTAGTCTTTAGGTCATGGTACATCTTATCCGAACCAGGATGTACTGAGTAACGAGACTTATGTGCTTCATCCATCACAAGCTCGCGTAAGTTTCCATAAAGTGGAACCCAAATGCGCCCTGTTATGTAGTAGGCGCCGTCTTCCTTTTATTCTAATCGTTTCCTCGATCCTCGCAGGGACTCGGCCCTGATATTCTCTGCTTTCAATGCTTCAACTTGAGCATCTCGTATCTGAGTAGGAAGACTAGATTGGATGGTAAGTTGTAACGCTCGCACCTGCTTAGGTTTTGACTCCTTTCGGCTGAGGGCGTCAGCCACAACATTGGCCTTGCACGGATGGTACTTGATCGCACATTCGTAGTCATTAAAGAGTTCGACCCATTGGCGCTGTCGCATGTTCCACTCCTTCTATTCGAATATATGCTGGAGACTCCTATGATCGGTGTAAATAGTGCACTTGGTACCGTACAGGTAATGTCTCCATATCTTAAGAGCAAAAACCACTGCTCCCAACTCCAATTCGTGCGTAGTGTAGTTCCTTTCTTGAACTTTAAGTTGGCGTGATGCATAAGCAATGACCTTGTCACATTGCATCAACACGCAGCCAAGTCCTTGAATGGACGCGTCGCAATAAACCACAAAATCATCTGTGCCTTCAGGAAATGAGAGAATAGGTGCGCTACAAAGTCTATTCTTTAAGTGCTGAAACACGGACTCCTGTGCATCACCCCAACGGTAGGTGACACCCTTCTGAGTTAGTGAAGTGAGAGGTTGTGCAATCTTGGAGAAATCCTTGATAAACCTTCGGTAGTAGCCCGCCAAACCCAAGAATTGGCGGATTTCTGTTGGTGTACGGGGTGCAGGCCAGTTCTTGATTGAATCAACCTTGGATGGATCAACATGAATCCCATCATCGTTTACCACGTGACCTAGGAAATGGACTTCGCGAAGCCAAAAGCCACATTTCGAGAATTTGGCATACAACTGCTCTGTTCGAAGGAGTTCCAAAATAAGCCTCAGGTGTTGCTCGTGTTCCTCCTGACTCTTTGAATATATCAGGATGTCGTCGATGAATACAATTACAAACTTATCCAGGTAAGGCTTGCACACTCTGTTCATAAGATCCATGAAGACCGCAGGTGCGTTTGTCAATCCAAAAGGCATAACCAGAAACTCGTAATGCCCATAACGAGTCCTGAATGCTGTCTTAGAGATATCCTCGTCTCGGACTCTCAGTTGATGGTAGCCTGACCTTAGGTCAATCTTTGAGTAGAAACTCGACCCTTGCAACTGGTCGAATAAGTCATCAATGCGTGGAAGAGGATAGCGATTCTTCACGGTCACCTTGTTGAGTTCGCGATAGTCAATACACATTCTGAAGGTACCATCTTTCTTCTTTACAAATAAGACTGGAGCTCCCCAGGGCGAAGAGCTAGGACGTATAAAACCCTTGTCCAAGAGCTCTTGTAGTTGTGTAGATAGTTCCTCTTGTTCAGATGGAGCTAGACGATAAGGTGCTCGAGCTATTGGTGCTGCCCCAGGAGCTAGCTCGATCTGAAACTCGACTTGACGGGAGGTGGTAATCCAGGTAATTCCTCAGGGAAGTCACGCACAATAGGAATGTCTTCTATCTTGTTTTCTTCCGTTGAGGTGTCAGCAACGAGGGCTAGAATAGTAGTGTGGCCCTTACGCAAACACTTCTGGGCCTTAAGGAAAGAGATGATGCTTACGACCGCACCACTCTTGTCACCATGAACCACAAGTGGTTCTTCACCAGAACGAGGAATGCGGACAATCTTCTCCTTGCAAAGAATCTCTGCTTGATGTTGAGATAACCAATCCATCCCAATAACGATGTCGAAACTACCAAGAACGATGGGGATGAGATCGATAGGGAAAGTCTAACCAGCTAGGACGAGATTACAACCCTTAACTATGTGTATGGCCTCAAGACTCTTACCGTTTGCTAGTTCTACCATGTGCTTGGTGTTCAAAAGTGTTGGGGTACGTTTAAGCATTTGGCTAACTTTTAAAGATATGTAACTAGTATCGGCACCCGAATCAAATAAAACAATAACAAAGAAATCATCCAGTAGAAACTTACCCATCACAACGTTGGGATCGTTCCTTGCATCACCCTGCCCAATCACGAACGCACGTCCCCTGGCACCATTGCCATCATTGTTTCCCCCATTATTGTTTCCGTTCCCCTGATTGTTGTTGTTGTTCTGTTTCTGATTCAGCTGGGGGCAGTCTCTTTTGAAGTGGCCTTCAGCACCACACTGAAAGCATCCTTTTTTGTTACCCTGCTGCTGCTGTTGTGGAGCTTGCTGCTGGTTCTATCGTTGCTGATTTGCAGGGTAGAGGTTCCTGCAATCCTTGGCCGCATGGACAGGTTTGTTACACCTCTGACAAGTGCCCTTAGCACACAGTCCGCTATGATGGAAACCACAACGATTGCATTTGGGGTGGTTCCCCTTGTACCCACTCTGCCCTTGACTACCAGAAGATTGTTGACCAGGGCTCTTGTAGACATCAGTCTTCCGCTGCTGAGATTGGGACTGAGCTGATGTTGAACCCTTGCTTGAGACTCCATGCCATTTGCGCTTGTTGTCGCTGGGGGCATCAGAAGTAGTAGTAGTAGTAGTAGCACTAATACGCTTGGGCAACCTGTTCTGCTCGACGGCCTGATCAGTGAGACGATGAGCCAAACGAATAACTTGCTGAATTGTGGTGAGGTTCGCTGCAGTCACATGACTCTGGATCTCTGGCACTAAACCTTTGAGGTACAGCTCGATACACTTGATAGGAGGATCTACCATAGTAGGACACAAGATAGACAGCTCGTTCGATCTTTTCGTATACGCTTCGATTTCCGACCCCGTCATCTTTAAGTTGTAGAAATCTACTTCTAGCTTGTGGATGTCATCTCGATTGCAGTACTCTTCCTTGATCAAATCTTTGAAGTCGTTCCATGGGGTGGCATTAGCAGCAGCCAACCCCAGCATTTGTACCTGAGCGTTCCACCACGTGAGCGCTACGCCTTCAAGAGTACCAGTAGCAAATTTCACCCTACGAGCCTCAGGGCATTCACACATCTCGAAGACAGATTCGAGCTTCTCGAACCAGTGGAGGAGGCCTACAGCTCCTTCAGTGCCATTGAAAGTAGTAGGTCGGCAGTCCATAAAAGTTTTGAAAGTACACGCAGGGGGTTGAGCATGTTGACCTGTCGTGTGAGTAGGAAGAGACAAAGTTAAGCACAAGTGTTCGTTCACGAGAGTAGGATCTAAAGATCCTAGAGCAAGTTGTAATAGCAGGTTGTACCTCTTGCTTGAGCGGCTGCGAGTGCTGCAGCAACTTGTTCATTGATTAGAGCCGTCAGCTGGGCTTGAGTTAGGTTGATACGTCCACTCATGATCTTCACAATAAAGGGAGTATGAGTAAGAAAAGCGTCGTGACAATGCGTAAGTGTGGAGTGACAAAAGAGAGTAAGCACACAATGTTTCAAACTGTAGATGCTATGTTGACTAAGCATACCATGAACAATGCACTATGCAAACTAATAAACAGGCAATATAAATATAAACCATATCACCTATAGTGTTGAGTCTTGCACGTGGAGCGAAGAGTCGTTGTGGATCATTGAGCACTGTACAGGTTATAGTCTGGTTTTGTCAAAAAGCTTTTCCCTTTTTAAAACCGAGTTCACTATAACCAATGGCTCTGATACCAATCTGTCATAACCCCAAAATCCACAAGCGGAGTACAACCGCATGGAGGCGTGACTGACCAGGATCTAGCCACCAATCATATTGAACAATGCAATTAAGTAAATAAAACCAAACCCAATATAATTAGTGTTCAGAAGAAACCAAACATGTTCAAGTAAGCAGCGGAAGCATAGTAATGTTTAAATAACCCAACATAGTTTAAAGTTCAAATGTTAAGTATGGGACATAACAGTCCATATCCCACAACGACTTCTCCTCCTTGTGCAAGCTCCATAAGCTCCTAACAACCTGCAAGGCATGTAACAACGAGTCAACAACAAAGTTGAGCGAGTTCACACTTTCCACAAGGCATGGGATTCCCAAGGGTTGGGAATGGGTAAACGATTTAAACTGAAACTGCGTGATCTCCTAGTTTGGAACACGTACACACCCTCTATATTGAAGGGTGACAACATGTGATAAGGAATTGATTTGGAACCTAGGTAATCTCCTGGTTTGGGGATTTCGTACACACCCTCTTTATTGAACGGTGACAACACGGATACTAGACCAAAATCTCTATCATGAAGTCCCTCCTTTTATATCGACTTAATCGCCGGGCCAATGGCGAGCGGGTCATTAGTTAGATAGCGTTATTTAGGTTTGACAAGCCTCACACCGTGCCGCAGAGGACGGGTGTGAACTAATGGATCTGGGCACTAGTCAATGATGATAGACATTGACGTCAGGGCACCAACTTACTTTAGTCGATGGTCGATATGGTAACGGGTCTAGTGGTTCATATGGGGAAGCCCCCACTGGTTATGGATATGTTTGGGAAAACAGGGAAACTGGTTAACTTATGGCTTACAAATGAACTCATGGTTTTTGAAACAACTTATCATGGAACACCAACTGTGAACTCGCTCAACTTTGTTGTTGACTTGTTGTTACATGCCTTGCAGGTCGTTAGGAGCTTATGGAGCTTGCACAAGGAGGAGAAGTCGTTGTGGGATATGGACTGTTATGTCCCATACTTAACATTTGAACTTTAAACTATGTTGGGTTATTTAAACATTACTATGCTTCCGCTGATTACTTGAACATGTTTAGTTTCTTCTGAACACTAATTATATTGGGTTTGGTTTTATTTACTTAATTGCATAGTTCAATATGATTGGTGGCTAGATCCTGGTCAGTCACGCCTCCATGCGGTAGTACTCCGCTTGTGGATTTTGGGGGTGTGACAAACCTCCTGGAAGCAGCTTTTCTTGCCACCAGACCTTTCTCCATCAATTAGGAATATGATGCCGTCACTAAACACATTCCTTAAATTGTAGCCATTTTTTGAGTGTTTATTTTTTGGTGTCTAATCCGCATATATATCACCATTGCTCGTGATTTTCTTGATTGTATATCTCTTAAATTTCAAAATATACACGTGTGATTTAGTTTACGAAGATTTTTCAATGCCGAGAACCTCGATCAGAGAGTAATAAAGACGTAAGGTTCACAATGGTGTAAAACTAAAATGGGATATACTGGGCTAGGATTCGAGTTACAGGAATAAGGGGCAATCCAACCACCTAAGAAAGGAAACGTCGAGCGAAAATACTTGACAACCTCCTGGAAGAAGCTTTTCTTGCCACCAGACCTTTCTCCATCAATTAGGAATCTGATGCCATCACTAATCACATTCCTTAAATTGTAGCCATTTTTTGAGTGTTTATTTTTTGGTGTCTAATCCGCATATATATCACCATTGCTCTTCATTTTCTTGACTGTATATCTCTTAAATGCCAATATATACACGTGTGATTTAGTTTACGAAGATTTTTCAATGCCATAGAACCTCGATCAGAGAGTAAACAAGGCGTAAGGTTCATAATGGTGTAAAAATAAAATGGGATATACCAGGCTAGGATTCGAGTTACAGGAACAAGGGCCAAACCAACCACCCAAGAATGGAATCGTCGAGCGAAAACACTTGACAACTTCCTGGAAACAGCTTTTCTTGCCACCAGACCTTTCTCCATCAATGAGGAATCTGATGCCGTCACTAAACACATTCCTTAAATTGTAGTCATTTGTTGAGAGTTTATTTTTTGGTGTCTAATCCGCATATATATCACCATTGCTCTTGATTTTCTTCACTGTATATCTCTTAAATGTCAACATATACACGTGTGATTTAGTTTACGAAGATTTTTTGTTAGGAAACTTAATTTGTAAGTATTGAAGAAAATCAGATTCAACTGGTTCTATGAAGAAGATAACAGTCCTGAAGATCACAAGAAGAAGAAGAAGATTGGATAGGACAACTGAAAGCTACAACATCTACTTCAAAGAATCACAAGTTGATCAAGAGCTGAAGAAGATTATCAGAGAAGGTCATTTCTGATGGATCTGATGATATTTCTAATGAAATATCATCATTTTCTGACGATTCTGATCATCATATTTTCTGATGATTTGTTCACCAGAATTTCTGATGAAGTGGTTTATCAGAAATTCTGATGAATACCCCACTTGTCTAAAAATCAGCTCTATCCTGCCACAATGACATAAGCAGTTGACATTATTGGATATCATGATTACAAAGGCAACTTGAACGTTGGATTCAATGAATATGTCAAATTGCTACTTTATGCAGGACTTATTGCATGAAAAAAACAATTGTTTATTCATGTACCCAGCCTTCTATAAATAGAAGGCTCACCAAGCAGAAGACGATGAGTTTGAAGCTTAGCATTCATACATACTATATAAACTCCATTGCCCTCTCACCCACAGAATTCAAGATTCATTTGTATTAGATGATAATCTTACAATCACCCTGTAAACTATTTTGTTTCAACGTGATATAAACTTGATAATTCTGTAGGTCTTGTTTCTGAAAGTCTGATTTCCATTTCGGCACATCTTTTTCACATCTACTGAAATCACTTGCCATATTACATGAAAAGAAGTTTTTAAGCCCAAACTGGGTCCAACATTTTTCAATGCCGAGAACCTCGATTAGAGAGTAAAAAAGGCGTAAGGTTCACAATGGTGTAAAACTAAAATGGGATATACCAGGCTAGGATTTGAGTTACAGGAACAAGGGCCAAACCAACAACCCAAGAATGGAATCGTTGAGCGAAAACACCTGACAACCTCATAGAAGCAGCTTTTCTTGCCACCAGACCTTTCTCCATCAATTAGCAATCGGATGCCGTCACTAAACACATTACTTAAATTGTAGCCATTTGTTGAGTGTTTTTTTTGGTGTCTAATCCGCATATATATCACCATTACCCTTGATTTTCCTGACTGTATATCTCTTAAATGTCAACATATACACGTGTGATTTAGTTTACGAAGATTTTTCAATGCCTCGCTCAGAGAGTAAAAAGGGGTAAGGTTCACAATGGTGTAAAATTAAAATGGGATATACCTGGCTAGGATTCGAGTTACAGGAACAAGGGCCAAACCAACCACCCAAGAATGGAATTGTCGAGCGAAAACACTTGACAACCTCCTAGAAGCAGCTTTTCTTGCCACCAGACCTTTCTCCATCAATTAGGAATCTGATGCTGTCTCTAAACACATTTCTTAAATTGCAGCCATTTGTTGAGTGTTTTTTTTGTCTAGTCCGCATATATATCACCATTGCCCTTGATTTTCTTGACTGTATATCTCTTAAATGTCAACATATACACGTGTGATTTAGTTTACGAAGATTTTTCAATGCCGAGAACCTCGTTCAGAGAGTAAAAAAGGCGTAAGGTTCACAATGGTGTAAAATTAAAATGGGATTTACCGGGATAGGATTCGAGTTACAGGAACAAGAGCCAAACCAACCACCCAAGAATGGAATCGTCGAGCGAAAACACTTGTAAAAACCTCCTAGAAGCAGCTTTTCTTGCCACCAGACCTTTCTCCATCAATTAGGAATCTGATGCCGTCACTAAACACATTCCTTAAATTGTAGCCATTTGTTGAGTGTTTTTTTGGTGTCTAATCCACATATATATCACCATTGCCCTTCATTTTCTTGAGTGTATATCTCTTAAATGTCAACATATACATGTGGGATTTAGTTTACGAAGATTTTTCAATGCCGAGAACCTCGATTAGAGAGTAAAAAAGGTGTAAGGTTCACAGTGGTGTAAAATTAAAATGGGATATACCGAGATAGGATTCGAGTTACAGGAACAAGGGCCAAACCAAGCACCCAAGAATGGAATCGTTGAGCGAAAACACTTGACAACCTCCTAGAAGCAGCTTTTCTTGCCACCAGACCTTTCTTCATCAATTAGGAATCTGATCTCATCACTAAACACATTCCCTAAATTGTAGCCATTTGTTGAGTTTTTTTTGGTGTCTAATCCGCATAAATATCACCATTTCCCTTGATTTTCTTGACTGTATATCTCTAAAATGTCAACATATACACGTGTGATTTAGTTTACGAAGATTTTTCAATGTGGAGAACCTCGATCAGAGAGTAAAAAGGCGTAAGGTTCACAATGGTGTAAAATTAAAATGGGATATACCGGGCTAGGATTTGAGTTACATGAACAAGGGCCAAACCAACCACCCAAGAATGGAATCGTCGAGCGAAAACACTTGACAACCTCCTAGAAGCAACTTTTCTTGCCACCAGACCTTTCTCCATCAATTAGGAATCTGATGCCATCACTAAACACATTCCTTAAATTGTAGCCATTTGTTGAGTGTTTTTTTTGGTGTCTAATCCGCATATATATCACCATTGCCCTTGATTTTCTTGACTGTATATCTCTTAAATGTCAACATATACACGTGTGATTTAGTTTATGAAGAATTTTCAACGCTGAGAACCTCGATCAGAGAGTAAAAAAGGCGTAAGGTTCACAATGGTGTAAAATTAAAAAGGGATATACCGGGCTAGGATTCGAGTTACAGGAACAAGGGCCAAACGAACCACCCAAGAATGGAATCGTCGAGCGAAAACACTTGACAACCTCCTAGAAGCAGCTTTTCTTGCCACCAGACCATTCTCCATCAATTAGGAATCTGATGCCGTCACTAAACACATTCCTTAAATTGTAGGCATTTGTTGAGTGTTTTTTTGGTGTCTAATCCGCATATATATCAGCATTGCCCTTGATTTTCTTAACTGTATATCTCTTAAATGTCAACATATATATATGTGATTTAGTTTACGAAGATTTTTCAATGCCGGGAACGTCGATCAGAGAGTAAAAAAGGCGTAAGGTTCACAATGGTGTAAAATTAAAATGGGATATACCGGGCTAGGATTCGAGTTACAGGAACACGGGCCAAACCAACCACCCAAGAATGGAATCATCGAGCGAAAACACTTGATAACCTCCTAGAAGCAGCTTTTCTTGCCACCAGACCTTTCTCCATCAATTAGGAATCTGATGCCGTCACTAAACACATTCCTTAAATTATAGCAATTTGTTGAGTGTTTTTTTTGGTGTCTAATCCGCATATATATCACCATTGCTCTTGATTTTCTTGACTGTATATCTCTTAAATGTCAACATATACGCGCGTGATTTGTTTATGACGATTTTTCAATGCCGAGAACCTCGATCAGAGAGTAAAAAAGGCGTAGGGTTCATAATGGTGTAAAATTAAAATGGGATATACCGGGGGCTAGGATTCGAGTTACAGGAACAAGGGCTAAACCAACCACCCAAGAATGGAATCGTCGAGCGAAAACACTTGACAACCTCCTAGAAGCAGCTTTTCTTGCCACCAGAGCTTTCTCCATTAATTAGTAATCTGATGCCATCACTAAACACTTTCCTTAAATTATAGCCATTTGTTGAGGGTTTTTTTTTTGTGTCTAATCCGCATATATATCACCATTGCCCTTGATTTTCTTGACTCTATATCTCTTAAATGTCAACTTATATACGTGTAATTTAGTTTACGAAGATTTTTCAATGCCGAGAACCTCGATCAGAGACTAAAAAAGGCATAAGGTTCACAATGGTGTAAAATTAAATTGGGAGATACCGGGCTAGGATTCGAGTTACAGGAACAAGGGCCAAACCAACCACCCAAGAATGGAATCGTCGAGCGAAAACACTTGACAACCTCCTAGAAGCAATTTTTCTTGCCACCAGACCTTTCTCCATCAATTAGGAATCTTATGCCGTCACTAAACACATTCCTTAAATTGTAGCTATTTGTTGAGTGTTTTATTTTGTGTCTAATCCGCATATATATCACCATTGCCCTTCATTTTCTTATGTGTATATCTCTTAAATGTCAACATATACAGGTGTGATTTAGTTTACGAAGATTTTTCAATGCCGAGAACCTCGATCAGAGAGGTAAAAAGGCGTAAGGTTCACAATGGTGTAAAATTAAAATGGGATATACCGGGCTAGGATTAGAGTTACAGGAACAAGGGCCAAACCAACATCCCAAGAATGGAATCGTCGAGCAAAAACACTTGACAACCTCCTAGAAGCAGCTTTTCTTGCCACCAGACCTTTCTCCATCAATTAGGAATCTGATGCTGTCACTAAACACATTCCTTAAATTGTAGCCATTTGTTGAGTGTTTTTTTTGGTGTCTAATCCGCATAGATAACACCATTGCCCTTGATTTTCTTGACTGTATATCTTTTAAATGTCAACATATACAGGTGTGATTTAGTTTACGAAGAGTTTTCAATGCCGAGAACCTCGATAATTGAGTAAAAAAGGCGTAAGGTTCACAATGGTGTAAAATTAAAATGGGATACACCGGAATACCATTCGAGTTACAGGAACAAGGGCCAAACCAACCACCCAAGAATGGAATCGTCGAGCGAAAACACTTGACAACCTCCTAGAAGCAGCTTTTCTTGCCACCAGACATTTCTTCATCAATTAGGAATCTGATGCCGTCTCTAAACACATTCCTTAAATTGTAGCCATTTGTTGAGTGTTTTTTTTTTTGTGTCTAATCCGCATAAATATCACCATTGCCCTTGATTTTCTTGACTTTATATCTCTTAAATGTCAACATATACACGTTTGATTTAGTTTACGAAGATTTTCAATGTCGAGAACCTAGATCAGAGAGTAAAAAAGGCGTAAGGTTCACAACGGTGTAAAATTAAAATGGGATATACCGGGCTAGGATTCGAGTTACAGGAACAAGGGCCAAACCAACCACCCAAGAATGGAATCGTCGAGCGAAAACACTTGACAACCTCCTAGAAGCAGCTTTTCTTGCCACCAGACCTTTCTCCATCAATTAGGAATCTGATTCCGTCACTAAACACATTCCTTAAATTATAGCCATTTGTTGAGTGTTTTTTTTGTGTTTAATCCGCATATATATCACCATTGCCCTTCATTTTCTTGCTGTATATCTCTTAAATATCAACATATACACGTGTGGTTTAGTTTACGAAGATTTTTCAATGCCGGGAACCTCGATCAGAGAGTAAAAAAGGCATAAGGTTCACAATGGTGTAAAATTAAATTGGGATATACCGGGCTAGGATTCGAGTTACAGGAACAAGGGCCAAACCAACCACCCAAAAATGGAATCGTCGAGCGAAAACACTTGACAACCTCCTAGAAGCAGCTTTTCTTGCCACCAGACCTTTCTCTATAAATTAGGAATCTGAGGCCGTCACTAAACACATTCCTTAAATTATAGCCATTTGTTGAGTGTTTTTTTTTGTGTCTAATTCGCATATATATCACCATTGCCCTTGATTTTCTTGATTGTATATCTCTTAAACGTCAACATATACACGTATGATTTAGTTTACGAAGATTTTTCAATGCCGAGAACCTCGATCAGAGAGTAAAAAAGACGTAAGGTTCACAATGGTGTAAAATTAAAACAGGATATACCGGGCTAGGATTCGAGTTACAGGAACAAGGGCCAAACCAACCACCCCGAAAATGGAATCGTCCAGCGAAAACACTTGACAACCTTCCGGAAGCAGCTTTTCTTGCCACCAGACCTTTCTCTATTAGTTAGGAATCTGATGCCGTCACTAAACACATTCCTTAAATTATAGCCATTTGTTGAGTGTTTTTTTTGGTCTCTAATCCGCATATATATCACCATTGCCCTTGATTTTCTTGACTGTATATCTCTTAAATGTCAACATATACACGTGTGATTTAGTTTACGAAGAGTTTTCAATGCCGAGAACCTCGATCAGAGAGTAAAAAAGGCGTAAGGTTCACAATGGTGTAAAATTAAAATGGGATATACCGGGCTAAGATACGAGGTACAGGAACAAGGGCCAAACCAACCACCCAAGAATGGAATCGTCAAGCGAAAACACTTGAAAACCTCCTAGAAGCAGCTTTTCTTGCCACCAGACCTTTCTCCATCAATTAGGAATCTGATGCCGTCACTAAACACATTCCTTAAATTATAGTCATTTGTTAAGTGTTTTTTTGGTGTCTAATCCGCATATATATCAACATTGCCCTTGATTTTCTTGACTGTATATCTCTTAAATGTCAACATATACACGTGTGATTTAGTTTACGAAGATTTTTCAATGCCGAGAACCTCGATCAGAGAGTAAAAAAGGCGTAAGTTTCACAATGGTGTAAAATTAAATGGGATATACCGGGCTAGGATTCGAGTTACAGGAACAAGGGCCAAACCAACATCCCAAGAATGGAATCGTCGAGCAAAAACACTTGACAACCTCCTAGAAGCAGCTTTTCTTGCCACTAGACCTTTCTCCATCAATTAGGAATCTGATGCCGTCACTAAACACATTCCTTAAATTGTAGTCATTTGTTGAGTGTTTTTTTTGGTGTCTAATCCGCATATATATCACCATTGCCCTTGATTTTCTTGACTGTATATCTCTTAAATGTCAACATATACAGGTGTGATTTAGTTTACGAAAATTTTTCAATGCCGAGAACCTCGATCAGAGAGTAAAAAAGGCGTAAGGTTCCCAATGATGTAAAATTAAAATGGGATACACCGGGATACCATTCGAGTTACAGGAACATGGGCCAAACCAACCACCCAAGAATGCAATCGTCGAGCGAAAACACTTGACAACCTCCTAGAAGCAGCTTTTCTTGCCACCAGACATTTCTTCATCAATTAGGAATCTGATGCCGTCTCTAAACACATTCCTTAAATTGTAGTCATTTGTTGAGTTTTTTTTTTGTGTCTAATCCGCATAAATATCACCATTGCCCTTGATTTTCTTGACCTTATATCTCTTAAATGTCAACATATACACGTTTGATTTAGTTTACAAAGATTTTTCAATGTCGAGAACCTAGATCAGAGAGTAAAAAAGGCGTACGTTTCACAACGGTGTGAAATTAAAATGGGATATACCGGGCTAGGATTCGAGTTACAGGAACAAGGGCCAAACCAACCACCCAAGAATGGAATCGTCGAGCGAAAACACTTGACAACCTCCTAGAAGCAGCTTTTCTTGCCACCAGACCTTTCTCCATCAATTAGGAATCTGATTCCGTCACTAAACACATTCCTTAAATTATAGCCATTTGTTGAGTGTTTTTTTTTTGTGTCTAATCCGCATATATATCACCATTGCCCTTGATTTTCTTGCTGTATATCTCTTAAATGTCAACATATACACGTGTGATTTAGTTTACGAAGATTTTTCAATGCCGAGAACCTCGATCAGAGAGTAAAAAAGGCGTAAAGTTCACAATGGTGTAAAATTAAAATAGGATATACCGGGCTAGGATTCGAGTTACAGGAACAAGGGCGAAACCAACCACCCAAGAATGGAATCGTCGAACGAAAACACTTGACAACCTCCTAGAAGCAGCTTTTCTTGCCACCGGACCTTTCTCCATCAATTAGGAATCTGATGCCGTCACTAAACACATTCCTTAAATTGTAGCCATTTGTTGAGTGTTTTTTTTTGGTGTCTAATCCGCATATATATCACCATTGCACTTGATTTTCTTGACTGTATATCTTTTAAATGTCAACATATACACGTGTGATTTAGTTTACGAAGATTTTTCAATGCCGAGAACCTCGATCAGAGAGTAAAAAAGGTGTAACGTTCACAATGGTGTAAAATTGAAATCGGATATAACGGGCTAGGATTCGAGTTACAGGAACAAGGGTCAAACCAACCACCCAAGAATAGAATCGTTGAGCGAAAACACTTGACAACCTCCTAGAAGCAGCTTTTCTTCCCACCAGACCTTTCTCCATCAATTAGGAATCTGATGCCGTCACTAAACACATTCCTTAAATTGTAGCCATTTGTTGAGTGTTTTTTTTGGTGTCTAATCCGCATAGATATCACCATTGCCCTTGATTTTCTTGACTGTATATCTTTTAAATGTCAACATATACAGGTGTGATTTAGTTTACGAAGATTTTTCAATGCCGAGAACCTCGATAATTGAGTAAAAAAGGCGTAAGGTTCACAATGGTGTAAAATTAAAATGGGATACACTGGAATACCATTTGAGTTAGAGGAACAAGGGCCAAACCAACCACCCAAGAATGGAATCGTCGAGCGAAAACACTTGACAACCTCCTAGAAGCAGCTTTTCTTGCCACCAGACATTTCTTCATCAATTAGGAATCTGATGCCGTCTCTAAACACATTCCTTAAATTGTAGCCATTTGTTGAGTGTTTTTTTTTGTGTCTAATCCGCATAAATATCACCATTGCCCTTGATTTTCTTGACTTTATATCTCTTAAATGTCAACATATACACGTTTGATTTAGTTTACGAAGATTTTCAATGTCGAGAACCTAGATCAGAGAGTAAAAAAGTCGTAAGTTTCACAACGGTGTAAAATTAAAATGTTATATACCGGGCTAGGATTCGAGTTACAGGAATAAGGGCCAAACCAACCACCCAAGAATGGAATCGTCGAGCGAAAACACTTGACAACCTCCTAGAAGCAGCTTTTCTTGCCACCAGACCTTTCTCCATCAATTAGGAATCTGATTCCGTCACTAAACACATTCCTTAAATTATAGCCATTTGTTGAGTGTTTTTTTTTTGTGTCTAATTCGCATATATATCACCATTGCCCTTGATTTTCTTGATTGTATATCTCTTAAAGGTCAACATATACACGTATGATTTAGTTTACGAAGATTTTTCAAAGCCGAGAACCTCGATCAGAGAGTAAAAAAGACGTAAGGTTCACAATGGTGTAAAATTGAAATAGGATATACCGGGCTAGGATTTGAGTTACAGGAACAAGGGCCAAACCAACCACCCAAAAATGGAATCGTCCAGCGAAAACACTTGACAACCTCCTAGAAGCAGCTTTTCTTGCCACCAGACCTTTCTCTATCAATTAGGAATCTGATGCCGTCACTAAACACATTCCTTAAATTATAGCCATTTGTTGAGTGTTTTTTTTTTGTGTCTAATTCGCATATATATCACCATTGCCCTTGATTTTCTTGATTGTATATCTCTTAAACGTCAACATATACACGTATGATTTAGTTTACGAAGATTTTTCAATGCCGAGAACCTCGATCAGAGAGTAAAAAAGACGTAACGTTCACAATGGTGTAAAATTAAATAGGATATACCGGGCTAGGATTCGAGTTACAGGAGCAAGGGCCAAACCTAACACCCAAAAATGGAATCGTCCAGCGAAAACACTTGACCACCTTCCGGAAGCAGCTTTTCTTGCCACCAGACCTTTCTCTATCAGTTAGGAATCTGATGCCGTCACTAAACACATTCCTTAAATTATAGCCATTTGTTGAGTGTTTTTATTGGTCTCTAATCCGCATATATATCACCATTGCCCTTGATTTTCTTGACTGTATATCTCTTAAATGTCAACATATACACGTGTGATTTAGTTTACGAAGAGTTTTCAATGCCGAGAACCTCGATCAGAGAGTAAAGAAGGCGTAAGGTTCACAATGGTGTAAAATTAAAATGGGATATACCGGGCTAGGATTCGAGTTACAGGAGCAAGGGCCAAACCTAACACCCAAAAATGGAATCGTCCAGCGAAAACACTTGACCACCTTCCGGAAGCAGCTTTTCTTGCCACCAGACCTTTCTCTATCAGTTAGGAATCTGATGCCGTCACTAAACACATTCCTTAAATTATAGCCATTTGTTGAGTGTTTTTTTTTTGTCTCTAATCCGCATATATATCACCATTGCCCTTGATTTTCTTGACTGTATATCTCTTAAATGTCAACATATACACGTGTGATTTAGTTTACGAAGAGTTTTCAATGCCGAGAACCTCGATCAGAGAGTAAAGAAGGCGTAAGGTTCACAATGGTGTAAAATTAAAATGGGATATACCGGGCTAGGATTCGAGGTACAGGAACAAGGGCCAAACCAACCACCCAAGAATGGAATCATCGAGCGAAAACACTTGACAACCTCCTAGAAGCAGCCTTTCTTGCCACCAGACCTTTCTCCATCAATTAGGAATCTGATGCCGTCACTAAACACATTCCTTAAATTATAGTCATTTGTTGAGTGTTTTTTTGGTGTCTAATCCGCATATATATCAACATTGCCCTTGATTTTCTTGACTGTATATCTCTTAAATGTCAACATATACACGTGTGATTTAGTTTACGAAGATTTTTCAATGCCGAGAACCTCGATCAGAGAGTAAAAAAGGCGTAAGTTTCAAAATGGTGTAAAATTAAATGCGATATACCGGGCTAGGATTCGAGTTACAGGAACAAGGGCCAAACCAACATCCCAAGAATGGAATCGTCGAGCAAAAACACTTGACAACCTCCTAGAAGCAGCTTTTCTTGCCAACAGACCTTTCTCCATCAATTAGGAATCTGATGCCGTCACTAAACACATTCCTTAAATTGTAGCCATTTGTTGAGTGTTTTTTTGGTGTCTAATCCGCATATATATCACCATTGCCCTTGATTTTCTTGAATGTATATCTCTTAAATGTCAACATATACAGGTGTGATTTAGTTTACGAAAATTTTTCAATGCCGAGAACCTCGATCAGAGAGTAAAAAAGGCGTAAGGTTCACAATGGTGTAAAATTAAAATGGGATACACCGGGATACCATTCGAGTTACAGGAACATGGGCCAAACCAACCACCCAAGAATGGAATCGTCGACCGAAAACACTTGACAACCTCCTAGAAGCAGCTTTTCTTGCCACCAAACATTTCTTCATCAATTAGGAATCTGATGCCGTCTCTAAACACATTCCTTAAATTGTAGTCATTTGTTGAGTTTTTTTTTTGTGTCTAATCCGCATAAATATCAGCATTGCCCTTGATTTTCTTGACTTTATATCTCTTAAATGTCAACATATACACGTTTGATTTAGTTTACAAAGAATTTTCAATGTCGAGAACCTAGATCAGAGAGTAAAAAAGGCGTAAGTTTCACAACGGTGTAAAATTAAAATGGGATATACCGGGCTAGGATTCGAGTTACAGGAACAAGGGCCAAACCAACCACCCAAGAATGGAATCGTCGAGCGAAAACACTTGACAACCTCCTAGAAGCAGCTTTTCTTACCACCAGACCTTTCTCCATCAATTAGGAATCTGATTCCGTCACTAAACACATTCCTTAAATTATAGCCATTTGTTGAGTGTTTTTTTTTTGTGTCTAATCCGCATATATATCACCATTGCCTTTGATTTTCTTGCTGTATATCTCTTAAATGTCAACATATACACGTGTGATTTAGTTTACGAAGATTTTTCATTGCCGAGAACCTCGATCAGAGAGTAAAAAAGGTGTAAAGTTCACAATGGTGTAAAATTAAAATAGGATATACCGGACCTCTCTCCAACAATTAGGAATCTGATGCCGTCACTAAACACATTCCTTAAATTGTAGCTATTTGTTGAGTGTTTTTTTTGGTGTCTAATCCGCATATATATCACCATTGCACTTGATTTTCTTGACTGTATATCTTTTAAATGTCAACATATACACGTGTGATTTAGTTTACGAAGATTTTTTAATGCCGAGAACCTCGATCAGAGAGTAAAAAAGGCGTAACGTTCACAATGGTGTAAGATTGAAATGGGATATAACGGGCTAGGATTCGAGTTACAGGAACAAGGGTCAAACCAACCACCCAAGAATAGAATCGTTGAGCGAAAACACTTGACAACCTCCTAGAAGCAGCTTTTCTTCCCACCAGAACTTTCTCCATCAATTAGGAATCTGATGCCGTCACTAAACACATTCCTTAAATTGTAGCCATTTGTTGAGTGTTTTTTTTGTGTCTAATCCGCATATATATCCCCATTGCCCTTGATTTTCTTGACTATATATCTCTTAAATGTCAACATATACACGTGTGATTTAGTTTACGAAGATTTTTCAATGCCGAGAACCTCGACCAGAGAGTAAAAAAGGCGTAACGTTCATAATGGTGTAAAATTAAAATGGGATATAACGGGCAAGGATTCGATGACAGGAACAATGGAAAAACCAACCACCCAAGAATGGAATCGTCGAGCGAAAACACTTGACAACCTCCTAGAAGCAGCTTTTCTTGCCACCAGACATTTCTCCATCAATTAGGAATTTGATGCTGTCACTAAACACATTCCTTAAATTGTACCCATTTGTTGAGTGTTTTTTTGTGTCTAATCCGCATATATATCACCACTACCCTTGCTTTTTTTGACTGTATATCTCTTAAATGTCAACATATACACGTGTGATTTAGTTTACGAAGATTTTTCAATGCCGAGAACCTCGATCAGAGAGTAAAAAAGGCGTAAGGTTCACAATGATGTAAAATTAAAATGGGATATACCGGGCTAGGATTCGAGTTACAGGAACAAGGGCCAAACCAACCACCCAAGAATGGAATCGTCGAGCGAAAACACTTGACAACCTCCTAGAAGCAGCTTTTCTTGCCACCAGACCTTTCTCCATCAATTAGGAATCTGATGCCATCACTAAACAAATTCCTTAAATTGTAGCCATTTGTTGAGTGTTTTTTTTTGTGTCTAATCCGCATATATATCACCATTTCCCTTGATTTTTTTGACTGTATATCTCTTAAATGTCAACATATACACGTGTGATTTAGTTTACGAAGATATTTTCAATGCCGATAACCTCGATCAGAGAGTAAAAAAGGCGTAAGGTTCATAATGGTGTAAAATTAATATGGGATATACCGGGCTAGGATTCGAGTTACAGGAACAAGGGCCAAAGCAACCACCCAAGAATGGAATCGTCGAGTGTAAACACTTGACAACCTCCTAGAAGCAGCTTTTCTTGCCACCAGACCTTTCTCCATCAATTAGGAATCTGATACCGTCACTAAATACATTCCTTAAATTGTAGCCATTTGTTGAGTTTTTTTTTGGTGTCTAATCCGCATATATATCACCATTGCCCTTGATTTTCTTGACTGTATATCTCTTAAATGTCAAAATATACACATGTGATTTTGTTTACGAATATTTTTCAATGCCGAGAACCTCGATCAGAGAGTAAAAAAGGCGTAAGGTTCACAATGGTGTAAAATTAAAATGGGATATACCGGGATAGGATTCGAGTTACAGGAACAAGGGCCAAACCAACCACCCAAAAATGGAATCGTCGAGCGAAAACACTTGACAACCTCTTAGAAGCAGCTTTTCTTGCCACCAGACCTTTCTCCATCAATTAGGAATCTGATGTCGTCACTAAACATATTCTTTAAATTGTAGCCATTTGTTGAGTGTTTTTTTTTGTGTCTAATCCGCATATATATCACCATTGCCCTTGATTTTCTTGACTGTATCTGTCACACCCCAACCGATGGCGGAAACATCGGGGCATGCCACTGAGCGAAATAGATTGTCCAGAAGTTTCCATAACAATTATCATTACCAATCAATTTAAAATAACATGTCCCATACCATGTCTCAAAAGGCAAACAAATTATTACAGACAAAATCTAGGCAAATAGTTCTATTCCGACAACTCAGATTTTCAAATAGAGCAATTGTTTATCTGCTTCTAGAGACCCTTGATTAAATTTGTACAGACAACTATTTGTTGGCCTCTAGAGCCTTATTCTAGCCTCGATTTCCTACCAGATGTGCATCCTAAGCACCTGTCACATACGTTAAAATAAAGTCAATACATATAATGTAAAGGTGAGCATACAAGTTTGATAATATCATATAGAGTTCGAAATTCGTTTACGCATAACCAGTACGTACAATTAGTGAAATGTGGCATGTTAGTTATCGACATATATCCATCGATACCAATGACTGCGGGTTGACTGCCAGAGGCAGTTCGCAATACATGATTACCACCGTAATCCATGCAAGTAATTGTCTTTAACAACCCCCGTGTGAACGGGTGCTGAGTCAAAACTATAGTACTATCGTTGCTAAGGCAGGTAGACAACATTCCATGTGTAAACATAACAAACAAGCATTCATAAGCCACGTATAACATGCATTAACGGTTAGCGTTCAAATAGTACTGAGTAGTGTGTTTATTGTGATTTGAATATTCGTAACGTATGTAACACCCAAAAGTGCATAAAGCAAAAAGGGATCGAGTATACTCACAGCGATGGATGGATTGAAGGGAGCGCTTGAAAGTAAGGTTAGCCTGAATAGTTTGATAACGATAAGTAACGCGTAAAAAGAAAACAAGGGTGAGTCGATCGGTCAGTAGTTCGATCGGACAGCAGTCCGATCGGACAGCCGATCGTTTGAGTGGTAGTTCGTTCGGTTGGTTATCCGATCGAATAGCCCTTCGAGTGGATTGTTTCTTCCTCTAGGAATGATGTGTTTGTGTATGATGGTTTGACTTTTGAAGTTTTCGTTGTAGCATTTTGGGAAAATTGAGGTACCTCTACCTTTCAGGTCGATCAATCGGACAGTAGTTTGATCGGCCGGAAACCCGATCGGCTAGGCACTTCTGAGAACAAGTTCATGGCAGGTTGTCACTCGATCGAACAGCAGTTCGATCGATTGGCATTCCTAGTGCATTGAACATGTTGAAAGTCGTTTAAGTGTTTTAAAGCCCAAGTATCTCATGATTCGAAGAGTAATCCGATCGGCTGGTAGTCCGATCGATTAGTCATTCGTTCAATACCCAAACTTCAAATAAAGTTGGTTGAGTGTGGGACCCAGGGTGCAAGTCGTTCGGCTGACCAGTCGTTCGGCTGACTGTTAGATCAGACAGCAGTTCGATCGGACAGCCACACTATCCTGGTCGTCCTGTTCGTCTTACACTTGGTTGTTTTGATAGTTTGTCATTTTATCGAGATACTTTGATAACGTGTCAATCAACAGGACTCCATCCTAAGCCTTAGTGATCTGACCGAACAGGAATCACCCAAACTCAGTCAGTTCACCGGTTTTAAGACGTTTATTCTTGGTTAACCCGAAATTGGGAATCCCGTGGATAGAATCCGGATCTGGAACCAACACCACCCCTAGAATGCATAGAAAGTCGGTACAAGTCCTGATTCTATCGGTGTTAAGTGTATTGAGTGTAAAAGAGTTGAAAGAAAGTTAGAAAACATTCTCTCAATTCTTTTTCACCGTGAATATGTTAAGATATATGAAAGATCCTTGTTGTTCATGTGGAAATCGGTTAGATCCAAGTTGTTCTTGGTGGATTGAGGCCAAAACATGAAGTTCCTCAAGAACACCATGATGACATCATCTTAGAACACCTCAAATCTAGTGATTTCATGGTTAAAAGTTAAGATTCAAAAGATAGAAAGGTGTAGGAGTGCGTGTAGATCATGAAAGTACAAGATTTAGGACGAGATCTTATCGGAATCGAGAGAAATCTAGAAAAAGATGAGGAGAGCGTGCTGGTCGATCAGTGGGTTTCCAAAAGTGGAAAGAATGACAATGGCAGGGGTATTTATAGAGTTCCAAAAGAGGAAAGGGCTGGCCGATCGGCTGGCAGGCCGGTCGGCTGGCTGGTCGATCGAACAGTAGTTCGATCGGCTAATTGGTCGATCCGTTAGCTGGCCTGGTCGATTAGTCACCTGTTTTTGAGTATTCGGCGCGACGATTGTTGTTGATTCGATTTCGATTGCGAGCGTTGCGATGCGTTAGGGTTTCCTAGTCAAATTACTTTTAATCCCAACTATTCATATCTCGCACTGTCTCTTCTCCACTAATTATCATAGTTCGATTTCGATTGAGTTCGATTGCGTTTCGGTTTCAATTGCGTTTCGATTGATTTCCACAACATAACATAAATGAACATGCACAAGTAACATATAAGGCACACACACACACACGTATAACAATAACCAAAATGCATATTTAGTTAACTTTATCGCATTGTTACTTCCTATAGTTCACAGTCGTAGGTCGATTAGATAGCGAATATCATATGTCGATTATTGTAATTGTTGACACTTACTCCACATAATACAACTAAGTTAAACACATAAAACGAATTCACTATAAGTCAAATCGCGCGATCGGTCGTTGACTCTGACCTGGACTTTGACTTTGACTTCTCGAAAACACGGGGTGTTACAGCCTCCCCTTGTTTAGGGAATTTCGTCCCGAAATTAGGCTGAAAGTTGTACCACACCGTGAATCACTTTCTCTCTCTAGACTTTCACTCCCTAGATCAAGCCTTTCTAAACAACTGCGGGTACTTCGCCTTCATGTCGCTTTCGAATTCCCATGTGAATTCTGCGCCTCGTTTTCCTTCCCATCGGACTTTCACAATAGGGATGCGAGAGCGTCTGAGCTGCTTGGTTTGGCGATCCATGATTTCTACAGGCTTCTCCACGAAGTGTAGTGTTTTGTTCTGTAGGTCCCTATCCCGTGGATCGTAACGAGATTGATAATCAATCAAGGGTGCGGAATCCCCTTGATCAATCGAACAAACAGAAACAATAATAAAGATGACGAACACGAAACAATCACTTTCAATCGGGTCTTCTATTGATTATCCAACACAAGGTTTACAATCAACTCAAGACCCACAAGAAATCTCTCAGCCACTCTCTGTAGATTTCTCTCTAACTCTCTCTTCCTCTAAGTGTCTACTAACTGGCTAACCTAAACCCTAATGCATAATGTTGTTTATATAGTACAGCCATGTTTGCATACTGGGCTTTGGTCTGGGCTTGGCCATTCTCCTAGCCCATTACACAAATTAACTCCCTAACCAATATGCTAAGCCCATTACAAAATATGCAAAGACTAAATAATCAAACTATTAAGCTGTTGTCACAGAACATGTACTAACAAACTCCCCCTTGACAATAGCTTCATAGTGTAACTTTGTCTTCAAACATCTTGCAGTCTTTTGGTCTTTGGATAGCGTCAGCTACACAGTTTCTGACATCAACAGACTCCCCCTTAGCTGATGCTTCCAATCTCCAAAACTTTCATTCATTGTAGATTAGCGAGCTAGCAATCTTTGGTTAAGCAAGTAAACTTCAACTCTTTCAAATCTCTTTCTGCAATGTAGTAGAAGGATCCTACCATGCATCTTCAAACATTCTTCACTTTACTCTCTATCTGCACTTTACTTGTATTCTGCACTGCATTTTGATAACTGCATCAATCTGTTTAGAAACACAAGCAAGTATCTCGAAAAACCATTAGTCTTTTTCACATTTAAAGATAAACCAATATGTTATCTTAGTTTGCAAAAACAACTACCTGTCAGTTCAAAATGGAAGTCTTTTAAAAGGAAATATTTTTGGTATTTTTTTTATAATAAATAACACAACTAAATAATACTAAAAAATATTTACAATTTATCTTTTTGTGAGAATCATGTGTAAGAAGATCATATCAACAAAATCAAACTGTTTCACACTTGTAGTTAATTCTTTATTTATTTTCGTGAAAAGCAGTTCAAGACGATTACCAGTATGTTTGTCCACTTAAACAAAATGAATGAACATTTCAAGTTCCATTACCGTATGATACGTTAAGGTAATTTTATTACTGATATACTAGTGTGTCCCACTTCAGGATGTACCCCCACGATCAAGGTATGCCCAAAGATTCATCGTAGTAGGTGAGTATACTGAATTCATCCGTTTTATTTTTCAACGTTTAGATAATTGGTGACCAGGTCAGTACTTCCGTACAGCAGAGAGACCAAAATATCTAACGACGGCTAAGACAAATACCATTTTTGGTACGATTTATGCAATTTGCATTTTTTGAATGACTCTCTATGAGAGCTTCTTCACTTTCAGGGTTTTGGCATTTTTAGCTCTTTTAAGATATCCCGGTTGTGCCTAGGTCAGCATGTATCTGGATGCAGCAGAAGGACAACCCTGATATCCCCAGATGAAATAACAGTATAAAGACCCAAAACCTTAGACTTTGGCAATCTATCAACGCAAGATTTAAGGTCATTAAACCATACACCACTGATGTGTTCCCCACTCATACTCAGTTCATTTAGGTTTATATCACATTGGTAAGTTGATTATTTCATGCTTTTTGCCTAGTGGTACATCATATGATGAAGCTGCTATCACACTTAAGCATTTTAATTCAGTTTGAGTGTGACAGTCTAACTTGCTGATGTACTATCATTTCTTCTTTTTCACACAATGATAACTCATTTTTTTCATTTTTCAATGTTTTTGGATTTTTTTAAAATTTTATAACTTACTCCCCCTAAACACACGCACTATCTAAACTCTTTTTGGCTTAGAGGAATTTCTCCCCCTAAATTTTTGTTTTTATGGAGCAAGTTTTAAAAACAGAAATTTAAACACAAACAGACTCCCACTTCAATATGACAACAAGTTTTACACTTTTAAAGTTTTAGAATAATCATAATAATCACTAAAGTAAATAGTTCGTTACCAATTTTAACTTACTATTCACCTCAGATACTTTACAGGAATAACCATTGTCGAACACATCAACAGTCCTTCTTGGTCATCCTGCATTTCTCAACAACTTAGTTAGACTTAACAACCCAAACCTGACCGGTTTTGGGTCGACCATGTAAATCCACATAAGATGCTTCTAACCAATATCCATCACACCTTACTGGTGTCTTGGATGTTTTCCCTATTATTGAACAAGATTTATAACTTCCACTAGGTCTTTGATCACGAGAGTTCCAATAAACTCTCGGATTTTCTGACCTTTGAAAATTATTATCTCGAAACCTTCTCCGCCCATTATCATACCATGAATTTTGGAAAAAAATTGGATGTTGTTGAACATTTGAGTTATTAAAACTCCTATATTCGTTTCTTCTTTGAAAATTTCGATTACCAGAAGTTTGGTATCGATTTTGATATCCAAAATTTCTATTTTGACTTTGAAAACGACTTGATTTACCATTATAATGACTAAATTATGGAGAAAAACTTCTTGGTCTATCAAATCTTCTCGAAGTTGAAGGTTTAGATTGAAATTCAGGTTTATTTGCCTGACAACTAGTTTTTACACTATTGTTTGACCCAACCTGATTCCCGTCCTTAACCTCATCAACTTTTTGTTTACCATTCTTTAAAGGACAACAACTCGCCACATGCCCTTTGTTGTGACATCTAAAACAGGATATTTTCTTATAAGTTTTCTTTTTATTTGATCCGTTTTTAAATGTTTTGGACTTGTTGTCTTCAGTATCCTCATCCACTTTATGAGGTGTACTGTTAGACCCTACAGATTCTTTCAAAGAAACTGGACTATTTGGAAAGTCCACAGCTATCGGATCCACTACTACTTGTGCAGTGGTTACAAATTCAGTTACCTCATCTTCATTTGGTAGAAAAGAGTAGTCTTGATTTTCAGAAGATGAAGCTTTAGTAAAACCCACCCCTGTTTTATCATTACTCCTTTTTAAACCTTTTTGAATATGAGTCCTGACTAACGAAGAATTTCCAAATTTGTCTAACTTACCCTGAAGTTCTACAATTTTGGCTTGTGCATCAGCCAATTCTGTGCACTTTTCCTTAAGCTCGTTAGTCATTTCTTTCACAGTTTCACGAGCCAAATCAATGATCTGTAACTGTTCATTGACTTTGCTTGTTAAACTGTTGATTTCTTGTTCATTTGATTTGATTTTGTTTAAACAATTTGACTCTCGTTTAATCAAAAGAACATTTGACTCTTTCAACTTTTCTAACTCAGCTAACTGAATTTTGTTTTGCTCCGATAGTCTGTTAACTTTACCCTTTAGTTCAGTGCAATTATGACATGTATGACTTACAGATTCTGATGATATCTTCACCTCTGCTGTAAGTCTATTCACATCATTCAAGCCCTTTGAAACTTTTGTATCCTTCTTCTCAGCATCAATCTCATCAGCTTTCTTCTTCTCTTCTACTTCAGTAACTACTTCTCCTATCTTCACAGCTGCAAGCTCAGCTACACATGTATTTAATCTTGAAGGAATCTGATAACGTTTTTCCAAAGCTTCCCACAGCTCACTAGAAGTCCCATAGTTCTTAAGAGTATATTTAACGCTCTCAGGCAAGGACATCTTTATCACTGCTAAAGCTTTCTTCTCAGCATCAACCATAAGTTTCTCAGATTCATCCATCTTCTCATAAGAAATCACTTTAACTCTTCCTTCAACACGACGTGTAGGAGCAATGTACCCATCTATCATACAACTCCACATTCTAGAATCTTCACTTTGAACATATGCCTCAAACTTCTCTTTCCAGTCAGCATATTCTTTGACGTTTTTAAGCTTTGGCCAATTTTTAACAGTCTCCCTGACCTTATCCATTTTGGCCATCACGCAGCGTTAAAGTTCAAATGGATTTTGGTAACCTGTGTCAAAATCCAAATCTAACTCGATTGCTGGTCCTTGTCTGGCTTTGACCGTAACCGTATTGATAATATCATACAAAAAATTTTCGCTGACTCAAACCCTTTGCAACACACACGAACCAGCTTCCGAACCGCACCTCAAAACCTGTCAAACTTTTTCAACAAACCAAACAAATCTCTTCCTTTTTTTTATTTATTTTTAAAACTTTTTTTTTAATTTAGTAAAACTTTTTTTTATTATTATTATTATTATTTAATATATTATTATTAATAATAAGATATTGATTACCTAATGATTATTTATAGTATAAATATTATATTAATAGAATACTAAACATCAATTTCAAATTACTTTGTCTGGTTTGTCTTCTTCGTTCAACACAGCCCACAAAACCTAATGTTCAAATTAAACAACCAAAACCCTATTTCCTTTTCAACTGCTACCAATCGTGTTAACGATGACGATGACAGAATAGGATGATGAAGAAGATCGTGGAGGTGATGACAGAAACGGATGATGAAGGAGGAGATGCTGAACGATTGATGAACGCTGAACGAGTTTATGATGGTGTACGGTGTCTGAGGTGAGTGATCGGAGGTATGGTGGAGTCGGAACTGTGGATGCGGTTGCGAGTCGGAACTGAGGTTGGGACTTGAGACTGCTCGGGAAGAAGATGACTCGAGACCAGGTTGTGACTCGAGACCAGAACGGTTGCGACTCGAGAAGAATGACTCGAAACCGTGAAGTCGAGACCGTGGAAATGATGAGTTCAGTTTGGTGATGTGAGTCGAGACCTAGGAAGAAGATGGTGACTCAAGACTCTGAATGAAGTTGATAACTCGAGACCGTGATGAAGTTGATGACTCGAGACAGTAGACTCGAGACCTAGAGAACGTTGATGACTCGAGAGTTGAAGATGTTGACTCGAGATCGCTGTGAATTGATGACTCGAGACCTCTGTGATGTTCTTGTTGAGTCGAAACCGGTTACGCGAAGACTTCTTGAAATCCGTGTAGCTAACTATCTCAACTTTCCAAAACAACACACGTGCAGTTGATTCAATTTTCCCAAAATTAAGGATTTTTTCAATCCTTCTAAAAGTTTTAAAGATATGGGGGACAGTTTCAATATTTTAAAACTTAATTTTATCTTTTCAAAAACACTTTTAAAAACAATCGAACAAGCAAATTGTAATGTTTTTTCGCAGAAAAACCTATGAACTAGATGAATATCGCGACGAACTTGATGAATTTCCAGAAAAAAACAATAAGAACCTAACACCCGAACAGAATCAAAACAAATCAAAACAGTTAAAACAACACCTTTTGTTCGAAAATCTTGAATCCGTATCAATCTCGAACCAAACAACTAAGAGCAAAAGCTCTGATACCAATTATAGGTCCCTGTCCCGTGGATCGTAACGAGATTGATAATCAATCAAGGGTGCGGAATCCCCTTGATCAATCGAACAAACAGAAACAAGAATAAAGATGACGAACACGAAACAATCACTTTCAATCCGGTCTTCTATTGATTATCCAACACAAGGTTTACAATCAATTCAAGACCACTCGAAATCTCCTAGCCACTCTCTATAGATTTCGAACTCTCTACTAACTATCTAACTAGCTAACCTCAACCCTAATGCATAAAGCTGTTTATATACTACAGCCATGTTTGCATACTGGGCTTTGGTCTGGGCTTGGCCATTCTCCTAGCCCATTACACTAATTAATTCCCTAACCAATATGCTAAGCCCATTACAAAATATCCAAAGACTAAATAATCAGACTATTAAGCTGTTGTCACAGAACATGCACTAACACGTTCACTTGTAGATCATCGAGATGTACAATTAAATCATGCTCAGCCAGGCACTTTCGGAGGTTCGACATGTGGAAAGTCGGGTGGACGTTGCTAAGTTCCTCCGGTAGTTCGAGTCTGTAGGCGACTTTTCCGATCCTTTCCAGAATCTTAAAAGGTCCAACATATCAAGGCGCTAGTTTCCCTTTCTTGCCGAATCTGACCACACCCTTCCAAGGTGATACCTTTAGGAGTACGTAGTCGCCAACGTCAAATTCAAGGGGCTTGCGTCGTCTATCGGTGCAACTTTTCTGTCGACTCCAAGCTTTTACCAGGTTGTCTCGAATTTGGAAAATTTTGTCTGTCGTTTATTGTAATAGCTCAGGACCGGTTAATTGCGAGTGACCATTCTCGTGCCACACAATAGGCGATCGACATTTTCTTCCGTATAAAGCCTCGAATGGTGCCATTTGGATGCTGGAATGATAACTGTTGTTATACGAGAATTCGACTAGCGGCAGGTATTTATCCCAATTACCACCGAAGTCTATGACACACAAACGGAGCATGTCTTCAAGAGTACGAATCGTTCTTTCAGTCTGACCGTCGGTTTGAGGGTGGAAAGTGGTACTTAGATTAAGCGATGTACCGAGCGCCGTTTGAAATGTTTCCCACAGTCGCGAGGTAAACCGAGCATCATGATCAGAGATGATGTCGCGAGGCGTCCCATGATTACAAATGATCTCGTCGGTGTAGATTTGGGATAATCGTTCTACCTTGTAGTCTTCCCGTATTGGCAAAAAGTGAGCTGATTTGGTCAGACGGTCAACCACAACCCAAATGCTGTCGTGACCTGATGACGTGTGTGGAAGCTTTGTTATGAAGTCCATAGCTATACTCTCCCACTTCCACATAGGGATCGGTGGTTGTTCGAGTAAGCCAGAGGGTCTTTGATGTTCAGCCTTGACTCTTGCACAGGTCAGGCATTTTCCAACGTAGAGAGCAATATCCCTTTTCATGCCCGGCCACCAGTACTTATAGCGAAGATCCTGGTACATTTTGTCGGCACCGGGATGAATAGAATATCGGGATTTGTGGGCTTCGTTCATCAGAATCTATCGCAAATCGGTCCGTTTAGGGATCTAAATTCGGTCCAGAAAGTGGAATATCCCATTCGACTTGCTCACAAGCTGGGCTCCATCGTGGTAGATTCTTTCCTTCTTCAGAGTGCGTTCATTAAAACATGCATGCCGAGCTTCGCGGATGAGGGTATCGAGGTCGTATTGGGATTGAACATCACGGATGCTGAGCAAATAACTCCGCCTGCTGAGAGCGTCGGCAACAACATTTGCCTTGCCTGGGTGATAACGAATCTCACAGTCATAATCGTTGAGTAGTTCTACCCATCGGCGTTGACGCATATTAAGTTCCTTCTGATTAAAGATATGTTGTAGGCTCCTATGATCGGTGAAGATCGTACACTTTGTACCATACAGGTAGTGTCGCCAAATCTTTAACGCAAAAACAACTGCGCCTAGCTCGAGATCATGGGTTGTATAGTTCTTCTCGTGGATTTTGAGCTGACGAGATGCATACGCTATAACCTTGTCCCGCTGCATAAGGACACAACCGAGACCAAGGTTGGAAGCATCACAGTAGACAATAAAATCGTCGTTTTCGTCGGGCAATGTGAGAACAGGAGCATTGCAAAGCTTGTGTTTGAGGGTTCGAAAGGCAGACTCTTGTTCAGTTCCCCAAACAAAAGGCTTGTCTTTATGCGTGAGAGCAGTAAGCGGCATAGCGATCTTTGAGAATCCTTCGATAAATCGTTGATAATAGCCCGCTAGTCCGAGGAAAGAATGGACTTCAGACGGGTTCTTAGGCGTAATCCAACTCTTAACGGCTTCAATCTTCGCGGGATCGACGTGAATACCTTGACTATTGACAATGTGACCCAGGAACTGAACCTCCTCCAGCCAGAATTTGCACTTGGAGAACTTGGCATAGAGTTGATTCCCCTGGAGTAGCTCGAGAACCAGAAGTAGATGTTGCGCATGTTCGGTTTTCGACTTGGAATAGATCAAGACATCGTCGATGAATACGATGACGAAACGGTCGAGATATGGTTTACACACGTGATTCATCAGATCCATGAAAACCGTAGGTGCGTTGGTTAAACCAAAGGGCATAACAACGAATTCGTAATGGCCGTATCGAGTGCGAAACGCGGTTTTGGGTATATCCTCCTCTTGAATGCGTAGTTGGTGATAACCTGAGCGTAGATCGATCTTCGAGAAACACGTGGCACCTTGCAGCTGATCAAACAAATCATCGATGCAAGGTAGGGGATAGCGGTTCTTGATAGTTAACTTATTCAATTCCCGATAGTCGATGCACATCCTGAACGACCCATCCTTCTTTTTGACGAAAAGGACTGGCGCGCCCCAAGGAGAGGTGCTCGGGCGAATGAAGCCTTTCTCAAGTAATTCCTGGAGTTGGTTCGAGAGTTCACGCATTTCGGATGGTGTGAGTCGGTAAGGAGCTTTGGCAACAGGATTGGCTCCAGGAATGAGGTCGATGCGAAAGTCGATATCACGACTTGGATGTAATCCAGGAAGATCCTCAGGAAAAACGTTAGGGAATTCTCGGACAACTGGAATGTCTTTCGCTTTTTTCTTTTCCTTCTTTTCCTTCTCCGCTACTACAATGTTTGCCAAGAACGCTCTGTATTCCTTGCAGAGATACTTGCTAGCTTGGACATATGACATGAGTTTGAGACCTTTCGAAGCAGTTTCGCCATAAACACACAATAAATCACCATTCGCGAGCGAGAATCGAATAATCTTGTCAAAGCACACAACTTCAGCATGGTTTTCGCGAAGAAAGTCCATGCCTACTATGACATCAAAACTTCCGAGTTGCATCGGAATAAGGTCTATTGGGAAGATGTGATTGTTGAGCTCGAGAGTACAATCACGAAGAATAGAATTAACGGTGACAGTTCTTCCGGTGGCAACTTCAACATCGAAAGTCGAAGGGAGATGGGCGCGTTTACGGTTAAGGAGTTTCTCAAATTCGAACGATACAAAGCAATTATCGGCACCAGTATCAAATAGACATGAAGCATAAATACCACTCACGAGGAACGTACCATTGACCACGTTGTTGTCGGCTTGGGCTTGGCGCACGTTGATGTTGAAAGTTCGAGCACGTGCTGCTTGTTGTGGTTGCTGCTGGTGTTGCTGCTGCTGGGGCTCTTGTTTCACCATCCTGTTCGGGCACATGTTGGCGAAATGGTTAGGATCGCCACATGCGAAGCAGGCTCTGGCATTGACCGCGTGTGCCTGAGGAGCTTGTTGACCCTGTGGGGCAGGAAGTAGAGCTTGGTGAGCAGTAGCTGGAGCTGGAGCTTGGGTTTGACGACCACGGCAGTTGGTGGTGAAATGGCCGTACATATTGCAATGAGCACAGAAACGGCATGCGATGGTTGTCGGGTGATGGTAGGTACAAGTAGGGCAGAGCGGGTATGGCCCAGTATATGCACGCATAGCAAGTGGTGCATTTGCCACGGGCGCCGCTACTTGACGCTGTTGAGCGGGTATAGCTTCAATCGGTGCAGCAGTGATGGCACAGTTCTTGTTGCTGGAGCTGTTATTCCTTTTGTTCTTTCTCTTGTTGCTCGATGCGGTGGTGGTTTCAGCAGTTGGTGCGGCGGTGGTAGCTTGATGCAGGTTCTTTGAAACTTTATCCCAGACCCCAGCCTTAACCCGCTTGTCGTTGATTTCAGCGGCCAGTAGGTAAGTCTCTTCGATCATTGTAGTCTTGGCCGCTTGCACAAAATCGGCAACACAGTCAGGCAGGGCTCGGATATATTTCTTGATCGCGATCTCCGGAGTCTTGACTTGATCAGGGCAGATGATGCTGAGCTGTTTGAAGCGAGCAGTAAGAGCAGCGTTTTCTCCATCCTTCTGCTTTATGTGCCAGAATTCATATTCTAACTTTTGGCGTTCATGAGGAGGGCAGAATTCTTCCAGCATGACCTCCTTGAGTTTGTCCCACGACAGACCGTAGGCTGCATCGTTCCCTCGTTTCTTTCTCTCGGCTGTCCAGCAGTCTAGTGCGCGGGACTGGAAGACGCCGGTAGCGTTTAGAGTGCGAAGGTCGTCAGGGCAACCGCTCTGTCGTAGAGTGACCTCAATGGAATCAAACCATTGGAACAATGTTGTAGGGCCTTCCTCGCCAGTGAATTCCTTTAGCCCACAAGACTTGAACTGCTTGAAACTGAAGGTAGTCTTATTAGCAGCCTTGGGAGTTTCGGTTCTCGACTCCTCAGATGATTTGCTGACGTTCTCGTAGAAATCACTCACAGCTTTTGCTACGTGTTTAGCGATGATAGCAGCGAGACGTTTGTCCCTTAGCTCTTGGCGAGAGAGTCGCGGGCGACGGGATCCTGATGATGGTCCAGATGACATTGTCTGCAACAGACATCGCCATAGGTCTCAGACACATCATAATCGACACTCACCTCACACGTCTAATACTTACATAGTCGAATAGTCACAGATTCACATAAACACAGAATCACATAATTACAAATGCACAGAAGCACATAAACACGTAGGGCACAGAATCACAGAAACACATAAGCATTTATTCACTAGAGGCAGTCAGAATACAGAAACCTATCATTCACAGTCTGCGAGCGTTCGAATATAGCGATCGCGAATAACTTGTCGAGTAGTGTAGTATAAGCGCATATCATAGCATAAGGTCGTCCATAATTTAACGATTTGGCAGCGTTTTGAGATAGAAATGCAGTGCGAATCGTGTGTGTCGATCGGAGTGGAAGCAAAATCAAATAAATTTCCAAAATTTAAACACATAAATAGGTAAATACACATATAAGCACATTAAATCGACGAATCATCGGAGTCAGCAGTTGCGGGCTCAAAATCGAAACACATAAAAATCGAGGAATGGATCGTCTGCGGCTATTAGACATTGACTAACCAAAGTGATTCGACTATTCACAAGACTTGTCGTGCACATTTGACCTTCAGGGCAAGGCCTCTGCCTCGATTCTTGGGCATTTGGCACGCATCCCGTTAGTCATATCGTGACTTCAGGTCGTTAGAGTCTGTCGAGACTTTGGTGAGAGTTTTGTAAAATGGGCGGATCAAGTCGTCAAGGTTAGGGTTTCACCCCTAGCTTAACAACTTCATTCCTATTTTTAATAAAATGGAGGAGATTATTCATCAAAATACGGATTTCACTCCTGATTTGGCATAATTCTCCCCGTTTGTAGATAAAATGCGGGTTGATTAAGCAACTTCAGTCGAGAGTTTGTGGTTTTCACACCTAATCTTGACTTAGCTGTTCCTTTATGATTGGAAATTCGAGTGCAGTGATAGTGTAGCATAAGTGAGAAATAGCGGTAAGCTCATACAACATCCCTAACGGATATGCACAAGTCAGTCTGTGGGTTCCTAACTATAGACTAGGTATCTAAGACATCGACCCGGACTAGGTCGTGTCTCGCCTAATTCCCTATAGTTATGGCTCTGATACCAATCTGTCACACCCCCAACCGATGGCGGAAACATCGGGGCATGGCACTGAGCGAAACAGATTGTCCAGAAGTTTCCATAACAATTATCATTACCAATCAATTTAAAATAACATGTCCCATACCATGTCTCAAAAGGCAAACAAATTATTACAGACAAAATCTAGGCAAATAGTTCTATTCTGACAACTCAGATTTTCAAATAGAGCAATTGTTTATCTGCTTCTAGAGACCCTTGATTAAATTTGTACAGACAACTATTTGTTGGCCTCTAGAGCCTTATTCTAGCCTCGATTTCCTACCAGATGTGTATCCTAAGCATCTGTCACATACGTTAAAATAAAGTCAATACATATAATGTAAAGGTGAGCATACAAGTTTGATAATAGCATATAGAGTTCGAAATTCGTTTACGCATAACCAGCACGTACACATAGTGAAATGAGGCATGTTAGTTATCGACATAGATCCATCGATACCAATGACTGCGGGTTGACTGCCAGAGGCAGTTCGCAATACATGATTACCACCGTAATCCATGCAAGTAATTTTCCTTAACAACCCCCGTGTGAACGGATGCTGAGTCCAAACTATAGTACTATCGTTGCTAAGGCAGGTAGACAGCATTCCATGTGTAAACATAACAAACAAGCATTCATAAGCCATGTATAACATGCATTAACGGTTAGCGTTCAAATAGTACTGAGTAGTGTGTTTATTATGATTTGAATATTCGTAACGTATGTAACACCCAAAAGTGCATAAAGCAAAAAGGGATCGAGTATACTAACAGCGATGGATGGATTGAAGGGAGCGCTTGAAAGTAAGGTTAGCCTGAATAGTTTGATAACAATAAGTAACGCGTAAAAAGAAAACAAGGGTGAGTCGATCGGTCAGTAGTTCGATCGGACAGCCGATCGTTCGAGTGGTAGTTCGTTCGGTTGGTTATCCGATCGAATAGCCCTTCGAGTGGATTGTTTCTTCCTCTAGGAATGATGTGTTTGTGTATGATGGTTTGACTTTTGAAGTTTTTGTTGTAGCATTTTGGGAAAATTGAGGTACCTCTACCTTTCAGGTCGATCAATCGGACGGTCGTACGATCGGCCGGCAACCCGATCGGCTGGGCACTTCTGAGAACAAGTTCATGGCAGGTTGTCACTCGATTGAACAGCAGTTCTATCGATTGGCATTCCTAGTGCATTGAACATGTTGAAAGTCGTTTAAGTGTTTTAAATCCCAAGTATCTCATGATTCAAAGAGTAATCCGATTGGCTGGTAGTCCGATCAATTAGTCATTCGTTCAATACCCAAACTTCAAATAAAGTTGGTTGAGTGTGGGACCCATGGTGCAAGTCGTTCGGCTGACCAGTCGTTCAGCTGACCAGTCGTTCGGCTGACTGTTCGATCGGACAGCAGTTCGATCGGACAGCCACACTGTCCTGGTCGTCCTGTTCGTCTTACACTTGGTTGTTTTGATAGTTTGTTGTTTTATCAAGATACTTTGATAACGTGTCAATCAACAGAACTCCATCCTAAGCCTTAGTGATCCGACCGAACAGGAATCACCCAAACTCAGTCAGTTCACCGGTTTTAAGACGTTTATTCTTGGTTAACCCGAAATCGGGAATCCCGTGGATAGAATCTGGATCTGGAACCTGTTAGTGCACTATGTCTGTCGACTTCGTCTTGTATCGAGTTATGTAACAAGATAGGATAAACCAGTGCTCGGGATGCTAGAAACTGAATTTCATGTGAGTGTTAGCTATTTCGCACGAAATTACACAGTAGGTATTTCGCACGAAATTACCTTTGGCTATTCTGTGCGAAATTACATGCCTATATATACCCGAGTCTAGGTTGTCATTTGTAACTTTTCTGATTCGGTAACGAAGTGCTGCCGAATTGTCTCCAGGTTGTAAATCACTGTTATATGAATAATAGAGACATTTAAATTGAATCAAGCTGTAAATAAGTCCGTTTCTCTGAATTCCGCCTTTGATTCGGATTCAAACTCTTCTGAACGACTCATTCAGGTCGCACAACGATCCAACAAGTACTATCAGAGCTCAGGAGGAAGAGTTCAGCTTGATTTCATCTGTTTTCTGACTTCTACACCTTCTTTTTCAGAATTAACAAAGTTTTTACGGACAAAATGGATTGAATTTCACACATTACATGCGAAACACATTTTAACAAATCC
This sequence comes from Helianthus tuberosus, assembly GCA_030545235.1. Taxonomy (NCBI): domain Eukaryota; kingdom Viridiplantae; phylum Streptophyta; class Magnoliopsida; order Asterales; family Asteraceae; genus Helianthus; species Helianthus tuberosus. The sequence continues at coordinate 158,098,774 of CM060450.1, read as the reverse complement.
TTGAAAGTTTCAGATCATATTACTTGATTAATTGAACAAAAATTGGACCGAAATGCTGACGTCATCACTATTTCGTATGAAATAGTCATCACTATTCCGCACGAAATTAGTCTTATTTCGCACCAGATTGGTATTTCGTTTGTGAGTTTCACACGAAATTAGTAATTTCGCTTCAAATTGGAATTTCGTTTGAATATTTCACACGAAATCACCTATTTCGTTTGAAAGTTGGTATTTCGCTTGAAAGGATATTCCGTACCAAAGTGATTTCGCTTGAGTTGTAATTTCGTTTGAAGATCTCTATTTCGTTTGAAAGTGGACATTTTGTGTCAAGATCATTTCGCATCAACCGAGTATTAGTTTGTTTCAAGTTGTTTGATATTGTTTAGATTGATTGTGTTTGTTTGCTTGTCTCCAGGAAATTCAAGAAGTTCAAATCATGGCTGAAGAATTCTACAACACGTTCTACAACGCTTTTACATCAGAGTCATCTGAGACATCAATTGTTACACCAAAATCAATAACAAAAGCAGTTAATGAAAACATTAATCATGACAATTTTTATGGAACTCATTCAAAACCACCCAAGCTTGATAGTATTGAGGACTACATTTGGTGGAAAGAACGTTTCATTAACTAGGCAAAAGCTTACGCACATGAAAGCTGGTTCTGTCTAGAGTTCGGATATGAAAGACCAAAAAATGATAAAGGAGAAAATCTTCCACTCAAGAACTTATCCAAAGAAGACAAATCCGAATTTGCAGCCGAACAGAGAATGATTGCATTAATCCAATCATCAATCAGAAATTACATGTTTGCTTTATTACAACATGATGGATCTTCAAAATATGTTTGGGAAGCTTTACGGGTTAAAGCTGAGGGGGGTAAACAAATCAAGAAAAATAAAATCACGTTGTTAAAAAAAGAATTTGATTTGTTTGATAGTTTGAAAGGAGAGACTGTAAGACAAATGATAGAGAGATTTGGTCATTTAAAAATTGAACTTGATCGTTTTGGAATTGTTAAAACGAGAGAAGAAATAATTGACAAAATCATAGAAGCGTTACCACGAGCTGATCAGTGGCAAACGTTTGTGTTTATATTGAAAAATGATGTTTTGTATGAAACAATTTCTCTCGATGTGTTAATTGAAAAGATTGAAACTCATGAGCTTGAATTGCAGAAACAAAACAAGATGAGCAGCTCTTCACATCAACAGAATGTTGGTCTTTATTACAAAGGTAATTTACCTTCAGTGAAAGTTGGTGAATCACCAAAGACAACATTCAGTGGTGAGAGGACAAAAGAACCTTAGAAAAGCTCATCAAGTTATGATCCGGGTTATCATTCATTTTCTTCAAAAGCCAATTCTGAAGAATCAGAAGAGATACTGTGCAACATTGCTCTCAAGTTAAAAAATTCTCCTGCAATGAGCATCAATGCTGCTAAACAGCAAATGAGCTTCCTTGCATCTGTTCTGGAATCGTATGAAGGTCTAGTAGCTGGCAAGATTGGAAATTCTGAATTGACCAAAGAAGACTACGACCAGATTGATCCGGAAGAGATGGAACTCATTGATATTCGCTGGTGTTTAGCTAGTTGCATCCGCAGAGCTCAGAGATACATGGAGATTAATGGGAAAGAATCAATCGGTGGTCCATCAACAAAGCTTAGATTTGACAAGTCCAAAGTGACCTGCTTCAAATGTAAGCAAAAAGGTCATTTCAAGAGAGAATGCAACAATTCTGCAGTTAGTGGAAATGAACAACCTTTCAACGATGATTATTACCGAAAGGCAATCTACCACCGTAGCAAAGAAGAGCCAAAGATGATTGAAAATAGTCCCAGAGAAAAATAAAGAGCTTGTGCAGTAATTCATGATGACGAAGGATATGATTGGAGTCAAATTCTACCAGAAGAAGATCGTGTTGATAATCGAGTTACAGCTCATGGCAGAAGTTCATCAAAGAGCAACCATTATGTTTTTGTTGCTGAGGTCATAGAGAAAACCAGAAAAGAGATTCTGGAAGAAAACACAAACAGAGAAAGAAACATTGCTACAAACAGAATTGACGAAATGCAAGAAGAATATGAAAGTGCAGTGATTAATAAAAGATGGGATAAGAAACGAGAGTGTTATGTCAACAGAAATGGAGAACCTGTTGTTCCCAAGAAGGACATAATTTTTTATGATGTTCTTCTCATAATTCTTGGATCTGTTGAATATTATACAAATGTATCAAATGATAACACATATGCGAAAAGACACGAAAAAGATATAAGATATGTCATGACATCGAGTTTGAGGAAAAGGGATGAAGAAAGAATGAAGAAAAATGTTGAGAATTTGGTTGAAGATTTGAAGAAAGTTGCTGAAGAAGTTAAGGTTGAAGCTGTGAAAGTTGAAAATGTAAAAATTGCTGAGGAAGAGAAGGTAGAAGAAGAAGTTGTTATGAAAGAAGCTATTACCGAAGAACTGCAAGTTGAAGAAGTTGAGAAGAAAGTTGAAAGTTCGATTGAAGTGAAGGATGAGATTTCGAAGGTTGTTAGTGATGCTGGTACCGGTGAAGAAAAGAAGAGTGAAACTGAACTGGAACAGAAAGATGCTGATCAGACAGATGTAGCAGAGAACACCAAGGTGCCAATCACTGAGGTAAATTCTAATTCTGAAATCTTAAATGAAAATGTTAAACAGTGCATGAAATGCATGAGACCATGCAGTGCTTGTACTGAAAAAGACGAAAAGTTCAGAACAAGAGATCTTGAGTTTACTAAAATTGAAAATGTTTTTAAAAATAAATACAAAGAAATGTTAGAAAATGAAAAAGTTTTGAAAGATAATGACGAAAAACTTTTGGAAAAATGTAAAAAGTTAGAAAAAGAAAATGAACTTTTGAAAGAAAATGTTTTGAAAAAGACAGAAGAATGTGATAAAAAAGAAAATGCTTGTCAAGAAATGAAAAAAAAAATATGATTCAATAAAATTGGCTTATCACATTACAAAAGAATCATATGAAAAGGTGAAAAGTGAAATGAAATTTGTTCAATCAAGATTGGATTACTGTTCTGAAACAACTAATACGCTTAAGCGACAGTATGAAATAAAGCAACAAGTTGTAAACTCTTACATTGAGGATGTTGCTAAGCTAAAGCGTCAGATTGCTGATTTAGAACAGGATAATAACAAGTTAAAAAATTATCACGCGTCATCATATGTGCTTGAACGTATTTTCAATATAAAACCGAGAGATGCTGAGTCTGAGCAAAACAAGAAAGGCATTGGCTAAGAGTTTCATCAAGTTCCACCACCGGAAAAGTTTGCATTTTATGATGATGAAAAGGTCAAAAAAGCTTTCAACATGGTAGATCAATTTCCAGATAACATTGACGTAACCTATTCCAAATCTGATGATTCTAGTGATTCAGATGTGGTAGGTAAAGTCGTTGAAAGTGTGTTGAAAGAAGAGTCAGTTGATACAGGTAAAACTGAATCACATGATGAAAATGAAGGTAATTTTCATGATGGATATTTGAAAAACTCAAAATCCGAGAAAAATTTGAATGATGATTCAAAAGGATTGGTTTATACCATGATTGGATCGAACAAATTATTCTTAGATGTTGTATTCCCGATTCAAAATGTGATTTCAGAAAAGATTGATAAAGTGTTCAAAATGGTTGAGATTGAAAAGTCTGAAATTTCAAAGTTTGCTGGAAAGTGTCACAAAACTTCTTATAATAAACCTGGTTTCAAGAAGAAAAACATGAAGGCTGGGTTGGGTTATAAGAAGAAACAAAGTTGGAAGAAAAATGAAATGCTAAATTATCAGGAAAAAATGAATTTTGTTCAAGGAACAAGTTTAGAAAAAGAGGAAAAACTCCAATTTAGACAACAGTCTAATGAAGAGTTCGATATTCAAAAGAAAAAGCGACAACAACAGGTCAAAGATGTGTCCAAGAGAACATGTTTTAAATGTGATCAAACAGGACATCTTGCTCGCAAGTGTCCAAATCTGAAACCTGTTGATGTTGAGATGAAAAAGAATTTTGATGATGTTAAGAAAGAAAAATCTGAGACTGTGAGACAAAGGTCGACAAGATTTGATTCAAAACAAACTTGTAGGTACAACACAAACAAGTTTCCTTCGAATTAAACTTGGAAATCAAACCCGCATAGGTTCGATTCTAAACAGACCTGGAATTCTCACACACCCAGATTAAGAACAACACAAAGTTGCAAAACAACTGTCGATGCAACAAAACCAAACGAGTTTTGGAAACCAAAAGTTGTTGTTCAGAATCAAAATGTTCAAAAAGAGTCACATTTTTACAAACGAGGTACCCCTAATGGTCAAACATGGATTGTTAAGAAACAAGTGACTTCTGAGAATGGTAATCAAAATGAAGATGTTTTTGAGAAAAATGAAAGAAACTATCCAGTTCTACCTGGAAAGATTTATGTTCAACTACCTGAGTCTAAACAAACTTGGGTTGCATTGTTCAAATGATTAAATTGTTGAATGTGTAGGTGCTCAAGAAAATTGAAGATTGTAAGAATGGAAATCGGAGCAGCCTGGCACAAGGGGAAGAGGCTGCTGAACCCTATGTTGATTGAAACAGGGAGTTTGTTTGATTTCTGTACATAAATAAACAATATTTCAAAAACCCTAAAAATTGAAAAATTTTAAAACCAAAAATTTGTTTTTATTTTGTCAAAATTTTGAAAAATAAAAAATATGTTTGTTTTTAAATTTGTCAAATATTAAAAAAAAGATTTGCTACTTGAATATGCCGAAACCCTCACGGCGGAACAAACATGATTAATTTCACAAGATTGAAAAACGGTTTTCAAACTGTAAAATATCAATGTGTTGTATATATCATGGGGGTATGTTAGATTTTCTGCAAAACAGAGCACGAAAAGAAGAAAATGGATGGCGAGACAAAGCTATCAGTATTGGGTTGTCAAATTTTCTTTTAAATGATTTTGCATTTTAGGGGGAATATTATTTTCAGAAAATCCAAAAACATTAGAAAATTTGAAAAGGTAAAAAACATGATAAAATTGAAAAAGAGTTTTTGTGTAAAAAGAGGAAATGATAGTACATCAGTAGACAGTTACAGTATGCTAAAGAAATGTAATGATTATATAGCATTAAACAGTCTCACTGATGATATGCCGATAGGTTTTTATACATTTAGTAAACTTTTTCGGGATATAAACATAAATTCAAACTTGCTTGTTTCGTGGGGAACACTACTTGGATATATAGGTAACCCCTGAAATCTTGTTTGAAGGACCCCTCTTTCTGAGATACTAGGTCTTTATGCTTAGTGATATCTAGGGTATTATTCCGGGACTTCTGATAATGCGGAAGCAATGACCTAGTCCCCGTATAATACTTTCTGCATGCTTGAAATAAAAGCACACCCTCAGCATAAAAAAATGATGAAACATTGCAAAATGCTAATCATGTGCTGTTGAAGAAAAGATTCTCTAAAGGGAACACACCTAAAGTTGAACCGTCATCTCTCTGATTTTGCGGAAGCAATAGCCTGAGCTCTCGCGGTCTCGCATTTAACCCTTTACAGATACCATCTAGGTATACTCACCTGTAAGACTGAATATTGGGATATGGATACGGGAGTATATTCAAGAGGTGGGACACATGAATGAGTTTAAGTTCTTAATACATCTAATTCTTAATTCGTATCCTGAATAAGTTGAAATTTGTGTAAAAATTTAAGTGGATCAGTATATCGACAATCTAAGTGAATTGTTTAATTCTTAATGTGTAACTAAGCTCAACGGTACTTGTGACTTGTCAAAAACTGATATAATCCTCTGACGCGAACTCAAACAAAAATATTATCTGTAAATATGTTTGTGAATATTTCCTTATTGCTTTATGTTTCAGAAAAATGCAAAAAGATTTTGAATTCTGTTATATTTTCGACAACCGATGTCTGAGTGCTAAGTTTCAAAATCTAAGTATGCTGATTGTATTTCTGAAAATAAATCAAGTTTATTGATTTGAAACTTGTAATTTTAAAATCCAAAATCAAAAACAGTTTGTGATATCTCCAAGGTCATTAAATTGGACTTAGATGATTAACTGTGAGGGAGTTGGATTCTTAGATTGTTAAATTTTGTTAAGAAAGTCAGGGTTTTTAATTATGGATATTCAAAACATTGTTACTTATGAATGTTTGAGTGTTGCAGATGAGATTCCAGACTATGATCCCGACAGCTAAGTCTAAGGGGGAGTTTGAAGACAAGCTCAAAGTAAGGGGGAGTTTGTAACTGAAAAGCCAGGTGTCGATCCCAAAAGCACGGAAGCTTAGTGAAAGGGGGAGCCTGAAGAAAGATAGTTGGATGCTTACAGTGTTAGACAATTTGGAAACAGTGTTAAGACTGATCAAGACTGAAGATGTGTCATGATAAAGATTCGACACTGAAGACTTCGTCAACATCCAAGGGGGAGTCTGTTAGTGCACTATGTCTGTCGACTTCGTCTTGTATCGAGTTATATAACAAGATAGGATAAACCAGTGCTCGGGATGCTAGAAACTGAATTTCATGTGAGTGTTAGCTATTTCGCACGAAATAGCCAAAGGCTATTTCGCACGAAATTACACAGTAGGTACTTCACACGAAATTACCTTTGGCTATTCCGTGCGAAATTACATGCCTATATATACCCGAGTCTAGGTTGTCATTTGTAACTTTTCTGATTCGGTAACGAAGTGCTGCCGAATTGTCTCCAGGTTGTAAATCACTGTTATATGAATAATAGATACATTTAAATTGAATCAAGCTGTAAACAAGTCTGTTTCTCTGAATTCCGCCTTTGATTCAGATTCAAACTCTTCTGAACGACTCATTCAGGTCGCACAACGATCCTACAGAACCAACACCACCCCTAGAATGCGTAGAAAGTCGGTACAAGTCCTGATTCTATCGGTGTTAAGTGTATTGAGTGTAAAAGAGTTGAAAGAAAGTTAGAAAACATTCTCTCAATCCTTTTTCACCGTGAATATGTTTAGATCTATGAAAGATCCTTGTTGTTCATGTGGAAATCGGTTAGATCCAAGTTGTTCTTAGTGGATTGAGGCTAAAACATGAAGTTCCTCAAGAACACCATGATGACATCATCTTAGAACACCTCAAATCTAGTGATTTCATGGTTAAAAGTTAAGATTCAAAAGATAGAAAGGTGTAGGAGTGCGTGTAGATCATGAAGTTACAAGATTTAGGACGAGATCTTACCGGAATCGAGAGAAATCTGGAAAAAGATGAGGAGAGCGTGCTGGTCGATTAGTGGGTTTACAAAAGTGGAAAGAATGACAATGACAGGGGTATTTATAGAGTTCCAAAAGAGGAAAGGGCTGGCCGATCGGCTGGCTGGTCGATCGAACAGTAGTTCGATCGGCTAACTGGTCGATCGGTTACCTGGCCTGGTCGATCAGTCACCTGTTTTTGAGTATTCGGTGCGACAATTGTTGCTGATTCGATTTCGATTGCGAGTGTTGCGATGCGTTAGGGTTTCCTAGTCAAATTACTTTTAATCCCAACTATTCATATCTCGCACTGTCTCTTCTCCACTAATTATCATAGTTCGATTTCGATTGAGTTCTATTGCATTTCAGTTTCAATTGCGTTTCGATTGATTTCCACAACATAACATAAATGAACAAGCACAAGTAACATATAAGGCACACACACACGTATAACAATAACCAAAATGCATATTTCGAGTTGCGATTCGATGTCGATTAGATTAGCATAGTTAGATTATCGTTTAGTTAACTTTATCGCATTGTTACTTCCTATAGTTCACAGTCGTAGGTCGATTAGATAGCGAATATCATACGTCGATAATTGTAATTATTGACACTTACTCCACATAATACAACTAAGTTAAACACATAAAACGAATTCACTATAAGTCAAATCGCGCGATCGGTCGTTGACTCTGACCTGGACTTTGACTTTGACTTCTCGAAAACACGGGGTGTTACAGTATATCTCTTAAATGTCAACATATACAGGTGTGATTTAGTTTACGAAAATTTTTCAATGCCGAGAACCTCGATCAGAGAGTAAAAAAGGCGTAAGGTTTACAATGGTGTAAAATTAAAATGGGATATACCGGGCTAGGATTCAAGTAACAGGAACAAGGGCCAAACCAACCACCCAAGAATGGAATCGTCGAGCGAAAACACTTGACAACCTCCTAGAAGCAGCTTTTCTTGCCACCAGACCTTTCTCCATCAATTAGGAATATGATGCCGTCACTAAACACATTCCTTAAATGGTAGCCATTTGTTGAGTGTTTTTTTTGGTGTCTAATCCGCATATATATCACCATTGCCATTGATTTTCTTGACTGTATATATCTTAAATGTCAACATATACACGTGTGATTTAGTTTACGAAGATTTTTCAATGCCAAGGACCTCGATCAGAGAGTAAAAAAGGCGTAAGGTTCACAATGGTGTAAAATTAAAATGGGATATACCGGGCTAGTATTCGAGTTACAGGAACAAGGGCCAAACCAACCACCCAATAATGGAATCATCGAGTTAAAACACTTGATAACCTCCTAAAAGCAGCTTTTCTTGCCACCAGACCTTTCTCCATCAATTAGGAATCTGATGCCGTCACTAAACAAATTCATTAAATTGTAGCCATTTCTTGAGTGTTTTTTGGTGTCTAATCCGCATATATAGCACCATTGCCCTTGATTTTTTTGACTATATGTCTTAAATGTCAACATATACACGTGTGATTTAGTTTACGAAGATTTTTCAATGCCAAGGACCTCGATCAGAGAGTAAAAAAGGCGTAATGTTCACAATGGTGTAAAATTAAAATGGGATATACCGGGCTAGTATTCGAGTTACAGGAACAAGGGACAAACCAACCACCCAAGAATGAAATCGTCGAGCGAAAACACTTGACAACCTCCTAGAAGCAGCTTTTCTTGCCACCAGACCTTTCTCCATCAATTAGGAATATGATGCCGTCACTAAACACATTCCTTAAATTGTAGCCATTTGTTGAGTGTTTTTTTTGGTGTCTAATCCGCATATATAGCACCATTGCCCTTGATTTTCTTGACTGTATTTCTCTTAAATGTCAACATATACACGTGTGATTTAGTTTACGAAGATTTTTCAATGCCGATGACCTCGATCAGAGAGTAAAAAAGGCGTAAGGTTCACAGTGGTGTAAAATTAAAATGGGATATACCGGGCTAGTATTCGAGTTACAGGAACAAGGGCCAAACCAACCACCCAAGAATGGAATCGTCGAGTGAAAACACTTGACAACCTCCTAGAAGCAGCTTTTCTTGCCACCAGACCTTTCTCCATCAATTAGGAATCTGATGCCGTCACAAAACACATTCCTTAAATTGTAGCCATTTGTTGAGTGTTTTTTTTGGTGTCTAATCTGCATATATATCACCATTGCCCTTGATTTTCTTGACTGTATATCTCTTAAATGTCAACATATACATGTGTGATTTAGTTTATGAAGATTTTTCAATGTCGTGAACCTCGATCAGAGAGTAAAAAAGGCTTAAGGTTATCAATGGTGTAAAATTAAAATGGGATATACCGGGCTAGGATTCGAGTTACAGGAACAAGGGCCAAACCAACCACTCAAGAATGGAATCTTCGAGCGAAAACACTTGACAACCTCCTAGAAGCAGCTTTTCTTGCCACCATACCTTTCTCCATCAATTTGGAATCTGATGCCGTCACTAAACACATTCCTTAAATTGTAGCCATTTGTTGAGTGTTTTTTTTGTCTAATCTGCATATATATCACCATTGCCCTTGATTTTTGTTGGTGCATATTCGGTGACAACAGCTTAATAGTTTGATTATTTAGTCTTTGGATATTTTGTAATGGGCTTAGCTTATTGGTTAGTGAGTTATTTGTTATAATGGGCTTGGAAAATGGCCTAGCCTAGTAGGAAGCCCAGTTCACAGACATGTGGTATATAAACATGTTTTATGATTAAGGTTTTAGTGGTAAGAGAACTTTAGAGAGAGAAGGAATTTCGAAATTAGGGTTTTGGACAAGATCACAGAGATAGGCTGTGAGGTTGTGAGGTCTTGAATTGATTGTAAACTGCAAGTTGGATAATCAATAGAAGACCCGTTTGATTGAATTCTGTTTTCTATTTGTTTCTGTAACAAATCTGATCTAGAGGATTCCGCACTCTAGGTTAGTTATACAATTCTGTGACGATCCATACGAATCAAGGGGACCTACAATTGGTATCAGAGCGATAGGCTCTTGAAGAAGCTCGGTTCAGAATTGGCTGCTGCAGAAAACTAGGGTTTTGATGGATTTTCGAATTTTTTGGATATTCTTCTTGAGATTTTCGAAAATTTTAGGGTATTTTGATCTTATTGGGTATTTAATTTTGCTGTTTTTAGTGTTTTGGTTACAGGAAAGTTGAAGATTTTGAAGAAAAACTTGAAGATTTGAAGAAAAACTTGAAGATTTAAAGATTTGTTCTTCGTGTTCTTCGTTGTGTTCTTCATATTTTTATCAAAATTTGACTGATTTTGGTATTTCGATTTTGCAGGAAATTGTTAGAAGAATCTGGAAAATCTGCAGAAAATCCGATCAGATTGAGTTTCCAAATATTTTCTAGCATAATTAACAATTTCGCAGCAAATTTAACATCTACACTGACTGACCAGCGAATTAGTGACTTAATATCTCGGTGACCGGCGAAATTAATAAAAATCCAAAGGCGACTTTGGTAACCGTGTAATTGTCCTCAGCGACATTATTACGGTGATCGGCGAACTTAAAGTCGTCGTAATAGCGACCTGATTAGCCAGCGAAATTAACTGACCGGTGTACCAGCGAATTTAAAAAGTCAGCATAATTATATCTACTCTACCAGCATAATTGTAATTACTCTATCAGCATATTTAACTTGGTTTGCCAGCATAATTAGCGTGACACAGCGAAATTAACTTGGTTTGCCAGCATAATTAGCGTGACACAGCGAAATTAACTTGGTTTGCCAGCAAAATTAAAAGGTGGAGTATTTAATTAGATACGCATAGAGGAATTAACGTTTTCGTGAATAGAATTTGATCTGTAGTTCATCTGCCGAAACCGTTTGCACCGTTGGACTCGGTTGATCTTTAGGAAAAAAAAAACTCTGGAAAATCCCGAATTTGGTTTTCGACATTATATATCATTGGATTCGTTTTCTCGAGACGATTCTAACGGTATAATTTGGTAAAAACAGTTTTCAGAAAACTTTTGTACGGTTTTATTTGTACGGTTACGGTAAAACGTGTTTAAAGATGGTTAAAATGAACAATGTTAGTGAGACAGCTAAAAATTGGCCAAAGCTTAGAAACGTCAAAGAATATGCTGTCTGGAAGGAGGAGTTTGAATCGGTTGTGAAGGGTGAAGATACCAGAATGTGGTATTGTATGATAGATGGATATGTTGCTCCTACGCGACGTGTTGAAGGAAGAGTTAAGGTTATTTCTTATGACAAGATGGATGAATCTGAGAGACAGGTGGTTGATGCTGAGAAGAAAGCTTTAGCTGGAATAAAAATGTCCTTACCTGATGGCATCAAACATACCTTAATGAAGTACAATAATTCAAAGGATATGTGGGATGCATTAGAAAAGCGATATCAGGGAAATGCAGATGTTGTGGTAGAAGAGAAGAAGAAAGCTGTTGAGAAGAAGGAGACAGAAGTTTCAAAGTGCATGAATACTGTGAATGAACTTACAACAGAGGTGAAGGTAACATCAGAACCTGTAAGTCATACGTGTCATAATTGCACTGAACTACAAGGTAAAGTTAACAGACTATCGGAGCAAAACAAAATCTTGTTAGCTGAATTGGAAAAATTGAAAGAGTCAAATGTTCTTTTGATTAAACGAGAGTCAAATTGTTTAAACACACTCAAATCAAATGAACAGGAAATTAGCAGTTTAACAAGCAAAGTCAATGAACTGTTACAGGTCATTGATTTGGCTCGTGAAACTGTGAAAGATAAAACTAATGAATTTTCTGATAAGTGCAGGGAATTGGTCATTGCACAAGACCAAATTGTTGGACTAAAAGGAAAGTTAGACAAATTTGGAAATTCTTCATTAGTTAGGACTCACATACAAAGAGGGCTGAAAAGGAGTAATGATAGAACGGGAGTGGGGTTTAGTAAAGCTTCATCTTCTAAGGATCAAGATTATTCTTTTTTACCTGAAGAGAATGAGTTAATTGATTTTGCGCCTACTACACCAGCTGTAGTGGATCCGATAGCTGTGGACTTGCCAAGTAGTCCAGAATCTTTGAAAGAATCTGTTGAGTCTAACAGTACACCTCATAAATCGGATGAGGATACCGAAGAGGAAAAGAAGAAAACATTTAAAAAGAGATTTCAGAAAAAGAAAATCTATAAGACAAATCTTGTTTTAAATGTCACAACAAAGGACATGTGGCGAGTTGTTGTCCTTTGAAGAAAAATAAGCAAAAAGTTGAGTAAGTTAAGGAAGGGAACAGGGTTGGTTTGAATAATAATGTTCAACAACATTGTCAATATAATCAACCAAGATTTCAATCCAAGACTTCAACATCAGGAAGATTTGATAGACCAAGAAGCAATTCTACACAATTTAGTTATGATAATGGTAAATCAAATCGGTTTCAAAGTCAAAATAGAAATTTTGGATATCAAAATCGATACCAGACTTTTGGTAATCGAAATTTTCAAAGAAGAAACGAATATAGGGGTTTCAGTAACTCAAATATTCAACAACATCCAAATTTTTTTCAAAATTCATGGTATGATAATCAGAGAAGAAGGTTTGAAAATGGTAATTTTCAAGGGTAGAAAAATCCGAGAGTTTATTGGAACTCTTATGATCAAAGACCTAGTGGAAATTATAAATCTTGTTCAACAACGAGTACAACATCCAAGACACCAGTAAGGTGTGATGGATATTGGTTAGAAGCATCTTATATCGGTTTACATGGTCAACCTAAAACCGGTCAGGTTTGGGTTGTTAAGTCTAACTAAGTTGTTGAGTGTGTGCATGATGACCAAGAAGGACTGTTGATGTGTTCGACAGTGGTTGTTACTGTAAAGCATCTGAGGTGAATAGTAGGTTAACCTTGGTAACAAACTATTTACTCCAGTGATTATTCTGATTATTCTAAACCTTAACATTGAAAAACTTGTTGTCAAGTTGAAGTGGGAGTCTGTTTGTGTTTAAAATTTGTGTTTTTGACACTTACTCCATAAAAACAAAAATTTAGGGGGAGAAATTTCCCTAAGCCAAAAAGAGTTTAGATAGTGCGTGAGTTTAGGGGGAGTAAGTTATAGAATTTTAAAAATAAAAAAAAATACAAAAACATTAAAAAATCAAAAACATAAAAAAATAGAAAATAAAAAATGAGTTATCACTGTGTGAAAAAGAAGAAATGATAGTACATCAGCAAGTTAGACTGTCACACTCAAACTGAATAAAATTGCTTAAGTGTGATAGCAGCTTCATCATACGATGTGTCAGTAGGCAAAAGCATGAAATAATCAACTTACCAATGTGATATAAACCTAAATGAACTGTGTATGAGTGGGGAACACATCAGTGGTGTATGGTTTAATGACCTTAAATCTTGCGTTGATAGATTGCCAAAATCTGAGGTTTTGGGTCTTTATACTGTTATTTCATCTGGGGATATCAGGGTTGTCCTTCTGCTGCATCCAGATACATGCAGACCTAGGTACAACCAGGATATCTTAAAAGAGCAAAAAATGCCAAATCCCATAATTGAAGAAGCTCTCCTAGAGAGTCATTCAAAATGTGCAAAAAGCATAAATCGTACCAAAAAATGGTATTTGTCTTAGCCCTCTTTAGATATTTTGGTCTCTTTGCTGTACGGAAGTACTGACCTGTTCACCAATTATCTAAACGTTGAAAAAAAAACGGATGAATTCAGTATACTCACCTACTACGATGAATCTTTGTGCATACCTTGATCGCGGGGGTATATCCTGAAGTGGGACACACTAGTATATCAGTATTAATATTACCTTAACGTATCATACGGTAATGGAACTTGAAATGTTCATGCATTTTGTTTAAGTGGACAAACATACTGGTAATCGTCGTGGACTGTTGTTCACGAGAAATTAAATAAAGAATTATCTAATAGTGTGAAACAGTTTGATTTTGCTGATATGATCTTCTTATACATGATTCTCACAAAAAGATGAAATTGTAAATATTTTTTTAATTTTAGTTTAGTTTGTTTTGTTTTGAAAAAAAAATTTAAAATACCAAAAATATTTCTTTTTAAAAGACTTCCATTTTAAATTGACAAGTTGTTGTTTTTGCATGATAAGATAAAATATTGGTTTATCTTTAAATGTGAAAAAGACTAATGGTTTTTCGAGATACTTGCTTGTGTTTCTAAACAGATTGATGCAGTTATCAAAATGAAGTGCAAAATACAAGTAAAGTGCAGATTGAGAGTGAAGAATGTGTGAAGATGCATGGTAGGATCCTTCTACTACATTGCAGAAAGGAAGAGATATGGAAGAGTTGGAGCTTACTTACTTAACCAAGGATTGTTAGCTAACTGATCTACAATGAATAAAAGTTTTGGAGATTGGAAGCATCAGCTAAGGGGGAGTCTGTTGATGTCAGAAGCTGTGTAGCTGACGCTATCCAAAGACCAAAAGAACACAAGATGTTTAAAGACAAAGTTACACTATGAAGCTATTGTCAAGGGGGAGTTTGTTGGTGCATATTCGGTGACAACAGCTTAATAGTTTGATTATTTAGTCTTTGGATATTTTGTAATGGGCTTAGCTTATTGGTTAGTGAGTTATTTGTTGTAATGGGCTTGGAAAATGGCCTAGCCTAGTAGGAAGCCCAGTTCACAGACATGTGGTATATAAACATGTTTTGTGATTAGGGTTTTAGTGGTAAGAGAATTTTAGAGAGAGAAAGTAGAGAGAGAGATGGAATTTCGAAATTAGGGTTTTGGACAAGATCACAGAGATAGGCTGTGAGGTTGTGAGGTCTTGAATTGATTGTAAACTGCAAGTTGGATAATCAATAGAAGACCCGTTTGATTGAATTCTGTTTTCTACTTGTTTCTGTAACAAATCTGATCTAGAGGATTCTGTTGGTGCATATTTGTGACAACAGCTTAGATTTGGTCGTTGGATATCTTGTAATTAGTAAAACGATAAACAGTTAGCGGGTTTAGCTTTGTGTTAGTGGAATAATAGAGTTTGGGCTAAACAAAACCCACATTGGGTGATGGGGGGCGAATTGGGCCTAGTCCATGTTGGAAACCCCAGCCCAAGTAGCAAACCTTGTGTTATATAAACAAGGTTAGGCTTTAGGGCTAAGGTTAATCAGCCAAAACAGTTTGTGAGAGAGAGCAATTTCGTGAGAGACATAGGCTTGGACGAAATTGAGTGTTGGTTAGGGTTTGATTGATTGTAATTCAGGTTGATTGATAATCAATAGAAAACCGGTTTGAAAGTTAATTGCTGATTTCTGTTCCGACACGTTTTCTGCTACATTTTGATCAAGAGGATTCTGCACTCTTGATTGGATTAACAATTCTGTAAATGATCCAAACGAATAGGGGACCTACAGATTATGCACTCTAGGTTAGATATACAATTCTGTGACGATCCATACGAATCAAGGGGACCTACAATTTCCTTGACTGTATATCTCTTAAATGTCAACATATACACGTGTGATTTAGTTTACGAAGATTTTTCAATGCCGAGAAGCTCGATCAGAGAGTCAAAAGGCGTAAGGTTCACAATGGTGTAAAATTAAAATGGGATATACCGGGCTAGGATTCGAGTTACAGGTAAAAGGGCCAAACCAACCCCCCAAGAATGGAATCGTCGAGCGAAAACACTTGACAACCTCCTAGAAGCAGCTTTTCTTGCCACCAGACCTTTCTCCGTCAATTAGGAATCTGATGCCGTGACTAAACATATTCCTTAAATTGTAGCCAGTTGTTGAGTGTTTTTTTTGGTGTCTAATCCGCTTATATATAACCATTGCCCTTGATTTTCTTGTCTGTATATCTCATAAATGTCAACATATACACGTGTGATTTAGTTTACGAAGATTTTTCAATGCCGAGAACCTCGATCAGAGAGTAAAAAAGGGCGTAAGGTTCACAATGGTGTAAAATTAAAATGTGATATACCGGGCTAAGATTCGAGTTACATGAACAATGGCCAAACCAACCACCCAAGAATGGAATCCTCGAGCGAAAACACTTGACAACCTCCTAGAAGCAGCTTTTCTTGCCACCAGACCTTTCTCCATCAATTAGGAATCTGATGCCGTCACTAAACACATTGCTTAAATTGTAGCCATTTGTTGAGTGTTTTTTTTTTGGTGTCTAATCCTCATATATATCACAATTGCCCTTGAGTTTCTTGATTGTATATCTCTTAAATGTCAACATATACACGTGTGATTTAGTTTACGAAGATTTTTCAATGCCGAGAACCTCGATCAGAAAGTAAAAAAAAGGCGTAAGGTTCAAAATGGTGTAAAATTAAAATGGGATATACCGGGCTAGTATTCGAGTTACAGGAACAAGGGCCAAACCAACCAACCAAGAATGGAATCGTCGAGCGAAAACACTTGACAACCTCCTAGAAGCAGCTTTTCTTGCTACCAGACCTTTCTCCATCAATTAGGAATCTGATGCCGTCACTAAACACATTCATTAAATTGTAGCCATATGTTAAGTGTTTTTTTTTTTTGTGTCTAATCCGCATATATAGCACCATTGCCCTTTATTTTCTTGACTGTATATCTCTTAAATGTCAACAAATACACGTGTGATTTAGTTTACGAAGATTTTCAATGCCGAGAACCTCGATCAGAGAGTAAAAAAGGCGTAAGGTTCACAATGGTGTAAAATTAAAATGGGATATACCGGGCTAGGAGTCGAGTTACAGGAAAAAGGGCCAAACCAACCACCCAAGAATGGAATCGTCGAGCGAAAACACTTGACAAACTCTTAGAAGCAGCTTTTCTTGCCACCAGACCTTTCTCCATCAATTAGGAATCTGATGTCGTCACTAAAAACATTCCTTAAATTGTAGCCATTTGTTGAGTATTTTTTTTGGTGTCTAATCCGCATATATATCACCATTGCCCTTGATTTTCTAGACTGTATATCTCTTAAATGTCAACATATACACGTGTGATTTAGTTTATGAAAAATTTTCAATGCCGAGAACCTCGATCAGAGAGTAAAAAAGGCGTAAGGTTCACAATGGTGTAAAATTAAAATGGGATATACCGGGCTAGGATTCGATTTACAGGAAAAAGGACGAAACCAACCACCCAAGAATGGAATCGTCGAGCGAAAACACTTGACAACCTCCTAGAAGCAGGTTTTCTTGCCACTAGACCTTTCTCCATCAATTAGGAATCTGATGCCGCCACTAAACACATTGCTTAAATTGTACCCATTTGTTGAGTGTTCTTTTTTAGGTGTCTAATCCGCATATATATCACCATTGCCCTTGAGTTTATTGACTGTATATCTTTTAAATGTCAACATATACACGTGTGATTTAGTTTACGAAGATTTTTCAATGCCGAGAACCTCAATCAGAGAGTAAAATGGCATAAGGTTCACAATGGTGTAAAATTAAAATGGGATATACCGGGCTAGGATTCGAGTTACAGCAACAAGGGCCAAACCAACCAACCAACCAATAATCGGATCGTCGAGCGAATACACTTGACAACCTCCTAGAACCAGCTTTTCTTGCCACCAGACCTTTCTCCATCAATTAGGAATCTGATGCCGTCACTAAACACATTCCTTAAATTGTAGCCATTTGTTGAGTGTTTTTTTTTGTCTAATCCGCATATATATCACCATTGCCCTTGATTTTCTTGACTGTATATCTCTTAAATGTCAACATCTACACGTGTGATTTTGTTTACGAAGATTTTTCAATGGCGAGAACCTCGTTCAGAGAGTAAAAAAGGCGTAAGGTTCACAATGGTGTAAAATTAAAATGGGATATACCGGGCTAGGATGCGAGTTACAGGAAAAAGGGCCAAACCAACCACCCAAGAATGGAATCATCGAGCCAAAACACTTGACAACCTCCTAGAAGCAGCCTTTCTTGCCACCAGACCTTTCTCCATCAATTAGGAATCTGATGTCGTCACTAAAAACATTCCTTAAATTGTAGCCATTTGTTGAGTAATTTTTTTGGTGTCTAATCTGCATATATATCACCATTACCCTTAATTTTCTTGACTGTATATCTCTTAAATGTCAACATATACGCGTGTGATTTAGTTCACTTAGATTTTTCAATGTCGAGAACCTCGATCAGAGAGTAAAAAAGGCGTAAGGTTCACAATGGTGAAAAATTAAAATGGGATATACAGGGCTAGGATTCGAGTTACAGGAACAAGGGCCAAACCAACCCCCCAAGAACGGAATCGTCGAGCGAAAACACTTGACAACCTCCTAGAAGTAGCTTTTCTTGCCACCAGACCTTTCTCAATCAATTAGGAATCTGATGCCGTCACTAAACATATTCCTTAAAATGTAGCCAATTGTTGAGTGTTTTTTTTGGTGTCTAATCCGTATATATATCACCATTGCCCCTGATTTTCTTTACTGTATATCTCTTAAATGTCAACATATACACGTGTGATTTAGTTTACGAAGATTTTTCAATCCCGAGAACCTCGATCAGAGAGTAAAAAAGGCATAAGGTTCACAATGGTGTAAAATTAAAATGGGATATACCGGGCGAGGATTCGAGTTACAGGAAAAAGGGCCAAACCAACCACCCAAGAATGAAATCGTCGAGCGAAAACACTTGACAACCTCTTAAAAGCAGCTTTTCTTGCCACCAGAACTTTCTCCATCAATTAGGAATCTGATGTCGTCACTAAACACATTCCTTAAATTGTAGCCATTTGTTGAGTATTTTTTTTTGGTGTCTAATCCGCATATATATCACCATTGCCCTTGATTTTCTAGACTGTATATCTCTTAAATGTCAACATATACACGTGTGATTTAGTTTACGAAGATTTTTCAATGCCGAGAACCTCAATCAGAGAGTAAAAAAGGCGTAAGGTTCACAATGGTGTAAAATTAAAATGGGATATACCGGGCTAGGATTCGATTTACAGGAACAAGGGCCAAACCCACCACCCAAGAATGGAATCGTCGAGCGAAAACACTTGACAACCTCCTAAAAGCAGGTTTTCTTGCCACCAGACCTTTCTCCATCAATTAGGAATCTGATGCCGCCACTAAACACATTGCTTAAGTTGTAGCCATTTGTTGAGTGTTCTTTTTTTGGTGTCTAATCCGCATATATATCACCATTGCCCTTGATTTTCTTGACTGTATATCTCTTAAATGTCAACATCTACACGTGTGATTTAGTTTACGAAGATTTTTCAATGGCGAGAACCTCGTTCAGAGAGTAAAAAAGGCGTAAGGTTCACAATGGTGTAAAATTAAAATGGGATATACCGGGCTAGGATTCGAGTTACAGGAAAAAGGGCCAAACCAACCACCCAAGAATGGAATCGTCGAGCGAAAACACTTGACAACCTCTTAAAAGCAGCTTTTCTTGCCACCAGAACTTTCTCCATCAATTAGGAATCTGATGTCGTCACTAAACACATTCCTTAAATTGTAGCCATTTGTTGAGTATTTTTTTTGGTGTCTAATCCGCATATATATCACCATTGCCCTTGATTTTCTAGACTGTATATCTCTTAAATGTCAACATATACACGTGTGATTTAGTTTACGAAGATTTTTCAATGCCGAGAACCTCAATCAGAGAGTAAAAAAGGCGTAAGGTTCACAATGGTGTAAAATTAAAATGGGATATACCGGGCTAGGATTCGATTTACAGGAACAAGGGCCAAACCCACCACCCAAGAATGGAATCGTCGAGCGAAAACACTTGACAACCTCCTAGAAGCAAGTATTCTTACCACCAGACCTTTCTCCATCAATTAGGAATCTGATGCCGCCACTAAACACATTGCTTAAGTTGTAGCCATTTGTTGAGTGTTCTTTTTTTGGTGTCTAATCCGCATATATATCACCATTGCCCTTGATTTTCTTGACAGTATATCTCTTAAATGTCAACATCTACACGTGTGATTTAGTTTACGAAGATTTTTCAATGGCGAGAACCTCGTTCAGAGAGTAAAAAAGGCGTAAGGTTCACAATGGTGTAAAATTAAAATGGGATATACCGGGCTAGGATTCGAGTTACAGGAAAAAGGGCCAAACCAACCACCCAAGAATGGAATCATCGAGCGAAAACACTTGACAACCTCTTAGAAGCAGCTTTTCTTGCCACCAGACCTTTCTCCATCAATTAGGAATCCAATGTCGTCACTAAAAACATTCCTTAAATTGTAGCCATTTGTTGAGTAATTTTTTTGGTGTCTAATCCGCATATATATCACCATTACCCTTAATTTTCTTGACTGTATATCTCTTAAATGTCAACATATACGCGTGTGATTTAGTTCACTTAGATTTTTCAATGCCGAGAACCTCGATCAGAGAGTAAAAAAGGCGTAAGGTTTACAATGGTGAAAAATTAAAATGGGATATACAGGGCTAGGATTCGAGTTACAGGAACAAGGGCCAAACCAACCACCCAAGAATGGAATCGTCGAGCGAAAACACTTGACAACCTCCTAGAAGCAGCTTTTCTTGCCACCAGACCTTTCTCAATCAATTAGGAATCTGATGCCGTCACTAAACATATTCCTTAAAATGTAGCCATTTGTTGAGTGTTTTTTTTGGTGTCTAATCCGTATATATATCACCATTGCCCCTGATTTTCTTTACTGTATATCTCTTAAATGTCAACATATACACGTGTGATTTAGTTTACGAAGATTTTTCAATGCCGAGAACCTCGATCAGAGAGTAAAAAAGGCATAAGGTTCACAATGGTGTAAAATTAAAATGGGATATACCGGGCGAGGATTCGAGTTACAGGAAAAAGGGCCAAACCAACCACCCAAGAATGAAATCGTCGAGCGAAAACACTTGACAACCTCTTAAAAGCAGCTTTTCTTGCCACCAGAACTTTCTCCATCAATTAGGAATCTGATGTCATCACTAAACACATTCCTTAAATTGTAGCCATTTGTTGAGTATTTTTTTTTTGGGTGTCTAATCCGCATATATATCCCTGTTTTGGTCAAAAATTACCAAAGCAATTTAGTGATCAAATTAGTAAAGTGAGGTAGTGTGCTAGAAAGTGTACTTGAAAATGTGCTTGTTGAGTTAATTAGGAAATCAGTATTCAGGATACGGCTCAGGATATCGAGCTGTATCTATGATCAAACAATGAGCAAAAGTAAAGTAAACGACACGAGATGTACGAGGAAAGCCCTTGATCAATCTAGATCGCCGGCATAAAACCTCGGGAGCTGACAATCGCAGCTGCCTTGTTCTTCTATTGCTTCAAATATCGGGATACAGCGCAGCATGTGGTACGGATCGACTAAGTGTTACAACGAAATTTGAATACAAGTGTGGTGTTTGCAATGAGCTAGAAAGTGAAAGTATGCGAGAGTGTAAGTGGAGATTGTGTGACTTAAACTGATCCGAACTCATCTATTTATAGTAAAGATAAAATAACAAACTATCCTAAACTTCCGGGATCCACCGAATATTCCTTCATCGAACGTTGTAGACCTGGTCTTTCGGGCTCAACGTCTCTCCTTCAACAAACTCGTCCGAGTCTTGAGGAGAAGAAGTCCTCTTGACCGTTAGCAAGTCTCAGCCTTTAACCTGCACGTGGTTAATTCAATAAACCTCAGGATATCACCCAAGATGTTAGCAATATCCTCTTCCAGCATCCTGAGCATAAATAAACAAACAAAGGCAGGATACGTATGTTAAGAAAATGACCCCTAACAATTGTCCCCAAATATATCAGTTGGTATACCAATCCAACGGATATATTTCAAAAATCTTATCCCATAACTCAAGGCATTTAAAACGAAGCGACGGTCAAGATCACATCGTAACTTCCAACGCGTTTTTTACTCAATGGAGATCCACGATGCCCCTATATCTTCTCTTTTCTTGTTTGAAAAGCAGATATCTTCAACAGAAACTTCAGGTAATTCTCCATTTCTGATTTTCTTCCTGTCAATTTACTTCACCTTACTTGCAATGGACGCCGAGACCTTCACCCAGCAGAATCTTCTTAAAAATCCCGAAAAGGAGATCTGCGCTTTTGACAACGCAGACATTGCAGCTTTAAGAGCCTCCGGCGCTTTCCCTGACAACACGGTCTTTAGACCATTCGATTGGTCAATCCGATCGGATGTTTCTTCCACCGAATGGGTCTGTTTTACAGCATATCCTTTTTCATTAGGTCTTCGATACCCTTTTCCTGAATTCATGATGCAATTCTTTCGAATTACCGGCATCTCTTTTGCTCAAACCATGCCCATGGTTTGGAGAGTACTAATTGTACTCAACCAAATCAAAAACCTCCATTGCTCTGACCTCTGCATCGAGGATTTACCTATTGCTTATCGCCTCCGATCCCATGGCTCTAGCCGGTTCTTGCTCTTTTCGACCTCCAGCAAACCCCTGATTCTCAAAGCCACTAAAAATGAAGACGGATGGCAACGCAAATTCTTCTTTGTCAAACGAGATTCCATTGCTGAGGGTGCCAACCTTCCGGTGGAGTGGTTAACCACCGGTAGGATCATAAATATCCTCATAAACCATTTGATTATTATCTTCTATTAATACTCTTCTTTTTGATCTTTATGCAGTGAACTTCAAGGAAGTTGCTCCCCCTACCGCTGAGTCAGAGGAGAGAATCAATACTGTTTACCGGTTACCTGCAATAGACAGGACTTTCACCACACACGTCCCGAGTTCCAGTCAATACTCATCATCCGAGATGTCTGGTAAGAATTTCTTTCAAAATAATTAGTCATAACAGCATAATGATAAGATAAAGAGTAAAACTTTTCCCTTTATGCAGCACCAGCTAAGATCCCTGAAGTCTTTGACCTTGACGAATTGGACAGCTATTCTGACCAGATCCAGGTCAAGAAAGAACCTAGCCCCAAGACCACAGCTACATCCAAACCCAGCAGCTCCAAAGCCATCATCATTCCTAAACCTTCACCGGCTACCAAGCCCCGGAGTTCAAGTTCCCGCAAAAGGAAAGAACCCGATTCCCCTGTCATTTCTGACACCTTTCCTTATGAGAAGCACGGGTTCATTGAAGCCAGCGGGTTTATGACTTCTTTTCTTAACCAGGTTAGTATCCTCATATCATATCCTGCAATTTAGATTATTTTCAAAGATTTAACAATATTAATCCATGTCCTCTTATCTTTGTAGGGTCTTGAGCGTTTAGTTCATTTATATCAAGAATCCTGCAAGCTTAACAAAACACTTGAATCTAAGCTAAAGGAAGCAGAAATCACAATCTCCGACCAAGGTATGATTGCGGCCACCAAATCTCGTCATTACGAGGAGAAATACAAAGCTATGACCCAAGAACACCAAGTCGCTCTCAACAAAGCTACTCTTCAAGCCCAGGCCGATCTGGAAGCCGCCCATATGCAATACGAACAGGATATGGTCAGCTACCGGGAAAGCCTCAAAAGTTCCGTCATCATTTCTCTCCTCCAAGCCAGGTTGAAGATGGCTCATGAAGCCAAAACATTAGGTTTCGAATGCCCTTCTTGGGATGTTGGCGCTTGGGAGACCAAGCTGAAGAACCTCGGCGGCACCTCTTCCAAATCAACCGTCGAAGAACCTTCCAAACTAGTTGAAAAAGCAACCGATGCTGAGAAGGATGCTGAGGCGGATCCCAAGATGGATGTTGCTGAAATCACTATGGACCAAGAAGGCACTACCCCCTAGAGCTTATTTCCTTTAATTTATTCGAACAATTTTATGTTTTTATGAACAATTTATATTTCTGTATCGAAACAATTTGATAGCCGAAGGTGGATGGGTCCTGGGTTTCAGGATGAAGCCTTCGGTTATCAACCAGTATTGATTGCTTAAGAATAATTTCATCTTTTTATTTTTCTAAGTGTAAATCTTAGCTTTACAAAAAATTTCATACTGTTATCTTATAAAATATCCTGATCAGTATGCTCAGCGGTATACTGTAAAAACCCTTTATTAGATAGAACTTCCAAACGTTCCTTCAACTTTGTAAAAATTTCTTTAGAAAGTGAAAAAATAGTCTATCTTTTCAAAACCAAGTTTTGATAACATTTAAATGATCAGAGTTCCAAACTAATACTAGTTTCAAACACCCTAATCAAATATCCTGAAAAAGACTTTGAGAATATATCAGGATACTTATCCTCTTATAAAACACAATGTTACTAAAAACTTAGATGATGTTTACAAAGGAAAGATCATACCAGAAATAGGGTATAAACCTATTACCAAACTTCAATCCCTTTGCAACTCTTCCAATGAAGATGTCCCCTGTACAAGGTACTTAGTGCATTAGTTCTGAGCCTCATCCTTTTAGCTTTACATCACCATCTTGGCAGGGATGTCCCCTGTGTACAATGTCTTCAAACACTTTAGAAATCTACTGAATGTCAGTTTCCACTGCATAGGCAATTTTTTACGTCCCAAGGGTAAAACCCAAGGATGTACTGGAGACAAATCCCTTGTATCCTGGGGAAAATCCCAAATTTTCATGCGCTACAGGCGGGAGTGTATAAACTCCAAGACTTAGAAAGGTGAAAACCTTTAAACCTTAGAGAGTATGAAAATACCCTTTCGTGAGAGAGGGTGATCAATCCTCATATACCGTTAGGATTCAGGATATAGCCAACAGTAACGAAATTGTCAGCCACTTTTACATGTACTGGTCCCGCCACCTTGAACTATCCCTGAATAACTTGCGCTCCAGGCGGGGTGTTTAAACCCAATTCGGAAGAAAGGTGAATACCTTTAAACCTGTGAAGGGATCAGTATCCCTTAAACGTGAGAGAGGGGGCCAATCCTCTAATCTTTCGAGTTATCCTGAGTACATATCCTGGAGCTATATCCTGAAACATATCTTGCAAAACAATTGTAAACTAAGGTGGGTGCTAGCTTAGCTAACACCCCTCCGATGCTTAAGTCAGTATTGGGTTACAAAGAACAAATTAAACCAAACATATTTAAAAAAGGTAGAATTCATACCATCCTGAGTTAGAAATTAAATTCTAAACTCACTTGAAATAGAGCTTAAGGTGTATAGCATTCCAAGATCTCGGTAGCATATCTCCCTCCATATTCTTGAGTCTGTATGCTCCTTTCCCTGCTTCTGATTCAACTTCGTATGGTCCTTCCCATTTTGGAGCTAACTTGCCATCGGCAGGATTAGTAGTATTCTGAAAAGCCTTTCTTAACACCCAATCTCCAACCTTAAATCTTCTGGTCCTAATATTCTTGTTATATGCCCTGGATATTCTCTGTTGATATGCTGCCATCCTTAGCCTTGTCGCATCTCTCTTCTCATCTATAGTGTCTAAATCCTGACTCAAGGCTCCAGGATTCTGCTCAGGATCACTTAGGGTAGATCTTGCAGTAGGTATTGTCATTTCCGTTGGAATCATTGCTTCTGCTCCAAATACCAAGGAAAATGGGGTTTGGCCTGTTGCATTCTTTACCGTTGTCCTATCAGCCCATAAAACAAAGGGTAATTCTTCTGCCCATCTTCCTTTTTTGGCTCCAAGCCTTTTCTTTAAGTTATTGACTATTATCTTGTTTGAGGATTCTGCTTGTCCATTCGCTTGAGGATGTACTGGAGTAGATGTGATCATTTTGATTCCCCAACTCTTGCAAAAGTCAGTAGTTCTCTTGCTTATAAACTGAGAACCATTGTCACAGATTATCTTCGGCTGGTGCTCCGAATCTGGTCAGGATATTTCTCTTTATGAAGGATACTACTTCTTGATCTCTAACTTGAACAAATGCTTCTGCTTCAACCCACTTAGAGAAATAATCCGTCATTGCCAACATAAAAACCTTTCCTCCTGGAGCTTTTGGAAGCTTTCCCACTATATCCATACCCCACTTCATAAACGGCCAAGGGGAAACAATAGGATACAGCGGTTCAGCAGGCTGATGTAATATGTTACTATGTCTTTGACATGCGTCACATCTTCGAGCATATTCTGCGGCATCTTTTCTCATTGTCGGCCAATAATATCCTGTCCTTAATACTTTTGAGAATAATGACCTGCCCCCAGTATGGTTACCACAATCCCCTTCATGTATATCCTGAAGTACTTATTTGGCTTCAGGATCCTCCAAGCACCTCAAATACGGTCCTGCAAGAGATTTCTTGTATAAAACATTATTTATAATAGTGAATCGTGATACCTTCATCCTAAATGCCTTAGGATTTTCATTTCCAGGGATGTGTCCTTCTTTGAGATATTTCACAATTGGAGCCGTCCAGGATTTAGGATCCTGTTCAGGATATTCCGCTCCAGGATCCCGAATACCCGCTACTTCTTTATCCTGAGGATTCGTTGCAGGATATAAGACATGTAATATTGGTATTTGGGTCCCTTCAGGTATCATGATCGATGATCCCAAATTTGCTAAGGCATCCGCTTCAGCATTATCCTCCCTTGGTACCTGTTCAAGTGTAAAAACATCGAAATATCCTGCTAATTTTTTGAGAATATCGAGATATTCGATTAATCTCTCACCCTTAACTGCATAGGATCCATTAAAATGGTTAGTAATTAATAAGGAGTCAACATATACTTGCAAATTCTTGATACTCATATTCTTAGCCAATTCTAATCATGCAATTAAAGCTTCATATTCTGCCTCATTATTAGTAGCAGGAAATTCACACCTAATAGCCTGGGGTAATATGTCCCCCTATGGCGATTTTAGTAGTATTCCTAATCCTACTCCTCTTACATTAGATGCACCGTCAGTATATAATGTCCAGGATCCTGAGGATTCTCCTAACTGTTGAACTTCTAGGTCTACCTCATCCTGAATGTCACTACTAAAGTCAGCCACAAAGTCAACTAAAGCCTGAGATTTTATGGCATTTCTAGGTTCATATACTAAATCATAAGCACTTAACTTTACTGACCACTTGGCCATCCTGCCTGACATCTCTGGTTTCCTAAGCACATTGTTGACAGGATAATTTGTCTTAACATGTGTCCTATGTGTCTCGAAATAATGTCTAAGCTTCGTTGATGCCATGACTAATGCTAGTATTAATTTTTCTAAGTGAGAGTACCTAGTTTCAGCATCTAATAAACTTTTACTAACATAATAAACAGGATATTGCTGACCTTCATGGTCTTTTATAAGAACGGCACTAACAGCATTCCCTGATACAGCAAGGTATAGGGATAGTGGTTCACCATTTTCAGGCTTCATCAGTAGAGGTGCGGTTGATAGATATCGTTTCAAATCCTGCAATGCTGCTTCATGCTTCTCCCCCCATTCGAATCTTTTGTTCTTCTTTAAGATATCATAAAAGTCTTTGCATTTCTCTGAGGATCTCGAGATAAACCTGTTTAAAGCTGCTACTCGGCCTGTCAATCTTTGTACGTCCTTCATATTTGAGGGTGATTTTATATCCAGGATAGCTTTGATCTGCTCTGGGCTTGCTTCTATCCCCCTTTTTGTCACCATATATCCAAGAAACTTTCCTGCCCCCACTCCGAAATGGCATTTAGTAGGATTCAGCTTCATGTTGTATTGATCCAGGATATCAAATGCTCCCCTGATATCTTGGAGGTGATCCTCAGCCTTTTTAGATTTCACCACCATATCATCGATATATACCTCCATGGTGTCCCCCAGTTTGTCTTTGAACATCATGTTTACCAATCTTTGGTACGTTGCACCTGCATTTTTCAAACCAAAAGGCATAGCTGTATAACAATAAATACCTGTTGGTGTCATGAAGGCAGTATCCTCCTGGTCAGAAGGCTCCATTTGGATCTGTTGAAATCCTGAAGATGCGTCCATGAAGGTCAGCATTTCATGCCCGGCAGTGGCATCTACCATTGCATCAATGTGGGGAAGAGGAAATGGGTCTTTAGGACAGGCTTTGTTCAAGTCTGTGTAGTCTACACAAACTCTCCATTTCCCATTTTTCTTTTGTACTACAACCACGTTGGCTAGCCATTTTGGGAACTTAACCTCTCTGATCATTCTGGACTTTAATAGTCTTTCAACTTCCTCCTGGATAATAGTGTTCCGCTCGGGAGCAAACTTCCTTCTTTTTTGTTGCACAGGCTTGAATGATTTATCAATTCCAAGCTTGTGAGTGATAACATCTTTGGATATGCCTGTCATATCCTCATGTTTCCATGCAAACGTTGACATCCTGCATTTCAAAAAGTTAATTAATTGTTCTTCAATATCCTGAGGGATATTGGTCCCTACGAGCACCGAAATATCGGGATTATCCTGGTCCAGGATAATTTTCTTCATATCCTGCTCCGGATCCTCCACGATATCCTGGGCCCGCGTCTTTAATTGCTATGCTGCACTAGGTTTGGTTGAGGATTTCATCGAGGATGAGTAGCATTCTTTCGCCTCCTGCTGATCACTATCAACTTTAACCACTCCCCAAGGGGTAGGTATCTTGATGCATTGGTGATATGTTGATGGCACGGCCTTCATATCGTGAATCCACGGTCTTCCCAGTATGATGTTATAGCAGGATAGAGAATCCATCACACAGAAACGTTGTATCGAGTTGACTCCTTCAACGTATACTGGCAACTTTATCTCTCCCACTGTATTTCTAGCCTCTCCCCTGAATCCAACAAGCACTGTAGACTTCGAAGTGATATCCATTGGAGATACATTCATTCTCTTCAGAGTTTCTAGTTGGATTATGTTGATGGAGCTGCCATTATCAACCAGTATCCTGCGTACAAAATGATTAGCCACATATAACGTTATTACCAGAGCATCATGGTGAGGATCCTGGACAGTATCCCTGTCATCAGCATCAAAAGTGATCACTTTGTCGGTTGTGAGGGTAGTCATTCTGACAGGTTTGTCTCCCCTTTCGGCCTTAGCTTCCTTTGCATGTCTCTTTGCTGCCGAATATGAAGTTCCACAAATGTCGGATCCTCCCGAAATGAAGTTGATTATCTTGGCATCCGCGGGAGGTGATGCTGCTCGCTCAGGATCCTTCTCAGTATCCTGACCCTTATTCTTCTTTCTTCCTAAGAGATCTTTCAGATATCCCTTGCTTAGAAGATAGCTTATTTCTTTCCTTAGAGCAATGCAATCCTCAGTTACATGTCCGAAATCTTCGTGGAAAGCACACCATTTTGACTTATCTTTCCAGTCAGCCTTTTGTTGATTCTTTCGAGGCCACCTAGCCTTGTCTCCTAGACCCTGCATAGCATACATCAATTCAGGAATATTAACAGAAAAGCAATATTCAGACAACTCAGGATACTCTTCAGGATCCTTATCCTCGATAGCATTCACTCTCTTGTTTTCATTTCTACCATATGGCTTGGGCCGATATGACTTAAATGAGGATTCTGACTTCCTGTTAGTTGACTCATAAGTGTTAGATGAGTTCATCCTTTCTTGCATTTTCCTGTCATCTTCCAGACGGATATATCTCAAAGCCCTGTTACGAGCTTCGTCGAGATTCCTGCAGGGATTCATTACAAGATCCTGATAAAACTGAGAATCCTTTTGTAATCCCATCTTAAAAGCTTGCACAGCTGTCGTAACATCAAGATGTGGGATATCTAAGGATTCTCGACTGAATTTGTTCACATAATCCCTCAAGGATTCCTGAGGCCCTTGAGTTATCCTGTAAAGATCACTGGTTAGTTTCTCAAAACTCCGACTACAAGAAAACTGACTGTTAAATAAATTAACCAAATGAGCAAACGAAGTAATTGAGTGAGGAGGAACGTTTAACAGCCATTTTAAGGCTGATCCTGTTAGAGTAGAACCAAATCCCTTGCACAAGCACGCTTCCTTGAGCTCCGGAGGGATAGGGTTAATCTCCATTCTTTCCCTATACTGAGCAATATGCTCCTCAGGATCCGTAGTCCCATCATAAAGCTTCATGTTGGGGGTTTGGAATCTCTTTGGGATCTCAGCATCACAGATAGGATATGCAAAACGAGATATCTTGTGGCTGTCCTGGGACACTTCCGGGATCGGCTGGACCACCCCAGGTACACTAGATATCATGTCCTTCAACTTCTGAAGTTCCCTAGTAAGTGCTGATGTTACACCTGTATCCTGCAAAGATCCACTATTGTTAGTAGCATGACTATTATTATTATTTGACACGTTACCCGTTGGAGGATTTTGCCCATATCCTGAAGCATATCCTGAGCTCCTCATGGTTGACATCCTGACCGAGGAGGGTATTTCAGGAGTATGATTCGGAGGAAGACTGGGCACAATATTCCCCCTGTTATCCTCAGAATGCACAGCTGAACTGAAGTTCAACGCTCTAGGGTGTAAGGGAGTGACATTATCCTCAGCAGATCTGCTCGAGCCAGACTTCAGGAGTTGTATTTCCCTTAAAAGCATTTGGTTTGTTTCCTGTTGCTGCCTCATTTGTTCCTGCACACTTCCAAATAAGGTTAAAATTTCATCGTTAGAAGCTAAAACAGGAGCAGATTCCTGAACACTGCGGGTAGGGATAACATCCTGAGGTCGTGAAGAGGCTGGCATCCTTGGAGGAGGTGGTGGAAGCACCGAACCGGTAGTAGCAGAAGTCATAGCAGACACAGTAGAGGAACTCATGTTTGATCTCGAGGCCATTACGGACAATGTGGCAAAAAATTTTGAAAATAGGAAACCGATTAGCGATTTGACAAAAATTTTTAGTAAAGAGAGCACCACTTGCCCCACGGTGGGCGCCAAATTGTTTTGGTCAAAAATTACCGAAGCAATTTAGTGATCAAATTAGTAAAGTGAGGTAGTGTGCTAGAAAGTGTACTTGAAAATGTGCTTGTTGAGTTAATTAGGAAATCAGTATTCAGGATACGGCTCAGGATATCGAGCTGTATCTATGATCAAACAATGAGCAAAAGTAAAGTAAACGACACGAGATGTACGAGGAAAGCCATTGATCAATCTAGATCGCCGGCATAAAACCTCGGGAGCTGACAATCGCAGCTGCCTTGTTCTTCTATTGCTTCAAATATCGGGATACAGTGCAGGATGTGGTACGGATCGACTAAGTGTTACAACGAAATTTGAATACAAGTGTGGTGTTTGCAATGAGCTAGAAAGTGAAAGTATGCGAGAGTGTAAGTGGAGATTGTGTGACTTAAACTGATCCGACCTCATCTATTTATAGTAAAGATAAAATAACAAACTATCCTAAACTTCCGGGATCCACCGAATATTCCTTCATCGAACGTTGTAGACCTGGTCTTTCGGGCTCAACGTCTCTCCTTCAACAAACTCGTCCGAGTCTTGAGGAGAAGAAGTCCTCTTGACCGTTAGCAAGTCTCAGCCTTTAACCTGCACGTGGTTAATTCAATAAACCTTAGGATATCACCCAAGATGTTAGCAATATCCTCTTCCAGCATCCTGAGCATAAATAAACAAACAAAGGCAGGATATTGGTCAGGATACGTATGTTAAGAAAGTGACCCCTAACAATCACCATTGCCCTTGATTTTCTAGACTGTATATCTCTTAAATGTCAACATATACACATGTGATTTAGTTTACGAAGATTTTTCAATGCCGAGAACCTCAATCAGAGAGTAAAAAAGGCGTAAGGTTCACAATGGTGTAAAATTAAAATGGGATATACCGGGCTAGGATTCGATTTACAGGAACAAGGGCCAAACCCATCACCCAAGAATGGAATCGTCGAGCGAAAACACTTGACAACCTCCTAGAAGCAGGTTTTCTTGCCACCAGACCTTTCTCCATCAATTAGGAATCTGATGTCGTCACTAAACATATTCCTTAAAATGTAGCCATTTGTTGAGTGTTTTTTTTTGTGTCTAATCCGTATATATATCACCATTGCCCCTGATTTTCTTTACTGTATATCTCTTAAATGTCAACATATACAAGTGTGATTAAGTTTACGAAGATTTTTCAATGCTGAGAAACTCGATCAGAGAGTAAAAAAGGCGTAAGGTTCACAATGGTGTAAAATTAAAATGGGATGTACCGGGCTAGGATTCGAGTTACATGAAAAAGGGCCAAACCAACCACCTAAGAATGAAATCGTCGAGCGAAAACACTTGACAACCTCTTAAAAGCAGCTTTTCTTGCCACCAGAACTTTCTCCATCAATTAGGAATCTGATGTCGTCACTAATAAACAAATTCCTTACATTGTAGCCATTTGTTGAGTATTTTTTTTGGGTGTCTAATCCGCATATATATCACCATTGCCCTTGATTTTCTAGACTGTATATCTCTTAAATGTCAACATATACACGTGTGATTTAGTTGACGAAGATTTTTCAATGCCGAGAACCTCGATCAGAGAGTAAAAAAGGCGTAAGGTTCACAATTGTGTAAAATTCAAATGGGATATACCGGGCTAGGATTCGATTTACAGGAACAAGGGCCAAACCAACCACCCAAGAATGGAATCGTCGAACGAAAACACTTGACAACCTCCTAGAAGCAGCTTTTCTTGCCACTAGACCTTTCTCCATCAATTAGGAATCTGATGCCGCCACTAAACACATTGCTTCAATTGTAGCCATTTGTTGAGTGTTTTTTTTGGTGTCTAATCCGTATATATATCACCATAGCCCTTGATTTTCTTTACTGTATGTCTCTTAAATGTCAGCATATACACGTGTGATTTAGTTTACAAAGATTTTTCAATGGCGAGAACCTCGATCAGAGAGTAAAAAAGGAGTAAGGTTCACAATGGTGTAAAATTAAAATGGGATATACCGGGCTAGGATTCGAGTTACGGGAAAAATGGCCAAACCAACCACCCAAGAATGAAATCGTCGAGCGAAAACACTTGACAACCTCTTAAAAGCAGCTTTTCTTGCCACCAGAACTTTCTCCATCAATTAGGAATCTGATGTCGTCACTAATAAACACATTCCTTAAATTGTAGCCATTTGTTGAGTATTTTTTTTTTTTGTGTCTAATCCGCATATATATCACCATTGCCCTTGATTTTCTAGACTGTATATCTCTTAAATGTCAACAGATACACGTGTGATTTAGTTTATGAAGATTTTTCAATGCCGAGAACCTCGATCAGAGAGTAAAAAAGGCGTAAGGTTCACAATGGTGTAAAATTAAAATGAGATATACCGGGCAAGGATTCGAGTTACAGGAACAAGGGCCAAACCAACCACCCAAGAATGGAATCGTTGAGCGAAAACATTTGACAACCTCCTAGAAGCAGCTTTTCTTGCCACCAGACCTTTCTCTATCAATTAGGAATCTGATGCCGTCACTAAACATATTCCTTAAATTGTAGCCATTTGTTGAGTGTTTTGTTTTGGTGTCTAATCCGTATATATATTACCATTGCCCTTGATTTTCTTGAGTGTATATCTCTTAAATGTCAACATATACACGTGTGATTTAGTTTACGAAGATTTTTCAATGCCGAGAACCTCGATCTGTGAGAAAAAAAGGCGTAAGGTTCACAATGGTGTAAAATTAAAATGGGATATACCGGGCTAGGATTCGAGTTACAGGAACAAGGGCCAAACCAACCACCCAAGAATGGAATCGTCGAACGAAAACACTTGAAAACCTCCTAGAAGCAGCTTTTCTTGCCACCAGACCTTTCTACATCAATTAGGAATCTGATTCCATCACTAAACACATTCCTTAAATTGTAGCCATTTGTTGAGTGTTTTTTTTGGTGTCTAATCCGCATATATATCACCATTGCCCTTGATTTTCTTGACTGTATATCTCTTAAATGTCAACATATACACGTGTGATTTAGTTTACGAAGATTTTTCAACGCCGAGAACCTCGATCAGAGAGTAAAAAAGGCGTAAGGGTCACAATGGTGTAAAATTAAAATGGGATATACCGTGCTATGATTCGAGTTACAGGGACAAGGGCCAAACAAACCACACAAGAATGAATCGTCGAGCGAAAACACTTGACAACCTCCTAGAAGCAGTTTTTCTTGCCACCAGACCTTCTCCTTCAATTAGGAATCTGATGCCGTCGTTAAACACATTCCTTAAATTGTAGCCATTTGTTGAGTGTTTTTTTGGTGTTTAATCCTCATATATATCACCATTGCCCTTAATTTTCTTGACTGTATATCTCTTAAATGTCAACATATACACGTGTGATTTAGTTTAAGAAGATTTTTCAATGCCGATAACCTCGATCAGAGAGTAAAAAAGGCGTAAGGTTCACAATGGTGTAAAATTAAAATGGGATATACCGGGGCTAGGATTCGAGTTACAGGAACAAGGGCCAAACTAACCACGCAAGAATGGAATCGTCTAGCGAAAACACTTGACAACCTCCTAGAAGCAGCTTTTCTTGCCACCAGACCTTTCGCCATCAATTTGGAATCAGATGCCGTCACTAAACACATTCCTTAAATTGTTGCCATTTGTTGAGTGTTTTTTTTGTTGTGTCTAATCCGCATATATATCACCATTGCCCTTGATTTTCTTGACTGTATATCTCATAAATGTCAACATATACACGTGTGATTTAGTTTATGAAGATTTTTCAATGCCGAGAACCTCGATCTGATTGTAAAAAAGGCGTAAGGTTCACAACGGTGTAAAATTAAAATGGGATATACCGGGCTAGGATTCGAGTTACAGGAACATGGGCCAAACGAACCACCCAAGAATGGAATCGTCGACCGAAAACACTTGACAACCTCCTAGAAGCAGCTTTTATTGCCACCAGACCTTTTTCCATCAATTAGGAATCAGATGCCGTCACTAAACACATTCCTTAAATTGTAGCCATTTGTTTAGTGTTTTTTTTTGTGTCTAATCCGCATATATATCACCATTGCCCTTGATTTTCTTGACTGTATATCTCTTAAATGTCATCATATACACGTATGATTTAGTTTACGAAGATTTTTCAATTCCGAGAACCTCGGTCAGAGAGTAAAAAAGACGTAAGGTTCACATTGTTGTAAAATTAAAATGGGATATACTGGGCTAGGATTCGAGTTACATGAACAAGGGCCAAACCAACTACCCAAGAATTGAATCGTCGAGCGAAAACACTTGACAACCACCTAGAAGCAGCGTTTCTTACCACCAGACCTTTCTCCATCAATTAGGAATCTGATGCCGTCACTAAACACATTCCTTAAATTGTAGCCATTTGTTGAGTGTTTTTTTGGTGTCTAATCCACATATATATCACCATTGCCCTAGATTTTCTTGACTGTATATCTCTTAAATGTCAATATATACACGTGTGATTTAGTTTACGAAGATTTTTAATGCCGAGAACCTCGATCAGAGAGTAAAAAAGGCGTAAGGTTCACAATGGAGTAAAATTAAAATGGGATATACCGGGCTAGGATTCGAGTTACTGGAACAAGGGCCAAACCAACCACCCAAGAATGGAATCGTCGAGCGAAAACACTTGACAACCTCCTAGAAGCAACTTTTCTTGCCACCAGACCTTTCTCCATCAATTAGGAATCTGATGCCGTCACTAAACACATTCCTTAAATTGTAGCCATTTGTTGAATGTTTTTTTTGGTGTCTAATCCGCTTATATATCACCATTGCCCTTGATTTTCTTGATTGTATATCTCTTAAGTGTCAACATATACACGTGTTATTTAGTTTACGAAGATTTTTCAATGCTGAGAACCTTGATCAGAGAGTAAAAAAGGCGTAAGGTTCACAATGGTGTAAAATTAAAATGTGATATACCGGGATAGGATTCGAGTTACAGGAACAAGGGCCAAACCAACCACCCAAGAATGGAATCGTCGAGCGAAAACACTTGACAACCTCCTAGAAGCAGCTTTTCTTGCCACCAGACCTTTCTCCATCAATTAGGAATCTGATGCCGTCACTAAACACATTTCTTAAATTGTAGCCATTTGTTGAGTGTATTTTTTTGGTGTCTAATCCGCATATATATCACCATTGCCCTTGATTTTCTTGACTCTATATCTCTTAAATGTCAACATATACACGTGTGATTTAGTTTACGAAGAGTTTTAATGCCTAAAACCTCGATCAGAGAGTAAAAAAGGCGTAAGGTTCATAATGGTGTAAAATTAAAATGGGATATACCGGGCTAGGATTCGAGTTACAGGAACAAGGGCCAAACCAACCACCCAAGAATGGAATCGTCGAGCGAAAACACTTGACAACCTCCTGGAAGCAGCTTTTCTTGCCACTAGAGTATCCAGCTAACCCTAGAAAACTTCTAACTTCCATAGCTGATTGCGGGACTTTCCATTTGGTGATTGCTTCTATTTTGGAGGGATCTACGTGAATACCTTCGTGATTCACCATGTGTCCTAAAAATTGTACCTCCTGTAGCCAAAATTCACACTTTGAGAATTTGGCATAAAGCTTTTCCTTTCTTAACAAGGTTAAGAGCGCATGCAAGTGCTCACAATGCTCGTCCTGACTTTTGGAATAAATGAGTATATCGTCGATAAAGACAATTAGAAATTTATCCAGGTACGGTTTACAGATCCTATTCATCATGTCCATGAATGCTCCAGGAGCATTTGTTAACCCAAAGGGCATAACTGTAAACTCGTAATGACCATACCTAGTTCTGAAAGCAGTTTTAGGTATGTCTTCTTCTTGTACCTTCAACTGATGATATCCGGTGCGTAAATCTATCTTAGAAAAATATCTAGTTCCCTGAAGTTGATCGAAAAGATCATCAATCCTAGGTAATGGGTATCGATTCTTAATTGTAACCTTATTCAATTCCCTATAATCGATACACATTCGCATTGAACCATCTTTCTTCTTTACGAACAACACTGGTGCTCCCCAAGGGGATGAACTAGGTTGTATGAATCCTTTGCTTAATAATTCATCAAACTGCTTTTTCAATTCTAACATTTCGGTGGGTGCTAACCGATAAGTTGCCTTGGCTATCGGTGTAGTTCTAGGAATTAGATGAATTCTAAATTCTACTTCCCTATCGGGTGGTAATCCAGGTAGTTCTTCTGGGAATACATCCGGGTATTCTGATACTACTGGAATTTCCTTAAGTTCCTTACCTTTAGTGTTAATGATTACCGAAATCATATACACTATTCCTTGTTTTCTTGAATAACTGGCCATTTTCATTACTGAAATGAATTTCATTGGCTTACGTGGCTTATCTCCTGTAATCATCACTATTTCTCCTGTGGTTGTATGAATTTCTATGGAATTCTTATCACAGAGGATTTGAGCATGGTTGGCTACTAACCAATCTATTCCTAACACCACATCGAATCCAGCTAAATTCATAGGTAACAGGTTTGCAGAAAATTTATGGCCTAAGAGTTCTATTTTTCCTTTTTGCAAAACCTTATCTATGTGAACAGAATTACCATCTGCGGTTTCTACCGTAAAAATCAGCCTAAATTTAGTTAAAGGTAGATTAAGAGCTTGGCAGAATGAAGTATTTATAAAACTTTGGTTTACCAGAAACGTACCAGCTATTACGTCGGGAATCAGTTCTGCTTCTTGCGTAGTCAGCTGAAAGGCTCTTGCGTTCTTCTTATTAGTTCCTTCAGCTGGTTTGGCCTTGTTGTCAGCTGGTTTGACCAGTTTAGGGCAGTCTGGTCTAAAATGTCCAGCTTCTCCACAGTTAAGCAGATTGTCGATTTCTTCCTCCTGCAATCTTCTTCTTGATGCCCCGGGATCTTACAGAAGTTACAGTATCCCTTACATTTTCCAAAATGCTTCCTTTTACAGGTACTGCAAAATAGAACAGTGGAGGATTGCCCAGTTCCTCTTTTCTTGAAGTTGCTACTAGCATTACCCCCTCGGAATCCTTGGGAAATCTTCTGAGCCAATTCCTTCTTTCTGTTTTCTTCTCGCGTACGTACCAGTCCGTCGGTCAAGGTGTTGGCTAACTCCACCGCATCGTCAATCGTGCGGGGTCTCGCGGCTTTGATGATATCCCGAATCTCGCTAATCAAACCCCAAATATAGCGAGAAATAAGTACCGGTTCTGGCGAGGCCAGAGTTGGCACAATTCTGGCATATTCGAAAAATTTCGAAGTATACCCTCGACAGTCAACATCCACCATTCGGTGGCTCAGGAATTTATTGGCCATTTGTTCCTTTTCATATTCGGGGCAGAATTTCCTTTCTATCAATTGCCTAAATTCTTCCCAGCTCATGGCATAAGCCATGTCACTTCCTTTAGCTTGCAACACCGTATTCCACCATTCTAATGTCTCTTCCTTGAAAAGGTGAGAAGCATACATGACCTTATCCTCCTCGGCACATTTACTTATTTTAATTACTGCCTCGGTCTTTTCCAACCAACGCAGTGCAGCAGTCGCCCCTTCAGTGCCTGCAAATTCGACTGTTTTCCAGGCAAGAAATTCCTTGTAAGTGCAACCAGGTGTTGCAACTTTCATTTTCTTAAGTATTGGGGCCTGAATTACATTGTCGTTATTATTGCCGCCTCCGTTAACACTATTACTGAAATTATCGTCGCGCGTGCGTTTATTGGGGTTAGCTTGTGAAGGCTCAACAGGACTTTTAACAGCAGCGACGATTGCCGGGATAGCATTGGCTATTCCCTGAGCAACGATGTTTTCTATATCTTTCCTATTAAGAAAGTGATCCTCATGGTTTTGCTCAGATTGGTTAACTTCATTAACTGGTTCATTAACAGCAGGTTCCATCTGATAATTAACAATATATATATAAATAAGTTGTTGGCATAAAATAATTAATAAGTTATGCAATAAAACAATCACACATAATCACGTTAACACATATAACCAAAATTGTCGACTTTGCGACTTTTATAATTTTATATATATTAGTAAGCATCATTACACACCCGTTATATTACAAAAGTTTTATTATAAGTTATTTTACATGATTATATTTTTATTATTTATTATTATTATTATTTTATTATTAAACACATAACCACACAACCCCCACATACGATCCCCGTCAGCTGGCCTTTCAGAAACGACGTTTCCTCTCGTCGTATTTCCAAGAGATCCGTTCTCCCACTATCACACGTGTATATGGTGACATTTAAGAGACATACAGTCAAGAAAATCAAGGGCAATGGTGATATATATGCGGATTAGACACCAAAAAAAACATTCAACAAATGGCTACAATTTAAGGAATGTGTTTAGTGACGGCATCAGATTCCTAATTGATGGAGAAAGGTCTGGTGGCAAGAAAAGTTGCTTCTAGGAGGTTGTCAAGTGTTTTCGCTCGACGATTCCATTCTTGGGTGGTTAGTTTGGTACTTGTTCCTGTAACTCGAATCCTAGCCCAGTATATCCCATTTTAATTTTACACCACTGTGAACCTTACGCCTTTTTTACTCTCTGATCGAGGTTCTCGGCATTGAAAAATCTTCGTAAAATAAATCACACGTGTATATGTTGACATTTAAGAGATATACAGTCAGGAAAATCAAGGGCAATGGTGATATATATGCGGATTAGACACAAAAGAAAACACTCAACAAATGGCTACAATTTAAGGAATGTGTTTAGTGACGGCATCAGATTCCTAATTGATGGAAAAAGGTCTGGTGGCAAGAAATGCTGCTTCTAGGAGGTTGTCAAGTGTTTTCGCTAAACGATTCCATTCATGGGTGGTTGGTTTGGCCCTTGTTCCTGTAACTCGAATCCTAGCCCGGTATATCCCATTTTAATTTTACACCATTGTGAACCTTACACCTTTTTTACTCTCTGATCGAGGTTCTCGGAAACGAAAAATATTCGTAAACTAAATCACACGTGTATATGTTGACATTTAAGAGATATACAGTCAAGAAAATCAAGGGCAATGGTAATACATATGCGGATTAGACACCAAAAAAAACACTCAACAAATTGCTACAATTTAAGGAATGTGTTTAGTTATGGCATTAGATTGCTAATTGATGGAGAAAGGTCTGGTGGCAAGAAAAGCTGCTTCTAGGAGGTTGTCAAGTGTTTTCGCTCGACGATTCCATTCTTGAGTGGTTGGTTTGGCCCTTGTTCCTGTAACTCGAATCCTAGCCCGATATATCCCATTTTAATTTTACACCATTGTGAACCTTACGCCTTTTTTACTCTCTGATCGAGGTTCTCGGCATTTAAAAATCTTAGTAAACTAAATCACACGTGTATATGTTGACATTTAAAAGATATACAGGCAAGAAAATTAAGGGCAATTGTGATATATAAGCGGATTAGACACACAAAAAAAAACACTCAACAAATGGCAACAATTTAAGGAATGTGTTTAGTGACGGCATCAGATTCCTAATTGAGGGAGAAAGGTCTGGTGGCACGAAAAGCTGCTTTTAGGAGGTTGTTAAGTGTTTTCCTTCGACGATTCAATTCTTGGGTGATTGGTTTGGCCCTTGTTCCTGTAACTCGAATCCTAGCCCGGTATATCCCATTTTAATTTTACACCATTGTGAACCTTACGCCCTTTTTACTCTCTGATCGAGTTTCTCGGCATTGAAAAATCTTCGTAAACCAAAAGACACGTGTATATGTTGACATTTAAAAGATATACAGTCAAGAAAATCAAGGGAAATGGTGATATATATGCGGATTAGACACAAAAAAAACACTAAACAAATGGCTACAATTTAAGGAATGTGTTTAGTGACGGCATCAGATTCCTAATTGATGGAGAAAGGTCTGGTGGCAAGAAAAGCTGCTTCTAGGAGGTTGTCAAGTGTTTTCGCTCAACGATTCCATTCTTGGGTGGTTCGTTTGGCCCTTGTTCCTGTAACTCGAATCCTAGCTCGGTATATCACATTTTAATTTTACACCGTTGTGAACCTTATGCCTTTTTTTCTCTCTGATCGAGGTTCTCGGCATTGAAAAATCTTCGTAAACTAAATCACACGTGTATATGTTGACATTTAAGAGATATACAGTCAAGAAAATCAAGGGCAATGGTGATATATATGCGGATTAGACACAAAAAAAAACACTCAACAAATGGCAACAATTTAAGGAATGTGTATAGTGACGGCATCTGATTCCAAATTGATGGAGAAAGGTCTGGTGGCAAGAAAAGCTGCTTCTAGGAGGTTGTCAAGTGTTTTCGCTTGACGATTCCATTCTTGGGTGGTTGGTTTGGCCCTTGTTCCTGTAACTCGAATCCTAGCCCGGTATATCCCATTTTAATTTTACACCATTGTGAACCTTACGCCTTTTTTACTCTCTGATCGAGGTTCTCAGCATTGAAAAATCTTCGTAAACTAAATCACACGTGTATAAGTTCACATTTAAGAGATATACAGTCAAGAAAATCATGGGCAATGGTGATATATATGCGGATTAGACACAAAAAAAAAACACTCAACAAATGGCTACAAATTAAGGAGCGTGTTTAGTGACGGCATCAGATTCCTAATTGATGGAGAAAGGTCTGGTGGCAAGAAAAGCTGCTTCTAGGAGGTTGTCAAGTGTTTTCGCTAGACGATTCCATTCTTGGGTGGTTGGTTTGGCCCTTGTTCCTGTAACTCGAATCCTATCCCGGTGTATCCCATTTTAATTTTACACCATTGTGAACCTTACGCCTTTTTTACTTTCTGATCGAGCTTCTCGGCATTGAAAAATCTTCGTAAACTAAATCACACGTGTATATGTTGACATTTAAGAGATATACAGTCAAGAAAATCAAGGGCAATGGTGATATA
The DNA here is from genome assembly GCA_030545235.1 of Helianthus tuberosus. NCBI lineage: Eukaryota > Viridiplantae > Streptophyta > Magnoliopsida > Asterales > Asteraceae > Helianthus > Helianthus tuberosus. The sequence continues at coordinate 158,056,858 of CM060450.1, read as the reverse complement.
TATGCGGATTAAACACAAAAAAGAAAACATTCAACAAATGGCTACAATTTAAGGAAAGTGTTTAGTGACGGCATCTGATTCCTAATTGATGGAGAAAGGTCTGGTGGCAAGAAAAGCTGCTTCTAGGAGGTTGTCAAGTGTTTTCGCTCGACGATTCCATTCTTGGGTGGTTGGTTTGGCCCTTGTTCCTGTAACTCGAATCCTAGCCCGGTATATCCCATTTTAATTTTACACCATTGTGAACCTTACGCCTTTTTTACTCTCTGATCGAGGTTCTCGGGATTGAAAAATCTTCGTAAACTAAATCACACGTGTATATGTTGATATTTAAGAGATATACAGTCAAGAAAAACAAGCACAATGGTGATATATAAGCGGATTAGACACACAAAAAAACACTCAACAAATGGCTACAATTTAAGGAATGTGTTTAGTGATGGCATCAGATTCCTAATTGATGGAGAAAGGTCTTGTAACACCCTTGCTATTATTTTAAAGCTTTTTGTATATATAACGAAAATAAACATATAATTAAGATTAAGGATCTGTAGAAAATATGAGTAATTTAAAACTTTTACAACTTAAAAGTTTACAACATAATATAATTAAGTTCGTCGTTTAAAATGACATCGAAACGCCGTGCGAAAGCCTGTATCTTGATTGTGTTCGGTCCTTCAACGAGCTTGATCTTCATCCGTAAGCTTACTAAAGTTTACCTGTAATCAAAACCAACACAAATGTTAGTTTTGATTCTAATATAACTAGTTTTATCAAGTCCATATATAATCCACCACAACAATTTTGTGGTGGATTTAACATAACGAACCCCTTTTGCCCAATTTTACCCTTCAACTAGTCATTTTACGGACCATTTTTAGGCATTTAATCCACGAATGTTTATACCTATAACTTGTATTCATGTATAATGATTTCCAAATCAAAATGCAAGTTCCTAAACAACCCATATGGGTCGTTTGCCCGATTTACCCATCAAGGGCGTTTTGGTCAATTTTAGTCTCTCATTTAACGACAAAGGACTTTCAATAGGTACTTGACCAAAATCGTTCGTCTAATTACAATCTTATTTATGCGTACCTGGCTCGGGTCGACATTTTGACCCGTTCAAATACCTTGTCTCAATAATTTGCTAATTCATAGCATTGCTAATACACAAGCCGTTTTATCCTGCGAGCTTAAGACTCGACAAACACTTATTAGTCATTATATGTCAAATGGTATTAGCATTACCATTTGACCCGTTTGGTCTAAACGACCAAACATTTTGCGCTTATATATAAATGGTATTTATTTACCATTTTGTTAAGTAATTCGTTTCGGATTCTTCACCATTTAGTTATGTCTCTTAAATCCGTTTCTTACACGTTTGACTCAACATGGCTTATGCCGCTTGGTGTCATTTTATATTTCGACTTTTATCCATTTATACGTGACTAAATCACCGTTTTTCTCATTTTAATTCATTTAGGCTTACTTATAAAGTAGCCATTCGAAAACTTATTTTATTTATTTCATCACATGACCAAATTATCATTTCGACCATTTTTACCATTTAACATGGTTTTCGTCTTTTGATATGTTCCGACCCGTATCTTTTCGTGTCGAAACCATATTTCGAATATAACCTTGGTTGTATTTATAACTTATAAATAAATACATATCCTACAAAAAGGGTGTAAGCTTTACTTACCTCGCATCCAAATTACGTTTTCCTTTTCGTACTTGCTCTGTTTGACCCGCTTCATTCCCAAGCCTCCATCTAGCTTGTCAAGAGTCAAACTATCATCATAATTCACAAGGTGGTTAGATTAGTCATTATAACCACGACTATTCCACCTTACGTATTTTCTATGTCAGAACTACTATTCGACTCCGTCCATGGTTAGTTTAACTTTTCAAAAGTTAACTACCCTTAATTATATGATATGTGCATATAAGCTAAATCGACTTCATAATTAAAATTTGTATTACCCCACATCACACGTAATTATTCGAACTAGGAAATTACGCGTTTGATTCATAATTTCAACATATGAACATTGTGGGCATGATTTATAACATCAACAATCAAGTTTCGTATCACTGAAAATAGGCTATTTTTGGTGACCTGTTTAACCTGTTTACAAGTCTTCAAAAATTATGATTTTTTTATGTGACGTACCTCTTGGAGGGTTAGGCCTTGTGTTAAAATTTCAAGATCTAACTCTTTACCAAGAATTCGTAAAAATTCATTTACTAAGCTGCAATCAGATTCGTCACTTCTGACTGCTGCTTACGGAAAAATTCATTTAAAATTCCTCGTTTATCCGATTGACGAAATTCCAATTGGAGATTCTTTTAATCGTTTAAAACTATCTATTGTAAAAATTTTAGATCATAACTAAATTCCTAAATTGAGTTATGACATTCGTAATGGGCTGCAAATTCTGCCAGAAAACGCAGCTTGAACCTTCGATACGGAAAAATTCATAAAACGCTCAATTTTCGTCAAAAAAATGCGATTCCAGTGGGGTTTTAAAGATATTTCCTGGAATTACATTTTAGACTCAAGAAACACATGTTTTTGTCACGTTTTGTCTATGTTACAGCCAATACAAGTTGGCTGTAAATTCTGATCAGGAGCTATTTGAATTCAGCTTTCAATTAAAGCATGTTCGTGACATCATAACACTATTTTTTAGCAATCAAAACCCTAAAAACATCTCATACATGAATTTAGCATTAACAAATTTGAATTTACTTCATGGAACTCAAATTACACTAGAATAACTATCAAAATCCTAATGTTTAACATGTTTCTACTATCAACTATGATGATTTTAAACACAAACTTATCATCATCTTTACTATTAAATCAAAACCCACTTAGCACATGTATGGGTAACCATCAAATTTCTATATTTCAACACTAGTTCATCAAATTGTTAACTAGGGTTGCTCCTAAACATAGATTTCATCACAACAACAGTCATAGATTCATCATCCATTCCCAAATCTTGATTATGAGTGTTCATCATAATTTCATAACATCTCCAAATTATAAAATTTGACATACCTTAAGATCCCCATGACTAGGTGATCAAGAATTTGTACTCATGCATTCGATTTGGGCTTGATTTGAGCTTCAATTTGGTGAATCTTGAACAATTTAGGGTTTGCTCCCTTTTCCTTTCCTCTTGTCGACCCACGCACGCACACCCTAGGTGTGTGTTGTGTTATTATTTTTTTTTATAAAACTTAAATTCCCTTGTTACAATTTTGGCCCCTTTAGTTCTAACCTTTTATAAAAAGGTTCATTAGTTCTTATTTTATTCCTTGTTTTCATTTAATTACTCATTACCAACTAGGTTAATTTTTCCTAGTTAACTTAATGGGTTCGGGGAGTTAAATCTCATTTTATTTTAAGTCCCGTTAACTCGGGCCTCTTATACACTTTATTACCTCTAAAACTTTTATTCCCCTTTTTTATTTAATATTAAGTTTATTTATTTAAATCCTAATATTTATCGGGTTAATTCTTACCACTAACGGTATTTTACCCGTTCTTTAGTATTAACGGGGTCTAATTACCAAACCCGTTTTTGGGGTGTTACAGGTCTGGTGACAAGAAAAGCTGCTTCTTGGAGGTTGTCAAGTGTTTTCGCTTGACGATTCCATTCTTGGGGGGTTGGTTTGGCCCTTATTCCTATAACTCGAATCCTAGCCCGGTATATCGCATTTTAATTTTACACTATTGTGAACCTTACGCCTTTTTTACTCTCTGATCGAGGTTCTCGGCAGTGAAAAATCTTCGTAAACTAAATCACACGTGTATATGTTGACATTTAAGAGATATACAGTCAAGAATATCAAGCGCAATGGTGATATATATGCGGATTAGACATAAAAAAAACACTCAACAAATGGCTACAATTTAAGGAATGTGTTTACTGACGGCATCAGATTCCTAATTGATGGAGAAAGGTCTGGTGGCAAGAAAAGCTGCTTCTAGGAGGTTGTCAAGTGTTTTCGCTCGACGATTCCATTCTTGGGTGGTTGGTTTTGCCCTTGTTCCTGAAACTCGAATTCTAGCCCGGTATATCCCATTTTAATTTTACACCATCGTGAACCTTACGCCTTTTTTACTCTCTGATCGAGGTTCTCGGCATTGAAAAATCTTCGTAAACTAAATCACACGAGTATATGTTGACATTTAAGAGATATACAGTCAAGAAAATCAAGGGCAACGGAGATATGTATGCGGATTAGACACCAAAAAAAACACTCAACAAATGTCTACAATTTAAGGAATGTGTTTAGTGACGGCATCTGATTCCTAATTGATAGAGAAAGGACTGGTGGCAAGAAAAGCTGCTTCTAGGAGGTTGTCAAGTGTTTTCGCTAGACGATTCCATTCTTGGGTGGTTGGTTTGGCCCTTGTTCCTGTAACTCGAATCCTAGCCCGGTATATCCCATTTTAATTTTACACCATTGTGAACCTTACGCCATTTTTACTCTCTGATCGAGGTTCTCGGCATTGAAAAATCTTCTTAAACTAAATCACACGTGTATATGTTGACATTTAAGAGATATACAGTCAAGAAAATCAAGGGCAATGGTGATATATATGAGGATTAAACACCAAAAAAACACTCAACAAATGGCTACAATTTACGGAATGTGTTTAACGACGACATCAGATTCCTAATTGATGGAGAAAGGTCTGGTGGCAAGAAAAACTGCTTCTAGGAGGTTGTCAAGTGCTTTCGCTCGACGATTCGTTCTTGGGTGGTTTGTTTGGCCCTTGTGCCTGTAACTCGAATCATAGCACGGTATATCCCATTTTAATTTTACACCATTGTGACCCTTACGCCTTTTTTACTCTCTGACTGTGGTTCTCGGCATTGAAAAATCTTTGTAAACTAAATCACACGTGTATATGTTGACATTTAAGAGATATACAGTCAAGAAAATCAAGGGCAATGGTGATATATATGCGGATTAGACACAAAAAAAAACACTCAACAAATGGCTACAATTTAAGGAATGTGATTAGTGATGGCATCAGATTCCTAATTGATGGAGAAAGGACTGGTGGCAAGAAAAGCTGCTTCTAGGAGGTAGTCAACTGTTTTCGCTCGACGATTCCATTCTTGGGTGGTTGGTTTGGCCCTTGTTCCTGTAACTCGAATCCTAGCCCGGTATATCCCATTTTAATTTTACACCATTGTGAACCTTACGCCATTTTTACTCTCTGATCGAGGTTCTCGGCATTGAAAAATCTTCGTAAACTAAATCACACGTGTATATGTTGACATTTAAGAGATATACAGTCAAGAAAATCAAGGGGAATGGTGATATATATGAGGATTAAACACCAAAAAAAGAAAACACTCAACAAATGGCTACAATTTAAGGAATGTGTTTAATGACGGCCTCAGATTCCTAATTAATGGATAAAGTCTGGTGGCAAGAAAAGCTGCTTCTAGAAGGTTGTCAATTGTTTTCGCTCGACGATTCATTCTTAGGTGGTTTGTTTGGCCCTTGTGCCTATAACTCGAATCATAGCACGGTATATCCCATTTTAATTTTACACCATTGTGAACTTTACGCATTTTTTACTCTCTGATTGAGGTTCTCGGCGTTGAAAAATCTTCGTAAACTAAATCACACATGTATATATTGACATTTAAGAGATATACAGTCAAGAAAATCAAGGGCAATGGTGATATATATGCGGATTAGACAGACAAAAAAAACACTCAACAAATGGCTACAATTTAAGGAATGTGTTTAGTGATGGCATCAGATTCCTAATTATAGGAGAAAGGTCTGGTGGCAAGAAAAGCTGCTTCTAGGAGGTTGTCAAGTTTTTTCGCTCGACGATTCCATTCTTGGGTGGTTGGTTTGGCCCTTGTTCCTGTAACTCGAATCCTAGCCCGGTATATCCCATTTTAATTTTACACCACTGTGAACCTTACGCCTTTATTACTCTCTGATCGAGGTTCTCGGCATTGAAAAATCTTCGTAAACTAAATCACACCTGTATATGTTGACAATAAACAGAAATACAGTCAAGAAAATCAAGGGAAATGGTGATATATATGCGGATTAGACACCAAAAATTAAACACTCAAAAATGGCTACAATTTAAGGAATGTCTTTAGTGACGGCATCTGATTCCTAATTGATGGAGAAATGTCTGGTGGCAAGAAAAGCTGCTTCTAGGAGGTGGTCAAGTGTTTTAGCTCGACCATTCCATTCTTGGGTGGTAGGTTTGGCCCTTGTTCCTTTAACTCGAATCCTACCCCGGTATATCCCATTTTAATTTTACACCATTGTGAACCTTACGCCTTTTTTACTCTCTGATCGAGGTTCTCGGCATTGAAAAATCTTCGTAAACTAAATCACACGTGTATATGTTGACATTCAATAGATATACACTCAAGAAAATCAAGGGCAATGGTGATATATATGCGGATTAGACACAAAAAAAAACACTCAACAAATGGCTATAATTTAAGGAATGTGTTTAGTGATGGCATCAGATTCCTAATTGATGTAGAAAGGTCTGGTGGCAAGAAAAGCTGGTTCTAGGAGGTTGTCAAGTGTTTTCGCTCGACGATTCCATTCTTGGGTGGTTGATTTGGCCCTTGTTCGTGTAATTCGAATCCTATTTAATTTTACACCATTGTGAACCTTACGCCTTTTTACTCTCTGATCGAGATTCTCGGCATTGAAAAATCTTCATAAACTAAATCACACGTGTATATGTTGACATTTAAGAGATATACAGTCAAGAAAATCAAGGGCAATGGTGATATATATGCGGATTAGACACAAAAAAAACACTCAACAAATGGCTACAATTTAAGGAATTTGTTTAGTGACGGCATCAGATTCCTAATTGATGGAGAAAGGTCTGGTGGTAAGAAAAGCAACTTCTAGGAGGTTGTCAAGTGTTTTCGCTCGACGATTCAATTCTTGGGTAGTTGGTTTGGCCCTTGTTCCTGTAACTCGAATCCTACCCCGGTATATCCCATTTTAATTTTACACCACTGTGAACCTTACGCCTTTTTTACTCTCTGATCGAGGTTCTCAGCATTGAAAAATTTTCATAAACTAAATCACACCTGTATATGTTGACAATTAACAGATATACAGTCAAGAAAATCAATGGCAATGATGATATATATGCGGATTAGACACCAAAAAAAAAACACTCAACAAATGGCTACAATTTAAGGAATGTGTTTAGTGACGGCATCAGATTTCTAATTGATGGAGAAAGGTCTGGTGGCAAGAAAAGTTGCTTCTAGGAGGTGGTCAAGTGTTTTAGCTCGACCATTCCATTCTGGGGTGGTAGGTTTGGCCCTTGTTCCTTTAACTCGAATCCTACCCCGGTATATCCCATTTTAATTTTACACCATTGTGAACCTTACGCATTTTTTACTCTCTGATCGAGGTTCTCGGCATTGAAAAATCTTCGTAAACTAAATCACACGTGTATATGTTGACATTCAATAGATATACACTCATGAAAATCAAGGGCAATGGTGATATATATGCGGATTAGACACAAAAAAAAAACACTCAACAAATGGCTATAATTTAAGGAATGTGTTTAGTGATGGCATCAGATTCCTAATTGATGTAGAAAGGTCTGGTGGCAAGAAAAGCTGGTTCTAGGAGGTTGTCAAGTGTTTTCGCTCGACGATTCCATTCTTGGGTGGTTGATTTGGCCCTTGTTCGTGTAATTCGAATCCTATTTAATTTTACACCATTGTGAACCTTACGCCTTTTTACTCTCTGATCGAGATTCTCGGCATTGAAAAATCTTCATAAACTAAATCACACGTGTATATGTTGACATTTAAGAGATATACAGTCAACAAAATCAAGGGCAATGGTGATATATATGCGGATTAGACACAAAAAAAAACACTCAACAAATGGCTCCAATTTAAGGAATGTGTTTAGTGACGGCATCAGATTCCTAATTGATGGAGAAAGGTCTGGTGGCAAGAAAAGCTGCAACTAGGAGGTTGTCAAGTGTTTTCGCTCGACCATTCCATTCTTGGGTGGTTGGTTTGGCCCTTGTTCCTGTAACTCGAATCCTAGCCCGGTATATCCCATTTTAATTTTACACCATTGTGAACCTTACGCCTTTTTTACTCTCTGATCGAGGTTCTCGACATTGAAAAATCTTCGTAAACTAAATCACACGCGTATATGTTGACATTCAAGAGATATACAGTCAAGAAAATAAAGGTCAATACTGATATATATGCGGATTAGACACCAAAAAAAACACTCAACAAATGGCTATAATTTAAGGAATGTGTTTAGTGACGGCATCAGATTCCTAATTGATGGAGAAAGGTCTGGTGGCAAGAAAAGCTGGTTCTAGGAGGTTGTCAAGTGGATTCGCTCGACGATTCCATTCTTGGGTGGTTGATTTGGCCCTTGTTCGTGTAATTCGAATCCTATTTAATTTTACACCATTGTGAACCTTACGCCTATTTTACTCTCTGATCGAGATTCTCGGCATTGGAAAATCTCCGTGAACTAAATCACACATGTATATGTTGACATTTAAGAGATATACAGTCAAGAAAATCAAGGGCAATGGTGATATATATGCGGATTAGACACAAAAAAAAACACTCAACAAATGGCTCCAATTTAAGGAATGTGTTTAGTGACGGCATCAGATTCCTAATTGATGGAGAAAGGTCTGGTGGCAAGAAAAGCTGCAACTAGGAGGTTGTCAAGTGTTTTCGCTCGATGATTCCATTCTTGGGTGGTTGGTTTTCCCTTGTTCCTGTAACTCAAATCCTAGCCCGGTATATCCCATTTTAATTTTACACCATTGTGAACCTTACACCCTTTTTACTCTCTGATCGAGGTTCTCGACATTGAAAAATCTTCTTAAACTAAATCACACGTGTATATGTTGACATTTAAGAGATATACAGTCAAGAAAATCAAGGGCAATGGTGATATATATGCGGATTAGACACAAAAAAAAAATACTCAACAAATGGCTACAATTTAAGGAATGTGTTTAGTGACGGCATCAGATTCCTAATTGATGGAGAAAGGTCTCGTGGCAGAAAAGCTGCTTCTAGTAGGTTGTCAAGTGTTTTCGCTCGTCGATTCCATTATTGTGTGGTTGGTTTGGCCCTTGTTCCTGTAACTCGAATCCTAGCCCGTTATATCCCATTTTAATTTTACACCATTGTGAACCTTACGCCTTTTTTACTCTCTGATCGAGTTTCTCGGCATTGAAAAATCTTCGTAAACTAAATCACACGTGTATATTTTGACATTTAAGAGATATACATTCAAGAAAATCAAGGGCAATGGTGATATATATGCGGATTAGACACCAAAAAAAAACAACACTCAAGAAATGGCTACAACTTAAGGAATGTGTTTAGTGACGGCATCAGATTCCTAATTGAAGGGGAAAGGTCTGGTGGCAAGAAAAGCTGCTTCTAGGAGGTTGTCAAGTGTTTTCGCTCGACGATTCCGTTCTTGGGTGGTTGGTTTGGCCCTTGTTCCTGTAACTCGAATCCTAGCCCGGTATATCTCATTTTAATTTTACACCATTGTGAACCTTACACCTTTTTTACTCTCTGATCGAGGTTCTCGGCATTGAAAAATCTTCGTAAACAAAATTACACGTGTATATGTTGATATTTAAGAGATATACAGTCAAGAAAATCAAGGGCAATGGTGATATATATGTGGATTAGACACAAAAAAAAATACTCAACAAATGGCTACAATTTAAGGAATGTGTTTAGTGACTGCATCAGATTCCTAATTGATGGAGAAAGGTCTGGTGGCAAGAAAAACTGCTTCTAGTAGGTTGTCAAGTGTTTTCGCTTGTCGATTCCATTCTTGGGTGGTTGGTTTGGCCCTTGTTCCTGTAACTCGAATCCTAGCCCGGTATATCCCATTTTAATTTTACACCATTGTGAAACTTACGCCTTTTTTACTCTCAGATCGAGGTTTTCGGCGTTGAAAATTTTTCGTAAACTAAATCACACGTGTATATGTTGACATTTAAGAGATATACATTCAAGAAAATCAAGGGTAATGGTGATATATATGCGGATTAGACACCAAAAAAAAACAACACTCAACAAATGGCTAAAATTTAAGGAATGTGTTTAGTGACGGCATCAGATTCCTAATTGATGGAGAAAGGTCTGGTGGCAAGAAAAGCTGCTTCTAGGAGGTTGTCAAGTGTTTTCGCTCGACGATTCCATTATTGGGTGGTTGGTTTGGCCCTTGTTCCTGTAACTCGAATCCTAGCCCGGTATATCCAATTTTAATTTTACACCATTTTGAACCTTACGCCTTTTTTACTCTCTGATCGAGGTTCTCGGCATTGAAAAATCTTCGTAAACTAAATCACACGTGTATATGTGGACATTTAAGAGATATACAGTCAAGAAAATCAAGGGCAATGGTTATATATATGCGGATTAGACACAAAAAAAACACTCTACAAATGGCTACACTTTAAGGAATGTGTTTAGTGACGGTATCAGATTCCTAATTGATGGAGAAAGGTCTAGTGGCAAGAAAAGCTGCTTCTAGGAGGTTGTCAAGTGTTTTGGCTCGACGATTCCATTCTTGGGTGGTTGGTTTGGCCCTTGTTCCTGTAACTCGAATCCTAGCCCGGTATATCCCATTTTAATTTTACAGCATTGTGAACCTTAAGCCTTTTTTACTCTCTGATCGAGGTTCTCGGCATTGAAAAATCTTCGTAAACTAAATCACACGTGTATATCTTGACATTTAAGAGATATACAGTCAAGAAAATCAAGGGCAATGGTGATATGTATGTGGATTAGACACAAAAAAAACACTCAACATATGGCTACAATTTAAGGAATGTGTTTAGTGACGGCATCAGATTCCTAATTGATGACCTTTACACACACCGCAAATCACTCCAAACACTCAAATTCTCTCAAGAAATTCTGCATTTGGGGCAAAAACCTCCTTGTGTTCAAAATGAGTTTCAACTCACTTCTCCTACTTATTCTTCTTATTTTCTTGTATCAAATCACTTAGATAACCTTTAGGATTGTTACCCAATGTTCACCATGGTGTAACAAGGTTGTACAACTCCAGAAATGGTTTCCAAAGTGGTTAAAACTTTCTTTTTTTAACCAACTTTTCATACATATTCATGTTCATCTTGTTTTTGTAAAAATCCTACACCTACCTTGCTTATAACCAAACCTATAAGGGGCTGGAATAGGGTTGATTCCCACAAGTTTAGAGGTCCGAGAACCTCCTAAACTTTCTGTTTAAACAAGGTTCGAAGAAACCTACAAGTGTTGAAACCAATCTAAGTCTTCAACCCTCAATGTTGAAAGACTTGTGTGTTGGTAAAGTGTGAACAATGGAAACCTTGGTTCTCCAACTATGATTCCACCTACCTCACTTGATGATTTTTTGCTTTGGTGAATCATATAATGAGGTTAAATGGATGTTCATCCTCCTACCTCCTTCCATGACCATTCTTATGGCTCCTTAATAATACAAGACTAACTATAATACTTGGACTATAAACCGAATCATCATTTTATCCAAACTCATGGTTAAAAGTGGTGTAGTATGGTATTATTATCTTTACGTAAAGGTTTCTCATACTTGGACTTCCAATGGGCGAATTAGTGCCCATGAAACACACACAGTTATGGTGTCCAAAATAGGTGCCTTAACAAAGATAACTTTTCGTATAAATTCGTTCTAATCATCATTCCATGTTTCATAAACATAACTCAAAATTCATAATCCACCAAAACACACATGCCTTCGTTCCGCTTGTAGGGTGACCTCGGCCTTCCTAACTTCTCAAGAGTACTTACTTGCGTTTTTCGGAAGCTTTGTAAACCGTGAGTATACATGACCCTATTTCGGTATTCACACTTTTGGTTTGCAATATATATTACCATATTAAAATTCACACCAACATACATATGCAAATACGTTATTCATACAAATGAATCCAATATACATGCTTTATATGTTTATACTTTAGGAATACATGCATGCTAGAAGCCATTCTTGCACTATACTTTGTCATTAACTTCGTACAAGCCTACCTTAACATGTATAGCGCTATAGAAGTAGCACACCACCCGTTGATGGGTCTATGTTAAGAAGTACAATCATACAAACGGTCTTGTCGTTGTGATGGCAAGTTACGCTAGTGGAATCTTTGGGTTGACACGTATGTGATGCATCCTAGTCCATGTTATATTTATGCCCTAGTATACGTTGTGCCATGTGGATCTCGTTAATTCTTTTATACTTATGCTAATACACCAAGCTTGTATGCTCACCAATGCATTTTTGTGTTGACATTTTACGTTAATATATATTGAAGGAGCATGATGAAGAAGCTTTGAAAAGAAATCTAGTAGGATGGACTAGAAAGGCACTATAGTTTAAATTATGTTTTGTTGTTTTACTTGTTATGTTGTTATTTGCTTCCAAACAATGTATTCGAATTGTTGAAATGAAATGAAAATCGTTATTTAAATGATTGTTACAATCTAGTGGTTATGAAGTCACGAGCAATCTCATTTTCGTCTCACTCCAATGTTTCCACCATTGGTGTGGGTGTGACATATTTCATGTCATATGGTTAGAATATCCAGTATCAAGGAACTAAAGACAATTGAATATAGCATTATGACTTGCATCTGCCATGAGTGCAAGTTGATTTGTAGGGGCAAACATCATGAACAGGTGTTGTTCTTCACTTATACTTCCATCTTCCTGAGTTTCATTTTCTATAACACTAGCATCACTTTCATCATTATACCTACAATTAATCCCTCTTTAGATGACCATATCTGTTACATAGATAACATTGTGGTCCTCTATTTCTTTCGTTACTTCTTCCATGGTCTCTGCCACTGGAAACACCACGACCCCTTCCTCTCATATTGCTTTGAGGACTCTTGTTGTCTTGAAACACATGTAGGGCCTGTTCATCAGGACGTTCAGTTTTCTCTTAACCTCAGCTGTTGATCCGTTCCTCTTGAGACTACGATGATCCCGTCAATCAACTTGACTGGGGTGAGTGTGGCCAGATTATGTGAAACTTCAACTGCAGTAACCACATGATCAAACATAGGTGTAAGACTTAGTATTTTTTCAACTATTGTTTGATCAATAGTTTTTTCACCATATGAGCGTTGTTGGCTCACAATGGCCATAACCCTTGATAAGTAATCACCGATAGACTCACTTTCTTTCATACTCTTGTTTTGAAAGTCTCTTCTTAGGCCTTGTAGCTTCATAGCTTTCACCTGAGTATCGCCTTGGAACTCCGTCTTCAAGATCTCCCATGTTTCTTTGGTTGTAGATGCTGATTATATTCAAGAAAAGAGTTGAACATGGACAGATTGTTGTATAATAACAATCGCATGAGCATCTCTCTTCCTGTTTTTTAGTCTTCCTTGGTCTGCATCAGTTTCCTTAACACCTTGCTCAACCAGTTCCCACAGATCATGAGATCTCATAATTGTCTTCATTCGGATACTCCAATACTCATAGCCATTACCCTTGAATACCGGAATTGGATTCGGTGCCATCGGAAAAGCACTCACTTGATCCACCATAAGAGATTCTTGAGGTTTGATCACACTTTTGTTATTGAACTAGAGCGATTACTTGGCTCTGATACCACTTATGTTGGTATAAGAGCAATGATATTGAACAACTGAACTCACAAAATATACAATACGACTCAAATGCTTGGCTCATATTTGTAACAATCTGAATATACCAATGATATTGAACAGGTAAACTCACAAAACATACAATACGACTCAAATGCTTGGCTCATATTTGTAACAACCTGAATAATCTTATCAAATCCTAGTGTGACATGTGTTCGAAAACTCTCCAAATAATTCACATATGTTGAAGGAGATGGACAAATTTATTAAAAGAATGTTGATTAAAAGTTGAGGGACTAAAAGTACCTAAAGAGGACATTTTTGTAAATCTAAGAGGTCCCTTACGGACAGTATGGGCTTAGCCCTTGAGGTCCGCAAGACATTCAAAAAGTTTGCAAGCATGCGGTCCTTGCAGATCGTAAGGCTATACCCCTTATGGTCCGCAAGTGGTCGCTAACAGCATGATCTTTGCTGGCAGCAGCCTGTTGCTTCTTGTGCCACCTATTCACGAAACTTGCCACACTTCTCCTCTTTCCTCCCCCTGGTATGACACTATGCAACTCCTAAACACTTCTGCAAACACTTGTCATGATTGTGGAGCTTGAGGATTAGTAAAAATAGAGCCATTAGTTGCTAATTTTCTTCAGACCTCACTTCTTCACTCGCAATCTGCTTTGGTGCTGCTTTTGATCTTTAGGAGACTCCTCCTCTAAGTCTAAGAGTTATTCCATGTACCAGTAAGTGTCCTCTTTAGCCAATCTTAGTAATGTAATTAGATTTCATCCGAAAGTCAAGGAGTTTGACTTTTTCTTTAACTTTCAGTTCTGACCATTTTGGTCAAGTCAAAACCTGATTAAATTTTCCCACGTGATCATTATATCATAGGGTATAGTTCCTAGCAATTATAACCCGTAATCATCACGTTTAAATGGGTCAAAAGACGAGTCAAACATATATTTATTAAAATGTAAAAAATGCCTGTTTGGCGTAAACTCAAATAAAATGGTTCTAAGCATATGCAATTTACATTCTGACTTTGAGACTAATTATATAACATCATAAAATGTAGTTAAACATTTTGGACTTGTCATAGACCCATTTTGTAACACCCGTCTCATTTTTTTAATGTTTTTCCATAAAATACGCATTTTTATAAGAAATGCATAATTTCAAAAGTTATACAAAATAATAAGATTTCATGACGATAGTATCTTAGTTTACTATCATCTAGATAAACGCGGAAGCTTCAAAAAGTGGTGTTCGGTTCATGTTCATCGCTTGATCTTCACCCATCCTAAGTGCAAACATACCTACACTGTAAATTTATCACAAACATTAGTATATGAGACCCTAGAACCCGTCTAAACGGACCCGAAAGCTCAAAATCATCGAATAAACAAAATAAAAATGTTGTTTGGAAGTCAACCATAGACTACGGTTCACAGACCGTAGCCTACGGTTCACCATATTACTTTAACCAGAACTTCTGGACTGTAGGCTACGATCCAGGACCGTAGCTTATGTTCTGATCAGTAGATTTTGTTTGTTTTCCGTTTTTAGTACGAAAACCTTCATAACTTTTTAACCGTTTGTCCGATTTACGTGATTCTTTTTCCTACGCGTCCGTAATTAAATTACCAACGCATCTATCATGATCATTTAATCAAAAATTGAGTTGACGGACCGGGAGTCTATAATCCCCTATTATACTTATTCGACCCGCATAGTTTTGCGACAAATCTTATATTACTCAAAATTGGGACTTTTAAGCATGTATACCCATTCCGTGGGCTTGTGATCATTGGTGTATCTTTACCCATTTCACGGTTTTACGCCTCCGTGATCTATAATGCCAAATGATATTTAATCACTTCCGTAATGACTACTAGACAATTATTCGACCCGTTTGGCTTGTTTATGGAATCCTCCATTTTCAACAACTACCAAATGTTTTCTAATCTAATTTTGACTCATTCAATCGAGTAGTGATCATTGTCACTTCAACTAATGCAAATCCTTATTCTAAAAACACAACTATGAATGATTACAATATCAAATTTACATAATGTAACGAAACAAGTTACATACCTTCATAATTCACCAACATTGCTTTCTAACCACAATTACCCATTCCCGGACTTGTCAACCTTAGCATATCCCTTCCAATCCATGGTTTATGCTTTTATAACTCAAATTTAACGAGTGACGTTCAAGTCACTTCGAATGCTACCATTTCGAACACTATTTTAACCCGTTCTCTATCTAGTGAGTTACATCACTTTACATACATTCCTATTATGACTAATTAAACAATATTATCAATAAACATATCTAACCAACTATTTATTTTGACTCGTTTGGTTTGTCGAGTGAATTCCATCACTTCTTAGACTTTCCAAACGATTACAATTTCACTATTTCAACATCATACATTTTCCAACTTGTTGGGATTGAACCCTACCAGAGGAATAGATAATTAAAGCCAAAACTGGGTCAGAGCAGTGGATCCAGAATAAGCAGATGTTTCATACAAATCTCTACCCTTGAAAGTGGTTTCAACATCTGCTGACCTCCTATCTACTAATCGTATAAGCCACTGACCGTTAATCTGCTGCTCTTGTAAAGACTGATAGAAGACTAAAGTCCTGCTGCTCAATCTACTGCCTTGAGTCAAGTACTGCTGATCCGGACAAGCACTGTCGGGTTCACAGCAGTGGAAGGATGCAGCAGCTGTTTAAGTGTCTTTTATGTAATGAAATGTAATAGCAGTAGTTAGTATAGCAGTGTTTGTATAGATCAGAGGTTAGAGTTTGTTAGGAGGTTAGATGTCACTTTCATGGTGACGTCAGCTAAGATGCTCAGTGGTTTGCTAGTGCCTATAAATAGAACAGTGCTCTGTACTGTTCTATTAGCTCTTTGCAAACTTGTTTTCCTGCACGAACAAACGCTGAGCTCTGGCTGAGGGGGAGTTTGTATCAAGCATTACTTTGTAATCGTTGTTGAAAGTAAATTCAATCTTTCGGTTCATTGTGAAAAGTGTTTTGATCAAAGCAATACTCTCGTTTGATTGTATGCAAAGTTTGGTTCCATCTTAATTCCGCTGCACAACTCATTCATTTCCATCTTAATTTCAAATGTAAAATACAATCAAAACCAAACTCAGATCCAACAATTGGTATCAGAGCTAGGACAGTCAAATTTGATTTAACAATCATTTTGACATAAACAGTTCAGCTCAAAATCGTTGATATCGATAGTTTGTTCGTTTGTGTTGAAAAACAGAGCAAGGTTTAATCACCATTAAAGTTGATTAATCAGTGTCTGTAAAACAACCAGGATGACCTCACAATCACAAGATGATAAGAATAACATTGGCTCACTTTTTAAACCACCCATGTTTAAAAGAAATGAATACAACATCTGGGAGTGAAGGATGGGTCACATCCTTGCTCAACAGAACACTGGATGTTGGAGGTCTGTTGTTTTTGGTCCCCATGTTCCTACGGTGCCAAGTGCTGAGGATCCAAAGAAGTTCGTACCAAAACCTTATGAAAACTATACTGAAACTGATTTTAAAAAATTCGAACTGGATGCCAAAGCATTTAGCATCATAGCATCTGCATTACCAAATGAGATCTATGCTGGACTGTTACATTGTAACAGTGCCAAAGAGCTATGGGATGCGTTGAAGGAACAGTTTGGTGGGACAGAAGAAGTTATTGAAAACAATAGGGAAATTCTGAATCAGCAGTATGAAACCTTCTGTCACATTAAGGGTGAATCATTGACCCAACAATTTGAACGGTTCAGTTGTCTCATCAGTGAGCTAAGGCTTGTTAAGGTTGAATTTCCAAAATCAACCCAAAATAGCAGGTTTCTTAGATCACTACCTGATAAATGGGACATAATAGCATTTGTGACTAGAAACTCTGTTGAGTTCAAAGATCTGACCCTGACCTAACTTCATGGTATACTCCTAACCTATGAAAGGGAGTTGAACCAGAAAAAGAAGTTGCAAGAGTCTGGAAAAGCCACTGATGATTACTCATTCGGTAGCACAGCTCTTCTTGGTCAGGAAGAATCTGGTAGCAGTAGTAAGGAACAGGGTTATGATCATTTCATTGATATAACAGCTGGTGGTAACTTTACCAACCCTGATCCTCACTCTGCAAATTATGCTTTTACTGCAAATACTGAAAACCAGATGTCAGATAATTTGTGCTTTGAACTCAATGATTTGCAACATTTTGATCCTACTGACTTAGAGGAAATGGACATTTTGCATCAATTGGCATTGCTTAGTGTGAGAACAAGCAAATTCTACAAAAGAACAGGGAGAAAGTTCCCAGGGTTACATGGGAATCTGAGGGTTGGGTTAGATAAATCAAAAATCAAGTGTTACAAGTGCAATAGGCTAGGTCATTTCGCTAGGGAATGCAGGAGTAAAACTACTGGTCCTATAATCACTCATCCTAGCTCAAACCCTAGACCTCAAAATCAAAGCACTGTGTACTATACCCCTGCAGCTCATGTTAACACTGCTCATTATGCTGCTGCCCCTGTGCCTGTGCATTATGTCCAAACCACTGTTCCACAAATTCAATATGTTCAAACCCCTGTTCCCCAGGCACAAGTGCAACCTGTTGCACCTCAAACAGCTGCTCCAACAGTGGTACAACCAGATCAGCAAAGCTTTTTCACTCAAGGATTTGTTGACTGGAGCAGCATGCCTGATGAGCTTAGTGATGAAAATTTTGCACTCTATGCTTCTAATGAACCTTCTAATGATGAATTTTGTTTAATGGCATTAGAGTCAATACCAGAGGGAGTTGAAGTTGAAGGTGAACAGCTAAGTGATGAAACAGTGGATGAGGTGACTGAAGCAGTTGTTAATGCAGTTGCTGGTGAACTGCTGCTGGGAGAAAATTCAGAAACCCTGATTGAACCACTGACAGATCCATGGTCCAAAGAGGACAAAGAAGAAGAGGAAGAGAAAAGAGCAGGTGAGAAAGAAGCAAGAGCTGATGATGAAGAGGATCATCAATGTGATTGTGCTATGATGGCTGCTGCCAAGGTATCACCTCAAGTTCTTGAAAAACTGTGTTCAGACAATTGCATTATTGCTTTTGCTAACATCAAAGAGGTAAATGAAAACCTTAGGAACAAAGTCTTGTCTGATGAAGTCAAATTTGAAAAGTTGTTAAAAGAACTTAGAAACAAATTGGCTGAAAAAGATAAAGAGATCAACAGTTTGAAAGAAGAGCAGAGCATAACCAAAACTCAACTCCAAACCATGGTAGAAAAATACCAGGTTTGTAAAAAGGAGTTAGAGTCCACCCAGATTACCTGTGAAAAATGGGTAGAATCTTGCAAAGGGTATGAGGTTATGCTTGAAAAACAGATTAAAAGCAATGTAAAAATTGGTGTTGGGTATAGAAAACATGATGATGAAAACACTGCTTCTGAAAAATCTGTTCAAACCACTGATGTAACCACTGAGTTCATCCCCACAAACAAGAAAGGCCAAGAAGTGAAAATCACTGATAAACTTGGTAACAAAATCACACTTGACAGACCAATGGGATCCTCTACTTTTGAGGAGATTGAAGATTATCAGTTTAAACCAAAATGGTCTGATGAGTGTGATATTCTTGAAAATTTCAAGCCCATGGACTTTACATCAACTGATGGTGTTAAAGCTCCAAAAGCTAAAGTCATACCTCTCAAGGACGTCCCAACAGAGGTTAAAACCTCTGCTGCAAAGGAGTCTGAAAAGAGAAAGAAGAAAGAAAAGATTAATAACTTGTTTTCTGAATTCTGTGAGAAAAGGAATCATCTAACAAAAGACAGTTTCCATTTAAAAGCTTATGATTTAAACAAAACAAGTGTCATTGTTCCAGCTGAGAGCTGCATTGTTTGTGGTAAAACAAACCATAAAACTCAAGCATGTGTGTATCTCAAAAACTTTGATGTGAAAAATAATGAGTACATTGCCAAAACATCCTTGAGTCCATCAACATCATCTGTCAAATTCACCAAGAACCAACCACTGTTTGTGCCAGTTCAAACAGCTGTTACAAAACAGCTGAACCAAACATCTGTCAAAAGAGATGTTCAGGTTACTGATGCACCCCCTGCCAATCAATTCAGAAAAGGCAAGGAAAAACAGTCTTACCAAAGGATTCCACACGTTTATGAGGCCTACAAAATGCCCTCTAAACCAAAAGTGAACAGGCATCCTTTTGGGTATCAACAGATGCTTGGTCAAGACCCCCAACAATGGTTAGCAAGAAACAGTATTAAAACTGTCTAAACCCTTAACCTAACCACTGTCCATCAATGTGCATCCATCCTAGACACTGTTGAGACCCCATCCAAAGCCTTATTGGCTTTGGAAACCCTAATGAACTAACCCTTTTACTTCATGTGCAGGGAGCTTCTGCTTGCTTAGATAGCCTTTGGTATGTTGATAGTGGAGGCTCCAGGCACATGACTGGATGTAAAGCCCTACTCAAAGATTTCAAAATTCATGGAGGGGGTGATATATTCTTTGGGAATAATAGTAAAGGGAAAGTTCTGGGGTCTGGTACAGTGCAGTCTGGAAATGTAAAATTTGAAAATGTCAATCTGATAGACAATCTAAAATTCAACCTTCTGAGTGTGTCTCAAATGAGTGACAAAGGGTTTGGGTCATTCTTCACAAAAGATTGTTGTAGGATTGTTGGACCAGAAATGGTCAAAAAGATTGAAGCAATAATAAAAACTGGTCAAACAAAACTTGTTGCTCAAAGAAGTGACAATGTTTATGTTGTTGATATGTCAAAAGAGTGTCCCAGAGCTGATGCATGTCTGTTCTCAGCTGCCTCTAACAAAGAGACAGAACTTTGGCACAGAAGGTTGGGGCACACAAATCTTAAGACAATCACTGAAATTTCTAAAAATGGTTTGGTGAGAGGCCTACCACAAAAATTGTTTTCATGTCCTGAACATTGCATTTCCTGTTTAAAAGGAAAACAGCATAAAAGTTCTTATAAGTCCATTGAAGAGTCCAAAACAACCCAGTGTTTGCAAATGCTACACATGGATTTGTTTGGCCCAGTTCAAGTCATGAGTCTCAAAAAGAAGAGATATTGTCTTGTTATTGTTGATGACTTTTCTAGGTTTACATGGACTTTCTTTTTACACTCAAAAGATGAGACTGCAGGCATTTTGCAAGACTTTGTGACACAGGTTGAAAAGCAATTTGACCTTCCAGTGAAAAGCTTCAGGAGTGACAATGGCACAGAATTTAAAAATAAGGAGTTGGATGCCTTCTGTGTGAAGAAAGGGATTGTGAGGCAGTACAGCATCCCTAGAACAACAGAGCAAAATGGGGTTGTTGAAAGAAAGAACAGAACTTTGATTGAGGCTGCCAGAACCATGCTTGCTGATTCAGGTTTGCCATTAACTTTCTGGGCAGAGGCAGTACACACTGCTTGCTTTGTCCAGAACAGACTTTTAATAAACCCCAGGCACAAAAAGACTGCTTATGAAATTCTGTATAAAATCAAACCACTGATCTCATATTTCAAGGTGTTTGGCTGCCCATGCTTTATTTTGAATTTAAAAGATTCCATTTCAAAATTTGCAGCCAAAATTGATTGTGGTTATCATCTGGGATACTCAACCACTGCCAAGGCCTACAAAGTGTTTAATACACGGACCAAGGCAGTGGAGGAGACTTTGAATGTAAAGTTCAATGAACTTTCATCAATGAAAATTCCAGCAAATCCTGCAGATCTGTTTGATCTTGATAAATTCACTTTTGAAAATACTGTTGTCAAGACTAACAGTGCAGGTCCATCAGAGGATTCACCACCAGACTATGGGTATGAAATCATCGTCCCTCAAAGATCTGCTAAAATGGGAAGAGCATCAGATGTTCAAAACAGCTGTCAAAGCTCAACCACTGTTACCTCAACAGTTGTTGACCAAAGTAGCCCATCAACCACTGCTTCCACATCCTCAAACACTGCTGACAAAAGTCCCCAAACAGTGGATAAAAGTCAGCATGTGTCCACTTCATTACCTCCCATTCCACCACCTTTTGAAGCCACTGCTGGATCATCAAAGTCCCCAGCAGTGGTTAGCTCAGATGATACACATTTGCAGCCTTCACCAACAAATGCCATCATACCATACCAAAGAGATTTAATCTTCTTGAGATCTCATCCACCTGATCAAATCATTGGCAACATCAATGAAGGGGTGCTCACAAGAAGCCAAACCCAAAACATTTGTCTTTTTGCTGGTTTTCTATCACTCCATCAGCCTGTCAAGTACCAAGAGGCACTGAAAGACAACAACTGGGTAGAAGCCATGCAAGAGGAGCTCCAACAGTTCAAAAGACAACAAGTATGGGAGCTTGTACCACTGCCAGAAGAGGTTAGTCCCATTGGCACAAAGTGGGTCTTCAAGAACAAAAATGATGAAAGGGGCATTGTTGTCAAGAATAAAGGCAGGCTTGTAGTTCAAGGTTACAGACAGGAAGAGGGGATTGACTATGATGAAACTTTTGCCCCAGAAGCAAGATTAGAAGCTATAAGACTGTTCCTGGCCTTTGCTGTCAACCACAACATAAAGGTGTTTCAAATGGATATCAAAAGTGCTTTCCTCTATGGTACAATTCAAGAAGAGGTGTATGTTTGTCAACCTCCAGGTTTTGAGGATCCATTTTATCCAGATCATGTCTACAGGCTGAACAAAGCACTGTATGGCCTGAAACAAGCACCAAGGGCCTGGTATGAAACTCTTTCCACCTTTCTACTCTCAAATGGTTTCAAAAGAGGTACCATTGATAAAACACTGTTTTTAAAATGGAGAGGAAAGGATTTAATGATTGTCCAAATTTATGTGGATGACATTATTTTTGGAAGCACATGTAATGCAATGTGTGAAGAGTTTAAGGAACTCATGATAGCTGAGTTTGAAATGAGTGCAATGGGTGAGCTGCAATGCTTTCTTGGTCTCCAAGTTCAGCAAATGCAAAATGGAACTTTCATTCATCAAAGCAAATATGCAAAAGAACTTTTAAACAAATTTGATATGAATGATTGTAAACCATGCAGCACACCCATGGCAACAAATAAGCTTGTCATGTCTGATGAAAAGGATGAGCTGATTGACCAAACTCTATATAGAAGCATGATTGGGTCCTTGTTGTACCTAACTGCATCTAGGCCAGACATCATGTTTGCAACATGTGTTTGTGCAAGAAGTCAATCAGCCCCTAGAAAATCCAACCTTATTGCTGTGAAAATGATATTCAGATACATAAAGAGTGCTCCCACACTTGGTATCTGGTATCCAGCTAATGGGAATATCAAGCTTTCAGGATTTTCAGACAGTGACTTTGCTGGATGTAACACCACAAGGAAGTCCACATCAGGAGGGTGCCAGTTTCTAGGTGATTGCTTAGTTTCATGGCAAAGCAAAAAGCAAGCAGCTGTCTCAACATCCACTGCTGAAGCTGAATACATTGCTGCTGCAAGCTGTACAGCCCAACTCCCGTGGCTTCAAAATCAGTTGCTGGATTTTGGTATCACTGCCTTAAAGACACCACTCATGTTGGACAGCCAGGCAGCAGAAAATATCATCAAAAATCCAGTTTCTCATTCTACCACCAAACACATCGACATCAGACATCACTTTGTGAGGGATTGCTATGAAAAAGGTTTGATTTCTCTGCATCATGTTCCAACTAAAGACCAGCTGGCAGATGTGCTCACAAAAGCACTAGATACAGCCACTTTTGAAAGCTTGGTCTCTAGGATTGGCATGCTAAACATGGAATAACAAGCAAAATCTTGTTTTTCTATGAATAAAAGCATTAAAATGTTTTCTGAAAATCAAAAATCCATCCTTAAAAATAGCTAAAAATGAAGTTTTCATTAAAATCCTTAAAAGTCTGCCATAACCACTGTTTGTTCAAAAGTCTGCTCTACTTCAAAGTCTGTCCACTGCTGAAAGCCATCCTCTGTTCTCTCATTTCCTTGATAAACTCTGTTGTTCAAAAGTAGTGTCTTATCCACTGATATGCTATCCACTGATAGTGAAAATCATCCACTGCTTTCATTATACCGTTGTAACCACTGCCTTCATCAGTAACTTTCATAAAAGTACTGTCATTCATTTCTTCAGAGTTTGGCATGTGGGCAGTACATAGTGGTCAGTACTTTTGTAACCGCTGCCACGTCAGCCTTCACTTTTTCCTCTATAAAACCCCCACTTCACACCAAAACAGGGTTTTACTGTCGAATTGAATTCTCAAAAATTCTCTTCTCAAAGCAGTTTTTCTTCCCATTCCTTCACAAACTTCTTCGATCTTCATCTCCAAAATGACAAAATCGAAGCCATCTGCAAAACCCACTTCCAAATCATCGTCGAAAGCGGCCTCTCAAAAGGTCATTACCACTGAAATCTCACACAAACCATCTCACAATCTTCTGGGTCTTCTCTCCAAACCCGGCACCACAGATGCTTTCGATTCCATCATCGCCAAAATGGTTAAATCAAAGTACAAAACTTTGTTAATAGCCGATGCAGCAATTTACTTGACAACCCAAAGGGAGTTTTGGAAGAATGCAACCCTTGAAACACAAGGAGACGCTGTAATAGCCATTAACTCTACTCTAAAGGGAAAACCTGTCAAGATTACACCACAGTCAATTTCAAAGGTCTTTCAACTCGAGGATCAGCAAGGTAAAACTTCTTTCCCTAAAAACGATTTGAAAATTGACTTCATTGAGAGAGGGTATGCAGACACAATGATGAAGAAAGCTACCTTACAAAAAGGTTTCTTTCCTTCTGCAACAAGATTTTTATTCCATACCCTCCTAATGTGTGTTTCAAACAAAACCACTTCTTTTAATGAAATACCATTAAAGATTCAAAATCTGGGATATGCTATTCTTCAAGAAGAAAATTTTAATTATTCTCGGGAAATCTTTAATGATTTGGTTAATAATGTTGAAACAAAATCATTCCTACTGTTTCCAAGGTTTCTAAGTTATTATTTTGAAAAGAAATTCAGTAAGGATGATATTGCTGTAATAAACCAAGGTGGTTATATTCAAATAAACAGTTTAACTACTGAAACTTTTTCAAGAATGTTAACACCTTGCAAAACACAAGCAGAGGTGCCTGAGCAGATTTTAGCAGCTACCACTGCTCCTCAGGTATCTGCTGCTGAGCCCACTGCTCAAGGTGATCAAAGCAGCAGAACAACTGCTTTGAAACCCACACCTAAAATCACCAAAAAGCCAAAAAGAAAAACTCAAAAACCCCCCAAACCCATCAAAAAGGCAACTCTGGAGGATGAGATACCAGAGCTACTGCCTGTGACAGCACAAATGTCACAAACAACCACTGCTGCTACTTCCTCACAGCAGTTGGTACAAATATCTCAACCCATAACCGAAAATCCTCCTGCTTCTTCAGAAAAAGAACAGGTTGTACACTTAGGGCCTCCACATCATGATGCTCTGAAATCACTTGGTTTCATCATCCACAGCTCAATGCCCGGAGCAAATCCTGTTTCTACACCAAACCTCACATCCACAATTCCCTCACCAACTAAACTGCTGTTGGATGCAATTGATTTGAACCTGGCACTAACCAGTCCTTCTCAATCACCTATCAATGAGAACATACCTCAACAAATGACTGGGTCTGATGTATCAATCTTTGCTAACCCACCAACACAACCTGAGGAGGTTACACCCCTGGAGTTACAAGTAACTCTCGGTGGTATTCCAAGTGAAGCAGCCACTACAACTGTTGAACCCACTGGTTTACAGTTGGACAGTGGTTACATTAATAAGACTTCCTTGGCGGCAATTCCTTACATAGCACCTCTTCCAACCACCAGTGGATTTATTTATCCGACTGGCAACATCAAAAGGTTGTCAAGTGTTGAAGGAAGAAGACCCCAGTACCAAGAAAAAGGGGCATCAGTGGTTAGTGTTTGGAGTACACTCCCTACCTCAACCACTGATAAAACCACTGATAGTGGGAAATCAGATGATCCCATTAAATTGGGTGATGATTTAAAATATCAGGATTTGACGGAACGAATTGAAAAGTTGGATACATCTGTTGCAGATCTTAAGAATATGCTACAGCAGGTGTTGAAAACACAAACGATGCAATCCACTGTTGTTCCACCTCAAGCACCTGCTCCACCACAAGCATCTGCTACATGAACTACATGTCCAAAAGCTGAGAAACATAATGGAGTCTAGGTACAAGAACACTCAAGATGATATTAAGGCAATCAAGGCCCATTTACTTGAAACCACTGGCACTGCTCCTCCAACAGTACTCTTCATCGATCAACTCCCAGAAGATAATGCCAAAAAGGGGGAGAAAATTCAAGAGTGGAAGAAGAAGGGAATAGATGATGGTCTTTAAATTGAACCTGAAAGGGATGCTATGACCAGAAAAATTCCTGTGCCAGATGGTAGTAAAAAGGTTGATGCTACTCAAGAAGCACTTGATGAAGGAGTAGCAAGTGTAAAAAGAGATAGAATGGCAAAGGATATTTCAAGATGGAATGAGGAGAAAAGAGCTTTCATGGAACTGTATGCGCAAGGTTGTTCTGGATCAAAGGATACTAAAAATCCTAAGACAAAAAGGAAACCTAAGTCCATCCCATCCAGATTTCCAAAGCCTCCAAAACCACCATCCAAAAGCCATCAGCATCAAACCTCCACCCAAACAGCTGTTGTAACTCCTGTTGTATCAACTACTGCTGGTACTTCAGTTGTTTCAACATCTGTTATCACTTCAACACACACCACTTCAACACACACCACAACCACTGCTTTACCACCACTGCCATCTCCACCAAAAACAAACTCACCACCACTTCTTCCTGCCAAAAAGCAGAAGACAACAGTGGTTGAGACACCAGTTGTTTCAACAGCTGTTAGTCAAACACAAACCACTGCCACACAATCTACCACCACTGATCCACTCAAAACATCATCTGCCTCTTCTAAACCAAAAAGGAGAAGGCTAATCCTCAAAGATGATGATCATTCACCACCACCAACATCTTCAAAATCCCTGTCACTTGTCACTATTCCAAAACCCATACCTCTCTCTTCAGCTCAAATTCTAAAGCCATTACCTCCTGCTGGTGTCTCATTTCCTCTGGAACTTATTGCAGTTAGGGAAAAAATCAAATCCTTTTACTATGAGGATGACCCAGCTAAAAGGAGTTTGCCATCAGTTGAAGGATATCCCAGGCCTCACAATATTGAAGAATATTTGAAACTCAAGGCCAAACAAGCAGAGGATATCGCAATAAAAAATAAACAAGGGAAATCTGATAGGGAATTTCAGCAAAACTATCAGTTTCTACTCACACAGGTCAGAGCTATGGAACAATTTGCCAAAAATGTATGTCAGCAAATCTCAGAAAGGGCAGATGAGTCCTTGAGAAAAGACTACATTGAGAACATCATGACCTACAAGAAATACAAGGGGGAGAAACACATGTACAAAAACTGGACCATTCCTGAGCTTGAAAAAGAGGCAGCCAGGATTCAAGAAATGATAAAAAATAAGGTCAAGCAGACTCCTCCTGAAAAGTTCAAACAGTTTGAAGCTGATAAGGCATTAGAGTTGAAGAGAATGAAAGAGGAGCTGATAGCAGCTGATTATGGGTCAAAGAACTCAGTGACAAAGTGGGGAGAAGATAGGGTCAGGGCTACCTACAAAAGGTTAGAGGAACTCAGAAAGAAAGATCCAAAAGTTCCACAAAAGCCTGACTACTCCAAGGCAGAGGTCTCAAAAAGACCACCAAAGCTGCAAGTCAAAAGAACCACTGCTCCAGCTGGTGCCGCCATCTACAAAAGAAGGGGCCAAAACCAGTCAAGTGCTGAAACAATTCAAGATCTAAAAGCTGGAAATGCTATTGTAAAAGCAGACATTAAATTAATGATAAAAGAAGATCTTGAATTGGAACAATCTGCAAGTACTACTCAGCCAGTCATGAATAGGCCAGCCTCACCAAATACCTCTGCAAATAAACATCTCCCAAGAAACCCACCAGGCTCAAAAATACAAAAGTGCGAAACTGACAAACAGACCTACGTATTGACTTTGCTCAGGTCTGGTGGAGAAGTGAAGAAAATATCAAGGGAACAAGCTCTTGGCCTGAGTCTTGAAGATTTGCAGGATCTCCTTGATCTTCCACTTAGCAGGGATGATGATGACACAGATGCCCTAGATTTTGAACTACAGTTTAAAGGTCAGATAAGGGAACTGCTGATGAGGCAATAAAGAATTCCACAATAATGAAGAGTTTTGGCATTATCTGTTCCAGGGGGAGATTGTTGGGATTGAACCCTACCAGAGGAACAGATAATTAAAGCCAAAACTGGGTCAGAGTAGTGGATCCAGAATAAGCAGATGTTTCATATAAATCTCTCCCCTTGAAAGTGGTTTCAACATCTGCTGACCTCCTATCTACTGATCGTATAAGCCACTGACCGTTAATCTGCTGCTCTTGTAAAGACTGATAGAAGACTAAAGTCCTGCTGCTCAATCTACTGCCTTGAGTCAAGTACTGCTGATCCGGACAAGCACTGCCGGGTTCACTGCAGTGGAAGGATGCAGCAGCTGTTTAAGTGTCTTTTATGTAATGAAATGTAATAGCAGTAGTTAGTATAGCAGTGTTTGTATAGATCAGAGGTTAGAGTTTGTTAGGAGGTTAGATGTCACTTTCATGGTGACGTCAGCTAAGATGCTCAGTGGTTTGCTAGTGCCTATAAATAGAACAGTGCTCTGTACTGTTCTATTAGCTCTTTGCAAACTTGTTTTCTTGCACGAACAAACGCTGAGCTCTGGCTGAGGGGGAGTTTGAATCAAGCATTACTTTGTAATCGTTGTTGAAAGTAAATTCAATCTTTTGGTTCATTGTGAAAAGTGTTTTGATCAAAGAAATACTCTCGTTTGATTGTATGCAAAGTATGGTTCCATCTTAATTCCGCTGCACAACTCATTCATTTCCATCTTAATTTCAAACGTAAAATACAATCAAAACCAAACTCAGATCCAACACAACTATTTCTTTTGACCCGTTTGGTTTGTCGAGTGAATCCCATCACTTCTTAGACTCACCAAACGCAACTATTTTCGCTATACAACATTAAAAATATCTACAACTAGGCTTGTCTATATAAATGTAACGAGACGACAAGTCGCGTACCTTCAAAGCTTTGCTTTCAAGCGTGTATCGCCCCCGGCTTGTCCGCTTGAAGTCTCGGTTTCTTTGCCTATAGAGTTCAACCACAAACCATTTAGAACTCTTTTTATAACACACAACACATAATTTGCCATATAGATCGAATATGCGTTTTCGTCCGAAATTTCAACATTTTCCTTTCTCTTAGGCATTTTATCAAACACCTAATAAGCATGATTTTCATAAAATCAGAAAATCAAGTTCCAAGGCTAGTTATTTTACCAAGTTTAACATCCTTTTCCAATTTAGGGTCTAATTAACACTTCAATATCAAAACTAACTTCATAGAATTCTATTAGCACTAGTTTGCTACTCATGATTCTAATGTTCATCATGTTTCTACAAAACCCATTAAACACACATAATGGATGACCATGAATTTCATAGTTTAAGCACTAATTCAACAAACTAATGACTAGGGTTTACTCCTAGACATGATTTCATTACAATTTCATCCAAACAACAATCATGCAAGCTCAATTTCGAATCTCATGTGTTCATCTAGAATTCAAGATGGAATCAAACCATGAAATTTTATATACCTTATGATCCCTTTACTGAGGTGATCACTATTTTGTGTTGGGATTTCGATTTGGGCTTGATTTGGCTTCTCAATTTGATGGATTTTGAAGTTTAGGGTTTGAATATGAGAGCCCTTTCTTGGCTCTGGTTAAATCGCAGACACACACAAATATATGTGTGTTTTGTGTGTTTTAATTGATTTAAATAAAACTTGTTGCAATTGCCCATATTTAGTCCCTCCACTTTACACAAGTTATTTAAAGGGTATCTTAACCATTTTTGTTCTATTATGTCAATGGAACTAACTAACTAGGTTATTTATTCCTATTTATTCTATCTTGACCATAACCGACATTTAGTTTATAATATTAAATCCATATTTTCGAGGTGTTACAAGTCTACCCCCCTTAAAGAGGTTTCGTCCCCGAAACCCTCCTTAAGTAGCCCATTGGTTTGGACCAAGCTAACTTAGTTTGTTTTTAAGACATTCTTTCTTTTAGTCAAAAGTTATCCTTCGCCTCGACGCATGCGTCTTCCAAGTGTAAGTCCCCACGGACTGTAACTTGTGTCTTGTATTTCTTATCTTGTCGCTTATTTGTTCCAATTGCCACTTTACCAGTCAAAAGTATGAGTTCGTCAATATGTCTATTCCATACTACTCTATATTGACAAGTGTTTTATATAATTCGCAACATTATTCTGACTGTGGGTGATTTCATCGGCTAGACTGATTAGTCACCGTTACCTCATGCCCCGTTAATTTGGGTCTACCCTTTTGCCATATTCGGACTTACGTGAGTTTATGATATCCCACCCCGTAACTCGCGCTACAACATGATTACATTCTATATTACTTTTGTGACCATGGTCACATTGCATCACGTCATGTTTAATTTTCGTAAACTTTTCATTATCAAAATCTTCTTTCTAACGTATCGTCTTACACCTATATGTGTTAAGACCTATATCCTTTATTATTAACAAATTTCTAATTTCTCTCCTAATATTCATATTTGTTAAACGTTATTTCTTACTAAAACTGAATTTTAGTTTAACGTTTATCTTTTTAACTCACGTCAATTACTCACATCCAGGGATTGACGACAGGAATTTATTCTTTTCCGCTGTTATACTATGCAGGGAATCGTAACCAATCCCCATGCTTTACCTCAAGTGGCCCGTAGGTTCTTTTGCTTAGTCTCGTAGGTTACTTCTTTAGGCGTTCACCCCTTTTGGTTTATTTCTTTCCATTGCTAACGCGAGGTTCAATTAACCCTTTTGGCCCTTACTCGATTATAATCCCAAGGGTTATAATGATCTCGTAGATCATCTCTTGCTTATGTCATTCCGTATTCTTAAAAATACATTTTTGGTCTCAAGACACCCCTTTCACGCCTAAAATTCTTTCATTTTCATTTTCATTTTCATTTTCATTTTCGAATTTTTTTTATCGATTTGTCCGTAGTCTAAGGCTACACCCGTTTTCATTTAGGACTAATTTTCCGACTCTATGACTTCCTACGTCATTTACGTGCCGGTTTGTTTTCCACTTACCGTTATCCGGTTCACGCATTTATTTATTTACAACCCGTTACCCGGGTTCTTTTATCATTATCCCGAAGGTTTATTTCTTAAGCCTTATTTGGTAAAATCACTGCTATTGTTATACGACTTTTGGGGTTTTACCCGCTTTTGTTCCAACACTTTTAATACGTTTATTTTACTAATCTTCTATACAATTACACCCATTAATGTGATTATCGTTCTTTCCCATAAGAATTTTATTAATAACATGTTACTTGGATGGTTACCCATACCCAAGTTTTCATTTCATATTTATTGATATTTCATTATTCGCCGCAACGCGTAATATGTATTATCCATTTAGCTTCTTTCTCGAGGATGTTTCTGTCTGAGTCTTGATCTCTCATTTTTTACCTTAATCCATTGTTACAATAACAAAATCAATTCATTTCTTTTTATTATTCCATATCATTGTATGGAATTTATCCACATTGCTTATTGATATAAACGAAGTTTCTACATGTTTTATTTGATTTGGCCAAGTCTATAACCTTGTACTTGTCATCTATTACTATTGCAAATTTCCGGGTTCGGGTGTAATTACACTCCTTCCCAATACCTCAGTTATTCACTTTATTAAATTCCCGGGTTCGAGTGCATGGGCACTCCTTCCCATGGCAATATTTGTCGTGATTACTTTTGTCTCGGTTACACATGCTCACCATTGTTTATTTTCTTATGCATATATATTTCTTTTACATAATTCACCCGTTTCACTACTCATGTATGCCCCTATTCAACTATTTTTCACATTAGTATTGAATAAAATTTATGGTGAAATTAATTTTGTAATAAACATACCTGAAACGACATCAGGTTCAGCTTTAGCCTCTGCGGCTGTCATGTGGGAAGACCTTGCCTTCTCCTTCAGGGTATCAGACTTCGCGTCAACTGTATCTTCGGTTACAACCAATTCCGGGCATTCTGACCTTTTATGTCCCGGGTTATAACATTTATAACACATTAACACCTTCCCCGGGCAATTTGCAACCACATGTCCCACTTTTCTACAAATAGGACATGGTTTGTTTTTAAAGTAGCATTTGCCCTGGTGAGTTTTTCCACATATTTCACATTGAGGTGACCCCCTTATTGTAACTCCTTTCCTAGAAGCTTTATTAGGCTTCGATTTCTTTATGGGACTTGGGTTCACATCCGACACTCTTCCGTCTTCTTTTTCTTGTGAGAGACTGTCTTTTAATTTGGTCATCATATCCTCCACCACTAGCAGGATTGTGGTTTGTAGTCTCTCAACAAACTGCGGTAAACTGGCTTCTACTGCCCTTCCGACTTCCTCAGAAATTTTAGCGTCCATCTCTTCAGTTAGTTGAGATGCTGATTCGCCCCCGGTTACACCGGACATTTCTTTCATCTGTTCGGTGACTATCGGCACTGTATCATCATTGCCTTCATTTGCCATCTTGAATCTGAAATGTTTATGCTAATTATTAAACATTTCATTTTATAACATCTGCATCATTCGCTTTGGTTTAGCCATGCTCACCACTTGCTTAAACCATTCATGTTTAGTGCACATTCCGGGATTGAGTGTATTACGCACTCTTCCCATGCACATCTAATCGTATTCATTTTCTAATGTCTCATTAAAATTTACTAAAATAAATAATTAATTCATACCGGATGTTTGATCAAGCTTCGAACCGAACACACTTTGTTCACAACCTTGAGCTCTGATTACCAACTTGTAACACCCGTCTCATTTGTTTAATGTTTTTCCATAAAATACGCATTTTTATAAGAAATGCATAATTTCAAAAGTTATACAAATTCATAAGATTTCATGACGATAGTATCTCAGTTAAATGTCATCTAGTTTAAACATCTAAAAACTATAAGTTAAAGGTTTACAACATGAACATTGTTTACAACAAAGTTAGATAAACGCGGAAGCTTCAAAAAGTGGTGTTCGGTTCATGTTCATCGTTTGATCTTCACCCATCCTAAGTGCAAACATACCTACACTGTAAATTTATCACAAACATTAGTATATGAGACCCTAGAACCCGTCTAAACGGACCCGAAAGCTCAAAATCATCAGATAAACAAAATAAAAATTTTGTTTGGAAGTCGACCGTAGGCTACAGTTCACAGACCGTAGCTTACGGTTCACCATATTACTTCAACCAGAACTTCTGGACCGTAGGCTACAGTCCAGGACCGTAACTTAAGGTCTGATCAGCAGATTTTGTTTGTTTTCCGTTTTTAGTACGAAAACCTTCATAACTTTTTAACCTTTATCCGATTTACGTGATTCTTTTTCCTACGCGTCCGTAATTAAATTACCAACGCATCTATCATGATCATTTAATCAAAAATTGAGTTTACGGACCGGGAGTCTATAATCCCCGATTATACTTATTCGACCCACATAGTTTTGCGATAAATCTTATATTACTCAAAATCGCGACTTTTAAGCATGTATACCCATTCCATGGGCTTGTGATCATCGGCGTATCTTTACCCATTTCACGGTTTTACGCCTCCGTGATCTATAACGCCAAATGATATTTAATCACTTCCGTAACGACAACTAGACAATTATTCGACCCGTTTGGCTTGTTTATGGAATCCTCCATTTTCACGACTACCAAAAGTTTTCTAATCTAATTTTGACTCATTCAATCAAGTAGTGATCATTGTCACTTCAACTAATACAAATCCTTATTCTAAAAACACAACTATGAATGATTACAATATCAAATTTACATAATGTAACGAAACAAGTTAGATACCTTCATAATTCACCAACATTGCTTTCTAACCACAATTACCCATTCCCGGGCTTGTCAACCTTAGCGTATCCCTTCCAATCCATGGTTTACGCTTTTATAACTCAAATTTAATGAGTGACGTTCGAGTCACTTCGAATGCTACCATTTCGAACACTATTTTAACCCGTTCTCTATCTAGTGAGTTACATCACTTTACTTACATTCCCATTATGACTAATTAAACAATATTATCAATAAACATATCTAACCAACTATTTATTGTGACCCGTTTGGTTTGTTGAGTGAATTCCATCACTTCTTAGACTTTCCAAACGATTACAATTTCACTATTTCAACATCATACATATTCCAACTATTTCTTTTAACCCGTTTGGTTTGTCGAGTGAATCCCATCACTTCTTAGACTCACCAAACGCAACTATTTTCGCTATACAACATTAAACATATCTACAACTAGGCTTGTCTACATAAATGTAATGAGACGACAAGTCGCGTACCTTCAAAGCTTTCCTTTCAATCGCCTATCGCCCCCGGCTTGTTCGCTTGAAGTCTCGGTTTCTTTGTCTATAGAGTTCAACCACAAACCGTTTAGAACTCTATTTATAACACACAACGCATAATTTGCCATATAGATCGAACATGCATTTTCGTCCGAAATTTCAACATTTTGCTTTCTCTTAGGCATTTTATCAAACACCTAATAAGCATGATTTTCATAAAATCAGAAAATCAAGTTCCATGACTTGTTATTTTACCAAGTTTAACATCCTTTTCCAGTTTAGTGTCTAATTAACACTTCAATATCAAAACTAACTTCATAGAATTCTATTAGCACTAGTTTGATACTCATGATTCTAATGTTCATCATGTTTCTACAAAACCCATTAAACACACATAATGGATGACCATGAATTTCACAGTTTAAGCACTAATTCAACAAACTAATGACTAGGGTTTACTCCTAGACATGATTTCATTACAATTTCATCCACATAACAATCATGCAAGCTCAATTTCGAATCTCATGTGTTCATCTAGAATTCAAGATGGAATCAAACCATGAAATTTTACATACCTTATGATCCCTTTACTGAGGTGATCACTATTTTGTGTTTGGATTTCGATTTGGGCCTGATTTGGCTTCTCAATTTGATGGATTTTGAAGTTTAGGGTTTGAATATGAGAGCCCTTTCTTGGCTCTGGTTAAATCGCAGACACACACACATATTTGTGTGTTTTGTATGTTTTAATTGATTTAATTAAAACATGTTGCAATTGCCCATATTTAGTCCCTCGACTTTACACAAGTTATTTAAATGGTATCTTAACCATTTTTGTTCTATTATGTCAATGACACTAACTAACTAAGCTATTTATTCCTAGTTATTCTATCTTGACCATAACCAACATTTAGTTTATAATATTAAATCCATATTTTCGGGGTGTTACACATTTCGACCACTCGAACCTGTTTCTATGCGCGTGACTATTTAAAATGGTAGAAACCATATAAACTAGTCGTATCGGGTCAAATCTTTTCAAAACCATTCCAAATCAGAATGCTTGGTTACATAGTCCGGACTATAGAGCCTTCCAGATAATCGCATCATGGATTAATAAACACTGAATACAACTTTGCTACAAGAATTAATTATTTGGATTTATTAGCTGGCAAAGGTAAATACATTTTAACCACTTTTATATTAAAACTTGGGATATTGCATATGCCACTTGGTACAGGTATCGCAAATGGGCAAATGCTTATAGATGTGGCTATTCATTTTAATCTGTTTTGCTTAAACGTTTGGGGGTTACTAGTACTATATCCAGGCGTCCCGATTCATTTAATTGTAAATGGCCATTAAGTGTGGGGTTGTCGCAACCCCCGACCCCTGCCTCGGGAGGCAGGCGGCTGCGGCCTACCCAGAGATGGTGGTATCGGTGTTTATCAATTTGGCAGCGAAATTTACATCAGGACCGTAGTTAGGAAATATTTTATCAGAGTGAAATACCACATTTTTATAATTTTACACACATGGGAAATTCCCAAGTTTCCATTACAAACATTTTATAGGGATAAACCCCATTTTATTAAATAAAAACATCTTCTTTATTTAGGTAACTTTTGTAGCCACTTTTCCAAGCCTCCGGTGCTGTCCAGCTGGCTTCTATTTGGCTTTCACATTTTGTTACCTGAAATGCGTTTAAAAACATTTTGTCAGTGGGAAATACTGGTGAGTGAATCCCAATTTAATCAAGACAGGTTTTATTAGTTTTACAGTATTGAGGGCGATCTCGCAATTACATTTGTTTATTTTTCTACTTTAATTACCACCCACGGTACTGTTAATCTTGACTGGTGGTAGTGTTACTACTCACAGTGTAGTAACAAATTTTGTATACAAAACCCCAACATACCTACGATAATTGTAGAATACAAATACTCAATCACTGTTTAATATAATTTAAAACAATTGAGGTTTTGTAAAAACAGTTTGCAAAAAGGAGGATTACTCACATTGCTACTTTAGGGTTTTCCTTTGTGTTTTCCTGGTTATAATCTATTAATTAAACAATGCACACGCGTTAGTATAATAACCCAAATTTACATTAGTTATACTCTCCCCGAGACAGAACTCCAACGACTACATCGAGCAGAGCCTCAACAGTCGTTACGGAGCGCTAGATCAATCGGGCAGCGTATCTTATACGTAACCGGGGGTTATGATACTTACGAGGCAGAGCTTCATTATTTTAGTGGGTATAATGCCCGGGTATTATAATTGCTATGTAGAAATTGAGAGAGAAAAGTGAATTCTGAACGATTTCCAAATGACAGCCGAAGCCATCTATTTATAGGTCTGATCGACCAGTCTCTCGCGGCCCGCGGAAGATGAAGGCTAAGCCTTCGCGGCCTGCGAACTAGAGGTGTAGGCTTTAGCTTTGCTGATTCGTCGAACCAGGTATGACACGTGGCAGCTCAGTGTGCAACCTGGTGGGTTGGCTATCGCGCCCCGCGTAAGCTTAGGGGCAGTCTGTCGCGGCCCGCGACAGACTTAAATAATTGTTTTTATTTTGTTTTTAATTATATAAATGTATTTTGGGCCTGGTTTTCGTATACAGGGTGTATTTTAAGGCATTTAGGGATATTCTAAATATTTTAGGGGTGTTGGACATATTTTAGGAAGGTTGTTATATCCTCCCCACCTTGTTTTAGAACTCGTCCTCGAGGTCTACTAGAACAGGTGTGGGTATTTCCTTTGCATCTATGATTCAAGCTCCCATGTGTATTCTGGTCCTCTCTTGGAATCCCATTTTACTTTGACCAGAACTAATCTCTTGTGTTTGAGGTTATTGACTTTCCTGTCTTCAATCTGTAGCGGTCTTTCTACAAACTTAAGTTTCTCATTTACCTCTATATCCTTAAGAGGCACTACTAGTGATTCATCGGCTAAACACTTTTTGAGATTGCATACATGAAATACATCATTTACTCCTGACATTTCCTCTGCCAGTTGTAGCTGATAAGCTACTGGTCCTATCCTTCTGATTATCTCAAAGGGTCCAACATACCTGGGGCTTAGCTTTCCTCTTTTGATGAATCTTACCACTCCTTTCCAAGGAGAAACTTTCAATAACACCTTGTCTCCTACTTGAAATTCCAACGGCTTTCGCCTGTTATTAGCATAACTCTTTTGTCGATCACGTACTGCTTTCAGTCGTTCCTTGACTTGAATAATCTTGTCCGTTGTTTCTTGTACTATCTCAGGTCCAAATAGTTGTTTTTCTCTAATTTCTGCCCAACAAACTGGAGTTCGGCATTTTCGTCCATAAAGGGCTTCGAATGGTGCAACATTGATACTGGTATGATAGTTGTTGTTGTGGGAAAATTCTATTAATGGTAAGTGATCGTCCCAATTTCCTCTGAAATCAATTACACAAGCTCTAAGCATATCTTCCATTGTCTGAATTATCTTTTCGCTTTGTCCATCCGTTTGAGGATGATAAGCGGTGCTTAGATTCAACTTAGTTCCCATTGCTTTTTGGAAACTTGTCCAAAAATGAGAGGTAAAACGGCTATCTCTATCAGAAACAATTGATAAAGGAATTCCATGTAATGAAACTATTTCATTTACGTATAGTTTAGCTAATTGTTCCATACTGAAAGTTTCCTTCATTGGTAGGAAATGAGCTCACTTAGTTAGCCTATCTACAATCACCCAGATTGTATCATTACCTTTTCTTGTTTTGGGTAATTTGGTAACAAAATCCATTGTTATGAATTCCCATTTCCAAACCGCCATTTCTAATTGCTGCAACAAACCTGAGGGTTTTTGATGTTCAGCTTTAACCTGTGAACAGGTTAGACACTTGGCAACATTGGCTGCTATCTCCTTTTTCATTCCTATCCACCAAAAATTCTTTCTTAAGTCTTGATACATCTTATCACTTCCAGGATGCATCGTATACTTAGACTTATGGGCTTCTTCTAATATACAGTGGCGTAGGTTTCCTAGTTTGGGTATCCACATTCTTTTCTTATGGAATCTCCAAATTCCATTTGTTCCTTGTTCTAATTCCTTAATCATTCCTTTCAATTTCTCAGTATCGTCCTTGTTACTGATTCTTGTACTTTTTTAATGTGGTCATTTAAATCTACTTGTGGATTTAATTTAAGAGAACGTACTCTTTTTGGCTTTTCGTGATACTTTCGGCTTAAAGCATCAGCAACTACATTAGCCTTTCCTGCATGATACTGGATATTACAATCGTAATCACTAAGAATCTCCATCCAACGTCTTTGTCTCATGTTTAACTCCTTTTTGCCTGAAAACATACCTTAAACTCTTATGATCGGTAAAAATGGTAAACTTACTACCACAAAGGTAATGTCTCCAAATTTTCAGGGTAAAAATTATAGCTCCTAATTCTAAATCATGGGTTGAATAATTTTCTTCATGATTCTTAAGTTGACTAGACGCATAAGCTATAACCTTTTGATGTTGCATCAACACACATCCATATCCTAACTTAGAAGTGTCACAATAGACTACAAAGTCTTCAGTTCCTTCGGGTAACGCTAGTATGGGTGCGTTGGTTAATCTTTTCTTAAAAATTCTAAAGGCTTCTTCTTGTTTTGGTCTCCATTCAAACTTAACAGACTTACATGTTAACTTAGTTAAGGGAATAGCTATTCTAGAAAAATCTCGGATAAATCTCCTATAATATCCGGCCAGTCCTAGAAAACTTCTAACCTCTGTTGGTGATTCAGGGGTTTGTCATTTAGTAATTGCCTCAATCTTTGTGGGATCCACATGAATTCCTTCATGATTGACTAAATTCCCAAGAAACTGTACCTCTTCTAACCAAAATTCGCATTTCAAAAATTTGGCCTAAAGCTTTTCTTTTCTCAGTAAACTTAGGAGTGCATGCAGATGCTCCGCATATTCCTCTTTACTCTTAGAGTAAATGAGAATATCATCTATAAAGACAATTATGAATTTATCCAAATATGGCTTATATATTCGGTTCATCATGTCCATAAATGCGGCTGGGGCATTGGTTAAACCAAATGGCATGACAATAAATTCATAATGGCCATACCTTGTTCTGAAAGCGGTCTAAGGAATGTCATCTTCCTGTACCTTTAATTGATGATATCCGGAACGTAAATCGATCTTAGAGAAGAATCGA
The DNA here is from genome assembly GCA_030545235.1 of Helianthus tuberosus. Classification (NCBI taxonomy): domain Eukaryota; kingdom Viridiplantae; phylum Streptophyta; class Magnoliopsida; order Asterales; family Asteraceae; genus Helianthus; species Helianthus tuberosus. The sequence goes on along the minus strand of CM060450.1, from coordinate 158,017,295 downwards.
GCTCCTTGTAACTGATCAAACAAATCATCGATTCTCGGTAATGGGTACCGATTTTTAATCGTGACCTTGTTCAATTCTCGGTAAACAATGCACATGCATCGACCCATCTTTCTTCTTGTCAAATAAGATCGGTGCTCCCCATGGCGATGTACTTGGCTATATGAATCCTTTTTCCAAAAGATCGTCCAATTGTTTCTTTAGCTCTTGCATTTCTGTTGTTGCCAAACGGTAAGGTGCTTTGGCAATTGGTGTTGTTCCTGGTATCAGATGAATTCTGAATTCAACTTCCCTGTCTGGTGGTAGTCCTGGTAATTCTTCTGGAAACACATCTGGCAACTGAGATACTACGGGAATATCTTTCAGTTCTTTTCCTTTAATCTTAATGATTATGGAAATCAAATACACTAATGATCCTTTTCTTATATAACTGGCTGTTTTCATCACAGAGATGAATTTTGTGGATCTAGATGGCTTATCTCCTTTAATTGTGATATTTTCACCCTTTGGTGAATTTACTTGGATAGACTTTTGATCACATAGAATACTGGCTTTATTGGTTATTAACCAATCCATTCCTAATACAACATCAAATCCTGCCAGATTCATTGGATAAAGGTTTGCAATAAACTTTTGATTTAAAAATTCTATTCTTGCTCCCTGCAAGATTTCAGTGATCTTAATGTTTTCCCCATTTGCTGTCTCTACTAGACATTCTTGTTGGAGTTTAGTTAATGGTTGATTGAGAAGTTTGCAAAATGAAGTATTAATAAAACTTTGGTTTGCACCAGAGTCAGATAATACTTTGGCAAAAACATCATTAACTAAAAACGTACCTGCAATCACGTCCGGAATCATTTTTTCCTCTTCTGCAGTCAGAACAAATGCTCTAGCATTTTTAGTAGTCTTGTTGTTCATGGCTGGAGCTAGTTTCTGACAATTCAGCTTGATATGCCCTTTTTCTCCACAGTTGAAGCACACTCCATTACTGAGTTTCTTCCTACAATCTTCTTCCTTGTGTCCTGGTATCTTGCAGAAGTTGCAGTAGGTGGAGCACCTTCCTGAATGCTTTTTCTTGCAAGCCTTACAATAAGACGCAGAGGTAGAACCTACGTCTTTCCCACGGTTGGAATTCCCATAGCGAAATTCCTGGGTAAGCCTTTGAGCTAAGTTCTTCCTTTGGTTTTCTTCTTGTGTACGAACTAATTCATCAGTCAAGGTATTTGCTACTTCTACAGCTTCTTCTATAGTTTGGGGTCTAGCTGCCTTGACTACATGTCTAATCTCACTGATTAATCCCCAAATGTAATGGGAGATTAATACTGGTTCTGGTGACGCTAGGGTTGGCACTATTCTAGCATATTCGAAGAATGTAGTAGTGTAACCCTTACTATCCAATCCAGTCATTCTAAGGTTTAAGAACTTATTTGCTATTTGTTCCTTTTCATTAGGAGGACAGAATTTCCTTTCCACCATATTCTTAAATTCATTCCATTCCCTATTATAAATCCTGTCACTTCCCCTAGACTGGAGGATAGTGTTCCACCATTCTAATGTTGAGTTCTTAAACAAATTGGAGGCAAACATAATCTTATCCTCTTCTGCGCACTCGCTTATTTTCAAGACTGCCTCAGTCTTTTCTATCCAGCGTAGAGCTGCAATGGCCCCTTCATTGCCCGAGAATTCTATTGGTTTACAGGACCAGAATTCTTTGTAAGAACAACCATAAGACATGGTTCTTCTTCTTTTTGGAATGGGCATTTGAAGTATTGGTCCATTGTTTACACTGTGTTCTGGTTCAGTAGGTGGTCGTTTACTGCCATTATTACTTTTATTATTATCTGCTTCCTTAACCGTTTTGATAATATATGGCAATGCGTCTATAATCCCTTGTGCCACTATATGTTGGATGGCACTGTTATCTACTTGGTTTCCCTTATTATCGTTATTCTGGTTTTCTTGATTCGCTTCGTTGTCCATCTGGATTTTAAACATTTACCACGTATTAATATCACAAGACAATATCTAATACAAACAATCACACCACAAGCACATTGATCCAAAATCGTCGTCATTCCTTTACTCTATTTATATATATGTGTGTGTCTATTACAAACTGGTACTGAAATCTAAAGTACAATACTAGTATGCATCCGTAGCTATTATCTATATTTATATATATATTATTATTTTTTTCAACATACAAAAATATTATATATATATATATATATATATATTACTACTGTTAGTGATACGGGTTCATCCAAAACTGCATGTTACGCTCGTCATATTTCCAGACAAGTCGCTCCCCCATCTGTCTCATCCTTTCACTTCCTTCTAATATCTCCTAACCAAAGGTACGGAGTTCTTGCACATTCTCAGTGCTCATGGGTGGGGCTGGTGCTGGTATCGGGTCTGGGAACTGTGGCATTGGTTCTTCGTAAGGTTACGGGTTCTCTAGGATCTCCTTGATATATTGGTCATTGTCCCAGTAGGGATCTAGAGGGTCAAGGTCTGGGTAGGGTGCAACTGGGTTTTGCATGGGTTCATCTTCTAGTGGGCAGCGTTGTTGGTAATCCCTATGGTCGTCAAACCATGGGTCATAGTCTGGGGGATGGGGTACTGGTACTCTAGGAATTTCAGCTGGGTCAAAGGCAGGTGTTGGAGTTTGGTCTACTGGGTTTGGCTCAATTTCCATAGGTTGTGTGGGAAATAGTGGTAACGGCTGGGGTGCTATAAGTTGTTCTAGATTCGGGTCTGCAGCTGTAGTTGCTAAGATATGAAAATTTGCTAATCTCCTATTGATTATATCCTGTGTTTGAGCATTCATTTCTCTATTCACGGCTGCTAAAGCTCGCTGCTGCTGAAGTTTTCTCATCCTTTTTCTACGTTCATGAGCTCCTCTGCTGAACCATCCTCTCTTCTTGGGAGGGAATGGTTCTTCAGATTGTGCTTTGAATACGAAAATCCCTTCTTTGGTGTCAGCCGAATACCCCGAGGGGGTAGGCTGTGAAGAGGTTCCTTCGTCCCTAGGTGAGCTGGACAACTGACGGTAAGCGTCTGAAGGTTTTTGGTCGCTCATACTATAACTAACAAATTGTCAAATCACACAAAACAATAATATATATGCACGTAATCCCGTAGATAATTTACTAACATAACAGATAAAATTTTTGTGTCAGCAGAACACTTCTGTGGCTGAAATCAGTGGCTGTAGATCTGATACCACCTTCTGTCGCAACCCCTGACCCCTGCCTCAGGAGGCGGGCGGCCGCGGCCTACTCAGAGATGGTGGTATCGGTGTTTATCAATTTGGTAGCGGAATTTACATCAGGACCGTAGTTAGGAAATATTTTATCATAGTGAAATACCACATTTTTATAATTTTACACACATGGGAAATTCCCAAGTTTCCATTACAAACATTTTATAGGGATAAACCCCATTTTTTTTAAATAAAAACATCTTCTTTATTTAGGTAACTTTTATAGCCACTTTTCCAAGCCTTCAGTGCTCTCCAGCTGGCTTCTATTTGGCTTTCACATTTTGTTACCTGAAACGCATTTAAAAACATTTTGTCAGTGGGAAATACTGTTGAGTGAATCCCAATTTAATCAAGACAGGTTTTATCAGTTTCACAGTATTGAGGGCGATCTCGCAATTACATTTGTTTATTTTTCTACTTTAATTACCACCCACGGTACTGTCAATCCTAACTGGTGGAAATGTTACTACTCAGAGTGTAGTAACAAATTTTGTATACAAAACCCCAACATACCGATGATAATTGTAGAATACAAATACTCAATCACTGTTTAATATAATATAAAACAATTGAGGTTTTGTAAAAACAGTTTGCAAAAAGGAGGATTACTCACATTGCTACTTTAGGGTTTTCCTTTGTGTTTTCTTGGTTATAATCTATTAATTAAACAATGCACATGCGTTAGTATAATAACCCAAATTTACATTAGTTATACCCTCCCTGAGACAGAACTCCAATGACTACGTCGGGCAGAGCCTCAATAGTCGTTACGGAGCGCTAGATCAATCGGGCAGCGTATCTAATACGTAACCGGGGGTTATGATACTTACAACGAGGCAGAGCTTCGTTATTTTAGTGGGTATAATGCCCGGGTATTATAATTGCTATGTAGAAATTGAGAGAGAAAAGTGAATTCTAAACGATTTCCAAATGACAGCCGAAGCCATCTATTTATAGGTCTGATCGACCAATCTCTCGCGGCCCGCGTAAGATGAAGGCTAAGCCTTCGCGGCCCGCGAGCTAGGGGTGTAGGCTTTAGCTTTGCTGATTCGTCGAACTAGGTTTGACACGAGGCTGCCACGTGGCAGCTCATGGTGCCGCCTGGTGGGTTGGCTGTCGTACCCCGCGTAAGCTTAGGGGTAGTCTGTCGCGACCCGCGACAGACTTAAATAATTGTTTTTTATTTTGTTTTTAATTATATAGATGTATTTTGGGCCTGGCTTTCATATACGGGGTGTATTTTAAGGCTTTTAGGGATATTCTAAATATTTTAGGGGTGTCGGACATATTTTAGGAGGGTTGTTATAGGGGTGTAGGCATGCACCTGACAAACACAAATATTTTTGGCGTGTATATTGATCACATGCAGGTTACAATACTGGTTCCCGAATGTATGATAAGCCTGTAATTCGGTAACAAGAAATTATCCCAACGATTATTGAATAAAAATATCTTTTAAAATGTTATTATAAACGCGTCGGTTAATAGTATTTACTAGGAAAACTGATGTATTTTAAAGATTAACCGTAGGTGACGAACCTCAATAGTAGGTTGGATATGGTTTGTTCGGCCATAAGCTTTGGAATGTGTGACTTCACGGCTAAAGACCTTTGACGTCTTAAGTCCTTTTTATTTTCGATCCTACCTTGTGGGATAATTGTACCGAACAAGATGTTACAAATTTTATTTAATATATTTTCAAGCTTTTATATTTAATACTTTATCGTTCTATCCTCTGGTGCTAAGTGTGATACTGTTATTTGACCGTTACGCATAAACCAACATCCAGACCCACCGGGAAATCGGGGTGTGACATATTGGTATCGGAGCTACAGTTTGAGTGAATTAGACACTAGCCTTTTGTGTCTAAACTCAAATATTACATTCGCAGATTCCATAGGAAAACTCTGTGTTTAAGTCTTCTAACACTAGGCTTGTACTCATACATAGTTATTGAGTTTTAATATATATATTTGACAGGAAAAGATCTCGCCAAGACAAAGAGGATGAGGAAATGGAATTATGCGAGGACGAGGACCTACGCACCTGCAACAGTCACACTCACAACATTGGCACTTGCAACATTGGCACTCGCAGTCGAACGAACCGTTCCATGCCTTAAAATACCTCAACTCACCACATCCTAGCCAGAACCAGCTCAACGATGACTCAAACCCAGAGATGCCCAACTCCGAAACGGAGTATCACCTGATCAAATTATTGAGTGATACCGCTTCTTACGTCAGTTCCCCTTACCATGGTCCAGACGAGTGGAACCAGTACTTTGGACAATTTACCTTCTACAACGCCCCTGAACGCCAATCACCTACTTTTGCATCACCCGAGGTTCCCCCTACATAGAATGACTCTTTGGTGCTACCCCACCAACTGATGGAGCAGCAACAACTTTTGCACCTATGGGTTACGATAAACCAATTCCTACTTATCCTAACCCATCCGGATATGAGAACCCATACTCTTCATCCGCGATGGATTATGCCCACTCGACACCATCTTATGACCCCTACATGCAGGAGGTCATCTAGAACACCTTATATCCCCCACCTTTTCTACCTATATAGAAAAATAATGGGTATAAAAACCCTGATTATCAATACCCCGGTTATTCAGCAACCACAGCCTCCTCAACCACCTGCTCCACTAGAAGCAATCAACCAAGCGTTGGAAGGGACTGAAAAAATCCAACACCAATTGCAATGCAGTGAAAGAAGAACCAGCAAAATCTTTAGGAAATTAACAAAGTTAGTAAAGAGCAACAAAGATGAATGAATGCTTTTTAGTTTAATTTTATGTTATTGTATTTTATTTAAATTTCAGAAGTCCATATTCGGACATAGTATTGTACTTTTTTGTTTTAATGAAAATTTTGGTTTTGTATCGATAGGAATGAGTATTCATTTGTTAGTATTCAATAGGATAAGATCAAAATTTTAAATTGATCCACCTCTAAATCTTTAAATCTTTTTGATGGCCTATAGCTCAAACAAAAAATGGCTAGCCAAAATGTTGGCAAAAATGGTAATGGTGTTGATGTTTCACCCATCCGTGAAGGTGGAGGAGACAATCTCCAAGCCTTAATAGCTAATGAGGTCAATAAGGCCATGGCTAAATTCATTGCCGATTACAGATGGTCCGAGCCACTGAGACAAATTTCTATCTCTACCCTTCACTCAACAACCCATAAAACCCATAGTTCTCATTACTCCTCTACTAGGAGTGACACTAGTGGATCAAAGCGTGTCGCTAGGAAGGAGCATCGAAGTTCAAAAGAGGTGTGTTCCTACAAGTACTTTGTTTCATGTAAACCCAAGATTTCACGAGGGAAAAAGGAGTCATCGATGCCATGAAGAGACTCGGTGAAATAGAAATTGTGACAGATATCAGTGGGTATGCTGATAGGGATGTTACAAATTGTACCAAACAAGATGTTACAAATTCTATTTAATACATTTTCAAGCTTTTATATTTAATACTTTATCATTCTATCTTCCGCTGCTAAGTGTGATACTGTTATCCGACCGTCACGCATAAACCAACATCCGGGCCCACCGGGAAATTGGGGTGTGACAGGTTTAGAAAACGTTTTAAAAGATATTTTTATTCAATAATCGTTAGGATAATTTCTTTTTACCGAATTACAGGATTGTCGTACATTCAGGAACCGGTATGTATTATATATATACACCAAAAATATTTGTGTCTGTCAGGTGTATGCCTACACCTCACCCCGCACTTAATTGCCATTTACAATTAAATGAATCCGGATGCCTGGATACGGTATTATTAACCCCCAAACGTTTAATGCGTTATCAAGCAAAACGGATTAAAACGAATACCCACATCTGTAAGCATTTGCCCATTTGCGATACGTGTACCTAGTGGCTATGCCATATCCCAAGTTTTAATAAGTGGCTAAAAAGTATTTACCAGTGAAAACTAACGTATTTTAAAGATTAACCGCAGGTGACGAACTTCAATAGTAGACTGGATATGGTTCGGCCATAAGCTTTGGAATTTGTGACTCCTATGATGTCTTAAGTCCTTTTTATTTTGATCCTACCTAATGACCTGGACTGCGTAACAAGCTATGGTCCAAGGCCTTATTCAATATAATTAAAATCTCTACCACAAAATACGAAAACATCAAATTGTCACATGTGAAACTAGCATAACACTTATTATGCACATGCATAATACTACCGGGAGTCTTGAATCAGTCTTCAATAGGCGGGTTGGTGGTGACAGCGATGGTGGTGGTTGTAGGTAACCGGCTAAAAGAGGGAGCCGGGCGGTGGCATTGACGGTGGTGGCGGTGGCGGTGTCGGTGTGTGGTGAATCAGACGGACAGAACAAGAGAGAAAGGAGTGTGTGTGCTTTGTTGATTAACATTTGATATTTGATACCGAGTTTATGGAAAAAATATGATATTTTATCATTGAACTGATTTGAGTACTCATAAGCTGATGTCTATCTAGGGGCGTTCAGAATTCGATTCGGATTCGAAAAATTCAAAATTCGACTCAATTAGAATTCAATTAAAAATGTTCGAATTCGAGTTGATTTGTATTCGAGTCCAGTAATCGAATTAGAATCGAATACGAGTTTACAATATTGAATTCGATTCAATTCAAAATTCGAATTCAATATATATATATGTATACACACACAAACATATATATACACACATATAACTTCTAAACTTGGCCAAAGTACGAACTATCTCCATTAGTGATAGTTTATTATTCATAATATATTATCAAAACTACTTCTGATAAATAGCACATACTACTTATTTCCAAATTTTTACCCAACTTAAATCGCTACCAGTAACCAACCTATCATCTAAATTTTGGTGTTTTGACATATTGATAGTTAATTAATTTTGCAGATTATTATATTTTATGTTGAATATAATTATTTGTAGTAGTTTTATAAAATGAAAGTAAAATAATTTATTGTTTTGGGTGAATTTGAATTGAATCGAATACGAATTCATGTATAAAAATTAAAATTTTGAAAAATTCGATTCGAATAATTCGAAAATTCCACTAGTACATAATAGATCAAAAGATGCTACAGGTGTTTTCAAAAGATGTGGTTCTCCTCTTTAAACCGCATCTTATGTTTGTTTTGAAAAAAAAAATGGCCAAAAGATGTGGTTCTTATGTAACCGCATTTTATAGGTGTTTTGTAAAAAAAATCAAGAGCCAAAAGATGTGGTTCTAAAACCGCATCTCTTGATATAACAGTAATAAATAAAAAATAAGTATTAAGTAAATACTAGTATTTATGAATAAATAAAAACTAATAATAAAAAATAATTAAATACTAACTGTATTGTGTGATTGATTTTATTAATTAATGATACTAAATAAAGGATATATAAAAAAGGGCTTTCGTATATAGTATTAACAATAATAGAGTTAATTACATAGTTAGTCCCTGTGGTTTGCACAAACTAACATATTTAGGTACTAATAGTTTAAAATCACCTTTTAGGGTATTAACTTTTCATTTTGTAACTTTTGGAGGTATTAACATTAATTGTTTGTTAAACTATTAGTACCTAAGTATGTTATTTTGTGCAAACCATAGGGACTAACTATGTTAATACCCTAAAAGTTAATACCTCCAAACGTTACAAAATGAAAAGTTAATACCCTAGAAGGTGATTTTAAACTATTATTATCTAAGTATGTTATTTTGTGCAAACCATAGAGACTAACTATGTAATTAACTCATAATAAATAAATAACTTTCGTTTGATAAACAAATAATTTTTTTATGTTACACATAATTATGTTTTTTTAATGATTTATTTTGTATACATGTATGTACTTATTTATATATATGTATTATGTATGTGTATGTGTATGTGTATGTGTATGTGTATGTGTAGTGTATGTGTACGTGTATGTGTATGTGTATGTATATGTATACGTATCGACGTTTTGTTTAATGATTAATAGAAAAAGGTTTCAACATATAGCGATGATCACGTGCGTGTTGTTTAAACATATAGTGATGATGGTTAACAAAGGTTGTTCATGCTACATTTTGTCAATGAAGGTCATTTAGGATTATTAGTGGTCCATTAGGATGACTTACATGCCAATTAGGGACGATGGTGGTTAACTAGGATTGTTCATGCTCCTTCTTTGTCAATGAAGGGCGTTAAGGATTATCAATCGTCTACTAGGATGATTGATGGACTAATTAGGGCCAATGGTCTGCTAGGATTATTCATGCTACATTAGTGTCGTCAATGAAGGTTATTTAAGATGATTGATAGATCAATTAGAATAGTGGAGTTCAACTAGGGGTGCTCATGCCACATTTTTTTTGTTAATGAAGGACGTTTAGGATGATTAGTGGTCCATTAGGATGATTGATGGGTTTACTAGGGTCAATGGTGGTCAACTAGTAGGGTCAATAGTGATCAACTAGTGTTGTTCATGTTCCATTATTGTCAATGAAGAGCGTTTAAGATGGTCAATCCTCTATTAGGATGATTGATGGGCCAATTAGGGCTACTGATGGTCAAGTAGGCTTGTTCATGCTACGTGTTTGTCAATGAAGGGCGTTAAGGATGATCAATAGTCTATTAGGATGATTAGTGGACTAATTAAGGCCAGTAACGATCAACTATGGTTGTTCATGCTACATTAATGTAGATGAAGGTTGTTTAGGATGATTAATAGTCCATTAGAAGGATTAATAGATCAATTAGGGACATTGGTGGTCAACTAGGGTTGTTCATGCTACATTTTTTGTTAATGAAGGACACTTATGATGATTAGTGGTCTATGTTGGGATTGAACCCTACCAGAGGAACAGTTGATTAAAGCCAAAACCGGATCAGGGCAGTGGATCCAAAATAAGCAGATGTTATGTTTACATTCTCTCTCCTTGAAAGTGGTTCTAACAACTGATGACCTTCATCCACTGATCCTGTACGACAACTGCTGCCTTACAACTACTGATCATGTTAAAAGACTGATGAAGACTAAAGCCCTGATGATCAATCTACTGTTATGGATCAAGCACTGTTGAAGAAACCAAGTATTGCTGGAGTCACAACAGTGGAAGGATAAAGCAGTAGTTTAGTCTTTCTTTTGTAATGTATTGTTATCAGTAGTTAGCTTAGCAGTGTTTGTATTAGATTAGTAGTTTCAGGTTGTTAGGAGGTTAGATGTCACTTTCATGGTGACGTCATCCAAGATGCTTCAGTGGTTTGCTCGTGCCTATAAATAGAACAGTACCTTGTACTGTTCTATCAGCTCTTTCACCACTTGTCTTCCTGTACGAGCAAATACTGTGAGCTCAGGCTGAGGCGGAGTTTGTTACATGCATGCAAAGTTGTAATCAGTGATTGGAATAAATTTGATCATTTGGTTCAATGTTCGAACATGTATGTTAAAAGCATTTCTCCTGTTTGATTGTGTGCAAAGTTTATTTCCATTTTATTTTCGCTGCAATTACTTGTTCATCTTCATCAATTTCTAAACAAAAACACAATAAAAAAGAAACTCAGATCCTAACAATTGGTATCAGAGCTCGGACAGTCAAATTTGATCTAACAATCATTTTGACATAAATAGTTCAGCTCACAATCATTGATACTGATAGTTGTTCATTTTGTTGAAAACAGAGTAAGGTTTAATCATGATCAAAGTTGATTAATCAGTGCCTGTAAAACAACCAGGATGACGTCACAATCACAAGATGATAAAAATAACAACGGTTCACTTTTCAAACCACCCATGTCGAAACGAAATGAATACAACATCTGGGAGAGAAGGATGGGTCACATCCTTGCACAACAGAATACCGGATGTTGGAGATCGGTTGTCTTTGGACCACATGTTCCAATGGTGCCGAGTGCTGAGGATTCAAAGAAGTTCGAACCTAAAAAACCTGAAAACTATACTGAAACTGATTTTCAAAAGTTCAAACTGGATGCCAAAGCATTTAGTATCATTGCATCTGCTCTTCCAAATGAAATTTATGATGGGCTGTTACACTATAACAGTGCCAAGGAATTATGGGATGCACTTAAGGAACAATTTGGGGGAACTGAAGAAGTAATTGAAAATAACAGGGAAATTCTGAATCAGCAGTATGAAACCTTTTGTCACATTAAGGGTGAATCATTAACCCAACAGTTTGAGCGATTCAGTTGTCTCATTAGTGAGCTAAGACATGTTAAAGTTGAATTTGCTAAATCTACACAAAATAGCAGGTTTCTTATATCACTGCCTGAAAAATGGGATACAATTGCCTTTGTGACCAGAAACTCTGTTGAGTTCAAAGATCTGACACTGACCCAGCTTCATGGTAGACTCATGACCTATGAAAGGGAGTTAAACGAGAAAAAGAAGTTGCAAGAGTCTGGTAAAGTTGCAGATGACTATTCATTTGGCAACACAGCTCTGTTGGGTCAAGAAGAGTCTGGCAGCAGTAAGGATCAGAGTTATGATCATTTTATTGACATAACTGCCGGTGGTAATTTCAACTCTGATCCTCACTCATCCAATTTTGCATTCACAGCAAACGGAGAAAGCCAGAACTCAGATAACCTGTGCTTTGAACTCAATGACTTACAGCACTTTGATCCAACTGATCTTGAGGAAATGGACATTTTGCATCAATTGGCTTTGCTTAGTGTAAGAACAAGCAAATTCTATAAAAGGACAGGGAGAAAATTCCCAGGGTTACATGGGAATTTAAAAGTGGGGTTGGATAAGTCAAAGATCAAGTGTTATAAGTGCAATAGGCTAGGATATTTTTCTAGGGAATGCATGAGTCAAACCACTGGTCCAATTGTTACTTATCCCAGCTCAAACCCTAGACCACAAAACCAAAGCACTGTGCACTATTCCCATTATACCCCTGCTGCCCATGTAAACACTACTCATTATGCAAACCCTGTTCCTGTACATTATGTTCAAACCACTGTCCCTTAAATTCAGTATGTCCAAGCTCCTGTACCTCAGGTTCAAGTGCAACCAGTTGCACCACAACAAGTTTCACCACCAGCAGTGGTTCAACCAGATCAGGAAAGCTTTTTCACCCAAGGCTTTGTTGATTGGAGCAGCTTACTTGATGAGCTAGGTGATGAAAATTTTTCACTCTATGCTACTAATGATGTTTCTAATGATGAATTTTGTCTTATGGAATTAGAGTCAATACCAGAAGAGCTGGATGCTGAAAAGGGCAGATAAGTGCTGAAACAGTGGATGAAGTTGTTGAAGCAGTGGTTACCGCTGTTGCTGGTGAAATACTGCTGGGAGAAAATTCAGAACCCTTGATTGAACCACTGTCTGACCCCTGTTCTGAAGAAGAAGAGAAGAAACATGGTGAGAAGGAAGAGAAGGTGACTGATTAGAAAGAGCATACTTGTGATTGCGCCATGATGGCTGCAGCTAAGGTATCATCTCAGGTTCTTGAAAATCTGTGTTCAGACAAATGCATCATAGCATTTGCTAACATTAAAGAGGTGAATGAAAACCTTAGGGATAGAGTGTTGAATGATGAAGTCAAATTTGAAAAGTCTTTAAAAGAACTTAAAAACAAATTGGCTGAAAAGCACAAAGAAATCTGCAGTCTAAAAGAGGAGCATAGCATAACCAAGAACCAACTCCAAACAATGGTAGAAAAATACCAAGTTTTCAAAAAGGAGTTGGAATCCACCCAAATCACTTGTGAAAAATGGGTGGAATCTTACAAAGGTTATGAGGTCATGCTTGAAAAACAGATCAAAAGCAATGTAAAATTTGGTATTGGTTTTAGAAAACATGATGAAATTGAAAACAATGCTTTAAATGATTTTGTTCAATCCACTGTTGAAATCATTCCCACCAACTAGGATGGCCAATAGGTTAAAATAACCGACAAACTTGGTAATAAGATCACTCTGGAAAGATCTGTGGGGTCCTCAACCTTTGAGGAAATTGAGAAATACCAATTTAAACCCACATGGTCTGATGAGTGTGACATCCTTGAAAATTTCAAACCAATGGACTTCACAACCACTGATGGTGTTAAAGCTCCTAAAGCAAAGGTCATTCCTTTCAAAGACATCCCAACAGTGGTTCAAAACTCTGTTGCTAAGGAGTCTGAGAAGAAGAAAAGAAGAGAAAAAGTTAAAAACCTGTTTTGTGATTTCTGTGAAAAGAAGAATCATCTAACAAAAGACTGTTTTAATCTAAAAGCATATGATATCAACAAAACAAGTGTCATTGTTCCTGCTGAGAGCTGCACCATCTGTGGTAAATCAAACCACAAAACCCAGGAATGTGTGTATCTCAAATCCTTTGATGTAAAAAAGAATGAGTACACTGCATAAACATCCTTGGGTTCATCAAATTCATCTGTCAAATTCACCAAGAATCAACCATTGTTTGTGCCAGTTCAAACAGCTGTTACAAAACCGTTGAACCAAACCTCTGTCAAAAGAGATGTTCAGGTGACTGATGCACCCCCTGCTAACCAATACCAAAGAGGTTAAGGTCAACCACCATACCAAAGGACCCCACATGTTTATGAGGTGTACAAAAAACCCTCTAAACCAAGAGTAAACAGGCATCCTTTTGGGTACCAGCAGATCATTGGGCAAGACCCCCAGCAGTGGTTAGAGAAAAACAGTACCAAAACTGTCCAAACCCCTGAGCTAACCACTGTCCATCCACCTGAACAAAACACAGACACTGTTGAGACCACATCCAAAGCCTTATTGGCTTTGGAGACCCTAATGAACTAATCCTTTTACTTCATGTGCATGGAGCTTCTGCATGCTTAGATAGCCTTTGGTATGTAGATAGTGGAGGCTCCAGGCACTTGACAGGATGTGAATCCCTACTCAAAGATTTCAAAATCCATGGAGGGGGTGATATATCCTTTGGTAATAATAGTAAAGGGAAAGTTCTGGGGTCTGGTACAGTACAGTCTGGTAATATCAAATTTGAAAATGTCAATCTAATAGACAATCTAAAATTTAACCTCCTGAGTGTTTCACAAATGAGTGATAAGGGCTATGGCTCATTCTTCACAAAGGATTGTTGTAGGATTGTTGGACCAGAAATGGTTAAAAAGATTGAAGAAATAATAAAAAATGGAAAAAAACCAACTTGTTGCACAAAGAAGTGGCAATGTTTATGTAGTTGATATGTCAAAAGAGAGCCCCAAGACTGATGCCTGTCTGTTCTCAGCTGCCTCTAACAAAGAGACAGAATTATGGCATTGGAGATTGGGGCACACAAATCTCAAGACAATCACTGCTATATCCAAACAGGGGTTAGTAAGAGGCTTACCTCAAAAACTGTTCACCTGTCCTGAGCATTGTGTTTCCTGCCTAAAAGGAAAACAACATAAAAGCTCATACAAATCAATTGAAGAGTCCAAAACAACCAAATGTTTGCAAATGCTTCATATGGATTTGTTTGGCCCAGTTAAAGTCATGAGTCTTAGGAAGAAAAGATATTGTCTGGTAATTGGTGATGACTTTTCTAGGTTTACATGGACTTACTTCTTACATTCCAAAGATGAGACTGCAGGCATTCTGCAAGACTTTGTTACATAGGTTGAAAAGCAGTTTGATCTTACAGTAAAAATCTTTAGGAGTGACAATGGCACAGAGTTCAGAAATAAGGAGTTAGATGATTTCTGTGTGTCAAAAGTTATTGTAAGGCAGTACAGTATTCCAAGGACACCAGAGCAAAATGGGGTTGTTGAAAGAAAGAACATGACATTGATTGAGGCTGCCAGAACCATGCTTGCTGATTCAGGTTTGCCATTAACTTTCTAGGCAGCGGCAGTAAACACTGCTTGCTATATCCAGAACAGAGTTTTAATCAACCCTAGACATCAAAAGACTGCTTATGAACTGTTGTATAAAATAAAGCCATTGATTTCATATTTCAAAGTTTTTGGCTGCCCATGTTTCATTTTAAACTTAAAAGATTCTATCTCAAAGTTTGCAGCTAAAATTAATTGTGGTTATCATCTGGGATACTCAACCACTACTAAGGCCTACAAAGTGTTTAACACAAGGACTAAAATAGTGGAAGAGACTTTGAATGTAAAGTTCAATGAACTTTCACCAATGAAAATCCCAGCAAATCCTGCTGATTTATTTGATCTTGATAAATTCACATTTGAAAGTGTTGCTGTCAAGACTAACAATGCAGGTCCATCAGAAAATTCTTCATCAAACTATGGATATGAAATCATCATTCCACAACAAAAGTCTACATCAAATGGTAGAGCAGCAGATGTTCAAAACAGCTGTCAAAGCTCAACCACTGAAAACTCAACAGTTGTTGACCAAAGTATCCCATCAACCCCTGCTTCCACATCATCAAACACTGTTGACAAAAGTCCCCAAACAGTGGATAAAAGTCAGCATGTGTCCACACCATTACCTCCTATTCCACCACCATTTGAAGCTACTGCTAGATCATCAAAGTCACCAACAGTGGTTAGCTCAGATGATTCACATCAGCAGCCTTCACCATTAAATGCCATTGTTCCATACCAAGGGGATCTTATCTTCTTGAAATCTCATCCACCTGACCAAATCATTGGCAACATCAATGAAGGGGTGCTCACAAGAAGTCAATCCCAAAACATTTGTCTTTTTGCTGGTTTCCTATCTCTCCATCAGCCAGTCAAGTACCAAGAGGCACTAAAAGACAATAGCTGAGTAGAAGCCATGCAAGAGGAGCTCCAACAGTTTAGAAGACAACAAGTTTGGGAGCTTGTACCACTGCCAGAGGGTGTGAGTCCTATTGGCACAAAGTGGGTCTTCAAAAATAAAACTGATGAAAGGGGTATTGTTGTTAAGAATAAAGCTAGGCTTGTGGTTCAAGGGTTCAGACAGGAAGAGGGCATTGACTATGATGAAACATTTGCCCATGTAGCAAGATTAGAAGCTATCAGACTATTCCTGGCCTTTGCTGTCAACCACAACATCAAGGTGTATCAAATGGATATCAAATGTGCATTCCTCTATGGTAAGATTCAAGAAGAGGTTTATGTTTATCAACCTCCTGGCTTTGAGAATCCATTTAATCCAAATCATGTATACAAGCTAAATAAAGCTTTGTATGGCCTGAAACAAGCACCAAGAGCCTGGTATGAAACTCTTTCCACTTTTCTACTTTCCATTGGTTTCACTAGAGGTAAAATAGACAAAACGCTGTTTTTGAAACGGAGAGGGAAAGACTTGATGATTGTCCAGATTTAAGTGGATGACATCATTTTTGGAAGCACATGTAATAAAATGTGTGAAGAGTTTAGGCAACTCATGACAGCTGAGTTTGAAATGAGTGCAATGGGTGAACTCCAGTGTTTTCTTGGTCTCCAAGTAAGGCAACTACAAAATTGCACTTTCATCCATTAAGGCAAATATGCCAAAGAACTTTTAAAGAAATTTGAGATGGATGATTGTAAACCATGCAGTACACCCATTGCAACAAATAAAATAGTCATGTCTAATGAAAAGGATGATTTGGTTGATCAAACTCTATAAAGAAGCATGATTGGGTCTTTATTGTACCTAACTGCATCTAGGCCAGACATCATGTTTGCAACATGTGTTTGTGCAAGATCTCAATCAGCCCCTAGAAAGTCAAACCTTATTGCTGTAAAAAGGATATTCAGATACCTAAAAGGTGCTCCCACACTTGGTATCTGGCATCCAGCTGATGGAAATATCAAGCTTTCAGGTTTCTCAGATAGTGACTTTGCTGGATGTGACAAGGCAAGGAAGTCCACTTCAGGAGGGTGTCAATTCCTAGGCAATTGCTTAGTGTCTTGGCAAAGCAAAAAAGCAAGTAGCTGTTTCCACATCCACTGCTGAGGCAGAGTATATAGCTGCTGCAAGCTGTACAGCCTAACTGCTTTGGCTTCAAAATCAGTTGCTGGATTTTGGTATCACTGCCCTAAAGACACCACTCATGTTGGACCGTCAGGCAGTAGAAAATATCATCAAAAATCCAGTTTCCCATTCAACCTCCAAGCACATTGATATCAACATCACTTTGTGAGGGATTGCTATGAAAAAGGTTTGATTTCTCTGCACCATGTACCAACTAAAGATCAACTGGCAGATGTGCTAACCAAAGCATTAGACACATCCACCTTTGAAAGTTTGATCTCTATGATTGGCATGCTAAACATGGAATAACAAGCAAAATCTTGTTTTTCTATGAATAAAAGCATTAAAATGTTTTCAAAAAATCAAAAATTCATCCTTAAAAATAGTTAAAAATGAATTTTTCATTAAATCCTTAAAAGTCTGCTATAACCACTGTCTTGTTTCAAACATTTGTTCTGCTTAAAAGTTATCCACTGCTGAAAGTCAACCCTTGTTCTCTCATTCCCTTGGAAATCACTGTTGATTCAAAATCAGTGTTTTATCCACTGATAGGCTATCCACTGATAGTTAAAGTCACCCACTGCTTTCATTCTGACCGTTGCAACCACTGATCTTGTTCCATCAGTGGTTCCCATAAAACACCTGTCTTCCATTATTCATCAGGGGTTGGCACGTGGACAGTACATAGCGGTCAGATCTTTTTTAACCGCTGCCACGTCAGCATTCACTTTTTCCTGTATAAAACCCTGAGCAAAACCCCAAAACAGGGTTTTTACTGTCGAATCGAATTCAAAATTCCTTTCTCAAAGCTGTTATCATCCATTTCCCCCCAAATCACTCATCATTCTTCTTCATCAAAATAGCTAAATCACTGTCTTCATCAACTGAAAAAACCACTCAAAAAGCCATCGAAATTCAATACAAAGCTCCTCATAATTACTTGGGTCTACTCACAAAACCCACTCACACTGAAACTTTCGATTCCATCATTGATGCTCTTTCGTCTTCAAAGTACAAAACTTTGTTGACTTCTGATGCTCCAATTTACCTGAAAACCCAGAGAGAATTTTGGAAAAATGCCACACTTGAATCTCAAGGTGAGACAGTCATAGCCATCAATTCCTCAATAAAGGGTAAAACAGTCAAAATCACTCCATAATCCATTTCAGAAGTATTTGAACTCGATGATTTGGAAGGTAAAACTTCTTTTCCCAAAATCGATTATCAAACTGATTTTCTTGAGAGGGGGTATGCTGAAGAAATGAAAAGGGACACCTTACAAAAATGTAGTTTTCCTCCTGCACCAAGATTTTTATTCCATACCCTCTTGATGTGTGTTTCAAATAAAACAACTGCTTTTAATGAAATACCATTGAAGATCCAATACCTGGGTTGTGCTATTTTACTTAAAAAAAAATTTAACTACTCCCAGGAGATCTTTGATGATTTGGTTAAAAATGTTGATAAAAAATCATTTTTACTGTTTCCAAGGTTCTTGAGCTTTTATTTTCAAAATAAATTTGGAAAGGAAGATGCTAATGTCCTTATCCAAGGTGAACCTTTTCAAATAAACAGCTTAACAGCTGAAACTTTTACAAGATTATCAAAACCTTCCAAAACAAAAGCAGAGGTTCCTGAGCAGAATTTAGCAGCTACCACTGCTCCTCAGGCATCTGCTGCTGAGGCCACTACTCTAGGTGATCACAACAGCAAAACAACTGCTGTGAAACCCACACCTAAAACCACCAGAAAACCAAGGCAAAAGAAAACTCAAAAGCCCCCCAAACCCAAAAAAAAGGCAACTCTGGAAGATGAGATCACAGAGCAACTGCCAGTGACAACTCAAAAGTCACAAGAAACCACTGCTGCTACTTCCTCACAGCAGATGGTAGAAAGATCTCAACCCATGCCTTAAACTCCTCCTGCTTCTTCTAAAAAAGAACAGGTTATAAGACTAGGGACACCACAATATGATGCTCTGGAATCACTTGCTTCCATCATCCACAGCCCACTGCCCGGGGCAAATTCGCTTTCTACATCCATACTCACTGCCACAATTTCCCCACAAACAAAACTCTTGTTGGATGCTCTTTATTTGAACCAGACACAAACCAGTCCTTCTCACTCACCTGTAAATGAGAACATACCTCAACAAGTTGACTGGGTCTGGTGTTTCAATCATTGCTAACCCACCAACAACACTTGAGGAGGTTACACCCCTTGAGTTACAAGTAACTCTTGGTGGTAGTTCAAGTGAAGCAGCTACTACAAGTGCTGAACCCACTGGTTTGCATTTGGACAGTAGTTTCATCAATCAGACTTCCTTGAAGGCAATTCCTTCTTTGGAAACCATGGTGTATCCAGTTTTTACTGGTTCACTAAAAGTGGTCACTCCTGCTGAAGGAAGAAGTCCCCAGTTCTAAGAAAAAGGGGCATCAGTGGATGACTTTTGGAATACATTCCCTGAGTCAACCACTGTTACAACCACTGAATGTGGGAAATCAGATGATCCCATTAAGTTGGGTGATAGTTTAATGTACCAAGAATTGACGGCAAGAGTTGATAAACTGGATACTTCTGTTGCAGAAATCAAAGACATGTTGCAACAGTTGTTGAAAGTTCAAAAGGTACCACCCACTGCTGCACCAACTCCAACAGCTGCTCCATCATCTGCTCCTACTACAGATGAGCTGTGGAGTTTGTTTCAACCTCTGCTCCATCATCAAAGAGAGTTAGCTGATCAACAACATGAGATAAAAGTTCAAAAGATCAGAAATCTCATGGAGTCAAGGTTTAAAGACACCCAGGCAGATATCAAGGCTATCAAGGCCCATTTGCTGAACACCACTGGCACTGCTCCTCCCTCTGTAATATTTGTGGATAACCCCCAACAGATAATGCCAAAAAGGGGGAGAAATTAAAGCAGTTCAAAAAGAAGGGGTATGAAGATGGCCTGTATATTGAACCAGACAAGTCAAGCATGCTTGCAGACATTCCCTTGCCAGATGGAACCAAAAAGATTAATGTAACCACTAATGCCATTGCTGATGCACAAGCAAGGGTAAAGAGGGATTTGGAGGCAAAGGATAAAGCCAGGTTTGAACAAAAGAAAAGAGTTTGCATGGAACTGAATGAGCAGGGTACTTCTGAGCCAAAGGATGACAAAAATCCTTAGCCAAAAAGAAAGAATCCCACTAGAAAAGTGAGGGAACCCAAACACACACCATCCAGATCCACAAAACACACTCCCAAACCTTCCAAAAGCTCCACACATCAATCTCCAAAAACAACAGTTGTGGTAACACCTGCTGTATCAACAACTGTTGGTACTTCAGTGGTTTCAGCAGTTGTTAACCCAACAACCACTATTTCAACTACAATCACTGCTCCCACTTCAACCACTGCCCCACCAAAAATACCATCACCACCAAAAACCACCTCATCACCAAAAATAACTTCTTCTCCTCCTGCCAAAAAGCAGAAGACAGCTGATGACACATCATCAGTTGTAATGACAATAGTGGTTGAAACACCAGTTGTTTCAACAACTGTTTATCAGCCACCTACTACTTCAATCACCACCACTTAAATCACCACCACTGAACCAACCAAAACACCACCAGCCTCTCCTAAACCAAAAAGGAGAAGGATGATTTTGAAAGATGATGATTCTCCACCACCACCAACATCTTCACAACCTTTGTCATTTGTTACTATTCCAAACCCTGTTCCTCTCTCTTCAGCCCAAGTTCAAAATCCTATCACTGCCATTACTCCTCCAGGTGTCCAGTATCCTTTAGAGCTCATAGCAGTCAGAGAAGAGATCAAATCTTTCTACTCTGAGGATGACCCTGCTAAAAGGAATTTGCCATCTGTTCAAGGATATCCAAGGCCCAATAATATTGAAGAATACCTGAAAGTCAAAGCTCAACAAGCAGAGGATATCTCTAAAAGAAACTCACAAGGAAAATCTGATAAAGAAATTCAAAGGCACTATCAATTTCTGCTCACACAAGTCAGAACTTTGGAGCAGTTTTCAAAAGATTTTTGTCAAAAGCTTTCAGAAAGAGATGATGAAACTTTAAGAAAAGATTACATTCAGCACATAATGGCCTTCAAGAAATACAAGGGAGATAAAAGTCAATACAAAGAATGGACCATTGGTGAGCTCAAGGAGGAGTTAGAAAGAATTGAAAAAATGAATAAAGACAAAGTGAAACACACTCCTCCTGTCTGGACAAAGTACATGAAAAATGTACCAGACAAAGTGTTAGAACTGAAGAGAATGAAAGAGGAACTTATAACTGCAGATTTTGGGTCAAGAAATCAGGTGACAAGGTGGAAAGAAGACAAAGTCAGGGCCAGCTACAAAAAGTTGGAAGAACTAAGAAAGAAAAATCCTGACATTCCACAAAAACCAGACTATCCTGAAGCAGTGGTTTCAACAAGACCACCAAAGCTGCAAGTCAGGAGAGCCACTGCTCCACCTGGTGCCATCCTTTTTCAAAGAAGGAGGCAAAAACAGATGGATGCAGAAACAGCAGAGGATATAGCAGCAGGTGATGAAGTTATCAAAATGGTCCTCAAGTAATGATAGCTGATATTCCTGAGCTTGCTCAAGCTCAAAGCACTGCTCAGCCAGTTATCACCAGGCCACCTTCTCCCAACTCATCATCAAATAAAAATCTCCCAAGAAACCCAGTGGATTCAAAAATACTAAAGTGGAAAACTGACAAACAGACCCATGTATTGACTCTGATCAAATCCAGTGGAGAAGTGAAGAAAATATCAAGGGAACAAGCACTAGGCCTGAGTGTTGAAGATCTGCAGGATCTCCTTGATCTTACACTGTGCAGGGATGAGGATCACACAGATGCCCTGGACTTTGAGTTACAACTTAAAGGCCAAATAAGGGAACTATTGATGAGACAATAAAGATCTACAATAATGAAGGGTTTTAGCATCATCTGTTCTAGGGGGAGATTGTTGGGATTGAACCCTACCAGAGGAACAGTTGATTAAAGCCAAAACCGGATCAGGGCAGTGGATCTAAAATAAGCATATGTTATGTTTACATTCTCTCCCCTTGAAAGTGGTTCTAACAACTGATGACCTTCATCCACTGATCCTGTACAACAACTGCTGCCTTACAACTGCTGATCAAGTTAAAAGACTGATGAAGACTAAAGCCCTGATGATCAATCTACTGTTATGGATCAAGCACTGCTGAAGAAACCAAGTACTGCTGGAGTCACAACAGTGGAAGGATAAAGCAGTAGTTTAGTCTTTCTTTTGTAATGTATTGTTATCAGTAGTTAGCTTAGCAGTGTTTGTATTAGATCAGTAGTTTCAGGTTGTTAGGAGGTTAGATGTCACTTTCATGGTGACGTCAGCCAAGATGCTTCAGTGGTTTGCTCGTGCCTATAAATAGAACAGTACCTTGTACTGTTCTATCAGCTCTTTCACCACTTGTCTTCCTGTACGAGCAAATACTGTGAGCTCAGGCTGAGGGGGAGTTTGTTACATGTATGCAAAGTTGTAATCAGTGATTGAAATAAATTTAATCATTCGGTTCAATGTTCAAACATGTGTGTTGAAAGCATTTCTCCTATTTGACTGTGTGCAAAGTTTATTTCCATTTTATTTCTCCTGCAAATACTTGTTCATCTTCATCAATTTCTAAACAAAAACACAATAAAAAAGAAACTCAGGTCCTAAGAGTCTATTAGGATGATTAATGAGTCAATTAGGGCCAATGGTGGTTAACTAGGGTTATTTCATTATTGTCAACGAAGGGCATTTAGGATGATCAATGGTCCATTAGAATGGTTAATGGGCCAAGTAGGGCTACTAGGGCTTTCCAAAAAGCTCGCGGTTCGAAACTCGCTCGAATTTAGCTTGGGAAAAGCTTGTTGGATACCACTTGGTTTGAACTGAGTCGAGTCGGCTTGGCTCATAATGAGCTGGATTGGCTTGCTTGATAGCTCAACTTGGCTTAGCTCGGATTATTTTATTTGTAATATATTTTATCTTTATATAGATTATAATATATTACGAAAAACGATTATTATTATTTACATCTATTTAGGAGTATAATTTGATATCTATGACATATTAGAAGGTTGATTACCATGGTAATGAACTAATATCGTATTTCGTTGAAATTGAAACATATTTTATGTTATTGAACTTGATTTTTGGCTTGTAGTGTAGTAGGTTAAACTTATTTATTTGGATATGCTCTTTTAAACTATTGAATAATATTTTAGAATACTGAATTTTGGGAGCTATGTATTAATTTTTCTTTTTTAAAATCGAGCTAAACCAAGTCGAGCCGAACCGGCTTGGTTTAAAACAAAGTCGAGCTCGAGGTTAGATTTTCAAATCGGTTTCAAATCGGAACCGAGCCAAGCCAACTCGGTTTATAATCGAGCCAAGCCCGAGCTTGCCCTGGCCTGGCTTGGCTTGGCTCATCTCATGAACAACCCTAAGGGCCAGTGATGGTCAACTAGGGTTACTCATGCTCCATTTTTGGCAATGAATGGCGTTAAGGATAATCAATGGCCTGATAGGATGTTTGATGAGCCAATTAGGGCCAGTAATAGTGTGTGTCATACTTGTTTGATACACATTTTTAGTGACATTTAGCTTTTGTACCACTAATTTTGTTTTTTAGTCACACTTATGTCATATTAGCTTAAGGGTGTAAACGAGCCAAGGTACCTGCAAACTACTTGAGATTGGCTTGAAAAAGGCTTGAAACGAGCCGAGCTTAAATGAGTTCGAGTTCGAGCCTGAACCTAAAAATAAGCTTGTTTTGTAGTTAAGTCCAAGCTCGAGTTAGCTCACAAGCATAAACGAGCCCATTATTTTTTACGCTTTTTTAACTAATATTTTAATGTTATATATAAGTGTTTATAAAAATTATTAAAAATAACAAAATTGTATTATATATAAATTAATAACAGATAAAAATTATAATTAATATCAATTAATCAATAAATAATAAACGAGCTGAGCCCGAGCCAAGCTCAAATTTGGAAAACTATCCACAAGACGCACTCGGGATTTAGAAATAAAGCTCAAACCGAGTCAAGCACAAACCCGAGATTTTATAAGTTATACGAGTTCGAAGTCAAGCCAAATCGAGCTCAAGTTCTACTAAACTCGTTTGCACCTCTATATTAACTTGACATACACTTTTAATGGATTTAACTTTTATACCACTGAATCAAAACTTAATTACTTCAAAATTTCCCGCTTCTCCAAAAATTTCGTTCCCGCCAGTGTTTTAGTTTTCCCTCTAAAGTCTCTCCCTACAATCAGTTTCTCATTCCAAAAATCAATTTTCACCAAAATCAACAAGCGAACATTGGAGTCGCAGTTCACGACGTCAACAATAGCACCGGCGGTTTGATTTGGAGAAGAGGAAAACTCTGCTGGCTAAAATAGAATCGACGGTATATCACGGAGTCGTTCACTATGGCCAAACTCAAGAAAGCGAACAGGTGGAATCGATGCCCTTAATAGTAACGTTATTATGATATCTCAGAGAAGAGGAAAACCTTACCGGTTTGGCATCAGAAAGATGAGTTTCTTATAGGCGCCCAAAGTGAATCAAATCATAATTTTGGTCGGTTAGACCGGTAGTGGTAAACAACTCAGGTTAGTCTAATTTCTTGATATTAACTCTACCTTTATCTTGATTATTGCTTCAATCGGAGATCTGTATATTAATGTGAGTACATAATGTCTATCACTTCCGTCAATCACTCAACGTAGCTTAAACAGATGAAACAAGACAGGTGCTGAACAGAAGAAAGCATAAAATGTATATGTTTAGAAATCTGGTAGCTTCGTACGAAGGGGCGCTTCATACGAAGGGAGCCATTCATGCCTTCGTATCAAGGCAACAGCCCTATATATGTGTGAGTAGTGTCTTGGTCATTTGTAACTTTAAGCAGAACTTGAGGCGAAGCTCTGCCCGTTTGTTTTCGTGGTTAGATTACATCTTTGTGTTTCAATTCACACACGTGGTTAGATTCCGCACAACTTACGTGTTCGTACGCATTCAACGGTTAAGGAATCGATCCAGGATTCGAATCCACAAGTGATATCAGAGCGGATGATTGTGTGCACGGATTGAAGACATGAAGATTTCAGAGCTGAAATCATCATTTTCTACTCACATCTTCTTCTACTCATCTTCTATACTTTATTTTTGACTTTATAACTCATATCTACATAGTTTCCACGGTTCAAACTAGTTTTCAGTATGTTGTGTGAAAACTAGTTTTAATCAATCCTACAAAGTTTCAGAAAAATTCAAACAAAATCGTCCTCAAATCAGTGAAAACCCATGAAAAACGTGATTTTGTTCTTCACAGCTTAGCGTTGTACGAAGTCACAGATCAGCTTCGTACGAACCCACTTTAACAGGTGTGATTTTCGAAAAGTTTGACTTCATACGAACCCAGGCTTATAGCTTCATACGAACCCAGTTATTGTTCATACGATCCTAGAGTGTACTGCTTTGTACGAACCCAACATTCTAGCTTCGTATGAATAGAGAATGTTTGTTTGTTTAATCTTCAAGTTTAATCAAAGTGTTTGATTGTGTGTTTTGCAGGAATCATGGCTGAAGAATTCTATAACACGTTTTACAAGGCATACACTTTCGAGTCATCTGAAACAACAACTGTTACACTAAAAAGTATTTCAAAAGCTATAAATGATAATATAAAACATGAAAACTTTTATGGAACTTATTCTAAACCACCAAAACTTGATAACATTGAAGATTATACTTGGTGGAAATAGAGGTTTCTTAACTGGACAAAAGCATATGCTCATGAAAGCTGGTTTTTATGGAATTCGGGTATAAAAAGCCAAAAAATGATAAAGGTGAAGAAATTGAACTTGGAGATTTAGAAACTGAAGACAGAAAAGTATTTTCTCATCAACAAAGGATGATCGCGTTAATTCAACAATCAATCAGAGATGATATTTTTGCATTACTTAATCATGATGGTTCTTCAAAGTCTGTCTGGGAAGCATTGCGAGTAAAAGCTGAGGGAGGAAAACAAATTAAAAAAAGAACAAAATTTCATTGCTTAAAAAAGAATTTGATTTGTTTGATAGTATAAAAGGTGAAACTGTGAGACAAATGATTGAGAGATTTTGTCATCTAAAAATCGAACTTGATAGGTTTGGGATAACAAAAACTCGAGAAGAAATCATTGATAAGGTTATTGAAGCTTTACCACGTGCAGATCATTGGCAAACCTTTGTCTTCATTTTGAAAAACGATGTATTGTTTGATACGGTTACATTGGATACATTAATTGAAAAGATTGAAAGTCATGAACTGGAATTGCAAAAACAGAACAAAATGATCAGTTCTACTTATCAGCAAAATGTTGGGTCTTTACTACAAGGGAAGCTTACCTTCAACCAATGAGTCACCAAAGATTGGTACAGCTTTTAGCGTCGAAAAGCCAAAGGATTCACAAAAGAGCTCATCAATTTATGATCCAGGTTATCATTTCTCCTGAACAACATCAAATGTAGAAGAACCCGATGAGATTCATTGCAACATTGCTTTAAAGTTGAAAAATTCTCCAACAATGAGTATCAATGTTGCTAAACAACAAATGAGTTTCTTAGCATTGATTCTGAAATCTTACGAGAGTTTGGTGGCAAGGAGAATTGGCAATCCCAAATTGACAAAAGAAGATTATGACCAGATTGATCCGGAGGAGATGGAACTTATTGATATCAGATGTTGTTTGCCTAGCGGCATGCGAAGAGCACAACGCTTTATGGAGATAACAAGCAGAAATGATCTTGGAGGATTGATAAGCACCAAACTCGGGTTTGACAAGTCAAAAGTTACACGTTTCTGGTGTAAATAGAAGGGGTATTTCCAAAGGGAGTATGTTAATCGAGAAGTAGTTGGTCATGGTAATCCATTTCATGACGACTATTACAAAATGACCATTTATTATAAAACCGGTGAGCATACGACCAAAGAAGGTCTAAGGAAAATTGCTAAAGGTTCATCAAAAGAAAAAACACAAGCTTTAGTGGTTCAAGGTAATAGTCCCAGTACATTTCATGATGACGAAGGGTTTAACTAGGATAAATACCTAAAAGAAGATAAAGGAGCTTTGTTGCTGAGGTGAAAGAAAGAACAAAAGAAGAAATTATGCAAGAGAAAACGTACAGAGAAAGACACTTTGCAGATTGCAGAATACAAGAAATGTAAGAAGAGTACGAAGAAGCTAGAAGTTGTAGAAGATGGGACAAGAAAATAGAATGTTATATCAATCGAAAAGGAGATCCGGTTGTTGATAAAAGAGAGGTGGTGTATAATGATGTACTTGCAGTCATTCCTTTGTCCGGCGAATATTATTTAAAGAAAGCAACATATAAAGATTATCTCAAGAAGCTAGATAAGATAATCAGGGGTGTAATGACAGCAAGTTTGAGACAAAGAGATGAAGAAAGAATGAAGAAGAGTGTAGAAAATCTGGTAGATGAATTGAAGAAGGTTGCAGATAAGGTAGTGGTGAAAAGAAATATGAAGAGATGAAGAAGGAAGAAGTGGCTGATGACAAAAGTCAGAAAACAAGTGAAGAAAGTCAGAAGCCAGCCGAAGAAGTGGTTGTTGAAAAACAACAGGATGATGAGAGTTTGAAGAAGAAAGAAGAAGAAATAGTTGAAGAAAATCAGGAGAAAGTTGATGAGAAGCTGGAGAAGCCGGTTGCTGAAGCTGTTGCTGAGGAACAGCAAGTTAAGAAAACAGATCAGAAGCAGATGGCATAAAAAGCTAAGGTGCCAACTACTGAGGTAAATACTTCAACTGAATCTTTTAAAGTAGTAAATAAAACTGTTGAACAGTGCAAGAAATGCATGGAAATGTGCAAGGCTTGTACTGAAAAAGATAAAAAATTCAGAACAAGAGACGTATAATTTACTAAAATTGAAAGAGTTTTCAAAGATAAATGCAAAGAAATGTTTGAAAAAGAAAAGGTTTTGATAGATGACGATGAAAAGCTGACACAAAAATGTAAGATTTTAGAAAAAGAAAATGAGATTTTGAAAGAAAAGTATTCAGCTATAACTGAAGAGTGTTTACAAAAAGAAAATGCAGTTCAAGAAATGAAAAAAGAGTATGATTCAATAAAACTTGCATATCATATTACAAAAGAGTCATATGAAGCTGTGAAAAGTCAAATGAAATTTGTTCAATCTAGACTTACACAATGTTCTGAAACATCTGAAACGCTTAAAAGACAATATTCAATAAAACAAAAAGTTGTAAATTCTTATATTAAAGAAGTTCCTGAGCTTAAACGTAAAATGGCTGAGTTAGAACAAGATAATAACAAGTTACATAGTTATCACGCTTCATCATATGTTCTTGAATGAATTTTCAACATAAAACCTGATGATAAAGATTCTGAGAAAACCAAGAAAGGAATTGGCTCAGAATATCATCAGGTTCCACCACCGTTTGAGAAAAAGTTCACATTCTATGATGACGAGAAGGTGGAAAAAGCTTTCAACATGGTTGATCAACTGCCAGATAATATTGACGTAACCTATTCCAAATCTGATGATACTGGTGATTCAGAGGTGGTATAGTAAGATCATTGAAAGTGTTTTGAAAGATGAGTCTACCAAAACAGATATGTCCGAATCACAGGATGAAAATGAGGGAAGTTTTCATGAAAGATATTTGAAGAATTCAAAATCTGAGAAAAATGTGAATGATGATCCGATAGGATTGGCATACACTATGATTGGATCGGACAAACTATTCTCAGATATTGAAGTTCCGATTCTGAATGTAATTTCGGAAAAGATTGACAAAGTTTTCAAATTGGTAGAAATAGAGAAATCTGAAATTGAAAAATTTGCTGGAAAGAGTAAGAAAACTTTGTATAACAAACCTAGTTACAAAAATAAAAACATGAAGGTTGGGTTGGGTTATAAAAAGAAACAATATCAAAAGAAAAGGGCTGAAAACACAAACTTTCAGAAAAAAAAAATGAATTTTGTTCACGGAACAAGTTCTGAGGAAGAGAAAGAACTCCAATTTAGGCGACAGTCTAATGAAAAGTTCTATGCTCAGAAAAAGCAACAACAAATTAAAGATGTTTCAAAGAAAACATGTTTCAAATGTGATCAAACTGGACACGTTGGTCGCAAATGTCCGAATCTAAAACCTGTTGATGTTGAACAAAAGAAACAGCAAACTGAGGCTGTTAAGAAGAAGTCAACCAAGTTTAAATCACAACAAACTTGGAAACCAAAATCAAAGATATCCAGATCTGAGAATAAACAGATTTGGAAACAAAAGGTTGATTTTCAAAAGTCAAAACAAACTTGGAAACCAAAAACATCCAAGTTTGAACCAAAACAAATCTTGAAATCAAAAATTGATCCAAGATTTTATCAAAGGAAGGTTTCAAAAGGTCAAATTTGGGTGGCAAAGAAACAGACTTCTATGAGTAATAATCGGAATGAAAATGTTTTTGAGAAAAATGAAAGAAATTATCCAGTTTTGCCTGGAAAGATTTATGTTCAGCTACCTGAGTCGAAGCAGGCTTGGGTTGCCTTATTCAAATGATTGAGTAAATTGAATGTGCAGGTACTCCTGAAGACTATTGAATGTCAAGATGAAGAGCGGAGCAGCCTGGCACTGGAGGAGGAGAATCCCTGCAACAGAGAATCAAGGAGTTTGTTTTTTTTCTGTACATAAATAATCCATATTAAAAACCATAAAAATCAGAAAAAATTTAAAAACCAAAAATATGTTTTTATTTTGTCAAAAACTGAAAAATGAAAAAAAATGTTTGTTTTTTTTTTAATTTTGTTAAAATCAAAAATTTCAAAAATATGATTGATTGAATATGCCGAAACCCTCACGGCTGAACAAACATGATTATTTCACAAGTGATTAAATGGTTTTAACATTGTTAAAAATCAATGTTTTGTAAATCATGGGGATACTTTCTGAAAAACAGGGTATTTGAAGCAGAAAATGGTTGGTGAGACAAAGCTATCTACATTGGGTTGTCAAATTTTCTTTAAATGTTTTGAATTTTAGGGGGAGTAAATATTTTCAGAAAATACAAAAACATTTGAAAATTTGAAAAAGCCAAAAACAATAGAAACTTAAAATGAGTTTTTGTGTAAAAAGAGGAAATGATAGTAAATCAGTAAAACAGTCACAGTACGCTAAAGAAATGGAAAGTCAAATATTATAAACGGTCTCACTGATGATATGCCAGTAGATTTTTATACATTTAGTAGATTGATTTCGAGATATAAACCTAAATATCAATAAACTTACTTATCTCATGGGGAACATTTCTAGGATATATGGGTAGCCCCCGAAATCTCGTTTGAGAGGTTGCCAGATTCTGAGATACTAGGTCTTTATACTGTTTGATATCTGGGGTATTATACCAGGTTTTCTGATTTTGCGTCAACAATGGCCTAGACCTCGTATAATACTTTATGCGCTTTAAAAGCTTTCCTTCTGCATAAAAATTGAAAAATATCGAAAGATATATATCAAGTGCAGTTGTAAAGAAGATCCCTAAGTGGGACACACCTCAAGTCGAGCCTTCATCTCTTTGACTGAACGGTAGTTCATAACTAAGCTCTCAAGGTTTCGCACTAACCTAGAGTACAGATATCAATATAGTATATTTACCTGTAAGACTGAATCTAGGGAATCTTGATACGAGAATATATTCTGAGGTGGGACACGCGAATAAGTTAAGTTCTTAAAACACTAAATCTCATATCTCGAATCAGTTAAATTTAGTGTGGAAATTTAAGTGGATCAGTATACTGTCAATCTAAGTGAATCGTTTAGAACTTAAAGTCTATAAAAGGTCAACGGTGCTAGTGATTTGTTGTCATAAACTAATATGATCCTCTAACACGAACTCAACAAAAATATTGTCTGTAAATATTTTTTTCTACTTTATGTTAAAGAAAAAGTACAAAAAGATTTTCAGTGTTTTTAGCATAAACTTTGAAAAATACAAAAAGATTTTACTTCTGCTTTATTTTTGAAAACCGATGTCCGAAAGCTGAGTTTCAAAGTCTAAGTATGCTGAACATGTTTCTGAAAATAAACAAGTTCATTAATTTGAAACTTGAAGTGTTTTAATCGAAAAATCAAAAATAGTTTGTGAAATCTCCAAGGTCATTAAGTTGGACTTGGATGATTATTTGATAAAAGTTTTGGATGTTTTAACTGTCAAATATATAGTTGTTTGATAGGGGGAGAGAGCCAAGTTGATCCTGGAAAATTACATATTGTTATATCTATACTTATAGCCAGGTTATTGGTTTTGAATATTTGGGTTTAAGGGCCAGGCAATCGTTTTTGGGATATCCTAAATAGTTTTAAAAACTGTTAAATTTAAGCCAGGTTACAGATTTCTGTGAACAAACGATGTCATGTGCTGTCACATATTTGAAATGCTCCAGCTTATCCATGTTAAATGTTTAGAGCTACGATTCTGAAATTAAACTGTCAAATATCTTACCAATGGTTTGAGATTTGCAGATTAAGGGGGAGTCTGAAGATGAGCTCAAAGCAAGGGGGGGTGTGAATTTAAATAGCCAGATATCTATCTTGGAGGAGTGTGTACTAGGTGTCGATCCTAGTAGCTGAAAGCACGAAAGCTAAAGCAAGGGGGGCCTGAAGAAAGAGTTAAACAACGAAAGGGGGAGCTGATGGAGCTGTTAGAATCAAGGGAGAGTCTGCGGTGCAGAGAATGTCAACATTACTGAAAGACTCAGAGAGATACAGAAAGCTACGAGATTGACTGTAGTAATATCCAAGGGAGAGTCTGTGAGTACATAATGTCTATCACTTCCGTCAATCACTCAACGTATGTTAGGATCTGAGTTTCTTTTTATTGTGTTTTTTGTTTAAGAATTAATGAAGATGAACAAGTAGTTGCAGCGGAAATAAAATGGAAATAAACTTTGCACACAGTCAAATAGGAGAAATGCTTTCAACACACATGTTTGAACATTGAACCGAATGATTAAATTTATTTCAATCACTGATTACAACTATGCATGCATGTAATACAAACTCCCCCTCAGCCTGAGCTCACAGTGAATTGTTCGTGCAGGAAGACAAGTGATGAAAGAGCTGATAGAACAGTACAGGGTACTGTTCTATTTATAGGCACCAGCAAACCACTGAAGCATCTTGGCTGACGTCTCCGTGAAAGTGACATCTAACCTCCTAACAACCTGAAACTACTGATCTAATACAAGTACTGTTTAGCTAACTACTGATTACAATACATTACAATACATTACAAAAGGAAAGACTAAACTACTACTTTATCCTTCCACTATTGTGACTCCAACAGTACTTGGTTTCTTCAGCAGTGCTTGACCCATAACAGTAGATTGAGCATCAGGGCTTTAGTCTTCATCAGTCTTTATACTTGATCAGTAGTTGTAAGGCAGCAGTTGTTGTAAAGGATCAGTGGATGGAGGTCATCAGATGTTAGAACCACTTTCAAGGGGAGAGAATGAAATACAAACAACTGCTTATTTTGGATCCACTACTCTGATCCGGTTTTGGCTTTGATCAACTGTTCCTCTGGTAGGGTTAAATCCCAACAATCTCCCCCTGGAACAGATGATGCCAAAACCCTTCATTATTGTAGATCTTTATTGCCTCATCAACAGTTCCCTTATTTTTCCTTTAAGTTGTAACTCAAAGTCCAGGGCATCTGTGTCATCCTCATCCCTACACAATGGAAGATCAAGGAGACCTTGCAGATCTTCAACACCCAGGCCCAATGCTTGTTCCCTTGATATTTTCTTCACTTCACCACTTGATTTGATCAGAGTCAATACGTGGGTCTGTTTTTCAGTTTTCCACTTTCGTATTTTTTAATCCAGTGGGTTTCTTGGGAGAGGCTTTATTGCTGATGAGTTTGGAGATGGTGGCCTGGTAATAACTGGCTCAGCAGTAGTTGGAGTTTGTGCAGATTCAAGTCTTTCTATAATCATTCGTTTAACTCCTTCTTTCACAAGGTAATCCTCTGCTTCTTTATATGTTGCTGTCACTTTATCCATCTGCTTTTGTTTCCTTCTTTGGTAAAGAATAGCAGTGGGTGGAGCAGTGGATCTTTTGAATTGTTGCTTTTGTGGTTCAGCTGAAACCACTGCTTCAGGATAATCAGGCTTTTGTGGAATATTAGGATTTTTCTTCCTGAGTTCTTCCAGTCTTTGGTAAGAAGCAATCACCTTTTCTTCTTTCCACCTTGTCACTTGATTCCTAGACCCAAAATCAGTAATGATGAGCTCTTCTTTCATTCTCTTCAGCCTTAACACCTTGTCTGGTAGATTTTTTGTGTACTTTGACCAGACAAGTGGAGTATGTTTAACCTTGTCCTTATTCATTTTTTCAATCCTTTCTAACTCCTCTTTGAGTTCACCCACTGTCCATTCTTTATAATGAGCTTTGTCACCTTTGTACCTTTTGAAGGCCATGATGTGCTCAATATAATGTTTTTTCAAGGTTTCATCATCTCTTTCTGATAACTGTTGACAGAGATTCTTTGCAAACCTTTCCAAGGCACTGACTTGGGTAAGCAGGAATTGATAGTGTCTTTGAATTTCCTTGTCAGATTTTCCTTGTGTGTTTCTTTTAGAAATATCCTCTGCCTGTTGAGCCTTTACTTTCAAATATTCTTCAATATTATTTGGCCTTGGATATCCTTGAACAGATGGTAGGTTCCTTTTAGCAGGGTCATCTTCAGAATAAAAAGATTTGATCTCTTCTCTGACTGCTATAAGTTCTAAAGGATACTGGACAGCTGTAGAAACAATGGCAGTGTTTGGGTTAAAAGCTTGTGCAGAAGAAAGTGGAACAGGGTTTGGAATTATAGCAAGTGACAATGGTTGTGAAGATGTTGGTGGTGGTGGAGAATCATCATCTTTCAAAATCATCCTTCTCCTTTTTGATTTAGGAGAGGCTGGTGGTGTTTTGGTTGGTTCAGTGGTGGTGATTTGAGTGGTGGTTATTGCAGTGGAAGGTGGCTGACTAACAGCTGTTGAAACAACTGGTGTTTCAACCACTGTTGTCATTACAACTGATGATGTGTCATCAGCTGTCTTCTTCTTTTTGGCAGGAGGTGTTGATGGTGATCAAGTTGTTTTTGGTGGTGAGGTGATTTTTGGTGGTGATGGTATTTTTGGTGGGGCAGTGGTTGAAGTGGGAGCAGTGATTGTAGTTGAAGTGGTGGTTGTTGGGTTAACAACTGCTGAAACCACTGAAGTACCAACAGTTGTTGATACAGCAGGTGTTACAACAGCTGTTGGTTTGGGAGATTGATGTGTGGAGCTTTTAGGAGGTTTGGGAGTATGTTTTGTGGATCTGGATGGTGTGTTTGGGTTGCCTCACTTTTCTAGTGGGATTCTTTCTTTTTAGCTCAGGATTTTTATCATCCTTTGGCTCAGAAGTACCCTGCTCATTCAGTTCCATAAAAAATCTCTTCTCCTGTTCAAACCTTGCTTTATCCTTTGCCTCCAAATCCCTTTTTACCCTTGCTTGTGCATCAGCAATGGCATTTGTGGTTACATCAATCTTTTAGTACCATCTGGCAAGGGGATGTCTGCAAGCATGTTTGACTTGTCTGGTTCAATATACAGACCATCTTCATATCCCTTCTTTTTGAACTGCTTTAATTTCTCCCCCTTTTTGGCATTATCTGTTGGGGGGTTATCCACAAAGATGATAGAGGGAGGAGCAATGTCAGTGGTGTTCAGTAAATGGGCCTTGATAGCCTTGATATCTGCCTGGGTGTCTTTAAACCTTGCATCCATGAGATTTCTGATCTTTTGAACTTGTATCTCATGTTGCTGATCAGCTAATTTTCTTTGATGATGGAGCAGAGGTTGAAACAAACTCCACAGCTCATCTGGAGTAGGAGCAGATGATGGAGCAGCTGTTGGAGTTGGTGCAGCAGTGGGTGGTACCTTTTGTACTTTCAACAACTGTTGCAGCATGTCTTTGATTTCTACAACAGATGTATCCAGTTTGTCAACTCTAGCCGTCAATTCTTGGTACATTAAACCATCACCCAACTTAATGGGATCATCTGATTTCCCACATTCAGTGGTTGTAACAGTGGTTGACTCAGGGAATGTATTCCAAAAATCATCCACTGATGCCCCTTTGTCTTGGAACTGGGGACTTCTTCCTTCAGCTGGGGTGACCACTTTTAGTGAACCAGTAAAAACTGGATACACCGTGGTTCCCAAAGAAGAAATTGCCTTCAAGGAAGTCTGATTGATGGAACTACTGTCCAAGTGCAAACCAGTGGGTTCAGCACTTGTAGTAGCTGCTTCACTTGAACTACCACCAAGAGTTACATGTAACTCAAGGGGTGAACTACCATCAAGAACCTTGGAAACACTAAAAATGATTTTTTATCAACATTTTTGACCAAATCATCAAAGATTTCCTGGGAGTAGTTAAAATTTTCTTTATGTAAAATAACATAACCCAGGTATTGGATCTTCAATGGTATTTCATTAAAAGCAGTTGTTTTATTTGAAACACACATCAAGAGGGTATGGAATAAAAATCTTGGTGCAGGAGGAAAACTACATTTTTGTAAGGCGTCCCTTTTCATTTCTTCAGCATACCCTCTCTCAATAAAATCAGTTTGATACTCGATTTTGGGAAAAGAAGTTTTACCTTGCAAATCATCGAGTTCAAATACTTCTGAAATGGATTTTGGTGTAATTTGAACTGGTTTACCCTTTATTGAGGAATTGATGGCTATGATTGTCTCACCTTGAGATTCAAGTGTGACATTCTTCCAAAATTCTCTCTGGGTTTTTAGGTAAATCGGAGCATCAGCAGTCAACAAAGTTTTGTACTTTGAAGACGAAAGAGCATTAATGACTGAATCAAAGGTTTTGGTGTGAGTGGGTTTTGTGAGTAGACCCAAGTAATTGTGAGGAGCTTTATATTGAATTTCTATGGCTTTTTGAGTGGATTTCTCGGATGATGAAGATGGTGATTTTGCCATTTTGAGGAAGAAGAATGAATAATGATTTGAGAGAAATGGATGATAACTGCTTTGAGAAAGGAATTTTTGAATTCGATTCGACAGTAAAAACCCTGTTTGGGGGTTTTGATTAGGGTTTTATAGGGGGGAAAAGTGAATGCTGAAGTGGCAGCGGTTACAAAAGATCTGACCGCTATGTACTGTCCACGTGCCAACCCCTAATGAATAATGGAAGACAGGTGTTTTGTGGAAACCACTGATGGAACAAGATCAGTGGTTGCAATGGTTAGAATGAAAGCAGTGGGTGATTTTAACTATCAGTGGATAAAACACTGATTTTGAATAACAGTGATTACCAAGAAAATGAGAGAACAGAGGTTGACTTTCAGCAGTGGAAAGCTTTTCACAGAACAGATGTTTGAACCAAAAACAGTGGTTATGGCAGACTTTTAGGATTTAATGAAAATTTCATTTTTAGCTATTTTCAAGGACGAATTTTTGATTTTCTGAAAACATTTTAATGCTTTTATTCATAGAAAAACAGGATTTTTCCTGTTATTCCATGTTCAGCATGCCAATCCAAGAGATCAAGCTTTCAAAGGTGGATGTGTCTAATGCTTTGGTTAGCACATCTACCAGCTGATCTTTAGTTGGAACATGGTGCAGAGAAATCAAACCTTCTTCTTAGCAATCCCTCACAAAGTGATGTCTAATATCAATGTGCTTGGTGGTTGAATGGGAAACTGGATTTTTGATGATATTTTCTGCTGCCTGACTGTCCAACATGAGAGGTGTCTTTAGGGCAGTTATACCAAAATCCAGCAACTGATTTTGAAGCCAAAGCAGTTGGGCTATACAGCTTACAGCAGCTATATATTCTGCCTTAGCAGTGGATGTGGAAACAGCTGCTTGATTTTTGCTTTGCCAAGACACTAAGCAACTGCCTAGGAATTGGCACCCTCCTGAAGTGGACTTCCTTGTCTTGTCACATCCAGCAAAGTCACTATCTGAGAAACCTGAAAGCTTGATATTTCCATCAGCAGGATGCCAGATACCAAGTGTGGGAGCACCTTTTAGGTATCTGAATATCCTTTTTACAGCAATAAGGTTTGACTTTCTAGGGGCTGATTGAGATCTTGCACAAACACATGTTGCAAACATGATGTCTGGCCTAGATGCAGTTAGGTACAATAAAGACCCAATCATGCTTCTATATAAAGTTTGATCAACCAAATCATCCTTTTCATCAGACATGACTATTTTATTTGTTGCAATGGGTGTACTGCATGGTTTACAATCATCCATCTCAAATTTCTTTAAAAGTTCTTTGGCATATTTGCCTTGATGGATAAAAGTGCCATTTTGCAGTTGCCTCACTTGGAGACCAAGAAAGCACTGGAGTTCACCCATTGCACTCATCTCAAACTCAGCTGTCATGAGTTGCCTAAACTCTTCACACATTTTATTACATGTGCTTCCAAAAATGATGTCATCCACATAAATCTGGACAATCATCAAGTCTTTCCCTCTCCATTTCAAAAACAGTGTGTTATCTATTTTACCTCTTGTGAAACCAATGGAAAGTAGAAAGGTGGAAAGAGTTTCATACCAGGCTCCTGGTGCTTGTTACAGGCCATACAAAGCTTTATTTAGCTTGTAGACATGATTTGGATTAAATGGATCCTCAAAGCCTGGAGGTTGACAAACATAAACCTCTTCTTGAATCTTACCATAGAGGAATGCACATTTGATATCCATTTGATACACCTTGATGTTGTGGTTGACAGCAAAGGCCAGGAATAGTATAATAGCTTCTAATCTTGCTACAGGGGCAAATGTTTCATCATAGTCAATGCCCTCTTCCTGTCTGAACCCTTGAACCACAAGCCTAGCTTTATTCTTGACAACAATACCCCTTTCATCAGTTCTATTTTTGAAGACCCACTGTGTGCCAATAGGACTCACACCCTCTGGCAGTGGTACAAGCTCCCAAACTTTTTGTCTTCTAAACTGTTGGAGCTCCTCTTGGATGGCTTCTACCCAGCTGTTGTCATTTAGTGCCTCTTGGTACTTGACTGGCTGATGGAGAGATAGGAAACCAGCAAAAAGACAGATGTTTTGGGATTGACTTCTTGTGAGCACCCCTTCACTGATGTTGCCAATGTTTTGGTCAGGTGGATTAGACTTCAAGAAGATAAGATCTCCTTTGTATGGAACAATGGAATTTAATGGTGAGGGCTGCAGATGTGAATCATCTGAGCTAACCACTGCTGGTGACTTTGATGATCCAGCAGTGGCTTCAAATGGAGGTGGAATAGGAGGAAGTGGTGTGGACACATGCTGACTTTTATCCACTGTTTGAGGACTTTTATCAACAGTGTTTGATGATGTGGAAGCAGAGGTTAATGGGCTACTTTGGTCAACGACTGTTGAGGTAGCAGTGGTTGAAATTTGACAGTTGTTTTGAACATCTGCTGCTCTACCATTTGATGCAGACTTTTGTTGTGGAATGATGACTTCATATCCAAAGTCTGACGGAGAATTTTCTGATGGACCTGCTTTGTTAGTCTTGACAGCAACACTTTCAAATGTGAATTTATCAAGATCAAATAATTCTGCAGGGTTTGCTGGGATTTTCATTGATGAAAGTTCATTGAACTTTACATTCAAAGTCTCTTCTACTGTCTTTGTCCTTGTGTTGAACACTTTGTAGGCCTTAGCAGTGGTTGAGTATCCCAGATGATAACCACAATCAATTTTGGCTGCAAACTTTGAGATAGAATCTTTTAAGTTTAAAATGAAGCATGGGCAGCCAAAAACTTTGAAATATGAGATTAATGGCTTTATTTTATACAGCAGTTCATAGGCAGTCTTTTGATGCCTGGGGTTGATTAAAACTCTGTTTTGGAATGCTGTACTAAAAGTTAATGGCAAACCTGAATCAGCAAGCATGGTTCTGGCAGCCTCAATCAAAGTCCTGTTCTTTCTTTCAACAACCCTATTTTGCTCTGGTGTTCTTGGAATGCTGTACTGCCTTACAATTCCTTTTGACACACAAAAATCATCTAACTCCTTGTTTCTGAACTCTGTGCCATTGTCACTCCTAAAGATTTTTACTGGAAGGTCAAACTGCTTTTCAACCTGTGTAACAAAGTCTTGCAGAATGCCTGCAGTCTCATCTTTGGAATGTAAAAAGTAAGTCTATGTAAACCTAGAAAAGTCATCAATAATAACCAAACAATATCTTTTCTTCATAAGACTCATGACTTTAACTGGGCCAAACAAATCCATGTGGAGCATTTGCAAACATTTGGTTGTTTTGGACTCTTCAATTGATTTGTATGAGCTTTTATGTTGTTTTCCTTTTAGACAGGAAACACAATGCTCAGGACAGGTGAACAGTTTTTGAGGTAAACCTCTTAGTAACCCCTGTTTGGATATAGCAGTGATAGTCTTGAGATTTGTGTACCCCAATCTCCTGTGCCATAATTCTGTCTCTTTGTTAGAGGCAGCTGAGAACAGACAGGCATCAGTCCTGGGGCTCTCTTTTGACAAATCAACCACATAAACATTGCCACTTCTTTGAGCAACAAGTTGAGTTTTTCCACTTTTTATTATTTCATCAATATTTTAAATAATTTCTGGTCCAACAATCCTTTGTGAAGAATGAGCCATAGCCCTTATCACTTATTTGTGAGACACTCAAGAGGTTGAATTTTAGATTGTCTATTAGATTGACATTTTCAAATTTGACATTACCAGACTGTACTGTAACAGACCCCAGAACCTTCCCTTTACTATTATTACCAAAGGATATATCACCCCCTCCATGGATTTTGAAATCTTTGAGTAGGGCTCTACATCCTGTCATGTGCCTGGAGCCTCCACTATCTACATACCAAAGGCTATCTAAGCATGTAGAAGCTCCCTGCACATGAAGTAAAAGGATTAGTTCATTAGGGTCTCCGAAGCCAATAAGGCTTTGGATGGGGTCTCAACAGTGTCTGTGTTTTGTTCAGGTGGATGGACAATGGTTAGCTTAGGGGTTTGGACAGTTTTGGTACTGTTTTTCTCTAACCACTGCTGGGGGTCTTGCCCAATGATCTGCTGGTACCCAAAAGGATGCATGTTCACTCTTGGTTTAGAAGGCTTTTTTAAACCTCATAAATATGTGGGATCCTTTTGTATGGTGGTTGACCTTTAGCTCTTCGGTATTAGTTGGCAGGGGTGCATCAGTCACCTGAACATCTCTTTTAACAGAGGTTTGGTTCAGCTGTTTTGTAACAGCTGTTTGAACTGACACATACAGTGGTTGATTCTTGGTGAATTTGACAGATGGATTTGGTGAACTCAAGGATGTTTTTGCAGTGTACCCATTCTTTTTTACATTAAAGGATTTGAGATACACACATTCCTGAGTTTTGTGGTTTGATTTACCATAGATGGTGCAGCTCTCAGCAGGTACAATAACACTTGTTTTGTTGATATCATATGCTTTTAGATGAAAACAGTCTTTTGTTAGATGATTCTTCTTTTCACAGAAATCACAAAACAGGTTTTTAACTTTTTCTCTTCTTTTCTTCTTCTCAGACTCCTTAGCAACAGAGTTTTGAACCACTGTTGGGATGTCTTTGAGAGGAATGACCTTTGCTTTAGGAGATTTTATACCATCAGTGGTTGTGAAGTCCATTGGTTTGAAGTTTTCAAGGATGTCGCACCCATCAGACCATGTGGGTTTAAATTGGTATTTCTCAATTTCCTCAAAGGTTGAGGACCCCACTGATCTTTCCAGAGTGATCTTGTTACCAAGTTTGTCAGTTATTTTAACCTCTTGGCCATCCTTGTTTGTGGGAATGATTTCAACAGTGGATTGAACAGAATCATTTAAAGCATTGTTTTCAATTTCATCATGTTTTCTAAAACCAATACCAAATTTTACATTGCTTTTGATCTGTTTTTCAAGCATGACCTCATAACCTTTGCAAGATTCCACCCATTTTTCACAAGTGATTTGGGTGGATTCCAACTCCTTTTTGCAAACTTGATATTTTTCTATCATTGTTTCGAGTTGGTTCTTGGTTATGCTTTGCTCATCTTTAAGACTGCAGATTTCTTTATCTTTTTCAGCCAATTTGTTTTTAAGTTCTTTTAAAGACTTCTCAAATTTGACTCCATCATTCAACACTCTATCCCTAAGGTTTTCATTCACCTCTTTAATGTTAGCAAATGCTATGATGCATTTGTCTGAACACAGATTTTCAAGAACCTGAGATGATACCTTAGCTGCAGCCATCATGGCACAGTCACAAACATGCTCTTTCTCATCAGTCACCTTCTCTTCTTTTTCACCATGTTTTTCTTCTTCTTCTTCTTCTTCAGACCAGGGGTCAGACAGTGGTTCCAATAGGGGTTCTGAACTTTCTCCCAACAGTATTTCATCAGCAACAGCAGTAATCACTGCTTCAGCAATTGCATCCACTGTTTCAGCACTTGACTGTCCTTCTTCAGTTTCCAGCCCTTCTTGTATTGACTCTAATGCCATGAAACAAAATTCATCATTAGAAGCATCAGTATTAGCATAGAGTGCAAAATTTTCATCACCTAGCTCATCAGGTAAGCTGCTCCAGTCAACAAAGCCTTGGGTGAAAAAGCTTTGCTGATCTGGTTGAACTACTGTTGGTGGTGCAGCTTGTTATGGTGCAACTGGTTGCACTTGAACCTGAGGGACAGGAGCTTGGACATACTGAATTTGTGGGACAGTGGTTTGAACATAATGCACAGGAACAGGGTTTGCATAATGAGCAGTGTTTACATAGGAAGCAGGGGTATAATGGGAATACTGCACAGTGCTTTGACTATTTTGTGGTCTTGGACTAGGGTGAGTGATAATAGGTCCATTTGTTTGACTCCTGCATTCCCTAGCAAAGTGACCTAGCCTGTTGCACTTGTAGCATTTAATTTTTGACTTATCCAACCCTACTTTTAAATTCCCATGCAACCCTGGGAATTTTCTCCCTGTCCTTTTGTAAAACTTGCTTGTTCTGACACTTAGTAAAGCAAGTTGGTGCAGAATGTCCGTTTCTTCTAAATCAACCGGATAAAAATGCTGTAAGTCATTGAGTTCAAAGCACATATTATCTGATATCTGGTTTTCACAATTAGCTGTAAATGCATAATTTGCAGAGTGAGGATCAGAGTTGTTAAAGGCTCCACCAGCAGTTATGTCAATGTAATGATCATAACTCTGATCCTTACTGTTGCTACCAGATTCTTCCTGACCCAGAAGAGCTGTGCTGCCAAATGAGTAGTCATCAACAACTTTTCCAGACTCTTGCAACTTCTTTTTCTGGTTCAACTCCCTTTCAAAGGTTAGGAGTCTACCATGAAGTTGGGTCAGTGTCAGATCTTTGAACTCAACACAATTTCTGGTTACAAAAGCAATTGTATCCCATTTTTCAGGGAGTGACCTAAGAAACCTGCTATTTTGTGCTGATTTGGTAAATTCAACATTAACAAGTTTTAGCTCACTCATGAGACAGCTAAATCGCTCAAACTGCTGGGTTAATGATTCACCCTTAATGTGACAAAATGTTTCATACTGTTGGTTCAAAATTTCCCTGTTGTTTTCAAGCACTTCTTCAGTTCCCCCAAATTGTTCCTTAAGTGCATCCCATAACTCTTTGGCACTGTTACAGTGTAACAGTCTAACATATATTTCATTTGGCAAAGCAGATGCAACAATGCTAAATGCCTTGGCATCCAGTTCAAACTTTTGAAAATTAGTTTCATTATAGTTTTCAGGTTTTTTAGGTTCGAACTTCTTTGAATCCTCAGCACTCGGCACCATTGGAACATGTGGTCCAAAGATACCCGACTTCCAACATCTGGTATTCTGTTGAGCAAGGATGTGACCCATCCTTCTCTACCAGATGTTATACTCATTGCATTTCAACATAGGTGGTTTGAAGAGTGAACCGATGCTATTGTTAGCATCTTGTGATTGTGATGTCATCCTGGTTGTTTTACAGGCACTGATTAATCAACTTTGATCGTGATTAAACCTTACTCTGTTTTTCAACAAAACGAACAACTATCAGTATCAACGATTGTGAGCTGAACTATTTATGTCAAAATGATTGTTAGATCAAATTTGACTATTCGAGCTCTGATACCAATTGTTAGGATCTGAGTTTCTTTTTTATTGTGTTTTTGTTTAAGAATTAATGAAGATGAACAAGTAGTTGCAGCGGAAATAAAATGGAAATAAACTTTGCACACAATCAAATAGGAGAAATGCTTTCAACACACATGTTTAAACATTGAACCGAGTGATTAAATTTATTTCAATCACTGATTACAACTATGCATGCATGTAATACAAACTCCCCCTCAGCCTGAGCTCACAGTGAAGTGTTCGTGCAGGAAGACAAGTGATGAAAGAGCTGATAGAACAGTACAGGGTACTGTTCTATTTATAGGCACGAGCAAACCACTGAAGCATCTTGGCTGACGTCACCATGAAAGTGACATCTAACCTCCTAACAACCTGAAACTACTGATCTAATACAAGCACTGTTTAGCTAACTACTGAATACAATACATTACAAAAGGAAAGACTAAACTACTGCTTTATCCTTCCACTGTTGTGACTCCAGCAGTACTTGGTTTCTTCAGTAGTTCTTGACCCATAACAGTAGATTGAGCATCAGGGCTTTAGTCTTCATCAGTCTTTATACTTGATCAGCAGTTGTAAGGCAGCAGTTATTGTAAAGGATTAGTGGATGGAGGTCATCAGATGTTAGAACCACTTTCAAGGGGAGAGAATGAAATACAAACATCTGCTTATTTTGGATCCACTGCTCTGATCCGGTTTTGGCTTTGATCAAGTGTTCCTCTGGTAGGGTTCAATCCTAACAACGTAGCTTAAACAGATGAAACAAGACTGGTACTAAATAGAAGAAAGCATAAAATGTAGATGTTTAGAAATCTGGTAGCTTCGTACGAAGGGGAGCTTCGTACGAAGGGAGCAATTCATGCCATCGTACGAAGGCAGCTGCCCTATATATATGTGAGTAGTGTCTTGGTCATTTGTAATGATGCGTGTGTAGCGTGATAGGTTTTTATACATATTTTTAGCCCTTTTTAACACTTTAGTCAAGTTTTAAATTTATAAAACACGATATTTTACTAACACTAAACACACATATGGGCAAGTGCACCCATCGTGAGCGTAGTATAGCGTTGGTAAGATACCGAGGTCGTCCAAGAACACAAGAGCTTTTAGTACCGGTTTATCCTTAACGTCTAATCAAATCAAAATTTTAGAAAAAGGTTTAAACATGAAAATAAAAACTAAAAATGTTGAAAATAAAAATGAAAACAGACAGACAAGATGAATCACTTGGATCCGACTCGCCTTTAGTGTAACCTTTGATTATTTCCGCACTTTTGCACTTTTTAAGAGATTATCTTAGTTATAGTAGTAGGCCCCTCTTTTGAAGGTGGCGTTGCCCTCAACCCAGTAGTTTGAGTCAGCAAGGATACAATCCTAAAGGGTTGGATTATTGAAAGATAATTAATTAAATTATTAATGCTTAATGTGGTA
Organism: Helianthus tuberosus; assembly: GCA_030545235.1. Lineage (NCBI taxonomy): Eukaryota > Viridiplantae > Streptophyta > Magnoliopsida > Asterales > Asteraceae > Helianthus > Helianthus tuberosus. Next base: position 157,972,446 of record CM060450.1, on the reverse strand, counting down.
GGCCCCTCTTTTGAAGGTGACGTTGCCCTCGGCTAAGTAGTTTGAGTCAGCAGGGATATGAATGGTGTAAATCTTTTATTTTATATAGACAGTAAAATAACGCCAAGACACCACGGACAAATGATAAGGAAGTTTCACCTTCAACATAAGAAACTAGTTATTAAAGTCATTAATACAAAACCAAATAAAAAGTGCGAAAAGATTAAAAATAAAAAGTATTACAATAAATGCTTGTCTTCACCAAGTGATGTAAGAGAATTAGGCAAACATGGCCTTTGATTGCCAAGAACTCTTACTATCAATCTTGGATCCCGAGACTTCTACACACACACTATGATGGATGATGGTGGTGGATGTGGGTTGTGATGGTGGTGGAGGGTGGGTGAAGTGTGAGAGAGGTGGTTTGCCAAGGGATGCCTTTGAAGTGAACCAAGCACCTCTATTTATAGCCTGCACAGAAGTCCGGACACGGCCCCGTGTCCACCAACTTTCTCTTTCTTCATTGATTGAAGTTTGTCTGCATTAGTAGACCATGCCCCTGTGTCCGCTGGGCACGGCCCCATGTGCAGAAGTGTATCTGTACTATCAAGATTTGCTTGGATTTTGCGAATCTTAGCATTGACCACGACCCCGTGTCCGCTGGGCACGCTCCTATGTTAGACACTTGGGCACACCCCCGTGTTTAATGAGCACGGGGCGTGTTCAGCCCTCTGATCTCTTATTTTTGCTTGGGAAGATGTTGTCGAGGGGTCGGGCATGCCACGTTTATTCCTTTTCTTGTATTATTGTTAGATTTGGCTGTATTTTTGCTTTTTTGTTCATTTAAGCTCATTTATCCCTGAAAATATAAAAGGAAGACAAAATCACACTTTTTCCAACATTAGTACTTAAAAAGGATTGGTTTTATGCCTCATTTGATGTAATTTATATGTTGCATTTTACACACATCAAATACCCCCACACTTGAATCTTAACTTGTCCTCAAGCAAATCTCTTTATAATGTGGCTTACACACCCAAATGGAATGGGTAGAAGAGAAGTTTTTGGGCTTGTCTTGAGTGTCAGGATTCCAAGATCTTCATTAGGTTTTATTTTTATGTTATTTACAATCCTATTCGTTATGATTTATTTAGAACATTACATAAGAGAAATTACTTATTTGGGCATAACATGCCTTTTTAAAAATTCCATTTATATACAAGTTCACATACCTCTCGGGAGATCACTCAACACTCGGCCGAAGATGTATTTTTGTGAAACACTCGGGACCGGCATGGAACTTACTTCTACCATATGTTTGCCAAGCAATCAATCCTCCTCCTTTTTAACTATTAACCTTTGTAAATATCAAGAGGACTTTGGGAAAGGGTTAGGCTTGGGTTAAAGGTAGGTGGTTTTGGGTTAGTGGTTAGTAGAAAAGGGCGAAAGGCGTAAAAAGCGTCGGTTTTCGTAAAACTTTTTATTTTTTGACTTTTTATTTTAATGAAGCAATTTTTCAAACAAAGTTCTTTTTGATGAACTTGTTTGTTTATTTCTTGACTTCATTATCATTTTTTTTATAAGGAATGTCTCATGAAAACCGAGCTTTTTACTAAAATAAAGGGTTTAAAATGAAAAAAGGGTTTTGGTGGGTAAAGGGTGTTTGTTTTGTGGGTTTAGAAATGAAAAGGTTTAGGCTCAAAGGGGTTAACTACGGGGATTTTGGGTAGGTGGTAAAAAAAAGAAAAATAATGGTGTTGAAAGAAAAAGGGGTTAGTCCTAATGCCTCCATCATTTACTTACTTGGGTTTAAGTTGGTAAGGACCGGGAATGTATCGTCATGGCAAGTTCTAGAGTCGTAAGAAACCAAGCGGCTATTCACACAAGAAACGAAAAATGAGCATTTAATTTAATGATGTGTATTTGTATGCTCAATAAAGGCTTAAAACTGACTTTTTGTGGGAATGGGTTTTTATGTGATCAGGTATATATAATCAAATTTTAACTAGATTTGTCATGCCGTTTCATAATTTTCTTATGTTGGTTCTTTTTATCACGACGCTATCGGTTGTAAATTTGTAAAAATATAACCTTTTTAGAACTTGTTATTCTCAAATTAAACCAAGACAAGTAAAAAATTAAAAGTTTTTGAAAAAAATTGGGATGTTTAGCGGTTCCAATAGAGTTTTATGTAAGGCTTGTAATTAGGACTTGCAAAATTCAAGGTTTTAGCACCCCCCCCCCCCCACACTTAAATTACACATTGTCCTCAATGTGTCCCAAAAATAAGTTTTTAGGTTGATTGAATGTGTAAAAGGTGTGTTAAAAACAAAATTTTATGTTACTGGGCATCTGGTCACAGCCCCGTGGTGTCCGGGCACGGCCCCGTGTTCAGGTTGCCAGTAATAAAAAGTATCAGAAAGTAACAGAAGGCTGGGCACGGGGGCGTGTTCAGCGAACACGCCCCGTGTCCAGTTACCTGAACTGAGCATTTTTCTACAGATCCTTGAGCACGGGGCCGTGTTGGCTGGGCACGGCCCGTGCTGAACTTGCTGTAATGAAGAAAAATTGTCAGGAGGCTTTGTTTTTGTGCATGGGGTGTTGGTTCAGGTTTCCCTTAGTATCCTTCACCATCCTGAGTGTGTTTTACCCATTACAACATCTTCCAAATACCAATTTAATTAAAACCCTCATTCATTAATTAGAGAGAGTTACAAAAAGTTCCTAATAAAAACATAAACTAAAACTTAGATAGGTAGGTCAAGTAACACAAGAAATCTAAAACCGCAAAGAAGTCCTAGCCTATAGTTTATTTTAAGAGCAAAATTTCCAACAAAAATAATTTTCTCGGTTGAATGAGGCTTGAAGAACTTCTCCTCCTGGCATGGTCCCTCACACGTCGTTGAGCCATTCTTTTATCTCTCTAGGGAGAAGAAAAGCGGGCTCATTGGCATCATCATTTTGAGGGGGTGTAACTTCCACTGAAACTTCTTGCAAGTTGTCAAGAGGAGGTTCCGCGGGGATGTCATCCCATCCGGTGGGGTTATTGACTCCAAGTGCTAAGTTCTAATCCTCTTGGGGAAGGATTGGTTCCATGGGAGGTGTCACAAGAATGTTCAACCTCTGGTGCAGGAGGTTGATTTCTTGGAAACTATTTTCCAGCCCCACCGTTAGATAATTTATACGGTCGATTAGGACCTCTTCTACGGATGTCATTTCATCAAGAGCTTCTTATAGTGCCACCACGTAGCGTACAAGAGTTGCTTCGATTGAAGGCCTTTGTTCCCTTCGACTGTTTCTGGAATGTGCTGAAGAGGTTCCACTGTTTTGGCTAGACATTCTACGAAATAAACCAAATAGAGTTCATTTTAGTGAAACAGTACCTCGGACACGGCCCCGTGCTCAATGAGCACGGCCCCGTGTTCACCTATCTGCAGATTTTTGGAACAAAGAATCTTAGAGTTTCAAATTATTTTTCTGTCTTTTGAAGCATTTTTTAGCAGAAATAACTTAAAACAATGTTGTAAAACTTATTTTTAACAAGATTCCTTGAATAAAAATCTAACAAACATCACAATAAAGCTTGAAACCATGGTGATTTCAAGCTCTAATGGAGTTGTTGAGGGGGAAAATTGAAGAAGACGGCAATGGACAAAAGTAGAAAAGACAAGATGGTTGTTGAGAACCTTCTTTAGAATATACCTAGGATGGTATGTGTGAAGATCCCACCAAATCTCTGTCTTTGGAGTGGTCCAAATGTGCAGGAATCTTGCTGCCTTTATAGAAAACGACAACACGCTGCACATGGCCCCGTGTCGGCTGGACACGGCCCTGTGTGCAGACAAGATTCTGACACTTTTTGTCCGTATTCTTACCAATAGTCAGACGAGAATCTTTTGGTGGACACGGGGGCGTGCTGACCTGGACACGGCCCCGTGTCTAGAAGCTGTTTATGAAGTTTTGTCTATTTTTAAGGAATTTATCCGAATCGGGTGGTTCCTTACTGGAGGGAACAACACCGAAGTGCCTGAGATACCTTAGTTGCTCTAGATTTAGACGAGAACGCAAGAGGTTATCGGAAAGGGTGATTCCTATGCTATATGTAGGTGGACAAGTCCAACCCTTATCCGGGCTCTCGTTAAAGAAGGTGTATGTCAAATCGCTCAGGTCTATGTGTGCATCGACGAAAGTCGATGGGGAGTCCTTCACGGCACAATCGACACAGGGACGACTATTGCTCAAGTCTTCGCAAGAGTTAGAGGTGATTTCGGGAACAACGAAGTTGTTTTTATCCGAATGCGATCTCAATAATTCTTCTTGGGTATTGTCTTGAGATGAATTAGTTATGTCCATCTCAAGCTCTTTTATCCAATCAAGAATTAGATCTTCCATTTGAAATAATTCGTCAAGAAGCATTTCATCTAGAAGGGACGATTGAGAGCATTCGAGGGAGAGATAGGGATTATTTTTACTTTCACCCCTCTTAAGGCTTCAGGAAAACAATGGGTCTATATAGTGGGGCTTGTAGTTTAAAAAATAACATTTTAAATCTTTATGAGTTCCCCCACATATTTGACACCATGTACCATAAGAGGGCCGGAAGTAAAAATAATCAGTATCGCTCATGTTTGTGTCAGAAATTACCAACCGTCGGGATCTTACGGTTCTGTTTTCAGTATCTGATACTTGGGCACGGGGCGTGTGGATTGGGCACGGCCCCGTGTTCAGCTACTGTCTGACTTAAAACAGAATTGCCAGTACCAAAGATTGGGCACGGGGCGTGTTCAGCGGGCACGGCCCGTGCTGAGTTCTTCAGAAGCTGAAAATTTAAGAAAAATCCTTAAAAAAACAAAAAAAATAAGAAAAAGGATTAGGTCGTTGATTCCTAACTTTCTTAAAATCCTTGTGTCCCCGGCAACGGCACCAAAAACTTGATGCGTGTGTAGCGTGATAGGTTTTTATACATATTTTTAGCCCTTTTTAACACTTCAGTCAAGTTTTAAATTTATAAAACACGATATTTTACTAACACTAAACACATCGTGAGCGTAGTATAGCGTTGGTAAGATACAGAGGTCGTCCAAGGACACAAGAGCTTTTAGTACCGGTTTATCCTCAATGTCTAATCAAATCAAAATTTTAGAAAAAGGTTTAAACATGAAAATAAAAACTAAAAATGCTGAAAATAAAAATAAAAATAAAAACAAAAACAAAAACAGATAGACAAGATTAATCACTTGGATCCGACTCGCCTTTAGTGTAACCTTTGATTATTTCCGCACTTTTGCACTTTTTAAGAGATTATCTTAGTTATAGTAGTAGGCCCCTCTTTTGAAGGTGGCGTTACCCTCAACCCAGTAGTTTGAGTCAGCAAGGATACAATCTTAAAGGGTTGGATAATTGAAAGATAATTAATTAAGTTATTAATGCGTAATGTGGTAGGCCCCTCTTTTGAAGGTGACGTTACCCTCGGCTAAGTAGTTTGAGTCAGCAGGGATACAATCCTAAGTAGCCGGGTTAATGTATTAATAGTAGTTTACATATGAGAGGATCAAGAAATTCGCACCCCCGCCATCCAATGCCAGTGGGTATTGAAGGAGGTCCTACTAAGCTTGACCCAGGTCCTTGCAGGATCTATACACTGAACAAGGCAAGACGCTTACCAAACCATTCCCTTAACCCCCCCGACCAGGTAGCCAACATATCTCTATATAGACCGTAGAGATATGAATTGTGTAAATCTTTTATTTTATATAGACAGTAAAATAACGCCAAGACACCACGGACAAATGATAAGGAAGTTTCACCTTCAACATAAGAAACTAGTTATTAAAGTCATTAATACAAAACCAAATAAAAAGTGCGAAAAGATTAAAAATAAAAAGTATTACACTAAATGCTTGTCTTCATCAAGTGATGTAAGAGACTTTGGGCAAAACATGGCCTTTGATTGTCAAGAACTCTTACTATCAATCTTGGATCCCGAGACTACTACACACACTCTATGATGGATAATGGATGATGGTGGTGGATGTGGGTTGTGATGGTGGTGGTGGTGGAGGGTGGGTGAAGTGTGAGAGAGGTGGTTTGCCAAGGGATTCCTTTGAAGTGAACCAAGCATCTCTATTTATAGCCTTCACAGAAGCCCGGACACGGCCCCGTGTCCACCAACTTTCTCTTTCTTCATTAATTGCAGTTTGTCTGCATTAGTTGACCACGCCCCCGTGTCCGCTGGGCACGGCCCCGTGTGCAGAAGCGTATCTATACTATCAAGATTTGCTTGGATTCTGCAAATCTTAGCGTTGACCACGGCCCCGTGTCCGCTGGGCACGCCCCCGTGTTGGGAAATAGAAACTTCTACAACTTTGTCTTTTCTGCAGACACTTGGGCACGCCCCCTTGTTTAATGAGCACGGGGCGTGTTCAGCCCTCTGATCTCTCATTTTTGCTTGGGAAGATGCTGTCGAGGGGTCGGGCAAGCCACGTTTATTCCTTTTCTTGTATTATTGTTAGATTTTGCTGTATTTTTGCTTCTTTTGTTCATTTAAGCTCATTTATCCCTGAAAATATAAAAGAAAGACAAAAGCACACTTTTTCCAATATTAGTACTTAAAAAGGGTTAGTTTTATGTCTCAGTTGATGTAATTTATATGTTGCATTTTACACACATCATGTAACTTTGAGCAGAACTTGAGGCGAAGCTCTACCCGTTCGTTTTCATGGTTTTATTACTGTCAAATATCAATAGAAAAAAACTTATAATTACATCTTTGTGTTTCAATTCACACACGTGATTGGATTCCACACAACTTACGTGTTCCTATGCATTCAACGGTCAAGGAATCGATCCAGGATTCGAATCCACAACTAATATTGGACGTGACTTTGTTGATAGAGATTAACTAAATCGATTTCTAGTGATTTTGGTTATCAATTTTTTGTGGAATAATTATTATTATTCTGTTTGCTAAAAAGCTTGTTTAGCTTTTAATTTTGAATTGTTTTTTTTATTTTTTTTATTTTGACAAAATAGAGTATATCCTATCGCTGCCTTTATTATATTTTAGAAATATTATTGTCCTTTATTTATTGATGACAGGTTAAACCATCTGAACTTATGTGATATCACACATCCCAATTGAACTAGCCGGTGATGGGCTGGTTTGGTTTGGTTCTTCAATTATGTTGGGTTTTTTCTAAGATGAGGTATACGTCTGAAAGGTTCGATGTATTAAAACATTTTTACTTGTAAAATATTTTTGTTAAGATCTTTGGAGTTGTTTTTAATTTATTTATAGTTTACATAAATAACTTATGTGGTTTAGGAATCCATACTTTTTATGTGATTTTAGCAGCAAATCTACAATGATCCTGCTTATTTTGTTATGGGTACATATTTATTTAGTGAATTATATTGACATTGTAATTGTTTACTTCCATCTCCCTTTGTAGGAGTCAACTCACCCAAGGTCGTAAGTTGTTAATACATTAGAAATGATTTGAAAGGTTGTTCACAAGGTAAGCACATCCATCTACTTTGTATAGTAGTATTGTAACAACCCGCACGTTCGTGCGTTGTTACTACTCGCTACACTCGTTACGCCTAGCACCAGAGATTCGGATCATAATGTAACTATATCGCAAGCATCGCTACTTCGAAGTATATTCGCATATTACGCATATTTTATCGCTATTACAACACCATTTTCGCATAATGCATCAACACAAACATTAAAGCTAACAATGACTCTACGAGTGCGTACTACCTCATTGCCCGTCGTGACGATGATGGCAATACGAGTGAGTAGTACCCCGTTGATCATTGTAGCATGACACGTCTGATCGCACATACTAACACTCACGATGACGTTGAGTGAGGACCTATTCTACCCTCCTCGATAGCCGTGATGTGTCGCAAGTAACGCAAACTCGAAACGACGCCCGACTATCACAACGTAAACTGGGGAATGTAAATACGTATGTACGACCTTTTGTGATTAATTATAATAAATATACGAGTATGGGTATGAAAATGTGTAACCAAACTATCGCGACGCTTAACGAACAAAACGAACATCGAAACGCCATTCGCAGGAGACCACCGATCGAGTGACCACTCGATCGGGTGGCCATCCGATCGGATTACCACCTGATCGGACAGCCACCCGATCGGACAGCCATTCGATTGGACAACCATCCGACCCATTGCATTTCTCTCCTTCACTCCACTTTACCTATAATTACCATTTGTCACATCACTTGAACAGTGATGTGACAGCTCTCACTCGACCAGCACGCTTTTGGGGCATTTTCACTCGATTTCTCGCAAATCTTGTAAGTTTTCACTCTAATTCTTGTACTTCTATGATCTACACATGATTCTACACCTTTCTATCTTTTGAATCTTAACTTTTAACCGTGAAATCACTAGATTTGAGGTGTTCTAGGGTGATGTCATCATGGAGTTATATGAACTTCAAGTTTTGGCATCATTCCATCATGAACAACACAGATCTGAAGGATTTTCACAAGATTAAACAAGGTTTTCACTCAGATCTAAACATTTTCATGGTAAAAGAGACTGAAAGAAGGATTTCCAACTTTCTTTCAACTCTTTTACACTCAATGCACTCAAAACCGATGGAAACGGAACTCGTTCTGATCTTCTACACATTCTTAGCGAAGTGTCGATTCAGAGATCTCAATTTCCTCAAAAGAGACATTGGATTTCGGGTTGAACATAAACATCCGTCTCGAATAGTTAGCTGATCGGGTTGGGGTGATTCCCGTCCGATCGGGTTACCTGAGTCTTGATGGGGTTTCTGTTGTTCAATACGTAGTCATACCGTCTCCGTCAAGCTACCAAACTTTCAAAATCATCAAGTTGCAGAACGATCAGACAACGGGACGGATTGCCGCCCGATCGGATTGCCGTCCGATCGGATTGCCATCCGATCGACCCGTCATCCGATCGGACAGCACAGGATTTCTACACTTAAACAATTTTCAACATTTCAATGCACTACTAGTTCTAACGAGTTGCCACCCGATCGGATTGCCATCCGATCGAGTGACCAACCTGTTATGAGCTAGTTCCCACAAGTGTCTCGCTAATCAGATCACCGTCCGATCGAACAGCCTCTCGATCGGGTTGCCACCCGATCGAACGACCGTTCGATCGACCGACCTGAAAGATAGAGATACTTCTATGCTTTTAAATGCCACAACAAAAACTTCAAAGGACAAGCCATCACACACAAACGAATCCAAACCAATAGATGTCCGACCGACCGAGTGGCCGTCTGAATGAACAACCACCCGAGCGAGTCGACATCTGCACGAGTGACCGACCGGTCGGATTGCCATCCGACCGGATCACCACTTTGCACTTGGAACTTTCAACTCATCATCCCAAACGAGTGACCATCCGACCGGATTGCCATCCGATCGGATTGTCACTAGTCAATGGTCATTCCAGACGAGTGACCATCCGACCGGAATGACATCCGATCGGATTGTCACTAGTCACTTGTTTCACTTTTCACCGTTTAACGCGCCGCTCATCGCTTACGCTACCATTCCATGATCAGGCTAACTCAGACGCGTTCTCAATCAATCCAATCAAGTTGTGTTTACTTGCTGAACAAGCACTGTGAGTATACTTGAACCCTTTTTGCTTTTGCACTTTTGGGTGTAACATACGTTGCTATCAAATCGAATCACATCAAATGCTTAAACTATTTATCACTTGCGAATGACTTACGTGCATATTTATACGTGATGCTAGTTACATATGTGCTAGGACTTATACTCGCAACGTCCCACCATGACTAGTATAGTACTATTGCGCCCGACGGGGTCTAGTTTGCCATCGCGTATTCGAGCATCGAGGACTTAGCTGGTAGTATCGGTTTTTTGAGTATATATGTCGTGTATCCCGTTTTTGTATGTAGGAATTCGCAGCACTTTTAATCTATTATGATATTACATATCTAACCTGTATACTCGCCAATACTTTTGTATTGACTTTATTTTAACGTATGTTGCAGGATTAGACGCAGGCTACCTCAAATCAAGCTAGGAAGTCTAGAAACTCAACTAAAATCTAGGTTGTCGGATTTGTATTGTTCGAGAGAACACAAAATCTGTGATAACTTATGTGACTGTATTTGTTTATTAGTATGGGATAATGAACGCATTAAATACTGTCACTAATAGTTGTTATGGATTCTCCTGAGCAATCTGATTCGCCTAGTGGCGCGCCCCGATGATTCCGCCATCGGTTGGGGTGTGACAGATTGGTATCAGAGCCATAACTATAGGGAATTAGGTAAGACATTCGACCTAGTCCAGGTTGAAGTCTTAGCAATGACCTAGTCTATAGTCTAAGTACCAACGAGCTGACTTCGTGCAAACCTAGTGGGGTTTGTATGGGCCTACTTTGATACTCTCATTCGAACTCGCTAAAACTACATCCTTGTGAGAACACCGCATACTACAGCTTCACACGAGGAAAGCTTTTCCTAAAGCTTAATACTACATAGCCTTTCCTAAGGCTGACACAATACACACGTTTTACGATACTCGCATAACACCCATGAGTGATCGTGTCGAGATGAGGTGTGAAAACCAAGAACTCTCGATAGGTCGCTCACCCAGCGCATTATTCTAGCACGAGAAACTTCTGTCGAGTCAGGAGTGACATCCATAACTCGACGGAAATCTCCATTTCAATCCAGTGGAACTCTCGGATTTGTTTCGATGAGCACAACCACAGCTAGGAACGAAGTTGTTAAGTCAGGGGTGAAGCCTATACCTTAATGACCCGTTCCATTCCCTAAAATGGTTTTTGAAAAGCTCTCACCAAAGACCCGACTATATCAAATGACTCGAGTCGCGTGATGAATAGAAAGACGAATGCCATGAGCTGCATCCTAGTAGAAGCATAGTCTACTAGGTCAACGCACGTGCATGAACTCGTACAGTATAGTTGGATGACTTTGGGTAGTCGACGCCTAAACACCCAGGGCATTCTATCGAATTTTCTAGCCTACGATTCACCGGTTTGACGCTTGTTAAACTTATTTACGCTTACGTGTTACGATTTAAATTTTTATGCTTTAACGATTTCCCCGATTTATCGATTTTACGCTCCCCGCTTTATGAATGCACAACTCGCACGGCCATCGCAATCTAGAACGAAAACCGAATGTTCGCAACAAAACTAAAGTCCAACGACCCGCTCTCTCTTTTCATCGCGTTATCTATGCAAATATGTGAATAGATATCGCGACTATATATATATATATATATATATATATATACAAACAAAATCGCTTACGTATGAGAACTTAGGATTTTTGTGTTTCCTATGTGGCTCCTATGTGAATACGTATTACTATACTACCTGCAACAAGTTTTGAACGCGCTCAAACCGCAACGCAAAACCCAAAATCATTATGATCGAATCTCACTCCAAGTCTCTCTCTGTCTAGATGCCTTCCAACAACTCTGCTTCGAGAATGTCAGCGAAGAGACGAGCCAAATGAAGGGACAAAAAGAGGATTGCTTCACTTGTGACCAGGGAAGTGGTCAAAGTCATTCCTCAGATTGTCACACAAGTGCACTCTCTTATCAACTCTCGAACTTCGGAAGACGTTAAGACAGAAGAGCCGCAATCTGCTTTTCTCTACAAACACTTCAAATCTTGTGACCCGATGGTCTTCACGGGTGAAGGAGGTGTTTCTCAACTACTCCAGTGGTTCGATTCTGTCGAGGTGACTCTTCGTCAGAGTGGGTGCCCCGAACACTTTCAAACTACTTGCGCTACCGGAGTATTTCAATCGCGAGCACTCGACTGGTGGACTGCCGAACGCAACAAACGTGGGATCCACGCAGCTTATGCTCTCTCTTGGGACGAGCTGAAAGAGCTCATGAAGAAAGAGTACTGCCCTCCCCACGAAGTCCAGAAACTAGAAGACGAATTTTGGGAAATCAAACAAGTCAAAGGTGACAATACTGGCTACACCGCAAGGTTCAAACAGCTTAGCACGATCTGCCCAAGTCAAGTCAACACTTCAGAAAAAGCCATAACGAAGTACATTCGCGGCTTTCCTGAATGTGTGGCTGATTTTGTTGAAGCTGCAACACCTACTACCATCGAAGAGACCTACCGCTTAGCTGTAGAAATCAACGACAAACGAGTCTTGGACGGGTTCTTTTCCAAAAATCCCGTCAAACAAGCTCATCAAGCAATCGTCATTGATTCTTCTGACGATTCTGTCGACGATTCTTCTGACGATTCTGCCGACGATTCTTCTGATGATTTTGCCGACGATTCTTCCGACGATTCTGCCGACGACTCTGCAAGTGAGTCTTCAGACGAATCCTCCAATGACGACACCTCATCGCAAGACATCGACACACGAAACCGCAAACGAAAGATTCCAAGCTCGAACCCATCAACAACCGAACTGTTACAACCAGAACCTCTCCAAGCAGTTCCGGTGTTTCCAAAACGAGCCTAGACTGGAGCTCATCCCCAGTGTTACACATGTACCTACCACCACCAGGTTGGAGCTGACTGTCGCTATTGCAATAATTGCAACGGCTACGGTCACCTCACTCGCAACTGCCGCATCGCACCACGAATTTGAGTACAACAACCGCAGCTCCAGCAAAAGTCTTCAACATTAACCATTAAGCAAGCGTAGAATAATGTTGTAATGATACTATTTTCGACATTAATTTTCCTTGTGTTAATCTCACTCTGTTATTCGATGTTTATCACTACGCGCAATGTCGACTCTCGCACTCGCTTTCCCCTCGCGTTTTGCACTTAGCCTAGATTCACACACCCGCTATATACTACTATATCACGATATAATGTGTTTTACCCTCACTACACTCTTAGGATAAGGTACGATAAACGTGCAAGGAACGACTAATCACGGGTGCACATGGGATTAATTGGGTCAGTGCACGGAGATCGTAGCAAATTCTAATGGTGCCATAACATTAAAAGCATGGTCAAGCGTGGTGGATATGCCGCTGGTACTTCCTATATATAAGCGTCTTGACCAGATCGACAAGGTGTGACACCTAATCACGGGACTTAAGTAGTAGGGGTAACGCAAGGTGTGCTTTATCATACTACCAAGGTTTCATGAGGAAAGTGCCACGTGGAGTTGAACGTTATTTGACCTATTATACTATTGTGATTATTTTCAACACATTACACTCAATCGCAAGGCGTAACAATCAAACCGCATCACTGCGAGACTTTCGTAAGTCTGCCAACACAGCGCAATCGCCTCATTGATGGACTTTGGTAAGTCTACCCCCGCAGGGCAATTGCAGCGACGCAAGACTGGTCGTAAGTCTACATCGCAACTCAATCGCAGTTTTGCTAGAATCTATCACATTATCGCTAAATCTATCTCGCAATCGATATCGTTTATAAGGTGTATCACGCAAACTCTATCGCTTATCATGTGAATCTCTATCGCTTATCATGTGGATCGATATCGCTTATTGTGTGTATTGCTCAATCGCTCGTCGCCTATCGCTATCGCTATCGCCTACCGTTATCTGTGATAAGTTAGCACACATGACCTCGCTTCACGAAACGAAACTCATATGGCTAAAGCATGGTGGATACGCCGCTGGTACTTCCTATATATAAGTGTTTTAGCCATATCAGCAAACTTTCATGGAAAAAGGCTATGTGGGGTCTAATGTTAGTTAAGTTTTGTGGTGTTGATCAATCCAATCCAATCGAATCACATTAATCGGGCATATCACCATCGCTGGCATCGCAATAATCGTCGCTTATCGCTGGACGGTTGTCGCTATCGCTCATCGTTTACCGCTTTTTGCTTATCGCCGCTGCCATCGCTTGCTGTGTTAAGTTTACCTATGTGTTTGTGTTTGTGTTTGAGTTATCACTTATCGCTTACCGCTATCCCTCTCGCTTGCATCGCCAAACTGAGTTCGAAAAGGACTTCATCGCTCAGCTTGCTCAATTTTTCTCTTACACTTGGTACAACCATCTTTCGCTTGGACCAAGGGAATCGAAATCTATCAGTACTATGTCGACACACGTGACACTGCCTCACGGGACGGAAGCCATATGGCTAAAACATGGTGGATACGCCGCTGGTACTTCCTATATATAAGTGTTTTAGCCATATTGTCAAAATTTCGTGGGAAGGTGCCATGCGGGGCCGACTCTAAATTTAAAAATCTTCAATGTTATTTAAAACCTTGTTGAAACAAGGATTTTTCTTTATAAAACTTTTTCTAAAATCCTTTGTACGAAATGAGATCTTCTCGTCACGCTGATGTGACAAACGACTCAAGTTACGCCGTGTGATGAGAAAATTTCGTAAAACAAGTTTTGAACACTTCAAAAATCTTTTAATAACCTAACAAAACCCTTCCCATAGCGCTGGTGTGAACATCGATACAGTTGACGCCGCACCATGAGAAGATTTTCGTAAATTAAGTTTTCCCCAAATTAATCGACTTTTCAAAAATTAAAACGTTTCAGATCGCCTTTTGTGTGTATTATCATTCTGTGTTATACGAATCGTTGTATTCGCCGCTCTCGTAACATCTTCGCAGCACTCTCGCTCGTCGAATTTCAATCGACCGCTCGCTTATTTTTTATGTTTATCGCTACTCTCACTCGCATCACTCCTCACAACCCTTCTTGTGGATTAATTTCGGGACGAAATTTCCTAAAGCAGGGGAGACTGTAACAACCCGCACGTTCGTGCGTTGTTACTACTCGCTACACTCGTTACGCCTAGCACCAGAGATTCGGATCATAATGTAACTATATCGCAAGCATCGTTACTTCGAAGTATATTCGCATATTACGCATATTTTATCGCTATTAGAACACCATTTTCGCATAATGCATCAACGCAAACATTAAAGCGAACAATGACTCTACGAGTGCGTACTACCCCATCGGCCGTCGTGACGATGATGGCAATACGAGTGAGTAGTACCCCGTTAATCATTGTAGCATGACACGTCTGATCGCACATACTAACACTCACGATGACGTTGAGTGAGGACCTATTCTACCCTCCTCGATAGCCGTGATGTGTCGCAAGTAACGCAAACTCGAAACGAAACCCGACTATCACAACGTAAACTGGGGAATGTAAATACGTATGTACGACCTTTTGTGATTAATTATAATAAATATACGAGTATGGGTACGAAAATGTGTAACCAAACTATCGCGACACTTAACGAACAAAACGAACATCGAAACGCCATTCGCCGGAGACCACCGATCGAGTGACCACTCGATCGGGTGGCCATCCGATCGGATTACCACCCGATCGGACAGCCACCTGATCGGACAGCCATCCGATCCGACAACCATCCGACCCATTGCATTTCTCTCCTTCACTCCACTTTACCTATAAATACCACTTGTCACATCACTTGAACAGTGATGTGACAGCTCTCACTCGACCAGCACGCTTTTGGGGCATTTTCACTCGATTTCTCACAAATCTTGTAAGTTTTCACTCTAATTCTTGTACTTCTATGATCTGCACACGATTCTACACCTTTCTATCTTTTGAATCTTAACTTTTAACCGTGAAATCACTAGATTTGAGGTGTTCTAGGGTGATATCATCATGGAGTTCTATGAACTTCAAGTTTTGGCATCATTCCATCATGAACAACACGGATCTGAAGGATTTCCACAAGATTAAACAAGGTTTTCACTCAGATCTAAACATTTTCATGGTAAAAGAGACTAAAAGAAGGATTTCCAACTTTCTTTCAACTCTTTTACACTCAATGCACTCAAAACCGATGGAAACGGAACTCGTTCTGATCTTCTACACATTCTTAGCGAAGTGTCGGTTCAGAGATCTCAATTTCCTCAAAAGAGACATTGGATATCGGGTTAAACATAAACTTTCGTCTCGAACAGTTAGCTGATCGGGTTGGGGTGATTCCCGTCCGATCGGGTTACCTGAGTCTTGATGGGGTTTCTGTTGTTCAATACGTAGTCATACCGTCTCCGTCAAGATACCAAACTTTCAAAATCATCAAGTTGCAGAACGATCAGACAACGGGACGGATTGCCGCCCGATCGGATTGCCGTCCGATCGGATTGCCATCCGATCGACCCGTCATCCGATCGGACAGCACAGGATTTCTACACTTAAACAATTTTCAACATTTCAATGCACTACTAGTTCTAACGAGTTGCCACCCGATCAGATTGCCATCTGATCGAGTGACCAACCTGTTATGAGCTAGTTCCCACAAGTGTCTCGCCAATCAGATCATCGTCCGATCGAACAGCCACTCGATCGGGTTGCCACCCGATCGAACGACCGTTCGATCGACCGACCTGAAAGATAGAGATACTTCTATGTTTTAAATGCCACAACAAAAACTTCAAAGGACAAGCCATCACACACAAACGCATCCAAACCAATAGATGTCCGACCGACCGAGTGGCCGTCTGAACGGACAACCACCCGAGCGAGTCGACATCTGCACGAGTGACCGACTGGTCGGATTGCCATCCGACCGGATCACCACTTTGCACTTGGAACTTTCAACTCATCATCCCAAATGAGTGACCATCCGACCGGATTGCCATCCGATCGGATTGTCACTAGTCAATGGTCATTCCAGACGAGTGACCATCCGACCGGAATGACATCCGATCGGATTGTCACTAGTCACTTGTTTCACTTTTCAACGTTTAACGCGCCGCTCATCGCTTACGCTACCATTCCATGATCAGGCTAACTCAGACGCGTTCTCAATCAATCCAATCAAGTTGTGTTTACTTGCTGAACAAGCACTGTGAGTATACTTGAACCCTTTTTGCTTTTGCACTTTTGGGTGTAACATACGTTGCTATCAAATCGAATCACATCAAATGCTTAAACTATTTATCACTTGCGAATGACTTACGTGCATATTTATACGTGATGCTAGTTACATATGTGCTAGGATTTATACTCGCAACGTCCCACCATGACTAGCATAGTACTATTGCGCCCGACGGGGTCTAGTTTGCCATCGCGTATTCGAGCATCGAGGACTTAGCTGGTAGTATCGGTTTTTTGAGTATATATGTCGTGTATCCCGTTGTTGTATGTAGGAATTCGCAGCACTTTTAATCTATTATGATATTACATATCTAACCTGTATACTCGCCAATACTTTTGTATTGACTTTATTTTAACGTATGTTGCAGGATTAGACCCAGGCTACCTCAAATCAAGCAAGGAAGTCTAGAAACTCAACTAAAATCTAGGTTGTCGGATTTGTATTGTTCGAGAGAACACAAAATCTGTGATAACTAATGTGACTGTATTTGTTTATTAGTATGGGATAATGAACGCATTAAATATTGTCGCTAATAGTTGTTATGGATTCTCCTGAGCAATCTGATTCGCCTAGTGCCGCGCCCCGATGATTCCGCCATCGGTTGGGGTGTGACAAGTATTTATATCATTCCAAAGTCATAGTTGTTACTCAGTTTGTGATTATTAAAAACGTTGTTCTATTTTCATCATTATAAGTTTGGTTTGTTTTGGCCTGCTTTTATTCTTTGAATATATTGATTCTATTTTGTATGGTACATATATTGGTCAATTGTAGTATTATCGGACTTTTAGGTTGTGGATTTGAATATTCATGTCTTATGTGCATATGTTGGGTAGATTTGGAACTCCATGTTATATGTGTATATGCATGGATGAGAGTATATTAACATTTGAATTTAAAAATTACATTTTGTACATATGTACACTTGCGTATACATTTTAAGCTTCATTTTATTAATGTAATGTTATGTTTTGTTAGGAAATCTTTACGAATCCGGTTGCAAGTATGGATTGAAGACGTTGGTTTCGGTTGCATGTATGAAGACATCGGTTCGGGTAGTTCTTGTATACCATTTTCATTTTTAGAGATATATGTATTTGTGTTACTTTGAAACTTTTATAATCTTGTGTTGCTTTGAAACCTTTGTAATTTAATAATCTTGGGTTCTTTTATATTGGTTTTATTTTAGTTTTGTTTTTTGTATATTACATTTTCATTTTTAGATAAATTGTTTATAAAAAGAATTTAAAAATATTTTTTTATAAAATTCTCTAGAAATTGAAACAAACACATTTTTTTTAGCTTAAACACCAAGAGATGCGGTTCTATAACCGCATCTCTTGAATACAGTGGGAAAAAGTAATTTATACTTAAATTGTCAAAAAGTTACGGGTCTAGAACCGCATCTTTTGGCCTATAGCCATAAGATGCCATGACATAAGATGCAGTTCTAAAACCGCACTTGTCCTAGTGTTTGTTATTCGATTCGATCCTAGAAGCTGAAAGCATGGAAGCTTAAAGCAAGGGGGAGCCTGAAGAAAGAGTTAAACAACGAAAGGGGGTGCTGATGGAGCTGTTAGAATCAAGGGAGAGTCTGTGGTGCTGAGAATGTCAACATTACTGAAAGACTCAGAGAGAGACAGAAAGCACGGAAGCTTAAAGCAAAGGGGAGCCTATGGAGTGTGTACTAGGTGTCGATCCTAATAGCTGAAAGCACGAAAGCTTAAAGCAAGGGGGAGCCTGAAGAAAGAGTTAAACAACGAAAGGGGGAGCTGATGGAGCAGTTAGAATCAAGGGAGAGTCTGTGGTGCTGAGAATGTCAACATTACTGAAAGACTCAGTGAGAGACAGAAAGCTACGAGATTGACTGCAGTAATATCCAAAGGGGAGTCTATGAGTACATAATGTCTATCACTTCCGTCAATCACTCAACGTAGCTTAAACAGATGAAACAAGACTGGTGCTGAACAGAAGAAAGCATAAAATATATATGTTTAGAAATCTGGTAGCTTCGTACGAAGGGGCACTTCGTACGAAGGGAGCCATTCATGCCTTCGTACGAAGGCAGTAGCCCTATATATATGTGAGTAGTGTCTTGGTCATTTGTAACTTTGAGTAGAACTTGAGGCGAAGCTCTGCCCGTTTGTTTTCATGGTTTTGTTACTGTCAAATATCAATAGAAAACAACTTATAAATACATCTTTGTGTTTCAATTCACACACGTGATTGGATTCCACACAACTTACGTACTTCGTACGCATTCAGCGGTCAAGGAATCGATCCAGGATTCGAATCCACATCTAATATTGGACGTGACTTTGTTGATAGAGATTAACTAAATCGATTTCTAGTGTTTTTGGTTATCAATTTTTTGTGGAATAATTATTATTATTCTGTTTGCTAAAAAGCTTGTTTAGCTTTTAATTTTGAATTGTTTTTTTTATTTTTTTATTGTGACAAAATAGAGTATATCCTATCGCTGCCTTTATTATATTTTAGAAATATTACTCTCCTTTATTTATTGATGGCAGGTTAAACCATCTGAACTTATGTGATATCACACTTCCCAATTGAACTAGCCGGTGATGGGCTGGTTTGGTTTGGTTCTTCGATTATGTTGGTTTTTTTCTAAGATGAGGTATACTTCTGAAAGGTTCGATGTATTAAAACTTTTTTACTTGTAGAATATTTTTGTTAAGATCTTTAGAGTTGTTTTTAATTTATTTATAGTTTACATAAAATACTTATGTGGTTTTGGAATCCATGCTTTTTATGTGTAGGATCGTCTAATGACCCGAACGAGTCGTTCAGAGGAGTTTTGATCTGTTTCAGATGCGGAAAATAAGAAACAGACATGGACACAGCTTGTAATTCACTTTAAACACTCTTCTGATTGATTTAACAACGATTACATTCAGAATTCAAACCGGCAGCACCTCGGTATGAATTTCAAGAACCTCTCCTAATGACATGGGATTCCGTTTGAAAGTGACAAGATAAATTTCAAGCGGAATAACCTGATGTGATTTCGCTTGAAATAGACATCTGTCATTTCAAGCGGAATAGCCCATTCAAGCGGAATCAGTTCCAATTACACTAAAATCTGCTATTTTCTCGTACAATGTGCCCTGATCTAACATATCTAGTGTAAGACTCGATACAAGACGAAGTCGACAGATGTATGCACCAACAGACTCCCCCTCAGATGTTGACGAGTCGTAAGTGTCGAGTCTTCTCATCTTCAGTCTTTATCAGTCTCTGAACAATACTCTTTCTAATCTTCTCTCGAATGTTTTCAGACTCCCCTACTTCAGGATCGTAATCTTGCTCTTCAAAATATTGTTCCAAAATCATGACCTGGCTCTTATCCAGCTCAGGTTATCTGCACAATCTCTACCTCAAAGTAAAATTTCACAAATTTAAACATTTCAACTTTATATATCATGACTCTCCCTCAAATTTCTGATGAACCATATGTAAATTTGTTTAGAACACATTTGATTAAAAACACACTCCCCCTCACAAAATGCTCATCATGTTTAGCACTTGGAATTTTGAAAATCAGCTCTCCAACATCAGTTGACAAAAATCTTTTTGAATTTTTCAAAATTTTAAGCTAAACACACCGAAAATCTTTTTGGATTTTTGATATAGAAAAAAAATAATAATGCTGTAAAGTAATATTTAATGACAATATTTTTGTGAGTATGTGTAAGAGGATCATATCAGTTTATGACAAGTCACAAGTACCGTTGAGCTTAGTTACACATTAAGAATTAAACAATTCACTTAGATTGTCGATATATTGATCCACTTAAATTCTCACACAAATTTCAACTAATTCAGGATATGAGTTAGATGTTTTAAGGACTTAAACTCATTCATGTGTCCCACTTCTTGAATATACTCCCGTATCCATATCCCAATATTCAGTCTTACAGGTGAGTATACCACAGATGATATCTGTAAGGGGTTAATTGCGAAACCGTGAGAGCTCAAGTCAGAACTTCCGTTCAGCAGAGAGATGACGGCTCGACTTTTGGTGGGTCCCCTTTAGAGGATCTTTTTTACAACTGCATTGATTAGCAATTTTATTGTCTTATCATTTTATGCTGAGGGCGGCGCTATGTTTCAAGCAAGTAGAAAAGTATTCTCCGGGGACTAGGCCATTGCTTCCGCAAAATCAGAAGTCCCGGGATAATACCCCAGATATCACTGAGCATAAAGACCTAGTATCTCAGAAAGAGGGACCTTTCAAATGAGATTTCAGGGGTTACCTATATATCCAAGTAGTGTTCCCCACAAAATAAGCAAGTTTGATTTTAAGTTTATATCCCGAAAAAGCTTACTAAATGTGTAAAAAACCTATCGGCATATCATCAGTGAGACCATTTAACTCTATTTAAACCATACAATTCTTTAGCATACTGTAACTGTCTACTGATGTACTATCATTTCCTCTTTTTCACAACAAACTCATTTTTGTATTTTATCATGTTTTTGACTTTTTCAAATTTTCTAATGTTTTTGGATTTTCTGAAAAATTTCTACTCCCCCTAAAATGCAAACACATTAAAAAAATTGAAAACAAACTATACAAGAAACTTGACAACTGATATCGAATCACCTCAATTCGCCATCCACTTGGCATAAACAATCAGAACCCCCCCTTTCAACAAACTATTTTCTCATTATGATTTCAAAACACTTAAGTTTGTTTTAACCAAAATGATTTTTCCGGAAAATAAGTTTTGTTAATTGATTTTACCATTTGTAGGTTAGGGGTTTGGTTCATCACATTGTCTTTTAACCGCTTGTAAAAATAATCCAATCAAGTTCAACCTAATGACCATGATTAATCATTTGTATCACAAACTCTTTTTCAATCACATGGCTTACCAACCAATACCACATATAGATTGAATTCTCAAGATGCCGATTCCTGATCCGCGATTACAAACTTGGGATCTCCGGCAAGTCCAGATTTTCAAGGAAAAAGAATTTCCACCCAAGTCTTACCAACCTTGGGTGTTTTTAACTCTTGTTCAGTAGGGTTATAAGTTGCTTTCTTTGTAGCATAAAAATCTTTAACCCCTTTTACTTTCCCATCAATCATCTTCCCAAAAATTTTCTTCACATTTCGATTAAAAGTTTTCTCAATATCAAATTCATTATTCTCAAAATAAAATTGATTCGAGATCTCCACATTACCAACCTTTTGTTTAACACTTTCATTCTTCAATGATGGAATTTTAACATCATCCATTGAAGTCACAGATTTTACTTCTTTAATCTCAACTTGTGGCTCCACTAATTTTGTGGAATCAGATTCATCGCCGACTTTCTCATCAACCTTCTTAACAACCCACATTTGATTGTCTTTTGCTCTCTTTTTGTAAAAAAATTTCTTTGAACACTCACCAACTTCATAAGTCGAATTTTCAAAAAGTTTAAATTTCTCAGTTGGTGGTTCAATATCAACAACTTTTTCTTTAAGTTTTTCAAATACTCCCTGTTTTGTCTTAGTATTCATCAGACAATTCCAAGCAATGTGACCAGTCTCATTGCACTTGAAACAGGTTCGAGTATCCTTTCTGTGAAAAACTCCAGTTCCTGTTCTCCTCTTTTCAGCAAGAAACTCCTGGTTTGATTGTCTCCAGAAAGGTTTCTTCTGTTCTTCTTCAGCACTTCCTCCTGAAACAAATTCTGTTTTTGTTTTAGAATTTTTCTCATTTTTATAATTTTCGGATGGAATAAAACCTAAACCTTTCTTTTTGAAATTACCATTATGGTTTGGTTTCTTTTGAAAACCAAAACCAGAATTGTAACCCTTTTTCTTGTTTAATCGCTGTTAGACTCTTGAAGTGTATTTTTTAGGTTTTCCAGTAAGATTTAAATCTTTTATTTCAGAAATATTTATTTCTGTCATTTTGAAAACCTTTTTGATCATTTCAAATCTAACACTTCTTGTTGGAAACTCTTTGTCAGAATATAATTTGTCAGAATCATTTAAAGTATATGCTACTTCGAATGTTTCATCATTCAAATTTGCTTTTGATAACAAAAACTCTTTACTATAAGCCCTTTTAACCATCGGTTTTGAACTGTTGACTGACGAACTTGACCCTCCAGACTCATACTTTGATTCAGACTCCTCATCAGTATCCAACACCTGATCGACCACCTTTTTTATTAACTCAGACTCATGATCAGTGTCAGATGATGTGAAAGTAACGTCAATGTTTTCTGGTAATTCATCAGTTGTATCGGTTTTTAACTTTATATTGACTGCTTTTTCGACTTGCTCTTCATTTGGTTTTCTAGGAGAATAACCTTCCCAGATCGGGGGGCGGACACTTGTTATAGCTAATAGTCGATTTCTTACCAGTATCTTCCTTCTTTGGCTTATCATCCTGAAATGCTTTGAAACCTGCAACAGTTGGATAAATTCGATCAATAAGATAATCAGAACTAGAATAACTTTGTAATAATCGTCTGATCATCTCATTCTCAATTTTCTCGGTCTCCAACTCTTGCTTCCACTTTGCACTTTCTTCGATGTAGAAGTTAATAGCTTTCTGCTTCGTCATCATCGTTGCATTCATCATCGTCAAAGCATTTTCTCTTTCAGAGTTTGTCTTTTGAAGACCAGTTACTGTTCTGTTTAAAACATCATAAGATTCCTTTACATAGTTGAGATTGAACAGTAATTTTTCTTTCATCTTCTCAAACTCAGCTAGCTTCTCGTCTTTTGCTGCACATTCCTTGCATGGTTCTAAACACTTTGAGCAAGGCTTGATAACTTCCACAATCTTTTCTACTTCAATTGTTTTCATCACCTCAACCATTTTTTCTGCTTCAGTTTCCTTTTCTGTTTCAACAACCTTCTCAGCAACAATTTAACTTCTTCCTTTTGAACTATCTCATCCTTTTCACTTTCAGACTTCATTTGCTTTTGATCTTTTGCTGCTCGATTCTCCTTCAGCTTCTCCAAGCAGTCTGCAAAATAAAAATGAAAACTTTCAGGAGAAAGACGAGATTTTGCAATATTAATATGTTTTTCTTCTTCATTATCACTACTGTCATCAGTTGGTGATTGATCAAACTCTACTGATTTGTCAGAATTATTATCCGAAAAACCAGAATCAGATGGTGTTTGATCAAATACAATTTCTCTTTCTGAACTCACATCTGATCTTTCTGAGCTTTCATCTGATGAAACAGATTTTTCATCTTCATTCTTCACACTAACACCAATAGATTTCATCCACTCGGTAAACATATCTGGTTCTTTCATGATCTTAGCAATGAAAGCTTTAAATTCTCCTTTTTCATCCACAAACATATCCCAGCTAAAACCTTCTGGTAACCTTTCATCATCTTGATTGATTAAGCATGCTTTGCTATCGGATGAAATGTATTTGTTCCAGCTAAAATCTTCTTGATTCACCAAACATGCTCTCTTTGAATCCTCTATCACTTTTCTACCATGAGCCACTTGTGGTTCTTGTTGTTGTTGTTGACCAACTTGTTGATATATGGCTTTCCGGTAGTAATCATCTTTTCGAAATGGATTCTTTGCTTCATTAGCTTCCCTATTCTTGCATTCTCTCTTAAAATGACCTTTCTCCGTGCATCGAAAACATGTAACTTTAGATTTATAAAAACCTAAAGTAGAAACGTGTGCATCAAGAAAATCATTTCTTCCAGTAATCAATTTGAACTTTTCTGCTCTTCTTAGGACACTAGCTAAACACCATTTGATGTCCATAAGCTCCATTTCTTCAGCATCTATCTGATCGTAATCCTCCTTTGTTAGCATAGGATTCCCGATCCGTCCTGCAACCAAACTTTCATAGGATAGTAGCACAGAACCAAGTAATGCCATGTGATCTTTCGCAACTTCTTCAGAGAAACTTTGACCATCAGGAAGATTCAAAGCAATGTTGCACTGTATCACACAACCATTTCCATTTTTTGAACTTTGAGAATGAAAACTTGAATTTGAACTCTTCGGATTAACACTTGTATATGAAGAAAAACCACTGCTGCTGTTTGGATTTGGATCAGCATTTCCAGATGACTCTCCAGCACTAAAAGCAGTTTGGATTTTAGGACTCTTTTCAATCTCTTGAACACTGCCTTTGTAATACATCTTCACATCTTGTTGACCACTTGGATTACTCATCCTCGCAATCTTCTGTTGTTCAAGATCTTATCCTTCAATCTTCTCAATGAACTGAGAAATCGTCAAACCATCATAAACTCTGGTGTTCTTTAAGATCATCAAGAATGTACCCCACTCTTTCTGAGGTAAAGCATCAGCTAATTTATCGACCCATTCTTCTCTGTCTTTAGTTATGCTTAACAACGACATAGAACGCACTAAGTGGCAATATCTTTCAATCAATTTCTTTGTATCTTCTCCTGGCAAACTTGTGAACAGATCAAATTCTTTCTTAAGCAATGACTTTTTACTTTTTATCATCTTATCACTTCCCTCAAACTTGATCTTAAGAGCATCCCAAATTGATTTTGAAGTTTTGTCATGTTGAAGCAGCACAAAGATGTCTTCTTTAATAGCTTGCTGAAGTAGACTAATCATCATCTTTTCAGCTCTGTAGATATCTCGTCTTGATCAGTGAATTCAGAAATTTCTTTCTCAACTTGCAGATCAGTACGCGGTATTTTTTTTCAAAATACACTCCCAAGATCTCAAGTGATTGGCTTGAACCTAGTTTTTAAACCAATCTTTCCAACCATAATACTCCTCAATGCTCATTAGCTTCGGGGGTTTTTGTGTAGTTCCAGTTTCGTTTTCCAAGTTCATGTTTTGAGTAATGGTAGCCGGAGTAGTCGGAGATGTTGCAAATGCGTTGTAAAATTCTTCACTCATGATTCCGTAAATTTTTCTCAAACAGACACTTTCAAGCGAGATATCACCTTCAAGCGAAATAACCTGCGAACAACCTTCAAGCGAAATCAAGATTTTCAAATATAATGTTGATTCAAGCGAAATACTTGTTTGAAGCGAAATCAGGTTTGCAATTTCAAGCGGAATCAAAAGAACCTTCTCAAGCGAAACCAGGTATATTTCAAGCGAAACCTGATATTTCGCTTGAAATGGCAACAATTTTTCAAACGAAATCTGATGATTCGTTCAAGCGAAATCTGGTTTTTAGTCCATTTTTATCAGATTTAGTCCGAATTTTAAGCTGATTTTCTCAAGGGTTTGTTAAAACACTGTTTTGCTTATGTTGTGTGAAAATCAGGCCATTTTGACCGTGAAAAGTAGTCCAATTGATAAAAGGAGGTGTAGATGTAAGAAATCGAGATGAACTCAAGCTGAAAACTGCAGAACTCCTCCTCCTGAGCTCTGATACCACTTGTAGGATCGTGTAATGACCCGAACGAGTCGTTCAGAGGAGTTTTGATCTGTTTCAGATGCGGAAAATAAGAAACAGACTTGGACACAGCTTGTAATTCACTTTAAACACTCTTCTGATTGATTTAACAACGATTACATTCAGAATTCAAACCGGCAGCACCTCGGTATGAATTTCAAGAACCTCTCCTAATGATTTCACTTGAGGCACTATATATAGACATGGGATTCCGTTTGAAAGTGACAAGATACATTTCAAGCGGAATAGCCCATTCAAGCGGAATCAGTTCCAATTACATTAAAATATGCTATTTTCTCGTACAATGTGCCCTGATCTAACATATCTAGTGTAAGACTCGATACAAGACGAAGTCGACAGATGTATGCACCAACATTATGTGATTTTAGCAACAAATCTACATTGATCCTACTTATTTTGTTATGGGTACATATTTATTTAGTGAATTATATTGACATTGTAATTGTTTACTTCCATCTCCCTTTGTAGGAGTCAACTCACCCAAGGTCGTAAGGTGTTAATACATTAGAAATGATTTGAAAGGTTGTTCACAAGGTAAGCACATCCATCTACTTTGTATAGTAGTATTTATATCGTTCCAAAATGATAGTTGTTAGTCAGTTTGTGATTATTAAAAATGTTGTTCCATTTTCATCATTGTAAGTTTGGTTTGGTTTGGCCTGCTTTTGTTCTTTGAATATATTAGTTCTATTTTGTATGGTACATATATTGGTCAATTGTAGTAATGTCGGACTTGTAGGTTGTGGATTTGAATATTCATGTCTTATGTGCATATGTTGGGTAGATTTGGAACTCCATGTTATATGTGTATATGCATGGATGAGAGTATATTAACATTTGAATTTAAAAATTACATTTTGTACATATGTACACTTGCGTATATATTTTAAGCTTCATTTTATTAATGTAATGTTATGTTTTGTTAGGAAATCTTTACGATTCCGGTTGCAAGTATGGATTGAAGACGTTGGTTTCGGTTGCAAGTATGAAGACATCGGTTCGGGTAGTTCTTGTATACCATTTTCATTTTTAGAGATATATGTATTTGTGTTACTTTGAAACTTTTGTAATCTTGTGTTGCTTTGAAACCTTTGTAATTTAATAATCTTGGGTTCTTTTATATTGGTTTTATTTCAGTTTTGTTTTTTGTATATTACATTTTCATTTTTAGATAAATTGTTTATAAAAAGAATTTAAAGAGAATTTTTAATAAAATTCTCTAGAAATTGAAACAAACACCAAAAAAAATATTTTTTTTTAGCTTAAACACCAAGAGATGAGGTTCTATAACCGCATCTCTTGAATACAGTGGGAAAAAGTAATTTATGCTTAAATTGTCAAAAAGTTGCGGGTCTAGAACCGCATCTCTTATACCCGCATCTTTTGGCCTATAGCCATAAGATGCCATGACATAAGATGCAGGTCTAAAACCGCACCTGTCCTAGTGTTCGTTATTCGATTCGATCCTAGAAGCTGAAAGCATGGAAGCTTAAAGCAAAGGGGAGCCTGAAGAAAGAGTTAAACAACGAAAGGGGGAGCTGATGGAGCTGTTAGAATCAAGGGAGAGTCTGTGGTGCTGAGAATGTCAACATTACTGAAAGACTCAGAGAGAGACAGAAAGCACGGAAGCTTAAAGCAAGGGCCTGTGGAGTGTGTACTAGGTGTCGATCCTAATAGCTAAAAGCACGGAAGCTTAAAGCAAGGGGGAGCCTGAAGAAAGAGTTAAACAACGAAAGGGGGAGCTGATGGAGCTGTTAGAATCAAGGGAGAGTCTGTGGTGCTGAGAATGTCAACATTACTGAAAGACTCAGTGAGAGACAGAAAGCTACGAGATTGACTGCAGTAATATCCAAAGGGGAGTCTATGAGTACATAATGTCTATCACTTCCGTCAATCACTCAACGTAGCTTAAACAGATGAAACAAGACTGGTGCTGAACAAAAGAAAGCATAAAATGTATATGTTTAGAAATCTGGTAGCTTCGTACGAAGGGGCACTTCGTACGAAGGGAGCCATTCATGCCTTCGTACGAAGGCAGCAGCCCTATATATATGTGAGTAGTGTCTTGGTCATTTGTAACTTTGAGCAGAACTTGAGGCGAAGCTCTGCTCGTTTGTTTTCGTGGTTTTGTTACTGTCAAATATCAATAGAAAACAACTTATAATTACATCTTTGTGTTTCAATTAACACAAGTGATTGGATTCCACACAACTTACGTAATTCGTACGCATTCAGCGGTCAAGGAATCGATCCAGGATTCTAATCCACAACTAATATTGGACGTGACTTTGTTGATAGAGATTAACTAAATCGATTTCTAGTGTTTTTGGTTATCAATTTTTTGTGGAATAATTATTATTATTCTGTTTGCTAAAAAGCTTGTTTAGCTTTTAATTTTGAATTGTTTTTATATTTTTTTATTGTGACAAAATAGAGTATATCCTATCGCTGCCTTTATTATATTTTAGAAATATTACTCTCCTTTGTTTATTGATGACAAGTTAAACCATCTGAACTTATGTGATATCACACTTTCCAATTGAACTAGCCGGTGATGGGCTGGTTTGGTTTGGTTCTTCGATTATGTTGGTTTTTTTCCTAAGATGAGGTATACTTCTTAAAGGTCCGATGTATTAAAACTTTTTTACTTGTAGAATATTTTTGTTAAGATCTTTGGAGTTGTTTTTAATTTATTTATAGTTTACATAAAATACTTATGTGGTTTAGGAATCCATGCTTTTTATGTGATTTTAGCAACAAATCTACATTGATCCTACTTATTTTGTTATGGGTACATATTTATTTAGTAAATTATATTGACATTGTAATTGTTTACTTCCATCTCCCTTTGTAGGAGTCAACTCACCCAAGGTCGTAAGGTGTTAATACATTAGAAATGATTTGAAAGGTTGTTCACAAGGTAAGCACATCCATCTACTTTGTATAGTAGTATTTATATCGTTCCAAAATGATAGTTGTTAGTCAGTTTGTGATTATTAAAAATGTTGTTCCATTTTCATCATTGTAAGTTTGGTTTGGTTTGGCCTGCTTTTGTTCTTTGAATATATTAGTTCTATTTTGTATGGTACATATATTGGTCAATTGTAGTATTGTCGGACTTGTAGGTTGTGGATTTGAATATTCATGTCTTATGTGCATATGTTGGGTAGATTTGGAACTCCATGTTATGTGTATATGCATGGATGAGAGTATATTAACATTTGAATTTAAAAATTACATTTTGTACATATGTACACTTGCGTATACATTTTAAGCTTCATTTTATTAATGTAATGTTATGTTTTGTTAGGAAATCTTTACGATTCCGGTTGCAAGTATGGATTGAAGACGTTAGTTTGAGTTGCAAGTATGAAGACATCGGTTCGGGTAGTTCTTGTATACCATTTTCATTTTTAGAGATATATGTATTTGTGTTACTTTAAAACTTTTGTAATCTTGTGTTGCTTTGAAACCTTTGTAATTTAATAATCTTGGGTTCTTTTATATTGGTTTTATTTCAGTTTTGTTTTTTGTATATTACATTTTCATTTTTAGATAAATTGTTTATAAAAAGAATTTATAGAGAATTTTTAATAAAATTCTCTAGAAATTGAAACAAACACCAAAAAAATATTTTTTTAGCTTAAAGTCCAAGAGATGCGATTCTATAACCGCATCTCTTGAAT
Organism: Helianthus tuberosus; assembly: GCA_030545235.1. Classification (NCBI taxonomy): domain Eukaryota; kingdom Viridiplantae; phylum Streptophyta; class Magnoliopsida; order Asterales; family Asteraceae; genus Helianthus; species Helianthus tuberosus. The sequence continues at coordinate 157,942,470 of CM060450.1, read as the reverse complement.
ACATTAGGAAAAAGTAATTTATGCTTAAATTGTCAAAAGATGCGGGTCTAGAACCGCATCTCTTGGACCCGCATCTTTTGACCTATAGCCATAATATGCCATGACATAAGATGCGGGTTTAAAACCGCACCTGTACTAGTGTTCGTTATTCGATTCGATAAACACCCTTATATCTATCAATTGTGTTGTTTAAGTAATTTATGTATTGGAAATTTGCTTATGCAGATTTTGTTGTAAAATAGAAGTTCAAAATTTCACATAAAAAGTTAAACTTGTAAAAAAGATTTATATATTTGTTGTTTCGACAGTCAACTTTTTTTTAAGTATTCTACCATTTTGTTTTATATTTGGGTTTAAATTTGGCGAATAAACCACTCACACTGCGCTTATGTGGTTTAATGTTTTTACGTCTATTTTTTGTCAGATTACTCAATTCCATTGCAACGCGCGAATTCTAAATACTCGTTCATATTAGTATCCTTGTTTTTATCTTTAAAAGTTGTATCAAATTCTTTTTTACCGTATATATATTATGATTATTTATTAACATATTTTGTTTTCCACTTATAACTTTTAAAATACGATGTTTTATAAAATTTCAAGGATATGTCATAGCGAAGTGTTTATTTTTATCTGCCTCTAGGTATAAATTTACTTAAGACTAAGTTGTGAATAGTAATGTACAAGTGATCAAAGCACAAACGTACATCTCATTAAAAATGTCTCACGCTTTTGTTTTTTTTTTTATATAAAATAACACCGTTTACCATTTTCATTATATTAATAACATAATGTATTGTTTCGTAAAGTTTTGAATATATCGTTGCGACTTGCTTATTTTATCTGTGTTTCGATCAAATTTTTAAGTCGAACGGGTCAAATATAATTGATTTTCTTATTCTTTAACATGACAATCCGAAACAAAATTTTAAATCGAACGGGTCAAATATAATTGATTTTCATATTCTTTAACAACGCAATCCGAAACATAACTCAATAACGTTGGTACCAATATAAAAATTTGTTTTTATGGTTTTTTGATCATTGTGAAACAATTGTATATATCCTTTTAGGCATATATTTTTCGTTGCAACATACTTATTTTTATCAATGGTTTGATCAAAGCTTTATTTAAAGTTGAGTGGCTCACATATAATGGATTTTTTAATTGTTTTACCATGACAATCTGAATCGATTCTAACTGACCAACATTGATATCAGTATCATTATTCGTTTTTATGGTTTTTGATCGATTTGAAATAAGAGTTGATATCCATTTGGACATATCTTTTTTGGTTTCTATATCAAGTGACGATATTGTATTGCCACTATAACGAAGCGAACCGATATTAATTAAATGTCCACCACACCATGCGAGAATCGCACTAGTTATTACCATTGATAATTCATGTAGCCCCCTCTAGCATCATGGGCACATTAATTAACTTTTTACCATTTATATTTTATTTTATAATATTTTTAACGTTATAATAGAAATTCCATTTATTAATATAGATGATATTATAAATTATTTAAAGGAAATTAATTTACAGCTCATGGATTAAAAGGTCTAAACAGAGCACTTGTCTAAAAAATAATTTAATTTGAATCATAGAAGGCAGTGGAGCCCACATGCAACAACCGAAGACTCTAAATATTTGATTTTGTTTCCAAAATTCTCAACCAGTCCAGCATGCATATGGGCTGGGCCCACTCCAAGATATGTCCCAAAGATCTGACCCCACAGCAGGGGCCCACACCACCAAAAACACACAATAAAAGTGATAAAATGTTCCACTAGAATACAACCCCCACTCAAATCATTCATATAATCTATAAAAGTAAAAGTTAACTAGTCAATGTAAATTACTAGTCAAACAAAATATTGTTTTTTGCGTAGTCATTTGTGTTTTCTTTCTAATAATTTCATGGAATTATTACGAATCTTGACACTACAACTGGTCCATGTTAGACAGACCTAGTGAATAATGTGAAAGGTAAATCAAACTCAACCAATACTCCACTCAAATGTTGGATCCCGAAAAACTATTTAGCAAAAGAAAATGAAAATTTTGATGACTCAGGTTTTTCCAGCTCGGGGTCAGCTATTAAATCTCTCAAACAACTCGACTTAAATTATTATTTACACTAAAGGTCCCAACACTCTAACCATCATATATCCAACCAGTTAAGATCAGTCATGTGAGAAGTAAATCAAACTTAACAGGTGGTCCGCTAAATTGATGGTCTAACCAAACTAAATTGAGCAACCCACAATCAAAGTTTAATCTGTTGAAAAAACAAGTGAGAATTTGAATTTCGTTTTGTAATAATATTATGTCATTATTATGATTTCTGACCCTCCAACCGACCCATGTCAATCCGGATTATGTCAATCATTTTAGAGGTAAATCAAGCTCAATGAAATAGTGTGCTCAAATAATAGCTTGGTTATCAATCTCAATGAAATAGTTTGCTCAAACAATAGTTTAACCAAAATGACTTAACTACACAAAAACACTTGTTTTGTTGATTCAACTTTCTTTAACTAGAATCCAGTGGTGGATCTACGGGGGTTTCTGGGTTTCCAGGAATCCCCTTAGTTTAGAAAAAAATTGAAAAAAGTAATGGAAATGTTGTATGATTTGAAAAAAATAGTGAGAGTCTATTAAAAAACGCACTAAAAGAAATTCCAAAGTCTGCCACTGTAAAATCAGTTCTTAAATCATGTGTCTTTAAAACCAACTCCACTAGATACAAAATTATTACTACCTCCGTCCCATTAAAAGTGTCCTATTTTGAATTTTCAAAGTCTTTATTTATAAACTTTGACCTTAAATAATTTTGTTTGTGTTAGATACTACTTGATGAAAGTTATATGATTTGAGTGTGTTTTACAAGTGTTTTTATCGGGTTAATTTTTATCAAGTTTTATATAACACAAAAAAATATATAATTAAAGTCAAAGTTTATAAATAAAGACTTTGAAAATTCAAAATAAGACACATTTAATGGGACGGAGGGAGTACAATTTACAACTAAAGTTCCCTATAATGGAAAAAGAGTGAGAATTTGAATTTTGTCACCAACATGATATCATAATTCATAACCACTGCAATTATTTAGCCTCCCACACTCATCCCAAAAGAACCAAAAGTAGTCCCCTAACATTTTGACTATCCCAATAAACCCCCCAAACTTTTTCCTTTTTTTCTTTTTTCTTCTCTCTCTGTGTTCCTGACAAATTCTTCCTCACTTTATTCTCTATTTCTTTCTCTTTTTTCATTTTTCTTTTCCCTTTTTTTCTTTAGTTATAAATTCCTAAAAAATCGTGCTACCGGCGCACACCTAAACAAGCACAAATTACAACTCCTAAAGCATGACAAAATCTAAATATATACACACTTGCATGTCATTCATCATATATGATATCATACACCATAGAAATTGGTGAACTTCAGTCTGAATCTTCACTGTAAATCTACTTTCCGGTGGTTCAAACACCAAGAAGATGTGTGAATCAGTGTTTTCCGGCAACCATTGTCATCCATACAACATGCAAATGGGTGGTGATCTTCACTCCATTGCTTACTTTACTGATCATCACAATCTTCATCTTCTTAATAGAGACATCTCTCACTGTAAGTATTTAACATTTTAGATCATAATCAACTTCAAAACACCATCAAAAGTGTGTGTTGGTGTGCAATGGTGAAGCTTGACCCGAATGACGGGGTCGAAAACGTATATACCCAAAAATTTCTATACGAAAACTATATATATAACACTACTGAGTGAAAAGTTCGGGGGGGTCGGGTACCCCCTCCCGCCCCTTCTATACTTCGCCCCTGCCGGTGTGTGAGCTGGCCGCTAAAGACGCTTGTGTATTTATTTGTCAGTCAAACAATATACAAGGCTATACACAGGGAAAGCCTGATGACACTGATACTAAACCAGTATCAGGCTTAACCTTAATATACCATATCTAGTACATCCCCGCAATTTGAAGTGTGTGTACGGTGTGTCAGTAAAACATTATACAAGGAAAGCCTAACAGCCCGGATCACGCCCCCAAACCATTACACCCCGGCGTTATTGGGTATTATTCGCGAAAAAAAAACCCCTTGGCTTGGTTTGAAAAACGTTGAAGGGGGGAAATGTTAACCAATCAGATTAGAGATTCTATTTGCTTGGCCAATAAGATTTTTATGTGTTTTTTCTTTATTTTATTTACTACAAAACATATTGCCCAATAATGCCCCATCCCCACTACACCATTTTAGAAAACGCCCAATAATGCCCCTTTACTGACTGGACCGCCACATGGTGTAAAATGCCCTAGGATGGGGGCATTATCTTCCCCTTCCACTACACATATGGTCTTAATATTTAATATTTAATATCTAAAACTCTTCCGCAGTTTGAAGTGTGTGATACGGTGTGTCAGTAAAACATTATACAAGGCCATATACTTTTTTTTTTTTTTTTTTTTTTTTTTTTTGAACGGCGGCGGGATAGGGCTCAGTGGCATGCCTCTTCATAGCCCGGGTATGTAATACCCCCCAGACGGAATTACAACCGTCCATTGTTAGTTTGACGCTCGAGGGGTGGCGCCAAACCGTTCCAGGAGGAAACCGACATAAGTCGTAAAACCCCCTGACTTGCTGTATTCCATTAATGTTTGCAGGCAGCAAGATTCGAACCCGGGTATCTCCCAAAGGGATAAACCTGGGGTGCCGCTGGACCATAAGGTCTTTGGGACCACAAGGCCATATACAGGGTAAGCAATTCTCCACTTGTGGTGGAGTGGTGGAAAGGATTTGGTTTTCCTAGGATGGCCAAGTTCGATCCCCACACCCATCACATTTGGGGGAATGGCAATGAACGGGTGGAGGGCCAGTTGGTTCGAAACCCGGGAGCCACCCCGAGTTTTCTATTACAGTGCATTTACTCCAGAGAGTCCCCGACTCTTGTGGAGGGTGCAACTACACGCTCCCGGTTAATCGGGTGGGCAGTGGGCTGGAAATTTTCTCGGGGAACGCCTTAGCCAAACTCTGATGCACCAAGCGTGGGCCCGGTTAAGACAACATAGCCTTGGATGCCGGAGTGGGGCGGAGGGGCCTACCCGAGTTATAGGGTAGGTGCGATCTCTATCGCCTGTTGTAGAAATATCGCCGTTCAAAAAAAAATATACAGGGTAAGCCTGACACTAAAGCGTCAGGCTTAACCTTAAATTAATAAATTTATAATATCTAATACTTCTCCATAGTTTGAATTGTGTGTTACTATGTGTGAGTATTATACAAGGCTACATATAGTAAAAGTACTAAACCCTAATGGGCTTAACTCTAATGTACAATATATTGTGTGTGTCTGTGAGTCAGTAAAACATTATACAAGGCTATATATCGAAAGCTTAACCATGATATTAAACCCTAAAGGGATTAACTTTAATGTACAATATCTAATACACAACTGTGAGACTTTGTGTGTGCATGGTGATAATCAAGGTGGCCGGTTATGGTGCAGGTATGGAGATGAACAACAATAATACACAGTTCTACGATCAGCCATTGATCGATTTCGATAACTCATCGGGCTATTTAGAGGATGCTCTATTTGAATTCAGATCCAAACGACGCCGTTTAATGATGGCTCATGATGATCATCCTCAGTATCTACCCAGTGACCAGAATACTCCTCCTCCCTCATTTCCTGTAAATATTTTTTCAACACTTTTTAATATTATTTACTTTTTATATCTCATAATTTAGTTCTAAATCTTTGAATTTTAAATTTTATAGAGGTACTGGGATTTCAATACTGCTCATGACTTTGAAAATTTTGGTGAGTTTAAGTTTACTAATTACCAGTATCTGCAGCCTAATTAATTTTGTTTTATTTTAATTACGTTAAATTTTTATATATTTATATTTATATATTATTGTAGTAGGTGGGGATAATTCAACTTCATCTTCACAAAGCAAGAGTTCAATCAGTACCCAGTTTTTTCTCTGATAAAGAAACCTTTAGTTCACCAGACCACGTCACTGGTACGTTCACATTCACATATGTTTGACCATTTAGTGTTTTGACTTCACAAACATAAAAGTCACTTAATATCATTGTTATATTCAATTTTATATATATATACACACACACCAAATTTGATAGATATGGACTAAAATAATCTCATTGTAATTACTAAAATTTAAAAAGTATTAGCTTGAAGTTTTACAAGAAAAATTGGTTACATTTTGTAAAGTAACATAAATATATAGGGATAAAAAAAGTTAAAGTTTAGCTTATTCAATATGCTATTTTATCAGATTTTGGTATGAAAAGAATGGCATATATTTAGGTTGCATAAGTTTAAAATAGGTTCTATACATACTTAGATATTTTAACAAAAGAGAGAGTTTTAATTATTTTTGTGAACTATTTATACATTATTCTTTGTTATTAATAAGAAGCAAATACCTAATTATATTTAAACCGTGCCAAAATAGTTAAAAAAAATTACGTTACTAGCAAAAAAAAACAGTAGTTTTACGACTGTCAAAACGATAACAAATGCTTATTGCGACGGTTCAAACTGTTGGTGTTTTTGGACGCTTTTGTCCTCTTATTGTCGGTCGATTTTGTCTCTTATTGTAGTATTGTGTCATGTTAAATTGATTTTTTTAGTAGTGTGTCATGTTAGATTAACTTTTTTATGTAACTATTCAATTATATAAAAAGACATAGAGAAGTTTAGCAATATATAATTAGAAAATTTGTTCCAAATTTTGAAAGTTGTTCGATGAAAAAGTAAACGGATTTGGTTACATATATTAATTCCATGACAATGACATTTTCTTTTCTTTAATTTCTTTTCCTTTTTTGCATAGTTGACACATGTCTCATTTGAATCTTACCGTGGTTAAGTTTATGCACTTTAGTTGACCATCATTAACGCATTTGGATTCGTTTGATCAAAGTTTTCGAAACCCGAATCAACTATTGTATCGGTGAACATGACGGTTCACCGATATAATTAGTTAGCTCAACTTTAAAACGGCTCAGTCAACAAAGAAAGGAAACACACATAGCAGGTTTCCTTTGCTTATATTATGTATTCCACCTATTTTGTATAATTCGTTAGAAAGCAACCGGTTCATTTGTGTCTGATACATTTGTTAAGACTTAACCAAGCTAATGACCCTAATAGTTTCCAGTTTCGATCAAAAAGGTCTATCTGGTTTTTAAAACACTGTGTACGTAAAGTAGTAAGGATCGTTTTTTAACATGATTACATTGTTCACCTTTTTATTTATGAAAAATTATTGTTATGATTGCACTTTTTTTATTTAACACGTTTAAAGAAAACATCATAAAAGCTGATCAACTATTTTCATCTAATACTAGGTGAAATTAAGGAGGATAAAAAGAAGGTGATAACAAGAGTGGTGTACCCATTTGCATTGGTAAAGCCAGGAGGATTCAAAGGGGATATGACTTTGAATGACATTAATGAAAGAATCCTAATGCCACCAACTAGGCCGGTCAGGCATCCGGTGGGAGACTTTGCTTGTCGGCCGTTGGTTTCACTAGACGGACCAGGCCTATCAGGGAAGGTTGTGGTGGCTCTCACGAGGATCCAAACACACGGCAGAGGCACAATCACCATTATTAGGACTAAAAACTAAGGTTCATATATGGATGTATAGGTGTTTGGATGTGGGATGTATAAATATCAAAGGGTTAAGTTCTTACGAAAACAAACATGTCTTATTTAAAGTTCGTCGCTTTAGTCGCTTATGAAAAGGACCATAGATTATCTCATATCACCCCAGTGATGCTAAAATATAGTGCACTCTTATTAACCAATGTGAAGTATTCTGCTTTATAATCTATTCTACATCAAGAAAGAAAGAAAAAAACTTACACAAAAGAACATGCCTCGTTAGAACATCACCATACCGGTCTTATACACGTAAAAAGTATAAATCTATTTTTATTACCGATTTGACACTCGAATTCCATCTCAAATGTTTCAGATTTCAAATTAGCCGTTTGTGTACTTAGGCTATGGGGTATGGGGGTGGTGAATTGGATAATGGATGGCCATGTGGGACATGGTTCTCATCAGTGGCAGATCCATTTTTTTTCCGATGGGTTCACTATTTTTAGATGCTAAAATTTTATATAACCGGACATGAAAATTTTCAGGTCGGTTTGACGGTTCGGATCGGGTCGAGTAAGGTTTATCACATAATCATTCCATTATGCATTAGCAATTTAACAAAATTTATATAATCATATTCACAATTTCTAACCTAATAGGAAATTAATAAATTGAAAATTTACTAAGTTAATGATTCCATTTGCAAATTAAGAAAAAGAAAACCAATACTTAGAAAGAAGGAACATAAAAGAGAAGAGCAGAAATACCATTTAGCTTTTTTTTTTTAAAGGTAGAAATACCATTTAGCTAACTTGCTAGTACAAAACGTAACAAAATCACTTCACAGATCAATTATATTTGCAAAAATTGATACTAGTGGGTCTTAAACACGGGATCTTTTATGTAGTTAAGAGGAGTTTTAACCACTGAACTATAGATTGTTTTTGCTTATGGCTTCATCTCCAATAATATTTATGGGTTCATTGCTGTTTTTTTATATATAATCTCTACTAAAATTCCGAAACGTCGTGGGTTCGCGTGAACCCATATCATTCAATGTAGATCCACCCCTGGTTCTCATGGTACACTACACCCTTCCCAAACCATGGTGCTTCGCATGATTTAGTCCATGACAACCATGATTTTCTTTCAATTAATTAGGTGGTTTTGATTGGTGGTGGAGGATACTCGATGATAGTAGAGGTTACGGTCCACGCTATATAAGGTAGTGGATTAGATTGATAGATGAGGATAGAATGACATAACTCTGACGTTTATGACCGCACCACATAGCTTGAGTGATAGATTTGTAATAGGTGGAAAATAGAAAAAAACAAAAGAGTTAAATGCCATTTTAGTCCCTGTGGTTTGGAACATTTTGCCAGTTTAGTCCAAATGTTTCATTTTTAACTTGTAGGTCCAAAACGGTTTCACAGTTACCATTTTAGTCCACTGGGTTAACTTCATCCATTTTTTTTGTTAACGAGAAGGCCAATTTGGTAATTTTGTATGTAATTCTGTTAACTAAAAGGGCAATTCAGCCATATAAAATGACCGAATTGGTCTTCTCGTTAATAGAAAAAATAGGTGGAGTTAACCCAGTGGACTAAAATGGCAACGCAAAAACCTTTTTGAACTCATAGGTTAAAAATGAAACCTTTGGAGTAAACTGACAAAATGGCCCAAACCACATGAACTAAAATAGCATTTAATTTAACTCAAAACAAAAAATTGAAACAGTATATTTGAGTGGACCTAAAGCAATAACAACTTAGTGGACTTGTGATAATAAAAATTTCCCAACGTGGATCTGATTAATATATTATATAAAGGGTGTATTCAAATGAAATACTTTTTTAATGGTGAATCGTATATGATTGTCTGGTTAAATTATTTAACCGGTTAATGGTCATTATTTTTTAATTTTATTACAAATATCAACATTACTCCACCGCACACACTTAAAAAGCTATAACCTGCTTAATTCATTTACCAAAAAGTTTCAAAGGAGTTGATGGCATTAATCAAGTTGTAAGCATGTTAATTGAGTTGGTGAGATTGTAAAAATAAGTTAAACGGATTAGTGGGTCGACCTAATTAATTAAATTTGTTAAATAGGTGAACCTAAACATGACCTATTTTATTTAAACATGTCAAACGGAACATGTCCTTTTAACTAAACAGTTCAACTCGAAACAATATTTTTATTAAACGAGTTAGTTAACACAACTCGATAACTATTTATATCAACGTCGTGTTGGTGTCGTGCTGAAAATTGTCACCTCTACTCTTAGGTCTATCCAAGATATACCTGTTAGATTTGTAGTAAAACTTTATTTATGTTGACTACAAACTTGAAGAAAAATTTATCTTCTTTGTAGCTGAATATATTGAAAAACAAACCACTCAAGTACATGACTCTGGTACCACCAAAAATAATGACAATGTAGTCCCAAAGCATGTTGTATTTTTTAATTATTTAAAATTATTCAAAAATAATTTATAGGCATCATGAGATTTTGTACATTTTATTGAGTAATCATCTAATCATGCTCTATTTGAAACGAGATGTGTTGTCTAAGCTTGATTGTTGAGTTTGAGAAAGAGTCATAACTATATATAACAATAATTGTAAGAAAACAAGAACATAAAAGACATGAGGTAAGTTATATAATATAAATATTGTGGCTTTGGTATTTTATCATTATAATTTAAAAATGCAATTCTCAATATCTATTAACTAGTAACTCATATGCTCCTTTTTCACTAGTAGATGTTAAGAAGTCTGTTAATTTCCATATGAAGTAACCACTATGATCCTATGCTAAAAGGAGCCCAAAAAATAGCAATACAGTGCAAACCCACACCCATGTCTCCTTTCTTGTACGCAAGAGAGATAGCTTGCCAAAATAACCAGCTGGACATCCCACCATGTCTCTCGTTGGGAGTCTATATCCCTCTTTGACAAAAATAAATTATGAATGTTGGAATATCAGGTTCAAAATCAAATGAGTAACGCACAATATGAACGAACTTACTCTTTTATTATTGTGAAGTGAAAACAAAAACCACACTTGAAATCGAACTTTCTTTTTATTTTAACCATTTACTTATTTTAACTCAACTCAAACTCTATTTAAATGAATAAACAAGTTGCGATTGATGACTCTACTAGTTTAAAAATTAATAAACTAATCCCTAAGACTCTCCGTTGTGGGTTCACAGAGACGCAGTTAATGTGGCCACATTACCTGTTAATGGCGGAACACCGCACCCCACCTTTAACGATGGCCGTTAACGGGTGCCTCAGTGAACATCTTAGCGACATTAAGGAGCGAGCGAGAGAGAGACGTTGGGGAGTGGGGCCAGTCAAACTAGCCGTTGGGTTGGATGGGAACTTGGGTTAGGGTAAAAAAAACTAATTAATTTTAATACCAAACACCACATAAATATACCACATTTCTCAATCATATTTCACACAAATCACTCCTAAAATTCACACAAAAATCTTTCTCAACATAGATATTCGAAATACGAAAGAATATTTAATTACTGTGGCGGTTCGAACAGGCGTGGATCTTTTATTCGATGATGACGCAACGCCCGGGCCATTAACAAGACGTGCTCCGTTGCAATGAGATCGTTAAGCAACTCATGACCGACTCATAAATGATTATTTTCTCAAAACCCGCTATATTATGACAAAACTTTCAGGCGTCATTTTTGAATGAGCCGTCGGTTATTCTTATTACGACTCATACGTGATTTAGAACATAATTATACATTTTTTCCAACAAAGGGAAAATGCACGCCGTCAATTAGGTTTTTTTCCCGTTACAGAAGTGCACGACGACGATTCGTGTAGGTCCCTCGTGGAGGATGAGGTTAAACCTTAACCTTGTTATATTAACACACTAGCAAGTGCGGAATCCAAGCTAGAGTGCAACCGAGTCGAGACAAGTATAAACACAAAACACACAAGGTTCACCGATTAACACCACTGTATTAATGCGTATGAAAGGTTCCAGTTACAAGCACAAGGTTTACAACTCAGTATTGCAAACTCTCTAAAGTGTGTGTGTGTGTTCTTGACAGAATGCTCTCACTATCTCTCGAGTGTATCTTTCTGTCTCTCGTCTCTCTGTCTCTCATCTGTTGAACACACACTGCATGGGTATATATATACCCAGCACAGGCTGCATGGTCGAAGGATCAAGTCGACTGATCGATAGATCATCTGTCGATCACAAAGCCATCGAAAGATCCATATACTTCGAAGGATGGCATATCCTTCGAAGTCCATCCATCGAATGATATCTTTCGAGCTCATCGAAGGATATTCACAATCCTTCGATGACTTATCCTTCGACACAAAGCATTATACAACCATATACAACCTGTTTGACCAAGTCAAACCGGAGGATGGTTGACTTAGTCAAACTTACATGACTACCAAGGACATCGTTTACATCGTGACCGAATACAGACAAAGTACAGACATAAGTGCACCAACAAACTCCCCCTTGGCTGTAGCTTTGTCTCGATCTTGATTATCTTTGATCTTCGTGTCTTCAAGACTCTGATGTCCTTTCAAGTCTTCAATGTCGGAGGATCTTCAAAGTCTTCACGTCTTGAAAGCAGAGAGTGTATCAACAAACTACCCGTATCATGTAGGAAGTGTGTTGACAAACTCCCCCTTGGCATAGGCTCCTCCTTGAGTTATGCTCGTGAAAGTCTTGATCTTTATGAAGTGAGATCCTTGTGGTGTTGATGATAGGCAGCGGCAACTCGATCATCTTTATCTTCTGAGCGCCTTCACGTTGTGTCTTCATTCCGAAGCTTGTCATCGACTATGTTCTCCTTGCCTTTAGAATCTGCACATGCCAGAAATCTAAACGCATAATGAGAACAACTGCTTGGAATAGTTAGTATAAGCAAATGACACACGAATGACCATGTCACAATCAAACACCGTCCGACAGTATGAAAGTTTAATAAATTTGTCAATTTTGAGATTTAACTTTCAAAAACTTGCAAATTTCGACCGTTTATGAAGATTTAGTCAATTCGGTTTTCAGTCAGGTTTCAGGTAACGAAAATTCGAGCTCCAACATCGTACGATCGAAAATAAAGTAGAAATAAAATCTTTTTGGCTTTTATAAAGATTATATCAAAACACACCTAAAATCTTTTTGGTATTTTTGAATAAATTAAAAGTCAACAATTTTAATATCCTTTGAGTGTTATCAAACGACATCACCGCTAATGTCGTGCTGATATGCACCAAACGACGAAACTGTTTAAAATAAAACAATAAAGATTAAGCAGTAAATAAATATATACAGACATTCTTTTTGCGAGTTTCGAGGGTAAGAGAATCATATCAGTGAACGGTCATGCCAAAACGCTCTTGTTGTTCAGTTAGTTAACATTTAGGTAAGCATCCTATAACGATTATCGGTATTGTTGTCCACATAAGCTCAACTTATCATTTGTAATCATGGCGAGGAGATACGTTAAGGTATGATTTATACTTACCGACCGGTGTTCATCCACATCACGACACATTCCCGTATCAAGGTATGCACGAGGGTTCATCTTACCGGTGAGTATACCGATTATCATCTGTTTGACCGTATATGATGTGAGAAACTCACTTATTTTGTTTGAAAAACAAGCCCTATGTGATAGACTCACTTATTGATGAGGTACTTGATTTTCAGATGCATGAGGGCACAGGAGCAAGTCCGTGAACAGGTCAGTACTTTCGTACAGCAGAGAAACGAACTTGACTCCCGGATAAATGTGATATTTTATCACTTATTTGTTTGGACATGTGATTGTTGATCACTTATTGAGGTCGAATGCAGTATGTACACGTATGTATAGTATCATGGAAGATCTAGACTTGCGTCCCCGTTATTTTTCGGTAAAAGATACAACCATGATACCCAGATGATAAGCAGCATAAAGACCGAATATCTCAGAACCTCGGCAATCTATCAAACGAAATTTCGGTACCAAGACCATATGCCAATGAATGGTTCCCACCCAGTCTTCAGTCGATTTAAGTTTATATCACCCTGCACACTTTAAAATGATTGTGAGCCTACCGATACATCTTATATAGAGCTGCTTATCGTTTTTCATTTTGCATTTCAGTTTAAAGAGGTTTAGACAGACCACTGATCTACTATCATTTTCTCTTTTTCTCGCCAGGAAACTCATTTTTGTTTTTCTATTGTTTTTGCGTGATTGAAATTTTTCGATGTTTTTGGATTTTCAAATTTTTGGATTTACTCCCCCTAAAATCAATAAACTAAGACAAATTTAAAACATAAAGGTATTTACAAAAATGATTTTCCGATGTTGGTTTACTCTTGCCTGACCTTAATGCCGTTTACCAATAATAAAAAGTCAAATCTTGATTTGTCAAATGCTTTGGTAAAAAGGTCGGCACGTTGGTCATCGGTGTGGACCTTAACAACATCGATTAGCCTTTTCTCAAAGCAATCACGTATGAAGTGATATTTGATTTCGATGTGTTTGGTCTTTGAGTGCTGCACAGGATTTCTAGTGATCTGTAATGCAGCAGAATTATCAACGTAAATAGGAGTAGTTAGGAATTCAAAACCGTAGTCGCGTAATTGTTGTTGGATCCAAAGAACTTGGGAGCAACAACTTGAGGCAGCAATGTATTCAGCTTCGCATGTTGATGTAGCGACGCACGTCTGCTTCTTGCACTGCCATGTGACTAGGCGATTTCCTAAAAACTGACATCCAGCCGTTGTGGATTTGCCGTCGATTTTGCATCCGCCATGATCAGAATCACTGAATGCGATCAAGTCAAAGTTATTATCCCTAGGGTACCATAGACCGGTGTCAGGGTAACCCTTCAAATAACGAAAAATCCTTTTTACAGCTGCAAGATGTGAGGCCTTTGGGTTGACTTGATATCTGGCAAGCAGGCACGTTGGGTACATTATGTCTGGCCTTGATGCTGTGAGGTACATAAGAGATCCGATCATTGCGCGATAGTATGAGGGGCTAACAGCTTCACCCTTCAAGTCTGGAGTAATTCCATGATTTTGTGGCAGTGGGGTACCAATGGGCGTTGCATCAGACATCTGGAACCGGCTCAAGATGTCACCAACATATTTAGTCTGATGGATGAATATCCCAGACTCATTTTGTTGCACTTGTAGGCCCAAGAAGAAGGTCATTTCCCCCATAGCACTCATCTCGAATTTATCCTGCATTATGCGCTCGAAATTCCTACACAAGACATCATTAGTAGAACCAAAAATAATATCATCAACGTATACCTGTACCAGAAGAAGATCTCCATCTTGTTCTTTGATGAAAAGAGTACAGTCGATAAGACCTCTTCGAAAACCGTTCTCCAGCAGATAGGTAGATAAGGTTGCATACCAAGCTCGCGGTGCTTGATGAAGACCATAGAGAGCTTTGTTGAGCAACCAAACCCGATCGGGATGGATAGGATCTTCAAAACCTGGGGGCTGTTCGACGTACACCTCTTCTTCAACCACACCATGTAAGAATGCACTTTTCACGTCCATCTGATAAACCTTGAATCCTTTGAATGAGGCATAAGCCAGAAAGATCCGAATTGCTTCCAGACGTGCAACAGGTGCATAGACTTCGTTGTAGTCGATTCCTTCTATCTGACGAAAACCTTGAACGACTAAACGTGCTTTATTCCGAATAACCACTCCACGGTCGTCTTTCTTGCATTTGAAAACCCATCGAGTGCCAATTTTCTTGTAGTTCTCAGGTCTTTCAACAAGCTTCCAAACACCAAGCTTTTGAAATTGCTGCAATTCTTCCTGCATGGCTTCAACCCAAGCATTGTCTTTCAAAGCATCTTTCCACGATTTTGGTTCTTCTTGTGACACGTAACACGCGAAGGACCAGTCATTCTGAAGACCAGATTCTCTTATAGCTGAATACAAACCAGCATTCCGGTTGTTTCTCAACTGATTACGCGTCTGCACACCGCGATGGACATCTCCTATAATATTCTGCTGGGGGTGGGTATCGTGAATCCTCATTTCAGGATTTTCTGACACACGTGCATTGATACCCAAATTGTTAAGATTAAGATCAACAACCAACTCCACACCAGGAATGTGTGTAGAGGTGGATGCATTCCCTTCAGCAGTGTCTACATTCTGCATATGAGGTGTATCAACAGAGGCACCTTGAACAGGAGCAGCTTGAGCCGAAGATCCTTCAGCTGCATCATGAAATTCATCATCTTCAGAAGATTCATTATAATCAGCAGCATCTTCATAAACCTCATTTTGAACCATATTGTTGACAGACGAAGAAGCTTGTGGGTCAACAACAATAGGTCTAACCAAAGGCGAGTCAGCAGCGTTGTCACATTCAAACAACATTCTAGCCGCTGCTGATTCTACGTCAAAGGTTGGCAGATTGAAGGAGTCAAATAGTCCATCATAATCAAACATCCACGGATCACCCGGAGCCCTAACAGGACTCGTGTACCTTTGAACCCTCACTTCACTCCATAGCTCAATCTTTCTGGTAGCCAGATTCCAAACACGAAAATTTGGAGTATCATATCCAAGGAAGAAACCCTCGATGGCTCTAGCTCCAAACTTTCCATCCGGCTCAATCATAGTACATGGAGCACCAAATGGTTCTAGGTAAGAAAGATCCGGTTTTCTTTTCTGAAGGAGTTCGAAGCAAGTTTTGCCATGTCTCTTTACTGTAAGAACTCTGTTTAACGTGTAGCATGCAGCTGATACAGCCTCCCCCCAGAATTGAATAGGGAGTTCCGACTCTACTAACATTGTTCTTGCAGTTTCGATAATCGTCCGATTCTTCCTCTCCGCGACACCATTTTGTTGTGGAGTATAACGAGAACTGTACTCTTGAAGAATGCCTTTAGAAGTACAAAACTCATCCATAACTCGATTCTTGAATTCGGTTCCATTGTCGCTTCGGATCCTTTTCACTTTCAACGAATAGAGATTCTCCAACATTGTAAGAAGATCCTTGAGGATGCCCGGAGTTTCACTCTTGTGTGCCATGAAGGATACCCAAGAAAATCTAGAATAATCATCAGTAACAACTAGACAATAAGCATCTCCGAATGTTGTCTTGTGCTTCATAGGTCCAAAAAGATCCATATGAAGACGTTCAAGAGGTATGCTGACAGTGTTGATTTTCTTCAAAGGGTGAGACTTCTTTGTTTGCTTCCCTTTTTGGCACGAGACACAGATATCTTGTAAATGAAAACTTCTCACAGGCACACCATTTACAAGATTATTTTTCACCAAATGGTTCATCTTTCTCAAGTGAATGTGTCCCATTCTTCTGTGCCAAGATATAGACTCCTTTTCTGTGGCTTTCGAGACAAAGCAAGTGACTTGAGCTGATGTTGTAATCGCCTGGCTCATGTCGAGAATATAAAGATCATTAACTCTCGGAGCCGATAAGAGAATCCATTCTTGTGGAATTTTGAATCCAGGTTTCAGCACATAGCAGCCGGCATCATCAAAATGCACTGAGAACTTTTTATCGCAGATTTGCGACACACTGAGAAGATTATGATCAATTTGCTTAACATAATTGATCTTATCGAAGCACACAATACCATTGGAGATACTTCCCTCTCCAGTGATGAATCCGCCTTTATCTCCCGCAAATGCGACATACCCTCCTCTAATATATCTCACGTCGTATAAGAGCCGTAAGTCGCCAGTCATGTGCCTGGATGCTCCACTATCAACAATCCAATGACTATTAATAGTTCCTCCTGGAACACCCTGCACATGTCATTTAAAAACATCAGTTGAGGATGGGGACCCAAGCCTTAGTGGTCTTGGGTCGTCCCTGAGCATCACGAAACGTGATATCAATCTCTTGATGATTTTCAAGAACAACTGCTCCCCCTGAATTGTCACCCCCCTTAGGTAACCAAATTTGTTTTTGCCTATCAGTTTGAGTGTAAACAGTTTTTGAAGCTTCTGGTTTTACAGGTTGTGACACACTTGGTTCCCTGTTAACTGTTTTAACTTCAGATTTCAAGGCTTTTTCAACAGTTTTCATGTTCTTACGTCGTTGTTTAGTTTCTTGTTCTTTTACAGTTCGTTTATCATGTTTAGGTGAAACTGACCGACGTTGAGGATGAACTGTTTCAGGTGGAGCTTTCTCTACAAATTTATTCTTTGGAGCATTTGGGCAGTTTTTGATGATGTGCCCAAATTCTCCACATTTAAAACATGTTCTCCTTTCAACAAATTTAGGAGAACTTGATTGACCACAAGATGTCGAACTCGTGGAATCTGAGGTACTAGCCTTTTCATCACACCCCTTTGTGCGTTGAGTGTAATTGTTATCAATGTTACGTTTTAAGATTGTGACCTGTTGTACAAAATCTGTGTTTGATTTATTCTCAAAAGTCTCAATCTTATCAGTACCTGTGGATGCCACGAATTTGACACTTTTTGCTTTCCTTTGAGATCGAGCTCGTTTGACTGATTGTTTACCATTAGAAGCACTAGGTTGTTGAGTGGTTGAAGATTTTTGATTACCAAACTGTTTTCTAATCTCAGCCTTAGGAACCGGATCACATTGTGTTACAAAAATTCCCGGAAGTGTTTTTCCCAAAAATTTGTTTGTGTTGTCTTCAAAGACTTTATCAATCAAAGATTGATTTACATTTTTAATTGGGAAATCGTGATCTGAGTAGATTTTATCATCTCCAACCAAAGTATACAACACATTACTGCTTTTAACAGTAGACACACATGTCTTATCAACTTTGACAGAATCAATCACTTGTTTCTTAACAGAGGAGACATCAGGAGTATCAGGATCACAAAGAATGTGATTCTCTCATGGAATAACTACTCCTTTCATCTTGTTAAGTGATTTATCCTTATCACTTACATCCACTTCTGATTCATCATCCGATGTCTCATAGTCCTCGATAACTGGAGGACTTTGCTTCATGGATGATGAAGTTTCTTGTTGCTTAGAGGATGTGTTTAAAGAATTGTCCGGTTTGAACCCTAGGCCAGTAGTAAATTCCTCAAAATCAAGAGGCACACTGGGTTCATACCGAGGCATTTCCTCCTCATCAGGCATCTTGGTATAGTTATTCATCAAAGGAGACGGACATTTCTTATACCCTATGCCTTTCTGATTTCCCTTCAGTTGTTGAACATCAATAATGTGATCAAGCACAAATTGGGAGTTAGAATAACTCTCCAATTTTTGTTTGATCGCATCATGCTCGCATTGGGCAATGGCTAATTGTTTCTTAGTTTCTTCCACAATGTTGATGTATTCATTTATACTTACTTGCTTGTGGTAAACTACTTTGTTCACTTCGGACACGTTTTTCTTTAATGTTTCAATTACTGATTTAAAATCTTTTTCGTTCCGAGTTAAAGCCATATTTGCCTCTTTGCATTTGGAAAGTTCAATAACCAAATTTTGATTATGACTATGAAGCTTTCCTAATTCAAGCTTCTTTTCTGCACATGATTCACAAACACTAGGAGCAGGAGGTTCAGAATTTACCTGACTCGAAGAGGCTGACACATTTGTCATAAATGCAGTTTGAAAAGAAAAAGATCCATCTTCAGAAAAGAACTTTTCCATTTCCCTGGATGTAGTAGCAGCCTTCTTGATCAGAATTGATTTCTGACATATAAGTTCATCAGCTTCATTCAATAAATCCTCCATACCAGAACCTGCTTCTTCCTTCACATCAGACTCTGATTGATTATCCCCAGAAACAGAGCCTTCTTCATCAGAACTTCCAGAATAACCAGAACTGTCATCACTTTCAGAGGACTCTTCTTTGTGATTGATGATCTTTGCATAACAAGCTGTTCCACTTCCTTGATCACCTTCACCAAGCTGCACAGACCAGTCACATCCCTCATCAGCTTGAACAGTCAAAGCCCGATTGGGATTTGAAGATCCAGGCTGTGCCTGATTGTTATTAACTCCCACAATCCTCCTTTCACGGTTTTCTTGCTGGGCATTCACATTTGCAGTACTCGTCTGGTTTCTGAAAGGGTTGTGATTGCCTTGTTTTGTTGGTCGAGTGCACTCACGTTTGAAGTGCCCTTTATTACCACAATTGTAGCATGTAACGGCGTTGATATCAAACCCATACTTTGTATCTTTCTTTCCTTCCAACGAAGTTCTTCCAGTTCGAGCCATGAAATCTTTTGCCCTTCTTACTGCACTAGCAAAAGCCCATTTGATATCCATCAACTCCATTTCTTCCTTGTCGATCTGTTGATAATCTTCATCGGTCATGTTGATGTTTCCAAGCTGACCTGCTACCAAACCACAGTAAGCACTGACCATTGTATTGATAATTTCCATATGCTCCTTAGCAACTTCAATGCTGATGTGTGAAAGGTTTGAATTATCGACTCGGATTGTGTTAGGGTTTTGAGGTTGAGGTTGAGGATTGTTTGTATAATGAGCCTGTTGTTGTTGTTGCGGTGGTTGAACTTGTGGCTGTGTTGGGACGGGAATGTAAGACCTTGGATCAAAGGCCGGAGCAGCAGTTGATTGAGAAAACGGAAGAGAACTTGTGTTGGACACAAATGCAGTTTGCAGTTTAGGTTGCTGAGCTGCAGCGGATCTTGCCAAAACATCGAAGCCTGGAAGGTACATTTCTGTATTCTGAGGAGCGGGAGCTCGCTTTGCTTTCCTGATTTCCTCATCATTTTTATGTTCCAGTTTCTGAATAAACTCATAGATGTTAACCGTGTCTAGAGTTCCAGTATGCTTCAACAACTCAATAAACGAACTCCATTTTGGAGGTAATGCGTCAGCAAACCTATTCACCATGTCTTGTTGAGTAGATACAACCCCATAAGCACACATTTCACTAATCAAATGATAGAACCGTGTGGTCATATCATTTAGAGTTTCGTTTTCCAAAAACTGAAACGATTCAAACTCTTTCTTCAACAAATCATGACGAGACTTTCGAGTAGCTGCATTGCCTTCACCTCTAGCAACTAAGGCATCCCACAAAGTTTTCGTGGTCTTGCAGTAGGAGAACTGATGATAGATATCTTTGTTGAGTGCTTGTGTAAGTGTAGCAAAGGCCTTTTTCTCCAATTCATAAGCCTTCTTGTCATTTTCGAGCATGTTAGCATAACCTTCTGAAGTGGACGCTACAACCTCAAGATTAGCATTGAATGCATTGATGAAACATGTCCAAAGATCGGTGCTTTGCCCTTGAACATACGTGTGAAAGCGGTTTTTCCATGATGGAAAGTCATTCATATGGTTCAGCTTTGGTGGACGATTGTTGCTGCCCGTTTCGCTTTCACTAATCAAAAGATTTTGAATGCTTTGACTTTGATTGGATACCAAAGCCCATTGACTTGGACTGATTGATGGCGGTGGAAACATACTTTTCGCCCAAGCTGCAGCAGAGGTTAGCTCTTGACTAGATTGTGAGTCAATACTCCAGTCCCAAGGACTTGTACAACTCATTTTGATGAAATACTAATAGACGACCTACACAAACACAAACTGTTAAGTTCAAACAGACACTAATCGAAAGATACAGCCTTGTTCGAAAGACCAAGACTTGTTCGAAGGATCAACAGTGTTCGAAAGATCACTGTTGAGTTTCGAACAAAGACTTCGAAAGATTCACAATTTGAAAGATCCTAATCTTTCGAATACTATCTCGAAAGATTCACAATGAAAGATCCTTATCTTTCGAATATCTATCTCGAAAGATTCACAATAAAAGATCCTTATCTTTCGAAAATGTATCCTCCGAAAAGATTCCCTTGAGCTCGAAAGATAGATCACAAACTTCGAAGGATGGGTCGAAAGATGATTATCTATCGAGCCTTCCTTGATCGAAAGAAGATCGTTCGAAATCGAAAGATATCCTTCGATCGCTCCTGACACAACTGATACTGAAATGATAGGTTGGTGAAAAGGTGACGGGTTGGTAAAGTCAACTTTCGGCAAAAGAGTATGATCAGACCGTACTTTCTGCCAAAACCAGATTTGGTTTGATTATTTTAACCAAATATCCCTTCCCAATACACAAACAACTTTCAAAACTAATCTCAAAGATCAAAAAGTCATAAACTTGAAGAACACTATGAAGATTTAAATGAACAACATGAATTTATCGGTGAACCTTCAAATTCCGAACACAATATTTTGTTAAAATATTTAACACAAACCCATAACTAACATGTAAACATGAAAAATAACAAGGTTTAATCTGATTTTAAGTTGTTTTCCAGAAAAATATGAACTTTAATACCCGAAAAACAAACCAAGAACACACTCGGTTTTAACAAGGAGAAGAGCCAAGGCTCTGATACCACTTGTAGGTCCCTCGTGGAGGATGAGGTTAAACCTTAACCTTGTTATATTAACACACTAGCAAGTGCGGAATCCAAGCTAGAGTGCAACCGAGTCGAGACAAGTATAAACACAAAACACACAAGGTTCACCGATTAACACCACTGTATTAATGCGTATGAAAGGTTCCAGTTACAAGCACAAGGTTTACAACTCAGTATTGCAAACTCTCTAAAGTGTGTGTGTGTGTTCTTGACAGAATGCTCTCACTATCTCTCGAGTGTATCTTTCTGTCTCTCGTCTCTCTGTCTCTCATCCGTTGAACACACACTGCATGGGTATATATATACCCAGCACAGGCTGCATGGTCGAAGGATCAAGTCGACTGATCGATAGATCATCTGTCGATCACAAAGCCATCGAAAGATCCATATACTTCGAAGGATGGCATATCCTTCGAAGTCCATCCATCGAATGATATCTTTCGAGCTCATCGAAGGATATTCACAATCCTTCGATGACTTATCCTTCGACACAAAGCATTATACAACCATATACAAACTGTTTGACCAAGTCAAACCGGAGGATGGTTGACTTAGTCAAACTTACATGACTACCAAGGACATCGTTTACATCGTGACCGAATACAGACAAAGTACAGACACAAGTGCACCAACAATTCGTCTACTGGTTACGACACTGCGAGTGATATGGACGAGTATTTGAAAATGTCGGATAAAGCGTGTCGCGATAGTCTTCAATATTTTTTTAAGGCATATTTTTTATGTTATATTTTTTATTTATATATTAGTGTGTAATTATTCTTTATTCTTATACACATACAAATATTTTAATGTTATCTCATTTCATGTTTAATTAGAGTTTATTATTATACATATTAAAATTATAGGTGTTATAGTGTTATAGGGCAAGCGTTATGTCACACCCCCAAAATACCACACGCGGAAAACCCCCGAGAGGCGTGTGACATACCAGGATCTTAGCCATCAATCACATTGAACTCATAGGTATATGTAAATAAAACTTTCATTGATTAACAGTAAGTGTTACAACGTTACAATATTTCACAGTTTACAGCGGAAGCATAATTCATTTGTTAAGAGTTTATAACCACATGTAAAAGCCATTTGTGTTGTGTTATGTTTCCATGTATCTCGACCCATGACCACTCCAGCCTCCCAGAAAGCAAGTTCCAGTCAATATGCACCTAAAGACCTGCAAGGCATGTAACAACGAATCAACAACAAAGTTGAGCGAGTTCACAATTGGGTGTTCGTTTTAAGTTGTTTAGGAAAACATAGTTTGCCTTTAGTTGGCTTACTTGCCGTGGGGTTTACCCCATAGTTGCAAATATGATTAACCAGTTTACCCTGTTTCCCAAACATATCCATAGTTGGTGGGGGCTTCCCATGTGAATTACCAGTTTACCCTGTTTCCCAAACCTTTTTACGATATTTAGTGGGGGCTTCCCATCTGCGTTACCAGACCGTACCATATCGACTACTACGAAAATAAGTTGTGCCCTAAGTCAATGTCTATCAGCATTGACCCTTTGCCTTTAGTCCATTAATACACGCCCGTTCGAACGACACGGTGTGAGGTTTGTTAAACCTAATAGCGCTATTAACTAATGACCCGCTCGCCATCGGCCTTGGCGATTAAGTCGATATAAAATGAGGGACTTCATGGGAGAGTTTTGGTCCAGTGTGTTTAATCTTGTTATCCTACCCAAGGAGGACGAACGTACGTATTCTACCCAATGAGAATACGCGAGGTTTAATCTTGGCATCCTACCCATGGAGGATGGCCGTACATATCCTACCCAAGGAGAATATGTAGTTTTCCATTTTAGTTCATTAACCCATTCCCAACCCTTGGGAATCCCATGCCTTGGAAAAAGTGTATGAACTCACCTTGGTTTGCTCGGATTGTTAAAGTACGTGTTTCCAGTTGTCAATCAGTCCCTATTGTGGTTATCAATAACAGTTAGTTTCTTATTCTTTCAAGCCATGCATGTAACAGATTGCATATAGTGTGCAGGTTGTCACATAATCACATACAAGCATTTGAATCACGTATAGTTTACATACCCATCTCGTGTCTTACGTTAACACTCAGCAGTTTAGTACGTTAATCAGGTAGGGTGCAGCTCATTAGACTAGAGGCCCGGCGAGAGTGGTAGTTTACAAACTGTGCGGCCCGATCCGAGTGTTCAACTAACATTATAAGTGCATGCCATTGGGCCAAGACTCGTACAGCCCACACTTTGTTCGTGAGTAAGTGTGCGAGTCCATTGTTCCTAGGCCCAACTGATGTTGCATCAAACTGCGTGGTCCAACACCTCCCGTGAAGGTGCGGCCCACTCACAACCCACCCCAAAACATAACCCTGGTCTACAACTCACTTCAATTCAGTTTAGCATCTTTTGAATCATCATACAACAGCTTCACATTGGCATGCATGTATTTGATCAAGTTGAAGAAAGAATATTATGGCTCAATTGGAATTCTCTTTTATTGATACCTCAATATAAATACAAGATACAATCCCTTAGGGAACTAGTAAATCCCTTAGCTTAGGGAACAAGTAAATACAAGATAATAATAAGATCATAACTATATTTACATAAACTATATTCTATTACAAGTCATAAGGTCACCCAATATTATAGTAATTTCTTACAACTCTTAGTCAAAAGTGGCACCTGCTATACTGCTCCTAATTAATGTCACCCATGTGATCAAAACTTGTTGTATTTTAACCAATTGGGCTAGCCCAATTGGCCAGGAAACAATGATGGTTTAGGAAACTCGGCTGAGGTCGTGGGTTCGAACCTGAGGATTCGCAGGGGGTTTTCACTCTAGTCACCTAGTGCGGGGTTTCCTCTTGGAACGCCCGGGTGTAGACCAGCCAATGAAGCCAGGTATCGCGAAAGCGTGCATTGGTGGAGGGCCCAGAATAACCTGCCCTCGGATGGCTTCTGTGGTTCGAACCCGGGGTCTCCCATTCACCTAGCGTGTCAACGACCGCTGGGCTATATGCCGTTCAAAAAAAAATATCATCATCACACTCACATGTGACAACCCATATTATTCATTATCAATTTATTATTTACATGCAACAAAGAAGGTTTGCAAGCAACACATTCATCATTAATCATATAATAGAATCCATTAATCAAAACCTTATATCAATCTGTTGAAATCAACATGTAGTTCGATCTACAAGAACACCAAGATTTTAGACACTAACCTCATGCACTCCTAATTATCCATATTCTCATTATCGTTCAATATTTAGTTATCATCTCCTAATTATAAAACTCTTGTTCACTGTTACCCTGTTACAACCACCTAATCGAATTCATTGATTCTTGTCTTTCCATCATGTTCATTAATATTCCCACTAGCTTTTAATATTCAATATATTCAAGTTCATTAATTCCCACACATATACAGACCATAAGCCCTCGATTTGACATCCTAGTTGACTTCTGAATCAATAACAATTGTTGTCATCATTGCTATAATAATACCACAGCCAATAATAATCAATCGATGATATGCCTTAACCCTACATCGATGCACATAATTACGCAGACAACACATTCATGCATGAAAACTAGAACCAAGAATGAGCGTACTAACCCATTATATCACGAGGGATCCGCAGGAAAGAACCTTGATCAAAGCTCAGTCGATCCGAGAGAGGAGGCAGGAGTGTTAGGGTTTGTTATTCCTTCCCAAAAACCACGTAATACACCCCTCGTCCTACATGTATACGCATGATACGAGGATTGGGCTTCGGGCCTGATCCAATCGTGTGGGTCGAAGTGAAAGGAGCCCGTTAGGCCAGGAGGTGTGTGTGTGCAATATGTGATAAGTCACACACAAATGTGTGTACGTATAAGCATAAGGGAACAGGCCGAGCCCAGCATGGGTTCGAGAAGATCTTGGGCTGCGACCAGCTTAGCGTTGAGGAGGGATTGGGCCGAGAGCCCAAACTAACTAAATAGTGGTATACGGTTACGAACGAAGTGTGCGGTCTGAAGGTTTTTGTGTGATCCGAGATGAAGTGTGCGACTAAGGGTTCCCCACCAAATCATACGTTCACAAACATACATATGATATTAAACACGTTCTCTTTAACAACCACCTTCACATATAATATTCCACGTATCACATAAAACAATTTATAAACGTTCAAACAAGTTACATTAAACACAAAAATAGGTTCTTAAATACGAGTTGTCACATCATCCCCAACTTGAAAGAAATTTTGTCCCGAAATTTAGCACGCAGTTACTGAGGAAGCTAGTTAGGTTGCATGGTTTTCCTGGGGTGTCACATCATCCCCCCGTTGATTTGGAATTTCGTCCCGAAATTCCGCAGTAGCTTCAGCCTCAGTCTTGGTTTCATTGTTCTCGAACAACTGAGGATACTTGTGTTTCATTTAGTCTTCTCGTTCCCAGGTAAACTCTGGGCCACAACGGGAGTTCCAACGAACTCGAACAATAGGTATCCTTGTGCGTTTGAGAATCTTGACCTCCCGGTCCAAGATTTCCACGGGTTCTTCGACAAATCGCAGCTGATCATCGATAGTGAGCTCCTTGAAAGGAACTGTAGGGGGGTTCATCTGACAGACACTTCTTCAGATTCGACACATGGAATACGTTGTGAACTCCACTGAGTTCTTCTGGTAGATTCAATCCGTAGGCCACCTTGCCAATTCTCTTCATGATTTCGAAAGGTCCAACACATCGCGTGTTGAGTTTGCCTCGTTTACCAAAATGAACCACAGCTTTCCAAGGTAAGACTTTAAGTAGCACTCGATCCCCAACCTGGAACTCGAGTGGTTTCATGCGCTTATCAGCGTAGCTTTACCGACGGTCACGAGCTGCCGCCATTTGTTGTCGTATCTGAGCAATCTTCTATGTTGTGTCTACGACGAGTTCGGGGCCAGTGACTTTGCTGTCTCCAACTTCTGCCCACAAAGAGGTGGTCGGCACTTCTGCCCGTACAATGCCTCGAACAGAGCAGCCTAGAGGCTGATGTGGTAACTGTTGTCATACAAAAATTCCACCAAAAGTTGGTGCCGCTCCTGGCCGTTACCAGAGTCGATTACACATGCCCGAAGCATGTCTTCATGAGTTTGGATGGTGCGTTCAGTCTGCCCCTCCGTCTGTGGATGCTGTGCTCATATCTAGGCGTGAGCCAAAGGATTTGTGCATCGCTTGCCACAAATCAGATGCAAATCGGGGGTCGCGATCAGAGATAATGGAGGTTGGCACCCCGTGCCTAGCAACCACTTCTTTCAGGTAAATGACTCCAAGTGTATAAAACTTATCCGTTTCCTTGATGGCTAGAAAGTGTGCTGGTTACGTTAGGCAATCAACGATCATCCTGGTGATATTGTTTCCGTATCGAGTTGTAAGTAGACTAGCGACCAAATCCATGGCAGTCTGTTTTCGCTTTCCGTATAGGTGTTTCTGGTTGCTAACACTTCCCCCTGACTTTCCCACAAGTCAAACATCATTCCCATGCCTAGCTAGGTGGGCCTTCATGCCCTGTTACCAGTACAAGGTTTATAAATCCTAATGCCTCTCATCAAAACGCAGACGGCTAGAATATCGAAGCCGGTGTGCTTTGCTCAACATAAATTTCCTACAGTTAATGTATATTGAGATTCACACTCGTTCCATGAGGTAGCGAATATCGTCTGACCTGCCAAGGTTGCTTCTCCATGCCCCGCATGGGTTCAACTTGAAAATCCTCTTCCTTCAGTTCTCCAGTTTGAACAGGGCGAGTCAGATCAGGTAAGTTAGAGTCGATAGTGAGCTGTAAAGCTCGTGTACGTTCAGGTTTCGCAGTCGTGTTAATCCAGAAGTTCCATCCAGTGATGTCATTGTATGCTTTAGCTCCTTCGAACATCGGTACATGGGAGACCCTTGCGATCGGTCTAAATAACGCACCTGGTACCGTCCAAGTGATGCCTCCATCCAAAATCCCAAATCCATGGTTTTTCACCGTCAGTCGAGTGTGTCAAGTAGTTCCTCTTTATGACTCTTTCACGTACGTCATCACTCTCTCGTGCTGCGTCGTTGTGCAGCTGGGACGCTGATTCGGACCCTAAGGATATACCACTGAATCACCCGCATCCTCGGGTAACACGATGCTCAGTGCATTGCAGAGTCGGAATTCGAAAGCTGGAGGGACGTCATTTTATTTTGTCTTCCACGAGCACAGCGCCCCGCTGTGCTAAAGAGATTAAAGCTGCACGATCGGTGAAAATCCTGTGATGAATCTACAACGGCATCCACCGAAACCAAGAAATTGATGTACCCCCAAAGGAATCTTTGGTGTCAATTAGTTTCTAACAAAATGGATCCTAGCATGATCCACGCGTATTCCCACTTCGTTGGTTACATGATCAAAATGCTTCTCTCGAATCTAAGTGTTACATTTAACAAGACTTCTCACGTAATGACTCCTCCCCCAGGAGTTCTAAGATACGATATAGGCGTCGTCCATGCTGTCTCTTCCTCCAGGAAATGACCCCAAAATGTCATCAATAAATACGGTCGATTCATGTGATTCCCTGAAGCTGCTAGTGTGTTGATCCACTCAATGATCATGATGTACAAAGTTGAAATGGCTGCATTGCGTTCGACATGCTGTTCTAAGAGCATTCTCCTTTTGGACTTCTTCCTGACAATAGTTCGTTTGCTAGCAAATCTTCGAATGGGAGTTTGTTCCTCGCAACTGGTCGACGGGTTGTCAATACGCGGTCGAGGCAAACGGTTCTTGACTGTCACCTTGTTGAGTTCTCGATAATCAGTACGTATATGAAAAGGCTTATCTTTACTGGTATAACTGAGGCTCCCCAGAGCGAAAACCTAGACCCGATGAAACTCATGTCCAATAATCCCTGAAGTTGATTAGACAGCTCTTGCAACCCTCCTGGTGCAGGACGGTAAGAGTACGAGTAATCAGGGCTGCCTCTGACATGATACTGGTATGATATTCCACCGGACGATGTGAAGGTACACCTGATAGTTCTTCTGGTAGTATATAGGTAGAAATCACGAACAAAGGGTGGATCCTCGATCCTTCTTTCCTTAATCTTAACATCAATAAGTGCTAACATAGCGGGGTAATCCTTCCGTGGACACTTCCGGGCTTTCATTGCAGAATTGACGCTAACCTTTGCACAATTCCGATACTTTGAATCAGGTGACGATTCTCCACTAGGGAGAGGGATACGCAAAGTTTTCTTCTCACATGGTATATCCGTGAGATGTATGGATTACCAATCCATTCTAACTACTGCTTCAAACCATCAAGGATAGCAGAAAGAAGATCGATGTCGGTCGCTTGTCCCACAAGGTCGAGTTTCCATCCCCACTAATGTATGAAATTTCAATTGTCTTGCAATCAGCCGATTCCATAACAGGTTCAAATTCAAGGAGCATCAGGGTCAAATGGAACAGAGACGAAGTGATTAGCTACTCATACTAGCTACCATGTTGCTAAAGTCCTGGCGTCGCCCATGGCAATTCTAAATGCCCTTCCATGAGCATCATTTCTAGTGTTGCTGTTCTCATTACAAGGGTTCCAAGTACTGTCATTGTTCCTTGGGTCGTTGTCTTCTTAACTTAACCACGGCCAATCCATGTTGTAGGCACCTTTATCTCCTTACTGTAGGCTAGGGTTACAAATACCTTGTTGTCGCTGTGACTACTGCCTGTAGGTCCGGCTAGGGGAGGATCTAGTCGCCTAATCCTTGTGTACAAACCACCCCGGTTGTGCGGAATCCAACCGAGATAGCAAACCGAGATAGAACACGCAAATACACGACACGCAAGATTCACAGATTAACACCTCTGTATTAATACGTATGAAAAGTTCAGTTACAAAGCAATGTTCACAAATGTATTTTGCAAACTCTCTCAAACTCTCGTGTGTGTGTGTGTGTGCTCTCTCTTCTTGTGTCTTCTGTTCTAAGACTAGAGACTGTCTATTTATACCCACAGACACCACGAAACAGACAGATCTTGACGAATCACAACCATGCTCGACGAAATGGAAACAAGTGACGACGAAAGGGAATCCATGTCGACGAAACATTCTGTTTCGTCGACTTCCAGTCTTGTTTCGCCGAGATTGGGCTTTGGCCCAAAGTGTGAGGCCCATCTTCTGTTTCGCCGCATTGCAATCCAGTCCAAGTGTTTCTCTGATCTTTGTTTAGCCCATGGACTAGTTCAAGTCCTTTAAGCATCTTGGTCCATCATAGTTGATCTTGTACGTGACGGAGGAAAGTCGCGTCCTTGATCGAATCACGTCACGTCGAGTCGCGTCCACAAAACATGTATCAACAAACTCCCCCTTGGACGCTACTCGCGAGATTCGCCTTTCATGTCTTCTAAGTCGGAGGATCTTCAAAGTCTTCACGTCTTGAAAGAAGAAAGTGTATCAACAAACTCCCAGTTACATGTAGGAAGTGTGTTGACAAACTCCCCCTTAACATAAGCTCCCCCTTGAGTTATGCTCGTGAAAGACTTGATCTTTATAGCTTGAGATCCTTGTGGTGTTGATGATGGTCAGCGGCAACTCGATCATCTTCATCACTTGAGTGCCTTCACGTCGTGTCTTCATTCCGAAGCTTGTCCACGAACATGTTCTCTTCACCTTTAGCATCTGCACATGCAAGAAATCTAAACGCGTAATGAGAACAACTGCTTGGAATATAGTTATCGTAAACAAACGACACACATATGACCATATTTCAATCAACTACCGTCCGACAGTTTGAAAGTTTAACAAATTTATCAATTTTAGTTTTTAACTTTCAAAACTTGCAAATTTTGACCATTTATGAAGATTTAGTCACTTTGGTTTTCGTTCAGGTTTCAGGTAACGAAGACTCGAGCTCCAACATCGTACAATCGAAAATAAGATAGAAATAAAATCTTTTTGGCTTTTAGAAAGTTTATATTAAAACACACCTAAAATCTTTTTGGAATTTTTGAATATTTGAAATGTAAAGACTGAAAGCAGTAAATAAATATATACAAAGATGCAGAAACTGAATGCATTAAATAAATATTTACAGACATTCTTTTTGCGAGTTTCGAGGGTAAGAGAATCATATCAGTGTACGGTCATGCCAAAACGCTCTTGTTGTTCTTTTTGTTAACATTTAGATAAACATCCTATAACGATTATCGGTATTGTTATCCACATAAGCTCAACTTATCATTTGTAATCATGGCGAGGGGATACATTAAGGTATGATTTATACTTACCGACCGGTGTTCATCCACATCACGACACATTCCCGTATCAAGGTATGCACGAGAGTTCATCTTATCGGTGAGTATACCGATTATCATCTGTTTTACCGTATATGATGTGAGAAACTCACTTATTTTGATTGAAAACAAGCCCTATGTGATAGAATCACTTATTGAAGAGGAACTTGATTTTCATATGCATGAGGGCACAGGAGCAAGTCCGTGAACAGGTCAGTACTTTCGTACAGCAGAGAGACGAACTTGACTCCCGGATAAATGTGATATTTTATCACTTATTTGAGGGACATGTGATTGTTGATCACTTATTGAGGTCGAATGCAGTATGTACACGTATGTATAGTATCATGGAAGATCTAGACTTGCGTCCCTGTTATTTTTCGGTAAAAGATACAACCATGATACCCAGATGATAAGCAGCATAAAGACCGAATATCTCAGAACCTCGGAAATCTCTCAAACGAAATTTCGGTACTAAGACCATATGCCAATGAATGGTTCCCACCTGGTCTTCAGTCGATTTAAGTTTATATCACCCTGCACACTTTAAAATGATTGTGAGCCTACCGATACATCTTATATAGAGCTGCTTATCATTTTTCATTTAAGGTTTAAAGAGGTTTAGACAGACCACTGATGTACTATCATATTCTCTTTTGCTCGCCAGGAAACTCATTTTTGCTTTTCTATTGTTTTTTGTGTTTTTGAAATTTTTCGATGTTTTTGGATTTTCAAATTTGGATTTACTCCCCTTAAAATCAACAAACTAAGCTAAAATTTAAAACACAAAGGTATTTACAAAAATGATTTTCCGATGTTGGTTTTACTCTTGCTTGACCTTAATGCCGTTTACCAATAATAAAAAGTCAAATCTTGATTTGTCAAATGCTTTGGTAAAAAGGTCGGCACGTTGGTCATCGGTGTGGACCTTAACAACATCGATTAGCCTTTTATCAAAGCAATCACGTATGAAGTGATATTTGATTTCGATGTGTTTGGTCTTTGAATGCTGCACAGGATTTTTGGTGATCTGTAAGGCAGCAGAATTATCAACGTAAATAGGAGTAGTTAGGAATTCAAAACCGTAGTCACGCATTTGTTGTTGGATCCACAAGACTTGGGAGCAACAACTTGAGGCAGCAATGTATTCAGCTTCGCATGTTGATGTAGCGACACAAGTCTGCTTCTTGCACTGCCATGTGACTAGGCGATTTCCCAAAAACTGACATCCAGCCGTTGTGGATTTGCCGTCGATTTTGCATCCGCCAAAATCAGAATCACTGAATGCGAGCAAGTCAAAGTTATTATCCCTAGGGTACCATAGACCGGTGTCAGGGCAACCCTTCAAATAACGAAAAATCCTTTTTACAGCTGCAAGATGCGAGGCCTTCGGGTTCACTTGATATCTGGCAAGCAGGCACGTTGGGTACATTATATCTGGTCTTGATGCTGTGAGGTACATAAGAGATCTGATCATCGCGCAGTAGTATGAGGGGCTAACAGCTTCACCCTTCAAGTCTGGATTAATTCCGTGATTTTGCGGCAATGGGGTACCGATGGACGTTGCATCAGACATCTGGAACCGGCTCAAGATGTCACCAACATATTTAGTCTGATGGATGAATATCCCAGACTCAGTTTGTTGTACTTGTAGGCCCAAAAAGAAGGTCATTTCCCCCATAGCACTCATCTCGAATTTATCCTGCATAATACGCTCGAAATTCCTACACAAAACATCATTAGTAGAACCAAATATAATATCATCAACGTATACCTGTACCAGTAAAAGATCTCCATCTTGTTCTTTGACGAAAAGAGTACAATCGATAAGACCTCTGCGAAATCCATTCTCCAGCAGATAATTAGATAAGGTTGCATACCAAGCTCGCGGTGCTTGATGTAGACCATAAAGAGCTTTGTTGAGCAACCAAACCCGATCGGGATGGATAGGATCTTCAAAACCTGGAGGTTGTTCGACGTACACCTCTTCTTCCACCACACCATGTAAGAATGCACTTTTGACGTCCATCTGGTAAACCTTGAATCCTTTGAATGAGGCATAGGCCAGAAAGATCCGAATTGCTTCCATACATGCAACAGGTGCATAAACTTCGTTGTAGTCGATCCCTTCAATCTGACGAAAACCTTGAACGACTAATCTTGCTTTGTTTCGGATAACTACTCCACGGTCATCCTTTTTGCATTTGAAAACCCAACGGGTACCAATCTTCTTGTAACCAGCAGGTTTCTCTACGAGTTTCCAGACACCAAGCTTCTGGAATTATTGCAGTTCTTCCTGCATTGCTTCAACCCAAGAGTTATCTTTCAAAGCTTCTTTCCAAGTTCTTGGTTCTTCCTGTGAGACATAACATGCGAAAGACCAATCTTTTTGTTGACCAGATTCTCTAATAGCTGTATACAGGCCTGCATTGTTGTTGTTCCGCAACATGTTTCTTGTTTGAACGCCACTCTGTACATTTCCGATGATGTTTTGTTGAGGATGGGTATTGTGAATCCTTGTTTCTGGATTATCTTGAACTGGAATATTTCTACACAGATTGTTGAGATTGAGATCAACAACCAATTCAATACCCGGAATTGACGAAGAGGATGATGCAGTAGCTTCAGCTGTTCTAGGGGCGTCCACTGGAGGTGTACCCTCTGAAGTACCATGAACTGCTGTAGTTGGAGCTTCTTGATCTGCATCGAGAAATTCATCATCCTCTGAAGATTCGTTCATTTCGGTAGCATCGTGAAAATCCTCATTGTCGAGAGCATTATTGTTCACTGAAGATGGTTCTTGATTGACAATAATTGGACGAACCAACGGTGAATCTGTTGCGTTGTCACTCTCGAAAAACATCCTTGCAGCAGCATTTTCTTCAACTGCTTCAACATTGATCGAATTGAAAAAGTCATCGTACTCAAACATCCATGGTTGACCTGGATTTCTGACTGGTAAAGTGTGCCTTTGTACTCTGACTTCAGACCATTCCTCGACCCTTTTAGTCTCTAGATTCCAGACTCTTAAGTTCGGGGTGGCATACCCGAGAAAGTATCCCTCAATTGCTTTTGCCCCAAACTTTCCATTAGGATCGATTATTGTGCACGGAGCTCCAAACGGTTCAAGGTATGACAAATCTGGTTTCCGTTTGTTAATAAGCTCAAAGCAGGTCTTGTTGTGCCTTTTGACTGTAAGGACTCGGTTCAACGTGTAACATGCAGAGGCCACAGCTTCAGTCCAGAAGGGAATCGGCAGTCTCGATCAATGTACGATTTTTACGTTCAGCGACGCCATTCTGTTGAGGAGTGTAAGCCGCACTAAATTCGTGAAGAATACCTTTTGAAGTGCAAAACTCCGCCATGGCATGATTTTTGAATTCAGTACCATTGTCGCTACGTATCCTTCTAACTTTCAACTTATACAAATTCTCAATCTGAATGATTAAGTTTTTGATAATTCCGAAAGTTTCACTCTTGTGTGCCATAAACGCCACCCAAGAAAATCTTGAATAATCATCAGTTATCACGAGGCAATATTGATCATTCCGGATGCTTTTATGCTTGACAGGACCGAACAAATCCATGTGCAAACGTTCAAGCGGAACGGCCACCGTGTTGATCTTCTTAGTCGGGTGTCGCTTCTTCGTTTGTTTTCCTTTCTGGCACGAAACACAGACGTCTTGAAGATGGAAGTTTTTAAGAGGAACACCATTCACCAATTCATTTGACACCAAATGATTCATTTTGCGTAAGTGAATGTGACCCATTCGTCTGTGCCAAGAGATTGAGACTTTTTCTGTGGCTTTGGAAACGAAACATGTTGCTTGTGCAGACGTAGTAATAGCTTGGCTCATATCAAGGACATACAAATCATTTATCCTTGGAGCTGATAAGAGAATCCATTCTTTTGGAATTTTGAAGCCGGGTTTCAGCACATAACATCCATTTGCATCAAAGTGTACTGAAAACTTCTTATCACAGATTTGTGAAACGCAGAGAAGATTGTAATCAAGTTGTTGTACAAAGTTGATCTTATCAAAGCTTACAACCCCGTTGGATATCATTCCTTCACCAGTAATATATCCGCCTTTATCTCCAGCAAAAGCAACATAACCTCCTCTAATAGATTTGACGTCGTAGAGAAGCTTCATGTCGCCTGTCATGTGCCTGGATGCCCCACTATCAACAATCCAATGACTACTGATAGTTCCTCCTGGAACACCCTGCACATGAACTCACATGATTAGTTGGAGATGGGGACCCAAGCCATTGTGGTCTTGGGTCTTCCATTTTCATCGACAACAATTACTTCCACTTTTTGATGGTTAGGAAATTGTGATGATCCCCCTGAATTTGTGGTCATTTTAGGTTTCCATGTCTGTTGAGTTTTACCAGTTTGATTGTTTGAAAATTTAACTTCGTGATTGTTTGAAGTTTTTGAAAATTTTGAACTTTCTGGTTTAACTGAAACAGATTGTTTTTGAACTACATCAGTTTTAAGTGCTTTCTCAATTACCTTGACTTGTTGGCGTTTCTGTTTCTTTTCCCTTTCTCTTACAAGTCGGGGATCTTGTTTTGGAGAAAAAAAACGCTTTTGGTAATTTCGTTCACGGGGATCATCAGCTTTAGCTTTTAACTTATGAAGATACGGACAATTTCGAATGATATGCCCAATTTCACCACATTCAAAACATGATCTTCGTTCAACAAACCCCGAAGTATCATGTGATTGTCTTGTCGATGATGAACTTTGTGATCTCGAGGTACTTGGTTTTGAACTGTTTGGATCATTTCTTTTCAACATTTGTGCTTTATTTAACAAAATCTAAGTTAGATTTGTTTTCAAATGTCTCAATTTTGTCCGTTCCCTTTGATTTCACAAAGTTCACCTTCTTGTCTCTTTTCCGATTCTGTTTCTTTTGACCTTGATTCGTTGATTTACCTTTTGGTTTGGTATGATTTTGCTGCGTTTTCATTGTTGGTAATTTCTGATTGCCGTATTGTTTTCGAACTTCAGCTTTTGGGATAGGAGGGCACTGTGTTACCACAACGTGTGATCCTGTCTTTCCCAAGAACTTACTTGTCGAATTTTCAAAAACTTTATTGATTAAGGATTGATTTACATTCTTAATTGGAAAATCTTTGTCAGAATAAATTTTATCATCCCCAACAAGAGTGTACAGCAAATCCACACTTTCAGACTCTGTTGCAGACGTGGACTCGGTCGGAGCAGTCTTAGCAGGTTTTGCGGGAGGATCACATAGAATATGATTCTCAAGAGGTATGTCCTCTTCTTTGATTTCCGCATCAGACTTTGCTGAGTCTGTATCATCGGATTCATCATCAGAAGAATCAGCATCCTCAATCACAACTGGAGGATCCTGATTCTGTTCAGCAGTTACAAATGTATCTGCTGACACATCTGAATCGGATGATACTTCTTTCTTGTATCCGAGTCCTATTGCAAATTCCTTGATGTCTAAAGGGACAGATGGTTCAAAGAAAGTTCTATCCTCCTCATCAGGCATGGCATCATAATTGTTTCTCACAAGTGGTGGACATTTCTTATATCCAATGCAAGTGACATCCCGTTTCTCTTTCTGAACATCAATGATGTGATCCAACACATAGCTAGAGCTTAAATAGCTGTCTAACTTGAGTCGGATCGCCTCACTTTCAGTTTTGACACAAGCCATTTCCTTTTGCATTATCTCGAGCCTACTGATGTAAAGGTTTATTTCCGTTTGTTTTCTTGAAACCATTTTCATTAGCTCGGTCTTATCCCTTTTTAATGTTTCGATTATCGATTTAAACTCCTTTTCATGGTTTTCATAAAACATGTTGGCTTCTGTGCACTTAGAAAGATCCACGGTCAACTTTTGGTTGTGGATGAATGTCACATCATACTTGTTTTGCAAAGCCTCGTGTTTGCTTTGCAACTCACACCACTTATCATTCAATGAAACATGTTTGTCTTGCAAGTCAAACAAACAAGCTTGTAAAGCATCATGTTTGCCTTGCAACTCAGACATGTTTGCTTCTAAATCAGAACATTTAACACTCAAACTATCACAATTATCGCAGATAACAGCAGTGGGTTCATCGACACATACCTGACTTGATGAACTGTCGACATTAGCCATAAAGGCTGAATGGAGAGAAGAAGAAGAATAAGCAGCTTGATCCACCAAAATAGATCTCCTATGAGTTCATGCTGTAGCTTCTACCAATAGATCATCAATGTCTGCATCGACTGACGCACTTGATGTGTCATCCACATGATCATCGCCTGAACTCGAGGATTCTTCATCTGAACTTCTACTGTAACCAGAAGAGTCTTCGTCTTCAGAAGATTCATCACCATTGGTGGAAGATTCTCCACCACTGGTATGTTTAAGATCCTTGACAACCTCAGCAAAACAAGTTGTTCCATCCGGAGCATCATTTCCCAATTGACTTGACCAATCACAACCTTCATCTACTTGAACCACAAGTGCCTGGTTGGCATTTGATGGTCCTGCCTGACTGGAGTTGTTAACAGGTACCAAGGTGAGCTCGTTGTTCCTAACTTGATTCTGATTTGCCTGGTTGCGTTGACCCCTGAAAGGATTCTGGTTTCCATGTTGAGCTGGCTTCGTACATTCACGCTTGAAATGGCCACGTTCACCACAATTAAAGCACTTAACAGACTGCTTATCGAACCCATACTTGGTGTCTTTCTTTCTTTCCAAGCTGGTTCGACCAGTCCTTTCCATAAAGTCCTTTGCTCGCCTTACAGCACTGGCAAAAGCCCACTTGATGTCCATCATTTCCATCTCCTCTTTATCTATCTGCTGGTAATCTTCCTGTGTCAGATTGATGTTTCCGATCTGACCTTCTACTAACCCACAATACGCGCTCACCAAGGTGTTCAGTAGCTCCATATGTTCTTTAGCTACTTCAACACTTACTTTTGAAAAACTTGAAGTGTCGAATCGTACTGTATTAGATGGCTGACCAGCTGATGACGTGCTACCATAACAGGCTTGCTGTTGTGGCACTGGTTGAGAAACTGGTTGAAGCGGATTTCCGTACAAGTCTGTTGTTGGAGCTGGTTTAACAGGAACTTGGATAGGATTGCCATATAGATCTATGCTAGACACAAACGCCGTCTGAATTGGAGCATGTGAGATTGGTCTTGCAGGGGTGCTAGATGTTCCATAATACATTTCAGGATTAATTGGAGCATGTGAGATTGGTCTTGCAGGAGTACTAGGAGTTCCATAATACATTTCAGGATTCTGCGGCACTAGAACCCTTTTCGCCTTAAGGGTTTCTTCCTGATTTTTATTCTCCAGAAGTTGAACAAAGTCATTGAAGTTTGTTGTAGCCAAAATGCCATTGAGCTTCAGAATTTCCAAGAAATTACTCCATTGTGGTGGCAAAGCATCAGCAAACTTGGTGACAATTTCGATTGGAGTCGTTATCACTCCAAAAGTTCCCATTTCAGTCAACAAATGAGAAAATCGACTCGTCAAATCTCCCAAAGATTCTTTATCCATGCATGTAAACCCATCAAACTCTTTCTTGAGTAGATCGTGTCTCAATTGGCGAGTCGCTTCGTTTCCTACACCTCTCGTCTTCAACGCATCCCATAATTTCTTTGTCGTTTTATAGTTGACAAATTGATGGTAAATATCTTTGCTTAATGCCTGAGTAAGAATGGCATATGCCTTCTTTTCCAAGTCATATGTCTTTTTCTGATCTTCAGGAAGATCGGCAAATGTAGCAGCAGTTGAAGCGGCAACTTCTATAGCTTGATCGAAATCTGTGGTGAAACGTAACCACAATTCCGTGTTTTGCCCAAGGACGTATGTATGAAATCTGTCTACCCATCCCGGATATTCGCTTAAGTGCATCAACTTTAGAGGCCGATTCAAACTTCCGGTTTCGCTCTCGCTCAATAGAATACTTTGAATACTCGGAGTTTGATTTGATACGAATGCCCATTGACCGGTAGAACTTGGATTAGCTTGTGAAGATACCAGTGCGGGAGATTCGGCCCACGAAGGAGACAAACTCGTGTTTCTATACTTTCCGCTATCCGGAGACGGAGTACCATAATACATATCTGTATTTAACGGAGTACCCCAAACC
Organism: Helianthus tuberosus; assembly: GCA_030545235.1. Classification (NCBI taxonomy): domain Eukaryota; kingdom Viridiplantae; phylum Streptophyta; class Magnoliopsida; order Asterales; family Asteraceae; genus Helianthus; species Helianthus tuberosus. The sequence continues at coordinate 157,902,970 of CM060450.1, read as the reverse complement.
GGATTCATTTTTTATCAAGAAAAATGAATACCTGAAAATCACACCTCAAACAAACAGTTAAATCACTTTGACAAACCTTCTGTTTAAAAAAATGTCTTTGACGAAACACGTTTCCACGAAACTGAAACTGTTTTGTTATCTTTTACGAAACAGATTTTAAATCTTAAACTTGACGAAACAAGTTGTGTGATGATTGGATGACGAAACACAAGCCCAACCCTTATCCACTAGATGAATGGCCCACTTAATCGGTGAAACAGATTTGGTGTATTGGGTTTGACGAATCAAAGGCCCAACTAAGGCGACGAAACTGCCTTTGGGCTTGCAAATCGACGAAACTGATTTGTGAGTATGGGCTCCCTTTCAACGAAACAGGCCCAACTTGAAAGTGACGAAGCAAGGCCCAAATATGACGAAACAGAAGCCCAGATGTATGTTGTGCGATCCCAGCTATCTTGTGCGATTAATCAAGTTGACTTTCTATGCTCTGACACAAAGCAGACTCACTTTCGGCTCACTATTCCCAAACTTACCAACCAAATGATGATGTCCTTTTTACAATTTTCAAAGCACAACAACTTTACAATTGATTTTAAATGGATCGAAAAGTTGTGTCTGTGAAGAACAACTTGAAGATATGAAGAACACAACCCAGAATTATGAGTTTTTCTGATAAAAATATGAGTTTTCCGGTGAGCCGTAACTTTTCGAACACGAGTTTTTGCACGAAACTTCACTAAAAACCACTCTTTAACATGTTAAAATTATAAATAACAAGGTTTTTATAGGAACTAACAGCAAAAACACCAGAATTTTCGAAGTTTAAGGCTGATTTTTCAGAAAAATATGAACTTCAAAAATCCGAAACACACCCGAAAACAACTCGGTTTTAACAAGGAGAAGAGCCAAGGCTCTGATACCATTTGTAGGTCCGGCTAGGGGAGGATCTAGTCGCCTAATCCTTGTGTACAAACCACCCCGGTTGTGCGGAATCCAACCGAGATAGCAAACCGAGATAGAACACGCAAATACACGACACGCAAGATTCACAGATTAACACCTCTATATTAATACGTATGAAAAGTTCAGTTACAAAGCAATGTTCACAAATGTATTTTGCAAACTCTCTCAAACTCTCGTGTGTGTGTGTGTGCTCTCTCTTCTTGTGTCTTCTGTTCTAAGACTAGAGACTGTCTATTTATACCCACAGACACCACGAAACAGACAGATCTTGACGAATCACAACCATGCTCGACGAAATGGAAACAAGTGACAACGAAAGGGAATCCATGTCGACGAAACATTCTGTTTCGTCGACTTCCAGTCTTGTTTCGCCGAGATTGGGCTTTGGCCCAAAGTGTGAGGCCCATCTTCTGTTTCGCCGCATTGCAATCCAGTCCAAGTGTTTCTCTGATCTTTGTTTAGCCCATGGACTAGTTCAAGTCCTTTAAGAATCTTGGTCCATCATAGTTGATCTTGTACGTGACGGAGGAAAGTCGCGTCCTTTATCGAATCACGTCGCGTCGAGTCGCGTCCACAAAACATGTATCAACACTGCCCCCAATGTCGTTGCCCGAAACGAAGCCTTACGATTCTCCACCATCAGAGTCCATCTTTTCACATTCTGAGCCACGTCCTAAAGCGCTACTCTCTGTGTTGGCAGTTACACATTCCACGTTATAGTCGATTGTCATTGCTTATGTCCTGATTGATTCATAAGAGTGGACTCCCATGAGTCGCTGACAAAAGTTAAGGATTCGATTGAAGCCAATTCGCAGGTGCTCGTTGCCGGTAATCAGGGTCGTCAAAGTACTGAGGTCGGTAATTACTACGCTCATCCTCCTGCCGATAAAGGTCTGAAAATGTCTTTTATACCCTTGTGTTCAGGCTATACGAAGCCAAATACAAGGGTAGTTGTGTCATTTTGGTCTCATACGCTGCGTAGGGACCTCTAAGGAGCGTATATAAAGCTCCATTTTTGTATTTTTTTTATTGTGTATTCCTTTGTTTATTTATAAAAAAAAGAAAATTATTTATAAAAAAACAATATTATTGGTAAATAATACAAATATAAATTATAAAAATAATATAAATATTATGAATTATAAAAATTAAAAAAGAAAATTATTTATAAAAAAACAATATTATTGGTAAATAATACAAATATATTGTTTTGTTATCGTTTAAATTAAATTATCGTATTCCTTTGTTTATTTATAAAAAAAGAAAATTATTTATAAAAAAACAATATTATTCGTAAATAATACAAATATATTATATTGTTATCATTTAAATTAAATTATCTTATCGTATTGCATCGTATCGTATCGTATCGTATTGCATCATATCGTATCGTATAGTGTATAGTATATAAGTCTCGTATAGAGGCCTATACGGGTGTTATTGTATAGTATAGTATCGTATCGTATCGTATAGTGTAGTATAAGTCTCGTATAGGTCTTGTATATGCATATAGGATTAGACGGGACCTAAACCACACCTATACGATACGATATCACAGTTATAGGCTTATACGAGGTTAATACGTGACCTAAACCACACCTATACGATACGATATCACACTTATAGGCTTATACGAGGTCAATACGTGACCTATACGACGCTATACGATACGATATCACACTTATAGGCTTATACGAGGTCAATACGTGACCTATACTACGTTATATGATACGATATCACACTTATACGCTTATACGAGGTAAATACGTGACCTATACTACACCTATACGATACGATATCACACTTATAGGCTTATACGAGGTCAATACGTGACCTATACGACGCTATACGATACGATATCACACTTATAGGCTTATACGAAGTCAATACGTGACATATACTACGTTATACGATACAATATCACACTTATAGGCTTATACGAGGTCAATACGGGACATATACTATGCTATACGATACGATATCACACTTATAGGCTTATACGAGGTCAATACGGGACATATACTATGCTATACGATACGATATCACACTTATAGTCTTATACGAGGTCAATACGTGACCTATACTACACCTATACGATACGATATCACACTTATAGGCTTATACGAGGTCAATGTGGGAACTAAATCACACCTATAGGCCTATACGGGTGTTATATCGTATCGTATAGTATCGTATCGGGTGTTATTTTCCTTTTTTTTATAAATAAACAAAGGAATACACAAAAAAAATACAAAAATGGAGCTTTATATACGCTCCTTAGAGATCACTACGTAGCATATAAGACAAAAATGACACAACTACCCTTGTATTTGGCTTCGTATAGCCTCAATACAAGGGCATAAATGACATTTTCAGACCTTTACATACGCTGAGTATTGGTCAATACGCAGCATATATAAACTATAAGGGTTAAAAGATAATTTTACCACAGGTTTGGGGTTAAAAATAATTTTACCACCCTTTAAATACGCTGCGTATTGACCTATACGCAGCGTATATAAAGGTCTGAAAATGTCTTTTATACCTTTGTGTTCAGGCTATACGAAGCCAAATACAAGGGAAGTTGTGTCATTTTGGTCTCATACGCTGCGTAGGGACCTCTAAGGAGCGTATATAAAGCTTCATTTTTGTATTTTTTTATTGTGTATTCCTTTGTTTATTTATAAAAAAAAAAGAAAATTATTTATAAAAAAACAATATTATTGGTAAATAATACAAATATAAATTATAAAAATAAAAAATAATATAAATATTATGAATTATAAAAATTAAAAAAGAAAATTATTTATAAAAAAAAAACAATATTATTGGTAAATAATACAAATATATTGTTTTGTTATCGTTTAAATTAAATTATCGTATTCCTTTGTTTATTTATAAAAAAAGAAAATTATTTATAAAAAAAACAATATTATTCGTAAATAATACAAATATATTATATTGTTATCGTTTAAATTAAATTATCGTATCGTATTGCATCATATCGTATCGTATAGTGTATAGTATATAAGTCTCGTATAGAGGCCTATACGGGTGTTATTGTATAGTATAGTATAGTATAGTATAGTATAGTATAGTATCGTATCGTATCGTATAGTGTAGTATAAGTCTCGTATAGGTTTCCTATAGGTCTTGTATATGCATATAGGATTAGACGGGACCTAAACCACACCTATACGATACGATATCACACTTATAGGCTTATACGAGGTTAATACGTGACCTAAACCACACCTATACGATACGATATCACACTTATAGGCTTATACGAGGTCAATACGTGACCTATACGACGCTATACGATACGATATCACACTTATAGGCTTATACGAGGTCAATACGTGACCTATACTACGTTATATGATACGATATCACACTTATAGGCTTATACGAGGTAAATACATGACCTATACTACACCTATACGATACGATATCACACTTATAGGCTTATACGAGGTCAATACGTGACCTATACGACGCTATACGATACGATATCACACTTATAGGCTTATACGAAGTCAATACGTGACATATACTACGTTATACGATACAATATCACACTTATAGGCTTATACGAGTTCAATACGGGACATATACTATGCTATACGATACGATATCACACTTATAGGCTTATACGAGGTCAATACGGGACATATACTATGCTATACGATACGATATCACACTTATAGTCTTATACGAGCTCAATACGTGACCTATACTACACCTATACGATACGACCTTTACATACGCTGAGTATTGGTCAATACGCAGCATATATAAACTTTGTGAAAAAATGATCCCTCAAACCTACCAAAATGACCCAAAAAAGTCTAATGGTTTATATACGGTGCGTAGAGAGCTATACGCAGCGTATATAAACCTTGTTTTCTATGCAATGATTGGTTATTAGGCACTGAGATCCATGGTTTATATACGCTGAGTATAGGTCAATACGCAGCGTATAGGGTTAACCCTATACGCTGCGTATTGACCAATACGCTGCGTAGGTAAACCCTAAGTGTGCAGATAGGCAAACTGGGTGTGCAGATAGTTAGGGCCTAATAATACCACAGCCAATAATAATCAATCGATGATATGCCTTAACCCTACATCGATGCACATAATTACGCAGACAACACATTCATGCATGAAAACTAGAACCAAGAAAGAGCGTACTAACCCATTAAATGTGTGTACGTATAAGCATAAAGGAACAGGCCGAGCCCAGCATGGGTTCGAGAAGATCTTGGGCTGCGACCAGCTTAGCGTTGAGGAGGGATTGGGCCGAGAGCCCAAACTAACTAAATAGTGGTATACGGTTACGAACGAAGTGTGCGATCCGAAGGTTTTTGTGTGATCCGAGATGAAGTGTGCGACTAAGGGTTCCCCAGCAAATCATACGTTCACAAACATACATATGATATTAAACACGTTCTCTTTAACAACCACCTTCATATATAATATTCCACGTATCACATAAAACAATTTATAAACGTTCAAACAAGTTACATTAAACACAAAAATAGGTTCTTAAATACGAGTTGTCACATCATCCCCAACTTGAAAGAAATTTCGTCCCGAAATTTAGCACGCAGTTACTAAGGAAGCTAGTTATGTTGCATGGTTTTCCTGGGGTGTCACATCATCCCCCCGTTGATTTGTAATTCCGTCCCGAAATTCCGCAGTAGCTTCAGCCTCAGTCGTGGTTTCATTGTTCTCGAACAACTGAGGATACTTGTGTTTCATTTAGTCTTCTCGTTCCCAGGTAAACTCTGGGCCACAACGGGAGTTCCAACGAACTCGAACAATAGGTGTCCTGGTGCGTTTGAGAATCTTGGCCTCCCGGTCCAAGATTTCCACTGGTTCTTCGACAAATCACAGCTGATCATCGATAGTGAGCTCCTTGAAAGGAACTGTGGGGGGGGGGTTTCATCTGACAGACACTTCTTCAGATTCGACACATGGAATACGTTGTGAACTCCACTGAGTTCTTCAGGTAGATTCAATCTGTAGGCCACCTTGCCAATTCTCTTCGTGATTTCGAGAGGTCCAACACATCGCGTGTTGAGTTTGCCTCGTTTACCAAAATGAACCACACATTTCCAAGGTAAGACTTTAAGTAGCACTCGATCCCCAACCTGGAACTCGAGTGGTTTCCTGCGCTTATCAGCGTAGCTTTACCGACGGTCACGAGCTACCACCATTTGTTGTCGTATCTGAGCAATCTTCTATGTTGTGTCTACGACGATTTCAGGGCCAGTGACTTGGCTGTCTCCAACTTCTGCCCACAAAGAGGTGGTCGGCACTTCTGCCCGTACAATGCCTCGAACAGAGTAGCCTGGAGGCTGATGTGGTAACTGTTGTCATACAAAAATTCCACCAAAAGTAGGTGCCACTCCTGGCCGTTACCAGAGTCGATTACACATGCCCGAAGCATGTCTTCATGAGTTTGGATGGTGCGTTCAGTCTGCCCCTCCGTCTGTGGATGCTGTGCTCATGTCTAGGCGTGAGCCAAAGGATTTGTGCATCGCTTGCCACAAATCAGATGCAAATCGTGGGTCGCGATCAGAGATAATGGAGGTTGGCACCCCGTGCCTAGCAACCACTTCTTTCAGGTAAATGACTCCAAGTGTATAAAACTTATCCGTTTCCTTGATGGCTAGAAAGTGTGCTGGTTACGTTAGGCAATCAACGATCATCCTGGTGATATTGTTTCCGTATCGAGTTGTAAGTAGACTAGCGACCAAATCCATGGCAGTCTATTTTCGCTTTCCGTATAGGTGTTTCTGGTTGCTAACACTTCCCCCTGACTTTCCCACAAGTCAAACATCATTCCCATACCTAGCTAGGTGGGCCTTCATGCCCTGTTACCAGTACAAGGTTTATAAATCCTAATGCCTCTCATCAAAACCCAGACGGCTAGAATATCGAAGCCGGTGTGCTTTGCTCAACATAAATTTCCTACAGTTAATGTATATTGAGATTCACACTCGTTCCATGAGGTAGCGAATATCGTCTGACCTGCCAAGGTTGCTTCTCCATGCCCCGCATGGGTTCAACTTGAAAATCCTCTTCCTTCAGTTCTCCAGTTTGAACAGGGCGAGTCAGATCAGGTAAGTTAGAGTCGATAGTGAGCTGTAAAGCTCGTGTACGTTCAGGTTTCGCAGTCGTGTTAATCCAGAAGTTCCATCCAGTGATGTCATTGTATGCTTTAGCTCCTTCGAACATCGGTACATGGGAGACCCTTGCGATCGGTCTAAATAACGCACCTGGTACCGTCCAAGTGATGCCTCCATCCAAAATCCCAAATCCATGGTTTTTCACCGTCAGTCGAGTGTGTCAAGTAGTTCCTCTTTATGACTCTTTCACGTACGTCATCACTCTCTCGTGCTGCGTCGTTGTGCCTCTGACATGATACTGGTATGATATTCCACCGGACGATGTGAAGGTACACCTGATAGTTCTTCTGGTAGTACATAGGTAGAAATCACGAACAAAGGGTGGATCCTCGATCCTTCTTTCCTTAATCTTAACATCAATAAGTGCTAACATAGCGGGGTAATCCTTCCGTGGACACTTCCGGGCTTTCATTGCAGAATTGACGCTAACCTTTGCACAATTCCGATACTTTGAATCAGGTGACGATTCTCCGCTAGGGAGAGGGATACGCAAAGTTTTCTTCTCACAGGGTATATCCGTGCGATGTATGGATTACCAATCCATTCTAACTACTGCTTCAAACCATCAAGGATAGCAGAAAGAAGATCGATGTGGGTCGCTTGTCCCACAAGGTCGAGTTTCCATCCCCACTAATGTATGAAATTTCAATTGTCTTGCAATCAGCCGATTCCATAACAGGTTCAAATTCAAGAAGCATCAGGGTCAAATGGAACAGAGACGAAGTGATTAGCTACTCATACTAGCTACCATGTTGCTAAAGTCCTGGCGTCGCCCATGCCAATTCTAAATGCCCTTCCATGAGCATCATTTCTAGTGTTGCTGTTCTCATTACAAGGATTCCAATTAATGTCATTGTTCCTTGGGTCGTTGTCTGCTTAACTTAACCACGGCCAATCCATGTTGTAGGCACCTTTATCTCCTTACTGTAGGCTAGGGTTACAAATACCTTGTTGTCGCTGTGACTATTGCCCCCAATGTCGTTGCCCGAAACGAAGCCTGACGATTCTTCACCATCAGAGTCCATCTTTTCACATTCTGAGCCACGTCCTAAAGCGCTACTCACTGTGTTGGCGGTTACACATTCCACGTTATAGTCGATTGTCATTGCTTATGTCCTGATTGATTCATAAGAGTGGACTCCCATGAGTCGCTGACAAAAGTTAAGGATTCGATTGAAGCCAATTCACAGGTGCTCGTTGCCGGTAATCAGGGTCGTCAAAGTACTGAGGTCGGTAATTACTACGCTCATCCTCCTGTCCATCGATGTTGAAAGTTGCTTGAGTAATACACGGTCTGTTACGAGGGTATTGCAGAAGTGATCACACTTCGGGATCTAAGGTGTCAATATATGAGTTCCAGCAAATGAATAGGAGTAAGAAAGTATCGATCAATCATTCGACGCTGCGACATCCAACTCAGGGTCCTTCGTATAAGCACCTAACATTCTACACGGTTCGCTAGGTGTTCAGATGAGTGCTAAGGTAATACTCGATAGTATCGTGATTCGAAGGGATCTAGGGATGAATGAAAAGTTCACGTTCGAGTAGGGGACAATCACTGCTATGATCCCTATAGGTTTGTTATGTTTAACATCAATCAAATAACGGAATGGAACCCCCTTTTTCACTTGTTAAGCCTCACTGGGACTCGCATGCACCCCACATTATTATTATGTGTGCACCCATAATAATATTGTGATTTGCATGCTCACCTCAGCTTCTCTTAACTCATGTCAAATGGTTCCTCAACCCGAGTAGCAAACAAAGAGTATCACGAAGCGTAAGTCTTGAAGGTTTAGGGAAATACCACCCTATTAGTCACATAACACATGCAAGTATACATGAATTCATACTGTTGTGCTAAACATGCAATCACATGCATTATCATATGTAGGTGTTCACTAGTTATGTAGTACAATGAGTACGTGAGAGACGAACCTTGCAATCTGGAGCTGAGTGTAATGGTCGTATTCACGTCTTTAGAACTGTTCGGTTATAGTCTGGTTTTACAAAAACATTTTCCCCTTTTTAAAACCAAGTTCACTATAACCAATGGCTCTTATACCAATCTGTCACACCCTCAAAATACCACACGCGGAAAACCCCCGAGTGGCGTGTGACATACCAGGATCTTAGCCATCAATCCCTTAGGGAACAAGTAAATCCCTTAGCTTAGGGAACAAGTAAATACAAGATAATAATAAGATCATAACTATATTTACATAAACTATATTCTATTACAAGTCATAAGGTCACCCAATATTATAGTAATTTCTTACAACTCTTAGTCAAAAGTGGCACATGCTATACTGCTCCTAATTAATGTCACCCATGTGATCAAAACTTGATGATTCAAATATCATCATCACACTCACATGTGACAACCCATATTATTCATTATCAATTTATTATTTACATGCAACAAAGAAGGTTTGCAAGCAACACATTCATCATTAATCATATAATAGAATCCATTAATCAAAACCTTATATCAATCTGTTGAAATCAACATGTAGTTCGATCTACAAGAACACCAAGATTTTAGACACTAACCTCATGCACTCCTAATTATCCATATTCTCATTATCGTTCAATATTTAGTTATCATCTCCTAATTATAAAACTCTTGTTCACTGTTACCCTGTTACAACCACCTAATCGAATTCATTGATTCTTGTCTTTCCATCATGTTCATTAATATTCCCACTAGCTTTTAATATTCAATATATTCAAGTTCATTAATTCCCACACATATACAGACCATAAGCCCTCGATTTGACATCCTAGTTGACTTCTGAATCAATAACAATTGTTGTCATCATTGCTATAATAATACCACAGCCAATAATAATCAATCGATGATATGCCTTAACCCAACATCGATGCACATAATTACGCAGACAACACATTCATGCATGAAAACTAGAACCAAGAATGAGCATACTAACCCATTATATCACGAGGGATCCGCAGGAAAGAACCTTGATCAAAGCTCAGTCGATCCGAGAGAGGAGGCAGGAGTGTTAGGGTTTGTTATTCCTTCCCAAAAACCACGTAATACACCCCTCGTCCTACATGTATACGCATGATACGAGGATTGGGCTTCGGGCCTGATCCAATCGTGTGGGTCGAAGTGAAAGGAGCCCGTTAGGCCAGGAGGTGTGTGTGTGCAATATGTGATAAGTCACACACAAATGTGTGTACGTATAAGCATAAGGGAACAGGCCGAGCCCAGCATGGGTTCGAGAAGATCTTGGGCTGCGACCAGCTTAGCGTTGAGGAGGGATTGGGCCGAGAGCCCAAACTATCTAAATAGTGGTATACGGTTACGAACGAAGTGTGCGGTCCGAAGGTTTTTGTGTGATCCGCGATGAAGTGTGCGATTAAGGGTTCCCCACCAAATCATACGTTCACAAACATACATATGATATTAAACACGTTCTCTTTAACAACCACCTTCACATATAATATTCCACGTATCACATAAAACAATTTATAAACGTTCAAACAAGTTACATTAAACACAAAAAATAGGTTCTTAAATACGAGTTGTCACACGTTATTTGAGACGACCAACCTTTAGCGACATCTAAAGGATATTCCAAGTTCAGGACGAAATACATGGTTTTCCTCAGATGCTTGATAGCCTTGATTGTACAGATTGGGGTTGGGTGGCATTCCCAATTGGTTGGCGAGGTGCATACCATCGTGGTGATCATGACGGCCCAACTTTGATACTAGTGGCGGTGGCGTCATATGATCTATGGACCTGGCATGCATATTTTGGTATGGTCGAGGCACTCAATGATATCAATGTAGTTCAGGGTCGTCCCCGAGAACTGTCAAAAAATTTAGGCCCTAGGCGACAAAGAAAATTGGGCCCAAATTGTGATTTAGAGGAAATGAATTAAAAAAAATAAGATCTTGGTGCTCGAGCCAGGCAATGATCTTGAGACCTCTACATTGTCTTGAGATGGTTTTTTCTACCAAACTACCAACATTTTTATATATAATAAACAGATGCATATACTAAATATTTAATATATATATATATATATATATATATATATATAGGGTAGGGTTCCAGCGTGAATAACCTCCCAAGAGTGAACTGCGTGAACTCGTATGGACCGTTGATCTTCATCATCTTGAGATTATAAGAAAATGGCAAGATTGTAATTATTGGGCTAAATTTATATATTTAATTAAATATAAAAGGGTATTATTGTATATTTACAATTAGCAATTATGGAATCTTGTAACCGAAATTCTTGATTTGTTGAATATTTCATAATCTCTCCTAAAAAATAGTGCACTTTCAAATCTTTTTCATTATCTATCAATATCTCCTTAATTTTTTTTTTATTATCAAAGAAAAGAAGGCAGATAGACATTGTGGGCGATGAAGAAGTTTTATTTGTTTTTTTTTTTTTTTTTTTTTGCGAAAAGGGACTAGTGTGTGTATTACTGTTCGATATACACATGTGTACATTGGAATTACCGGTGTACACATGTGTATGTTCAAGTTGTACACATGTGTATTGTGTATCGTACACAGGCTAACTCAAAAACCATACAGTGTAACGTACTTTATATTTTTATTTTTTTGCGGTTTATGTAACTTGTGTATAAACAACCATTAACAGTAAGGGCACCTATTGAAGCAAATTTCGATGTACACATGTGTATAAACAACCATTAACAAAAAGTCTGTAAGATTTAGAAAGAAAAAAACATGAGTTGTACAAATGTGTATAACATGGGGATAATATAAAACCAAGAAAGTAGATGCAGTCAAACTCATCCCATCTAGTGCTCTTCTGGATCAGCAATCATATTTCCAGTGTACAAGGGAACCGTTTGATATCATTGTCATGCACCCACGACGTTAAGCGACAAAACTGAAACATCGAAAAGCATCTTTTGATAAATAAAATAAGAATCAGATACAAAACAAATATGTACACCTTGCGATAATATGAAAAAAAACTTGGCCAACAAACCTTTGAAAAGGTGTTTAGGGTGAATTGGATATTGCAAAATTTGTTTGCACCGATGAAGAAGAATTGATTGATGTTGATGTTGATGATTTGATGATGTCATATGCAACCAACAATTGTATTTTTTCAAAGCACTCTGCTGTAAACCAAAATCCAAGAAATGTTTTTTTCAATTCTAAAACCAAATTGAATAACGAAGAAAAGAAACTTGCGATTTTGATTTTTTGCTTAATTTCTTGCATTCGAATCTTGATTCATTTGAGGGAAAAATTGAAATCACAAGATTATAGGAATCAGTTACCATGTTTGGTAACTGATTGTGATAAATCTCTTTAAAAATTGATATATAATTTAAAAAATAAAATTAACTTTATATGGTTAATGACAATCCTACCCCTTACCATCTAAAACAAAATCAAGGGCCAAGATTAGTTCACGCAGTTCACGCTTGGGATTTTGTTCACGTTTGAACCTAATCCTATATATATATATATAAGTTTATATAACCTTTCGTGCCCTTTGAAAATTTGTGCCTCGGGTGACGACACGGGTTGGCCGGCCTAATAGCCGACCCTGATGTTGTTGAACAATCACCTTTATTTAACAACATTATAAACGGCATTGCACCTGGGATTCATTTGATGAGTATGAGTATTATCTTATTAACGACGTTGCACCTGGGACTTCATTTGATGAGTATGGGTAAAAGAAAAGTTAAAGAGTGTGATATACGCTTATATTATTTTACATAACATGATTTTAGAAGACTCGGATAAGACGATTTGTCAAGATTTAGATCCAGATGACATGAACCTACCGGAGTCCACATTAAACCCGGAACAAAGACTAGCTATCCTTGTGAAATTATGCCGCCGCGAAAAACATGATGCTCTATGTGCTGATTTGACTAACTCTTTATGGGTTAATCGTTCGAAAGACAAGGAAGATGAGGAAGATGAGTAATTTGTTTGCTTCATAATATTGTAGTTTTTATGTTTTTTTAAATGTATTTGATATTCGTTAAATTATACATGTTTAAGTCCCACATTTTACTTTCGTTTTAAGTGTTTTTGACCGAAACTTCGTTGTTTAGGTATCAAATCTGGTACTTTTCCATTTTCAGGTCTTAAACAGTGTGCAAAAGACAAATATGGTGAAAACGGGGCGATTTACGGACGTTTCTGGTGAATTATGCAGATTCTGGTGAACTTCCAGATATTGCACGGCCGTGCGTCTCAACCTCACGCCCGTGCATGACCTACGACCCCGGAAGCACTGCCAGTGCAGGAGCGTGTGCCACTGATTACTCGGTACGCACAGCCGTGCATCTCAACCGCACCCCCGTGCATGCCAACTGCACTCCTGTGTGAGCCAACCGCACCCCCGTGCGCAACCTGAACCTCAAATTCTGATGAAATTTCAGGCATTCTGATGAACTTCCAGGCACTGCACGACCGTGCGACCAGTTGCACGACCGTGCGGATCTAATGACCGGACCAACTTGTACACTAGTCCACTTGTCTGACCCAATCAGAGAAATGACGTCACCCGACAACTAGATATGCACGACCATGCACTTTTAAGTGCACGGCCGTGCCAAACTGAAAATTGCCTATAAATAGCAGCATTCGTTACTGATCAAAATGTTGGGTTTTTTCTCCATGTTTCTGGGCGATTTCTGGGTTCCGAAGCAGTCCTGATCAGACCCATTTGAAGCCTCAAGATCGAGTGGAAGCATAACCGATCCAACCCATCAATTCCTTGCTTGTTTATGGTTCGATTCCTTGTTCTTAAACATGTATTCTGATCATTATTCAAGTATTGAGCTGATGTTAGTTTATGTTTTATGTAATATTGTGTAATAGTAGCTATGAACTTGTTTCTTGAATAATCTTTATGTTGTAATCTTGTTTGTATGAATCTTAAGTACTTTTTCATGTTTGAATCTTCATGATCATATGATGAATGTTTCATTGATGTTGAGTTCCTGGTTATGTCTGATTATCTTGGATAATGAATCTGTGGTTAGTGGGATGGTAACTATTTCTTGATTAATCGCTTGTTTGTAGACTTTGTTTACACCATGAAATCGGACCAGGGTATTGGTTTTATACAAGATATATCTTATTTTGATTAGGAACACTTTCTTGTATGTAAGGGTTCTAATTAATTATATGGTGTTGATTACATGTTCTTGACGCGGTTAATGATCTTTGTTTAGTAATTTTGGTCTGAAATTGCTATCTTGGTAGATTTGCGATCAAGACTTGTAAGGTGACATATTTTGTTATATGATCTACTTAATTGCTTATCCTCGTGGCTGTATTGTGACCATCGGTATTGCTTTCTTTGATAAGTGAGGTTAGGAATCCAGACCCAGTAAATAACCTATCTTTAAAGGTTCGCATGAATAAATATCAATAGCTAGCTAATGAATGATTTTAGGTGGTTAACGTGTGACCATCTCGTTAACTTTCCGAAGAATCATAATGCTAGAAATCCAGACCCGGTCACTAGTTGCCTTGTAATTGGAAAATTGATTAAGTGCTTTTGTGACATATCTAGATAACATGTTTAGGTTGTTTTTGAAACAAGATAATATTTATTTTTCATATTTGGAGTCTATTATGTTTTAAATATAATTTTAGATAATTTAGTTAAATAACCATTCACTTATCCTTTTACTGGTAAATTAATGACAAAGATTTAGTACTTAATAACGCCCGTGTTCCATGGATCGATATCTGGCTCTTACCAATACTTTGCTACATATATGACGTGATACACTTGTCCTTTTGTGTGTTCTTAATGTTAAGGTATAAACCATTTTTATAAATAATAAAACACAAGTTACATCGGGCGCTATTGCATAGTGTAAATATATATGTGTAGTTGCGCCCACGTCAGTATTTTATTATTAATCTTTTCTAAATAAAGAAAAACATAATTGAATAATGATTGTTAAATGACTGCAGTGTAGTAAGCCACAATACCTAGTTCACGAACGATTTAGCTAATAGGACTATGCTGAGTTGGCTGTAATGTTGGAACACTTTTTTCTCGTTAATGAGAACGTGAGTTAAACCTAACATTTAGTCTAACTATCACCTTTTAACTATTATATTTTTCCTTTAAAATTATTGATTCACAATGCCGACTCATTCTCTCCTTCTTGATTGCTCTTACTATGTTTCTCACACTCATTCACCATGTCTCCCCAATTATTTCTCTTTCACTCTTTTAGTCTATATCATACATGCCTTAATTTGCGTCCGACAATCGCATAACTCAAAACCTCCATGAACCATAGATGATTAGAAGAAGATGACTCAATTTTACAACAAATACGAGACCTGAAGTAGTGGACAGGCTGGTTAGGCAAAAGGCTTCAAGGGTTGAAGTTTTCCTAACGCAGGTCATGGGGTCCCCCTACGTTTGCTAGACGTAGAAGGAGGTTCACTAGTTATGCTTGTCGCTTGCTCGAGATCTTTGGCTGAAGAGGATTCAGCCTCGGATGAGGGTACAAGTAAGTTGTATAATTTGAAGTGAAGAAGAGAAACGTGCATAGAGCAAGTTCTCTAAAGACAAGAGAGAAGATCAGGGATCCAAGAAGATCTGGACTGATCAGGAATGCCTCAAATGAATAATGTGAGATGTCTTTTATAAAGAAGGTTTCTTCCTAAAGGGGAAACCTTTGACTTAGTGAACCTTGCTGCAATAGGAGGCTTACCCTTTTAGGGGTTGAAGGCTTTAGACCTGCGGTTAAAAGGCTGTTTCCTTTTGTACATGTTACTTTTGCGGCTGAGTTGGTGAGATATCAGTTGATGTGACTGACTACTGTGCTCGTTCTCTTCTGCTCACAATGCTTCGCGTGTTTTGAACCCTTTAACCATTTAACCTTTTGAGCTGTTATGTGTTTCAGTCATATTATTGAGGATTTGGGCTACCCCCGTCATCAGCCCCCCAATTCAGAGGTGTTTCTGGTGATTCTCAAATGCTTCTGACTTCTACACATTGTTTTTTATTGCTTGAAGGCTACAAGGCTTCAAGGGTTGGGAGCAGTTGAGAATTTGAATTTTGAACTGACAACTGATGTGATTGGTGGCAGTTTTTCAGTCGGTGATTTTAATTACACAATAGGTAATCATAACTTCTCTTTTTAATATTTATTTCCCGTTTCTTAATATCATTTGATAATCTTTTCACTTATCTTCTCCAAAGGTTCCGGTTATTTCTTCCTTCGTCTAGGTTAGTCATCACTTTTCTATTCTTCATTTTTTCTGTTCTTTTTTTTATTCATGGGTGCACGTAAAGATCTCTCTATTAGTTTTTCTCGCCTCACTCCTTTTGTATGGAATGCGGCATTGGTCTGAAATTCAATCCAGTTGCACCGGGTTGTGATAAGTCTATTGATCAATGCCCTTCCGGGTCGATTGCTCTGTATTGTCGCCATTTTGAGTTTTCTAACCTCCGTCATCCATTCTGAACCTTCGTGTTGAATGTTTTAGAATACTATCACGTTTCGTTTGGTCAAATTCATCCTAAAGGTATGGCTAGGGTTTTACATTTTGAGGTTTTATGCTGGGCTTCTGGTTATGATCCTTCTTTGTTGTTGTTACGCTGGTTCTTCCGTCTGGGGAAGAATGGCGATTAGTTCACTTTCGAGACATCCAAATTTGATGCTTGCTTAATTTCCTCCATGGTTACCACCCTTGGTGCCCGGAAAGATCGGTTCTTCTGGGTTTCAGATTCTATTGTTCCCTTTAAAATGGTGTGGAGACACCCAGATGCCGTTCTCAATGAACCGAAACCCTCGGAGTCTGATTTGAATGATTGTTTTATTAAGGCCATTCGGCAATGTCCTTCAAGGGTTCGGCCTTTTCCCGAGCATTTGCTATTTTTGTTAGGTATTAGCAAATTGTGGGATAAGCCTTATCGGGATCCGGTTTTAATGAGGAGTGGTCAGAGTATGCATTTTCCCTGCTTTACCTTTTTGCATTCCCTTGAATTGTTTGCTTATTTTTTGTTTCTTATGAATTTTGTAGTTATGTCTGCATTGGATTTTGTGAAAGGTGACGACACATAAGATGTTGTCTTTACGGATGCTCAAGCTGTAGAGGGTGATGATGCAGTTGCTAGGGGTTCTGAACAAAGATTTGAAGATGTTGGGTATGTTAGTGTTCCAAATGTCAAGGGTTTTACTAAGACTGCTGCTTCTAAGGCTTTGACCCGTCGTTCTGCTCACCGCATGTTGAAGAGCGCTCCTCAATCCACTTCTTCTGATCCTGTGGAATTGAGTGATGATATTGAAGTTTCTGAGGGTCAAGGCCCTGATGCTGAGAAGGAGAAGAACTTAGTTGTGCTTGGTAAAAAGAAAGGTTCAAGCAAGAAGGTTGCGGTAACCCTTGTTTAAGGTTCATCAAGCAAGGATGTTGAAGGCTTGAGTGAAGATGAAGTTTATGTTCTGAATTAGAGTGTGAAGGTTGGGGACAGTTTCAAAGATGCAAGTGTTTGTGCTGACGTGTTAGCTAATTTTGCTCCTCCCGGTGTCCGAGGTGCTATATCAGAGATAGAGGGTGACACCATGCTATCAAGGTTGATGTTGAGCTCCTACAACCTTTCTGCCTTTGTGGCTGAAGGTGTCACTCACTTTCGCAAAGGAATGCAGGAGTATGAAGATTTCTCGAAGAAGAAAGAAAAGATGAAGGCTTCCATGGCTGCTATGTAAAAGGACATTGATGGCTTTTTGAAGAAAGAGGAAGCTTGGGTTAAGAAGGTTGGTGAGTTGACCCGCAGGCACGAGATTGAGATTAATGATTTGAAGAAGAGTTTTGAGGCGGATAAGCTGAAGTTGAAGGCTGATAGGGAAGCCTTGGATCTTCAAAAGAAGGCCTTTGCTGAAGAAAAGGAAGGCTTGAAGGCTTCTGTCGTTCAAGCTACTGGTGATAACCAGTGGCTCATTGAGCAAGGCTTTCAACAGGTTGTCACTTATCTCCTTCTCTCTAATGAATTTAACTCTACCATTGGGGGGTCTACACCAAATTGCTGAACTATGGGAAACATTTGGGCCTGATTGCTGGTTTCAAACTTCACGAATCTGGTCAATCCTTAGAACAATCTCCTATGTTTCGCCCTGATGCTTTTGGAATTTTTAAGGAATTTGTTCAACAGATGGAAAGGCTGACTTACCCTTATGTAAGTGAAGTTTCATCTTGCTTTGGTAAACCTCTTTGCGTCTTACAGGAACTGAAACCAGCTGGGCTAAATGAGAAGGTCTGTGCTGAAGTGCTTGATTCCCTGTCCAGGAAGCGTTCTCGTTCAGGAGATAGTGAAGAGACTTTCTCAGAAGATGCCGATGTTTCCAAAAAAGCAAGCCTCGAGGGTTCAGCAGTTGGAGGTGATGGTGGTCCGAAGGTCAAGAAAGCAAAGAAGGCCAAGAAAGGTAAAACTGATGGTTCTGGGGCTTCAAAGCCCTGTGCTGGTGTTTGAACAATATATTCGTAGCTTTCTTAGCACTTAAAACAATTTGATGTTTTGTACTTCTAACTTGGGTTTAGGGCCCTTAAGGTTTCGTTGAACAATTTGTAGGGTTTAGGGCCCTTAAGGCCCCTTATGCTATGCTTTAAACTTTTAGTACTTGTGCTATGCTGTTATTTTTTATGTTGCCTTTATTTTGTGTTATATTTTTTGAAACAGTTTGGTCAAGCAGCTTCTAGCTTGAAGCCTTCAAGGCTTCTTGGTGTTGCTTGATGCTTGTGGCTTGGTGCTTTGCTAAGCACTTTTAATTCTAAGTTTGATACGACCTTTTGTTTTTGTGTTGTTGTTTTGGTCCTTTCCTTGTCCTTTGTTTAGGTAATTGTCTTTGTTGGTTTTTTGTTTTCCTCATGCTACTTATACCTTGAAGAGTTCAGTGCTGCAGTCACTTAGCCTTGGTATTTTTAACAAGGAGGCATAACACTTATCCTATCTATAATTTTCTTGGTTTGATTTTGGTTCGTAAGCCTGTTGATTATGGTTTGTTTTTTGGAAGATTTATAAGGCTTAAGGAACATTTGGTGAAGGCTGCTGAGACCCGTCTATGAGACAAGTTTGTTGAAAAATTTATAAGTCTCATGGAGTTGTATTGATATAGGAACTCACCCCTTATATAGGTTCATTCAACCCCTGAACCTATTGAGCGATGTGGCCTGGGAGCTCATCCGCTTACATGACCCTAGTCATGGAGTTTTTTGCTAGGTTCTCAACCTGATCATAGGATAAAAAGACAAGTTTTAACAAGAACCTCATTGTTCATTCATCAAAGTGTGCAAATTACAAAGGAACAAAAACAACACTTTGCCAACTTTTTTCTAACACATTTTTTCTAGACGTGGAACTTTTTAAGGTTTTTGCTGTTCCAATGCTTGGGAAGCTTTTTGCCATTTGAGTCAGCTAGCTTGTAAGATCCTCCTTTGTGAGCTTCGAGGATGGCATATGGTCCTTCCCATTTGGGACCAATTTTTCCCTGGCTTTCCTTCTTGCTTGCCTCATTGTTTCTGAGGACTAGGCCACCGGGCTTGAATCGTTCATGCTTTACCCTGGCATTGTAGTATGATTCCATCTTTTGTTTATACCTTGCTTCTTGAATGGCTGCTTGATCCCGTACTTCTTCTAGGAATTCCAAGTTCAACATCGTCTCTTTCTTATTTGCTTCTAGATCAATGTTGAACGTTCTCTTTGCTGTAACTCCTATTTCTGTTGGGATTACAGCTTCGGATCCGAACACCAAGCTATAAGGTGTTTTCTTGTGACTTGTTTTTTCAGTGGTTCTTATTTCCCATAACACGTTTGGGAGTTCTTCAAGCCAATTGGTGCCATGCTTTCCCAATCGTGTTTTGATGCCCTCAACAATGCTTCGATTTCTTCTTTCAACCTGGCCATTAGATTGAGGGTAAGCTACTGAGCTGAAGACTTGTGTTATCCGGAACTCTTTTCACCATGAGCTGAAAGGTTTTTCAGCAAACTGTTTTCCATTGTCCGTGACCAATACTCCTGGTAACCCAAATTGGCAAATGATGCTTTCCCACACAAAATCAATGATTTGCTTTCCTGTTATTTTTGCCAGTGGTTTAACTTCCGGCCATTTGGTTAAGTAGTCCACCGCTACTAGAAGGAATTTGACTCCTCCTTTGGCCGGGGGGAATGGTCCAACAATGTCCATTCCCCATTTGTGGAATGGCCATGCAGATGAGATGGGAACCA
Source organism: Helianthus tuberosus (assembly GCA_030545235.1). Taxonomy (NCBI): domain Eukaryota; kingdom Viridiplantae; phylum Streptophyta; class Magnoliopsida; order Asterales; family Asteraceae; genus Helianthus; species Helianthus tuberosus. The sequence goes on along the minus strand of CM060450.1, from coordinate 157,882,566 downwards.
AGTCATGCTTTGGGCTTTTTGGCACTGGAGCATGTATTTGACATGCTTCACATTTTTTCAGTTGCTCGTTTGCATCTCGATGCATGGTGGGCCAAAAATATCTGAGGTTCATCAACTTTGAGACTACTGATCTTGGGCTGAAATGAGCTCCACAAATTCCTTCATGAATCTCCTTGATCAAGTATTGACTTTGTTCCGGGCCAACACAACGAAGCAATGGTGCAAGGTACCCCTTTTTGTAGAGGATATTTTCTTGCAACACATATTGTCTTGACTTTATTCGAACCTTTTCGGCTTCTACTTGATCACTTGGCAGTTCACCCTTTGTGAGGAATTTGATCAGAGGGGTCATCCAATTTGTGCCTTCCTCAGTGATGACATCTTGTACTTCAAGCCCTTGAATCGATGATTGCTTCAACACTTCAACCAATACCTTCTTAGTAAGATGGGCAAAGGTCAATGAAGCGAGTCTGCTTAGTGCATCAGCTTTTTTGTTTTGCATTCTGGGGACTTGTTTGATTGTGCATGTTTCAAATGCACTCATGAGCTCTTTCGCTTTTTCACAGTACTTCTTCATGTTTGGTTCTTTGATCATGTAGTTGTTGCTTACTTGGTTGGAGACAAGCAATGAATCCGTGAAGGCTTGAAGCCTTTTAACACCCATTTCTTTTGCAAGTTTGAGTCCAGCAATCAAATCTTCGTACTCAGCTTCATTATTTGTGGCTTGAAATTCAAATCGAAGAGCATACGTAAGTTCCAAATTGTTAGGATCGATTAGAACTAGCCCTGCTCCGGACCCTTCAACGCCGGAAGCCCCGTCAGTGAAGAGCTTCCAGGTGTGTGGTTCGGAAGGTTCAGTGGAAGCTATGTTTACTTTTGTTGTTGTTTCATTGGGAATTTCCATAATGAAATCAGCCAAGACTTGTGCTTTCACGGCTTTTCTTGGAACATAGGTGATATTATGTTCTCCTAGTTCCACAGCCCATTTAGCTAAACGTCCAGAAGTTTCGGGTTTTTCAAGCACATTTTTGATTGGTTGGTCCGTGACCACTTGTATGGGATGTGCTTGAAAGTATCTCCGAAGCCTTCTGGCTGTTTTAACTAGTGCAAAAGCTAATTTTTCTAGTGGGGGATACTTGGTCTCAGCTAACTTTAATGTTTTGCTGAAGAAATAAACAGGTACCTGAGCCTTGTTTCTTTCGATGGCTAAGACTGCACTGATTGCTTCTTCAGCGATTGATAAGTAGACAGATATGAGCTCCCCCGTTTCATGTGCAGCGATGTCTGGAAATGAGGCTAGTTGTTTCTTCATTTGGTTAAAAGCTTCTTCTGCCTCCTCCGTCCACCTGATGTCCCTTTTGTTGGTACACCCTTGAAGGGCTTTGAAAAAGGGAAGGGACCTTTCTGCCAACTTGGAGGTAAAACGCTTCAAAGCTGCTAGTTTACCATTTAAGCTTTCAACCTCTTTTTTTTTTTGTTTCCAAGATAGCATTGACCTTGTTGGGATTGGCTTTTATGCTTTGTTTGCCAGCAATGTGTCCCAGGAACTTGCCTTCTTTGAAACCGAATGAGCATTTTACAGGGTTCAGCTTCATGTTTATCTTTCTCAGGTTTCGGAACGTTTCCTGTAACAACTCTCGCCAAAATTATTATTTCTTATTTTATTATGTCCAATAGGAAACCCTAATTGAGAACCCCAAGTAATATTGCATGACCCCTAAAATTTTCAGAACAGTTGGAACTAGGATCAGGGCCCCATAAAACTCAGGGGGGTATCCCCTAATTGACGATTATCCTCAAAACTCGCTGTAAAAACACGAAATTCGTTTGCTGTTGACTCACCTAGGCTAAGTGGACACGGGGCTACCCTACCCTAAAAAGTGCGCCGTCGCGCCACGCGCCAGGACCAGGTGGGTCTGGCGCGCCACGCGGGGGAGACCATTTTTAGTATATATAGCAGGGGTTTGGCACTTGCATGTTGGTGTTATTACGACGGAAAATTTCATTACGTACGTTTAGTTATACCCGTTTCTTTAAAAAACAATCAAGTCTCGACCCTCTGCAGCGACAACAAGGTAATAACTCGATCACTGCTACGATACAATGTCCGATTGATTGAAACCAATCCGATGGATGTTTAAGTGCTGCCCAAATACGGGCTATACTTTGTCATTCTTCGTGAGGGTTTTGATTTCGTGAGCTTATCGTAAATGTTGTATTAAGTTACTGACCTAGTTTCGTGTGCATTGTTATTTAAACTAGGTTAAATCAGTAGGCAAGGTTCTGTCCGATTGAATTTGCAATGTGAGTCATTCTCTTTTATCAACAATGTTTTACTATACCTAAATTGTTTTCAAAAAGTTATAATTACAGGGATTGAGTCTTGGTTATCTTGAATCACTGGCAAGTGGGGTATTGTGCACATTACTAATTTCTCACGATTAGGTTCACCAACCTAACAGTGATAATCATCACTACTTGGGTAAAAGGACCCAATAGTGGTATGACCATCGTCACCAGGGTGTGACACGGCGCCAGATAAAAATAAGATAGTAGCCATTGTAATCGCTCTTATGCTGTAATCTATAACTCAGGTGTTATTTTATATAACCTGAATGACTCGCCAGTATTTCCCCGCTGATAAAATCTTTTTAAAACATGTTTCAGGTGACTTACTGTGAACCAAGGAAAAAGTGCCATGTAGCACTAAAAGCTTGAAGAGGTGGCTCAGTAAAATAAATAAACATGTTTTGTAAAACAGGGAATTTCCTTGTGAAATTCCTTTATTGTAAATAATGGGGTTTGTCCCAATTTGTGAAATAAAATAATCGGGCATTTTCAGTTGAAAAGATCCTGTCGACATTTCCGCTGCTAAATTAAATATTAAATACCACGGGTTTCTGTCCCGCGGCTTCTGGACCGGGTAACACCGGGCCGGGGGCCGTGACAGAAAAAGGTGGTATCAGAGCCACTGATTTAAGCCAATTAAGTATTTAGAAATACTTAATTTCTTTTCAAATTGCTATTCTGTGATTCTGTGAAAATTGAACGGGATGAATAAAATATTAACTTAAGTTTGTGTGTGTTTTTCATATATGCTAACAGCGTGAATGAACTGTCGGAGGCACTCTGAAATATTTCTATCCATAGCACAAATATGGATACCACCGGCACCTTCATTGGCTACCAGGCTGATACTGAAGAGCCAATAGTATTCCAGGCCCAACCGAAGGAGAAACCAAAGCCGAAAAAGAGGAGAAGAATCTTGGACTGGAAACGTGGGCGTAGGAAGAAACCAGCGGCACAGAAGGTTAAAAAGACTGAGGATCCGAAGGATAAAGGGAAAGGAAAGGAGATCAGGGAAAGTTCAGGGCAAGCCCAGGAAATGCCACCATGGGAGGAGCTGGATCGCAAACTGGCCAATAGCGACCTCATCGGACCTGCCGATGAAAACCTCTTCAATTACTCTGCTGAATCCTAACTCACAGTGAATTTGGAACCTGCTATCCCAGATCCTATTGTCAACCCCCGACCCCTACAAGGAGAGCTGGAAGAATGGTGGACAACTGACTGGCAATTTCAGAATCTCTTGAATAACCCTAACACCTTTTTCCCCCAATTTGACCCTGAGCCTGCACCAAACACACCTATGAGCACTGAGAACTTGGCTGAACTCCGCCACTATGGCGAGGAGCTGGTGGACGCAGGAAATAGAATCCGGGAAGTGGGGGAGAGGATATCATGGAAATACGACGAGAGGGAACGTCGTTTCTGAAGTGCCAGCTGACGGAGATCGTATGTGGTTGTGTGATTACGTGTTTAATAATAATAAAATAATAATAAATAATATATATATATATATAATGTAAAATAACCTAAAATAAAACTTTTGTAAGATAACTAGTATGTACGGATGCCTACTAATATATAAAAATATTAACGTCGCAAAGTCGATAATTTTGGCTATACGTGTTGACGTGATTATGTGTGATTGCTTTATTGCGTTTGGTTGTTATTTATTTTGTGCCAATAACTTATATATATATATATATATGTTGTTAATTATCAGATGGAACACGCTGGTAATGAACCAGTTAACCAAGTTAACCAATCCGAGCAAAACAATGAAGATCACTTTCTTAATAGGCAAGATATAGAGAATATCTTTGCCCAAGGAATAGCAAATGCTATCCCAGCAATCGTCGCTGCTGTTAAAAGTCCTGTTGAGCCTTCACAAGCCAACCCTCATAAACGCACACGCGACGATAATTTCAGTAATAGTGTTAATGGAGGCGGCAATAATGATAATGTGATTCAAGCCCCGATACTTAAGAAAATGAAAGTTGCAATGCCTGGTTGCACTTACAAGGAATTTCATGCCTGTAAACCAGTCGAATTTGCAGGCAATGAAGGGGCGACTGCTGCACTGCACTGGTTAGAGAAAACCGAGGCAGTGATTAAAATAAGTAAATGTGTTGAGGAGGATAAGGTCATGTATGCTTCTCACCTTTTTAAGAAAGAGGCATTAGAATGGTGGAACACGGTATTGCAAGCCAAGGGAAGTGACATGGCTTATGCCATGAGTTGGGAAGAATTTAAGCGTCTGGTGGAAAGGAAATTCTGCCCCGAATATGAAAAGGAACAAATGGTGAATAAGTTCCTGAGCCATCGAATGGTAGATGTTGATTGTCGAGGGTATACTTCGAAATTCTTCGAATATGCCAGAATTGTACCAACTCTGGCCTCGCCAGAACCGGTACTCATTTCTCGCTACATTTGGGGTTTAATTAGCGAGATTCGGGATATCGTCAAAGCTGCAAGACCCCGCACAATCGACGATGCGGTGGAATTAGCCAACACCTTGACTGACGGACTGGTGCGCATGCGAGAAGAAAACAGAAAGAAGGAATTGGCTCAAAAGATTACCCAAGGATTTCGTGGGGGTAATACTAGTAACAACTTCAAGAAAAGAGGAACTTGGCAATCCTCCCCTGGTCCATTTTACAGTACCTGTAAAAGAAAGCATTTTGGAAAATGTAAAGGGTACTGTAATTTCTGCAAAATTCTGGGGCACCAAGAAGAAGATTGCAGACGAAAGAAATCCACAATTTGCTTCAATTGTGGAGAAGCTGGACATTTTAGACCAGAATGCCCTAAACTGGTCAAACCAGCTGACAACAAGGCCAAACCTGCTGAAGGAACTAATAAGAAGAACACAAGAGCCTTCCAATTGACCACACAGGAAGCCAAACTGATTCCCAGCGTAATAGCTGGTACGTTTCTGGTACACAACGTTTATGCGAAAGTATTATTCGACTCTAGTGCAAACCAAAGTTTTGTAAATACTTCCTTCTGCCAAGCTCTTAAGCTACCCTTAACCAAACTTAGGCAGATTTATATAGTAGAAACGGCAGACGGGAACTCTGTTAACATAGATACGGTTTTGCAAAAAGAAAATATAGAACTTTCAGGTCATAAATTTTCTGCAAACCTATTACCTATGAATTTAGCTGGATTCGATGTCGTATTAGGAATGGATTGGTTAGTAGCCAACCATGCTTGAATCCTCTGTGATAAGAATTCCATAGAAATTCTTACACCATCAGGCGAAATAATCATGGTTACAGCAGATAAGCCACGTAAGCCAATGAAGTTCATTTTCCGTAATGAAAGTCGCTAGTTATGAACGAAAGCAAGGAATAGTGTATATGATTTCAGTAATCATTAGCACTAAGGGTAAGAAACTTAAAGAAATTCCTGTAGTATCAGAATACTCGGATGTATTCCCAAATGAACTACCAGGATTACCACCAGATAGGGAGGTAGAATTTAGAATTCATCTGATTCCTGGAATTACACCCATAGTTAAAGCACCTTATCGGTTAGCACCCACTGAAATATTAGAACTGAAAAAACAGTTAGATGAATTGCTTAGTAAAGGATTCATACAACCTAGTTCATCCCCGTGGGGAGCACCAGTGTTGTTTGTGAAAAAGAAGGATGGTTCCATGCGAATGTGTATTGATTATAGAAAACTGAATAAGGTTACAATTAAGAATCGATACCCATTTCCTAGGATTGATGATCTTTTTTATCAACTTCAGGGGACTAGATATTTTTCTAAGATAGATTTACGCTCCGGATATCATCAGTTGAAGGTACAAGAAGAAGACATACCTAAAACTGCTTTCAGAACTAGGTATGGTCACTATGAGTTTACAGTCATGCCCTTTGGACTAACAAATGATCCTGCAGCATTCATGGACATGATGAATAGGATATGTAAACCGTATTTGGATAAATTCGTAATTGTCTTCATTGACGATATACTTATTTATTCCAAAAGTCAGGACGAGCATTGTGAACATCTACATGCACTCTTAAATTTATTAAGAAAGGAGAAGCTTTACCCCAAATTTTCGAAATGTGAATTTTGGCTACAGGAGGTACAATTTTTAGGACACATGGTGAATCACGAAGGTATTCACGTAGATCCCTCCAAGATAGAATCGATCACCAAATGGAAGGTCCCGCAATCAGCCACGGAAGTTAGAAGTTTTCTAGGGTTAGCTGGATACTATAGACGATTCATTAAAGATTTTTCTAAGATAGTTGTGCCATTAACTAAGCTAACCTGTAAATCAATTAAGTTTAAATGGGGACCTAGGCAGGAAGAGGCCTTTAGGATTTTAAAACAAAAGTTAACCAACACCCCAATTCTTGCCTTACCCGAAGGGACAGAAGATTTTGAAGTTTATTGTGACGCTTCTAAGCTAGGATTAGGATGTGTGTTAATGCAATGCAAAAAGGTAATTGCGTATGCTTCAAGGCAATTGAAAAAGCACGAGGAAAACTATACGACACATGACTTAGAATTAGGGTCGATAATTTTTGCCCTTAAGATTTGGAGACACTATCTGTATGGAAATAAGTTTACCATTTATACAGATCATAAAAGCTTAAGGTATATATTTGGGCAAAAAGAATTGAACATGAGTCAAAGAAGATGGATAGAAATTCTAAGTGACTACGACTGTGATATCCAATATCATGAAGGAAAAGCAAATGTAGTCGCAGATGCTCTAAGTCGTAAGTATCATGAAAAGCAAAAACGAGTTCGTGCTCTTAGATTAAAACTACAGTTAGATTTAATGGAACAACTGAAAAACATTCAAGAAATAGCAATCAAGGATGATGCTAAAGGAATGAAAGGAAGGATAAAAGACTTGGAGCAAGGGGCTGATGGAATTTGGAGATTCCACAAGAAAAGAATTTGGGTACCTAAGCAGGGAGAGTTAAGAAATAAGATTTTAGAGGAAGCCCATAAATCTAGGTATACCATGCATCCTGGAAATAATAAGATGTACCAAGATTTAAGAACTAACTTCTGGTGGATAGGAATGAAAAAGGACATAGCTAGATATGTATCTAAGTGTCTAACTTGTTCACAAGTTAAGGCAGAACACAAGAAACCTTCAGGGTTACTCCAACAATTAGAAATGCCTGTTTGGAAATGGGAACTAATAACCATGGATTTTGTTACTAAATTGCCCAAAACCAGAAAAGGTAACGACGCAATTTGGTATGGAAAGGTTGGCAAACTAATAACCATGGATTTTGTGGATCGATTAACCAAATCAGCTCATTTCCTGCCAACGAAAGAAACCTTTAGTATGGAAAGGTTGGCAAAGTTATACGTGGACGAGGTGGTGTCTTTGCATGGAGTCCCACTCTCTATTGTATCGGATAGAGATAGTCGTTTCACTTCACATTTCTGGACGAGTTTCCAAGAAGCAATGGGGACACGATTGAATTTAAGTACTGCATATTATCCCCAAACAGACGGACAAAGTGAAAGGACAATTCAAACCCTGGATGACATGCTCAGGGCATGTGTAATAGATTTTGGTAATAGATTTTGGTGGAAACTGGGATAATCACCTTCCCTTAATTGAATTCTTCTATAATAATAGTTACCATTCAAGCATCGAAGCTGCCACGTTCGAAGCACTGTATGGACGAAAGTGTAGAACTCCAGTTTGTTGGGCAGAAATAGGAGAAAGCCAATTATCAGGTCCCGAAATTGTGCAAGAAACCACCGACAAGATCACTCAAATCAAGGACAGACCGAAAACAACACGATATCGCCAAAAGAGTTATGCAGAAATAGACCCAAACCGCTAGAATTTCAAGTTGGAGACAAGGTACTCTTGAAAGTTTCTCCTTGGAAAGGAGTGGTTCGGTTCGGAAAGAAAGGAAAGCTAAGTCCAAGGTACATAGGACCATTCTCAGTAATCCAACGAATAGGACCAGTCGCTTATCGCCTACAACTACCAGAAGAGCTGGCTGGGGTACATGACGTATTTCATGTATCCAACCTCAAGAAATGTTTATCTGACGAATCTCTGGTAGTACCTCTTCAAGATATAGAGGTAAATGAGAAGTTAAAATTTGTGGAGAAACCACTGCAGATAGAAGACAGAAAGGTCAAGTTTCTCAAACACAAACGACTAGTGCTGGTCAAAGTAAAGTGGGATTCAAAGAGAGGACCGGAATACACTTGGGAGCTGGAATCAGAAATGAAACGAAAATATCCCTACTTGTTCCAGTAAATCTCGAGGACGAGATTTTAATAAGGTGGAAAGGATGAAACAACTCAGGGGGGTATCCTAATTGAGACCCCCAAGTAATATTGCATGACCCCTAAAATTTTCAGAAGAGTTGGAACTAGGATCAGGGCCCCCTAAAACTCAGGGGGGGTATCCCCTAATTGACGAGTATCCTCAAAACTCGCTATATAAACACGAAATTCGTTTGCTGTTGACTCACCTAGGCTAAGTGGACACGGGGCTACCCTACCCTAAAAAGGGCGCCGTCGCGCCACGCGCCAGGACCAGGTGGGTCTGGCGCGCCACGCGGGGGAGACCATTTTATGTATATATAGCAGGGGTTTGGCACTTGCATGTTGGTGTTATTACGACGGAAAATTTAATTACGTACGTTTAGTTATACCCGTTTCTTTCAAAAACAATCAAGTCTCGACCCTCTGCTGCGACAACAGGGTAGTAACTCGATCACTGCTACGATACAATATCCGATCGATTGAAACCGATCCGATGGATGTTTAAGTGCTGCCCAAATACGGGCTATACTTTGTCATTCGTCGTGAGGGTTTTGATTTCGTGAGCTTATCGTAAATATTGTATTAAGTTACTGACCTAGTTTCGTGTGCATTGTTATTTAAACTAGGTTACAAGGTTAAATCAGTAGGCAAGGTTCTGTCCGATTAAATTTGCAATGTGAGTCATTCTCTTTTATCAACAATGTTTTACTATACCTAAATTGTTTTCAAAAAGTTATAATTACAGGGATTAAGTCTTGGTTATCTTGAATCACTGGCAAGTGGGGTATTGTGCACATTACTAATTTCTCACGGTTAGGTTCACCAACCTAACAGTGATAATCATCACTACTTGGCTAAAAGGACCCAATAGTGGTATGACCATCGTCACCAGGGTGTGACACGGCGCCAGATAAAAATAAGATAGTGGCCATTGTAATCGCTCTTATGTTGTAATCTATAACTCAGGTGTTATTTTATATAACCTGAATGACTCGCCAGTATTTCCCTGCTGATAAAATCTTTTTAAAACATGTTTCAAGTGACTTACTGTGAACCAAGGAAAAAGTGTCGTGTAGCACTAAAAGCTTGAAGAGGTGGCTCAGTAAAATAAATAAACATGTTTTGTAAAACAGGGAATTTCCTTGTGAAATTCCTTTATTGTAAATAATGGGGTTTGTCCCAATTTGTGAAATAAAATAATTTGGCATTTTCAGTTGAAAAGATCCTGTCGACATTTCCGCTGCTAAATTAAATATTAAATACCACGGGTTTCTGTCCCGCGGCTTCTGGACCGGGTAACACCGGGCCGGGGGCCGTGACATTTCCTGAATGTCGTCAAGCATTTGAACTTCTGTCTTGCTTTTGATTACCAAGTCATCCACATAAGCCTCCATGTTTCTTCCTATTTGTTCCACAAATGCCTTGTCCACCAACCGTTGATATGTTGCCCCTGAATTTTTTAGGCCAAAAGGCATTTTTTGGTAACAAAAAATGCCTTTGTCCGTATGGAAGGCCGTCTTCTCCTCATCTTCCTTTTTCATTTGGATTTGATGGTAGCCTTTATAGGCATCAAGAAAGCACTTGAATGGGAAGCCCGTGAGTGAGTCCACTTTTAGGTCAATTTCTTTTAAAGGATAACAATCCTTCGGGCAGGCTTTGTTCAAGTCTTTGAAATCGATACACATTCTCCATGATCCGTTAGGCTTCTTGACCATTACAGGGTTGGCTAACCAAGAGTGATATTTGACTTCTCGGAGTATGCCAGCTTGTACCAACCCTTCAACCTCTTTGCATGATGCCAAGCTTCGATCAGGGGCAAGGCTTCTTTTTTTATTGTACAATGGGTTTCACATTTGGTGGTATCTTAAGCTCATGCTCAGCAACGTCCCTGGGGATGCCGGTCATGTTATCGGGACACCAAGCAAAGATGTCCATGTTGTGGGTCAGCAACTTCTTGAGGTATGAGAGAGTTTCTTGAGTGAGGTTGGTGTTTACCCTTATCCTTTGCTCCGGAAACTTATGATTAATGGCCCAACCTTGTTCTTCGTTTTCATTTTTTTTTTCTGAGCTTTCTCTTTCAACCAGGAAGGCTTACTGGGTTGGTTGAAGGGTTGCGATTCCTTTCTTGGTGGGAAACTTGACAATGCCTTGGCCAACAGAGACAGCCATGCTAAATTCACTTTGGCCTGGCCTCCCTATGATAACATCATAGGTAGAAGGCATGCTGATTACAATGAAGGTGAGTGGCTTGGTTCTTTCCATTTCACCCTCCTTGAAGCAGACGTCCAATGTTTGTTGGCCTAAAGGCTTGATGGGTATATCAGCGATGCCTTTGATGGACGACTCAGCTGGCTGAAGCCTTGAACGCTCCTGATCGCTGAGTTGGTTGAAGTATTTTTCAAACATTATCTCTGTTTCTGCACCCGTATCGATGTATGCTTTGCTTGTTTTTAATGTTCCCACAGTGGCTTCAACCACCAAAGGGTTCGAGTGAAGCCCTTTTTGAGGAGGTGGGAAGCACAAGCACTGAAGGTCCCAAGCTTCCAAGCGTTGACGCTTGGTGGGGGTTCCTTCAACGACATTCACCATGTTTACCTCCTAGTTTTTTCCCTCACCCATTTTATCTTTTACTCCTTTAACGAGGTGAGCGAGTTCCCCAGATTTGACAGCTTCCTCAATCCTCTTTTTGAGTTGGAAACAATCATTAGTGTGATGTCCCTTCTCTTCATGGAACTCACCGAACTAGGTGGAATTTTCATTTCTTTTGCTTTTAGGCAGGGGCCTTGGCGGTCGGAAATTGTGCTTAACTTCTTCAGTGGCAAGTAATTCCTGAGGGGTTTTAGTCAAGGCTGTGAAGTTCACAGCCTTATCTATGCCCAAATGGTTCCATCCTTCAGACCTCCGAGGATCTGAACTTCGGGAACGTCTATCAAAAGAGTCATAGTTGCTTCTCTTCCGGCTGGGGCTATTGTTCCTCCAGCTGGGACCCCTCTTTCTCTGTTCCTTGATGTCGACCACCTCTTCTCCCCTGATATGAGCTTCAGCCCTTTCAAGGGTTTCTTCCAAGGTCTTGGGTAGAAACTTATTAAAGTCTCTGGTGAGATATTTAGAGGTGATTGCATTCATAAAGCCCGCAACCCTCATCTTCTCAACAGCTCCCACATATGTTAGACATTTTTTCTTGTACCTTTCAATGAAGTCCCTGAGACTTTCATCGTCTTTTTGTTTAATCTGGAAGATCACGGTGGCATCCTTCACGTATCTCCTTTGCTGTGAGAAATTAGCCAAGAAACCTTTGCTTAAATCGTCGAAGGTTCTAATGCTTCGGGCTGGCAGGTCATTGAACCAGATTCTTGCAGACCGCACGAGGGTTTGCATGAACATCAAACAACATTCAGCGTTAGACCATTTCTCTATCCTGGCTGCCCCGGTGAAGATCTGGAGGTGATCTTCCGGATCTTCCGTTCCATCTTATGCCCTTATATGAGAAGGCATTTTTATTCTAGTTTGGAAACCGTAATCAGCAATTTGGTGAGAAAAACATGCCAAATTGCTTGGCTTGTATGGTTTGGCCACATCCTCTTCCATTCTCGTGCTCGGGTTGCCGTTGGCATTCCCTTGAGTGGCAAGCACTTGGTTGATGAAGTGCTGCCAGGGGAAGCTTGCCATCATTTGGGCCATCATTTACGGCATGAGGTTGAAGCCTTGAAGGATTTCAGGGGTAGCTGCATAGTTAACCCCCATAGGAGCACTCATTAAGGCACTTCGTGCCAAAGGAAGGACAGACAAGGCTTTCTCCCATGTAGTGGTTATCGGGGTGGGAAGGCTTGTAACAGGAGATTGCAATAACTGGTCCAAAGTCAGCTCATGCCCCACTGGTGCACCGGTAACCGTTGGTTGAGAAGAAAATAAAGGAAAAGATGTTGGATCTCACCTTGTAAACGCATATGGACTGGGATTCAAAGGTGGGTGGCTAGGACCAGCTTCATTTCTGGACACAGCGGGTTGTGAGTCTGTGAAAGGGAGAGCCGGTGGTCCAGGTGACAATGATGGTTCTGGTTCATCATAGTCTAACCGGATCCTCACCCCTTTTTCCCTTTCCTTGGTCACATGCTGGTTAAGGAGGGACCATAACTGTAGGAAATTGTTGGTGACCCCCTCCGGTGTGAGATCGATACATGTGGGAGTGTTAGAAGTATCTATATTTGAAGACGGTACTCCTGAACGAGATGGGGTCGGTGTCTGGAAGGAGAGGAACTCAGGGTGCGTTGTTCCTGTCGGAGTGCTCCCTGGAATTGAAAATGTAGTCGGTATAGCCACGGGAGTTTGGCTGGTGTTGGGGGTAGAGATAAGTGGGACTTGATTTACCTCCCCCGGAGATTCTCTGTCACACCCTCAAAACACCACCTAGATAATGTCCATGTTAGGCGCGTGACGTACCAGGATCCAAGCCACCAATCACATTGAACTCATAGTTATATTTAAATAAAACTTTCATATATTAACATTAAGTGTTACCACGTTTACAAATAATTCACAGTATACAGCGGAAGCATAATTCATTCGTTAAGTGTTTATAACCACGTGTAAAAACCATTAGTCTTGCGTTGCGATTCCATGTATCTCGACCCATCACCACTCCAGCTTCCCAGACAGCAAGTTCCAACAATATGCACCTAAAGACCTGCAAGGCATGTAACAACGAATCAACAACAAAGTTGAGCGAGTTCACAGTTGGGTGTTCGTTTTAAGTTGTTTCAAAAACATAGTTTTTCTTTAGCTGGCTTACTTGCCGTGGGGGTTACCCCATAGTTGAAAATATGATTAACCAATTCCTTTTTTCCCAAACCATAACCAGTGGGGGCTTCCCCATGTTGTAAACCACTAGACCGTTACCATATCGACTACTGACGAAAGTAAGTTGTGCCCTAAGTCAATGTCTATCATCATTGACTGAATGCCCAGATCCATTAGTACACGCCCGTCCGACCGGCACGGTGTGAGGCTTGTCAACCCTAATAGCGCTATCAACTAATGACCTGCTCGCCATTGGCCCGGCGATTAAGTCGATATAAAAATGAGGGACTTCATGATAGAGTTTTGTCTAGTTAGTTTAAGGTTGTTGTCCTACCCAAGGAGGACGAACGTACGTATTCTACCCAAGGAGAATACGCATGATTAATATTGGCATCCTACCCATGGAGGATGGCGGTATATATCCTACCCAAGGAGGATATGTAGGTTCCGTTTTGTTCTTTAACCCCATTCCCAACCACCGGGAATCCCATGCCTTTTAAAGAGTGTGAACTCACCTTGGTTTGCTCGGTAAGATTAGTTACTTGTTTAGTAATTGATCAACACGTCCTATCATTGTTTACCAACAACAATCAGTTTACATTGCATCACGTAGATTGTCACATATTACACAAACAGCATACAAGTATGGAACATAACCCTACAGCTTATCATAGCAAGTGTACGAACCACAAACACCCTCATATTACAAGTTTGTATTCTCCAATATCATACAATCAAACAGTCAGGTTCACAAGCTAGACCTCATATCACATATACATGGCACATTAGATCAGTTAACATATCGTCAATATCACCAAGTGAATTTAACTACAGGTACCATTAAACAACTCTATTGGCCACCCCATATGCGAGCCCAAACAATAAGGCCCACTTGATCAGTGTACGGCCCAACATGACTAACCCGATGGTATTTATTAACACAGTGTGTGGCTCAGTTGGCCCAATGACCCAACTATCATAGTCCAGTAGCCCAATTAATCCCAAGCCCAATCCAGTAGATTTGTTCAGTAACGTGGCCCAGTTTACAAGTTCACACATGCGGCCCAATTGCACGTGAATTACATATAAATTAGCTTGTTTCCTTAGGTTTCTGATATCGGCCCAATAATGTAAAATCCATTAATTTCCCTTTAGCCCCAAGCCACTTCAATCACATCCAACCTTTAAAAATTTTCGTATAACAGTTTCATTATTGAACTTGTATTATTTTCGTGTTCAAATTAACCAACATGACCTACCCTAATCAAGCATAACAATTCAAGAACAGAGATCAAAACTATAACCGGCCCCCAATATCATCAAAGTCGAGCCACACTAATTGTTTAGTGACCCAACAATAGTTAATTAATTCCACTACAATTCATAAACAGCCCCTAGGTTCACGTTTTTGTCCATGCACATCAACACACATCCTAACTAATATATAGTTCATGTTTATTACTGTGAAACCACATGCAAACTGCATTCCTAATCTTAATCCTATTGGGCCGCCATTATCAAGTGAAACCACATGCAAACTGAATAATTAAATCATCATGTCAAGTTCCATGAAACTTGGTTTCAATTGGACCGAGCATTGCATTTAATATGACAAGAACCCTAATCTATAATCAAGCAGTAGACATCAACATCATATATTCAAAGGATCATTTATAACATATCAAATACACATGGCCGAGAGAAATCAGATTATGCAGTCACTTATTCATACTCAATTAATCAATGCTAAGCCCTAGTTCCATGCATGAACCATCATGTGTACGTATTAATCACAACAGTTTGTATCCACCAATTATTCATCAAGCTTTCAATTAATATTCCAAACAAAATACTACACACATAAATCGCAGATTGATAATCAAATTGGTGATAAGCATACTAACCGAAGAATCGAGTTTTAGCAATACGGAAGAGACAAGTTTCGAACACAAGAAGAACTTCCAAAGCAGGGTAGTCACCGTCGATCCAAGAAGGGAAGAGAGAAGTGTTAGGGTTTGTTATGATTCCTCAAATCATAATTTACGCATACTCCCTTACTTGTATACGTAATTCATGATGAGTTGGGCTATGATGTTATCGGGCTTGACATTAAGTGTGGGCCGAAGTGATTTAGGGATGACATACTAGTTTAAAAGGTGTGCGGCCCAAACAGTTAAAGTGTGTGTGTCCAACTACTCGCGGCCCAATTACCCATTCAAGCATATTCCAATCCGTCTTACGTTTAACGAGTTTCACATTGCTGAGAGTGTTTAAAATTTATACTAGCAAAGAACGTAAAAAGGTAAAATAATGAGAAATCAGGATTACAAGGTTTATCGGCACTAACCTTGAAAGTTCGGGTTGTCACATCATCCCCAACATGAAAGAAATTTCATCCCGAAATTTAGCACATAGTCACTGAGGAAGCTAGTTAGTTTGCGTGGGTTTCCTGGTTTTTCCTGGGGTGTCACATCATCCCCCCGTTGGTTTGGAATTTCGTCCCGAAATTCCGTAGTAGCTTCGGTCTCGGTAGTGGTTTTACTATTCTCAAACAATTGAGGATGCTTGTGCTCTATTTGGTCTTCTCGTTCCCAGGTAAACTCTGGGCCACAACGGGAGTTCCAACGAACTCGAACAAGAGGGATTCTGGTATGCTTGAGAACTTTTACGTCTCGGTCTGTAATCTCTACAGGTTCTTCGATAAATTGTAACTGATCGTCGATAGTGAACTCCCTAAGAGGAGCTATGAGAGTCTCATTTGAAAGATACCTCTTCAGATTCGATACATTGGATACGTTGTGAACTCCACTAAGTTCTTCGGGTAGATTCAGTTTGTAGGCCACTTTGGTTATTTTCTCTATGATTTCGAAAGGTCCGACATATCGCGGGTTGAGTTTGCCTCGTATACCAAAACGAACTACACCTTCCCAAGGTGAGACTTTTAGTAGTACTCGATCCCCAACCTGGAACTCGAGTGGTTTCCTGCGCTTATCAGCGTAGCTTTTCTGACGGTCACGAGTTTCCGATCTTCGTTGTCGTGTCTAAGCAATCTTCTCTGTTGTGTCTACTACGAGTTCTGGGCCAGTGATTTGGTTGTTTTCAACTTCTGCACAACGAAGGGTGATCGGCACTTCCGTCCGTACAATGCCTCGAACGGAGCAGCTGGTATGCGGATGTGGTAACTGTTATCATACAAAAATTCCACCAAAAGTAGGTGCCGCTCCCGGCCATTACCAGAGTTGATTACACATGCCCGAAGCATGTCTTCAAGGGTTTGGGTGGTGCACTCAGACTACTCATCCGTCTGTGGATGATACGCCGTGCTCTTGTCTAATCGAGAGCCAAAGGATGTGCATATTACCTGCCTTAAATCAGGTATAGCTCAAAATCAAAGGCATCAGGAGTTGGCACCTCGTGCCTATAAGTCGTCTCTCCCATTAGAATATTCACAAGCTGAGTAGACTCGTTAGTTCCCTTGACTGCAAGAGGGTGTGCTGGTTACATGCGGTGATCAACGATTATCCATGTGTTACTGTTTCCGGTTCGAGTCTTAGGTAGCCCAGTGACAAGATCCATGGAAGTCTGTTCTCGCTGTCCCTATAGGTGTTTCTGGTTGCTAACACTTCGCCTTGACTTTCCTACAAGTCAAACATCATTCCCATACCTAGCTAGGTGGGCCTTCCTGCCCGATCACTCGTACAAGGTTTATCAATCCTAATGTCTCCCATCAAAACCCAAACGACTAGAATATCAAGGCCGGTGCTTTGCTCAACATAAATTTCCTACAGTTACTGTATAATGAGATCCACACTTGTTCCATGAGGTAGCGAATATCGTCTGACCTGCCAAGGTTGCTTCTCCATGCCTCGCATGGGTTCAACTTGATAATCCTCTTCCTTTAGTTCTCCAGTTTGAACAGGATGAGTCGGATCAGGTAAGTTAGAGTCGATAGCGAGCTGAAGAGCTCGTGTATGTTTAGGTTTCACAGTCGTACTCATTCAGTAGTTCCATCCAGCGATGCCATTAACTGCTATAGCTCTTCCGAAACCAGGGTACACGGGAGGCCCTTGTGATCGGTCTAAGTAGTGCAATCGGTACCGTCCAAGTGATGCCTCCAACTCAAATCTAAAGACTACGGTTTCCACCACAGGTTCTGTGTCGTCCAGTTCCTCTTGGTAACTCTATTACGTAAGTCATCACTCTCTCGTATTGCATTGGTGTGTAACTGGGACTCTGATTCGGAGCATCATGGTATACCACTAAATCACCCGCACCCTCGGGTAAACACGGTGCCCAGTGCATTGCAGAGTTGGAATTCGAAAGCTGGAGAGACGTCCTCCTGTTTTGTCTTCTACAAACACAGCACCCTGTTATGCTAAAGAGATTACAGCGGCGCTATTTTCGAAAATCCCTTGAATCCAGATGTTACATTTGGCAAGACTTCATACGGAATGGCTCCTCCCTCTGGGGCTCTAAATAAGATACAGATGTCGTCCGTGGCGTTCCTTTCTCCTGGTCATGATTCAGAACATCGTCAACAAATACGGTCGATTTATGTGATCCCTGAAGCTGCTGGTGTGTTGATTAACTCGATGATCATGGTGTACAAGTTGTAATGGCTGCATTGTGTTCGACATGCTGTTCTAAGAGCATTCTCCTCTTGGAGTTCCATCTGATGATAGTTCGTGCACTAGCCAATCCTCGAATGGAAGCTTTGTTCCTCGCAACTGGTTAACAGGGTGTTACTACATGGTCGAAGCGAACGGTTCTTGACTGTCACCTTGTTGAGTTCTCGATAATCAGTACACATATCCGACGGTACAACATATCTTCCTGGGTATAACTGGGGCTCCCCAAAGCAAAAACTAGGTCCGACAAAGTTCCTGTCCAACAGTCCCTGTTGTTGACTTGACAACTCTCGCAACCCTCCTGGTGCAAGATGGTAAGAGATACGAAGAATCAGAGCTGCCTCTGGCGTGAGATCAAACTGAGAGTCTGTCTAATAGTTGTGGAAGTAAACCCGATAGGTCCTCACGTAGCATGCTGAGTGGAATCACGAATAATTGGTGGATCCTCGATCCTCTTTTCCTTAGCCTTGACATCAGTAACGAGTGCTATAATAGCGGGATAATCCTCCCGTGGACACTTCTGGCCTTCACTGCTGAATTGGTGTTAACCTCTGCACCACTCTGGCGCGTTAGAACAGATAACAACCCTCCACTAGGATAGGGATACGTAGAATCTTCTCTTCACAGGGTACATCTATCAAGAACAACAGAAGAAAGGTCGATGTCAAACACTTGTCCAACAAGGTCGAGTTTGCATCCCAACGATCATATGAGGTTTCCATTGTCTTGCCATCAGCCGATTCCACAACATGTTCGGTTTCAAGAAGCATCAGGGTTAAGCAGAACAGTGGCGAAGTGATTAGTCACCAAGAACACGTAGGCCACGATGTTATTACAATCCTGGCGTCGCCCACGTCAATCCTAAATGCCCCTCTATGAGCATCATTTCCCGTGTGGTGGTACTCATTGCGAGGATTTCCAGTACGGCCGTCGTTTCCTTGGTTGTTGTCGTTTTGATTTAGCAACAGCCATTCCATGTCGTAGGCACCTTCATTTCTATACTGTTGGTTGCCATTTCAAGTACCTTGATGTTGCCGTGACTGTTGCCTCCGATGCTATTGTTTGAAACGGATCTCTATGATCTTTCATCAACAGGGTCCATCTTTTCATATTCCGTGCCACGTTCTAAGGTGTTACTCACTGTGCTGGCAGTTATCCACTCCACGTTTAGTCGATTGTCATTGCTTATGTCCCGATTGATTTGTAAGAGTTGACTCCCATGAGTCCCTGACAAGGGTAAGGATTCGATTGAAGCCAATTCGCTGGTGCTCGTCGCCGGTAATCAGGGTCGTCAAAGTACTGAGGTCGGTAAAGTACTACGCTCATCCTCCGGTCCATCGATGTTGTTTGAGTAATACATGGTGTGTTACGAGAGTGTTGCAGAAGTGATCGCACTTCGGGATCCAAGGCGTCAATATGTTAAGTTCCAGCAAATGAAGAAAGGTGAGAAAGATATAGACCAGTCATTGTCGTTGCAACATCCAACTCGGGGATGTTCGTACAAGCACTTAATATTCTACACAGTTCGCTAGGCGTTCAGATGGGTGTTCAGGTAATACTCGATAGCATCGAGATTCGAAAGGATCCAGAGATGAATGAAAAGTTCACATTCGAGTAGGGGACAATCACTGTTATGACCCCTATAGGTTGTCATGTTTCACATCGATCAAATAACGGAACGGAACCCCTTTTCCACTTGTTAAGCCTCACTGGGACTCACATGCACCCCACATTATTAATATGTGTGCACCCACAATAATATTGCGATTTGCATGCTCATCTCAGTTCCTCCTAACTCATGTCAAATGGTTCCTCAAACTCAGATGTCAAACGTAGGTCGTCAAGATAATAAGATCACGAAAACAAATCCAAGGACTTATGGCATACTATCAACGCATCATAAGGTAAGCAAGCAATCCATGCCATCATGCTATAGTGACGAGTGTGTGTGTTCGTATGTTTCGTCATAAACAAATGTGTACTAGTCACGTAATGTATGCAATGAGTAAGAAAGACGAACCTTGCAATCTGGAGCTGAGTGTCATGGTCGTATTCGCGTTTTCAGAACTGTTCAGTTATAGTCTGGTTTTATAAAAACGTTTTTCCCCTTTTAAAACCAAGTTCACTATAACCAATGGCTCTGATACCAATCTGTCACACCCTCAAAACACCACCTAGAGAATGTCCCTGTTAGGCGTGTGACGTACCAGGATCCAAGCCACCAATCACATTGAACTCATAGTTATATTTAAATAAAACTTTCATATATTAACATTAAGTGTTACCACGTTTACAAATAATTCACAGTATACAGCGGAAGCATAATTCATTCGTTAAGTGTTTATAAACCACGTGTAGAAACCATTAGTCTTGCATTGCGATTCCATGTATCTCGACCCATGACCACTCCAGCTTCCCAGACAGCAAGTTCCAACAATATGCACCTAAAGACCTGCAAGGCATGTAACAACGAATCAACAACAAAGTTGAGCGAGTTCACAGTTGGGTGTTCGTTTTAAGTTGTTTCAAAAACATAGTTTTTCTTTAGCTGGCTTACTTGCCGTGGGGGTTACCCCATAGTTGAAAATATGATTAACCAATTCCTTCTTTCCCAAACCATAACCAGTGGGGGCTTCCCCATGTTGTAAACCACTAGACCGTTACCATATCGACTACTGACGAAAGTAAGTTGTGCCCTAAGTCAATGTCTATCATCATTGACTGAATGCCCAGATCCATTAGTACACGCCCGTCTGACCGGCACGGTGTGAGGCTTCTCAACCCTAATAGCGCTATCAACTAATGACCCGCTCGCCATTGGCCCGGCGATTAAGTCGATATAAAAATGAGGGACTTCATGATAGAGTTTTGTCTAGTTAGTTTAAGGTTGTTGTCCTACCCAAGGAGGACGAACGTACGTATTCTACCCAAGGAGAATACGCATGATTAATATTGGCATCCTACCCATGGAGGATGGCGGTACATATCCTACCCAAGGAGGATATGTAGGTTTCGTTTTAGTTCTTTAACCCCATTCCCAACCACCGGGAATCCCATGCCTTTTAAAGAGTGTGAACTCACCTTGGTTTGCTCGGTAAGATTAGTTACTTGTTTAGTAATTGATCAACACATCCTATCATTGTTTACCAACAACGATCAGTTTACATTGCACCACGTAGATTGTCACGTATTACACAAACAGCATACAAGTACGGCACATAACCCTACAGCTTATCATAGCAAGTGTACGAACCACAAACACCCTCATATTACAAGTTTGTATTCTCCAATATCATACAATCAAACAGTCAGGTTCACAAGCTAGACCTCATATCACATATACATGGCACATTAGATCAGTTAACATATCGTCAATATCACCAAGTGAATTTAACTACAGGTACCATTAAACAACTCTATTGGCCACCCCGTATGCGAGCCCAAACAATAAGGCCCACTTGATTAGTGTACGGCCCAACATGACTAACCCGATGGTATTTATTAACACAGTGTGCGGCTCAGTTGGCCCAACGACCCAACTATCATAGTCCAGTAGCCCAATTAATCCCAAGCCCAATCTAGTAGATTTGTTCAGTAACGTGGCCCAGTTATAAGTTCACACATGCGGCCCAATTACACGTGAATTACATATAAATTAGCTTGTTTCCTTAGGTTTCTGATCTCGGCCCAATAATGTAAAATCCATTAATTTCCCTTTAGCCCCAAGCCACTTCAATCACATCCAACCTTTAAAACTTTTCATATAACAGTTTCATTATTGAACTTGTATTATTTTCGTGTTCAAATTAACCAACATAACCTACCCTAATCAAGCATAACAATTCAAGAACAGAGATCTAAACTATAATCGGTCCCCAATATCATCAAAGTCGAGCCACACTAATTGTTTAGTGACCCAACAATAGTTAATTAATTCCACTACAATTCATAAACAGTCCCTAGGTTCACGTTTTTGTCCATGCACATCAACACACATCCCAACTAATATATAGTTCATATTTATTACTGTGAAACCACATGCATACTGCATTCCTAATCTTAATCCTATTGGGCCGCCATTATCAAGTGAAACCACATGCAAACTGAATAATTAAATCATCATGTCAAGTTCCATGAAACTTGGTTTCAATTGGACCGAGCATTGCATTTAATATGACAAGAACCCTAATCTATAATCAAGCAGTAGACATCAGCATCATATATTCAAAGGATTATTTATAACATATCAAATACACATGGCCGAGAGAAATCAGATTATGCAGTCACTTATTCATACTCAATTAATCAATGCTAAGCCCTAGTTCCATGCATGAACCATCATGTGTACGTATTAATCACAACAGTTTGTATCCACCAATTATTCATCAAGCTTTCAATTAATATTCCAAACAAAATACTACACACATAAATCGCAGATTGATAATCAAATTGGTGATAAGCATACTAACCGAAGAATCGAGTTTTAGCAATACGGAAGAGACAAGTTTCGAACACAAGAAGAACTTCCAAAGCAGGGTAGTCACCGTCGATCCAAGAAGGGAAGAGAGAAGTGTTAGGGTTTGTTATGATTCCTCAAATCATAATTTACGCATACTCCCTTACTTGTATACGTAATTCATGATGAGTTGGGCTATGATGTTATCGGGCTTGACATTAAGTGTGGGCCGAAGTGATTTAGGGATGACATACTAGTTTAAAAGGTGTGCGGCCCAAACAGTTAAAGTGTGTGTGTCCAACTACTCGCGGCCCAATTACCCATTCAAGCATATTCCAATCCGTCTTACGTTTAACGAGTTTCACATAGCTGAGAGTGTTTAAAATTTATACTAGCAAAGAACGTAAAAAGGGAAAATAATGAGAAATCAGGATTACAAGGTTTATCGGCACTAACCTTGAAAGTTCGGGTTGTCACATTCTCCCTCAGACATGATGACTTCAAAAAGGATGGAGCTACACTACTGGTCTTTGAGAAAAGTAGGCGGCGTAGCCCCACGGTGGGCGCCAACTTGTTGTTACAACAAATACGAGACCTGAAGTAGTGGACAAGTTGGTTAGGCAAAAGGCTTCAAGGGTTGAAGTTTGCCAAACGCAGGTCGTGGGGCCCCCCTACGTTTGCTAGACATAGAAGGAGGTTCACTAGTTATGCTTGTCGCTTGCTCGAGATCTTTGGCTGAAGAGGATTCAGCCTCGAATGAGGGGACAAGTAAGTTGTATAATTTGAAGTGAAGAAGAGAAACGTGCATAGAGCAAGTTCTCTAAAGACAAGAGAGAAGATCAGGGATCCAAGAAGATCTGGACTGATCAGGAATGTCTCAAATGAATGATGTGAGATGTCTTTTATAGTGAAAGTTTATTCCTAAAGGGGAAACCTTTGACTTAGTGAATCTTGCTACAGTATGAGGCTTACCCTTTTAGGGGTTGAAGGCTTTGGACCTGCGGTCAAAAGGCTATTTCCTTTTGTACACATTACTTTTGCGGCTGTGTTGGTGAGATATCAGTTGATGTGACTGATTACTGTGCTCGTTCTCTTCTGCTCGCAATGCTTCGCGGGTTTTGAACCCTTTAACCATTTAACCTTTTGAACTGTTATGTGTTTCAGTCATATTATTGAGTATTGGGCTACCCCGTCATCAGTAGGCAAGTTATATAACTTTCATTTTGTTTGTAAACATAATGAGCGTCCAACAATTGACTTTCCATACCCATCCTATCTCGTGATATAAGCTAACCAAACCATGTGATTGAGTTACTGAAACCCTAAAACCCTCTTTCCCATCTTACTTGTTACACTTAACCATAATTCTTATAATGTGGTAGTATGTCGAACGCTTTATAGCCTTAGTAATTTTTTCTGAGTATGTAAAAGTTGATGTTATGTTGATCACTTAGCATAATTCACCATAATGAATCCATTAGCGGGCCCACCCTTTGGCCAAGGTGGGCGGCCGCACCCTTTGAAAAAAAAAGTTTAGTGTATATTTTAGGAAAAAAACCCGACCGCACCCCTTGAAAATATGGTTGGACACCTCATTCGCACCCCTAGCAAATAATTTCTGGATCCACCACTGAAAGCCTTGAGTTTTGTACATGTGACATGGTCAACGTAACACATTTAGTGGTCACTAGAAGAACATACACACAGTGTAGGAGATCAAAGACTCAACAAAACTTTTGTGGTCTTTAGCAAATAGGGTAAATGATCTAGGAACCATTTGTTGGTTAGCATGTGTGAAACTAGAGTGATAGAAGGGGTAACCTCCGTTGTCTTTTGACACTCCGGTGACGCTCCGACAGTAGTGTAAATTTTGGAAAAATTTGACTTTTTTTCGATTTCGTTACCCTTTTTATTGAAACGTTACCCCTATATGGATTTTCTAAATCCGCCACTGTTAGTTAGTCCAAGGTCAATCTCTCAAGTTGTATATTCCATGTTTGTGAACTTCAATTGCATATCAAAGTTTAAGATTAAATGATAGACTCTACATGGTTGCATGCGAAGTTACGTGAAGAATACAAGTCAGTTGAAAGAGCCTTACATTTTTGTGGCATTTTCAACATTATCAAGTATTGTGTTACATGACCAATGTCATACAAATACTCAAAGATGCTGAAACACGGTTTTACAACATAAATATTTGGGAAGGTCACAAAATCACAATTGTTTATTATATTCGATGAATACTTGCTAGATTAATACGCAATAAAAACTAAAGACATATTTATGGTTGCTACGATTCAGAAAATTTCTCTATTGTTTAGAAGATACATCCATAATGAAATTGTTCTAGAGAGTATCAGAAAGAGTTTCTAATTTGTCAAAATACGTGAATTATCACTAAAATCGAAAGATTATAACAAACCAAAAAACAAACCAATGAATCCGCTCTCAACCTTACATGCAGATCATCAACAGGATGACCTACTGTACACTCACATGATTTATAACGGACAACCACAAGATCTCCTACTACAAGATCTGAGATTAAAGCCCTAAATCACAACTAGAACAAACCCTAGATATGAGAGTAGTACACGATGAGAGAGACCCAAAAGATCTGAAAAATCCCTCTATACAGAGACATACGCTTTTATATATACTGCAATCCTTCCCTAAACGCCCATTTGCTCATATCACCTTTAAGCCCATTATACGCAACAACCCATGATGCCCAGCAGATGTACTCTCTATCTAGTCCTTGGCCGAATTATACAAGTCCATACCTCATATTTAAACAAATAGAAACACTAGAAACATATTTATAAAATATAAAACTGAAAGTATCACAATATTATTTAATATTTTTAACATAATCATTAACAATATTAGTTCTTTTAGTTAGTTTGTATATATAGTCATTAAATGCTAAAATATTCCGGTATCTCTTTACTTTTGTGTGTTCTCAACCTAACTTTTTTTTAGAAATTACAGTTCTTTGGAAGACTAAAAAACTAGGATCAACACTGTAGAAAACTAGAGCGGGTGAAAAGGTTTTCTTAAAATTTCTTTGTTAAATACTTGTTTTAATTGATTAATCACTTGTTAAAAAAGCCAATAATATACTTATAAACAGTAAATAACAACATATGCAAGTATCTAAAGTGGTAAATGAAGGAATGACAAAACTAAATTACAAAAGTTCGAGAGATATTAACTAATCCCTCTTTGTCCTATCCTCAATCCTCCAATCGAGAATTTATCCACTAGTCGTCTCCCTAAAAAAGGTAGTAATAGGCGTCACTCAATCGTCTTACTATAAGCAAAGGTAGTCATAACCTTGTATAAAACATCTCACACTTTCAAAGAAAGTGATCACCTTCTACGTCTCAATCATCTCTAGTGGTAGTGATCACCACTATCTCAAATAACTAAACAACCCTAGTGATGCCCCTTACAAATATCTTACAACAAGAAATATAAAGCTCACAATACAAATCTCATACACAAAAATGAATAATAGTTTAGTTGTGGAACAATTCTTCTTTTGTTCTTGATCTTGAATCTGTTTTGTATTTGGAGTTTGAATCACAAGGAAATTAGAGAGATATATCATAAAATGATATTATAGAGAGTTTTGAGAAAAAAAAAAAAGGGGTTGAGTTAAAGTGAAAGTGAGCGGTTCTATTTATAGGCACAACATAAAAGAGATTGTGACAAATTATAGACCAGACGATCAATCCCATGGACGATGGTCTCGATCGTGGACCGTCAGACTTGTATTTTTTTTTGTTGTTGTGAACATTTTGAATTGTTTCATCCACCTTTTCAACCATACATTAACATATTTTTAAATGATTTTAGAGTCTAAATGAAATATATTTTGTTCTTTTGAATTTCAAACAAGTTAAATACAATGGTAAGTTTACTTTGTGACTTGTAATGATGCTTTCTTCTTTTAACCATTTTTGGTATGTTTGTGTTTTCAAAATATATTGTGATGAGATTTCCCAACAAGACTCATCATATCAATATTCAAAATTAAAATTCTTTCAAAATCTCTTTTCAAATATGCAAGACTTATTTGTCGGTTTAGCTTTAATGTTCACTTTGTGATGTGGGTTTTCATATGTTGATCTTTGTTGATTCTCGAAACATCATCTTTGGCATTGTATCATTCTTGATCTTCATGAATATTCAATACTAGACCAATTTATTTTCAATTATTCAACAGTTAATCTTGATGTTTGTCCAATGCTTAACTAATTTAATGTCAATATAACTTCTAGCATGTACATCACCATTCTTGGTGTATACATTAAGTGTTTAGGGACATGTATGTGGTGTATACACATTAACTAACAACAACCTAGTAACACAGATTCCTAATTTCAATCAATCCAAATCAGGGTTTATTTGTGTTTAAATTGTTATACTTAACACTTAACACATTGTTTCCCCCAACAAACACCACCCTATCCCGTGATTATAAGTTGGACCATTAAATAACAAGACATCTGACATAGGGGGGGGGGGGGGGGGGGGGGGTTAACGAAAGAATACAAATATGGGAAAGAAGGGTATATGTGTTCTAATAATACAGGCAAAATCAACATTTCACAGGATATTAACAATTAACAATTCATATATATATATGACAAAAAAACAAACGAAATGAACAGTTAATTAAATTTAGGGTATATTAAAATATGGGGTATGGGGCAGGGTTGTGGCGTGGGTTGAGTATAAACGCTCAAGTCACCACCCCGGGTGGGCTTGGGTTTCGGCGTGGCTCCATATTAGAATATGGGGTATGGGGCGGGGTTGTGGCGTGGGTTGGGTACAAACGCCCAAGTCACCACCCCGGGTGGGCTTGGGTTTCGGCGTGGCCCCCCTTGGGCGGGGGTTTCAGCCTGGGGGCGGGGGTTGGGTACAAACGCCCAAGTCACCACCCCGGGTGGGCTTGGGTTTCGGCGTGGCCCCTTGGGCGGGGGTTTCAGCCCGGGTTAGAATATGGGGTATGGGGCGGGGTTGTGGCGTGGGTTGGGTACAACCGCCCAAGTCACCACCCCGGGTGGGCTTGGGTTTCGGCGTGGCCCCTTGGGCGGGGGTTTCAGCCTGGGGGCGGGGGTTGTGGCGTGGGTTGGGTACAAACGCCCAAGTCACCACCCCGGGTGGGCTTGGGTTTCGGCGTGGCCCCTTGGGCGGGGGTTTCAGCCCGGGCGTTGGACGGGGCTATCAAGATGACATGGCAGGATCTCATTGGCCAAGACAAGTAGCCGTTTGGGCTTAGCCGTTGGCCAACCGCTATGTGTTTAAAAAAAATATTCACTATAAATACTCACACTTCTATTCATTTTTTTACAACAACTACTCCACCTCTTCTATAATCATCTCTGTCTTATTTAAAAAAAAAATCTCATCCAACCACAATACGAAAAATGAATCCTCATAATCGTGGTTTTGACCCGAACAATCCGTGGGCATTCCAAGAAACACCTATCCCAGCATCCAATCGTCCAATTGCTCCTTTTTTAATACAATCCACGATGCCGGATATGACTGGTTACGCATCGTTTATCTCGAATCGTTTGAAGAATGATGTCAGTCGAAAACACCAATGCCTTTCGCGCAACGCGCGTCATTGAAAAACACTAGTTCATATATGATAAAATTCAAAGTGAATAAACAGTGAATTCATTCACATTCACATATAATTCACATTCACATTCACATATATGATAAAATTCAAAGTGAATATGGGGTATGGGGTGGGGGTTGTGGTGTGGGTTGGGTACAAACGCCCAAGTCACCACCCTGGGTGAGCTTGGGTTTCGGCGTGGCCCCTTGGGCGGGGGTTTCAGCCCGGGGGCAGGGGTTGTGGCGTGGATTGGGTACAAACGCCCAAGTCACCACCCCGGGTGGGCTTGGGTTTCGGCGTGGCCCCTTGGGCGGGGGTTTCAGCCCGGGCGTTGGACGGGGCTATCAAGATGACATGGCAGGATCTCATTGGCCAAGACAAGTAGCCGTTTGGGCAAGCCGTTGGCCAACGGCTATGTGTTTAAAAAAAAATTATTCACTATAAATACTCACACTTCTATAATCATCTCTATCTTATTTTTAAAAAGAATTCTCATCCAACCACAATACGAAAAATGAATCCTCATAATCGTGGTTTTGACCCGAACAATCCGTGGGCATTCCAAGAAACACCTAGCCCAGCATCTAATCGTCCAATTGCTCCCTTTTCAGCCCGGGCGTTGGACGGGGCTATCAAGATGACATGGCTGGATCTCATTGGCCAAGACAAGTAGCCGTTTGGGCAAACCGTTGGCCAACGACTATGTGTTTAAAAAAAAATTATTCACTATAAATACTCACACTTCTATAATCATCTCTATCTTATTTTAAAAAAAAATTCTCATCCAACCACAATACGAAAAATGAATGCTCATAATCGTGGTTTTGACCCGAACAATCCGTGGGCATTCCAAGAAACACCTAGCCCAGCATCCAATCGTCCAATTGCTCCCTTTTAATACACTCCACGATGCCGGATATGGCTGGTTACGCATCGTTTATCTCGAATCGTTTGAAGAATGATGTCGGTAGAAAACACCAATGTCTTTCGCGCAACGCGCGTCATTAAAAAACACTAGTTTTCATAACAACTCCTAAAAAGACTTCATATCGTATTTTTATATCGTGTAGAAATTACATTGCAACAACAGAAACAATAGTTAATAGCCAACTTCATTAAATTTTAATCTATTAAATTGATAATTGGATCAATGTCTTGTGTTAAATTTGTCTTAACTTACACTATGAATTTACAAAAACACAAGGTATGGTGTATGTACAATAATAATAATAATAGTTGTTAAAGTATGGTTGAAAAGGTATGATGTTTTTCGTAAAAGCTAAAAGTATCAACTATTATTATTATTATTATTATTATTATTATTATTATTATTATTATTATTATTATTATTATTATTATTATTATTATTATTATTATTAGTCCGAACGTAGTGGGGCGGCATAATTGGGCGGTATGCCCTCATAGCGCCGGCATAGCGCCGGAACACCGCCACGGAGGGCGCCATCAGTCGGAAATTTGGGGGAGGCGCGAGATTTTTCGCGGCGCTATGCATTTTGCTTTTCTTCCCTCCACTCTCACACAGACATATATACATACATATATATGTATAATTTAAGGGTTTATTAATTAATTGGGTAATGATGAGGTAGGGGCGTTATGACTACGGGCTTAAATGCATAACGCCCCATAACGCCCACACGCTGACGTGGCGCGCCACGTGTCGCATAACGCCCACAAAGGGGCGTTATGACTACGGATGGCCTTATTATTATTATTATTATTATTATTATTATTATTATTATTATTATTATTATTATTATTATTATTATTATTATTATTATTATTATTCAACCAAATAGTATACATAGATATCTGATGTTTTTAGCTTTTACGAAAAACACAAGGTATAGTGTATTATATGTACAATATTTCAAGAGGTATTATAATAACATATATACCATATTAAAAGTCATACATCTAGACATATTAAGATAATTTGTGTGTGTGTATATACACACACAGAAATAAACAGTTTCCTTCCTAAAGTACTTGTAATATGTACTATTATAAGTACATATTTCACTAAATATTAATAGTCACACATCATTGTACTACGTATAATATTTCACTTCAATACTAATACTAGTGATATTATTTGGTTTGAGCATTAAAAGTATTTATTTTATTTAAATAATAATAATAGTTGTTATGTTATTTGTTTGGATCTTGTAAGTCTACTGGTTCACCTACTTGTAATATTTTTTCGGTTAAACCTCCTTATATCATATTTGAGTATACAATTGCAGGCACTTTTTCAAACCAAACACGACAGGAATAGAATACAAATTGGAGGTTTTTTTTCAAACAACAT
Organism: Helianthus tuberosus; assembly: GCA_030545235.1. Taxonomy (NCBI): domain Eukaryota; kingdom Viridiplantae; phylum Streptophyta; class Magnoliopsida; order Asterales; family Asteraceae; genus Helianthus; species Helianthus tuberosus. The sequence goes on along the minus strand of CM060450.1, from coordinate 157,852,089 downwards.
GCCCTCTTACATCAATTAAAAAAATATTTGATTTTTATTGAGCTGAATTTTAAATTTGTTAAAATAATTAGAATTGGATTTTGCCAAAGAGATTGAAATTTGTGATATATTTGGTATAAAGTTAGTCATGTTTGATTCGTAAATCAATGATCACAGGGATCAATGATGGCTGTAGCGGGGTGTGGGTGATCTTGGCGTGGAGGCCTCCATCACGCCGGCACACCACCCCATGCCATGGCGTGGAGGGAAGGGCGCCGAGATTTCCACCGGCGTGGAGGGCATGAGGGAAGTTTTTTACAAACTAGTGTTGGTGGAAAAACTATTTAACAAAATAGTGTTCCTTCTTTATTTTGTATTCACCATTTCTTTCTTTAATCAACAAATTAAACTTTATTTATAATTCTATTAAATTAATCAAATATCTATTGTTTTATTCTTTAATTGTTTACTCCCTCAACGCATTGCTCCAATAAAAAAATATACGATGGTAGCAATTCGATTCAGCTACTATGATTTGATTCCAATCTAATCCCCATAGCAATTTATCTAAATTTACCGGCTACGTTGCTTAAATTTATTCAACCCAGTTCCATGGGTACGAAGTTTTGGTTTTTTAATAATTTGCTTAAGAATTCTATGGTTTTTTAATAATTTGCTTTAGACTACTATCTATTGAAACAACAATGAATTCATTATTATGCTCGAACTTTTAAGAACAAAAGTTGTTGAATAAAAAATTGTTATCCTAAAACTTTTAAAACCCACAAATTCCATTGATAGTGGTTGATCCAAAATTCCTAATGCATTGAAAAGAAAGTGGATGGCATAATCGAACAGTGGCGGACATACAGTGTAAGTAGGGGCAACCTCCGCTACGGCTTGGCGCTCCGGCGGTAGTGTAAAATTAGTGTAAATTTTGGAAAAATTTGACGTTTTTTCGATTTCGTTACCGCTTATTTATAAAACGTTACGGCTTGGCGGATTTTCTAGATCCGCCACTGTAATCGAACAACCAAAAACCTCAATGGCGGAACCGAACAACAAGAGTCGAAGGTAAACTCATTGAACCGAGTTGAGACACATTGAAGAACCGATGCAAAACTGAATCATCTATTTGGTTAAAAGAATAACATCTCAATAAAACAAAGAAATAAAAAAATACCCATGTTTGTAAATCTTTTTCCACTAACACCTAGTTGGAAAAAACTGAAAAAAATTTAACTCACAAAATATGTGTTCACAAACGTAATCTTCATGTCACGAACGATTAGTTGATGTTTGATTTATTTAAAGAGTTAATGTTGATTAAAAACAAAATTATCGCTAAAAAATATAAAGAGTTGATCAGAAAAATCAAAGAAATAAAAAGAATAGTAGATTGATTGAAAAAATATAAATCGTTAAAGAATAAAAAAATATTTACTTGATTAATTTAATAGAAATATACAAAAAAAATGTCTAATATTTTGATTAAAAAGAAAAGACAAATACAAAATTAACAAAGAACACTATTTTGGTAAATAGTTTTTCCACAAGCACTAGTTTAGGAAAAAACTCGGCATGAGGGTGTGACGTGGAGTGATGTCGTGATGGTATTGTTTGTTGTTGTTTGGGTTGATTGTGATTGATTGTTGTTTATTTATTTTATTTTATTTTATTTTAAAACGCCCTTTTCAATATCCTTCCATCATATGCTTTTATTACCACGTCTCTTGCTGACGTGACTGACACATGACCATTCATGCCCCTATTCATGACCCTTCACACCGTGCTGTGTTATAAATTAAATGAGAATTTTGAGTTAAATTTGAAACTAAGGCTTGTAAGTTGTAAGTCAAAAATGGATGTTTGGTAATTAATGGCATAGGGCATGTTTGGCTAAGCTTATTAGAGTTAAAAAGAACTTTTGGGAAAAAGACTTTTGAGAAAAGAACCTTTTGAAAAGGAGTTTTTAAAAAAAGTGTTTGGATTAGCTTATTAATGTAAAATGACTAAAATGGACATTCTTTTAGATACAAGGGGGTAAAGAAGGGGTATATTGGTAATTTGATTATTGAAAAGTCATAAGCTGGATCAAGAAGTCACAATTCCTTGGCTTTTCAAAATCTCATTTTCCTTCTTTGCAAAAAGCTATTTTAAAAAGGACTTTTATGTTATCCAAACACAAAAACAACTTATTGGCTTTTTGACAAGTCAATAAGCCAATAAGTTGGTTTGAAAAGCTTATCCAAACATGCCCATAAGTATGAGCCGAGATAAAAAGAAAAGGCAATGATCAAGCACCTATTGGGCCAAAGAAAATGGGCTACTATTTTGGTTTCCCATATATTTTCCTGGCTACGTTGAATGTTGAAGCCCATTCTTGATTAAATTTATTTTTCTGGCAAGCTGAAGCTAGAGGTGCAAAAATAAAAAACCGGTTCTATACCTGACCCGATGGAGCTGACCTGGGATCGGTTCCGGCTCCTACCCGATAGTGAACCGGTCCATACCCATTTATACCCTATTAGGCCTACCTGGTTCTACCTTTTTTCCAAGATCGGTTCCTACCCTAATCGGTTCCAACCCGACCTAAATTTACACGGGTAGGAACTGGTTTCAATGGTAAAAAAATCGAAATCGTTTCCTAAAGTTAAAAATCGTACTTTGGCCGGGTATTTACTATTTGACCGTTGAAACCGGTTTTTGGACATCTAAAATCACTAATGAAAGTTCAATTGTAGTTAGTATTAATAGTAGTCTTAGTATTTTAGTAATTTAGTTTAAGTATATTTTAGTTGTAGTTTTAGTATTTTATGTGTAATATTAAGTATGTTTAATACAAATGTTATTTTATATAAGTTAAACATTAAAACATCAAACGTTAAAATAAGAAACAATAAAACCTTACACATTAAAACATTATACATTAAAACATGAAAACATGAAACACTAAATATAAAATGTTAAACATTAAATCCTAATATCCTAAACTTAAACATTAAAATTCATGATAAACTTCACCACCACCACTATTTTTGGCCGGTGGTTCCGGACGAACCCCCTCCTTCTTTGCTTTTTAAACGGGGCAATGTTTGTCCATATATTTTTTAAGCGCTGAGTTTACCACGACTTTCTTGAACCTCTCACAATATTTACACTGAACCATCTCTATGTTGCCGACATAAGACAGAGGTTGTAGTGCTTCCAGACCTCTGGGTTTTTTTTTTTTTGTTTGAAGAACCAAAACAACATTCTCGTTGCTTGCTCTCGTTGGAGTCTTGGAGATGTAAAAAAAACTTGAGTGGTTGTGTTTTTGAGAGCGTGAAGTGGTGTGATTAAAACTAAACATTCTAGGCCTATTTATACTAAGTTAAGTTAGAGGGATATAATGGTAAAAAAAATGGTTCCAAACGACTATATTACCTTCAGGAACCGATTCCCAACATTAATTTTTTTTTTTTAAATCGATGTACAGGGTACATGTCAATGCTCTAAGGAGCATGGCTCACCTGGTTATCTTCCAAATCAGAAAGCGTAGCTCAACTACTTAACTAGTGATCCAACTCTATTAGTTATCTTCCGAATGCGAGCCCGTCTCACTTACTTAACTAGTGAGCTCAACTCAGTTAGTTTTGTTTCAAAAGACTACGTTCTCAAATATAAATTTATTATTCATAAGCAAACTTAACAATTCTTGAATAGTTAACTTTTGCATAGATAATTTAGTTTACTAGGCAAAGACACTTTAAAAATATAACATACAAACGTGTATTCCAGCCGAAAATATAACATTCATGGAGATAGCTAAATAAATAAACCCAAATAAATAAAACCGTGTATGTTAAATTAAATTTAAGAAATTCGGGATTTAAAAATATTAAATTTATTAATCGATCATTCCCAACGTAAGTAAAACCAATATTCTCGTGGGCTGTGTGATTTGCAGGTGGGCTTCTGAGTAGCTTCAGCTAGAGGTGCACAAAACGGGTTCCGGATCGGAACCGCAACCGGGTAGGAATCGCGTAAGGGCTAATTGGGTATTATTGGACATGGGTTTTAGGAAGAACCGAGTAGGAACCGGGTCGGGTTATAGGTTTACTTATGAGAACCCAGTGGAACCGGATCGGGTATGACCGGGTCCGGGTAACCTGGAACTGGGTACATTTATTTATTTTTAACTTTTACGGTTGGTAATTGGTTCCTAACGGTAATATAGCCGTTTGGAACCGGTTTTTTACCATTATACCCCTCTAACCTAGTATAAATAGGCTTAGAATGTTTAGTACTATACATAACCACTTATATAAGTAAGTCACTCATAAATATATAGGAGAACCACTTATATTATCACTGTAAAAAATATAGAAATTAACTACAACGTATATAGAATAAAATGCTTATACATATAAAAAATGGATGCATCATATAAATACATATTTAAAAATACAAAAGAAATCATATTAGATACACAATCGGGTAAACGGATATACTTTCTCGGGAATTGGGTCGGGTAAATGGGTATATCACCAAATCTCAAACCTGCAAAAAAATTTAAAACTAGTCTCAAACCCGATTAACCAACCCCAAACCCGTCTCAAATGTGTCGGGTTACGGGTTTACCCATCAAGTTCAGGTTCAATAGCATTTTATCTCCTTTTTGTTTGTCGTGTAGTGTTCGCTTGTAAAACACATTCTTATATGATAATTAAAAATATTAATTTGTCAAAAGGTTGGTATGACATGTGGTAACTAATGATTCCTTTTATTGATTGTTTGTTAAAAGGAAACCAATTTTAAATCTTAGTACCAATAAAAGTACGAGTAATAATACCAATAATCTGTGAGATTAAATATCTTAATATTATATCATTTAATCTTTTAGCCATTATAATCATTTATATTATATTAGATCAAAATATATTAATAACCTATTAATGATTAGTTGGTAATTGTTGATGGACCATATTACCCTTATTAACTAATTAGGTTTCCTCTTGGGTGTATAAATAAGGAGCTTATTAGAGAGTTTAAGAGTTACACAGTTAGACAGTTTACACAACCCTCATAACATCACAATCGGCTCTCTCTCCCTAATCGAAACTCTCCCTAGTTTCGGTTCTATCACCATCATCACCTTACACCCTAAGGAGGAACCAGATCATCTTGACAAGTATGTCAAACTCAATGGCTGCATCTCTGACTGGATTCTCTACCGGCCTGTCTGCTGTAACAGGTATGTTATTCATGTTTTCCATTATGTTTAAACAGAACAGGTCAACATGTGGTATCAGAGCATATGTTGATAAATCAGTTCTGTTTTCGTATCCATTATTCTGGGATCATAATCTGGAAAAACAGAATTTTTTAAGCCATATAAAATCTCGGCTGATTTCGAGTACCATGTGCCGAAATCACTGTTTTCGGAAGAATGTTTAAATTTTTTGACTCAAAATCATAAAGGGTTAAACTTGTTGTTACGAAATCCATTACAAAACCATTAAAATTCAGGTTTCGGATTTCCAGAATTATGTTTTATTTTTTAGGGTTCATCGCTTGTTCTAAGTAAAACTCGAAAATTCCCTAAATTTTGGAATATAATTTGGATTGGTGGGTGTTTTACTGTTTTGATCTTAATTTTATCTATTAAAATTTCGAAAACTGTTAATAGATTTTCAGTTATTATTTTCGAAATCTTTTGATAAGTTTAGATCAGAAATAAAATAGGAAACACTATCCCACAATCCCTTAAATTTCGAGTTTTTAGTTATTATCACAATAAACAGCCTTAACAGTGGATTCGAAATCATCAATGTAACTAATCGCACAAGTTTCCTTTAGTCGCATAAGATCAGATCACTTAAGATATGATCTGATCGCACAAGACAGTCGCACAAGATCAGATCACATGAGATATGATCTGATCGCACAAGACAGTCGCACAAGATCAGATCACATGAGATATGATCTGATCGCACAAGGGCAATCGCATAAGGCAGTCGCACAAGATTTGTACAACTAATTAAGCACATTGTACAATTTAAGACTGCATAATCGCACAAGACTTGTGGATCGCACAAGACTTGTGGACCGCACAAGACTTGTGGAATCGCACAAGATAGTGCCGATCGCACAAGACTTGGGCCTTACATACATCGCACAAGACTTGGGCCTTACATACATTGATCATCAGGTCCATAAATCTTTATAACTCGAGACCGTGGTTGTGACTCGAGACCTCATTATGACTCGAGATCTCATAACTCAGTCGATACCTAACTCGAGACCTGACTCGTGACCTGACTCGAAACCTCATTACCCTAGGCTGTTTGATGTGAACTAAAATTTAGCTCGGGGTGGTTTGCTATTAAATACTTGGTTTTGTTTACACTTAATTAACTAATCAGAATCAGATAATTTTTACAAAACCAAAATAGCTTAACTTGAATGAGCTTCTGATGTATCATTTCTGGCCAAAGCTGATTTAATACATCTATTTATTGTTCAAGTATTATAAAAGCTATGTTAAGTATGCATTACAAACGTGAAATGTCTTAATTCTGGCCAAAGCTAATTTAATTCATTTATGTTTAGCATGTTTGACAAGTGCATAACTAAAGTGATTGTCTCATTTCTGGCCAAAGCTGATTTGTCACGATTACTTTGCACACATACTTAAATGATTACACTTCTGGCCAAAGCTGATTTGTCTTCGTTTAAGTAGAATTTTACTAAGTCTATTATTTTGATGTTAGTAATAGACATTATCACAGCTTCATAATTAAAATGGTCATTATTTATGCCTGCCTTAGTATAACATGCCCTTAGATCACATTAGGACTTCTTTCTTAGTATCATAACTTGCTCACCTTATTTCCACTATCAGCACCAAATCAGGGGATTCCACCTTTGACTGGTGATAACTTTGCTGCATGGAAGGATGCCCTCATGCTTACACTTGGATTGCTGGACTTCGATTATGCTCTTAGAGAGAATAAGCCAGCGGATCTCACTACTCAAAGTACTGCTGCTGAGCAGATAGTTCATGAAAAATGGACTAGGTGTAACCGCATGTCTCTCATGTTCATGAAGCAGTCCATACATAACTCAATCAGAGGAGCCATTCCTGATTCTGAAGATGCTAAAACCTATTTGGCTTCTGTGGAGGATCAATTCAAGGGAACATCAAAAGCACACGCTAGCACTCTTATCCTCAAGCTGGTGACGACTAAGTATGATGGGAGGAGCAGCATTCGCGAACACATCATCATGATGCATGACATGGCCAATAAGCTGAAAGGGCTAGAGATGGAAATTAGTGATGGTTTTCTTGTTCACTTCATCATCACTTCGCTTCCTTCGTCCTATGAAGCATTCAAGATCAATTACAACACTCAGAAGGACAAAGGGACGATGAGTGAGCTGATCGCTATGTGCGTGCAGGAGGAAGAGCGTATGAAGATGGATCGCACTACTGATGTTGCTAACTTCACCACCTCCAATTCTAAGAAGAGGAAGCACAATTATCGAAGAAAGGATGCTTCTAAGGTCCAAAAGCAAAATCCAAATCCTCATACAAGTGCACCTTCCAGCTCTAAGAGCTCCTTAGGCAAACCCTATTGCAAGTTCTGTAAGAAAACAGGACATAAGCAAAAGGAATGCCCTGACTTCAAGGAGTGGCTGGCTAAGAAAGGTAACGATTTTTTCATGATACTTGAGTCCTTTAATTTAAATGTTCCTGCTAATTCTTGGTGGTTTGATTTTGGTTCTATGGTTCATGTTACCAATTCAACTCAGGGATTCCTTACAATCCGGAAGCTGGGAAGAAACCAAAGAACACTTAAAGTTGGAGATGATCGGGAATTAGAAGTGAAGGCCATAGGAACATTACAATTATTTTTGAAAACTGGTTTATGTATTAAACTTTATGATACCTTATATGTTCCTGAGGTAACTCGGAACCTTGTATCAGGACCAAAGTTAGACATGGACGGTTTTTTCGTCTCTCATGGTCATCGCAAACTCTCTATTCTCTATGATTCCGTTGTTTATGGTACTGGCATTCTGGATGGTGGTCTCTATAGATTAGAACTAGATGATAATTTTTCCAAATAATCTTTGTTGTCATATAATATTAATGAATCACTCACAAAGATGAAACAGGTTCGAGACTTAGAGACTTCATCTATGTTGTGGCATCAACGTTTAGGCCACATCTCAAGAGAACGATTAAATCGTCTCGTAAAGGATGAAGTCTTACCTCCTCTCGATTTTACTGATTTTGGAACATGTATCAAATGTCTTAAAGGAAAAATGACATCAGCGAATAAGAAAGGTGCCACTAGGAGCTCTAATTTATTGGAACTCATTCACACTGACATTAGTGGTCCTTACCAAATCGCTGGCATAACAGGACATACCTCATTTATCACTTTCATTGATGATTATTCTCATTACATGTACTTGTATCTTATTAATGAAAAGTCTGAATCTCTAACAACTTTTAAAGATTATAAAGCTGAAGTTGAAAAGCAATTAGATCGTCAGATTAAAGTTGTGAGATCAGACAGAGGCGGTGAATATTATGGAAGACATACTGATGTGGGTCAAGCTCCTGGTCCATTTTATGAGTTTTGTAAAGGCCAGGGGATTGTGAACCAATACACCATGCCTGGTACACCTCAGCAGAACGGTGTCACTGAAAGAAGAAATCGTACCCTTATGAACATGGTGCGCAGTATGTTAGCCAACACTAATTTACCATTATCCCTCTGGACTGAAGCGTTAAAAGAAGCTGTTCATATACTCAATAGAGTTCCTTCTAAGTCTGTCCCTAAAACTCCTTATGAACTTTGGACAGGAAGGAAACCGAGTCTTAAATATATGAAAGTATGGGGCTGCATTGCTGAAGCAAAACTTTACAATCCTTTCCTAAGGAAACTTGACCCTAAAACAGTTACCTGTTTCTTTATCGGGTATCCTGATCATTCGAAGGGTTATCGTTTCTATTGTCCTTCCCATGTCACCCGTATTGTTGAAACCAAGCGTGTTGCGTTCCTGGAGGATTTCAAGGTCAGTGGGAGCAGTACTCACCCTTACGAAGAATTGCAAGAAGTACAAGACGCGGGGGGGGGGAGACTCGTCGCTTACCATTACTCTGTTTACTCCTCTTGTACCCCATGCAACAACTGCACCTGAAGCCACTGCACAAACTCCATCTCCACAATCAGAACCCATTATACCTCATAACGAAGGCACATCAAACGCTCAAAACCAAGACAACGCTGAACCCGATAATCAACTCAGGAGGTCATCTAGGCAAAGAAGGCCTACTAATTGGGATGATTATGTTACCTACCTGACTGAAATGGATGCTGGAAAGCTCAATGATCCTATCTCTTATAATGAAGCCATTAGCAGTGATCAGTCTTCTGAATGGAATAAAGCAATGATTGATGAGCTTGAATCCATGAAGAAAAATGACGTTTGGGATTTAGTCGAATTACCCAATGGTGCCAAACCTGTAGGTTGTAAATGGGTGTTCAAAACAAAACTGGATCCGAATGGGAACGTTGAACGCTACAAAGCGAGATTGGTTGCAAAGGGCTACACTCAAAAAAAGGGAATTGATTATCAAGAGACGTTTTCACCTGTCTCTCGTAAAGATTCATTAAGGATCGTTATGGCCCTAGTAGCTCATTTTGATTTAGAGCTGCATCAGATGGACGTCAAAACTGCTTTCCTTAACGGAGACTTAGACGAAGATGTTTACATGAAACAACCTGAAGGCTTTAAACCTGAAGGTCAGGAGCATCTAGTCTGTAAGTTAAAGAAATCCATTTATGGGTTAAAACAAGCATCACGTCAATGGTACCTCAAGTTTGATGAAGTCATGAAGAGACAATGTTTTATGAAGAATCAAGTGGATCAATGCACCTACCTCAAGATGAGTGGGAGTAATTTTACTATACTTGTCCTTTATGTAGACGATATTCTATTGGCAAGTAATAGTTTAGACATGTTGCATGAGTCGAAGCGGTTACTCTCGCATAACTTCGACATGAAGGATCTTGGAGATGCTTCTTACGTCATTGGCATCGAAATTCACCGAGATAGACACAAAGGGATCTTAGGATTGTCTCAAAAGACTTACATAGATCGTGTCCTTACACGTTACAACATGCAACAGTGCAAACCCTCCGTCGCTCCAGTAGTTAAGGGAGATGTTTTCGGATCATTCCAGTGTCCGACAGCAGAGGTTGAAAAGGAGCAAATGAGCCAGATACCTTACGCGTCAGTAGTCGGGAGCCTGATGTATGCTCAAGTCTGTACTCGCCCAGATATCGCTTATATTGCTGGAATGCTAGGCCGTTATCAGACTAATCCTGGCCTAGATCACTGGAAAGCTGCTAAGAAGGTCCTTAGATATCTGCAAGGGACGAAAGACTATAAACTGACTTATAGAAGAAGTGATCACTTAGAAGTGGTAGGTTATTCTGATTCTGACTTTGCTAAATGCAAAGATGACATGAAATCCACTTCGGGCTACATCTTTATGTTAGCAGGCGGACCTATCTCATGGAAGAGTCATAAACAACAGTTAACTACAACTTCCACAATGACGGCAGAATACATTGTTGTTTACAACGCAACCTGTCATGGAATGTTGCTTAGAAACCTGATCACTGGACTCAAAATCGTTAATTCCATTTCTAGACCATTGAAGCTTTACTGTGATAACTCAGCTGTCGTTAGTTTCTCGAACAGTAACAGTTCGACTGGAGTTGGTTTATATCTCGATACAAAATATTTGTTCGTACGTGAACGAGTTGAGGAAAATAATCTTTGTATTGAGTATATTAGTACTAAAGATATGCTTGCGGATCCGATGACTAAAGGTCTCCCACCTAAAGTTTTCGAAGAACATGTATCGAATATGAGACTTACTAAAGACCTTATTTAATGGCATATTGTACTAGCTTATGTTTTAATTAATAAAATTTCCTCAGTTTGATTTTGTATGTCTCTAACATATGTTCTGCCGGTGTAATGACATATAGACAAATATAAATACAAATCAGACGCTAAAAGGCTTATACGTATTTTGATCGTAACTATTAGGTTTTAAATTGATGCTATAGTATGATTAATGGGGGTCCTGAGTCGAATGATGATTCAACGGCTGTATTTCTCTGCTATAGTTCTTGGTTTAAGGCTAAAATGAGTGTTAACTCCTGGTCAGGCTCATCTAATACTCATGATAAATGATTACTCGGCTAAGTGGGAGAATGTGAGATTAAATATCTTAATATTATATCATTTAATCTTTTAGCCATTATAATCATTTATATTATATTAGATCAAAATATATTAATAACCTATTAATGATTAGTTGGTAATTGTTGATGGACTATATTACCCTTATTAACTAATTAGGTTTCCTCTTGGGTGTATAAATAAGGAGCTTATTAGAGAGTTTAAGGGTTACACAGTTAGACAGTTTACACAACCCTCATAACATCACAATCGGCTCTCTCTCCCTAATCGAAACTCTCCCTAGTTTCGGTTCTATCACCATCATCACCTTACACCCTAAGGAGGAACCAGATCATCTTGACAAGTATGTCAAACTCAATGGCTGCATCTCTGACTGGATTCTCTACCGGCCTGTCTGCTGTAACAGGTATGTTATTCATGTTTTCCATTATGTTTAAACAGAACAGATCAACATAATCATGAAAATAAACAAAGACAAGAGTTAAATAAAAGTGTAAAGAATAAAACATGATTGATGAAACGGGAAGTGAGCAAAATCATATAAAAGTATTTTGAAAAACTAATAAAATATATTAAACAAAAGTTGTGTAACACCCAAAAATCCAATATTTTTAATAAACATGTCGTTTACTAGATTGATGGTATGAAATAATTTAACTAAGTTGATTTACGTAGTTTACATGATTGGTTAAATAAAAAGAATGAGAGAAGGTACAAGAATCAACTGTGACATTTTTGGAACCTTGTAAAAATGGTCAACAAAAGGATTTGTTAATCAAAATTCTGCATTTTGAGTGTTGTGTCGATGTGAGCATAGAGGAGAAGGAGGTTTTTCTCAACAATCGAAAAACCTCAAATTGATGATGAAATTGGGACCCAATCTATTGCATGATGAAGAGTTAGCATCATCTTAGCCCAAATAGTCATTTGGTAAGTTGTAAATTTTGATTTGGTGATTTCGTAAAAAATGGTTTATGATTAATCCATGAATTAGTGTGTAAGTAAGCATTGAGGTGAGTTAGTTATAATCACCAAATAGAACTAAATTTATGCATGATTCCAAGTAATTTGATGTTTGGAGTAAAGCTCACTTCTAGTGGTGAAGATGGCGACATGGGTGTGTCACCCATATCCAATCCGTGTTCAAATCTTTGATGTGCTATGTTGTACGTAATGCAGGGCTAGACCGTTAGTGTAATTGGTCTAGGGGACGGCTTAGGGCCTCCTAAAAAACAGGGCCTCCAAAATTAAAAATAAAAATAAATTTGTATTTATAAAAAGAGAATATTATATTTACGGTTATATTTGTTAACATTAAGGATAAATTACACTTTTCGTCATTTATGTATATACCTGATTGCAATGTATAGCCTTTAACTTTAATAATTACAGTCACAATCCTACATTTTTCGTCCTTTAGCACTAACCTGGTTACATTTCATGGTTAAATCTAGTCATATGCATTGGACACGAGGGTATAGTTGTATTTTTACCAATTTATGAAAAAAAATAAACACTTAATTCATATGTTGAAACCTATTTAAAATAAATATATGTTTCTCTTTTTTCTTCTCTCTCTCCTTCTCCCTCTCTCTTAGGCCGTGGGGTATGGTGAGGCTTGGGTTGGGGCATCGGTTGACATGTGGAAAGCAAACTTAAACCCACGCACATGGGGTATGGTGGGGCTTGGGTTGGGGGCTTGGGTTTGGGGCATGAGTTTGGTTTGGCCATTGAGAGTCCGCCATGTCACCTTGCCAGCCCGCCCCACGCCCGGCTTCAAAGCCAAGCCCCAAGGGCCACGCCCAAAACCCACGCCCCAACCCAAGCCCCCGGGGTGGTGACTTGGGCGTTTTCAGCCAACCCACGCCCCATACCCCACAGTCTTAATTGTCTGCAGCAAAAAGAAAAACCACAAGATCTTGTAACAACCACCACCACTTCGTAGACTCAATCAGAAGAAAAAAAAAAACCCATTTTCTTAGAACAGTGTAAAGATAAATACTTCATAAGCACATTCAACCCAAACAAGCAATTCCTTAATAACTAAAATCTAATCCGAAACCAGATTTCAAAATCAAAACCAGTCCTAAATCCACTAAGCTGCAACGGCGAGCCTAGGTCTTCAGACCTTAACGTGCGACCACCAGCGAATCTAAAAGAGAAGGAACTACAACATTGGTAGCATGAGCGTCAGATGTAGAGATAGGAGGTGTGGGGTGCCGACGGTGGCAGGAGGTGACGACGGCTAGTGGTAGTGGCAGGAGGTGATGGCGGCGGCGGTGGTTGAAACACGAACAAGCTTCAGATCTGGTGATGGGTTGTTGGTGACAGGCTTCAGATCTGGTGATGGTTGGTTTGATGGTGGTGGCTGCTAGTTTGTTGAGAGAGAGAGAGAATAAGAGTTCAAGTGTGTGTGAGGGAGAGAATGAAAAAGAATAAGGGTATTTATGTTTGATATTATTTTCTTTTATTTATTTTATAAATAATGAAGTAGAAAGACTAAACTGCTCTTAAGTGAGTAGACTTAACTGAAAATTTTAACGTTGTTAGTTCTAAAGGACGAAAGATGTACTAAGTTTTCCAAATAAAGGATTGTGACTATAATTATTGAAGTTAAAGGCTATCTATTGCAATCTGATACAAACATAAAGGACGAAAAGTGTAATTTACCCTAACATTAATATAATTGTAGTCTAGTGGTAAGAACAAAATTTGGTTTTTGTAGAGGGCTGGGTTCGAATCCCACTTGCTACTATTTTCAAAATTTTTAATCACATCACTCACTATTTTAATAAAGGGTTATAAATGCATATTTTTTTAATCACATCTCTTAATTTAATAAGCTAAAATATATTATCCACACAATTTTTAACATGATACGTCCATGTAAAATTTTATTTAAAAAAATCGTTTCTAACTAATAACAATAGTATACTTAAAATAAGTAGCATGTTTTAGTTCCTTTCACACATAATGTAAGTTGTTATTTGTTAGGTTAAACTCTTTTGATCAACTTAATTTGATTAATGTATTAGATCCCAACATTGTTTGATTAGAGAAATCATCTAGTTTATATAATGGTTAAGTGTTTTATAAGTTTCTTCCTTCTATATTTCATGTCAGATACAAACCAAAATTACGAGCTTAAAAAAATTAAAAAGGGCCTCGAATTTTTAATTCTATTTGGGCCTCCAAAATTCTAGGACTGGTAGTGACGTAATGGATTCTTGTTAGATAGATTGAATGTGAGATGAAATTTGTTGATGTTTTGCTATATTTGATAAATGAAAGCAATAGCTAGGAAGGGTGGCATGAAATACTTGTACACTATGCTTATATAATGGTATGCACGCCAATTGTTTGATGAAACGTCTGAATGATACTACCTCCGTCCCACTAAAAGTGTCATATTTTGAATTTTCAAAGTCTTTATGTATAAACTTTGACTTTAATTATATATATTTTCTGTTATATAAAACTTGATGAAAATTAACCCGATAAAAACATTTGTAAAACACACTCAAATCATATAACTTTCATCAAATATTATCTAACATAAACAAAATTATTTAAGGTCAAAGTTTATAAATAAAGACATTGAAAATTGAAAATATGACACTTTTAATGGGACGGAGTGATTAATATTATTTGAATATATATGTAGGTAGCGGGTAGATATGACTAGAAAGTAATAATGTGTATTTTATGGTAATTAAATATGAGAAATGTGTTTTAGAAAGAATACATGTGGGAATTTAGTTGATGGAATGGTTTGGTAAGAAGTATGCTTTAGGAGTTTGCCTTATATGCTTGAAAAGTACGATGCACATATTTGTTTAGTTGGGATCAAGAAGTGAAATTGCAGTTATTGTATAGTATGTGGACCTACTAGCAAGTAAGAATGGAAGAGTTATGATTAGATGGCTAACTTTGAATATGGATGTCAATTATAGGATCATGAAAGCATTAGTATGTGTAGAATTGATTATGTGTATATATGTGTAGGTAAACTAGGTCATTTCATGATTGTATGTGTCCTACAATATGAATATGAAATTGAAGGGGTATGGTCCCAAAAAGCCGCGCAGACCAATCAGGTCGCGTGCGAGACCATACTCCTAATACATCAATCTGACAAACCTACAGACCCCACGCCGACTAAATAGGTAAAACCTAAGTCGCGCGTGAGGCCCAAGCAAGGTTAACAGTCAGATCCTACACTTAGCGTCCTGGATGAAAACCATCACTCCCTAGACCTTGCGCCGGCTGTATGGATATGCTCCAGAGGTCGCGCGAGGGTAGAGGCGCAGGTTCATTCCAGATAGCACGAAAGGTACGAGTGGCAGAGGAATGAGCCAATCAGCGTCCAACAGGCTGTATACTATTGTGCTCCATGATCAACAATCGTGCAGGAGACAAGAAGGTACACAAGGACGCCTACGTGGCACCAATCAGAGGGCGGCGACACCTGCCCCATGATCTCCACTCACCTGCTGATGTCAGGGAGACAACAAGGACGGAAACCCGGACACGTGGCTCCACTCAACATGCACCAGCTCCGGTAACCTTCTAGAAACACTAACGGTCGTCATAGAAGAGACAAAAAGGATATTCCTTGTTGTCGACTCCAGGCCCAAGGCCCATCAGCCCATCTCCTTCTATACTACTCCGGCTATAAATAGGGACCTTCATGTACAGGTTAAGGGTATTCTGTTCTCAGCTCCCTCACTCTTTAACACACACTTATCTCCTCAAAACAAATACTTATTCTCACGCCAGAGAGTGGTTAAGAGGGAAACCCCCATATTACCCTTATAACGAGCTTAACGGGGTGTTGATTGTTTTGCAGGAAGATCAAGGCTTTAGCTCAGGAAGGATTAAGAAGATTAACCTCTATGGTCGAAACTTAAACCAAACTAATAAACCTAAATTTAGTTCTGTGTTTCTTCATCGGCGCCCACTGATTTTTGCAATCACCTCATATTCTTTTTCTGAGCTTTTTCTGTTCTCTCGATCATGGCTGGTCAGGGAATACCGGATTTTGGTTTCGGTACACACTCTTAAGTGGGAACGAGGAGGACACCTCGCACATTCAACCCCTTCCCATTGACGAGTTAGCCGAGGGCAAAGCAACAAACATTGGCGGACCCCGCGCGAGTATCACTCGCATCACTCAAACGGCTACCCCAACGAGTAACACTGCTGGTCCGTCAAACCCAGCACCTTCGAACATATCATCGTTGTTAGTTTTACCAGAGGGTGAAACCATAGCCTCCTGGTATGCCAAACAGATTGCTACTGTGAACGTTGTTTACTAATCGTTAAGCGCACAACAAGCAGTGTTGCAAGCGGAACCATCTCTGGTGGCAACCCATGCGCCAACACAAGGGGCGTGCCAGGAAACTCCTCAGCAGAACGTACAAAGACAGTTTGAGAGACCACCTCCCCAAAGAAGACCAAACGTGCATGACACGCAAGATACTTATGAGGAGAAATGCAGTTATTACGATCATCCGTCCAATGCGCAACACAGGCGTCCGTTGCACAGCCAGCATGGGCCGCGCAATATCAACAACGAATGGGACAATACGGGCGAGATAATGAAGGGTTATAATATTTTATCACTCGTTTCAACAAAGAGTGTCTGGAAATTGGAGGCGTAAGTGAGGATTTAATGCGCGCCCACTTCAGAAAGGCCATCCGTTGTGATAGTCTGATCAGGACTATCACAGGTAAAGACGGCATGCCTAAAGAATAGGGACAAACTCATGGCAGCAGCAAAGATTGTTGCGCAGACAGAAGAATCATTGGAAGGTCGCAAGAATACTTATTCTGAGGATCATTATTCAAGAAGCAACATGCGTGATGCGTAACTCTGGTAGGCGCAACAAAAACAGGAAGCCTGGCTGGAAAGCAAGCTAGTCCAGTGGTTATGAAGAGAGACCTCGCTTCAAGGAGGATGCGCGAGATACAATTGATCAGATTGGTTATCGAAAAGCTGTCAAAAATGAAAATCGAGAAAAACATTGGACTTTGCACATCAAAAGACCTAAGGAGGTGCTCATGACGGAGAATCATGATTTTAAGGCGCCGAAACCAATGACAAACAAGAAGGGTCAAGACCCTAATCTTTATTGTGACTTTCACAAAGATACAGGCCATCTAACCGATGACTGTATCAGCTTGAGGCAAGAGATTGAGAAAGCCCTAAAAAGCGGGAAGTTGAGCCATCTAGTCAAGAATGTGCGCAAGGAGATGCGCCAAATTCTAAGAAATGATGATGGAGGCCAGAAGAAGGTCAGACATTTAGAAACTCACATGGTCGATGGACCAAGACACAGCTCGAAAAGCAAGGGCAAGCGCCCATATGATCCAGCTTGGCAAGAGCATCAACTCATCTTCCCAGTAGTACGCGGGGGACCACGCGCCCCGTCGTTATCACTGGCATCATTGGCCACTATGAAACATATTACGTTTTCATTGATCCTGGAAGCACGTCTGATATAATTTATGAACAATGTTTCCATCAGTTCGATCCGGAAGATAAAGCGCGTCTTGAGCCAGTCGATTATCCATTATCTCTGTTCTGCAACGAAACAGTCTTCCCGTTAGGTCAGATTAGCTTCCCCATCAAGCTATCTGATGGCAAGCACTCGAGAACAATGAACGTCAACTTCATGGTTATGCCAGTAAAGTTTAGACACGGCGTTCTGATCGGAAGAGAAACCCAAGGAGAGATGAGCATGGTAACCTCCATTCCCCACTCAGCCGTTGGCTTCCCAACTGAAACGGGAGTTGTGATTATTTATTCAAGAAAAGAGGTGATGGCGACGGAGGATGCTCGCCCAGTAAAAGCCAGCAGGGTCTCACCAACTGAACCAGAAAAATGGGTTTTGAATCACAAGTACCTAGATCAGACGGTGACGATCGACCACACAATTTTCCCAAACATCAAGACGCAACTAAAACAACTGTTGTTGAGAAACATGGATATATTCGCCTGGACACCGTCCGACATGACGGGCGTCCCGCGCGACATCACCGAACATTGTTTAAACATTTATCCATCTGTTGAGCCTAAAGTCCAAAGGAAGCGCATCTTAGGGACTGACAAGATGAAGGCTACGAATGAACAAGTTTGTGAGCTGCTCAAAGCAGGAATATTGCGTGAGGTGCACTACCAGAGTTGGGCCGCGAACCTGTAATGGTCGAGAAGTCTACCGGAGGGTGGCGCATGTCCGTCGACTACACAGATCTCAACAAGGCATGTCCCAAAGACTGTTACTCACTGCCTGAGATCGACAAGAAAATAGACTCTGTTGCACCATTCAGGTGGAAATGTTTTCTAGATTGCTACAAAGGTTATCATCAAGTCTAGATGAAACTAGAAGACAAAGATAAAACTGCGTTCCGCACTGACATCAGTATTTTTTGCCATACCAAGATGCCCTTCGGGCTCAAGAATGCTGGCGCAACATACCAGCGGTTGATGGACAAAACTTTTGGGATGACATTGGAAAGCACATAGAGGTATACATTGACGATCTTGTGATCAAGAGTCCTGAAGAGGAACAAATGTTGAAAGACATCAAGAAGACGTCCAACTCCCTAGGATGCGTGAACATGAAGCTCAACCCGAGCAAATGTTCTTTTGGGATGGAAGAAGGTAAATTTTTGGCTTTCGTAGTTACCAATGGTGGTTTTAAAGTCAACTCGGAGAAGTTCCAAGCAATTGAAAGGATGCCATCCCCGTGCACCATCAAGGAGATGCAATGATTAGCCGGCCGCCTAGCCGTGCTCAATCGTTTCTTATCTAATCACACGGTAAAATCTTATCCTTTCATCAGTACTTACGCAATTGTGTGAAGAAGCAAGAGTTTAAATGGACAGTAGAAGTAGAAGCAACTTTCCAACAGATGAAGGAGTGCTTAATCAAACTCCCCACTCTAACAGCTCCATTCGAGAAAGAACCCCTCATTTTGTACTTATCTGCTTCAGACAAGGAAATTGGGTCAGTATTACTAGTGGAAAGGGAGGGAGTTCAAACTCCAATTTATTATGTCAGTAGGGTGCTCACTGACCCGGAAACGTGTTATTCGATCATGGAAAAGTTAGTTCTCGCGCTGCTACATGCTTCCAGAAGGCTGCGCAGGTATTTCACCGGTCATGTCATCACTGTACTCACCAATTTTCACATTGGCACTATCTTACAAAAGCCGGAAACCTAGGGTCGTTTGGCAAAATGGGCAATTGAACTGGGGGGGGGGCATAACATCTTGTATAGGCCGTGCCCAGCTATCAAAGGCCAAGTGTTAGCAGATTTCATTACCGAAGTTCCAGAAGATAAGATAAGAGAATGTGAAGCAGTTGATACACCCGTCCAGAACACATCGGATGAACTTTGGTTGTTATTCACCGATGGGGCTTCAAATGAAGACGGCACAGGATCAGGGTTGTGCCTAGTCAGTCCAGAAATGCATGAGTTTACCTATACTATAAAGTTGGATTTCAAGAATACCAATAATGAAGCGGAGTACGAAGCGTTCCTGGCAGGCTTGCGCCTGGCCAGCAAAATGGGTGCAAAAAACTTACAAGCGCATGTTGATTCTCTGTTAATCGCGAGCCAAATCAATGGGCTGTATGACGCAAAGGGCGAGGTAATGGCTCTCTATTTGGAACAGGCAAAAGAGTTGCTCCAGAGGTTCAAATCGTACAAGGTTGTTCACATCAACCGATCTGGAAACAAGCCCGCTGACGAGCTCAGTAAGCTAGCCTCAACAGCATTTCAACACCTTGCAAAGGATGTCAGAATTGAAGTTTTGAAAAACCCATCCATGTTGCTGCGCCAGGTGAATGTCATCGAGATAGGACCACCTTCGTGGATGACCCCTATCATTCAATATCTGCAAGAATGGATTCTTCCAGAAAACAAGGCGGAAGCTAGGAAGATCCGAAAAAAAAGCGTTCTTCTATCAAATGGACGAGGGCATTCTTAACAGGAGATCTTTTTTGGGGCCACTATTACGCTACGTAGACCCCTAGGATACAAGCTAATTAATTAGAGAAATTCATGAAGGCATATATGGGATACATGCGAGCCCTCGCATGGTTGTGGAGAAGATCATGAATACAGGCTACTATTGGCCAGGAATGCACGTGGATGCTTTAAACGAACTGCGCAAATGTGATGCCTGCCAAAGGCATGCGCCGAAGACCCTACACCCAAAAAATGATCTGATCACAGTTTCAACAGCCTGGCCCTTCCAGCAGTGGGGGATTGATATGGTGGGACCCTTTCCTGAGGCCCCAGACGCATTCAAGTTCATAATCGTTCCTGTTGGTTTTTTTTTCCGAATTTGACTCTTAGCAACTCCTATGTTTGAAGCAAGATGTTTGATTACTTCACTAAGTGGGTGGAGGCAAAGGCCCTAGCATCAACTTCAGCAATGATAGTGCGGAAATTCATTTGGGAGCATATCATTTGCAGATTCGGCCTCCCACTCAAAATAGTGACAGATAATGGCACGAATTTCGCCTCCGAGGATCTTCAAAAGTGGATGAAGGAATTGAACATTGAACACACCTTCTTTTCAAAAGTGCATAAAATGACGAGGCTGGATCGATGAGCTCCCCAGCATCTTATGGGCTCATCGTATGATGCCTAAGACAAGCAATGGTGAGACCCCCTTCAGCCTTGTTTATGGCTCAGAGGCGGTTATCCCAGCAGAAACCGGCCTCCCCTCGCCGCGTTTAACAGCAGTTAACACAATCGACAATGAGGCGGAGCGTTGGTTAGACTTGGACCTACTTGAATAAAGGCGTGAGATCGCGCGTATTAAAGAAGCCAGGTACAAAACTCAACTGGAGCGATACTACAATGCGAGGGTGCGCATATGTACGTACAATCTAGGAGAATATGTGTTCTGGGACAACGAAGCCTCTAATGCCGAGCGCCCTGGAAAAACTATCACCCAAATGGGAGGTCCCATACTTATTTCATGAGGTGCTAGGAAAAGGGGCGTACAAACTGCGCACTTTAGACGGTCACATCATCCCGCGCACATGGAATGTGAAACAATTGCGCAAATGCTACATGTAACAACTTTCTATGTATGTTGGTCGCGCGCCCATTTCAGTTATTAATGTAAACGTTATCTACGTTTTATGATTATACATACTGTCTCTTCCAAGTTACAAATGCATGTTAAAATTTTGATTAGCACGAAAACACTTCAGTAAATTACGAGCTCTTGAGTTAAGCCTCCAAGGTTTCCGCGATCATAGCGCGAGGCCGGGCAACAATACTAAAAAAGAGCCACACTTACATTTATTCGCGCTAACTTAAACAAAGTTTCTAACAACAATGCAATAATGGTAATATAGACAGAATAAAAAGGAAATATAATATCATTCATAAAAGCGCAGCAGCACACCGTTTACATACTTAAAGTCAAAAAAAAATTATTACAAGGCATCACAGCCTAAACATCCTACAATCTACTCCCCGCCGTCACCTCCAGTTGTCTCTTCTTCATCAGACAACTCAACAGTCTCTAGAACCATGAGGATGGACTTCAATCGCGCCACGTAATCATCATGTTTCAGCGCTTCCATGACCAACTCCATAACTGGCAGGGATAGGTGATCATAGACCTCCCCAGCCTTGGCCAACATCTCATCAGCCTGATCAGTCACAGAGCAGTGACGAGTCCCGAAATGTTGCTTCAACGCCTCCTCGACATACTGAGTACATTCAAGATAGCCACCACGATGCCCAACTGCACGCGCAACATCCGTAAGCGCAGTAACCGCTTTATCCAGCTTTGTGGCATTTAGGATGGAGTTAGTAACCTATACAAGAGACACATTGTAAAACAACCTAGGGCAATCTAAGGCAAAAAAGAGAGACTTACAGCAGCTACTCCATGCAATCGCATCCATTCAGATTCCTAGATAAGCGTATCTACAATAGATTGAGCTTCAGCATAATTGGTCTGTGCCACATTTATGGCTGAAGTACTGATCTTGCACGCCTCTTCGACCGCTTTACGTGCCTCTTTAGCAGTATCAGCCTTCACCTTTTCCGCGGCCAGATCTATCTCTAATGACTCATTCTTCTCATGCGCTTCAAACAACCTGCGCTTAAGCTCTACGATCTCCGCATCCTTACTAGCCAAATCTCTGTTTTTACTTAGGATCTGCGCATATAAGTTAACCTACAAGTTATAAAAAAAACCTAAGTTAGAATATTTCTAACAATAAAGAAGTATAGGAAGTAAGAGGGCTAGCCTGTTGGACCTCAGCGCGCTCTCTATCAGATTTAGCTTCCTCAATCTACTCCTTCAAGCTTACAACTTCAGCTTCCAAGTTGGTGATCTTGGTGCGGGCAACAAACATCTTCTTATTATCATTTTTGCAGGACACCCGCCATTCCTTCTGCTCCTTGGCAAGAAGCTCTTCATAAGCCTGAAGTTTGCTTCTCAGACCCTCATGTCCCCACTCCTCGGGCTTCTTCTCTTTGTTAAAGGCAGCTTTCTCTTCTTGGAATTTGTTCTTCAACTGCTCAAATTCCTTAGCCTCAGCAGACAGGCCCTCACGATACTTCTTCTCCCAGCTGGCACGTTCCTGGTGCATAGTCCGCCAGTTGCGCAAAATTTGATGACTGGTAGCAGAAGTGTTGGCCTCACCTATAATGTATGCACGATATAAACTTTCATGGTTAATCGCCCTCTGATGGTTCACCTCCCCTAGAGGAAAGGTTCCCAGAAACCAATCCCGGCACGCCCCAAAGTCAACAAAAGTGTCCTTCTGTTTCAAGCTCCAGACAGGGACGTCGCTTCGTTGCCACGTTCTTCAGTATAAGTCTTGTAGTAAATATCCCCCAAAGTGTCTTCCTCACCAATGGGGGATTGTGGCCTTGGAATTCTCCTTGGATCACCCTTCTGGCCAGCCGCGCCAGCATCCGTACCAGCATTGGCGTCTTTGAGAATTCATGTACCCTGATCGAGCTTGAAATGGGCCCATATGCTCAATTCAATAAGATACGTAATCGATGTTCAATTAACAAGATTACTCAATTTAATAAGATACGTACGGGCGGATATGGGTTCAATCAACAATTATGTTACGATGTTAACAATAACAACAATTAACGGACTAATAAAATTTCACAATCGGACCTGCAAACAGCCGTATGATGTTGTTCAATTGATAGAATCGCCCTGCAAACAAACAGCCGTCTGAGTCTAATGTTGTTCGATTGATGATGTTCGGACAATCGGACCTTTTAACTTCATGATGAAAACAAACAGAAACAGCAAATCAATAATTACATATTAATAGATAATCATAAACATAAATAGAAACAGATAAACATTAACAATTACAGATAATCATAAACAGAAACATGAAACAGAAATAATTAAACAAATCAAAAAATAGCAAATCATATTACAGAAGAAGCAGCGTTTTCAGTGTCGAGTTTTGAAATAAATCGGACCTTTTAACTTCTGACGTTCGTTCGTTCAATCTTCAATGGCAGCCAGCCCTGCAGTGCCGAGTTCTGAAATTACGATCGCCCTTTCAGTTTCCAATTCAACATGTTCAGTGTTTTTTTGTTTTTTATTTTCTAATATCATATTAGTATTGGGTTGGCCCAATAAACCTTATGTATTTGGGCTAAATTATAAAACATAAAAAGGTATTTGATTATGGGCCTCTATATTGGATTTGGTATGTATTTACAATTTTTTTTAAATAACATATATATATCGAATTTTTTTTAAAAATCCCGTGCCCCTCGAAATCGCGTACCTTGTGCGGAAGTCCTCCCCGCACACCATAAGAGCCGCCCATGCGTACCAGTAGCAGTGGCAAAAGTATCTTTCTGAGCCACTTGCGCCTGTGCATCGGCAGCAGAACCCCCAGCAACAGTTTGTACTTGTGCAGTATGAGTGGGGGCGTCTTGCTGCGCAGCTGTACCTACAGAGGAGACTTTCGGTCCTTTGTTTTTAAGGGGCTGGTCAAGCCCATTAATGTGCACGACCTCCGGACCGTGCGCTTTATCATGAACAGTTGTAGCAGCGGCCTCGGTTTCCTTCAGAATCTCCTTTTCAGGAACATTTCCCGCAGGCTCCTCAACTCTCTTCTCAACCTCCTTCTCAGAAGCACCCTTTGGAGGGATGATAGTAAATTTGGTCTTTTTAAGCTCCGGCTCCTTGGTCTTAACCTCAGGCTTCTTCAGCGCCTCTGAAAAAGAAAAGAATGTTAAAAATTTGACAAGGAAAAAAGTATAAAGCATAAAGGTTAAGCATTAACCTGGAGAAAATTTATATAAGCTCCGCAACCGGCCCTGTTTCCCTATGGGCTTGGTGGCAACAGCCTTCTGCGTAGGGGGGTTGTGGCAGCTGCTTCTTTGCGAGATCTCTTCCTCGCCACAAGCTTTGCAGCTTCCTCCTCAACTTCTTCTTCTTCCTCATGCATAGAAGAAGGGGTCGCACCCGAATCTGGAGCCCTAGATCCCACGCTCCTCGAGCTTTTTGATGCGCCAGCCGCGCTGCTCTTTGTCTTTTCTCCTATACGAGATAAATCCTCTAATGAATCACTAGCCACAACATAATCTTCAAGGTTACTCTGACGAAAGCGAAGAGTACCTTTCTGAGGGATCTCAGCAGTCGCACGGGCACCCCGCCCCCCCCCCCCCCCCCCCGCCTTCTTACTGGTAGCTCCAGCTTCAACAGTCACCTTCTTCTTTGGTGCAGACTTCTTCTTCGTCGCGACCTTCTTAGTTTTCTTCTCCTCATGGTCATTACCCAGGTCACGCAGCACTCCTGCAAATATTTTAGACCATGAACTTAGCTCTTCATTTGACGAGCCTACGGACTCCTCGCTGGAAAGTTAAAGAATCTCTTTCCCAGCGGAAGTCACGCCTCGTAAGGGCCTTGGTTTGGGAAAACGCGCACCTTCGGTTGCAGTAGGAGGACTAGCAAAGATTCCCGCTGGTGGATACATGAAGTTGTCTTTAATCTGCTCATACCAAAAGACCTCACCATCACCCAATGGTCACACTCCCATAGCGCTAACAAACGTGGGAAATGCACTTTGAAAAAGCTGAGCAACTACATTAACAGATAACAGTTAGACGCAAGCCTTCTGAAAAGAAAAAGGTAAAGGAAGTGTGAAAACGTACCTTCCCCATTGAACATTAAAACAGGTACTTCCTTGCTGCGCGGGGGCCATTTATCACTCATTTCTGCCGCAACTAAAACTTGCTCCCCAAAAACCCTGTTGTGAGTCGCCATCAACCTCATATACCAATCTTCTGCTTTCGGAATCGGAAGTTCCTCTTTCTCGATCCCATCAGACTCTCGGAAGATCATTGCAAATGGCATAACCTCTACACGTATAAAAAGGAACTTCATCTTCCAATCATGAAATACTTCGGCGGATTTATCAATATCTTCTTTGCTCCGCGTTGAGCAACCGAATAAAACCCCATGTTCGGGATAAATTGGTAGAACACCCGGAACTTGTCGACAGACGGTTCTAATCCCTGTGATCGGCAGATAAACTCAAAATGGCGAATCCTCACCATTCCCATCGGACTAAGTTGGGAGATGTGGAAGCCATAAAAATGCAGGATCTCCACCATGAAGTGGGTGGCCGGCAGTCGGGAGTTATCGTCGATGAAGAAATCGGCGAACAACGTAATATAACTAGGTGGTGCGTCGGCGGCCGTCTGGCCCTGTTGGGGATAATGAGCATCCCATTAGGCCGGAAATTGAAAGCCACTAACAATTTTTTCGAATAAACCCTTGTCCTATTTGAGAACGGGTACCGGACCAGCGGCTTCTTCGACCGGAATAACTTCTTCTTCAGCCATTTATATCAAGAATTGAGGAAATTGATGAAGATCTTCACAAACTTCTGGAAAAAGCTTGAAGATTATCAAGAAACTTTTGAAGATTTGAAGATTCAAAGGAATTTAGAGAGAAAAGAAGAGAATTCGAAGGAGCAGCTGTGAATTCTTTCTCTATCCTCGAATATATATACACATCGCATTTTCTGCGATGAGTAACCGTGCCAAACGCACCGCGCGCGTACCCAATCAGGGACCGCCACGTAAGGCGGGATTTCTGGGGTGACAGTTACCACGCGCACGTGGGCCTCACTCGCCTGACAGCAGACGAACCGCCATAGTGACAGCATGATGATCGCCGTGTCAGCAGTCAACTCAAGGGTCGCTATCAACGACATTAGCACCAACCTGTCGGGATTCAAATTTCGAGGAATTTTCCCCGTAATTTTAAAAGAAACTTCATGACGAAGACAGTAAGAGCTGCGCCGCATGCATCATCAACCAATGATCATGCGCGCCAGCTCTCATGAGCAAGAAGCCAAATAACAGGATGAAACACCAAGTGCAAATAAACAAGACCTTTCAAGAGACAAGCCCGATAGCCGCGCCGTTGTAATTGTCTAACACTTATACACATGCCGGCTACCAAGACTTAGAAAATGCTCGAAAAACCAACCCACTTAATTCTTTTTTCTGAGTCCAGAGCTTCAACCATTTACTTCGAGCATGGAAGCAGCACTGGACTGGGGGACTTGAAGGGGTATGTGTCACACCCTGAATATTGCAAGAAACGTGATTATGGTGTGACTTGCTCAATATCATTGCATCCAATCATAACAATAACTATATGATAAAAACCATTGATGGTCATCCATTAATTAAGTTTAAACATAACAACATTGTTTTGATACGTAGACTCCAAATTCAAGTTTTACAAATCATACGAATTGTTTAAGAGTTCACAAGGACTCAACAAAAGAATTTAAATAAAATCAAGATTTGGAAGAGGTGTCTTGTCCAGGATAGGACACCCTAACCAAATCCTAAGACCATGGATGACATCTTTAATTCTTAAGAACACTTGAAACTTTCGAACGCCCGCCAGATCCACCTTTAATTCCCTGAAATACATGTAGTTTGAAAACATCAACAAAAGTTGAGCGAGTTCATGTTTGTTTGTGAGTATGAATAACCTTTGTAATCATTGAAAGTATGTATATTCGTATGTGATAATGAACAGATCAATTAATGGTTTGCAAGGCCATCAATATGTGTGTAACGGTGTAGGAAGGCTCAATCCTTTGCGTATTTCGTACCGGGCCTCCCGGCTGGAACAACATAGTCACCACGTGGGGTCAACTCGTAGACCCACGGGTGGGGCTCGCAACACCCAAAGAGATCTATCACTCATGCCCCTCGGTCCTTCTAAAGGATTAATGGTCTCAAGATAACGCCTACCCTTTCACATGATCTAATAGTTCATTTCATTTGTAAATCATTTGTAATCATAATCATTTGTAACATGTACTTCACCCCCGAAATTGTAAAACAAAAACAGTTAAAAGGAAAGGGGGACATGAACTCACAGTCTTGCGTCTTCAGCAATCGTAACTCGAGCTTCTCCGGTGAACACGACTACCTACAACGTACTAATGTCTATTAGACGAACGGGTCGTGCCTTGACTTAGTATTAATGTCCTTGAGTTACGTTTCTTTTGTGTCCTCGATATTATCCCAAGTTACATAATTATTTGTTAAAATAATTAATATTTTAACTTAAATTATATTTATAAATTTTGGAATAATTTGTTAAACAATATTATTGTAATAATACTTCCCAAGTATTTATACTTGTATTTCCTTCCCAAGGATGGGGGTATCTTATACATGTGTATTTTTGCCATGTTTTGGGGTCGTATTCCGGTGTGTATTTATACGTACGAGAATACGTATTTTCATTGTTATTCATTAAGTATCCTTATACTAAATTTCATATTAATTATTCCGGAATATTATCTTTAATAAAGATCCAATATATTATTCCAAAATATATATTTTAAGGAATATGACTTAGAAAAATTATTTAAAATTTTTCGTTGGCAAAAATATTTGTATTCTCTTATAAGTTTCAAAAATAATATATTTTCAAGTCCAACTTGGAATATATATATATATATATATATATATATATATAAATTCATTTTTCCCAAAAATGACATACTTCAGATTTATTTAAGAAAGTGTATATTTTTCCCAAAAATATTGTATTTCACGTTTGTTTAAGAAAATATATATTTCTTATAAATAATATATCTTCTAAAAATTTCAAGAAAAATATATACTTCATACTTGCCAAAAATAATATATTTTTCTCTTGTCAAAAATATGATATATCCTTGTAGTAATTGTAAAAATCATATTTTTACTTCCTTGGTGTCCAAAATTTTATTTACCAAAATATTCTTTGTGAATAAATTTTCCGGAATATTTCGTAAGTCCTATATTTCATAGTTCGGCTTCAACAATATTTTGTATAAGTATGTATATTTATTCCTTGGAATTTTGGATGGTAATTCTTGGTATTTTTGTGAGTTATATTATTTCAAGTCCTAAAATAATATAACTAATACACAAAGTATACAAATAATCACACATATGTGTCTTCTAAATATATATTTTCTAAGTACATATTTAGTCACTTTTATATATAAAAATCAACCTCCAATATTTGTATTTTTGTAACCAAAATTTATGGCAAAGTTTATGTAACAATTTATGGTTTAAAATACACTTGTAAATATTTGTTTAAAAATATTTTTCTAAGTGTTTATATTTTTAGAAAATTTTGCCATTGTTTCCCCTAAAATTGGAGGTTTCCATGCTTTCAAGCATATCATTTTCTTTTTTAAAAATCAACACAATCAATTCACAATCATCAACAATCAACCTTTACTTACCAATCTTGCCAAAATCATGCATTTTCCACTACTTCATGAACTTGAATATTTGTAAAAATTTGTAGTAACTTACTAGTATTCTTAGTAAGTCTTGTTACCCTTTAAAATGTGATTAGTTCTTTAAAAACTACATTTTTAAAGAAGTTAGATGTTTACAAATTCTTGTCATATTTTCTACAAATACTTCTTTAGGCTTTCTTCTTGTTACACAAGTGTTTAGACACTTGTTTAACCACTAAAAATGAGATTTGTTTATGTAAGAACCAAGATCAAATGAAACTTATATTTTTAACTTGGTTTCTTTAGAAATCCTTCATGAAATTCTTAGATCCATATGATTAACAACTTACTTGATCATGGTTTTTCAAGAAAACATTATATTCCTTCAAGTTCATGCTTTATGTGTGGATGATTCACCATCCTACAACAATTTCTATTCTTACATCTTGCTAGATTATGTTTTTAATCATGATCTAGCAAGATCTTATGATGATCAACATCATTTCTACAAACAATCAATGATTAACAAGCATAACAACTCATTTTCATCAAGATTACTTCATTAAACAAGCTTATGTTCATGTTTCATGCTTATGATCTTTAGTGTTCTTCAAGTTTTTGATTATGATTCATCATTAACCACTAAAAATGGAAGTAATATAGAGTGTACAAGGTTCTTACCACTAGCTCAAGGCTAGGGATGATTCAAGTGAAGAAATGAGGTGGATAAAAGCAAACAAGAGAGGTCATTCCACTTCCACAAGCTCCAAGCTTCTTTATATGATCTCTAACACCCTTCTATATATGTAGATTATATGAAGATGGATGAATGAAGGTGGTTGTGTGGGGGATGAGGTTCGGCCGAGAACAAGGGAGGAGGAGGGAGGATATGTGTGTGTTTAAGTGTGTGAAGTAATGAGCTCAAGATCTTTAAGGTTTACTTATAAACCATTTTAACCAAATAACTCTTGTGTAATATGTCTTAGAAAGCACAACCATGATCCAATTTAATATAAAAATAAATCCCCTTATGGGACCCTTGTTGGAGCCAAAAATAGGTGGGGGGGTCTAGCATAGGTTTTAACTTAGTTAGTTGATTAATAGTTGAAATCTAAGGGTAAGTTACATGCTTTAGTTAGTAGATATTTTGTATGGGGTGTTATGATGTTCGGGGACCATAACTAGCTTGGTAATGTTAAAACAGTGCTTCTAGTGTAAATTTAATGTTTTGGGTAGCGTCCGGTTGTTCGGTTAGATACTGGTTCATTAAGGTGATAAACTTTACAGTTTAGTGTGCTTTATGTACCCTTTTGTGACACTTTCAATTCCCGACACTTAGGAAAGCATTCAGGACCATTTAAGCATATTTTTGCATGAAATTAGATTGTTAAAATGCTGATTTATGCTGAATTTTGCTGAATTCAGCACTTTGGGTGAGTTTTAGGCACTTTCCGGCACTTAAACTATCACTTAGAAAGGCAGTTTCGGGATCCTTACTTCCCTACACACTATACTAGTGTAGCACTTAGTTTCTGGGTCATACCGGGTCTTAAAACACTGTCTGTCTATGTGCTGAGTTCTGTCAGCATTCTGCTGATTTATCCGTTTACTGTGTTAACTGCGCTTTGTGCATCATTTATGTCAATAAGTTTGCATGCAGTAATGATTTGACATTATGCAATATGTGATGCACATGTAAATATAATACAGTAATCAGAAAGCAGTTAATTGTAAATTCAGCACAGACATTAAGCACTAATCATGATTAATTACTTGTACGGATACCTGGATTTTTGACAGTTGTCACATTCTCCCCCTGTTAAGAAAATTTCGTCCTGAAATTTTAAGCTCTACTACTAGCGGCAGGGGTGTTAGGGAATAAATGTGGATACTTAGCTTTCATGCGGTCTTCACGCTCCCAAGTAAAGTTTGGGCCGTGACGCGCGTTCCATCGAACCTTAACAAGCTTAACACTACTCCTTCGAGTTTTGTTAACTTTCCAATCGGTAACCTCAACGGGTTCTTCTATGAAGTGGAGTGTGTCGTCAATGTGAACTTCGTCAGCAGGAATAACCACCGTTTCCTGTGTTGGACTTTTCTTCAGGTTGGATACATGAAATGTATCATGAACGCCATTAAGTTCCGCATGAAGTTCCAACTTATATGCTACAGGACCAATCCTCTCCAAGATTTTGAACAGTCCAATGAATCGTGGGTTCAACTTTCCACGCTTCCCAAATCGTGCCACACCTTTCCAAGGTGAGACTTTTAACAAGACCATATCTCCCACTTCAAATTCCAAAGGTTCCCTTCTTTGGTCCGCATAGCTCTTTTGTCGATCACGAGCCGCCTTAATGCGATCTCGGATCTGCATTATCTTATATGTCGTTTCTTGAACCAACTCGGGACCAACCAGCTGTCTATCGCCTGCATCTGCCCAGCACAACGGCGATCGATACTTTCGTCGGTAGAGAGCTTCAAACAGTGCAACTTGAATGCTTGTATGATAGCTGTTATTATAGAAGAACTCAACCAAAGGCAGGTGAGTGTCCCAACTGCCACCCAAGTCCATTACACAAGCTCGTAACATGTCTTCTAATGTCTGAATCGTTCTCTCACTTTGGCCGTCTGTCTGGGGGTGAAATGTCGTGCTCAAATTCAGCTGTGAACCAAACGCTTCCTGGAAAGATTGCCAAACCCTTGACACAAATCTTCCGTCTCTATCAGATATAATCGAGATAGGCACTCCATGCCATGCAACTATCTCCCTTAGGTACAGCTCAGCTAGCTTACCTGTGTTATCCTTTTCTCTGATCGGTAAAAAGTGTGTAGATTTTTTCAGACGGTCTACGATTACCCAAATCGTATCATGACCTCTGGGTGTCTTTGGTAACTTTGTTATGAAATCCATTGAGATCTGCTCCCACTTCAACATGGGTATCTCAGGTTGCTGTAGGAGACCTGGAGGCTTCTGATACTCGGCTTTTACTTTGGCACAAGTCAAGCACTTTCCAACATAGGTCGCAACATCACCTTTTAGTCTCGGCCACCAGTAGTAATCCTTCAAATCTTGGCACATCTTATCCAATCCTGGGTGGATCGAGTACCTTGACTTGTGAGCTTCATCGAAAATCACATCTCTAAGACCACCAAAGAGGGGAACCCAAATTCGTTTCATGAAACATAAAGTTCCTTCCTCATTGGGTACCAACTTCTTCTCCATCCCACGAAGATATTCATCCTTAAGATTTTCTTTCTTGAGAGCTTCTCTCTGCGCAGCACAAATGCGCAACGAGAGGTCTGTTTGAATGATCATTTCCAAAGCCCTAACCCTTATGGGCTTAATCCTCTCTTTTCGACTCAAGGCGTCTGCCACCACATTCGCCTTTCATGGGTGATATTTGATTTCGCAATCAAAATCATTTAACAGTTCTACCCAACGTCGCTGTCACATGTTAAGCTCCTTCTGATCAAATATGTGATGAAGGCTCTTGTAATCGGTAAAGATTGTGCATCGGGTGCCATACAAGTAATTTCTCCAAATATTCAAGGCAAACACCACTGCGCCTAGTTCCAAATCATGCGTGGTGTAATTCTACTCATGAATCTTTAATTGGCGCGAAGCATAAGCGATAACCTTCTGTCGCTGCATCAGCACACAGCCTAATCCCTGACGCGAGGCGTCACACTACACCACGAAGTCATCGGTGCCTTTGGGTAGGGATAAAATAGGTGCATCGCAAAGCTTATTATTGAGCAATTGAAAAGCTTCCTCTTGTTTTTCACCCCATTCATACTTCTTATCCTTTTGAGTAAGGGATGTCAGCGGTTGAGCGATTTTAGAAAAATCCTCAATGAATATGCGATAATACCCTGCCAAACCCAAGAACAGTCGGATCTCGGTTGGCGTCTTAGGAGTTTCCCAATTCTTTATCGCCACGATCTTGGTGGGATCCACATGGATTCCATCTTTGTTTACCACGTAACCAAGGAACTGTACTTCACGCAACCAGAACTCGCACTTCAAGAACTTAGCATACAGTTTCTCCTTCTTGAGCAGTTCTAAGATGGCTTTGAGGTGTTGTTCATGCTCTTCCTTTGTCCGCGAATAGATCAAAATATCATCGATAAATACAATCACGAATTTATCGAGATACGGCTTGCAAACTCGGTTCATCAAATCCATAAATATTGCTGGCGCATTTGTCAAACCAAAAGGCATTACTAGAAACTCGTAGTGTCCATAACGAGTTCTGTAGGCAGTCTTCGGAATACTCTCTTCTTGAATCCGCAGCTGGTGATAACCTGATCGAAGGTCGATCTTGGAGTAGTAACTCGAACCTTGTAGTTGATCGAAGAGATCATCAATCCTCGGCAAAGGATACCGATTCTTGATGGTTAACTTGTTTAGCTCTCGGTAGTCAATGCACATACGGAAACTACCATCCTTCTTCTTTACAAATAGAACTGGAGCTCCCCAAGGCGAGAAGCTTGGTCTAATGAATCCCTTGTCTAACAACTCCTGAAGCTGCGTCGACAACTCTTGCATTTCTGAGGGTGCAAGTCGATAAGGTGCCTTGGCTACGGGTGCGGCGCCTGGAACCAAGTCAATATGGAATTCGACTTGTCGTTGCAGCGGCAATCCTGGCAAGTCTTCAGGGAAGACTTCAGGATACTCCCTTACCACAGGGATATCTTCCAACTTCGGTTCATCGGCTTCCTTATCAATAACGTGAGCCAAGAAGGCAACACATCCTTTGCACATAAACTTTTGTGCCTTCAAGCAACTGATAATCCTTAGAGGCCTATCATGCTTTTCTCCGTGCACCACAATCGTCTCGTCATTCGCCAACGAAATACGGATTATCTTCTCATGACATATGATCTCCGCTCGGTTACTCGATAACCAATCCATTCCAACTACTACGTCAAAGCTTCCCAACTTGACTGGCAGAAGGTCAAGCATAAACTCACGCTCTCCGAGTTCTATCACACAACCTCTAATGACCTCATTTGCTTCTACTAGCTTTCCATTAGCTAGTTCTATCGAATACGGGATATCTAACTTGCTGGCAACTAGCCCAAGTATATTCTTAAATTCTAGGGATACGAAGCTATAATCGGCACCGGTATCAAATAACACAGATGCAAAATGTTGGATGATAGGGAACTTACCAGTGACTACGTTCGGATCTTGACGAGCTTCCCTAGCTCCAATGTTGAAGACTCTTCCTTGAGCTTGGTTGTTCTTTGGGCAATCTCACTTGAAATGCCCGACGTCTCCACATCCAAAACAACCTTGGCCTCGACCATACCCGTTTCCATTTCCATTTCCACCCTGGTTGTTGGTTGCTCTGCGGTTTCCGTTTCCAGCTTGGTTTCTAGAACCACCACGATTTCCATTTCTAGCGAAATTTCCATTTCCTCCTTGATTGTGGTTCCCAGTCTGATTTCCATTACCGTTACGGTTTCCATTACCATTTCCACCAGATCCTCCATTTCTTCGTCTAGCACCATACCAGCACGCCTCCCTGGCATGCCCTACCTTGCCACAGTTCTCACATTTCCCATACCTACATAGCCCCGTGTGATGATGCTGACAAATATCACACTTGGGCAGGGTGCCCATGTAACCTTTCCCTTTGTTCTCAGAACTTGCAGCACCAGTCCTGACCTCGGCTGGTGGGTTAGCATCTCTTTTCTTGTTAGTACCACTGTTGTTTCCTTTAGTACTCTTCTTGAAGTTGGAGAACTTCCTCTTGTTCTCTCCTGATGACTCGACGTGAGTCTCCTTCTTCTTTCCATCAGAGATCGAGAACTTGTTCAGCCTAATCGCTTCTTCAGTCAATGCCACACTCAAATCAATGGCCTCTGTGATCGTTGGAGGCTTCGATGTCGTCACCATGCTCATGATTTGGGGTGCTAATCCCCAAATGAAACGCTCGATTCGCTTAAACTCCGGTTCTACCATGTAGGGGACAACGCGAGATAAGTCATGAAATCTTTACACATATTCAGCAATCTTAGGTCCATCCATCTTAAGATTCCAAAACTCCGTTTCCAACTTCTGAATCTCAGCCCTTGAACAGTACTTCTTGCGCATCAGTTCTTTCATCTCGTCCCAAGTCAAACCATACGCTGCAGCCTCACCTAGGGTTTGAACTTGTAGGTTCCACCACGATAGAGCTCCGTCTAGGAAAAGTCCAGAAATGTAAGTGACCTGGTGCTCTGGCGCACACTTACTCATTCGCAGCACAGAATCAGTTTTCTCAGCCCATCTAACGAAACCTACAGCACCTCCAGTGCCGTCAAAATTCAGAGGCTTGCAGTCAAGGAACTGCTTGTAAGTACAGCCTGTACAAACAACATCATTCACAAAAGCATTAGCAAACGCACATGGAATGTCCAAACGTAACGTAATGTGTCTTAAGTGACTTAAACATTACCGTGAGGTGGGTTATTTCCTGAGGTACCTCTGCTGTGTTCAGATCGCAAGGCCTCATGTTGTGCGATTGCTTATGAAATCCGTTCTTGCAGTTCTGCCTCTGTTGTGGGCAACTGATTGTTTCTTCGTGGAGGCATCTTCTATAAAGAAGATTGTATTGGTCAGGTCTTAAATAGTATGATAAGTATATAGTATGTATATGTAATAGCATTTATTAAGTAAGTAAGCATATAACATCTCAATCACAGCACAACATGCATTTCAACAACGTATATAATGAGAACATTACGATTGAGCTTTCATTAATCATCGACCACAAGTACAGTTACATGTTCTACAAATGTATCGTATCAAAAGGGAACACAGGGTCACACTACCCTTTCCCAAAATGTCTATCAATCTACCATAAGTCATACAATCAAAAGTGGTCTCCAAAAGGCTTCGCAAGCTAGGCTCAATAGCGGTGCTCTCATCAAAAGCAAGCTACCTACATAAAACCAAAAACCGGCTATGCTGATGGCGGTGGAGGAGGGGGTGGAGGGACAAAAAGCAAGCTGCGCACATGCGCTAGCTCCTCCTCAAGATCATAAACATGACGCAACAGGTAACTGATCTGCTGCTCCATGGTGAGAAATCGAACATCAAAATCTGGATAAGGCAAAAAAGGAGCAGGTGGAGTCGCAAAAGGTGACGGACATGAAGAAGGTGGGGGATGTGGAGTCATCTCAAGCTCCAAAACTCTACAACTCAGGATCTCATACTGAAGCTGCAATGACAGGAGTAACTCATCCCGTGTATAACCAGTAAAGTGCGAGGGATGGTAGGGATCAGAAATCGGCATGGTGTACGGTGGGAACCATATGAGTGGCTCATCTAGCGGTGAAGAAGTAAAATGAGCAGTAGGTGTATATTGAGGCATGTGAGAAAAAGCTACTGACACATGTGGGTCATGGCTAGGCTGCTGGCTAGAAGAGCCTTCCCCTGGACGGGGTGTGGGTATGTCCTGCAAGAAAGTGATAGGTAGGTCGGTGCGTAGCACATCGGACTCGATCGGGTGAAAAAGGGCAACATCAATAGGTGCAGGTGCATGTGGGGGGAGTAACGAGCTCAATAACAGGAGGGTCAGCGGGTGCAGGAACTGGATCTGGTACAATTGGTGCAATATCTGGTATGCCGAATGGGATAGGATCAAAATCAGGCAAAGGCTCAGGAGCTGGCATCAGCTCAGGAGCTGGTACCTGCTCAGGATCAGCGGGTGCATCAACAGGCTGGTCGACAGGAATAAAATCAAGCTCAAGTCCAGGCTTAATGTCATGTGGAGGAATCGGTGCAGCTGACATGGCCGTATCGTCATCAGTATCAGTGCCGTAACGTCGCAGACCAACTGCCTGTAAGGCGGAAGATGACACAGACTCAAAGAAATCTGGAATAGAGTGCAAACTTGAATCAGAGGAAACCTCAATAATAGGAATCTCAACGAGTGGAACAACAATGACATCCTCAGTTAAAACTCCATCACCCTGGGCATCATCAGGGGGAACATCAATAAAAAGATCGACATCATCATCAAAAAAGTAAAAAGAAGGCAAATCCTCGAAAGGAAAGGCCGCAAGAGGCAAAGGGGCGAGGATCGGTGCCATGACATGCTCACCATCAGGATGTCCGAGGATAAGATGGCCCTGGACAGGAATAGGAATAAGAAAGGGATCCTCGTCGGGGATACCATCAGCATGCGGTAAATCATCGCCAAATTCGGGCAGCGCAAATGGCTGAAAATCGTCGTCGTCATCTGACATCCTCTCCGGGTCACTCTCGGTATCGGAGGTAAAGATCTCTGGCTTTGGGACGATCTCATCGTCAGAAACAATAGCCATAGGGTCGACAGTATCAGACAATCCACTCTCAGATGAAGACATAGTGTCTGTAACAAAACAATCACAACATATGCACATATATTAACATCTATCATTTAGCATGCAGTCAAATCAGTGTAATCATGTAATCATATATCCTTCCTATCCTTCCTAGTCTCCCAGACTAGACCACCTAGTCTCCCAGACTAAACCAACTAGTCTCTCAGACTAAACTAACCAGTCTCCCAGACTACCAACCAGTCTTTCAGACTGAACCACCCAGTCTATCTGACTGAACCATAAACATAAACCTTGGAATGTGTTTCTTGTCTTTTGTTTGTAAAAATGTTTGTTTCCTGGATCTGGGCGTTTCGTGTATGCAATGAAAACATGTTGTAAAAATATTGTTCGTGAGAGCCCTAATCATTGTAGTCTAGACACGAGAAGGAATTCTAGTTCGCTACAATCGAAGCTCTGATACCAAACTGTCACACCCTGAATATTGCGGAAGCGTGATTATGGTATGACTTGCTCAATATCATTGCATCCAATCATAACAATAACTATATGATAAAAACCATAGATGGTCATCCATTAATTAAGTTTAAACATAACAACACTGTTTTGATACGTAGACTCCAAATTCAAGTTTTACAAATCATACGAATTGTTTAAGAGTTCACAAGGACTTAACAGAAGACTTTAAATAAAATCAAGATTTGGAAGAGGTGTCTTGTCCAGGATAGGACACCCTAACCAAATCCTAAGACCATGGATGACATATTTTATTCTTAACAACACTTGAAACTTCCGAACGCCCGCCAGATCCACCTTTAATTCCCTGAAATACATGTAGTTTGAAAACATAAACAAAAGTTGAGCGAGTTCATGTTTGTTTGTGAGTATGAATAACCTTTGTAATCATTGAAAGTATGTATATTCGTATGTAATAATGAACAGATCAATTAATGGTTTGCAAGGCCATCAATATGTGTGCAACGGTGTAGGAAGGCTCAATCCTTTGCGTATTTTGTACCGGGCCTCCCAGCTGGAACGACATAGTCACCACGTGTGGTCAACTCGCAGACCCCACGGGTGGGGCTCGCAACACCCAAATAGATTTATCACTCATGCCTCTCGGTCATTCTAAAGGATTAATGGTCTCAAGATAATGCCTACCCTTTCACATGATCTAACAGTTCATTTCATTTGTAAATCATTTGTAATCATAATCATTTGTAACATGTACTTCACCCCCGAAGTTGTAAAACGAAATCAGTTAAAAGGAAAGGGGGACATGAACTCACAGTCTTGCGTCTTCAGCAATCGTAACTCGAGGTTCTCTAGTGAACACGACTACCTACAACGTACTAATGTCTATTAGACGAACGGGCCGTGCCTTGACTTAGTATTAATGTCCTTGAGTTACGTTTCTTTTCTATCCTCGATATTATTCCAAGTGACATAATTATTTGTTAAAATAATTAATATTTTAACTTAAATTATATTTATAAATTTTGGAATAATTTGTTAAACAATATTATTGTAATAATACTTCCCAAGTATTTATACTTGTATTTTCTTCCCAAGGATGGGGGTATCTTATACATGTGTATTTTTGCCATGTTTTGGGATCGTATTCCGGTGTGTATTTATACGTACGAGAATACGTATTTTCATTGTTATTCATTAAGTATCCTTATACTAAATTTCATATTAATTATTCCGAAATATTATCTTTAATAAAGATCCAATATATATTTTCAAAATATATATTTTAAGGAATATGACTTAGAAAAATTATTTAAAATTTTTCGTTGGCAAAAATATTTGTATTCTCTTATAAGTTCCAAAAATAATATATTTTCAAGTACAACTTGGAATATATATATATATATATATATTCATTTTTTCCCAAAAATGACATACTTCACATTTATTTAAGAAAGTGTATATTTTTTCCCAAAAATATTGTATTTCACGTTTGTTTAAAAAAATATATATTTCTTATAAATAATATATCTTCTAAAAATTTCAAGAAAAATATATACTTCATACTTGCCAAAAATAATATATTTTTCTCTTGTCAAAAATATGATATATCCTTGTAGTAATTGTAAAAATCATATTTTTACTTCCTTGGTGTCCAAAATATTATTTACCAAAATATTCTTTGTGAATAAATTTTCCGGAATATTTCGTAAGTCCTA
Organism: Helianthus tuberosus; assembly: GCA_030545235.1. Lineage (NCBI taxonomy): Eukaryota > Viridiplantae > Streptophyta > Magnoliopsida > Asterales > Asteraceae > Helianthus > Helianthus tuberosus. The sequence goes on along the minus strand of CM060450.1, from coordinate 157,812,511 downwards.
TATTTCATAGTTCGGTTTCAACAATATTTTGTATAAGTACGTATATTTATTCCTTGGAATTTTGGTAATATTTTGGATGGCAATTCTTGGTATTTTTGTGAGTTATATTATTTCAAGTCCTAAAATAATATAACTAATATACAAAGTATACAAATAATCACACATATGTGTCTTCTAAATATATATTTTCTAAATACATATTTAGTCACTTTTATTTATAAAAACCAACCTCCAATATTTGTATTTTTTAACCAAAATTTATGGCAAAGTTTATGTAACAATTTATGGTTTAAAATACACTTGTAAATATTTGTTTAAAAATATTTTTCTAAGTGTTTATATTTTTAGAAAATTTTGCCATAGTTTCCCCTAAAAATGGAGGTTTCCATGCTTTCAAGCATATCATTTTCTTTTTTAAAAATCAACACAGTCAATTCACAATTATCAACAATCAACCTTTACTTACCAATCTTGCCAAAATCATGCATTTTCCACTACTTCATGAACTTGAATATTTGTAAAAATTTGTAGTAACTTACTAGTATTCTTAGTAAGTCTTGTTACCCTTTAAAATGTGATTAGTTCTTTAAAAACTACATTTTTAAAGAAGTTAGATGTTTACAAATTCTTGTCATATTTTCTACAAATACTTCTTTAGGCTTTCTTCTTGTTACACAAGTGTTTAGACACTTGTTTAACCACTAAAAATGAGATTTGTTTATGTAAGAACCAAGATCAAATGAAACTTATATTTTTAACTTGGTTTCATTAGAAATCCTTCATGAAATTCTTAGATCCATATGATTAACAACTTACTTGATCATGGTTTTTCAAGAAAACATTATATTCCTTCAAGTTCATGCTTTATGTGTGGATGATTCATCATCATACAACAATTTCTATTCTTACATCTTGCTAGATTATGTTTTTAATCATGATCTAGCAAGATCTTATGATGATTAACATCATTTCTACAAACAATCAATGATTAACAAGCATAACAACTCATTTTCATCAAGATTACTTCATTAAACAAGCTTATGTTCATGTTTCATGCTTATGATCTTTAGTGTTCTTCAAGTTTTTTATTATGATTCATCATTAACCACTAAAAATGGAAGTAATATAGAGTGTACAAGGTTCTTACCACTAGCTCAAGGCTAGGGATGATTCAAGTGAAGAAATGAGGTGGATAAAAGCAAACAATAGAGGTCCTTCCACTTCCACAAGCTCCAAGCTTCTTTATATGATCTCTAACACCCTTCTATATATGTAGTTTGTATGAAGATGGATGAATGAAGGTGGTTGTGTGGGGGATGAGGTTCGGCCAAGAGCAAGGGAGGAGGAGGGAGGATATGTGTGTGTTTAAGTGTGTGAAGTAATGAGCTCAAGATCTTCAAGGTTTACTTATAAACCATTTTAACCAAATAACTCTTGTGTAATATGTCTTAGAAAGCACAAACATGATCCAATTTAATATAAAAACAAATCCCCTTGTGGGACCCTTGTTGGAGCCGAAAATAGGTGGGGGGTCTAGCATAGGTTTTAACTTAGTTAGTTGATTAATAGTTGAAATCTAAGGGTAAGTTACATGCTTTAGTTAGTAGATATTTTGTATGGGGTGTTATGATGTTCGGGGACCATAACTAGCTTGGTAATGTTAAAACAGTGCTTCTAGTGTAAATTTGATGTTTCGGGTAGTGTCCTGTTGTTCGGTTAGTTACTGGTTCGTTAAGGTGCTAAACTTTACAGTTTAGTGTGCTTTATGTACCCTTTTGTGACACTTTCAATTCTCGACACTTAGGAAAGCATTCAGGACCATTTAAGCATATTTTTGCATGAAATTAGATTGTTAAAATGTTGATTTATGCTGAATTCAGCACTTTGGGTGAGTTTTAGGCACTTTCCGGCACTTAAACTATCACTTAGAAAGGCAGTTTCGGGATCCTTACTTCCCTACACTCTATACTAGTGTAGCACTTAGTTTCTGGCTCATACCGGGTCTTAAAACACTGTCTGTCTATGTGCTGAGTTCTGTCAGCATTCTGCTGATTTATCCGTTTACTGTGCTAACTGCGCTTTGTGCATCATTTATGTCAATAAGTTTGCATGCAGCAATGATATGACATTATGCAATATATGATGCACATGTAAATATAATGCAGTAATCAGAAAGCAGTTAATTGTAAATTCAGCACAGTCATTAAGCACTAATCATGATTAATTACTTGTACGGATACCTGGATTTTTGACAGTTGTCACGGTATGGTCCCAAAAAGCTGTGCAGACCAATCAGGTCGCGTGCGAGACTATACTCCTAATACATCAATCTGCCAAACCTACAGACCCCGCGCCGACTAAATAGGTAAAACCTTAGTCGCGCGCGAGGCCCAAGCAAGGTTAAAGGTCAAATCCTACACTTAGCGTCCTGGATAAAAACCCTCACTCCCTAGTCCTTGCACTGGCTGTATAGATATGCTCCAGAGGCCGCGCGATGGTAGAGGCGCAGGTTCATTCCAGATAGCACGAAAGGTACTAGTGGTAGAGGAATGAGCCAATCAACGTCCAAAAGGTTGTATTCTATCGTGCTCCAAGATCAACAATCGTGCAGGTGACAAGTAGGTACACAAGGATGCCTACGTGGCACCAATCAGAGGGCGGCGACACCTGCCCCATGATCTCTACTCACCTGCTGATATCAGGGAGATAACAAGGATGGCAACCCGGACATGTGGCTCCACTCAAGGTGCACCAGCTCCAGTAATCTTCTAGAAATACTAACGGTCGTCATAGAAAAGACAAAAAGGATATTCCTTGTTGTCGACTCCAGGCCCAAGGCCCATTAGCCCATATCTTTCTACATTACTCCGGCCATAAATAGGGACCTTCATGTACAGGTTAAGGGTATTCTGTTCTCAGCTCTCTCACTCTTTAACACACACTTATTTCCTTAAAACAAATACTTATTCTCACGCCGGAGACTGGTTAAGAGGGAAACCCCCATATTACCCTCTTAACGAGCTGAACGGGGTGTTGATTGTTTTGTAGGAAGATCAAGGCTTTAGCTCATGAAGGATTAAGAAGATTAACCTCTATGGACGAAACATAAACCAAACTAATAAACCTAAATTTAGTTCCATGTTTCTTCAGAAATGCATATGGTGTCATTAGTTTAGCCTACTATAATAATAAGGGTGTATGAGTATAAGTTGCAAGTTCATATGTTAGGTAATTGACTTTCTGAAAGTCAACAAGGCATGAATGGCATGGTTAGAGTTTTTGACACAAATGTTTGTGCAGAAAGATCATGTGGTACTTATTAGATCAATATGTATTATACATGATGACGTGTGGAATTGTGTGGGCTTGAAATGATGTGATTTTTAGTTTATGCCTTGTGTTGTTAGAACTTGAAAAATGACAGTCAAATGTAAGATACAAGTTGAATGTGATTGATAACATGTATGATTACATATGCTGACAAGGATGTGAATAAGTTGACATGTAAGGGTAGGAATCATGTCAACATGGACTCAAGCACGAAAGGCTAACGGGTCAAGAGAAGGTAAGGATACAAGCACGAAAGCGGACATTTAAGGTAATTGATTCCTGGACGTATTTCTTGTTAAGTAATGTAGTTTTGAATACAAGGAGATAGGGAATCATGAAAGGGTGGTAAGTGGTGTCACACTCGTTCGATAACGGGAGCGCGTGGTGTGAACTTGATTAGTTTTCATCGCATGCGATATAAGTAAACAACTATATGATTAAAAACACACGATGTTCATCAATTGACATAATTAAGAGATACACGCCATAAGTTGTTTAAAGTACAAGACAACATTAGTTATAAGTTTTTACAAAAGACTAGTTCAATAAAATTTTAAAGTGCATGGATTTGCTTCCTATATCCCATTGAAGATGAGATATATGGATCAAACCCCTTCAAAAGGATGACATCGTTAGCATGATAACCCAAAAGCTTCTTGAGAACTGACTGCACCAAGATCCATTCATTTACCTGAAATACATGTAAGTTTTGAAAACATCAACAAAAGTTGGCGAGTTCATTTGTTTTGTATGCGCGCCAAATGATTCTTAAAAACATTTGAGAGTTCGTATATAACAATGTGGTATGTTAAGCGACAATGAATAGATCATTAATGTTTTGCAAGGACATTAATATGTGTGACGGCATAGGAAGCACTCAACCCTAGACGATTTCATCCGGTCCACCCCGCTGAGACAACAAAAGCACTACATGCACAAGAACCCATGAGTAGGGCTCGCTACATCCGATAGATCTACCACTCTTGTTCCGCGGTCTTATAAAAGATTAATGGCGCTTAAGAGAGACCCTATTCGCACATGATCTAATATTTCATTCCATAGCTAAACCATACCATCGAAACATGTATTTCCTCCCGAGAGTTGTAAAACCGGAAACATTTAAAAGAAAAAGGGGACATGAACTCACTGATTTGCGTCCAGAAAGATAGTGCTAGCAACGGTGTTCCAAAAGCGTGAGTTAACCTACAAGTGTTCTAACACTTTAGACACTTTGGTCTCTTCTAGATCTTTTACTCGTTGCTCATCTTGAATGTTATTGTACTCGTTTTATTTTTGGAATCCTTTTGTATTTTTAATAATATGTTGGCATTTGTTTCATGTATATGCTTTGATTCGAGATTGTATATTTGCTACACAAATATAACTGTATACCGTCTAGAAATACGAGTGTTAAAAGATATTTACTTTTAAAATCGTAAATACGTTGACATACATGTACGACATCTTTGTGAGAGTACACTTCAACAAGTGTATTTGAGTACACTATGTACTTGCATCTTTTATACGTATACGTATACGTATACCGTATATATATATATACTTGTATTTGTATATTTTGTTATTGGTATTTACGTCGTATTTATACGTATTCGTGTACATATACATTCCTTGCACTTCCACCAAGTGTATTTCGTGCGTATTTCATACGTATAGGTATACGTGTATAATTATACTTTTACACTTAGTGATTATTTGGTTTGTATTTTTCGGAAATTAGAGGTGTTGAAATATATTTTTACAATATATATATATGTGTGTGAGTGTGTGTATTGTCATTAAGCCTAGCCCATATCCTTATGTTATTGGGCTTAGCCCAAGTCATTATGTCATTGGGCCTAGCCCATGTCTTTATTGTAATTCAGCCTAGCCCAAGTCTTTATTGTAAGTGGGCCTAGCCCATATCCTTATTGTATTTGGGCCTAGCCCAAGTCTTTATTGTAGGTGGGCCTTATCCATGTATTTATTGAATTGGGCCTTGCCCAGGTATTTAAGAAATTGGGCCTAGCCCAATATTAACTATACAAACCCATAATTTGTATTCTTGCATCTCTGTAAACTTTTACTAGGTATGGAATAATTAAGCATACATATTAGTATACTTGTAGTTTGTATAATTATACTTAGCGTGGTTTGCACATTAAACTTTAGGGTTTTGTTATCATTAATATATATATTCGTTAAGTGTCAAAAAATATATTATTTTTAGACGTGTCGTCGTAGTCGTTTAATATATATCTATGTGTCGAAAATTGCCCAAGTGCCGTAGTAACCTCTCGTGATGACAATATGTCCGTTTATCGTCGATGAAAAATATATTATTATCTTGTCAATATATATATATATATATATATATATAATGATTCATCCAATGTTCGTTGGTCCTTAGTCCGCATCTTGTATAATGGCATAACATAAGTGTGTGTTTCATGTGTACATTCGCTGTAACAAGTTCCCCAAGTATAGGCATACATGACGGTTCGCGATCGTTTTCATACTTGTAAGTATTTACGAGATTTTCGAGTGTGGTGTATTTGTATATTTTTCATGTGTAATATATTTAGTATTTGGCATGTTTTCTCCTAACACTAATACATACATATAATACACAAGTATTATACACCAAGTAAAGTCTTTAAAATATATAATTTTTACCAAAAAAATTATATTTACATATATTTATTACTTCCACCCATTTAACTTAGTAAATATATATATATATGTGTGTGTGTGTGTGTGTGTGTTTATAAAAACACTTGGATGATTAGGGCTTAACCCTTTTGATTAAAACTTCCTTAATGATGATTAAGGTCACTAATCACGTGTACCCTGTTAATCACCCCATTAATCCTACTTTAATCGCGATTAGATTTTTAGAAAATTTTGCCATAGTTTCCCCTAAACTATGGCGTTTCCCACGTTTTAAAAATGCGTTTAAACCACTTTTCAATTTTCAAATCATCGTCAATTCATCAAAACTCATTTTTCAAGTAATTAATTCTACAACTTCACTTCAACACTTAATGAGCTTACATACATGTATTTTTTTTATAAGACTCTTGTAATAATAAGCATTATGTTCATCCTTTTAATGGGTTCTTTTTATATAACTTGATTATATACATTTTCATACTTTTAAACCTCTAAAGATTACAAGACTTTCAAGTATTAAAATGTTAAGACTTTTTATGTGTAACTTTTATAACCGTGTATTTTATATCACTTGTTTTATATAGAAATCAAGTTTACTAGTTCTTCAAAATCAAGTTTCATGTCCATTAATGTCCATAATTTTCAAGTATTAAGAATATATGTAAGGCTCATGAACATGAAGATGATGATCTTTCATGATTTAAACATCTATTTGTTTAAATCATATTTTTGAGCATGTTATAACAAGATCATCACTAATGTAAAATACTATACTACATAAATAACAAGAACATCATAAATCACATGCTTAATCAACCTACTTTAACATAATCAACATAATCATGCTAACTAGTTAACACTAATACACATATTCATCACATAACAAGTTATATTTAGTAGGATATTAAGATGAGATTAGGGGTTTAAGTTGGATTTTTCTTAATCTTCAAGATGATCAACAAGTACTTTCTTAATCTATACATAATAACAAGTTTAAAAATGATAAATGATGGGCTTACAACTTTGCACAAGCTTAAAAGATGAATAAGAAGAAGATTAAGCTCCAACAAAGTCCCTAGTGATGCTCCATGCTTGTTACTTGCTTAGATGGTCTTGCAAAGGCTTGATTAAGGTTGAAATGGGGTGTTTTATGGTGGACGATGGGTGGTGTTAGGGGGGTTGCTTTGAACCGAGAATGAGGGAGATGATGAGAGGTGTTTGAGTGTTGAATTTCCTTTGAAATGATATGTGTGAAGGAAGGGGTGATATGGTAGGTAGTTTATTAGATTATGATCTTTCCAAAGATCTCAAAAGGTCTTCCAACACCATGCCCATTCATCTCATTTTTTTGAGTTGTAGGTTGGTCTTGTGGGACCCACCTTGACCGAAATGGGGGCGGGGTATAAGGATATTTTATTTTATTTTTACAAAAGTTAACATATATAAATAAATGTTACGTTTAGTAATTTAAGGGGGTTTAGGGAAATTAGGGGAATTCTTGTGCCATTAATGATGCGACGATATTTTTGACGCCAAATGACGGCTAACTAGCTCACTAGTTTGTTAGTTTAGGCGTTAGAGTGGTAAAAATACCATTTACTAGTTCGTCGGCGCGAAATCGGGCAAGTTGTGTAAGTTGCGAAGTAGTATCGGAAACTTATGTTTCGGATATCCCATTCATACCCCAGCTTATTTAGGATGTATAACGTTGTATATATGTCTTATGAACTTCAAAATGCTGAATTTTAGTGTCACGGACATTTTATTTTGTTACAGTTTATAGCGGAACGGACAAATTGTAAATATGTGCGTTTACCAGAAAGTTAAAGTGTTTTAGTATTTGGTGTCCCTAATTAAGGATTTTTATTTGTATTTCAATTATAAAATGCTTTCACGCCATCGTCGCTCGTTCGGATAGTTTTCGAAACGAGCTGGCATGAATAGTGTGTTTCAGTGAATAGTGTTTTCAGCATTATGCCAACATTTTTGGACATAGTTCGCAATTTTCTCGCGACGCGGCGATTGTATCGATATTGCTTGACATATTTAAGCGTGTCCTATGATTGCTAGACTTTAGATGACCTAATCACTCAATAATTAAATCGTAAAGAACGTAATTAAATGTTTAATCAAGTGGTTAAGTTGTACGGAATTACCATTATTTTTTCCGGTTGTCACAAGTGATGGTAGAACTAACGTAAGCAAGGTCATATTGGACTATATGTAGTATAGTCATAGTTGAAAGTGTTTGGTAAAACCAAACGGGTCAAAGGTTAGAAGGTAATGTGTCGAGATATGGATATTTGGATGTCGGGGAGTGGGGGTTAGTGTTAGGATGACTTAGGGGCTTGGAATAATATTATTTTACGTTTTGGGACTTTCGGGAACTGAGAATGGGGGTTGGAATGCACGAAAGAATGAAACCCGGATAATCGGACTGCAAAGGAGCCTCGGCGACGCCCCTGACTGGCATTGGCGACGTCGTTGGCCTGGTCAACGCACCAACTGGTTGTTGACTCTAGTTTGGCGTTGGTGACTCACCGTTGGGCCGCCGGAAGCTCCGTTTTTCCCTGTTTCTTTGTTTTTATTGATCTCGGACCCCGTAGATCCATTCCCAAGCCCCGATAAACTTCCAAAATCCACTCTAACCTTACCAAGTAGTTATATGATGTACGGTTGAGTATGAAACTTATGTTTAAGCTTCCAAATTGTATCCCAATCGTATCATAAAGTGTGTGTATGATGTGGTGGTATGGAATGTGTATGTATGTTTATGTGGGAACAAAATAGGTATGTAAGCATGCATGTATGGGCTTAATGGTATGTTAGTAGACGGAAACCATGTATAAGTATGATAAGAAATGAATACGTGTTAGGTCGCTTGTATGGGCCTTGTATAGATGGATGTTTATGCCTAGGCTTTGTAGGTTGATTGCGTTAGGATGTAGGATGTAGGTAAGAGTTTGGATAGATAATATGTATGCATTGATGACTGTGGTTAGAGTCAATAAAAAACCTAATTAAACTACGTAGATAGCGTAAGTAGGGTATCGTATCCACGGGGAATATGTGGTTAGTGTTTAACTAGAGAATTATTATATTTTAAAGAAAAGCAACTCCCACCCAGAATCCCAATTGCAAGTTTAACACAAAACCCCGTTTACAGATTCAAAACACCACATAGACATGGCCTCGGAATTAATGAATTTGATTAATTATTAGGGATAGTTTTTAAGATTCACCATACAACCTAATAATCCATTTATTTATATCAACTACCCACCAATTTACCAACCCGCTAACGATGCAAGTATATCGCCAATACGCTTGATAAACGACAAATAATTCAAATATAAACAACGTTTACCAAGAATTCAACACAGGTGGTCAAGCTTTACCAGTTAAAAAGAATCCGTGAACAAAGTTTAATGAAAAACAAAGTAATCGTTCATCCGGGCAGAAGCCACAACCAAAAAGATAAAGGTAATGTCCTCCAAGTTTCAGATTCTAGGTTTACACAAAACTCAATTTAATCATTAATTGGACACCACATAGACATGGTGCTGAAAAGTCGGTTAATTTAAGTGGTAATCAAAAACAGGTCTTTGTCATCAGATCTTTTACAATTTAATTACCCTATTTACTAATGTGAGTCAACATACTCTATGTCACCCAACAAGCTACAAGGTTTTGTCATCAACCGAGCAAGTTGTAAAGCTAGAACTCAAACACATACAAATAGTTTAAAATAACTAACTCATCAAATTGTTTATACGATGTTGTCAATGTCAAAAACAAACCCAACCATGAATAAAACTAAGAAAAGTATCAAACCCTATGAACCGTACGCTTGAAGAAAATCACCTAAATGCTCATGCCTTAAACCTTGCACAGCCGCACTCTCTCCCAAAAGCTGCCGTCAAAAAACTCCCCTAAAAATTGTGTCTATTTTCTTTTTAAATCACCTGACAACCGACTTTCTTATGGGCTTCACAATCTTTTCCATTCCATGCATCTAAAGACTTCAACGTCAAAGTGACTGGCCCATCAAACTTTATCAACAGCCCATATTTAATTTCCTCTTAATGCAAAAGAGCATCCACCCATGCCTTTAATTAATTCACTCTAGAATTTTGAAACTTGTTTCTTTGTTTCCTGCGATGGCATTATGATAATAGTTAAACTAAAGATTTAACATTAATTTACCAATTAATTAAAGACTTCATTTAGTATTAATAAATAAAGTATAATTAAACCGTTTTTAGTTTATTCCATTTTAATCCATATGCTAATAAAACCGCATTAAGAATCATATTTTATAATAATATCAATGCATTTTTGTCATACTTAATAATCAATAAAGTGTATCTAAAATGCACCGATCATGCATGTTTTGGGACTAGATGAATACGAATGAGTGGAACTCGTATGTATGTATACGCGGTTTTAATACATTTGAGTATTAACGGTGCTAATCAGGGTGCTTTTGAGAGTGAATTGAAGTGCAGATGTATTATTATTGGCTCAGTGAAGGATTGACACGGAGATGCAATGATTGAAGTCGGAAAGATAACCGGATGGAATGTATATGAGAATAGAACGTGATTTGGTCGCTTAGTTATGCTTGTTTAGATTATGTACAATGTTACTAAGTATTGATAATGTGAATGTATGTGGTGACCGTAGGTTGCACAGAACAACGGATCATCATCATGGGGTGTAAGCGGTTGAAGATCGATTCGTATGGAAGATTATACGGGAGTGCGTGGTCATGTAGTTTAGTAAACGTATGTCATGTTATTTCATAAATGAGGACAAGAAATGTAATTATTGTAAAAGAGTCACTGAAAGGACTTTCACGTATGTTAGAATGTTTATAACGAAAGAAATTTTAAGGTCTGTATTTTCCGGTGTGTCTTTATGATTAAAACGTATATGGTCTTACAAGTTTATTTGAAAAATATTAAAATTCTTAATGAGAAATTAAAATGAAATAACTTAAAACACACAGATCAAGACCTTTTTTCTTTGTTATAACAATTTAATTGAGCCGAAATTAAGCCAAAACGGCCCAAACCGACCTTAATCATTTTTTTCTAAAACCGAGCTCAAGTTTTTCAGCTTGGTTTAGAATTCGAGCTCACAGAACAAACTTAGATAAGATGTACGCATTGGTTTAATATAAAAGTTAAATATAACTAATCCATGCAATTGAACTTTTCTTGACATTGGGGATTGTAGGGGTGTTCAAAATTATCCGTATCCGAAAATCCGATCCGAAAATCCAATATCCAAATCCGAAATATCAAAAAATTCGAATATCCGAAATGTCGGATATTCGAATATCCGAATTTTCGGATAGTGATTTTAAAAATTTTCGGATATTTTGGATATCCGAAATATTCGAAAATTTAATTTTTATTTTTTTCGGATATCCGAATATCTGAAAATATCTGAAGTATTCGAAAATATCCGAAAAAATCCGAAATATTCGAAAAGTATTCGAAATATCCGTAAAATATCCGAAAATTTATATCCGGATATCCGAAATATTCGATTCTAAATATAAAAATAATAATAATAAATAAAAATCGGATATCCGATTCACTATCCGGTTGGATATCTGAAATTTCGGATACGGATTTGGATAGTGAAATCTGGTATCTGAAATTTTCGGATATCCGAATCTGAACACCCCTATGGGGTTGTATCTTAAATGGTCCCCTTGTTCCCACACCCCCTACATCTTATTTTCACATCCCTAGTGTATACGGCCCGTATACAAAATATACGGCCCGTATAGAATGTTTTTTAATAGGAAAATGCGCAGAGAATGTTTTTGATTTTACTATATACGGCTCGTATATAGTTATACGAGCCGTATACACGTTTATATGATTTGTAAAACGTATACGGCTCAATGGAATTATTTTGGTAGGTTTTTGATGTTACCAAATGTATACGGGCCGTATAATTGTATACGGCCCGTATATAAGGATGTTTTTTCAAGTATCACGTTTTTTCCAGTAAAAACACCATCATTCTAGGGTTTCTAAACTCTTCATCATCTTTAACAACAGTGATCGGAACACGCCGCTTAAATCGGAGCACAAGTAGAGTAACGTTACCGATCAGTCCGTTGATCGAGTAACTAGCAGAAGAACCCGACACAAACAAGTTCTCCACAGTTTGTTATTCAGATCTCTGTTCGGTCATCTTTCCAAACTACAACACACGATAACTTTAAACTTTATAGTGTGTGATTTGACCAGGAAATGATTGGAGGTGATTGCTACTTTTAATAAGCTGTCATAGTTGTCAAATTCGATTTCAACAAATCTTTTCCTTTTCCTTCAATTTCTAGAACATTCTCCGTTACATGAAGACGTGTCGGGTTCTTCTACTGGTATTTTAATGAAGTATTGAAGATTGAATGTGCAAACTCCACCGTTTTTTACTACGGAAACGGTGGCTATGCGAAATACAAACCGCAACCGTTTTTTACTACGGAAACGGTGGCTATGCGAAATACAAACCACAATCTTTTGTGACTATGGGAAACACAAGTTTTCTTTTTGAGCTTGATGGATGTCCGTTATCTCAGTTGAGGCGGGCATTGTTTAAATCTGAATATAACTAGATGTTACGTGTATCAGCGTTGTTTATCACCCTGTGTGAGCATTGGAAACCTGACAAATAGACTTGACAACTGTGACAGCTTATCTATCTATGTGTGTCACATCCATCCTGTTATAGCAATCGATATGATTAATTTTACAGATTTTTTTTTCTAATTAGCGTTGTTAACTACCAAAAGAATGCATACACAAATAGTTCTAGTGGACGAAGCAAAGAGGCCGTTGTGTATCTGAATCAGGTTCTCAAACAAACACTACTAAAGATGAGTTGGTGATAAATATCGGAGCTGTTATCTCGGTTGTTCAGTACTTTCATGATAATAAAATAAGCAGGCATTGATTTTGCCAAGATTGAAGGAAAGAATCTGGCCATAAGCGTTGTGGATTCTCAGCGTTATTCGAATGTAAGTGGATCGAGTGATACGCTTATCTATTCTAGTCAAGGTAGGCATGGTTTGTTCGGGAGTAAATCACCACCCAAAGATCAACAACTTGTGATTGTCGGGTTCTGCTAGTTATTCAGAATGTTTCAAATCATCACAGAAGACGTGTCGAGTTCTGCTAGTTATTCGGAATGTTTCGAATCATAACAGAAGACGGATGCGGTTTGCATATTCAATCTTCATTGCTTCATTAAAATTACAACACACGATAAAATGCTTGGAAAATTGCATCAACTCTCCTATATCAAGTTGAACGGACGATATGTATCTTCTATCATGCGACAGACCCAATTCGTAGATTCCGACCGGTTTCAAAGCCGGTTGAGGATTACGAGTGTTCTACACTCGTTCAAAGCCGGTTGATGGTTACAAGGATCGTTCTAATAGATTAAAGATGGTTCTTCGTTGAGGAAACCAAACGTAGACGGAGATGATAGGCCTGGTAACTGGAAGAGAAAAAACCCCAGTGACGTCGTCGACGATTATGAACGGATTCAGGTTTACCTTGTTAGTTTCTCAAACAAACACTACAAAATCATCTGCTTCCTGAATCTGAATCAGAATGTTAACTCAAAAAAAAATTGTTTCTTTCCTTTTCATGAGGTAAAACCGGTTTCAACATATTTGTTTCTAGCAGAACCCGACACGTCTTCTATGATGATTCGAAACATTCACGAACCACAATGGACTCAGACTCATACTACTCACCCTCCCCTGAGGAAAAGTTTTCCCGAAGACTCAAGAAAAAAGATTGTATAATAGTATACAACCATTTTTTCTTTTCCTTCAAATTCGAGAACATTCTCCCTGTGTATGTGCTTGTGCTGTAGAAACTGGTGGTGAATCTGCATACACAACTGAAGGTTCACTGCACGAAAAGTTTATTACGAAATGTATGTGACAAAACAAGGATGTTGGGAATTAAACGCATGTACGTGACAAAACAAGGATCGTTCTAATCAGATTAAAGAGAATAAACCATTTTTTACCCTAAGAATACGGGTCGTATACTATTATACGTGTAACGCCCCAAAATCTGAATGTTAATATTTGTCGTGTGTTCCTATATGACACATTATGAAATTAATAACTAGGCTATTTAACCTAGTTAAGGGTATGGTCAAAAAGTATTGAATGATGAAGATAGGGTCAGTTATGTTTTAAAGGCAAACCCGAGGGACTAAAGAGGAACAAATGAAAGTTAAGTTATTAAATATCTAAACATACAAACAAACACACACATCGTGTGTGTTCGAGAAAGAACCAGGAGCTCTCATGAGAGCTCCACAAACCCTAATCATGATCTCCATCAAATTGGAAGGCAAGATGAAGTTTAAATACATAACCGAGCATGGATTAATGATCACCAACACGAGGGGATCATAAGGTATGTCTTGAATCTAAGATTGGTGATCATGGGTGAAGTGGGTTATGTTCTAATCCATGAGTTTAAGTGGAATTGAGCATGAGTATGTGTTATAATCATCATTTAGAACATGAATTATGAATGGTTTGAGCTAATTTGATGTTTAGATGATAAACCCATTAGTTATGGTGATGAAGATGACTAGACTCACCTCCTATGTTCAAGTCTTGTTGAATGATTGATGTATTATGTGGGTATAATGAATTATTGTTAGATGAATTAGGAGGAATATGATGATGTTATGTTTAATGTTCATTTGGAATGATATATGATTATTAGTAGTAGGATTTGATGGGTTATGTATGAGTTTAGAAGTTTTATGTATGAATTAGTTGTACGTTATGCTTAAAAGGTGGTACACGCATCAAGCGTATGATAAGATGTATATAGTGTCGTCCGTATAGTCGATTATGATGCTACGGGTGTATGATGATAAGACGATGGTTAAATATGGAATATAGTTGACTTTCGAAAGTCAACTAAGCATAAGAAACATGAATTGACACGTGGTCGTAAAGGCAGGATAATAGGAATTTGTATGGTACATGTTATGTCAATATGCGTTGTTTGTGATTATATGATGAGTTACATGAGTTTAAACGGATATGAATATAATCACATGAGTTATGTATGTTAGAAATGACTAATGAAAGTTAAGGGTGAAATATGCGATTAATAGGATTGTTAACATGTACGAATGCATATGCCCATAGGAGCGTGATCTTGATGAAAAGAGCATATAGGAATCATGTCAAGACGGACGCAAGCATGAAAGGAAAGCGGGTCAAGAAAAGGCGAGGAATCGGATACGAGCACGGATGCATGAGGTAAGTGATTTCCGTAATCACTTCTTAGTTGTTTACGTAAAGATATGTGTTAGTTAATTAAGGTATGATAATTGAGGACAAGTAAGGATAGATGGTATGAAATCGATGACTTTTGTTAAGTAGATATAACAAGTCAAAGATGGGGTTTGTTGTTATATCGGAATGAAGAATAGGAAAGGGTTACGGTATGATATAACGCATAACGGGGATCGGGAGTGTAAACCCCAAGTACGAAACTCCGGACAATGTAAAAGTATCATGGTAATAATGTTCATGCAAGTTTTGGGCTAAAACAAATGAGTTGTGTGATGAAAACAAGAATGGGTAAAATTGTCCGAAAATGAAATTATAGGCGTAAGCGCATAAGTTAGGAATTTCCTTAATCCGGATGTGGGATTTTAAGTTCATATGATAGAATGTGAATTTACAAGCATGTAGGAAGAAACGGGAGGTTAAACGGGTAAACGGTTCAAAAGTTACTCGCGTTTTAGTGCGTACGGACGACGAAACGAATCTGCAGGAAAATGCATTTTAGAGAGGCCGTCGCCGACGGGCAAGGAGGCCGTCGCCGACGGGCAAGGGAAAGTCAGATTTTCTCCGACGGGTTATCTTCCTGTCTACGGGGTTTTGGCGACGGGAAAAACTACGGGCCGTCGCCGACGGGCCCTAGGGCCGTCGCCGACGACCTCCCCAAGTCCCAAAAGCTGAAATCTTGTTTGTAAGTTGAATTATCTACCGTAGGCTTCGGTTTGATACCCATGGACTACGGCGGACTTTCCAAACATGATTTTGATGGTTCTTTAGATGTTTATGGGCTGTAAAGCTAAGTCTAAGACCCATGTAAATAATGTATGATTATGTAAGAGGTACGCGTGATCTAATACGTGTTTGTTAAGGTATGTACGTATGTGGAGGTGTATGTATGTATGTATGAAGGTATGTACGAGTGTATGCATGTATGCGATGATGTAGGAAAGGTAGGTATGTACGTAGATGTGTATGTATGTATGTATAAAGGTATGTACGAGTATATGCATGTATGTGATGATGTTAGGAAAGGTATGTACGTATGTGGATGTGTGTGTATGTACGTATAAAGACATGTATGAGTGTATGCACGTATGTAAAGTTGTAGGAAAGGTATGTATGTACGTAGATGTATATGTATGTATATATGTATAAAGGTATATACGAGTGTATGCATGTATGCGATGATGTAGGAAAGGTATGTACGTATGTAGATGTGTATGTATGTATGTATAAGAGTATGTACAAGTGTATGCATGTATGTGATGATGTAGGAAAGGTACGTACGTATGTGGATGTGTATAAAGACATGTATGAGTATATGCACGTATGTAAAGCTGTAGGAAAGGATGAATGTATGTAGATGTGTATGTATGTTGTATGTAAGTACGTATGTATGCATGATTTAGACACATTGTGTGTTAACGTTATTAATGGTGTACCTTGAGAATGAAAAGTAATGCAGGTACATTATTGAAGCCTCACCAGGAAATGGATACGCAGATGAAATGCCTAAAGTTTGAAAAATGATGAAATGTGAAGTGTACGTGAATGAATCTTATTCATATAATGTGTGCTAATGTTATGAATGAATGGGGTGAGTGCAGGTTATACAGATCGCGGGTGATTATCACAAGGAATAGAGATCGAGGACCGAGTCACAAGGTAGATTGTACGGGAATAATCGAGCATGTACTTTAGTAAACGGGAGTTATGCTTTTGTTTTGTAAAAGAAATTTTATGGCACGAATTTCCGCTGCGACTTTATGTCTAATACGAATTAGGGTCTTACAAGTTGGTATCAAAGCCCTGGTTTGAGGGAATCAAGTACGAGAAAGTAAGTACTTGAACTCAAACTTGTGTGCTCTTGAGATAAGAAACCCGTACAATCTGAGACTCGATCAAGATCCAAAGATAGAAGCTAATGTAAGTATGTACTTATGTATACGTATAAGGAAACTGACGGTTTTGTGTGTGCAAGGTAAGCATAAGTGATTCAAGAGGATGATCCGTGAATGCAGTTTAAGAGGAATAACTAGAACCGTCAAGAGGCAAATAGGCCAAATGAGCCCCAGGTACGTAAATTAATATGTGGGCGTAAGTAAGGGTAAAAACTCATTAAGGGAAGGAAAAGTTTTAAATGAAAGACAAGGATTGTATGTAATGAAGTACTGAAAGTAATACACGCGCCGAAACCTAAGCCTACGGACATAAGGTGACAATTACATGAAGGCACGAAACTACTATGTGGATTGTGTACCTGGCCAGTACACGAGAAACGTATGACGTTCGTGATATCATGACAATTGTTACAGGTATGTCCGGTAGGGTTGGGTAGCAGGCGGGCGTGTGGGTGAAATGGGAAGTAAGACTCTCGGGAAAATGAGAGTACTATGTAAGAATGAACAACATGCCTGTTAAGAATGAAGAATGTTGAATCCGTAAGAAAGTGCGGATCGACAAGGTATGAATGAAATGTTTGAATCTGTGAGACGGATTCAAGGAATGAAATGTATGAATGAAATGATTGAACCCGCGAGACGGATTCAAGGAAGGAAAGGTATGAATGAAATGTTTGAATCCGCGAGACGGATTCAAGGGAAGAAAGGCATGAATGGAATGTTTGAATCTGCGAGACGGATTCAAGGCAAGAAAGGCATGAATGGAATGTTTGAATATGTGAGACGGATTCAAGGCAAGAAAGGCATGAATGGAATGTTTGAATCTGCGAGACGGATTCAAGGTAAGAAAGGCATGAATGGAATGTTTGAATCCGTGAGACGGATTCAAGGTATGAAATGCATGAAGTGAATGTTCGAAACCGCTAGACAGATTCAGAACAAAGAAATAATGAAAGGTATGGATGCTACGATTGTGTCCGCAGGACGAGTTTAAAGTATAGAAATGATGAATATAGGCCACATCGCGATGTGTCAATAGTTTGACTGTGGTTGGGTCAAACGAATCATGTGAGTAAATGTAAAGTAACTGAATGAAAGAACGATCATGATTGGCACGTAAACCTAAATTTTAAATTTTAAAACGAAAGAAAGAAGTTTTGAATAAGTTATGTGTTAAAAGTGATGGTAATCGACTACTAAGAGTCAAAATGAATGACGGGCTAATACCCGGACAATGGTATAAGTACGCAGAAGAAGGAACCTAGAGGTGATGAAACCCATCGATTTGGTGGGAGGTTGTGCACGAGCGAAGGCACATTGCACGGATGAATGAAATCTAGCCTAGTACGGCTAGTACACGTGAAGAATGTGGACAGGTCTGATCTACGGATCGCTGAGGTATGGAAGGAAGTCGAGGTAAGTAAAATGCTTTAAAATTATGTCAGATAAGTATGAATTAATAAGTTGAAGAACGCCCTACAAAATGCATGGTGGAACGAGCATGGTATAGTACAGAATGTTCGATTCCTAACAATTGATATAAGAAGAAGGTTATGTCGTTAAGGAATGAATCTCAAAGGTCTTAAGTGAAAATTTTCGAGAATTCGCTAAACTCTCGTATAATGATTTTGCGTGACACGTGGGTTTATGTAAATTAAATAATGCATGAAATAAGAAGGATAGTAATGTAGAATGAACAAGGTGAATGGAAGATAACGTAAGAGTGTGTATGGTACAAGTAGTTATAGAAAAGATAGAATGATGTTAACTTTGGAGTGAAGCGCGTATATGTGGCTATGAAATAGTAATTTTGTGCGGTAACAAAACAAGAACTAGATGCTAAATAATATATGTGTAGAATGTAATCTTAAGAGATAGGATGATTGTAGTAGATCCGTTGTGAACGGATCATACGAATGTATGTATGATTACAGATTGAGGAAGTATGTATATTAAACCGTTATTGACAGGTCAAGGAAATGAAAATGATATGTGAAAGTATGATAAGGAAGGTAAGAAAGGTTTCGGGGACGAAACCTCAATTAAGGGTGGTAGACTTGTAACGCCCCAAAATCTGAATGTTAATATTTGTCGTGTGTTCCTATATGACACGTTATGAAATTAATAACTAGGCTATTTAACCTAGTTAAGGGTATGGTCAAAAAGTATTGAATGATGAAGATAGGGTCAGTTATGTTTTAAAGGCAAACCCGAGGGACTAAAGAGGAACAAATGAAAGTTAAGTTATTAAATATCTAAACACACAAACAAACACACACATCGTGTGTGTTCGAGAAAGAACCAGGAGCTCTCATGAGAGCTCCACAAACCCTAATCATGATCTCCATCAAATTGGAAGGCAAGATGAAGTTTAAATACATAACCGAGCATGGATTAATGATCACCAACACGAGGGGATCATAAGGTATGTCTTGAATCTAAGATTGGTGATCATGGGTGAAGTGGGTTATGTTCTAATCCACGAGTTTAAGTGGAATTGAGCATGAGTATGTGTTATAATCATCATTTAGAACATGAATTATGAATGGTTTGAGCTAATTTGATGTTTAGATGATAAACCCATTAGTTATGGTGTTGAAGATGACTAGACTCACCTCCTATGTTCAAGACTTGTTGAATGATTGATGTATTATGTGGGTATGATGAATTATTGTTAGATGAATTAGGAGGAATATGATGATGTTATGTTTAATGTTCATTTGGAATGATATATGATGATTAGTAGTAGGATTTGATGGGTTATGTATGAGTTTAGAAGATTTATGTATGAATTAGTTGTACGTTATGCTTAAAAGGTGGTACACACATCAAGCGTATGATAAGATGTATATAGTGTCGTCCGTATAGTCGATTATGATGCTACGGGTGTATGATGATAAGACGATGGTTAAATATGGAATATAGTTGACTTTCGAAAGTCAACTAAGCATAAGAAACATGAATTGACACGTGGTCGTAAAGGCAGGATAATAGGAATTCGTATGGTACATGTTATGTCAATATGCGTTGTTTGTGATTATATGATGAGTTACATGAGTTTAAACGGATATGAATATAATCACATGAGTTATGTATGTTAGAAATGACTAATGAAAGTTAAGGGTGAAATATGCGATTAATAGGATTGTTAACATGTACGAATGCATATGCCCATAGGAGCGTGATCTTGATGAAAAGAGCGTATATGAATCATGTCAAGACGGACGCAAGCATGAAAGGAAAGCGGGTCAAGAAAAGGCGAGGAATCGGATACGAGCACGGATGCATGAGGTAAGTGATTTCCGTAATCACTTCTTAGTTGTTTACGTAAAGATATGTGTTAGTTAATTAAGGTATGATAATTGAGGACAAGTAAGGATGGATGGTATGAAATCGATGACTTTTGTTAAGTAGATATAACAAGTCAAAGATGGGGTTTGTTGTTATATCGGAATGAAGAATAGGAAAGGGTTACGGTATGATATAACGCATAACGGGGATCGGGAGTGTAAACCCCAAGTACGAAACTCCGGACAATGTAAAAGTATCATGGTAATAATGTTCATGCAAGTTTTGGGCTAAAACAAATGAGTTGTGTGATGAAAACAAGAATGGGTAAAATTGTCCGAAAATGAAATTATAGGCGTAAGCGCATAAGTTAGGAATTTCCTTAATCCGGATGTGGGATTTTAAGTTCATATGATAGAATGTGAATTTACAAGCATGTAGGAAGAAACGGGAGGTTAAACGGGTAAACGGTTCAAAAGTTACGCGCGTTTTAGTGCGTACGGACGACAAAACGAATCTGCAGGAAAATGCATTTTAGAGAGGCCGTCGCCGACGGGCAAGGAGGCCATCGCCGACGGGCAAGGGAAAGTCATATTTTCTCCGACGGGTTATCTTCCTGTCTACGGGGTTTTGGCGACGGGAAAAACTACGGGCCGTCGCCGACGACCTCCCCAAGTCCCAAAAGCTGAAATCTTGTTTGTAAGTTGAATTATGTACCGTAGGCTTCGGTTTGATACCCATGGACTACGGCGGACTTTCCAAACATGATTTTGATGGTTCTTTAGATGTTTATGGGCTGTAAAGCTAAGTCTAAGACCCATGTAAATAATGTATGATTATGTAAGAGGTACGCATGATCTAATACGTGTTTGTTAAGGTATGTACGTATGTGGAGGTGTATGTATGTATGTATGAAGGTATGTACGAGTGTATGCATGTATGCGATGATGTAGGAAAGGTAGGTATGTACGTAGATGTGTGTGTATGTATGTATGTATAAAGGTATGTACCAGTATATGCATGTATGTGATGATGTTAGGAAAGGTATGTACGTATGTGGATGTGTGTGTATGTACGTATAAAGACATGTATGAGTGTATGCACGTATGTAAAGTTGTAGGAAAGGTATGAATGTACGTAGATGTATATGTATGTATGTATAAAGGTATGTACGAGTGTATGCATGTATGCGATGATGTAGGAAAGGTATGTACGTATGTAGATGTGTATGTATGTATGTATGTATAAGAGTATGTACAAGTGTATGCATGTATGTGATGATGTAGGAAAGGTACGTACGTACGTATGTGGATGTGTATAAAGACATGTATGAGTATATGCACGTATGTAAAGCTGTAGGAAAGGATGAATGTATGTAGATGTGTATGTATGTTGTATGTAAGTACGTATGTATGCATGATTTAGACACATTGAGTGTTAACGTTATTAATGGTGTACCTTGAGAATGAAAAGTAATGCAGGTACATTATTGAAGCCTCACCAGGAAATGGATACGCAGATGAAATGCCTAAAGTTTGAAAAATGATGAAATGTGAAGTGTACGTGAATGAATCTTATTCATATAATGTGTGCTAATGTTATGAATGAATGGGGTGAGTGCAGGTTATACAGATCGCGGGTGATTATCACAAGGAATAGAGATCGAGGACCGAGTCACAAGGTAGATTGTACGGGAATAATCGAGCATGTACTTTAGTAAACGGGAGTTATGCTTTTGTTTTGTAAAAGAAATTTTATGGCACGAATTTCCGCTGCGACTTTATGTCTAATACGAATTAGGGTCTTACAATACGGCCCGTATACACCATGTGAAAAAAAATTACCAGTTCATTTTTTACCATGTTAATACGGGCCGTATACTATTATACGGTCGTATACAGCAGGTGAAATAATTTAACCGATCGTATACAATGTATATGATAGCTTGTATACGGCCGTATACAATCTATACGGCCCGTATACTATGGTTAAAATTTGGTAAAAAAATGGTTTATTCTCGTTAATATATTAGAACGATCCGTATATACGATCCGTATAAGAGTATGGACCAGACACATGTCACATAGTTTGTCAGTGAACAAATGATATAGATGTAGTAATATAACTAGATATAGATCTCTGAACCAACCGAAATCCACAATTCTTGCAAGTTAAATCCACAATCAATGTATACAGGTGCAAGAGAATGGCGAGTTATTTCAGTTATTTCTGTTGATCCACAAATTCCATCAAATTGTGTCTAATGCAAGGATCTTTGTGTAATAGAACCGACCGAAGAGGCAGCAAGGACAAGCCTTCAGTTTACTTTGTGTAATAGAACTTCCGAGCTAACATCTGACGTAGCAAGTACAAGGAAAAACACGAGCTCACCTTTGTTATGGATGATTACTGGGAAGATTACAATTGTTTTGAGTTTTGTCAGATAATACTTCATTTGTTGAGAAACCATATTGTCAAGAAACTAACATCTTTTTATACTTCATTTGTAACCGTAAGGATGATGCAAATTTGTACGTAAAGATCTCTACACAAACTCTTCTACATCTTTTAACCAATTGACCATCACTTAAGACCTTGAAAGATTTGTTGAAATCGAAGATTTGTGTATCTGAATCAGGATCTCTGCCTTAGATCGGTCATTCCTTGTGATACATGAACGTTGTATTGTTGTCTTTCAACGTATACAGAATCGGGTTCTCAAGACAAGGATCGTTCTAATAGATTAAAGAGAATAAACCCTCGTTTCTTCATCTTCATCTTCAAGAACAATGATGAACAGATGATGTTTTTTTCGCAGAATCGTTGGTATATGTCGACAGTTGAGTCTCCTCCTTCGTGGTGGATAAATATGAATAAGATACCTTCGAGATACTTCGTGTTAGTTTTGATTTGAATTTTGAAAGTGACAAATTGATGTATCTGGTGGGGGTGATATAGTAATTTTCAATAATGTAGGAAGGATTGTAGTAGTAGGACATTGGAATCAGGTTCTCAAACAAACCAACAAAATCCTAATAGTGAAAAACATCAGCAACCATTTTTTTCTTTTCCTTCAATTTCGAGAACATTCTCCCTGTGTATTTGCTTGTGCTGTAGAAACCGGTGATGAATTTGTGTACACAACTGAACGTTAATTGATATTGTTTTAGACAACAACAGATAATGAACGGATTGTTGGTGGATAACGCAAACAAGTTCACCACAGTTTGTTATTCAGATCTCTATTCGGTCATCTTTATTCAGATCTCTATTCGGTCATCAAGGATTGTTTTTCACCCTGTGTGAGCATTGGAAGCCCGACAAACAGTCTTGCAATTACGTATTCAATCAAGACCGCATTGTTAATTTTAATGATGATTCGAAACATTCCGAATAGCTACCAGAATAACCCGACACGTCTTCTATGATGATTCGAAACATTCACGAACCACAATGGACTCAAACTCATACTACTCACCCCCCTGAGGAAAGGTTTTCCCGACGACTCAAGATAAAGTAGTTGGTTTGTGTTCATATCAGCGTTGTTTATCACCCTGTGTGAGCATTGTAAGCCCGACCACTAGCAGAAGAACCCGACACGTCTTCTATGATGATTTGAAAGATTCACGAACAACAATGGACTCACACTCATTGTTGCGAATTTGGTTTCTTCGGTACAGGCTGATGAAACCGAAGATTCAGACTCCTTACAACTCTCATCAAATGCCTCACCATTCCTTTTATTCTATAAATATTAAATAAAGAATAACACCATGCCCGTAATCCCGCGTTGATAGCTTCCGTTTTATTACAGTCATACGACACGTTTTCTTGTTCTTCAATCTTTGTTACTTGTTAATGTTTTATTTTTTTCTACTTTTAGAAAGGTTTGAGCACCTCACGACTGTAAAATATCTAGTGTGATTTACACCTTAAATCCCTTGAATACTTTGAGAAAAATCAAAATTTCGTTTCATACGGGCCGTATAAAAGTATACGGCCCGTATACACGTTCGTATACATTGTATACGACCAGGCAAACTTATTTACACATGGTGTATACGGGCCGTATACTCTTATACGGCCCGTATGGAATAAAAAAAAACTGACAAAGTCTGCTCGCACAGATTTTGTTGTTTTTTTTATTCTATACGGGCCGTATAACAGTATACGGCCCGTATACACAATGTGTAAATAAGTTTTTTTCCATGTGTTAATATTACGACCCATCTTAAATTAACAGTGAAAAATTATAAAATTAATAACTCTTTTGATCCTTTTTTGTTCCTTAGGCTGTACGGAGAATCCATTTACATCCCAGATTGCAATTCTTCATCATCAAAATCTGTTATGTTGATTTCACGCATGATCATAGATATAGAAGAGTAGCATTAATCACGTAAATAAAGAAAACTCTAGTTTAAGTTGTGGTATTCAACCTACCAATATAACTAGTTTATATAAGCTATGCGATGTTACCTACAAAAAGAGAATTGTGTACTCCTTCGTTGGGTGGTTCCAACATGTATAAGTAAGATCCGATTTAACATTTTACTGTAAGAAGTTAAATCGGATCTATTTAGATATCAACCTCAACTCTTAATTGTTAAGTTTCTTTTAATGAATGTGAGAACTTACTAGTAGCCGATAGGATATTGAGTGATCATGTAAGAATGCATGTAGTATCATGATCACTCAATATCCTACTAACTAATGGGACCAAGTAAACTCTCCAAGGGAACCACTGGCTCCCAGCCCAGTGGCCAGCAACAATTCAGGATAGGATTTGGGGCCTTTGGCGCCGGTTCGATCCCGAGGAGCGCCCGAGTTTTCTATTACAGTGCATTTACTCCGGAG
The DNA here is from genome assembly GCA_030545235.1 of Helianthus tuberosus. NCBI lineage: Eukaryota > Viridiplantae > Streptophyta > Magnoliopsida > Asterales > Asteraceae > Helianthus > Helianthus tuberosus. The sequence continues at coordinate 157,787,104 of CM060450.1, read as the reverse complement.
AGTGTCAGCTCTTGCGGAGGGTGCAACTCCTGTCAAGTGGCAGGGGGCTGGAAATTTTCTCGGGGGACGCCAAGCCAAACTCTAATGCACCAAGCGTGGGCCCGGTTAAGACAACATAGTCTTGGTTGCGGGAGTGGGGCGATGGTAGCTACCGATTTATAGGTGGTAGCGGCCTTGCCGTCTGTTGTGAAAGTCGCCGTCCAAAAAAAAAAAAAAGTAAACTCTCCAAGGGTGTTAAAAGACGTACAAAAAATCAGTGGAAGATGGTTTTGAATTTGAGAGGGACTCAAGTGCATACCACAATGCCGCCATGAAGGCTTTCAGTAATATACATGTCTTTGAGGTAGTCATAAGCCATCATCAGAAGTGCCTTACGCAAATCGTGTCTATCCGAGTCTCTCCTTCTCTCAAAGACAGTGGCGGATATAGTATATTGTTAGGTGGAGCACCCGCTACCCCTCAACTTTTCCGGCGAAGTGTATTTTTTTTTTGTTTACGTTTTTTATATAACGCTACCCCCTACCTCTGAAATAAAATTATGTTACTCAAAATTTAAAAAGTCAAATAATGTGCATGATTATGCAAAGTTAATTACTATAAGCCTACTACACAATTTATAAGTTAAAAACTCAATTAAAATGATAGGTTAAAGTTAGGGGTGCAAACGAGCCGAGTGTGAGCTCGAGCTCGGTTCGTTTATTATCTATTAATTAGTATATTAAATAAAAATAATATAATAGTTATACTCGCAAGCTCAATAAATGAAGTTCGGGCTCGGCTCCAAAACAAGTTTAAATAAGCTCGGATCGTTTATTATCGTGTTTTTATTTTTGTTTCATTTACATTTGTATCAAAGTACGGTAAAAAAAATTTTGAACGTTACCCCTAAAATTTTGGTCTAGATCCACCACTGTTCAAAGACATGCACATATTTTTCTTGGGGATATGTATGTTTCTTGATATACAACCCTAGTATTCCGGAGTACATAATATATAACAATGCATTGTTATAATTGTTATTAGTCTTAAGGCCGATCCACAATGAAATAGTGTTTGATGATTTCTTTAATGTGTCATTAGAATACATATATATTCTCGAAGCGTATGTTGTATGTGTAGTACAAAAATAATGACTTCTTGTCGTTTGAAATTTTTTTCGACATGGGACACATGCTTCGTAGAAGATATCTAGGATATTCACCAAGTCTTAGGTGTCCTAGGTCCTTCAAATTGAATTCGAAGTAAAAATATAAAATCTAAGTTTCATTTATATTCGCTAATTTTGAAGCGAAAATCGAATTTTGTCTCTTTGATTTACAATGAAGTCAAAGAAAAGGAGATGTAAAAAGAAGAGAAAATTACAAAAATAGCCAAGAAAAAAGTCAAATTACCAATCTAGCCACCTCATGCGTCTTTGGAAGGCCACTCACAGATCCCAAGTCTTCTAATGCGTCTGCCAGGCCAAGTATTGCGTCCGCCAATCCCCAACTGACACGTGGAAAGACTCATCACATCACACACATGAAAGACTCATCCCATGCGTCCGCGGACTCATCCCATGTGTCCGCGGACCCACAAGCCATGCGTCCGCAGACTCATCCCGGCCACGTGTCTTTTTTTTATTGGGTTTCTCCCCAAGGACTCATCCCATGCTTGAAAGACTCATCCCATACATGAGTGGCCTTCCAAAGAGGCATGAGGTGGCTAGATTGGTAATTTTCTTAAAGTCTTGGCTAGATTGGTAATTTTCTCTAAAAAGAATGGAGGTGCACCACTCCACCATGTACTGCGTTTAAGTTGAAGGAAAAGCAAAAAAAGATATGTTCCCTGGTTTGCTTTTGGGGTTAATATTATTTTTGTTACTTTTACTTAAAGTCTAATATTAAAATAAAAAAGTAAAAAATTACTATTAGTATGAAATTTAGTTACACATATGGTGTTCCTTTGGAACCAAAAGACAAACTCAAAAATAAGTTGTCATATTCTCAAAATATACCGACACGTGTTTACTAATACCGGTACTGATATTATTTGGTCGGTATCAGTTCGGTTTATTACGTTACCAAGACTCGTAATAATTTACGCTAAAAATACTTAATTTTGAATAAAACTTCGTTTTCAATAAAAGTTAAATAAGAATGTTGGGTAAAAAATATACTAAACACAACTTGTTTTATGTATTTGTAGCAAGTTTTTTTTACACAAACATATTGTCGCTGATATTGGGGATTGGTTCGGAAGAATGTGGAGGTGGGGGTGGAGGTGGAGATAGACGACTATTCTGGCAAGGGCGAGCAATGGGAAGAATGTAGGAAAACCCTAAAATAATTGTTGATACATATTTTGTGGACGCGACTTGGTTCGGTTCAACTCGATTCGGTTCGACCCGGTTAGCTTCGGCTCAAGCCCGACATCACGACATTCCTCCGTCGTGCGTCCCAGAGTTCAACGCGCGAAGCACGAAGCGCCGCAAGCCGGTTCCCGCTGCCACATCATCATGACATCATCATGATGATGTCATAATGATGTCATAAGTTGACTTAACTTGGCCAAACAGTTAGCACATAGTTTGTAATATGTTTGTGTCGAAGGATGAATCATCGAAGGATTGTTTAGATCCTTCGATGAGCTCGAAAGATAAACCTTCGATGGATATAGATGGACCTCGAAGGATATCATCCTTCGAGGTATATGTGGATCCTTCGGTAGGTTTAAGGTCGATAGATGATCTTTCGATCAGTCTATCTGATCCTTCGACCAGACGAGCTGTGATGGATATATATAGTCATGTAATGTGTTCACTTCATTGTGTGTGAGATGTGAGTGAACTTGGTCTGATAGAGAGCATATTTTCAGTTTGGTCAAGGGCTGTAACCGTGTCCACTGAAATACAAGAGAAAACTTTGATATCTCGTGTGTCTACCTTTCTCTTTGTAGCTTGTGTTCTCATATAAACTACCGGTTTGCATTCTAGCTTGGATTCCGCACTTGCTAGTGTGTTAAACATAACAAGGATAAGGTTTGACCTCATCCTCCGAGGGACCTACAAGTGGTATCAGAGCCGTGGCTCTTTTCCTTGTTAAAAACCGAGTTTATACAAGACTTTGGAGTGTTTGGACAAAACTCACATGGTTTAGCACCCGTTTTTAGTGTTTTTCTCGCATTTCTAGACGTAAAAACGTGTTCTAAACTAACCGGGGTGTTAAAGGACGGGTTGGGTAACTTAAAAACTTGTTTTTAAGAAGTTTGGTAATTTCCGGCCAAATTCCGGCTTACTCCGGTGACCGGGTTTCTGGATAAGAACCGTTTTTTTTAAGTAATATTTTATTGGTCAATTCTTGGTTTGGTAAAAAGTATGGTCTGAGCATACCTTCTGCCGAAAGCTTTCTACCAACCAATCACCTTTTCACCAACCTGTCACTTTTGTCAACTGTGTCACTACAGATCGAAGGATATCCTTCGAAGTCGAAAGATCATCTTTCGATCAAAGGAAGTTCGATAGATAATCATCCTTCGAACATCCTTCGAAGTCTGTGACTTATCCTTCGATCCAAGGAATCTTTTCGAAGGATACATCTTTCGATCTACAGTTCTTGTTCGAAAGATAAGGATCTTTCGATTGGAGAATCCTTCAAAATCATTGTTCGAAATTCAACAGTGATCTTTCGAACACTGTTGATCCTTCGAACAAGTATTGATCCTTCGATCCTAGTCTGTTTAAGTTTAACAAGTTTGTGTTTTTCAGGTCTTTCGATCAGGGATCCTTCGGCTGGTTGTTATCATTCGAGATATTAACATAGTTTGTGAAAATTAAATTAAAAAAAAAAAAGGAAAACTTGTTTTTCAATTTTTAAATCAATCTTCACTTAATATATTAATTTTTATAAAATGGGAACAAACGGTCAGTGGGATCCAACCGCGTGGACTCTAACAACTTTAACTCCACAATCATCAGCTACGCAATCTGCATCAGATTTCGACAAAACTGCATGGATGCGAGCTATTGCCCCACCTCAAGCTGCAATGATAACTGCAAATCAATGGGCATTGGTCACAAATCAAAGCAGCAGCATTCAAGCAATGATGCAGAACGACAGTGAAACTGGTACAAGCACAAAACCGCCAAAGCTAAATCACATAAATGATTGGGGATGGTGGAAAGAAAGGCTGAGAACTTATGTTCAGGGGCAAGGTCAAGATCTATGGATGTGCTTCTTCACCGCATTTGACAATGATTTGGAAGTTGCAGGATCTAATCCACAAACTTACAGCACTATGTCTGATGATGATAAGAAGAAATTTGAGTTAGAAAAGAAAGCATTCATGATTCTCACACAAGCTCTTCACAGAGACATTTACCACCAGTTTGTTTACTGCACGACTACTAAAAGCTTGTGGGATATGCTCACGTTACGATGTGAAGGAAATGCTCAATCTAGAAAGATCAAGCAAGAATTACTGAAGAAAGAGTTTGAAGGATTCACGTGTATGGAGAATGAGACTTTGGCAGAGTTATCTACAAGGTTCCATCACTTGTTGAGCGAGATGTTTGCTTTTAGAGTCACTGCCACTCCACAAGAAATGGTGAAGAGATTCGCTGATAGCTTACCATCAAAGTGGAGCAGTTTTCTAGAAATTCTCAAAGAAAATGGTGTTCTAGACACAATCAACGTTTATGAGTTAATTCAAAAATTGGAGAACAAGGATGTAGAAGAAAAGCTTAAGGCAAAAAGAACACTAACTCCTCAAAATCCAGAGATGTACTATGGGATTGCAGGAGGTATCAGTGGAGAAAAACCAGCTTCTCAACACGCGAAGCTTCAAACAGCTTTCATCTCAAACACCGGACCTTCCACAACAGATCAGTTTGATCCTTCAGCATACTCGATGTATTCAAGACCAGATTCTTCTTCTCAACAACAGTATGTGCAACCGACAGCTCAGCAATTCACACCACCGCCTTTCTTAGACCCAAGCAGAGCTCAGCAGCAACAACCGCAACAGCAAGGGTTTTATGGAAGCTCTTCAAACTTTCAAGCCACTTCCAATCCGAACACAGTCAGATTAGACACTTCCAACTTTTCCAAAGTCAGTGTCGAAATAGCCAAGGAGCATATGGAGATGTTGAACACCTTGGTTAGTGCTTATTGTGGATTGGTCGCAGGTCAGATTGGGAATATCAATCTAACCAATGAAGATTATCAGCAAGTGGATAGAGAAGAGTTTGAAATGATGGATATCAAATGGGCTCTTGCTAGTGCAATTCGAAGAGCAAGGGAGTTTATGGAAAGGACGGGGAGAACCAACTTGGATAGCAACAACAACACCAAGTATGGTTTTGATAAGAATGCTGTCACTTGCTTCAATTGTGGTGAAAAGGGTCACTTCAAGCGGGAGTGTTAGAAACCACCTAAGCAAGGAAATCAGAATCCCTTCAGGAATCAAGGACAGCCACAACAGCAACTGAACAACAATTCTGTCAGATCAATAGTTCCTGTTGGAGGAAATGCATCTGGATCCACAAACACTAATCCCCACAGAGGATTGGTTGTTCAAGCTGATGAAATCTGTAACTGGAACATTCAGCTTGGAGAAGGAGGAAATGGTGGAACAGCATGTTATGCTAAAGTGATTGAGAAGGTAGTAGAACCCGTGTCTGCTGGTGAATCTTCAGAAGATGAAGATAGTTCGGGTTATAGTGGGAGCATGGATGGGGAATCACTTGATGCTGGTGATTTATCAAGTGATGCTTTAGATTTGGAGGTTGATGAGCTTTTGGCTGAAGCTGAAGCATTATGCAAGAGGAGATCTATTCTCTGCCAGAAATCTGCTGGAACTTCCGAGAAGCTTGCTCAGTTCTTCTCTGAAGATGGATCTTTTTCTTTTCATACAGCCTTTATGGCTCACGTAGAAGGTCAAACTTCTCAGGTATGTGATACTAATTCTGACTCTATTTCTGTTCCTATTGAATGTGCAAAGTGCTTAAAATATGCTGAAAAGGAAAGTCAGTTTGAAATCACACACAAACACAATCAAGAATTGATTGTAGATCTTTCTAAAGCAACCGAAGCTAACTTGTTTTTAACCAGAAATGAAAAGGAATTTAAAGCAACAATTGCGTCATTAAGACATGATGTTTCAGAATTACAAAAGGCTGTTTTGCGAAAACAACATGCTAACAATAATCTTATTGACACAATTAAAAAGCAAATGGTAGAGTTGGCAACAGCTCGATGTGAATGTGAGACAATTAAGCAGAAATTGGAAAGCTATTCCAATTCCCGCTATGTATTGGATCACATCATTGACGTTCAAAAGAAAAAGGGGGATGCAAAATGTATTGGATTCAAATCATGTCCTCCCCCAATGAATCACAATTACTCCAAATTTCCTGATGACGAGGATATGCCCCGTTTTGAACCTACTGTGCCACTCGGTCTAGATGACTTTGCAGCAGGCCTCGGGTTCACAACTGGTACATCATCCTCGGGTCAATCAGAATCTGAGAATGTGACAGATTCATCGTGTGTTAAGGAACAGAGTCCTCCCATTGTTGAGGATGCTGATTCTTCGGACGATGAATCTGAAGAAATTGTGAAACAACAGTCTAACTCGGGTACAATAGATATTCCTATCGAGAATCACATCTTGTGTGATCCACCAGTGAAACCGAGTAAGACTGAAATGTCAAAAGCAATGGAGTCCATTGTATCTAGCCTTGAAGGGAATAATTTGTTATACACGCTCAAAGGAGATAGCAAAATCTACTCTAACAAAGATTTTCCAATTAAAAATGTAAATCAAGATTTAATTGAGCAAATTTTTGAAGGATGCACTGATAAGTTTTTGGGGAACAAAAGTGGCAAAGTTACCGTCACTCAATGTGATCCAATTCCGTGTGAACAAATTAGAAAACAATACGGAAACCAAAAACTACCAATTGAGCGAAAACAACAAGTCAATTCCGGAAAAGGTAAGGTACAGGGAAAGAAGGCTCAGAACAAGAATGTTCAAGCACCTAAAGTTCAGCAGCCTAAGACTGAACAACCAAAGGTTCAACAATCTAAAGTTGAACAGTCTAAGGCTACTCAACCTAAGGCTGCACAACCTAAAATTCAACAATCAAAGGTTGAGCAACCTAAGGTTCAACAACAAAAGGTGCAAAACAAAAGAGCTCCTGTTAAGAAACGAGAATCGAAAATGAACTTTGTTGGATCCACGGGTTCAGACAAACTTGAAACATTTCAGGATAAATCTAACGTTGATTTTGTAAAACAAGTTAGAATTTTAAAACGAAATGATCAGAATAATTACACCCAACACACCAACGGATGGGATTTAGGTCCAAGCACGTCTAGATCACAAGGTTCATTGTCTGGTTCTCCGTCTGGTCATCAACATGTTTCTCCGAAGTTTGTAGAGCGGAGAACATGTTTTGAATGTGGCACAGTTGGGCATATTGTAAGATATTGCCCACACGTGCAAAAGCTGAAGTCAAAAACGAGTGCTCCCCAAGAAATCGATTACCAAAAACGATCAGTTTCCCCGAAACAAGACCCACGTGTCTTGAAAGAAAGGGAAAAGAAGTTAAAGCAAAAGAATCAAAAGGTAATTGAAAAGGCCTTAAAATCAGAGGTCAAAGAAGAAAAACCTGTACAAGCAAAACCTAAAACTGTAAAACCAGTAAATGCTAAAACAATAAATTCAAATACTGGTAAAGGACAAACAGCTTGGAAGCAAAAGCAGGTAATTCAATCAGGGGGAGCACCACAGGTTCTTTTTCCTAATCATCAAGTGATTGAAATCACTTTCCTTGATGATCAAGGACGACCCAAGTCCACAAAGGCTTGGGTCCCCCTCTCCAACTAATCTCTAAGTGAGTGTGCAGAATGTTCCAGGAGGAACTATTGATAGTCGTAAGATTGTTGATAGTGGAGCGTCCTTGCACAAAATAGGCGACAGAAGAAATTGTTGCCTTTGATGGAGAGAAAATGAAAAGGGAAACAGAGTGGTCTGTTGAAAGAAATTGATAACTTCGACAAAATGCAAATCATTTCAAAGTGTGATTGTTAAAGGCTTTGATCGGGTCCCCAGGATAGATTCAATCAAAATGTACGCACCTGCAGCACGTCTGAAGTTCAAAATCAACAAGATGAACGTGCAGTGTACATTTCTACTCGGTGTGATTGAAGAAAATGTGTTTGTTGAACAAACCAACCGGGTGTGCGGATGCCTTGGCACGGATTGAACAACCGCACACTACTTCTGAAAGAGAAAGACAAAAACCTTCGCTGGTGCAATGTGGAAGACCAGCCGGACCCAAAGGTTTATGATCTTGTTGCTGTCAAAAGATTTCTCAGTAGCTACAAAAAAATCGACTTCGAAATCCACACCGGGTGGATATCCAGTTTGGGAGAGCACTCAGATTCTTTGCAATGCACGAAGCAGTTGCAGGATACGGTTTTTAAAATTCTAATCTCTCTTTTACTTGTCGATATTTAAGCTGCTTTATGAATTATTATTATCTCGTACAGCACTCTTTGGCCAGACAATGTTGTCATGGTCCGCACCGCTTACCGACATGCCAACTCATTTTTTTTCCAAAATTCGATAAATCATTTATGATTCAAAATTATTTTTGGTAAACGGCATTGAGGTAAAACATGAGTTAACCGACATCGGGAAATCGTTTTTATAAATATCTTTGTGTCTTTTAAATTTTATCTTAGTTTGTTGATTTTAGGGGGAGTAAATCCAAATTTGAAAATCCAAAAACATCGAAAAATTTCAAAAGCACAAAAACATTGGAAAAACAAAAATGAGTTTCCTGGCGAGCAAAAGAGAAAATGATAGTACATCAGTGGTCTGTCTAAACCTCTTTAAACCTTAAATGAAAAATACGATAAGCAGCTCTATATAAGATGTATCGGTAGGCTCACAATCATTTTAAAGTGTGCAGGGTGATATAAACTTAAATCGACTGAAGACTAGGTGGGAACCATACATTGGCATATGGTCTTGGTACCGAAATTTCGTTTGAGAGATTGCCGAGGTTCTGAGATATTCGGTCTTTATGCTGCTTATCATCTGGGTATCATGGTTGTATCTTTTACCAAAAATAACGGGGACGCAAGTCTAGATCTTCCATGATACCATACATACGTGTACATACTGCATTCGACCTCAATAAGTGATCAACAATCACATGTCCAAACAAATAAGTGATAAAATATCACATTTATCCGGGAGTCAAGTTCGTCTCTCTGCTGTACGAAAGTACTGACCTGTTCACGGACTTGCTCCTGTGCCCTCATGCATAGAAAATCAAGTTCCTCATCAATAAGTGATTCTATCACATAGGGCTTGTTTTCCTCAAAATAAGTGAGTTTCTCACATCATATACGGTCAAACAGATGATAATCGGTATACTCACCGGTAAGATGAACTCTCGTGCATACCTTGATACGGGAATGTGTCGTGTGTGGATGAACACCGGTCGGTAAGTATAAATCATAACTTAACGTATCCCCTCGCCATGATTACATCTGATAAGTTAAGCTTATGTGGACAACAATACCGATAATTGTTATAGGATGTTTATCTTAATGTTAACTAATTGAACAAAAAGAGCGTTTTGGCATGACCGTACACTGATATGATTCTCTTACCCTCGAAACTCGCAAAAAGAATGTCTGTAAATATCTGTTTACTGCTTTCGTTTTTGCATCTTTGTATATATTTATTTATTGCTTTCCGTCTTTACATTTGAAAATTTCAAAATTCCAAAAAGATTTTAGGTGTGTTTTTATATAAACTTTATAAAATCCAAAAAGATTTTGCTTCTAGTTTATTTTTGATTGACTGATGTTGGAACTCGAGTCTATCCTACCCAAAATCCTGATTCTAAGCCGGAAAACAATTGCATCTTCATAAACAGTCGAAGTTAACAAGTTTTGAAAGTTAAAGGATTAAAATTGAATATTTTTCTAAACTTTCAAAATATTGTCGGTCGGTGTTTGATTGAGATTTGATCTCATATGTGTCGTTTGTTTAAATGTTAACTATATTCCAAGCGGTTGTTCTCATTATGCGTTTAGCTTTCTTGCATGTGCAGATGCTAAAGGCGAGGAGAACATGTTCGATGACAAGCTTTGGAATGAAGACACAAAGTGGAGGCACTCAAAGGATAAAATGATCGAGTTGCCGCTGACCCTTCATGAACACCACAAGGATCTGAAGATTTGACAAGTCAAAAGATTCACGAGCATGACTCAATGGAGAGTTCAATCTAAGGGGGAGTTTATTGACACACTACCTAAATGAAAAGGGGAGTTTGTTGATACACTTTCTACTTACGACGCGTGAAGACTTTGAAGATCCTCCGACGTGGAAGACATGGAAGTTGAACCTCACGAGTAGCGTCCAAGGGGGAGTTTGTTGATACATATTTTGTGGACGCGACTTGGTTCGGTTCAACTCGATTCGGTTCGACCCGGTTAGCTTCGGCTCAAGCCCGACATCACGACATTCCTCCGCCGTGCGTCCCAGAGTTCAACGCGCGAAGCACGAAGCGCTGCAAGCCGGTTCCCGCTGCCACATCATCATGACATCATCATGATGATGTCATAATGATGTCATAAGTTGACTTAACTTGGCCAAACAGTTAGCACATAGTTTGTAATATGTTTGTGTCGAAGGATGAATCATCGAAGGATTGTTTAGATCCTTCGATGAGCTCGAAAGATAAACCTTCGATGGATATAGATGGACCTCGAAGGATATCATCCTTCGAGGTATATGTGGATCCTTCGGTAGGTTTAAGGTCGATAGATGATCTTTCGATCAGTCTATCTGATCCTTCGACCAGACGAGCTGTGATGGATATATATAGTCATGTAATGTGTTCACTTCATTGTGTGTGAGATGTGAGTGAACTTGGTCTGATAGAGAGCATATTTTCAGTTTGGTCAAGGGCTGTAACCGTGTCCACTGAAATACAAGAGAAAACTTTGATATCTCGTGTGTCTACCTTTCTCTTTGTAGCTTATGTTCTCATATAAACTACCGGTTTGCATTCTAGCTTGGATTCCGCACTTGCTAGTGTGTTAAACATAACAAGGATAAGGTTTGACCTCATCCTCCGAGGGACCTACAATAATTAGGGTGATTTTGTAGGAATGAGCGATGGAGTTGTTAATTATTTTTATAAGTTAGAATACTATGTTACATACCTTGAGTAAATGTAATGTTATACTTAATAATAAAAAGTTGTCTTTAAAATACATATGTATTGTTCGGGTTGAATAAACACGTGTATTACATACTTTATCTAGATAACCTGCTTGTAATTTTAGTGTTCTAAGTTATATTATTAAATTAACTATAAGTACTTGTATATTTTATTTGATCCTTTGTTAATTAGTGATTATTGTTTATATTCATATATTATAGAGAAAAATGCTCGGATAGTCCCTGTGGTTTACCCTTTTTTTCACCTTTAGTTCCTAACTTTCTAAAATTATACCTATAGTCCCCAACTTTTGCAATTTCGTTCCCGGATAGTCCCTGGCGTGGATGGGAGTTAATTTTTGATGTTAAATGGATGTGAAATGACTATAATGCCCTTACTAATAAAAATTGTTTTAATTATTTACCATTAAAAGAAATATTTAAATGGGGCCCACCATCTTCATCTTCTTCACCCCAACCCACGCCAAACCTTACCCCACCATCCTCATCTTCTTTACTCAACTCATCCCCAATCTTACCACCGTCAATCATCAGGTTAGATTCTTAGTTAGTTGGGGATTTCTTTTCTTTCTTTTTTTCTTTTCTTTTCAGACAGGATACTAAAGTTTTATCTACTAAAGTTTTTATCAAGTGTCAGTTTGTTTTTACCTTGCCGCCATTGGTGAGTCGTAGAAGCTCTGAGTAATTCTAATTTAGCTAATGAAGAACTTGAGAGCCTAATTAGCTCATATAATTAAAAGCAACACTGTTTAATTTTGACCTAAAATAGCTCAGAAACATGAAATATATTGCGTTCATTTTTACATGAAATAATTAGCTCTGTCGCCTCATAAAACCACCACCATACACCCCATCATTAAAACTCCAGCCAGCCACCTTTTCCGTACATTTAATCCACTTTAACGACGACGAAGAAGATAAACTCGTAAACCTACAAGGTTTCAGTAACGAAAATCGTTTTTGGATGCTATAATTCATAGATCTAGGGCTCGTAAAGGCCAATCGGATTCACCTTTTCCGTAACGAAAATTGGCAAGTGTTCTGTTTCACCAGAAATCAGGCCAATCGGATTCACCTTCTCAGTGCCGGAGAGAGAAAGTTATGGTTGTGGTGTGGCGGTGGAATGGTGGTGATAGAATGGTGGGAGTTGCAGACAGTGGCGGATCTAGGATTCGCGCCAATCGGTAACGTTTTATAAATAAGCGGTAACGAAATCGAAAAAACATCAAATTTTTCCAAAATTTACACTAATTTTACACTACCGCCGGAGCACTAAGCCGTAGCGGAGGCTACCCCTTATATCTATGTACATCCGCCCCTGGTTGCAGATAAGGAAGAAATAGAGAAGAAGGGGAGATGGGATGGGGGTGGGGTGGCTCTCACTTTCTTTTAGTATTATATAATTAATTAAATAGATAATTATATTTTTATTAGTATGGGCATTTTTGTCATTTCAAACACACTTAACACCAAAAACTAACTCCTATCCAAGTCAGGGACTATCCGGGAACGAAATTGCAAAAGTTGATGACTATAGGTGTAACTTTAGAAAGTTAGGCACTAAATATGAAAAAAGAACAAACCACAAAGACTATTTAAGCATTTTTTTTTTCTATATTATATTTTATAGAAAAATATATTTCATAAACTAAACACTACACTTTGTGGAGAAGCCTGTCGAAATCATGGATCGCCAAACCAAACAGCTCAGACGCTCGCGCATTCCTATTGTGAAAGTCTGATGGGAAGGCAAACGAGGCGCAGAGTTCACTTGGGAACTCGAAAGCGACATGAAGGCGAAGTACCCGCAGTTGTTTGTTACGGATTCGGCCTAATTTCAGGACGAAATTCCCTCAACTAGGGGAGGCTGTAACACCCCGTGTTTCGGAAGTCAAAGTCAAGATTGAAGTCAAAGGAAGAAAAGATTGCTAATTGCGATCTGTCTCTCCTTACTCAAATCCTGTTTTGACTTCTTTGACTTGTAATTAGTCTATTTTATTATCACTTTAGTTGTATTATGTGGAGTATCTATTAATAATCGCATGGTAATCGCTATTTATCGCTTAATTAATCGCTTTATCGCTATCGTAATCGCACTCGTAGCTCGAATTACGCATTTGGCTATTGTTATACGTGTGTGTGTGCCTTATGTGTTACTTGTGCATGCTTATTTATGATATGTGTGGGAATCAATCGAAACACAATCAAACTCAATCGCAATCGAATCGCAAACGCTAAACGAATACGAAGTAAGGATGCTTGTATGTTGATATAGTAGTTGGGATTAAAAGTAATTTGACTAGGAAACTCTCTCGCATCGAACGCTCGCAATCGAAATCGAAACGGCAAAACTCGTCGCACCGAACACTCGAACCAAGCGACTGATCGATCAGGCGACCAGCCGATCGACCAGCCGTTCGATCGGACTGCCGTCCGATCGGACAAGCTGTTCGATCGAGCTGCCTAACCGATCGACCAACCCCTCTCCATTCCTTTCCACTATGGGTAACCCTATAAATACCCTTTGTCACCATCATTCTTTCTACTTTTGGCAACTGACGTCCGACCAGTGCTCTTGCTCGCTTTTTCCTTTGATTTCTCGCAATCCCAGTAAGATCTCGTCCTAAATCTTGTACTTCCTTAATCTACACGCACTCCTACACCTTTCTATCTTTTGAATCTTAACTTTTAACCGTGAAATCATCAAGATTCAAGATGTTCTAGGATGACGTCATCATGTGTTCTTGAGGAACTTCATGATTTGGCCTCAATCCACCAAGAACAACTTAGATCTGACCGATTTCCACATAAACAAACAAAGATATTTCATAGATCTAAATATATTCACAATAAAAAGGATTGAAAGATGGTTTTCCAACTTTCTTTCAACTCTTTTACACTCAATGCACTCAAAACCGAAAGAATCGGAGCTTGTGCCGACTTACTACTCATTCTTGTGGTTGTGTTGGTTCAAGATCCGTATTCTATCCACGAGATTATCGATTTCGGGTTAACCAAGAATAATCGTCCTAAACCGGTGGACTGACTGAACTTGGGTGGTTCCTGTTCAATCGGGCCACTAGAGCTTAGGATGGGGTTCTGTTGGTTAGCACGATATCAACACATGTCGATAAAATGACAAACAATCAAAACAACCAAGTGTAAGACAAACAGGTCGACCAGGACGGAGTGCCGTCCGATCGGACTGCTGTCCGATCGAACAGCCAATCCGAACGACTGGCCAATCCGAACGACTTGCACCTTGGTCCCACCTTAATTTTCAAATCAACTCTCAAGAGTTTTGGAACACCGAACGGATTGCCGTCCGAGCGAGCTACTACTCGATCGACCGACCATCCGAATATGTGATGTTTTGAAACTTCAACACTTAAACAATTTTCAACATGTTCAATGCACAAAGGATGCTACCCGATCGAACGACCGTCTGATCGAGTGACAACCTGCTGTGAACTTGTTCTCACTGAAGTGCCCAACCAATCGGGTTGCCGTCCGATCGAACGACCGTCCGATCGACTGACCTGAAAGGTAGAGATACTTCTATGTTTTCAAAATACTACAACGAAAACTTCAAAAGTCAAGCCATCATACACAAACACATCCTTCTCAAAGGAAGAAACAATCCGCTCGAACAGTCATCCGACCGGACGACCGTTCGAACGGACTACCACTCGCACGACTGGCTGTCCGATCGGATTACCATCCGATCGAACTGTTGTCCGACTCACTTGTACTTTGCACCGTTTTACGCGTCACTTATCGTTACGATATCGTTCTGATCAGGCTAATCCTACTCTCTAGCGCTCCCTTCAATCCATCAACCGCTGTGAGTATACTCGATCCCTTTTTGCTTTACGCACTTTTGGGTGTCACATACGTTGCTTATACAAAATCACATCGAACACACTAAAGAATACTTTAAACGCTAACCGTTTCCGCATGTTATACGAGACTTAATGAATGCTTGTTTGTTATGTTTACACATGGAATGCTGTCTACCTGTCTTAGCAACGATAGTACTATTAGTTTGGACTCAGCACCCGTTCACTCGGGGGTTGTTAAGGACAGTTACCTACATGGCTCACAGTGGTGAGAATTTATCGCGAACTGCCTTGGGCAGTCAACCCGCAGTCATTGGTATCGATAGGTTCATGTCGATAACTAACATGCCTCATTTTACACCGTGTACGTGCTGGTTATGCGTAACGCTTTCGAACTCTATATGCTATTATCAAACTTGTATGCTCACCTTTACACTATGTGTATTGACTTTTACTTTAACGTATGTGACAGGTGCTTAGGATGTTTACATGCTTTGTGTGCTGGTGATGAAATTGAGGCTAGGGACGGAGTCCTAGAAACCAATAAATAAACAATTGTCTGTAATAAAAATCTGAGTTGTCGGAACAGAACAATTTGACTAGATCATTTCTGTAATAATTGTATTATCATTTATGACATGGTATGGGACGTGTTGCTTTAAATATTTGGTAAATATAGTTGTTATGGAAACTTCTGGACAATCTGTTTCGCTCAGTGCCACGCCCCGATGTTTCCGCCATCGGTTGGGGTTTCATATATTATTTAGTAATTATTACATCAAAATCTTTCGCAAATCGGTCCGTTTAGGGATCCAAATCCGGTCCAGATAATGGAATATCCCATTCGGCTTATTCACAAGATGAGTTCCATCGTGATAAATTCTTTCCTTATCCAAGGTGCGTTCACTAAAACAAGCATGCTGGGCTTCGCAGATGAGGGTTTCGAGATCGTATTGGGCTTGGGTTTTACGAATACTGAGCAAGTAACTCCGTCTGCTGAGAGCGTCGGCGACGACATTCGCTTTGCCTAGATGATAACGAATCTCACAGTCATAATCGTTGAGAAGTTCTACCCATCGGCGTTGACGCATATTAAGTTTCTTCCGGTCAAAGATATGTTGTAGGCTCCTATGATCGGTGAAGATCGTACACTTTGTACCATACAGATAGTGTCGCCAAATCTTTAACGCAAAAACAACTGCGCCTAGCTCGAGATCATGGGTTGTATAGTTCCTTTCATGGATTTTGAGCTGACGAGATGCGTAAGCTATAACCTTGTCCCGTTGCATGAGGACACAGCCAAGACCAAGGTTGGCAGCATCACAATAGACAATGAAGTCGTCGTTTCCATCAGGCAATGTGAGAACAGGAGCATGGCAAAGCATGCGCTTGAGGTTTTGGAAAGCAGACTCTTGTTCACTTCCCCAAACAAAAGGCTTGTCTTTATGCGTAAGAGCGGTAAGCGGCACAACGATCTTTGAGAATCCTTCGATAAATCGTCGATAATAGCCCGCTAGTCCGAGGAAAGAACGAACTTCAGACGGGTTCTTGGGTGTAATCTAACTCTTAACGGCTTCAATCTTCGCGGGATCGATGTGTATACCTTGACTATTAACAATGTGACCGAGGAATTGAACCTCCTCCAGCCAGAATTCGCACTTGGAGAACTTGGCATAGAGTCGATTCTCTTGGAGTAGCTCGAGAACCAAACGTAGATGTTGCGCGTGTTCGGCTTTCGATTTGGAATAGATCAAGACATCGTCGATGAACACGATGACGAAACGGTCGAGATAAGGTTTACACACGGGATTCATCAGATCCATGAAAACCGCGGGTGCGTTGGTTAAACCAAAAGGCATAACAACGAACTCATAGTGGCCGTAACGGGTGCGAAACGCGGTTTTGGGTATATCTTCCTCTTGGATGCGTAGTTGGTGATAGCCTGAACGTAGATCGATTTTCGAGAAACACGTAGCGCCTTGTAGCTGGTCAAACAAATCATCAATGCGAGGCAGGGGATAGAGGTTCTTGATAGTCAACTTATTCAGTTCCCGATAGTCGATTGATGTGTGCAAAATGCAATATATAAATTACATCAAATGTGGGATAAAACTAACCCTTTTTTAGTACTAATGTTGGAAAAAGTGTGTTTTTGTCTTCCTTTTGTATTTTCAGGAATAAATGAGCTCAAATGAACAAAAGAAGCAAAAAGGAAGCTAAATCTAACATAAATACAGGAAAATGAACAAATGTGGCATGCCCGACCCCCCGACAGCATCTTCCCAAACAAAAACAAGAGAACAGAAGGCTGAACACGCCCCGTGCTCAGTGAGCACGGGGGCGTGCCCAAGTGTCAGCAGAAAAGGCAAAGTTGTAGAAGCTTCTATCACCCACCACGGGGGCGTTCCCAGCGGATACGGGGCCGTGGTCAACACTAAGATTCGCAGAATCTGGGGAAATCTTGATAGTACAGATACGCTTCTGCACACGGGGTCATGCTCAGCGGACACGGGGGAGTGGTCAACTAATGCAGACAAACTGCAATTAATGAAGAAAGAGAAGGAGGATGGACACGGGGCCGTGCCCGAGCTGCTGTTCAGGCTATAAATAGGGGTGCTTGGCTCATTTGCAAACCATCTCTTGGCACACCACCTCTCTCACACTTCACCCACCACCCACCACCATCACAACACCATCATCCACCACCATCATCCATCATCCATCATAGAGTGTGTTAGTCGTCTCGGGATCCAAGATTGATCGTAAGAGTTCTTGACAATCAAAGGCCTTGTTTGCCTAAGTCTCTTACATCACTTGGTGAAGACAAGTGTCTAATGTAATACTTTTTATTTTTAATCTTTTCGCACTTTTTACTTGGTTATGTATTAATGACTTTAATAACTAGTTTCTTATGTTGAAGGTGATTCTTCCTTATCGTTTTTCCGTGGTGTCTTGGCATTATTTTACTATCTATATAAAATAAAAGATTTTCACCATTCATATCTCCACGGTCTATATGGAGATATGTTGGCTACCAGGTCGGGGGTTAAGGGAATGATTTGGTAAGAGTCTTGCCTTGTTCAGTGTATAGATCCTGCAAGGACCTGGGTCAAATTTAGTAGGAACTCCTTCAATACCCACCGGTATTGGATGGCGGGGGTCCAAACTATTTGATCCCCTCATATGTAAGCTACTATTAATACTTTAACCCGGCTACTTAGGACTGTATCCCTACTGACTCAGACTACTTAGCCGAGGGTTACGTCACCTTCAAAAGAGGGGCCTACCATAATATGCATTAATAACTTAATTTAATTAATTATCTTTCAATAATCCAACCCTTTAGGATTGTATCCTTGCTGACTAAAACTACTGGGTTGTGGGTAACGTCACCTTCAAAAGAGGGGCCTACTACAATAACTAAGATAATCTCTTAAAAAGTGCAAAAGTGCGGAAATAATCAAAGGTTACACTAAACACAAGTCGGAGCCAAGTGATTCATCTTGTCTATCTGTTTTACTTTTATTTTATCTTTCAGCATTTTAGTTAGTTTTTATTTTTAGTTTAAAAACATTTTTCTAACTTTTTGATTTGATTAGACGTTGAGGATAAACCGGTATTAAAAGCTCTTGTGTCCTTGGACGACCTCGGTATCTTGCCAACACTATACTACGCTCACGATGGGTGCACTTGCCCATATGTGTGTTTGG
Organism: Helianthus tuberosus; assembly: GCA_030545235.1. Classification (NCBI taxonomy): domain Eukaryota; kingdom Viridiplantae; phylum Streptophyta; class Magnoliopsida; order Asterales; family Asteraceae; genus Helianthus; species Helianthus tuberosus. The sequence continues at coordinate 157,768,305 of CM060450.1, read as the reverse complement.
TGTTAGTAAAATATCGTGTTTTATAAATTTAAAACTTGACTAACGTGTAAAAAGGGCTTAAAATATACATTAAAATACATACACACCGCACGCACATCAAGTTTTTTGCGCCGTTGCCGGGGACACAAGGATTTTAAGAAAGTTAGGAATCAACGGCCTAATCGCTTTTTCTAATTTTTCTGTTTTTTTAGGATTTTATTAATTTTTCAGCTTCTGCAGAACTCAGCACGGGCCGTGCCCGCTGAACACGCCCCGTGCCCAATCCTTGGAACTGGCAATCCTGTTTTAAGTCAGACAGTAAGCTGAACACAGGGTCGTGCCCAGTCAACACGCCCCGTGCCCAAGATCCAGTTACTGAAAACAGAACCGTAAGATCCCGACGGTTGGTAATTTCTGACACAAACATGAGTGATACTGATATTTTTTACTTTCGGCACTCTTATGGTACGTGGTGTCAAATATGTGGTGGTTCCCATAAAGAATTAGAATGTTATTTTCTAAATTATAAGCCCCACTATATAGACCCATTGTTTTCCTGTAGCCTTAAGAGGGGCGAAAGTAAAAATAATCCCTATCTCTCCATCGAATGCTCTCAACCGGATCTTCTAGGAGAAATGCTTCTTGATGAACTATTTCAAATGGAAGATCTAATTATTAATTGGTTAAAAGAACTTAGGATGGATTTCAATAATTTATCTCAAGACAATAACCAAGAAGAATTGTTGGGGTCGCATTCAAATAAAAACAATTTCGTTGTTCCTGATGTTACCTCTAACTCTAGCGAGGACTTGAGCGATAGTCGTCCCTGTGTCGATTGTGCCATGAAGGACTCCCCATTGACTTCGTTCGATGCATACATAGACCTAAGCGATTCGACATACACCTTCTTAAACGATAACCCGGGAAAAGGGTTGGACTTGTCCACCTACATTTAGCATAGGAATCACCCTCACCGACAACCTCTTGCGTTCTCATCTTAATCTAGAGAAATTAAGGTATCTTAGGAACTTTGGGGTTGTTCCATCCAGTAAGGAACCACCCGATCCAGAAAAGTTCCTTAGAAATAGACGAAACTTCATAAACAGCCTCTAGACACGGGGCCGTGCCCAGGTCAGCACACCCCCGTGTCTACCAAAAGATTCCTTTCTGACTTTTTGTCAGAATACGGACAAAATGTGTCAGGATCCTGTCTGCACACGGGGTCATGTCCAGCCGACACGGGGCCGTGTGCAGCGTGCTGTCGTTTTCTATAAATGCAGCCAAGAATCCTGCACATTTGGACCATCCAGGGACAGAGATTTGAGAGGATCTTCTCACCTACCATCCTAGGTATTTTCTAAAAGAAGGTTCTAACAACCATCTTGTCCTTTCCTCTTTTATCCATTGTCTTCTTCTTCATCACCATGATTCCAAGCTTTATTGTGATGTTTGTTAGGTTTTTGTTCAAGGAATCTTGTTAAAAATAAGTTGTACAACATCACAATAAGTTGGAAAAATAATTTGAAACTCCAAGATTCCTTGTTCCAAAAATCTGCAGAAAGGTGAACACAGGGCCGTGCTCATTGAGCACGGGGCCGTGTCCGAAGTTACTGTTTCATTAAAATAAACTATTTTTGGTTTGTTTTCGTAGAATGTCTAGTCAAAACAGTGGAACCTCTTCTGCACATTCCAGAAACAGTCGAAGGGAAAGAAGGTCTTCAATTGAAGCAACTCTCGTACGCTACGTAATGGCATTACGTGAAGCTCTTGACGAGATGACTTCGGTAGAGGAGGTCCTTATAGACCGTATAAATTATCTTACGGTGGGGCTGGAAAACAGTTTTCAAGAAATTAACCTCTTGCACCAGAGGTTAAACATTCTTGTAACACCTCCCATGGAACCAATCCTCCCTCAAGAGGATTGGAACCTAGCACTTGGAATCAACAATCCTACCGGGTGGGATGACCTTCCAGCGGAGCCTCCTCTTGAATGTAAGGACCTGCAAAAATGTCCCTAAACGACCCGTAAGTGAAAACCCGGACCCCTGAAACCCTAATGTGCATGAAAACCCAAGAAAACAAGAATTTTGAGTTTCAGGCGGGCCGCGTAAAAGATAAGCATAGTCTTACGCGGGCCGCATCAACTTAAAGTTGACCGGATAAGCTTCCCTGGCCACGTGTCGCACACGTGACGCACCTAGGTGTGACACGCTAGCCCTAGTTATAGACTAGGTGGCCCTCGCGGGCCGCGTAAGCTTCAAGAGAGGGGTTACGCGGGCCGCGTAAAACCCAAAAATTAGCTATAAATAAGTTGGCCATGAGCAGTTCACCTGTGTTCGAAATTTCAATCAAAAAACGAAAGAAACTGCTCAAAATCGTCATTTCAATTAGGGAAACGCTGCTACGATACAGGGTATTAACTCGATCGCTGCTACGATTCAATGTCCGATCGATTGAAACCAATCCGATGGATGTTTAAGTGCTGCCCAAATCAGGGCTATACTTTGTCATTCGTCGTGAGGGTTTTAATCTCGTGAGTTATCGTAAATGTTGTATTAAGTTACTGACCTAGTTTCGTATGCATTGCTGTTTTAATTAGGTTATCAGCAGTAGGCTAAACTCTGCCCGTCTAAACTTGCAATGTGAGTCATTCTCTTTTTATCAACTGTTTTATTAAATCACAAATTATTTTCAAAAGTTATAATTATAGGGATTAAGTCATGGTTATCTTAAATCACTGACAAGTGGGGTATTGTACACATTACTAATCTCTCACGGTTAGTTTCACCAACCTAACAGTGATAATCATCACTACTTGGGTGAAACGGCGCCAGATAAAAATAAGATAGTAGTCATTGTAATCTCTCTTATGCTGTAATTCGTAGCTATGTGTCGTTTTATCAAATTTGAGTGACTCGCCAGTATTTCCCCGCTGATAAAATATTTTTAAAACATGTTTCAGGTAACCTACTGTGAATCAAGGAAAAGTGCTACGGAGCACTAACAAAGCTTGAAGTGGTGGCTCAGTTAAATAAATAAACATGTTTTGTAAAACAGAGAATTTCCTTGTGAAATTCCTCTATTGTAAATTACGGGGTTTGACCCACGTTATGAAATAAAATAAGTGGGCATTTTTAAGTTTTTAAAAGATCCTGTTAGACTTCCGCTGTCAACTCAAATAATAAATACCACGGGTTTTCTGTCCCGCGGCTCCTGGACCGGGTCACACCGGGGTGGGGACCGTGAGAGAAAAAGGTGGTATCAGAGCCACTGATTTAAGCCAATTAAGTATTTAGAAATTCTTAATTTTTTTTCTGATTGCCATTCTGTGATTCTATTAAAATTTAATTTACAAAATTTTAACTTAGAAGTTTGTGTGTTTCTTCATGTATGCTAACAGCATGAATGAACTATCAGAAGCACTTCAAAACTTTACTATCCATACCACATATATGGATACCACCAGTACTTTTACTGACTACCAGGCTGATACTAAAGAGCCAATGGTATTTCAAGCCCAACCTCAGGAGAAACCAAAGCCGAAAAAGAAAAGAAGACTCGTAGGCTGGAGGCGTGTGCGTAGGAAGAAACCAGCGGTACAGAAAGTTATAAAGACTGAGGATCCGAAGGATAAAGGAAAAGGAAAAGAAACCGGGGAAAGTTCCGGGCAAGCCCAGGAAATGCCATCATGGGAGGAGCCGGATCATAAACTGGCACTTAGTGACCTCATCGGACCTGCAGATGAAAACCTCTTCAATTACCCAGTTGAAGCACAACTTCCAGTTAATCTGGAACCTGCTATCCCAGATCCTATTATCCACCCCCGACCTCTACCAGGAGAGCTAGAAGAATGGTGGACAACTGACTGGCAATTTCAGAATCTCCTAAATAACCCTAACACCTTTTTCCCCCAATTTGACCCTGAACCTCCACTACACCCACCTATGAGCACAGAAAACTTGGCTGAACTCCGCCACTATGGCGAGGAGTTGGTGGACGCAGGAAATCGAATCCGGGAGGCGGGGGAGAGAATATCATGGAAATACGACGAGAGGGAACGTCGTTTCTGAAATGCAAACTGATGAGGATCGTATGTGGTTGTGGGAATGTGTGTTTAATAATAATCTAATAATAAAAATATAATCATGTAAAATAACTAAAAATAAAACTCTTGTAACATATCTGGTAATGTATGGATGCATATTAAAATATATAAAATATGGAAGTCGCAAAGTCGACAATTTTGGCTATACGTGTTGACGTGATTATGTGTGATTGTTTTACTGTGTTTAAATTGTTATTTATTTTATGTTAATAAATTATATGTATTATTAATTACCAGATGGAACACGCTGGTAATGAACCAATTAACGAGGTTAATCGATCCGAGCAAAACAATGAAGATCACTTTCTTAACCGACAAGATATAGAAAACATCGTGGCCCAGGGAATAGCAAATGCTATTCCAGCAATCCTTGCTGCTGCCCGAAATCCAGTTGAACCTCAACCAATTATTCCCAGCAAACGTACTCACGGCGACAATTTCAGTAATAGTGTAAATGGAGGTGGCAACAATAATAATAACGAAAATGATGGGATGCAAGCCCCATTCCTTAAGAAAATGAAAACTGCAACGCCTGGTTGCACTTACAAGGAATTTCTTGCCTGTAAACCAATCGAATTTGCAGGCAATGAAGGGGCAACTGCAGCACTGCGTTGGTTAGAGAAAACCGAAGCAGTAATTAAAATAAGTAAATGTGCCGAGGAAGAGAAGGTCATGTACGCTTCACATCTTTTTAAAGAAGGGGCCCAAGAATGGTGGAATACGGTATTACAAGCCAAGGGAAGTGATGTGGCGTATGCCATGAATTGGGTAGAATTTAAGAGTCTAGTAGAAAGAAAATTTTGTCCCGAATATGAAAAGGAGCAAATGACAAATAAGTTCCTGAACCACCGGATGGTGGAGGTAGACTGTCGAGGGTATACTTCGACATTCTTCGAGTATGCTAGAGTTGTACCTACCCTGGCTTCGCCAGAACCGGTACTTATTTCTCGCTAAATTTGGGGTTTGATTGGAGAAATCCGTGATATCGTTAAAGCTGCGTGACCTCGCACAATTGACGATGCAATGGAATTAGCCAACACTTTGACAGACGGACTGGTGCGTACGCGAGAAGAAAATAGAAAGAAGGAAGTAGCCCAAAAGATTACCCAAGGATTCCGTGTGGGTAATAGTAGTAATTTCAAGAAAAATGGAACCGAGCAATCTTCCACTGCTCCATTTTGCAGCACCTGTAAAAGAAAGCATTTTGGAAGATGCAAGGGGTATTGCAATTTCTGCAAAATTCCAGGGCATCAAGAAGAAGACTGCAGAAGGAAGAAATCCACAATCTGCTTCAACTGTGGAGAAGCTGGACATTTTAGACCCGACTGCCCTAAATTGGTCAAACCAGCTAACAACAAAGCTAGACCTGCAGAAGGAACTACCAAGAAAAACGCAAGAGCCTTCCAGTTGACTACCCAGGAAGCAGAGCTAATCCCCGATGTGATAGCTGGTACGTTCCTAGTTCACGACGTTTATGCAAAAGTATTATTTGACTCTGGTGCAAACCAAAGTTTTATAAATACTTCATTCTGCCAAGCTCTTAAATTAACCTTAACCAAACTTAGGCAGATTTATACAGTAGAAACGGCAGAAGGGAACTCTGTTAACATAGATACAGTTTTGCAAAAAGGAAATATCGAACTTTTAGGCCATAAATTTTCTGCAAACCTATTACCTATGAATTTAGCTGGATTCGATGTGGTATTAGGAATGGATTGGTTAGTCGCCAACCATGCTCGAATCCTCTGTGATAAGAATTCCATAGAAATTCATACACCCACATGAGAAATAGTGGTGATTACAGGAGATAGGCCACGTAAGCCAATGAAATTCATTTCAGTAATGAAATTGGTCAGTTATTCAAGAAAACAAGGACTAGTGTATATGATTTCGGTAATCATTAACACTAAAGGTAAGGAATTTAAGGAAATTCCTGTAGTATCAGAATACCCGGATGTATTCCCAGAAGAACTACCTGGATTACCACCCGATAGGGAAGTAGAATTTAGAATTCATCTGATTCCTGGAACTACCCCCATAGCTAAAGCACCCTACCGGTTAGCACCCACTGAAATGTTAGAGCTGAAGAAGCAGTTAGATGAATTACTAAGGAAAGGATTTATACAACCTAGTTCATCCCCGTGGGGAGCTCCAGTGTTGTTTGTGAAAAAGAAAGATGGCTCAATGAGAATGTGTATTGATTATAGGGAATTAAATAAGATTACAATTAAGAATCGATACCCATTACCTAGGATTGATGATCTTTTTGATCAATTGCAAGGAGCTAGATACTTTTCTAAGATAGACTTACGCTTCGGATACCATCAGTTGAAGGTACAAGAGGAAGACATACCTAAAACTGCTTTCAGAACTAGGTATGGTCATTACGAGTTTACAGTCATGCCCTTTGGATTAACAAATGCTCCTGCAGCATTCATGGACATGATGAATAGGATCTGTAAACCGTACTTGGATAAATTTGTAATTGTCTTTATCGACGATATACTTATTTATTCCAAAAGTCAGGACGAGCATTGTGAACACTTGCATGCACTCTTAACTTTGTTAAGAAAAGAGAAGCTTTATGCCAAATTCTCGAAGTGTGAATTTTGGCTACAAGAAGTGCAATTTTTAGGACATATGGTGAATCATGAAGGTATTCACGTAGATCCCTCCAAAATAGAAGCGATCACCAAATGGAAGGTCCCTCAATCAGCCATGGAAGTTAGAAGTTTTCTAGGGTTAGCCGGATACTATAGACGGTTTATTAAGGATTTTTCCAAAATAGCTGTACCCTTAACTAAGCTAACCTGCAAAACAGTTAAGTTTGAATGGGGACCTAGGCAAGAAGAGGCTTTTAAGATTTTGAAGCAAAGATTAACGAACACCCCAATCCTTGCCTTACCAGAAGGAACAGAAGATTTTGAAGTTTACTGTGATGCTTCTAAACTAGGATTAGGATGTGTGCTGATGCAACGCAAGAAGGTAATTGCGTATGCCTCAAGATAATTGAAAAAGCACGAGGAAAATTATACGACTCATGATTTAGAATTAGGAGCCATAATTTTTGCCCTTAAGATTTGGAGACATTATCTGTATGGAAGTAAGTTTACTGTTTATACAGATCATAAGAGCTTAAAATACATATTTGGGCAAAAGGAATTAAACATGAGGCAAAGAAGATGGATGGAGATTCTAAATGACTACGATTGTGATATTCAATATCACGAAGGAAAGGCAAACGTAGTTGCAAATGCCTTAAGTCGTAAGTATCATGAAAAGCAAAAGCGAGTTCGTGCTCTTAGATTAAATTTACAATTAGATTTAATGGAGCAATTGAAAAACATTCAAGAAACGTCAATCAAGGATGATGCTGAAGGAATGAAAGGAAGGATAAAGGAATTAGAACAAGGAAGTGATGGAATTTGGAGATTCCATAAGAAAAGAATTTGGGTACCTAAGCAAGGAAAATTAAGAAATAAAATTTTAGAGGAAGCCCATAAATCTAGGTATACCATGCATCCTGGTAATAATAAGATGTACCAAGATTTAAGAAATAACTTCTGGTGGATAGGAATGAAAAAGGACATAGCTAGATATGTATCTAAGTGTCTAACTTGTTCACAAGTTAAAGCAGAACACCAGAAACCTTCAGGGTTACTTCAACAATTAGAAATGCCTGTTTGGAAATGGGAACTAATAACCATGGATTTCGTTACTAAGTTACCCAAGACCCGAACAGGTAACGACGCAATTTGGGTAATTGTGGATCGTTTAACCAAATCAGCTCATTTCCTACCCATGAAGGAAACTTTTAGTATGGAAAGATTAGCCAAGTTATATGTAGATGAAGTAGTATCCTTACATGGAGTCCCACTCTCCATTGTATCAGATAGGGATAGTCGTTTCACTTCACATTTCTGGACAAGTTTCCAAAAAGCAATGGGGACCCGACTAAATTTAAGCACTGCATACCATCCCCAAACAGACGGATAAAGTGAAAGGACGATCCAAACCTTGGAAGACATGCTCAGGGCATGTGTAATAGATTTTGGTGGAAACTGGGATGACCATCTACCCTTAATTGAATTCTCCTATAACAATAGTTATCATGCAAGCATTGAAGCTGCCCCATTTGAAGCACTGTATGGACGAAAGTGCAGAACTCCAGTTTGTTGGGCAGAAATAGGAGAAAGCCAATTATCAGGTCCCGAAATTGTACAAGAAACCACCGACAAGATCACTCAAATCAGGGAAAGACTAAAGACGGCTCGAGATCGCCAAAAGAGCTATGCAGACAATAGACGCAAGCCGCTAGAATTTCAAGTTGGAGACAAAGTACTCTTAAAAGTTTCTCCTTGGAAAGGAGTGGTTTGGTTCCGTAAGAAAGGAAAGCTAAGTCCACGATACATAGGACCATTCCCAGTAATCCGGAAAATAGGACCGGTTGCTTATCGCTTACAATTACCGAAAGAGTTAGCCGGGGTACATGACGTATTTCATGTATCAAACCTCAAGAAATGTCTATCGGATAAATCGCTAGTAATCCCTCTTCAAGACATACAGGTAAATGAAAAGTTGAAGTTCGTGGAGAAACCGCTTCAAATAGAAGACAGAAAGATCAAGTTTCTCAAGCACAAAAGATTGATACTTGTCAAAGTCAAGTGGGATTCAAAGAGAGGACCCGAATACACCTGGGAGCTGGAATCGGAAAAGAAGCGAAAGTATCCTCACTTATTTCAGTAAATCTCGAGGACGAGATTTGAAATAAGGTGGGGAGGATGTAAGGACCTGCAAAAATGTCCCTAAACGACCCGTAAGTGAAAACCCGGACCCCTGAAACCCTAATGTGCATGAAAAACCAAGAAAACAAGAATTTTGAGTTTCAGGCAGGCCGCGTAAAAGATAAGCATAGTCTTACGCGGGCCGCGTCAACTTAAAGTTGACCGGATAAGCTTCCCTGGCCACGTGTCAGACACGTGACGCACCTAGGTGTGACACGCTAGCCTTGGTTATAGACTAGGTGGCCCTCGCGGGCCGCGTAAGCTTCAAGAGAAGGTTTACGCGGGCCGTGTAAAACCCAAAAATCAGTTATAAATAAGTTGGCCATGAGCAGTTTACCTGTGTTAGAAATTTCAATCAAAAAACGAAAGAAACTGCTCAAAATCGTCATTTCAATTAGGGAAACGCTGCTACGATACAGGGTATTAACTCGATCGCTGCTACGATTCAATGTCCGATCGATTGAAACCAATCCGATGGATGTTTAAGTGCTGTCCAAATCAGGGCTATACTTTGTCATTCGTCGTGAGGGTTTTAATCTCGTGAGTTATCGTAAATGTTGTATTAAGTTACTGACCTAGTTTCGTATGCATTGCTATTTTAATTAGGTTATCAGGCTTATCAGTAGGCTAAACTCTGCCCGTCTAAACTTGCAATATGAGTCATTCTCTTTTTAACAACTGTTTTATTAAATCACAAATTATTTTCAAAAGTTATAATTACAGGGATTAAGTCGTGGTTATCTTAAATCACTGGCAAGTGGTGTATTGTGCACATTACTAATCTCTCACGGTTAGTTTCACCAACCTAACAGTGATAATCATCACTACTTGGGAGAAAGGACCCAATAGTGGTATGACCATCGTCACAAGGCTGTGACACGGCGCCAGATAAAAATAAGATATTAGCCATTGTAATCGCTCTTATGCTGTAATTCGTAGCTATGTGTCGTTTTATCAAATTTGAGTGACTCGTAAGTATTTCCCCGCTGATAAAATATTTTTAAAACATGTTTCAGGTAACCTACTGTGAATCAAGGAAAAGTGCTAAGGAGCACTAACAAAGCTTGAAGTGGTGGCTCAGTTAAATAAATAAACATGTTTTGTAAAACAGGGAATTTCCTCGTGAAATTCCTCTATTGTAAATTATGGGGTTTGACCCACGTTATGAAATAAAATAAGTGGGCATTTTTAAGTTTTTAAAAGATTCAGTTAGACTTCTGCTGTCAACTCAAATAATAAATACCACGGGTTTTCTGTCCCGCGGCTCCTGGACCGGGTCACACCGGGGTGGGGGCCGTGACATTGAAGATCTACAAGAAGTCCCGGTGGAGGTTACACCCCTTCAAACTAATGCCAATGAGCCCGCCTTTCTTCTCCCAAGGGAGATAGAGGAGTGGCTCACCGACGTGTGAGGGACCCATGCCCGGAGAAAGAAGTTCTTCAAGCCGCATCCATCCAAGAGAATTATCTCTTTGGAAATTTTGCTAGTAGAATAAATTTTAGGCTAGAATTTCTTGGTTTAGATTTCTTGTGCTTCTTTGACCTATTTATCTAGAATTTTAACTTTTTTTAGGATTATTATGTAATTCTCTCTGTGTTTTAATGAATGATGGTTTTAGCTAATTTGGTGTTTGGATGATGTTGTAATGAATTAAACACACTCGGGATCGTGAAGGATACTAAAGGAAACTTGAACCAGCACCCTATGCATGAAAACAGGGCCATCCGACAAAATTTTCTTCATTACAGCAAGTTCAGCACGGGCCGTGCCCGCCCAACACGGCCCCGTGCTGCACAATCTGCAGAAAATGCCCAGTTTAGGTAACTGGACACGGGGCGTGCTCACTGAACACGCCCCCGTGCCCAGGCTTCTGTTTCTTTTTGACAATTTCTGTTACTGGCGATCTGAGCACGGGGCCGTGCCCGGACACCACGGGGCCGTGTCCAGACGCCCAGTAACATAAAATTTTGTTTTTTCACACCTTTTTACACATTCAATAAACATAAAAACTTATTTTTGGGACACATTGAGGACAATGTATAATTTAAGTGGGGGGGGGGGGATGCTAAAACTTTGAATCTTGCAAGTCCTAATCACAAGCCTTACACAAAACTCTATTGGAACCGCTAATCACCCCAAATTTTTTCAAAAATTTTCATTTTTTTTACTTGTCTATGTTTAATTTGGGAATTTCAAGTTCTAAAAAGGTTATATTTTTACAAATTTACAACCAATAGCGTCGTGATAAAAAGAACCAACATAAGAAAATTATGAAACGGCATGACAAGTTTATTTAAAATTTGATTATATATACTTGATCACATAAAAACCCATTCCCACAAAAAGTGAGTTTTGAGCCTTTATTGAGCATACAAATACATATCTTTAAACTAAATGCTCATTTTTCGTTTCTTGTGTGATTAGCCGCTTGGTTCTTATAACTCTAGAACTTGCCACGACGATACATTCCCGGTCCTTACCAACTTAAACCCGAGTAAATAAATGACAGAGGCATTAGGACTAACCATTTTTATTTCTACACCATTATTTTTCTTTTTTTTACCACCTACCCAAAATTCCCCTAGTTAACCCCTTGAGCCTAAACCTTTTCATGTCATAACCCAAAACAAACACCCTTTCACCCACCAAAACCTTTTTATTTTTAACCCTTTGTTTTAGTAACAAGCTCGGTTTTTCGTATAACTTTTCAAAAAAAAAAGTATGATGATGATGAAGCAAAAGAGAAATAAACAAACAAGTTTATCAAAAATAACTTTGTTTGAATAATGGCTTTATCAAAATAAAAATTGCAAAAAATAAAAAGTCTTACGAAAACCGACGCTTTTTACGCCTTTCGCCTTTTTACTAACCTCTAACCCAACCACCCACCTTTAGCCCAAGCCTAACCCTTCACCCCAAAAGTCCTCTTGATATTTACAAAGGTATATAGTTAAAAAGGAGGAGGATTGATTGCTTGGCAAGCTTATGGTAGGAGTAAGTTCCATGCCGCTCTCGAGTGATTCACTAAAATACATCTTCGGCCGAGTGTTGAGTGATCCCCCGTGAGGTATGTGAACTTGTATATAAATGGAATTTTAAAAAGGCATGTTATGCCCTAATAAGTAATTTATCTTGTGTAATGTTTTAAATAAATCAAGACGAATAGGATTGTAAATAAATAAAAATAAAACTTAATAAAGAATCTTGGAAATCCCGACACTCTATGACAAGCCCAAAACCTTCTCTTCTACCCATTCCATTTGGGAGTGTAAAGCCACATTATAAAGAGTTTTGCTTGAGGACAAGCAAAGATTCAAGTGTGGGGGTATTTGATGTGTGCAAAATGCAACATATAAATTACATCAAATGTGGCATAAAACTAACCCTTTTTTAGTACTAATGTTGGAAAAAGTGTGTTTTTGTCTTTCTTTTGTATTTTCAGGAATAAATGAGCTCAAATTAACAAAAGAAGCAAAAAGGCAGCTAAATCTAAAATAAATACAAGAAAAGGAACAAACGTGGCATGCCCGACCCCCCGACAGCATCTTCCCAAGCAAAAACAAGAGAACAGAAGGCTGAACACGCCCCGTGCTCAGTGAGCACGGGGGCGTGCCCAAGTGTCAGCAGAAAAGACAAAGCTGTAGAAGCTTCTATCACCCACCATGGGGGCGTGCCCAGCGGACACGGGGCCATGGTCAACTCTAAGATTCGCAGAATCTGGGGAAATCTTGATAGTACAGATACGCTTCTGCACACGGGGTCGTGCTCAGCGGACACGGGGGCGTGGTCAACTAATACAGACAAACTGCAATTAATGAAGAAAGAGAAGGAGGATGGACACGGGGCCGTGCCTGAGCTGCTGTTCAGGCTATAAATAGGGGTGCTTGGCTCATTTGCAAACCATCGCTTGGCACACCACCTCTCTCACACTTCACCCACCACCCACCACCATCACAACACCATCATCCACCACCATTATCCATCATAGAGTGTGTGAGTCGTCTCGGGATCCAAGATTGATCGTAAGAGTTCTTCACAATCAAAGGCCATGTTTGCCTAAGTCTCTTACATCACTTGGTGAAGACAAATGTCTAGTGTAATACTTTTTATTTTTAATCTTTTCGCACTTTTTACTTGGTTATGTATTAATGACTTTAATAACTAGTTTCTTATATTGAAGGTGATTCTTCCTTATCGTTTGTCCGTGGTGTCTTGGCATTATTTTACTGTCTATATAAAATAAAAGATTTCCACCATTCATATCTCCACGGTCTATATGGAGATATGTTGGCTACCTGGTCGGGGGTTAAGGGAACGATTTGGTAAGAGTCTTGCCTTATTCAGTGTATAGATCCTGGAAGGACCTGGGTCAAATTTAGTAGGACCTCCTTCAATACCCATCGATATTGGATGGCGGGGGTCCAAACTCTTTGAGGATAAACCGGTATTAAAAGCTCTTGTGTCCTTGGACGACCTCGGTATCTTGCCAACACTATATTACGCTCACGATGGGTGCACTTGCCCATATGTGTGTTTGGTGTTAGTAAAATATCGTGTTTTATAAATTTAAAACTTGACTAACATGTAAAAAGGACTGTCCCATCCTTCTTTTTGACGAAAAGGACTGGCGCGCCCCAAGGAGAGGTGCTCGGGCAAATGAAGCCTTTCTCAAGCAATTCCTGAAGCTGACTCGAGAGTTCACGCATTTCGGACGGTGCGAGTCGGTAAGGAGCTTTGGCAACAGGGTTGGCTCCAGGAATGAGGTCGATACGAAAGTCGATATCACGACTTGGTGGGAGTCCGGGAAGATCCTCAGGGAACACATTAGCAAAATTCACGAACCACAGGGACGTCTTTCACTTCTGTCTTTCCTTTCTTTTCCTTCTCCGCTACTACAATGTTAGCCAAGAAAGCTCTGTATTCCTTGCGGAGATACTTGCTATCTTGGACACATGACATGAGTTTGAGACCCTTCGAAGCAGTTTCGCCATAAACACACAATAAATCACCATTCGCGAGCGAGAATCGAATCATCTTATCGAAGCACACAACTTCAGCATGGTTTTCGCGAAGAAAGTCCATGCCTACTATGACGTCAAAACTTCCGAGTTGCATCGGAATAAGGTCGATTGGGAAGATGTGATTGTTGAGCTCAAGAGAACAATCACGAAGAACATAATTAACGGCGACAGTTTTTTCGGTAGCGACTTCAACATCGAACGTCGAGGGGAGATGGGAGCGTTTACGACTAAGAAGCTTCTCGAATTCAAACGACACAAAGCAGTTATCGGCTCCAGTATCAAACAAACACGATGCATAAATACCATTCACAAGGAACGTACCATTGACCACGTTGTTGTTAGCCTGGGCTTGGCGCACATTGATGTTGAAAGTTCTGGCGCGTGCGGCTTGCTGTTGCTGCTGAGGCTGCTGCTGCTGAAGTTGCTGCTGCTGGGGCTCTTATTTTACAACCCTGTTCGGGCACATGTTCGCAAAGTGGTTGGGATCACCACATGCGAAGCAGACTCGGGCGTTGTCCGCGGGTTCCTGAGCTGCTTGTTGGCCTTGTGGGGCTGGGAGTTAAGCTTGATGAGCAGTGGCTTGAGCTGGTGCTTGACGGGGACCAGTACAACAGTTAGCAGTGAAGTGGCCGTACATATTGAAGTGAGCGCAGAAACGACAGGCGAGACCCACCGGGTGATGGTAGGAACATGTTGGACAGGCCGGGTGGGGGCCTGTGTATGCACGCTTTGCAGGCGGTGCATAGGTAACTGGTGCTGGTCGGTGGTGGGGCTGCTGCTGGGCCGGTACGGCTTGGAGTGGAACAGCAGTGGTAGTGACAGCACAGTTCTTGTTGCTGGAGCTGTTCTTGTTATTCTTCTTCTTGCGGCATGAGGACTTTGACGATTGAGCGGCGGCGGTTTCGGCGGTTGGTGCGGCAGTGACTTGGTGTAGGTTCTTCGGAGTCTTATCCCAAAAACCAGCTTTTACCCGCGTGTCGTTGATTTCAGCGGCAAGCAAGTAATTTTCTTCGATTGTTCCTGGCTTTGCGGCATAAACAAAATCTGCAAAACAGTCGGGTAGAGCTCGAATGTACTTCTTGATCGTCATGTCGGGCGTCTTCACTTGATCGGGACATATGATGCTGAGCTGCTTGAAGCGAGCAGTCAAGGCAGCGTTGTCACCCTCTTTCTGCTTAATGTGCCAGAACTCATCCTCCAGCTTTTGGCGCTCATGGGGAGGGCAGAACTCTTCGAGCATGATGTTCTTCAACTCGTCCCATGACAGACCATAGGCTGCATCATTTCCGCGCTTGTTCCTTTCAGCCGTCAACCAGTCTAGAGCGCGGGACTGGAAGACGCAGGTAGCGTTCAAAGTGCGGAGATTATCAGGACATCCGATCTGTCACAGGGTAACTTCAATCTAGTCAAACCATTGAAACAAAGCCGTAGGGCCTTCTTTTCCGGTGAACTCCTTCGGTCCGCATGCCTTGAACTATTTTAAGCTGAAAGCAGCTTTGGGAGTCTCAGTTCTGGATTCCCCGGATGATTTGCTCATGTTTTCGTACAGTTCGCTGACGACTTGGGGTACAACCTTTGCCATTTGCTTCGTAATCATGGCAGCAAGCCGTTTGTCTGCTTGCTTTCGGCGAGCATCTCGGGTAGCGCGAGATCCAGATGACGACATTGTCTGCAACAGACATCGCCACAGGACTCAACATAACATAGTCGAATCTCACCTCACTCGTCTAATATTACTAAAGCTCAGGAACACGCATAATCACGTAAGCACATAGGCACATAATCACAGATTCACATAAACACTGAAGCACATAAGCACATAATTCACAGAAGCACATAAACATGTATTCACAAGATGCAGTCAGAATACAGAAACCTACCATTCAAAGTCTGCGAATGTTCGAGAATAGCGATCGCGTATAACATATCGAGTAGTATAGTATAAGCGTATAGTATAGTAAGCAACATAACGTACGGTGGTTCCTTATGGTAGTAGCGATTTGTTAACGTTTTGAGATAGATATGCAAATGCGGGTCGTGCGTGTTGATCAAAGTGAAAGCGAAAGTAGGATGAGTCTCCAAAAAAAATTAAAACACATAAGCAGGTAAATACACATACAAACACATAAAATCAACGAATCATCAGAGTCAACAGTTGCGGGCTCAGAATTGAAACACATAAAAAATCGAGAAATAGGTCGTCTGCGGCTATTAGACATTGACTAACCAAAGTGATTCGACTATTCTCAAGGACTTGTTGCACACATTTGATCTTCAGGACTGTGCTTTTGCCTCGAGTCTTGGGCTCGGCACTCATCCTTTTGGTCATGTCGTGACTTCAAGTCGTTGGAGTCCGTCGAGAATTTGGTGAGAGTTTTGTAAAAAGGCGGAACATGTCGTCAAGGTTAGGGTTTCACCCCTGGCTTAACAACTTTGTTCCCGTTTTTGATAAAATAAAAGAGAATTTTGCGTCAAAGTATGGATTTCACTCCTATTTCAATGCAATTTCCCAAGTTTATAGATAAAAATGTGGGTTGATCGAGCAATTCAGTCGAGAGTTTGCGGTTTTCACACCTAATCTCGACTTAATCGCTTATTCATAATTTGAAATTTCGAGTGCAGTGATAGTGTAGCGTAGAATAGCGAGAAATAGCAAGTAAGCTCATACATAGTCCCTACTGGACATGCACGAGTCGGTATGTGGGTTCCTAACTATAGACTAGGTATCTAAGACATCAACCCGGACTAGGTCGAGTCTTGCCTAATTCCCTATAGTTATGGCTCTGATACCAATTTGTCACACCCCAACCGATGGAGGAAACATCGGGGCGTGGCACTGAGCGAAACAGATTGTCCAGAAGTTTCCATAACAACTATATTTACCAAATATTTAAAGCAACACGTCCCATACCATGTCATAAATGATAATACAATTATTACAGAAAGGATCTAGTCAAATTGTTCTGTTCCGACAACTCAGATTTTTATTACAGACAATTGTTTATTTATTGGTTTCTAGGACTCCGTCCCTAGCCTCAATTTCATCACCAGCACACAAAGCATGTAAACATCCTAAGCACCTGTCACATACGTTAAAGTAAAAGTCAATACACATAGTGTAAAGGTGAGCATACAAGTTTGATAATAGCATATAGAGTTCGAAAGCATTACGCATAACCAGCACGTACACAGTGTAAAATGAGGCATGTTAGTTATCGACATGAACCTATCGATACCAATGACTGCGGGTTGACTGCCCAAGGTAGTTCGCGATACATTCTCACCACTGTGAGCCATGTAGGTAATTGTCCTTAACAACCCCCGAGTGAACGGGTGCTGAGTCCAAACTAATAGTACTATCGTTGCTAAGACAGGTAGACAACATTCCATGTGTAAACATAACAAACAAGCATTCATTAAGTCTCGTATAACATGCTATAACGGTTAGCGTTTATAGTATTGCGTAGTGTGTTCGATGTGATTTTTTGTAAGCAACGTATGTAACACTCAAAAGTGCGTAAAGCAAAAAGGGATCGAGTATACTCACAGCGGTTGATGGATTGAAGGGAGCGCTAGAGAGTAGGATTAGCCTGATCAGAACGATATCGTAACGATAAGTGACGCGTAAAACGGTGCAAAGTACAAGTGAGTCGGACAGCAGTTCGATCGGATGGTAATCCGATCGGACAGCCAGTCGTGCGAGTGGTAGTTCGTTCGGATGGTCGTCCGGTCGGATGACTGTTCGAGTGGATTGTTTCTTCCTTTGAGAAGGATGTGTTTGTGTATGATGGCTTGACTTTTGAAGTTTTCGTTGTAGTATTTTGAAAACATAGAAGTATATCTACCTTTCAGGTCGGTCGATCGGACGGTCGTTCGATCGATCGGACGGCAACCTGATTGGTTGGGCACTTCAGTGAGAACAAGTTCACAGCAGGTTGTCACTCGATCGGACGGTCGTTCGATCGGGTGGCATCCTTTGTGCATTGAACATGTTGAAAATTGTTTAAGTGTTGAAGTTTCGATACATCACATATTCAGATGGTCGGTCGATCGAGTAGTAGCTCGCTCGGACGGCAATCCGTTCGGTGTTCCAAAACTCTTGAGAGTTGATTTGAAAATTAAGGTGGGACCAAGGTGCAAGTCGTTCGGATTGGCTGTTCGATCGGACAGCAGTCCGATCGGACGACACTCCGTCCTGGTCGACCTATTCATCTTACACTTGGTTGTTTTGATTGTTTTTCGTTTTATCGAGATGTGTTGATATCGTGCTAACCAACAGAACCCCGTCCTAAGCTCTAGTGACCCGATTGAACAGGAACCACCCAAGTTCAGTCAGTCCACCGGTTTAGGACGATTGTTCTTGGTTAACCTGAAATCGATAATCTCGTGGATAGAATACGGATCTTGAACCAACACAACCACAAGAATGAGTAGTAAGTCGACACAAGCTCCGATTCTTTCGGTTTTGAGTGCATTGAGTGTAAAAGAGTTGAAAGAAAGTTGGAAAACCATCTTTCAATCCTTTTTATTGTGAATATGTTTAGATCTATGAAAGATCTTTGTTTGTTTATGTGGAAATCGGTTAGATCTAAGTTGTTCTTGGTGGAATGAGGCCAAATCATGAAGTTCCTCAAGAACACATGATGACGTCATCCTAGAACTCATGAATCTTGATGATTTCATGGTTAAAAGTTAAGATTCAAAAGATAGAAAGGTGTAGGAGTGCGTGTAGATTAAGGAAGTACAAGATTTAGGACGAGATCTTACCGGGATTGCGAAAATCAAAGGAAAAACCGAGCAAGAGCACTGTTCGGACGTCAGCTGCCAAAAGTAGAAAGAATGATGATGACAAGGGGTATTTATAGGGTTACCCAAAGTGGAAAGGAATGGAGAGGGGCTGGTCGATCGGTTAGGAAGCTCGATCGAACAGCTTGTCCGATCGGACGACTGTCCGATCGGACGACAGTCCGATCGAACGGCTGGTCGCCTGATCGATCAGTCACTTGGTTCGAGTGTTCGGTGCGACGAGTTTTGCCGTTTCGATTTCGATTGTGAGCGTTCGATGCGAGAGAGTTTCCTAGTCAAATTACTTTTAATCCCAACTACTAGATCAACATACAAGCATCCTTACTTCGTATTCGTTTAGCGTTTGCGATTCGATTGCGATTGAGTTCGATTACGTTTCGATTGATTCCCACACATATCATAAATAAGCATGCACAAGTAACACATAAGGCAGACACACACGTATAACAATAACCAAATGCGTAATTCGAGCTGCGAGTGCGATTACGATAGCTATAAAGCGATAAATAGCGATTACCATGCGATTATTAATAGATACTCCACATAATACAACAAAAGCGATAATAAAATAGATTAATTACAAGTCAAAGAAGTCAAAACAGGATTTGAGTAATGAGAGACAGATCGCAATTAGCAATCTTTTCTTCCTTTGACTTCAATCTTGACTTTGACTTCCGAAACACGGGGTGTTACAAGATGTTTTCTCATATCTCTCTCTCCTTGTTCACCACCGGAAATCTGGTGGTGGTGGTAGGCAGAGATCGGTGATGGTGGTAGTGTGGGGTAGAGGTGGGCGACGGTGTTGGTGGTGGTGGCGTTAGGGTTGGTGGCGGTGGGGGTTTTTTGGTGGTGTGTGGCAGAGGTGGGTGACCGGTGGTTTGTGGGGAGATGAATCTATTTGTTCACTGTTCTATATTTGTTCACTGTTTTGAGATTTACGAATCTATTCCGAGTTTAAGATATTAATTATCTGCACACAGATGTTGAACATTTATGCCGGTGGTCCTGAAGCCGATGGTCCCGACGGCGCCGGCAGTGCCGGTGATCTTTGTTTCATCTCCGGTGGTGCCGGCGAAGGCGGAGGTGACTTTTTCTCACCGATGATGCCCCGGTGAAGTGAGGTTATTAGATGAATTTTGATTTTTGTGGTTGATTTTTCTGATTGTCCCTGTAATGTTCTAGATAGTTGATTGAGTTTAATTGTTTGTTTACTGCAGTGTTCTAGATTCGAAACCTTTCGAGTGGGGGTTGAGTTGGCAGTGATAGAACGAAAAACATTTTTTCGACAATTGATGACGATGGCGTGGCAATGATGGCGGAGGGTAGGTTTTCGAACCTGCAACCCCACATTTTGCAGCCATGATTAGCGGAAACTTTGAGCCAAAACCCGTTTTTTTCTAGACCCACGGATGGTTTTTTTATTCTTGTTGCTTGGTTTTTCGATTTTTTTTCAGTCCATGATGATAAGTTTTCAACTTATCTGAGACAGCTTGGTAAAACCCGTAAAAAGTTTTTTGTTTGACGTAAAAAGCTTTTTTTTTAACCTGTAAATTTTTTTTTTGGCGTAAAACATAAAACGTAAAACGTAAAATTTTTAACGTAAAACGTAAACTTTTACGCGTAAAACATAAAATGTAAAATGTAAAGTTTTTAACGTAAAACGTAAAGTTTTTAACGTAAAACGTAAAATTTTAACGTAAAACGTAAAACTTACTTTTTAATGTAAAACGTAAATGTTTTGGCCTAAAACATAAAACGTAAAACGTAAATTTTTTAACGTAAAACGTAATTTTTTAACGTAAAACGTAAACTTTTACGCGTAAAATGTAAAATGTAAAGTTTTTAATGTAAAACGTAAACTTTTTAACGTAAAAAACGGCGCTTTAAAAAACGACGCCTGAAAAAGCGGGGCGTAAAAACGGGGTGTAAAAAAAACGGTTCTTCAAAACGTTTTTTTTAAACAAATCTTAAAAAAATTATCATAAAAATCTGATTTCAAAAAATTCTTTAACAAAAATATATGTTTTTTTAATAAAAAGTAATTACTGAATAGGACGAAAAAGGCAACTAAAAATAATATATATAAAAAAGACTAAAAAAGCAATTTTACTTAAATACCCTTCAACAATAAAATATTAAAAACATAATAAGACAAAATATTTAATATTAATTTTAACTAGTTTTAATATCATCCATCGATCTTGAAGATCTAATGGCCAGAAAATAGTTCTCGTGGTTTCTTACAACTGGAGGTTGTTTTCATTTTAGCGCTCCCCTATATATATATATATATATAGGGTCAGGTTTTAGAGAAAACGGTAGAAAGTGTGAGAACGGTGAGAATGCTTATGGATCATCCGATCAAAACAATCTATGGACTAGATTGGCGCGGTGGCGTTTTCGTAAATAACATCAATTTTATTACCTGGACGCGCTTCATTAAGGGTAAAAGAGGTAAAAAATCATTTCTCACATAAAACACCGTTGAAATATAAAACGCCAAATAAATACAAAACGCCAATTTTATCACTACGTACTTTTTTCTGTGTTTTTATTTAAGCTCCCAGGCAACAAAAATGCCACAAAATGTGAAACGCCATAATATATAACGCCAAGCCTTAGATCCGGATAAATGTTAATTACATTTTTTGTTATAAAAATAATATCCCGCCTAAACTACGCGCCAAAAAAATCCTATAAATAGAAACGTCTAACCACATTCCGTTTATCACACGAAAAAAACACACAAAAAACACAGTGGTTCATAAAAAAAATACAACTCAATGTAAAACGCCAAAAAATACAACGATGGCAAATATCTTTTCTTTTATACTCAGTAATGTTCTGCATGAAGCTTCGCTGAATGATTTGTTACGTGAGTGTAGTAAGATTTTGCTGCATGAGATGGACAAAATTTTAAAAAGATGGACTGATAACACCCATATGTCATTCTGTCATCTTTGTTCTTGAAGAAGATTTGTATGATTAGAAGAAACCTATCCCAGTGTAAATCCTACTTTGGCCTCGATGATTATAATAAAGACGGCGGGCATATAACATCCACCCACAAAGGGTCGATCTATGTCTCCAACATCCACAAAGACACTTCAACACATGAACAAAGAAAATGAACCACGCCAAACCCAAAACGCCATTTATTTGTGACAGTTCTTGTAGTTTCAAAAGAAAAAAGAGACTGATGACACTGAAGATTTAGATCATAAATTGCTTCTATTTGTTTTTTTTTAATTTTCTTTATCTGTTGTTATTTTGTAATTTCAGTTAATAAACAACAAAAGTACATTATTACTGTAATGAAAAATTTAATAAAACGCCAAAACGAGCAAATGCTTGTAAAACACCATCATGCCATAAAAACGCCCCCAAAAAACTACCAAACTATATTAAAATTACTTTGAACAAGTACTATTATAAAAAAAAGCGTAAAACAATGTGCAAAGAAAATAAAACAAAAAAGTCCCATCGTTATCTAAACGTCATTGGAAAACAAAACGCCATAATTACAGCCGTCAAGATTAGACTGTTACACCATAAAAACAGTTGAGTCTGAAAACAAAACATGGTAACTGCAAAAACAGTAAAATGAAACGACGGAAAACCTAATTACTAACATTTATTATATTGAAAGCAAAATACTTGGGGAATTGAATTTATTTTTCTTTTTCAAAACGCCATAATTACCTGTCATGCGCGGGGAAAAAAAATCAATATAAAAGAAGACCATGAGAACACAAGCTCAAACACGCCAAAGACATTGACTAAAAACGCCACATATTGTCCAAAACGCCAAAAACTTTAAAAATAGCTAAGGTTATTGCATGGAGGTTTGAAAGGAAAGAGAAACGATTCATCATAAAGTTCTCTGATAGGAGAAGGGTGAAGGTAAGGACAATCAAAGCCATGCTTGGTATGAATGAAGGGGTTCAGAGGGATATCCTGGCCCTTGGGGTCCAATGGCCAACGATTGTGAAAGAACCCGAACTGTAATAAAAAGACTGAAGAGAAAATTTCCGGCAGAAGATGATGAAGATGATGATGATATTGACGATACTCCTCTACCAAAACTTACCAGTTGGGTGATGCATGATGAAGAATGAACGCTTGAAGTGACTTATAAAAACGGGGTGCAATATTCATTGCCAATTGAGGAAATGTTGAAGACAGGGTTGCTATCTATTGTTGAACAACTCTGTGATTTAGCACCTTCGAACGATCCAAAATCCAAGGATGCAGTGATATTCAAGAATATGTTGCAGCAAAGAAGAGACGAGCTAATGTCGTTATACGCCAATCTAAAATTTGATGATGATGAATCTGAAGAAAGTGATGAACAAAGTGATGGGTACATCTCTGATGTAATCCTACCCACAGAAGACTATTAATTTACTTTGATTTCGTATTATTGTAATTTTATAAAATATTAATCTATGGTAATCAATTATCAACAAAAGACCCAGAACGCCAAAAAAAATGACATGGAAAAAGCCATAACGCCAAAAAAATTAATTATGTGACACAAAAATAATTAATTCAACGAGAAGAAATCTGAGAAAAACAGTAAAACGCCAAGTAATTAATGATTCTAGATAACGCCAAAATTATCTTGCACGCAAAAAATGAAGCAGCATGTCAAACGCGAAAATCGGGAAAGGAGAAGAATACTAAAAAGACAAAAAACCCCCTCAGACCCTGATCATGTCCTGCGCCACGTGTTGGGCCAGGATGCGTTCTCACCGTTCTCACACTTTTGGGAGTTTTCTCCTAATCCCGTTTCTCTCTCTCTCTCTCCCTCTCTCTCTCTATATATATATGGGGTCAGGATTTAGAGGAAACGCTGAAAAGTGTGTGAACGGTGAGAACGCTTATGGGTCGTCTGATCAAAACAATCCATGGACTAGATTGCACGGTGGCGTTTTCATAAATAACATCAATTTTATTATGTGGGACGCGCTTCATTAAGGGTAAAATGGTCTTTTACCGCTCATATTCAAAACGCCATCAAATGATAAAACGTCATTAAAAAACGCCATAAAAAACAAAACGCCAAATTTAGTGATAAAACGCGTTGGATATTACAGAAAGATGAAACAACACAATAACTGAATTTCAGTTATTAACATTTATTGGAAGAAATTCCCTCCTAAATTACGCGCCAAAAACATCATTATATAAACGAGGTAAAACATAGCTTCCATAATTGTGACAACCTGAACTTTCAAGACTAGCTTTACTTTATTCCATGATCGTTTAACTGGTATTATTATGTTTCATCCGTTAGTATACTTTGTAAGTTTGTGCATGCTATGTAAACTGGCTTGGTTAGATATTACGGAAATAAGATCACAAAGAAAATTATTGACATAATTATGATGGTCAACCTAGTTTCAATGTGGATAATGATTACTGCATTTATGTAATGATTAGGGTGTGTGAAAGGGATTATGTGGTGATGGGATTGGTTCAAATGATTGTTAATCATGATGAATGTTATTACTGTGCGATTTGAATTCATATACTAGGGAATTGCTTTTATTTTTGTGAAGAGATTGACATGCACAACTGCCCAAATTCGTAACTGATGAGAACGAAATTAGTGGGGGGTTAATCACATGAATTATGATGGGATTTGACTGGGACAATTGCTCAAAGGAAAGTGCTACTCGCACAATTCCCAAGTCGCACAATTACATAGGTGTGAGTCGCAAAATTCATGAATCTGCATGCTCTTGGGTTTTGTAACGCATAACAATAACTCGTCTAATCGCACAAATTAACTCGGGTCGCACATCTGAGATCCAGCGCACAAAAGTATTGAGTCGCACACCAGGTGTAGGATCGCACAATTCAGTTGGGCTCGTGAAGTCTGTTGGGCCGCACACGAGTTAGTGGGCCGTGGACATAAATGAATCGCACATCCGGGTGAGCATCGCACAAACCCAAAGTCGCACATTCGGAGTCAATCGCACACTTTGGATGGGCCGTCCTTGGGTGGACTGCACACTAAACATTGGGCCACACACATAGAATAATGGTTGACACACTTTCAACGGATCCTGCGTTGGGCCGCATATTTGAACATGTATACTGTTAGACTTTAAACGTGCCTGTATGTGTTGATTATTATGTTACATGCTTGTGTGCAACTTACTAGTATACGTGCACTGCTACATGATTTACATGTATACGAAGCCCATACACTTGCTATGTGACTTTACAATAAACGTTATGGATCAATGGGTTGCATGAATAACAATTACGACTTGTGTAAGGGTATGTGTTTTACATGTATGCTACTTATGTAACGTGTACTAAGGATACGTGATATACGTGATATATGTGAATATTAAACTGACTACCTTTGGTAACCACGGTAGGGTATGGTTGACCAACTTGGAACGGGTAACTTAACATACCGAGCAATCTAAGGTGAGTTCACTCCTCTTGAGCATGCGTCCCGGTGGGTGGGACAATCAATCGGGTATTCCTGAGAGGAATAAGTCTTTTCTGGGTAAAAACTGGGATGTTTGATAATACACTCATTTCCTATCACCTTAAGTCCCATCTTCTACCGAATAGTTACCTGAGAGGTAACGGGGTATTAGTTGATAGCGCTATTAGGCTTGGCAACCTCACACCGTACCTGAGAGGACGGGCGTGAACTAATGACCTTAATCATGACCAATGCTTTGATAGGGGGCATTGGGGACGGGCAAAACAATCTGACGCCATCTTGTACGGTATCGAGTTGTTATCAACATTGTTTTTGGAATTGTTATTAAACTGGATTAAACACTTGGCAACTAAACGTTTTTACAAAAACCGTGAAATCGCCAGCGTTATGCTGATACACTTGTTTGCATGCTCGCAGGTTATAGATAATTGGATGTAGAACTTGTTGTCTGGGATGTTGGAGTGGTCATGGGTCGAGATACTTGGAAACAAAAGATTAGACTAAACGGTTACATACACTTAGGCTGTGAACTGATTAAACCTTGTATTATGCTTCTGCTGAATACGTTGAATTTGTAAATATTATTTTGATATACTTTACTTAATGAATGAAAGCTTTTATCTAAAATCTTGTATGAGTTCAATGTGATTGGTGGCTAGATCCTGGTACGTCACGCGCCTCGCGGGGGTTTCCGCTTGGGGTATTTTTGGGGGTGTGACAGTTTGGTATCAGAGCCACTGGTTATAGTGAACTTGATTTTGAAACGTTTTTATAAAACCAAACTATAACCGAACAAGTTCTGAATATGACCATGACACTCAGCTCCAGATTGCATGGTTCGTCTCTCGTTTACTTATTGCACAGCGTAACTAGTGAACACCTACATTAGATATTGCATGTGATTGCACACTTAGCACTACAAAATATGAATTCATGTGATAATTGCCTATGTTATGTGATTGGTAGTGTAGCATTTCCCCTAGACGTTCGTGACCCATGTTTTGTGATGTCCTTTGTCTTGCTACTCGAGTCTGAGGAACCATTTTACACGAGTTAGGAGGAACTGAGACGAGCATGCAAATCACATTGTTATTGTGGGTGCACACATAATAATAATGTGGGGTGCATGTGAGTCCCAGCGAGGCTTGACACGTGTGAAAGGGGTTCCAATCCAATATTCGATCTAATGAGAAACACAATGATCTATAGGAGTCATAGCGATGATTGCCTCCTATTCGAACGTAATCTTTTCGCTTCCCTCTGAATCTTTACAAAACTCGATGCTATCGAGTGTTACCTGAACACTCATCTAAACGTCTAGCGAACCATTTAAGAATGATTAGTTGCTAGTGCGAATTTCTCTGAGTTGGATGTCGGAGTGTCAAATGGTTGGTCTATAACTCTCCCACTTTTCTCGTTTACTTGAACCCAACGGATTGACGCCTTAGATCCCGAAGTATGATCACTTCTGTGCCTTCTAGCAACATACCGTGTATCACCCAATCGACTTGCAAGACCGATGGACAAGAGGACGAGCGTAGTACCTTACCGACCTTAGTATTAAGACGAACTTGAATACCGGCAACAAAAAGCAGTGGATTGACTTCAATCGAGTCCCTAACCCTAGTAAGCAACCTTTGGGAGCCGAACAACATGAATCACTCAGGGCTTAACCACTAACAATCGACCGGAGTATGGGATGTGTAATTTCTAGCGCCATGAGTAGTACCCTAGGACGTGTCAATAAAGGCAGGAAGGTGGATCCAATTGGCAAAAGATTGCTGAGGTTTGTTTGTAAAGCAACAAAATTAGAGGCAATGGCCACGGTGACCACAAGGTACTCGTAAGCATAACCTTCAGTACGGAACGGAGGAGACTTCGACGATAACGACGACGGTGGAAATGGTGCTTGTGGTGGAGTATTTACGAATGGCGTGGGTGACGCAAGGTACGATGCCAGCATAGTGACTTATACGTTAGTGGTTAACCTTTTCTTCCCTGTTTTGTTTAACTCCGATACTCCTCGAAACCAAACATGTTGTAGAATCAGCCGATAGCAAGTCAACTAAAGCCTCACATGTTCATTAGGGTGCAAACTCGAACTTGTGGGTCAAGTGTTCGACGTCGACCTTCTTTCCGTTACCCTTGATAGTTTTGGTGTAGTAGTTAGTGTGGACTGGTTAACCAGATATCGTGTTGATATAATTTGTAAGGAGAAAAATGTTGTGTGTCCCTCTTCCTAGTGGAGAATCATTCCCGGTTCTAGGCGCGTCAGGGTGGTGCAAAGGTTGGCGTCATTTCAGCTATGAAAGCCCAGAAGTGTCTACGGAGGGATTATCCCACTATTTCAGCACTCGTTACTGATGCTAAGGCTGGGGAAAATAGGATCGAGGATCCACCAATTGTTCGTGGTTTTCCCCGATGTGCTACCCGAAGGATTTTCAGGTTTACTTCCATAACCGTTAGGTGGAATCTCAGTTTGATCTCATGCCAGGTAAAACCCTGATTACTCGTTGATGTGTGTCGGTGTGAATATATATTTATGTATATTTTAAGCCCTTTTTAACACTTTATTCAAGTTTTAATTTTATAAAACACGATATTTTACTAACACTAAACACACATATGGGCAAATGCATCCATCGTGAGCGTAGTATAGCGTTGGTAATATACCGAGGTCGTCCAAGGACACAAGAGGTTTTAGTACCGGTTTATCCTCAACGTCTAATCAAATCAAAAGTTTAGGAAAAATTTTAAACATGAAAATAAAAACTAAAAATGCTGAAAATAAATAAAATAAAAATAAAACAGATAGACAAGATGAATCACTTGGATCCGACTCGCCTTTAGTGTAACCTTTGATGATTTCCGCACTTTTCCATTTTTTAAGATATTATCTTAGTTATAGTAGCTGGCCCCTCTTTTGAAGGTGACGTTACCCTCAACCCAGTAGTTTGAGTTAGCAAGGATACAATCATAAAGGGTCGGATTATTGAAAGATAATTAATTAAGTTATTAATGCGTAATGTGGTAGGCCCCTCTTTTGAAGGTGACGTTACCCTCGGCTAAGTGGTTTGAGTCAGCAGGGATACAATCCCAAGTAGTCGGGTTAATGTATTAATAGTAGTTTACATATGAGGGGATCAAACCATTCGCACCCCCGCCATCCATTACCAGTGGGTATTGAAGGAGGTCCTAGTAAGCTTGACCCAGGTCCTTGCAGGATCTATACACTGAAAGGCAAGAACCTTACCAAACAATTCCCTTAACCCCCGACCAGGTAGCCAACATTTCTCTATATAGACCGTAGAGATATGAATGGTGTAAATCTTTTATTTTATATAGACAGTAAAATAACGCCAAGACACCACGGACAAATGATAAGGAAGTTTCACCATCAACATAAGAAACTAGTTATTAAAGTCATTAATACAAAACCAAATAAAAAGTGCGAAAAGATTAAAAAAAAAATATTACACTAAATGCTTGTCTTCACCAAGTGATGTAAGACACTTAGGCAAACATGGCCTTTGATTGTCAAGAACTCTTACTATCAATCTTGGATCTCGAGACTACTACACACACTCTATGATGGATGATGGATGGTGGTGGTGGATGTGGGTTGTAGTGGTGGTGGAGTGTGGGTGAAGTGTGAGAGAGGTGGTTTGCCAAGGGATGCCTTTGAAGTGAACTAAGCACCTCTACTTATAGCCTGCACAGAAGCCCGGACACGGCCCCGTGTCCATTGGGCATGGCCTCATGTCCATACACTTTCTCTTTCTTCATTAATTGCAATTTGTCTGCATTAGCTCCACACGCCCCCGTGTCTGTTGGGCACGGCCCCGTGTGCAGAAGCGTATCTGTACTATCAAGATTTGCTTGGATTCTGCGAATCTTAGCGTTGACCACGGCCGTGTTAAGCTGGGCATGCCCCCGTGTCGGGGATAAAAGCTTCTATAGCTTTGTCCTTTTTGCAGACACCTGGCCACGCCCCCGTGTCCGCTGGGCACAAGGCCGTGGTCAGCCTTTTGTTCACTTGTTTTTGCTTGGGAAGATGTTGTCGAGGGGTCGGGCATACCACGTTTATTCCTTTTCTTATAATTATGTTAGATTTTGCTGCATATTTGCTTCTTTTGTTCATTTACGCTCATTTAATCCTGAAAATACAAAAGGAAGACAAAAGCACACTTTTTCCAACATTAGTACTAAAAAAGGGTTAGTTTTATGCCTCAATTGATGTAATTTATGTTGCATTTTACACACATCAAATACCCCAACACTTGAATCTTTGCTTGTCCTCAAGCAAAACTCTTTGTAATGTGGCTTACATTCCCAAATGGAATAGGTAGAAGAGAAGTTTTGGGCTTCTCTTGAGTGTCGGGAATCCAAGATCTTTATTAGGCTTTTATTTTTATGTTATTTACAATCCTATTCGTTACGATTTATTTAGAACGTTTCATAAGAGAAATTACTTATTTGGGCATAACATGCCTCTTTAAAATTCCATTTATATACAAGTTCACATACCTCACGGGAGATCATTCAACACTCGGCTGAAGATGTATTTTGTGAAACACTCGAGACCGGCATGGAACTTACTTCTACCATATGCTTGCCAAGCAATCAATCCTCCTCCTTATTAACTATACACCTTTGTAAATATTAAGAGGACTTGGGGAAATGTTAGGCTTGGGTTAAAGGTAGGTGGTTTTGGGTTAGTGGTTAGTAGAAAAGGCAAAAAGGCGTAAAAAGCGTCGGTCGTCGTAAAACTTTTTTATTTGTTTTTGTGACTTTTATTCAAACGAAGAATTTTCAAACAAAGTTTCTTTTGAGTAACTTGTTTATTTATTGCTATACTTCAATTATTTTTTTTATTTTTTTATTATTTTTTTATAAAGAATGTCACATGAAAACCGAGGTTTTTACTAAAATAAAGGGTTAAAAATAAAAAATAAAAGTTTTGGTGGGTAAAGGGTGTTTGTTTTATGGGTTTAGAAACGAAAAGGTTTAGGCTCAAAGGGGTTAACTAGGGGGATTTTGGGTAGGTGGTAAAAAAATAAAAAATAATGGTGTTGAAAAGAAAAAGGGGTTAGTCTTAATGCCTACATCATTTACTTACTTGGGTTTAAGTTGGTAAGGACCGGGAATGTATCGTCATGGCAAGTTCTAGAGTCGTAAGAAACCAAGCGGCTATTCACACAAGAAACGAAAAATGAGCATTTAGTTTAAAGATGTGTATTTGTATGCTCAATGAAGGCTCAAAACTCACTTTTTGTGGGAATGAGTTTTTAATGTGATCAAGTATATATAATCAAATTTTAATTAGATTTGTCATGCAGTTTCATAATTTTCTTATGTTGGTTCTTTTTATCACGACGCTATCGGTTGTAAATTTGTAAAAATATAACCTTTTTAGAACTTGTTATTCCCAAATTAAACCAAGACAAGTAAAAAAATGAAAAGTTTTTGAAAAAATTTGGGGTGATTAGCGGTTCCAATAGAGTTTTGTGTAAGGCTTGTTATTAGGACTTGCAAAATTCAAGGCTTTAGCATCCCCCCCACACTTAAATTACACATTGTCCTCAATGTGTCCCAAAAATAAGTTTTTAGGTTGATTAAATTACACATTGTCCTCAATGTGTCGGGGATAAAAAAAAAGGTTTTGTTGTTACTGGGCATCTAGACACGGCCCCGTGCTGGATGAGCACGGCTCCGTGGTCAGATTGCCAGTAATGAAAACTTACAGAAGGTGGACACGGGGGCGTGTCCGGTGAACACGACCCCGTGTTAGGCAGAATTTAAACAAACAGCAGGTACTGGGCGGTGGACACGGGGGCGTGCCGGCTGGGCACGGCCCCATGTGGACAATCTGCAATCTCCGAAAATAGGTTTTTGTTTTCCGTTTTGGTTTCCAGGCTTATGTAGCACTAATAGTTAGTGCTCCAAGCCTCGTAGGTACCTGTTTTACTGATAAATACCACACCAAACAAAATAACCAACATCCTACTTAACCATAAGTTCACCATTCACATCACAAACTAAAAAAAATGCAGGAAATTAAAAGTGTTGAGAAAAGTAAATTGTTCAACAATGGCACGCAGGCCATGAAATTGTTTGTGACAGATAAAGGGTTAACCTGTTACGACCTCCAACCGTGTAATACCACCTCCAACTCCTCCAGCTCAATCCATGTCCTCGTCCTCGTCATCATCCCCTCCTTGGGCCGCCATGTACTCCTGGATGTTGTTGATATCATCCTACATGCCGGAGATGTTTCTTTCTATAACTCTGACCCGGGCGTACGTGTTGCTTGCCATATTGTTGGTGTTCCAGGTGCACATGAGATTTTCCTACAATAAATCATGTAAACTTTGGAAGTTAGGAAAACCACCTCCTTGAGAGGATGATTGGCCCAGATTACCCTAATGCTGGTAGTGGTACTGGGAGGAGGACGTATATGTGGAGCGTGAAGGACGAGAGCTTCTTGAGGGTTCCACACATGCCCTTGAACTGTCTGAAATCTAACCGTCCCATCATCTGCTTCGTTAATTAAGCTCATGGAGCGACATATGACAAGGTCCACTTTTCCCGACCATGGGCCCTTTTGAAAGGACCTTGGCATCCTTTGCACAAACTGTTTGAAGAGGTGGTAGTTCCACCCTCCAAAAAGGATAGGAGTCGGGGAAGTGGCAAGCTGGTTCAAGTTCATGTTGCGAAGTAGCAGGTATGGAACATCGAGGTTGATACGGTTGTGAATGCAATGGAGGACTAGCAGGTTACGCAACCCTACAACACCACCATTGTCATGTCCCTGGCAAAGGGAGTAGCTGAGGACCCTGTGGATGTAGCGGTAGAGAGGGTCCCTTAACAGTGTGCTCTTGGTTCGGCTTGGGTTATAGTGTCCCTCCCCAATCTGAGCCCATGCAGCTTGGCGTTGATATTCTGGAAGTTCGCAGAGACCACCAGTGTTCTCTTCCTCTCCAGCATCCTCTTCCGAATAGAACTCGACAATTGCCCCAAATTGTGCCATTGAGATTGAGTACATAACCCCTGCACAACGGAATTCTACCCTCTCATTGTCAAACGGCTCTGCTATTGTCTTGAAGGCAAACGTACTGTAAAATTCCATGTTATACTCGTGCACGGAGTGAAGCCGAGTGCAAAGAGCTGCTTGTAGTGGACCAGTAACAAGGTTGTTGAAGTGGTCGATTTGGCCTACTTCTTCTAGAGTATCCAAGCAAACTTGTCGGGGATTTTCTTCGGGCCTAGTCTTGAGCACCTCATACCGTGCTTGAGCAGCATACTCATTCGGGTTGAACTTAGTAAACTTTTTGGCCATCTGAAAGGAAACACCAAACAATTAGCACGAAACAGTAAAATTTTCGAAGAAAACTGAAAACAGTCAGCTGAACACGACCCCGTGTTCAGTGGTCACGCCCCATGTTCACCAAAAATTAGCTGAACACGCCCCCGTGCTCGCTGAGCACGAGCCCATGCTCAGGCGTCTGTTTCCCAAAAATCCCATTTTTCGACCCGGTCCCGAAAACTTGAAAATTTTTGGTCCAGTAGGGGCGGTTTTCCCCGAAAATGAAACCCAAAGTGTCGTTTTTCCCAAAACAAATTGTTTACCCCTTCAATTTCATCTTTTTCGGTTAAAAAACAAGGGTTTGAGATTTTTGTGAGAAATCGGCCAAATCTACAAACAATTCAAGTTGATTTACTTCCTATAACATGCATCTACACTAATGCTAACAGATCTAAGCAAAAATTTGAGGTTTGATTCGGTTCAAGTTGAAGAACCCTAGATTTTCCCCCAAATTTTTGATGTTACACTACATGCAAGTGATTAAACTAACTAATTATGATGATAGAATCATACCTTGATGTTGTTAGAAGTCGGGGGAACGTTAAAATCTGCAGAAAATTTCGCCGGAACCAGAGAGTTCTTGGGGAAACGGGGCGTGTTGAAATGAGAAAATGAAAGAAAAAGGGGTTTTATCCCCGACAGTTGTGCGAACACGGCCCCGTGTCCACTGGACACGGCCCCGTGGGCGGGTAATTTTTAATATATATATATATATATATATATTTAAGTGCACGTGTGAATGCCCTATTTCCCGAAGCTTGGTTTTAGAAATCTTACCGATTTAGATGCTTTCCCGATGTTCGTAACTTACAAGATATGATGTTGATGCTCAAACCTTCGTTTCATTCTTCGGCCGCTTGTAGCGAGATTTCTTCCTCGTCATCCTCAATAAATCCTTGATAAAGCTTTAGCCGTTGGCCATTGACTTTGAATGGAATTCCATTCCGAGATTTAATCTCAATTGCACCGTGTGGAAAAATGTGGGTGATGGAAAAAGGTCCCGACCACCTAGACTTTAATTTGCCAGGAAATAATCGAAGTTGGGAATTAAACAATACAACTTGATCTCCTACCCGAAATTCATTTGGTTTAATGTGTTTATCATGCAAATTTTTCGTTCTTTCCTTATAAATTTTGGAGTTAGAGTATGCGTGATTCTTAATTCGACTAATTCATTTAATTGACAATATCGATTTTTACCGGCAATTTCTAAGTCTAAGTTTACGTTTTTAATTGCCTAGTAGGCTTTGTGTGCTATTTCTACCGGCAAATGACAACTTTTTCCATAGACAAGCTTATATGGGGTTGTACCTATTGTTGTTTTATACGCTGTTCGAAAAGCCCATAAAGCATCGTCTAATTTATCGTCCCATTCTTTTTTATTTAACCCTACGGTTTTTTCAAGTATTCTTTTTAAACCTCGATTAGTCACTTCGGCTTGTCCGTTTGTTTGAGGGTGATAAGCTGTTGAGACCCGGTGATAGACCCCATACCTTGTTAAAAAAAATTTCAAGTTGATGGTTGCAAAAATGGGTACCTCTATCACTTATTAATGCTTTTGGAGTTCCAAAACGAGAGAATAAGTGTTTCAGAAATCTTACCACAACCCTTCCATCGTTTGTTGGAAGTGCCTCAGCCTCGGCCCATTTATACAAGTAATCTACCGCCACAAGTATATATTTATTTCCTTTTGACGGTGGGAAGGGTCCCATAAAGTCAAGTCCCCACAGTCCCACACATCGAAAATTTCACAAACAAGAATGCCATTTTGTGGCATTTCGTTTTTGGAAAAAATATTACCTGTTCTTTGGCAAGCGTCACATGTCTTGATAAGACTTTGGGCGTCTTTGTAAATGGTTGGCCAATAAAATCCTGAATCAAATACCTTTCGTGCGGTGCTAGCAGCACCATGATGTCCTCCGTATGGACCTTCATGACAATGGCAGAGAATTCTTCTTGCTTCACTACCATGTACACATCGACGGACAAGTTGGTCGGCACACATTTTGAAAAGATAAGGATCTTCCCAAAAATAATGCTTTACTTCAGCAAAGAATTTTTTTCTTTGATGATGTGGCCATCCTTTGGCGACTGTACCGCTAGCTAAGTAGTTAGCATAGTCAGCGTACCATGGTTGTTCTCGGTATTCCACAATTTCTAGGGATTCCATTGGGAATTATTCATTGATTTGCTCATCCCTAGTTTCCTCCAAAGCTGGGTCCTCTAAGCGGGAAAGATGATCGGCAGCGGTGTTTTCTGCTCCTCTTTTGTCTTTTATTTCAATGTCGAATTCTTGGAGGAGTAAAATCCACCGAATTAAATGTGGTTTAGCATCCTGTTTCTTAAAGAGATATCGAATGGCTGCATGGTTAGTATAAACTATCGTTTTAGAAAGAACAAGATAAGAACGAAATTTATCAAAAGCAAATACTACAGCTAGTAATTCTTTTTCTGTTGTTTTGTAATTTTCTTATGCATCATTAAGTGTTTTACTAGCGTAATATATTGGGTGAAAATGCTTGTCTTTTCTTTATCCCAAGACAGCTCCAACTGCAAGGTCACTTGCTTCACACATGATTTCGAAGGGTAATTTCCAATCAGGCGCTATCATGATAGGTGCATTGACTAGCATTTCTTTAAGTGTTAAAAATGCTTGGTTGCAATCCTTGTCAAAGATGAAAGGGGCATCTTTTTCAAGTAATTTAGTTAGAAGTCTTGAGATTTTTGAAAAGTCTTTGATAAATCGTCTATAAAATCCAGCATGCCCAAGGAAACTTCTGATAGCTCTAACAGAGGATGGGAGTGGTAATCGAGAAATAGTGTCTATATTTGCTCGATCAACCTCCATTCCTTCGCTTGAGATTTTGTGACCGAGTACTATTCCCTCCGTTACCATGAAATGGCGTTTTTCACAATTAAGGGCGAGGTTAGTTTCCTCACATCGGGATAGAATTCGTTCAAGGTTATCGAGGCATTGGTCGTATGAATCTCCAAAGATAGAAAAGTCGTCCATAAAGACCTCCATTTTTTTTCTATCATGTCATGGAAGATGGCCACCATGCAACGTTGATAGGTGCGGGGGCATTACATAGACCAAAAGGCATGCGTCAAGAAGCAAAAGTTCCGTAGGGACATGTAAATGCTATCTTTTCTTGGTCTTCGGGTGCTATCGGTATTTGAAAGTAACCTGAAAAACCATCTAAAAAACAATAAAATTTGTGACCGGATAATCTTTTTAACATTTGATCAATAAAAGGTAAAGGAAAGTGGTCTTTCCTTGTTGCTTCATTTAATCGATGATAGTCTATACATACTCTCCATCCTGTGACGGTTCTTGTTGGTATTAATTCATTTTTCTCGTTAGTTATTACCGTCATACCTCCTTTCTTAGGCACTACTTGGACGGGACTTACCTAAGGACTATCGGAGATTGGGTTAATGAGTCCGGCGTCAAGTAATTTAATGACTTCGTTTTTAACCACTTCTTAGACATTTGGATTTACTCTACGTTGTGGTTGTATTACCGATTTATAGTCATCATTCATTAAAATTTTGTGCGTGCACATGGAAGGACTTATTCCTTTAATATCTACAAGCTTCCAAGCGATCGCGTTTTTGTGCTTTTTCAAAAGTGTGATTAATTTTTCTTTTTCTAAGCTAGTTAATTTTGACGAAATAATTACAGGTGATTTACCGTCTTTGTCGAGAAAAGCATATTCCAAAGCTTTTGGAAGTTCTTTGAGCTCAAGAGGTGGGTCTTTAGGAGACTCCTTATTTGGTTGCTCATTTCGATCAAGAACCACAAATGTTTGTTCTATGGCGACCTCTTCTTCAACAAAGTGGTCAATTTCTTCTCTTGTATTGGGTGGTTCATATTCATCTTCAATTAGGGGGTCATTATTGCCGAATGGATATTTCATTGAACGCTCAAGATCGACACTTTTTTTTAATGCCCCTAATTGAATGGGTAGATTGTTATACTTCCAATTTTTCAAAGCTTCGTGGGTCTTTACAAAAGGTCGTCCCAACACTAACAGAGCGTCATCAAGGATGACGAAGTCGGTTGGGATTACCATTTGATTGGATTGGACCAACAAATCCTCAACTATCCCTATTGATTTTATTGTTTTCCGATTAGATAGAAAAATGGGTATTTGAAGTGGAGAAAAATCATCAATACTTAATTTTTCGAAAATGTAGTTTGGCATTATATTAACACAAAGATCTTTATGAATTGTAATATTACTAATAAAGGAATTTTGAAAAAAAACATGGAACCGGTGTAATGTTAATTTCAAATAGATCTTATTTTATTAGCGTAGTTTGATCATTTGTTAATTTAATGCTTACCGTTTCGTCAATTTTAGTGTTAGTGTTTAACTCTTTTATAAACTTTGCATGAGTGGGTACTAAACAATGATTTTCGAAAGAAGGTGGCAAGAGATTAATTTCTTTGAAATTAGACTCTTCTTGAACTTTAACGTTGTCGGACTCACCTTTTTCGTTGTTTAACTCGTAGGTTGGCTTTTCACTTACTTGGTCTTCCATTTTTACCTTTTCAACTATCTCTTCTTTATTACAAGTTAATTCTTCCCTTGCGCGGGATTCTTTTATATAGCGCTCGATAGTTTTAAGCTGTTCTTTTATCTTTTCGGCTACGGGTGAAATAGTTGGTGGTTCGTCAAATTGAGTTGAATAAGTATCCTCAAAGCTTGAATTCGGAAGTTCGATCCTTCGTTCCTCATAATACTCATATGAGGTAAATGGTTCACACCATTGTTCCTCATCGTAAGTATATGATGGATAAGGGTCGTAACTTTGTTGTTCATAGTACTCATATGAGGTGGGTTGTTCACGCCATGGTTCCTCATAGTAAGTATATGAAGATTGAGGCTCGTATCTTGGTTCCTCAAAGTATGAGTATGAAGGCTCATACCTTGGTTCATCAAAATATGAGGGAGAAGGTTCATACCTTGGGTTTTCATAGGATGTATATGAAGTTGATGGCTCGTACCTGGGCTCCTCATAGTAGTTGTATGAAGGGGATGGTTCAAAGAGGTCACAATATTGTATCGAATGAGGGTTACCACAAATGGTGCAATAGTCTTTCCTATCATCATCCTCCTCATAGTGGTAGCTGTAATCTCCTGAGTATTGATCCATAAGAATCACTCAGCAGACCACAACAGAGTCTCGGGACCAAAAAACAAAAATAAAAACAGAAACAGAGGCTGGACACGGCCCTGTGTTCAGTGAGCACGACCCCGTGTTCAGGTTCTGTATCTGGGAGTTTTTTAAAAAAAATGTAACTGATTTTGTGCAGCACGGGGGCGTGTTCAGCGAACACGACCCTGTGTTCAGACTCTGTATCTGAGAGTTTTGTAAAAATCATGCAGCACGGGGGCATGTTCAGACTCTGTGTCGGTGTGAATATATTTTTATGTATATTTTAAGCCCTTTTTAACACTTTAGTCAAGTTTTAAATTTATAAAACACGATATTTTACTAACACTAAACACACATATGGGCAAGTGCATCCATCGTGAGCGTAGTATAGCGTTGGTAAGATACCAAGGTCGTCCAAGGACACAAGACCTTTTAGTACCGGTTTATCCTCAACATCTAATCAAATCAAAAGTTTAGGAACAAATTTAAACATGAAAATAAAAACTAAAAATGCTGAAGAATAAATAAAATAAAATTAAAACAGATAGACAAGATGAATTACTTGGATCCGACTCGCCTTTAGTGTAACCTTTGATGATTTCCGCACTTTTCCACTTTTTAAGAGATTATCTTAGTTATAGTAGTAGGCCCCTCTTTTGAAGGTGACGTTACCCTCAACCCAGTAGTTTGAGTCAGCAAGGATACAATCCTAAAGGGTCGGATTATTGAAAGATAATTAATTAAGTTATTAATGCGTAATGTGGTAGGGCCCCTATTTTAAAGGTGACGTTACCCTCGGCTAAGTGGTTTGAGTCAGCAGGGATACAATCCCAAGTAGCCGGGTTAATGTATTAATAGTAGTTTACATATGAGGGGATCAAGCCATTCGCACCCCCGCCATCCAATACCAGTGGGTATTGAAGGAGGTCCTAGTAAGCTTGACCCAGGTCCTTGCAGGATCTATACACTGAACAAGGCAAGAACCTTACCAAACCATTCCCTTAACCCCCGACCAGGTAGCCAACATATCTCTATATAGACCGTAGAGATATGAATGGTGTAAATCTTTTATTTTATATAGACAGTAAAATAACGCCAAGACACCATGGACAAATGATAAGGAAGTTTCACCTTCAACATAAGAAACTAGTTATTAAAGTAATTAATACAAAACCAAATAAAAAGTGCGAAAAGATTAAAAATCTAAAGTATTACACTAAATGCTTGTCTTCACCAAGTGATGTAAGAGACTTAGGCAAACATGGCCTTTGATTGTCAAGAACTCTTACTATCAATCTTGGATCCCGAGACTACTACACACACTCTATGATGGATGATGGATGATGGTGGTGGATGTGGGTTGTAGTAGTGGTGGAGTGTGGGTGAAGTGTGAGAGAGGTGGTTTGCCAAGGGATGCCTTTGAAGTGAAACATGCACCTCTATTTATAGCCTGCACAGAAGCCCGGACACGGCACCGTGTCCATTGGGCACGTCCCCGTGTCCATCCACTTTATCTTTCTTCATTAATTGCAATTTGTCTGCATTAGCTCCACACGCCCCCGTGTCCACTGGGCACGGCCCCGTGTGCAGAAGCGTATCTGTAGTATCAATATTTGCTTGGATTCTACGAATCTTAGCGTTGACCATGGCCGTGTTGAGGTGGGCACTCCCCTGTGTTGGGGATAGAAGCTTCTATAGCTTTGTCCTTTCTGCAGACACCTGGCCACGCCCCAGTGTCCGCTGGGCACGGGGCCTTGGTCAGCCTTCTGTTCACTTGGTTTTGCTTGGGAAGATGTTGTCGAGGGGTCGG
Source organism: Helianthus tuberosus (assembly GCA_030545235.1). NCBI lineage: Eukaryota > Viridiplantae > Streptophyta > Magnoliopsida > Asterales > Asteraceae > Helianthus > Helianthus tuberosus. The sequence continues at coordinate 157,728,795 of CM060450.1, read as the reverse complement.
GCATGCCACGTTTATTCCTTTTCTTGTAATTATGTTAGATTTTGCTGCATATTTGCTCCTTTTGTTCATTTACGCTCATTTAATCCTGAAAATACAAAAGGAAGACAAAAGCACACTTTTTCCAACATTAGTACTTAAAAGGGTTAGTTTTATGCCTCAATTGATGTAATTTATATGTTGCATTTTACACACATCACTCGTACTCCCTACCGTCTTGCACCAGGAGGGTTGCAAGAACTGTCTAATCAACTTCAGGAACTGTTGGACAAGAGTTTTGTCGGATCTAGTTTTTCGACTTGGGGAGCCCCAGTTCTATCTGTGAAAAAGGAAGACAGGCCTTTTCGTATGTGTACTGATTATCGAGAACTCAACACGGTGACTGTCAAGAACCATTAGCCTCGACCAAGTATCGACAATCTGTTAACCAGTTGCAAGGGTCAAGCTTCTATTCGAGGGTTGACTAACGAATGGGCTATCATAGGATGGAAGTCCAAGAGGAGGACGCTCCTAAAACGGCATTCCAAACGCAGTACGTCCATTTCGATTTTCTGTTCATGTCATTCGAGTTATCCAACACACCAGCAGCCTTATGGATCACATGAATGGTATATGTAAACCTCATCTCGCCAAATTCGTCAACCGTGTTTAATGATGACGTTTTGAATCATTTCCCAGAGAAAGGAACACCAAGAGCGGCACTTGTGTCTTATCTTAGAGCTCTTGGGAGAGGAGCAACTCCACGTGAAGTATTTCCAAGTGTGATTTCTGGATTCGAGAAGTACACTTTCTTGGTCACATAGTCAACAAATTTGGGAATACATGCGGAACCCTCTAAGATCCTTTCTATTAGAAATTGTTCGGCACCAAAGAGTCCGTCGGGGGTACGGCAATTTCTTGGTCTCACTAAGTACCGTCACAGATTCATCAAGGGATTATCGAAGATTGCGCAGCTTTTATCACTTTAACACAGTGGGGTGCTGTGTATCCATGAAGGGCAAAACAGGAAAACGTCTTTTTTAGCTTCGAAACCAAACTCTATAATGCATTGAGTATTATCCTTACCCAATGGTATAGAAGATTTGGTAGCGCACCGCGTTGTTTCGATTCAGGGTCTCGTTTGCGTGCTGATGCGATGCGAGAAAGTGATAGCTTACGTTTCACAACAGTTGTAGTTTTACAAGAAGAATTGCGCGACTCACAACCCGGGGTGGAAACCATGGTCTTTGGAGTTCATATCTGGAGGCATTACTTGTACGGTACCAAATGCACTGATTTGACCGATCACAAGGGCCTTCAGCATATCTTTGATCAGAAGGAGTTAAACACGCAACGGCGTCGCTGGATGGAACTCTTGAACGATTGCGACTGTGAAACCTAAACATGCACGAGCTTTTAAGCTCGCCATCGACTCTAGCCTACCTGATCAAATTCGTTCTGCCCAAACCGAAACATTGAATGAAGAGAACCTTCAAGCTGAATCCATGCGGGGCATGGGGAAGCAACTACTGGCGAAATCGGACAGCATTCGTTACTTTATGGAGCGAATGTGGGTCCCACTTTACGGCAACCTTAAGGAATTTATATTCGGCGAAGCACACAAGTCTCGACGTTCTACCCGTCTGGGTTTTGATAGGATGTATTGGGGATCTAAAGACTTTGTACTGTTGACCAGGCATGAAGGCCCACCCAACAATATATGAGAACGATGTGTGACTTGTGTGAAAGTCAAGGTAGAATATCAGAAACCTTCTGGTTTGTGTCAGCAACCAGAAGCACCCATGTGGAGATGGGAACAGACTGCCATGGATTTTTGTCACGGGTCTACCTAAAACTTGAAATGGAACGATATCACCTGGGTGATCGTTGATTGTCTCACGTAACCAGTACAGTTTCTTGCAATCAAGGAAACTGATGAGTCTTCGCAGTTTGTGAATATTTCTCTGAGATAGGCGGTTTCTAGACACGGGGTGCCAACTTCTATTACCACTGATTGTGATCTGCGTTTATACCCAATTTGTGGCAGGCAGCACACAAATCTTGCGGCTCATGTCTAGACCTGAGCATTGTTTATCACCCTCAAACAGATGGTTAAAGCGAACGAACCATCCGGACACATGAAGACATGCTGCGTGCATGTGTGATTGACCTTGGTAAAAGTTGGGAAAGACGTTCACCTTGATAGAGTTTTCCTTCTATAACAGTTGCCATTCCAATACTCAGGCAACTCCGTTCAAGGCATTGTATGTACGCCAATGTCGATCTCTTTGTTGGGCTGTGGTGGGTGACGACCAAATCACAGGTCCAGAACTTGTACCTAAAACTCCTGAGAAGATTGTTTAGATCGGAAATCGTATGGCGGCAGCTCGTGACCGTCGGAAAAGTTGGTAATCGTAAGAAATCCTTAGAATTCGCAGTAGGCAATCGTTTGTGCTGAAAGTTTCACCCTGGAGGGGTGTGGTGCGCTTTGGGCAGCGCGGCAAGCTTAATCAACGTTACGTGGGGCCGTTCAAAATCCTGGAACGAATCAGTAAAGTGGCGTACAAACTTGGGTTACCTGAGGAATGGGGTAATGTTTACGCTGTTGATTCATGTCTCAAATCTTAAGGAGTGTTTGCCCGACGAAACACCTGCAGTCTCCTTGCAAGAACAATAGATCGATGATAAGTTGCAGTTGTTGAGGAACCTATTGAAATCGTGGACCAGGGGGTTAAGAACTATAAGCTCAGTCGAATACCTTTGGGAGTTCGTTGGAACTCAAGACATGGACCAGAGTTCACGTGGGAACGCGAGGACCCGATAAAGCTCGGGTACCCTAATCTGTTTGAAACTATTGATTTGAATCCTGATGCAACTGGCGAATTTCGGGACGAAATTCCCTTCAAGTTGGGGATGATGTGGCACCCGAGGAAATCCACAGTCATCCTAGTCTGTCACTTCACTTTCATGAGACTGCTTATCAAATTTCGGGACGAAATTTCTTTCAAGTTGGGGATGATGTGACAACCTGAACTTTCAAGACTAGCTTTACTTTATTCCATGATCGTTTAACTGGTATTATTATGTTTCATCCGTTAGTATACTTTGTAAGTTTGTGCACGCTATGTAAACTGGCTTGGTTAGATATTACATAAACAAGATCACTAAGGAAACTAGTCGCATACTTGTGTTGAATCGTACACTTGGTACATGGGCCAAACATCTCCTCTACGATTATTAGATTGTTCTTGGTCTAGTCCCCTGTGCCCAAAACGGAACCTAAGCGGGCCTGGCCTACTTACTTGAAAACATATACACACAAGAGTGTATGTGACTCTCTCATTATCTCACAAGAATGCATGGAAGCAAAACTCTAACACTCCTCCTTGGAGTGACGGCAGCCTTCCCATCGAAGCCCTCCCATCTTCGAAACGTTATCCCTCGCATCCTTGCATTCGGTTAGTATTATAACCTGTTAGTTATGATTTCTTGATTGATTACTTATGTTGTGTTCGTGGTTATCAGATTTAGAAGCATGTGTTGTTATTATATGCGTGTGAGAGAAGAATCAGGATCTAGAGTGTTGTTCATGAACGACTTGTATGATGATTTACTGATTGTGTTAATGAATTCTGATTATGTGTGGTTTGACGGTTTCGAGTGGCGTGATGTTCACAACTATGATTTCGTGATAGGCATGAACATAATTTAGGGTGTTAATACCCGTTACTGATAATTGAATAACAAGGATTGAGTTATGAGTTAGGGTTGTATAACAAAGAAAATTATTGACATAATTATGATGGTCAACCTAGTTTGAATGTGGATAATGATTACTGAATTTACGTAATGATTAGGGTTGTAACTGATGAGAACGGAATTAGTGGGGGGTTAATAACGGGAATTATGAGGGGGTATAACTGGGTTAATTGCACAAAGGAAAGTGCTACTCGCACAATTCCCAGGTCGCACAATTACATAGGTGTGAGTCGCATAATTCATGAATCTGCATGCTCTTGGGTTTTGTAACGCACAACAATAACTCATCTAATCGCACAAATTAACTTGGGTCGCACATCTGAGATCTAGTCGCACAAAAGTATTGAGTCGCATACCAGGTGTAGGATCGCACAATTCAGTTGGGCTCGTGAAGTCTGTTGGGCCGCACACGAGTTAGTGGGCCGCGGACATAAATGAATCACGCATCTGGGTGAGCATCGCACAAACCCGGAGTCGCACATTCGGAGTCAATCGCACACTTCGGATGGGCCGTCTTTGGGTGGACTGTACACTAAACATTGGGCCACACACATAGAATAATGGATCGCACACTTTCAACGGATCCTGCGTTGGGCCGCATATTTGAACATGTACACTGTTAGACTTTAAACGTGCCTGTATATGTTGATTATTATGTTACATGCATGTGTGCAACTTGCTAGTATACGTGCACTGCTACGTGATTTACTTGTATACGAAGCCCATATACTTGCTATGTGACTTTACAATAAACGTTATGGATCAATGGGTTGCATGAATAACAATTACGACTTGTGTAAGGGTATGTGTTTTACCTGTATGCTACTTATGTAACGTGTACTAAGGATATGTGATATATGTGAATATTAAACTGACTACCTTTGGTAACCACGGTAGGGTATGGTTGACCAACTTGGAACGGGTAACTTAACATACCGAGCAATCTAAGGTGAGTTCACTCTTCTTGAGCATGCGTCCCGGTGGGTGGGACAATCAATCGGGTATTCCTGAGAGGAATAAGTCTTTTCTGGGTAAAAACTGGGATGTTGGATAATACACTCATTTCCTATCACCGTAAGTCCCATCTTCTACCGAATAGTTACTTGAGAGGTAACGGGGTATTAGTTGATAGCGCTATTAGGCTTGGCAACCTCACACCGTACCTGAGAGGAAGGGCATGAACTAATAACCTTAATCATGACCAATGCTTTGATAGGGGGCATTGGGGACGTGCAAAACAATCTGACGCCATCTTGTATGGTATCGAGTTATTATCAACATTGTTTTCAGAATTGTTATTAAACTGGATTAAACACTTGGCAACTAAATGTTTTTACAAAAACTGTGAACTCGCCAGCGTTATGCTGATACACCTGTTTGCATGCTCGCAGGTTATAGATAATTGGATGTAGAACTTGCTGTCTGGGATGTTGGAGTGGTCATGGGTCGAGATACTTCGAAACACAAGATTAGACTAAACGGTTACATACACTTGGGCTGTGAACTGATTAAGCCTTGTATTATGCTTCCGCTGAATACGTTGAATTTGTAAATATTATTTTGATATACTTTACTTAATGAATGAAAGCTTTTATCTAAAATCTTGTAGAAGTTCAATGTGATTGGTGGCTAGATCCTGGTACGTCACGCGTCTCGCGGGGGTTTCCACTTGGGGTATTTTTTGGGGTGTGACAATAATCACTTCAATCTATCCAATTCTGCAAAAAAACATCTTTAACCAAAAACGCCAAAAATGGCAACAATTGTTTCGTGGAGATACACTCTGGGAATCAGGCGATACGTCCTCCGTTTTGACAACAGAAGGAGGGTGTATGTTAAGACGGTCAGTGCAATTCTGAAGATGGAAGAAGAGATACAGAGGGCAATCTTATCCATTGGCATCGCTCTAGACAACGAATGCCATGAAACATATATGCTTATGAAAGCATTAACCAGGAAATTTGGACCAATCAAAGCAGTTGTGAAGCCGGACCCTATCATGACATCATGGCGTTTTGATGATGAAACAGACATGGTGACCATTACATGCGACAACGGAGAGCAGCAAGTTTACTGGCTAGAAAATATCAGCGTCTTGGTTTCATTGAAGAATTGGATAACGCCACTTGTACCAACACAGAAATAGACTCAAAATTGGAGTTAATGCAAGACATGTTCAAGTGGAGGCTTCAGAATCTTCATGAACAAGAAGCTGATGAAGGTGAAGGTGATGACATGGATGAAGATCCAGATGAAGAGTCCGAGGAGGAAGAAGATGACGCAAGTGATGGTTAATTTTCAGATAGAGTACCTTCTGACGAAGGCTTTTAATTTTTTTGCTCTTTTTTTTGTTCTATGTAATCTTTTTTTTAAGATAATTAAATGATATATTTCTCTCTTTATTAGCAAAACGCCAAAAAATACTAAAAATTGTTATTCCTTACAAAACGCCAAAAATAACAAAAAATATTTTTACTGCTTAATATTTTATTTACACCGTTATTTTATTTTGTCATCTTGTTCTGCATAACGCCATTTAAAAAACCGCCAAACTTAGAATATGGGACGTCTATCACCTGTAAAACTGATCAACACAGAAAATACAAAAACAGTAACTGAAAAGACAATTACTTTATTACTATCATTTATTATAATAAAAAATCTCGCTTAAACTACGCGCCAAAAAACTCCTATAAGAGAGGGGTCTATACACAATGAAATTGATCCCACCCAGAAAACACAAACGTCTTATCCTCTAGAAACCACTCACTTTAAAACGCCAAAAAAATGTTAGTTAAAAAAACCACAGATGGCAAAGCTTTCACTGAAATGGATTCTTCTTCTGAGGGAGTTATCTCAATTGCCACACCCCCAAAATACCACATGCGGTAACCCCCCTCTAGGCGTGTGACGTACCAGGATCCAAGCCACCAATCACATTGAACTACGCATAATATTTAAATAAAACATTCCATTCATTTCAAAATATAAATCCAAATCATAAGTTAAACCAAAGTAGATATTCAGCGGAAGCATAATGTAAACTGTAAATCAAATTTTTCAAAACATGTGTTCATAATCAACGAAGCAAGTATCCAAGAGTCTCGACCCATGACCACTCCAGCACTCCCAGATAGCAAGTCCATATCAAGAATCTAACGACCTGCAAGCATGCAGACAAGTGTGTCAGACGACGCTGGCGAGTTCAAAGTTTTGTTAACGCGTTTAGTTACCAGATATGAGTATAAAACAGTTCAATGATTTGATTTGATGTTGTTATTAACTCGATTACCGCAGATGGCAGCTAGATTTATTTGCCCAACCCCAATGTCTCTATCAAAACATTGGTCAAGTGGTTAAGGTAATTAGTTCACGCCCGTCTTCCCCGGTACGGTGTGAGGGTGCCAAACCTAATAGCGCTATCAACTAATAACCTCGTTGCCTCCCCGGCAACTAATCGGTAGATGTAAGGGGTCTTATCGATAGAAATGAGTGTAATAACCAACATCCCAATAACCTGACATTCCTCCCCGGAACGTTACCCGATATCCCTCCCTGAGATGCATGCTTGGAAAAAGAGCAGTGAACTCACCTTGGTTTGCTCGGTATGATTAATTACTTGCTCACACTTAAACAGTCACAGCCTATGGTATTCATGTTTACGTAATTAGTTTTCATTCGCATGGTTCACGTATAATTCACAAACATGGTGTGCATTTGAACATCTTAACAGTTATTCAAGTTCATACAACTCCACAATTCTCATGTATGTTTCACAACGGTGTTAACAGTCACATGTACTACTCATGTATGTATCTTAACAGTCAATGTTCATTTCATTTTCAGACAGTAATAGAGTTTCGTCACAAAGAACCATTCATATCATTCAAGTTCCAACAACAGTCCGACCTATCTCCTGGACGGCGAAACTTCAACCGATGAAACACTGAGATGTTTCGTCGATACCATGGGTGACGAATCTCTAGATGTTTCGTCGATGTGAGGGGTGGCGAAACACCAGGTGTTTTGTCGACTACTCTTAACAGTTTCATCATTTCATTAAACCCTAATATTCACAGTTTCCTTATCGCAGATTACAATTCAATCAGTTTCTGGTTTTGCCATGCAAACACATCATGTTTTTACTCTCGATTAGTCTACCAACAACATCATTAATCATCATAACATTATCACTCATCATTCATCATAACAGTTAGCATGAATCATTATTGTAACCCTAATAGTTCATCAACTAGGTACAACGCCAGAATCACAAACAAGCATAATCTAACAATGACCATAGAAACGCATCATTCCTAATCTCGTAATCGTGGATCAAAACAGCCGATCAATCAAAGAAACATCATGCACAAGATTCACTATATCACAATACTACATGCCAAGATTACTCTATCGATCGGACCAAGACACTAACCGTGGTATCGGAAAGATAAGTTTGATTCACGGGTGTTAGTACATTTATGTCCATCGCCTCCGTCAATCTAAACCGTAGCTGATTCGGAAGAAATTAACAGCTTTTATTTTAATATGTGGTAAAAGGCAAGGTGGCAATTCTGTAAATAATGAGTTCTCTCATTATATCCCTTAGCCTATAAATAGAGGAGTTAGTGTTAGAGATTAAGACTTTTTGCTCATTTGTGATCTTAGAGCTTTGTGCTTAGAGAGAGAAAATCTAGAGAGAGAAAGTTCTTAAACGTGATTTTTGGCACTTTGTACACGTCATATTATTCTATAAAATCACGGTTATAGTACGTTCTCGTGTGTTCGATCACGTTCGTGTACGGATTCCGCACGTCACACGTTCGTTACGCAATCGTTCGGTGTCAAAACCGATCCTACAAGTGGTATCAGAGCAGGAGATCGATTGCACTGATCAAACACATAGATTCGTACAGGATTTCATCGATTTCAGATCCGAATTTCATCTATTTCTTCATCTTTTTCACATTTTTCACGTTTTCAACTGAAAATCGTCAAATTGAACGGGTTTTTACGGTCGAAAATTCATGATTTTTGGATATGTCGTGCGAAAACATCTGATCTATAACCCTACAAAGCCTCAAATCCTAATTCAAATCCGTTTAGGAGAAATCTAAGATTTTCGGTCCGAAATTGAACCAGTTCGTTTCAAGTATTTCCAGTTTATTTGAATCACCATATCAGTTCATACGAATTGAAGTCAGTTCGTGTGAGAGATTAGTTCAGTTCGTTTTTATCATCCAGTTCGTCTGAAAGGTCATACGTAGTGACCAGTTTCGCGTGTGAGAGACCAGTTTCGTGTGGGAGTTATGTCCGTCTGAAAAGATCAATCCGTTTGAAAGGTTTAATTCGTCTGAAAAGACCAGTCCGTTTGAATCAGAACTCCAGTCCGTCTAAATTCCAGATCGTCTCAGTTTGCATGTTGGACAAGTTGAATAATAAATAAGTATCGGCAGTTGTGATAATCTTCAACTGATACCACATGTGAACATTAATTGATATAGACAGTCGGTCCAATTAATCAATATTGGTAATCGGGGTTTGTTTTATCCAAGACGTTAATTGACTATAAAAATAATTGATATTAGTTTGTATGTGGGGTTTGAAGTCCAATACAATTGAAAGGTCCAATCATCAATTGAGAATCTAAAGGTCTTAAAAGTTGTCGGCAAAAGTGGTGTTCTTGGTCCAATTAGATTGTTTTGAATTTGTAAATTGTCGGCCCAATTAATGTTGTTATGTTTGACTGTTGTCACATATTAAAGATGTCGGCTATGTTATAAGGGAGGTCCAATCAAAATCAAAACTATCTTCAAATCTGTCTACATTCAAAGGGCCCAATCAGATTAGAAAAGGTTTGCGGCCCAATCAGTAATTGTGTAAGATCAAGTTTGTCCGGCCAATAAGAGTAATATCAAGATAATATTGATCAAGCCCATTCATTTAGTGATTTCACCCGAACAACATTGGAACGAATACGCATATCTTTGACACGAGTCTTAGATTGATTTCACAAAAACACTTTTACGTATTCAGTTTGTTTAAATTGATCGTTTGTTTGTTTGTTTGCAGGTGATTCCGAGGTAATTCAAGGATATAAAATCATGGAAAAAGAAATTCCTATCAAAGACACCAGAACTGAAGAACAAAAATACCAAGCAAGAAAGCAGAGAGCAGAATACAAGATGATCAGATTATCTAAGGTGTTCAATGAAGCCAAGAGAGCAAAGAGATGGGATGCTAATAGAGAATGTTACCTTGATCCTCAAGGAAACATTGCTATTGATGCGAAAACTCTTAGTATTGAAGCTTTCATTGAGGAATTCAAAGCAGAAGAAGATGCCAGACAGAGATTATGGTAGGGAGATGGAGAAGAGAAAGATAAAAAGAAAGATGAAACTTCAAAATGTGAAGTAGTGTGCTTGAAATGTGAAAAATCTGAAGCAGACAATGTTAAACTCTTGAAGGATGTAGAGAGTTTGACATTGGAAATCAAAAATTTAAAAGAAAATGAAAAAGAATTTCAAAATAAAATAACAGGTTTTGAAAATGAAAAATTGAAAAAGATTTTCAAAGTAAAGTAAAGATTTTAGAAGATGAAAATCTGTTATTTTTAAAAATAATCTTGAAAAACAGATGGAAATAAATTCTCATCTTGAGAAAATTGTTCAACTTGTAAAAGGAGTTGAATTTGCTAAGAATAAAATTAAAGAGTTAGAGACGAAATTGAAAAGTTTTGAGACTATGTCATCAATACCGGATCTTGTATGTCCAAAACCGATCAATTCAGTTCCAATAAGTGACAATGTCACAAATTTTGACAAAGTCAAAATTGAAGATTGTGATGATAAATCTGATGATGAGAAAGAAAAAGAAGAAAAAAGAAAAATATTTTTGCAACTAAAAGAAAAATTTAAAGATATTGTTTTACAGTCTACTGAAATAGGTGAATGCTCAAAGTAGAAACCTGTTAAGAAGAATGTAGAACAAAAACAAAATGATAAAAACTCAGAAAATGTTCAAAACAAAAATAAAAGCTCATCAGTTCGATCATCCAATCATTTTGAAAAACCACAAAAAGTTAAAAACCAAAACTCACAAAAAGTTGGTAATAAGTGGTGCAGGTTTGACCACAGTGCTCAAAAGCCAAATCCATCTTATAGGAGAAGATGGGAAGAAGATTCTTCAAAGCAAAATCATTACAATGATAGAAAACAGAGAAATGATGATTACCACAAGGCAAATCAATACTATGATCTAAGTGTGTGGTATGAAAGTGAGGAAAGGTATGATAACAGAGTGTGTTACACATGTGGTTATCAGGGACACATTGCTGTTAACTGCCAAACTCAAAGATTTGATTCAAGAAGATGCTTTGAATGTAATATCAAAGGTCACATTGCAAGAGATTGCCCAATGAGATCAAATGGAGGATCGAGGGCTGAATCTCATAGAATGGTGAAGGAAACAGTCAAAATTGAAGAAAAGCCCAAAGAACAGAAAGTGAAATTATCACAAGGGCAGAAAGATAGACTGAGAAAGAAAGCGATAAAGTATCTAGAAAAGATTTTGTCTTCGGAGAAAAGAAAGAAAGAAAGAAAGAAAGTATTTAGAAAAGATTTTGTCCTCGGATACAACCGGAAAATCAGATAACAGTTTTGATAAATCGTTTTGCTTTCAAAAGAATGATCAGTCAAGTAAAACGAATTCATCAGATACAAATCTGAGGACAAAAGGGAAGATAAAGAAAGAAAAATTAACTAATCAAACCGATGAACAATTAAAGAAAGTTAATTTTTCAGATGAAGCTCATATAAAAGTTTTTAAATATCAAAAGGATGGTGAAAAGGTTTGTACGTCACAGGTTGATAAGTTTGGAAAGCTTAAATTTTGTAAATTTTGGGTTCCAATAAAAGATGGTGATGAATTTGTTTCTGCGAAAACAAAAGAGTCATCTTCTGGCGATGAATTTGTTTCTTCAGAAGCAAAAGAGCCATGTTTTGGCGATGAATCTGACTTGTCAAAGTCAGAAGAGCTATGTTTTGGCGATGAATCTGACTTGTCAAAGTCAGAAGAGCCATGTGTTGGCAATGATTCTGATTCCGTAAAATCAGAGGAGCCACAAATTGAGGTAAAAACTGTCAAACCCAAGGCTGGTCAGGCTTGGGTAAATCTGTTTAAATGAAAATTCTGACTTGCTGGAGCTTCCAGGTTGGTAAGAGTGGAGCAGGTATCGGCATTTTTCTTAAGAAATTCACAGGTTGGTAACTATGATATTTCGATTTACAAGTGGTTAATCAAGGACATTAAGTTGTACTTGATTTCCTACAAGTGTTTGTGTTGATAGAATCTTAAACTGTTAAATTTTTAAAAGTGGTTAAAGGAGAACAAAGTGATGAAGTAATCCCCTAACCTACAAGTGGTTTGTTAATTCAACAAAACTAATTTTCTGGAAAACCATTTCAATTAAAACAAACTTAAGTGTTTTGAAATCATAATGGGAAAATAGTTTGTTGTCAGGGGGAGTTCTGATTGTTTATGCTAAGTGAATGGCGAATTGAAGCGATTTGATATCAGTTTGTCACTTTCCTTGTATAGTTTGTTTTCAAATTTTCTCAGAAAATCAAAATTGAAATATATTTTGATTTTAGGGGGAGAAAAATTTTTAAAAATTTTGAAAATTTGAAAATGCCAAAAACAATGAAAAAGCAAAAATGAGTTTTGTTGTGAATAAGAGGAAATGATAGTAAATCAGTGGACTGTCACAGCATGCTAAAGATATGTAAAGTCAAAATGTGATAAACGGTCTCACTAAAGATGTGACGATAGGCTCAGCTAGACTAGTAGATTTGCGATAACGATACAAACATAAAGAAAAAGCCTAAGTCTGGTGGGAAACACGGTCAAAAGCATAGTACTTAGTTTTGTCCTTCTTGACTGTGTACCTACTCAGTAATCGCTGAATGCTAAAAGAGCATAAAAACTGGTTAAGTCTGTGAACTTTCACAACTTGCTGAAAAAATCACTGTGATTGTGCATTTTATTTTGCAAAGATTTAAACTTGTTTTATTTCTTTATTTTTTTTAAGCATTGGACATCCTCTGCGTTTACGTGAGTATCGACCTGGATGTTAGTGCCTAAACGTTCTGCTTTATTTTTCTTGGTGTTTCGTTTAAGCTTTGGATCACCTCTGCGTATACGGAAGTATCGACCTGGTGGTTAAAGCCTAAACAACTTCAACTTGTTTTATTTTTCTTATTTTGTTTAAACATTGGACTTTCTCTGCGTATAGAAAGATTGACCTGATTGTTAATGTTTAAACATTCTGCTTTGTTTTTGCACATATCACAGTTGATGAAAGTTTAAAGGCATTACATGAGTTAGTGTATTGCATGATGAGGGGATATGCTGAGATCGTGGGGTCCATAAGAATTTAGTGCAAAATTAATATACCTTAACGTATCGGTAAGCATTTCGAAAGTTTTTAGATTGAGTTTAAGTGGACAACAATATCGTCAATCAATGTGAATCGTTTAGAGCTTAAAATGATTAAAGCTTAACGGTGCTAGTGATTTGTCTCATAAACTGATATGATCCTCTTACACAAACTCACAAAAAAATGTTATTTGTTTATATTTCTTTACTGTATTTCATTCAAAAACAAAAATCCAAAAAGATTTTTAGTGTGTTTTAGCATAATTTTTTTGAAAAAGCCAAAAAGATTTTTGACAACTGATGTTGGAGAGCTGATTTTCAAAATTCCAAGTGCTAAACTTGATGAACTAGAGGATTGGGAGAATTTGTTTGAAATGTGAAATAATGTTTGAAATGTTTAATTGGTTCATTAATTTGAATCAAAATTTTGAAAAATTACAAATTCAAAGAAGCTTTTAAATGTCAAAATTGTTTATCTTACAAAGGGAGGAGAGTTGTGCAGGTTAAAGACAGGTTTCTGATCCTGTTTCTACGAAAAGCCAGGACATGTTTCAGATCCTGTGGAAGCAGCAAAGCTAGATTCCCATAACTTTGCAAGAACAAAGTTTGAGCCAGAATTCTATTCAAGACTGCGATCCCAGCTTGTTGAAAGGGGGAGTCTGAAGACGTAAAATTCAGAAATAGGTTCTGAATCAACACTCAAGGGGAAATTTGCTTGAAAGGGGGAGTTTAATTGTTAAGAGTTCAGTTTCTGGAATTGAAACTGCGTTCAAGATAAAAGCTGCTGTTGTTGATGATCAAAAGAGAGAGAGAAAGATAAGTCGCTACGAGTTTGACTACGGATTGACTACGGCAATATCCAAGGGGGAGTCTGTTAGTACATTTATGTCTATCGCCTCCGTCAATCTAAACCGTAGTTGATTCAGAAGAAATTAACAGCTTTTATTTTAATATGTGGTAAAAGGCAAGGTGGCAATTCTGTAAATAATGAGTTCTCTCATTATATCCCTTAGCCTATAAATAGAGGAGTTAGTGTTAGAGATTAATACTTTTTGCTCATTTGTGATCTTAGAGCTTTGTGCTTAGAGAGAGAAAGTCTAGAGAGAGAAAGTTCTTAAACGTGATTTTCGGCACTTTGTACACGTCATATTATTCTATAAAATCACGGTTATAGTACGTTCTCGTGTGTTAGATCACGTTCGTGTACGGATTCCGCACGTCACACGTTCGTTACGCAATCGTTCGGTGTCAAAACCGATACCACTTGTTGGATCGAGTAACGACTTAAACGAGTCTTCAGAAGAGCTCTAAACTAATCCAAAGGCGGAATACGATGAATTAGAGTTTGTATCAGCTTGATATTCACTGTTAATCGTCTCTTGTATTGATTTTAACAAGTTTACATACCTGGAGACAATTTGGCAAAGCTTCGCTATCGAAATCAAAATTGTTACAAATGAAAAATACAAGTCACCTATTTATACTAAAGTCCAGTTCGTTTGAACATGCCACTTCGTTTGAACTTGTCACTTCGTTTGAACTGTCCACTTCGTTTGAACTGTCCACTTCGTTTGAACTGGCTTGTTCACCTTTGTTTCCTGTTTATCTCGAACTGCGTGACTTGTTTCATCTTTTCTATTACACAACTCGATAAAAGACGTAGTTGACAGACATTTAGTACACCAACAACGGGTAAAATAGACTTCACAAGAGGAGAGAACTTCCGTCGAACTCCCAAGAGTGGTTTAGGGTTTGCTAAAAGTGTTTCGTAACTCAAGAGTATGTATGTATAGTCGAACAATCAGCTGGGCCTCATCTGGGCTGAAGGCCCATGCGGCGAAACACTCCCCGGCGAAACACCCATGTTTCGTCGACCAGGGTTATGGCAAAACTCCATGTTTCGTCGAGTACAGTTGGTTGTTGCACTAATGTTTCGTCATGCATAGTTTTAATTTGCAAGAGTTTACTAGTTTATAATAGGTTTATATTAATTAACCAATCCATAATGCAACACACACTCAAATGAATTTCAAAGATAGAGTTTGTAACAAGTGACGTGTCAAAGGGAAGACCTTGAAAACTTGGGTTGTCACATCAATAATATTTTGCTAAATGAGATGGACAAATATTCAAGAAAAAGAGACTGATGACAGTAATATGCCATCATGTGAGCTTTGTTCTTGATGAATATCAGCATGGAATAAAGGGATCAACACAAGTGTAAAATGCTATTTTGGACTCCATTATTATAAATAGCATCAAGCAAGAGTTGATCTTCAATGACATACCACCAAACAAGAATATCACACCGAAACACAGGATGCCACTAAGCAGCTTCTTCTGAAAAAGACGGGGTTTATGTAGGAAAGTTTGCATCTAGCTAAAGCAATCAGAAAAGGTTCAAAACGCCAAAACAAATTCAAGAAGATAGAGGCTGATGACAGTGAAGATTCAGAAGAGAAATTAGATTACCATTTTTTTTTTCATTTTATATTGTTTTGATAACAAGTTATATGTTGTTTTGTTATCTAATTCTCTATAAATAAAATACATTAATATATAAACGCCAAAAACTTCAAACACCAAAACGTTAGCAGTATGAAAACTGGGAGAACGGGTGCTGGCAAAACACCTTGTAAAATGTATTAAACGCCAAAAAATCCACTAAACGCCAAAAAAAAATTGGTCTTATTGTAATCTTATGCAAATATTAATGACTCGTAGTGAATTATTATACAAAACAACACAAAACGCCAAAAAAATTGACCAGAAAACGGCATAACGCCAAAAAATTATCTATGTGACACAAAAACAATTAATTTAACGCCAAAAAGTTTAATAAATACAATTAACGCCAAAAAAAACTTAGACGCCAGAAAATATTATACCGCGTTGGGAAAATAAAAGAAGACTGAAAAGACAAAAAAAACCCCTCCGCCCTTCTCTACGTCGCGTGACACGTGTTGGGTCAGGATGCATTCTCACACTTTTGAGCGTTTTCTCTTGATCCCGTTTGTGTGTATATATATATATATAGGATTAGGTTCATTTGTGAACAACTTCTTGAGAGTGAACTAAGTGAACTAATCTTGGCTCTTGATCATTTTTTAGATTAAAAGGGTAAGATTGACATTAGCCAAATATATTTAATTAAAATCCCTTAATTTTCTCATCTCTTAACTCTCTCTCTCTCTCTCTCTCTCTCATTTTTAATTATTTCTCTATTATTTTAATTATAAGAGATTAAAGGGCTAATGTTTTTTTAATAAACTCTTATATTCTTTTTAAAATTAAATATCAAGCCTAATTAAATTATGTTTTTTAACATACGTGTATACAAAACTTATACACTTGTGTATTATTATATCATGTTCCCACATGTCGGTATAAACCAGATTTATACACCTGTGTATTATTCAAGTACATATGTGTATACAGGTTCGTATATACCATAAGTATACACCTGTGTATTATTCAAGTACATAGTGTATATAGGTGGGTATATACCAGACTTATACACTTGTGTATTATTACATATTGTTTCCACTATGCATATTTTCATCAAACATTGATTTAATACATATATGTATAGAGAATGTAATTAAATATTTTTAATTGTGTTCTAGATGAAACAATATTTGATAATGTTTGTATTTTTTTATTTTATCAAATATTAAGTTAGGTAATTTGTGAGAAAAAAAGTAGAAAATGTAATTAAATATTAATTGGAAATTGAAATCGGGAGAGAGAAAAAATCAATTAATTAAATAAATAGAGAAAAATACAATTATACCCTTGTTTTTATTAAAATACATGTAAGTTACAAAACATAATTACAATCTTGCCACTAAAGAAAAAATCTAGATCTACAAAATTAATGGTCAAGATAAGTTCATTTTGTTCACAAATACATCATTGTTCACTCATAAACTCTACCCTATATATATATATATATATATATATATATATATATATATATATATATATATATATATATATCTAAAAATATGTGTAAAAAATTGTTATCTATATTAATATATAAAGCATTTCTTATGTATAAAATGGTAAATTGCTATCAAATTCTAAGGTGACATACGAAAGGTCAAGTTAAAATTCCTAACTTTTTGCTATTTTCTTTCATTCATCCTGTTTTCCTTTCATCATGATATTTAGTTTAATAAATCTATACTATATATTAGATTCAGGGGCGCAGCATAGTGGGGGCAGGAGGGGGCGGCCGACACCCCGAACTTTTCGCTCAGTATTGGAAAGTATGTAGTTTTCGTATAGAAATTTTTGGGTATATACGTTTTCGACCCCCCGGTTTTATAGAAATTTTTTAGTACATACATTTTCGACCCCCTGGTCGGAAATCTCAAGATTCGCCACTGATTAGATTATTTATAAATAATAAAAAATAAGCTTATGGATAATAAACTCATCACATTCATCAAGAACATATATTAAAAAAATACATTCTATTGTATTTGTGTATTTGGACTAAAGGACTAATTAGTGAACCAAAATTAATCAAATTTAACAAAAAATGTGTTTTGTAATTTTAGAGAAGTTAGTTAAAAATTTAGATGTAAATTGTCGACTCCGCCGCAACACGCGGGTTTCCCACTAGATAAAAAAATGTTGCACTATACTTTATAATGTTTATCATAAAGGTTTCCCGTGCGTTGCATCCGCGAAGCGCGGGTGCTTTTATATATACACACACGTAACGGATATACGATTTTTAACGTTTTTAGGTTTGAATTATGTTCCCGACCCATATTGTGGACTCGGCTTGAAGAAACACTAGATAAATGACTAGAATCAAGTTATCTAGGGGGTTAGGTTCTGCATAAAAAGGGTGGTTCTATCTCGTTTGATTTGATGGAACAGATCTTCTTCTCCGGTGGACACTGCAAAACAGATCACCGTTAGCCTCGTCACGGGGAAAATGGAGGTTTTCTCCGTGACCCGACTCCGGCGTGAGAATAAGTATGTGTTTATGAAGAAGAAGAAGAAGAAGTATTGACGAAGTGTGTGTAACTTGAAGTTCATACCTGAATTATTCTCTTATTTATAACCGGGAGTTTGGGAGGGAAAACTCGTTGATGAAATATTAACGGAAGATGCTAACCCCGTAAGCGGTTACCTTTCCTTCTGTTAATCTTCTTAATCTGACGTGAATGCACACGGATCGCTATTCAGATCCACGGCTGGGGAATTGCCAGGTGGAAAGTGGGCAAGTGGAGGTTTCTCTCCAATTTCATGCCATCATTGTGACTTCAGGGAGGCCTGAGATGATGACACGTGTCCCAGGCGGTTATAACCGTCTGGTGGTGCACGATTGAGCCTTCTAGAAGGTTATCGCCATAATCCGGTGTGACTCCTTATCGTGTGTCACCAGCTGAGTAAATAATATCCAAGTCTGGGTATTATTAAGCGGAAGTGTTAAACTAGGATTCTTATCCTTTATTTGTTATGGAGGAAGGCGCAAGGATTTATTGTCTTCCTTTTGGCGCGCGGGTGTTACTTGCTGTCTTTCTTCTAAACTCTCTGTAGGACCAGTTGCGCGGTCGCGCGAGGCTAAGAGAGAGCTAAGAGATGAGGTTGTGGTATGGTCCCAAGTACTTGTTATGAGGTTTTTGGGACCTTACCCCTTCAAGTCCACTCAGTCTAGTGTTGCTCTTATGCAAATAAGTGGAGCATTGGACTATATGAGAGAAATGCTTTTGGCGCGAAAGTAAGGAATCTTCTATGAGAAGATTTACTTTGTTTAGTATGGTGATTTTGAAAATCTTTGACTTTGGGTGAGAAAGGTACAGTAAGGACTGTGTGACAGGCTGTCACTGTCAGGTGCATATTACTGACCGTGCTTTACACGCGCGCGTGAACTCGCGTTTGTGTTGCTTCCCACTCGCCCCTGTCGCTTGGGTAACTGTGCTATCCCGAAAAGGGTGTTGTTGCAGTTACCGAAGCTATTTATGGCGGTGGGTATATAAGTGTTTTGGATTTCCCGTTTCCAGTAATCATTACTTTTGTTGAAAAATCCTCCTCTTTTCGTCTTCTTTTTCTGTTCTTTAGAAAGAATTGCATTTTCATCTTCCTATGTCAACCGACGATCATCACGAAGACTCAGAAGAAATGTCCGTCGAACTTCCACCATTAAAGTGGCCTAGGGCAACCTTTGATGGTTTGATTCGGAATCTCAGATTCCCAGAGAACTGGGGTGCCCTCTACCCTGAAGAAGGTCAAACGGCAGCGGATTCTCCGGCCGGGTATGTGACCTTGTTTTGGGATTTCTACAGTGCAGGCAACTTTCGTTTGCCTGTAACAAAATTCTTCCGTGAAATTTTTGAGTACTACAAATTCCATGTCTCCCAAATGCATCCAATTGGCATGGTTAGGGTTCGGCATTTTGAATTCGTGTGTCGTACGATGCATATTGAGCCGACAGTTCCCCGGTTTCGAGTTTTTCATCAAATGCACTGTACCCAAGGGTTCTATTCATTTGTTCAAAGGGCATTGGCGAAGAAGATTTTGCTTCATCCCCCCAAATCATTTCACGACTGGAAACATAAATTCTTTTATATTAAAGCAGGGGTTTTCCCGATGAAGATGATTTTTAGGGGAAAAAAGGATGTCCCCACCGAAACTATTCAGACCCCTGTTGACGAAAATTGGTACCAGGATTTAAAAGACGTTCCAAATATTGCTTTACCGGAAAAGCCCTTGTTGGAGCCGGGATGAGTCTGAACTGGAGGATGGAACGAGAAGAGAAACCGGTGTACATGGAGGATGGCCAGGGTAAGAATTTTGCCCTGTTTCTTTCTTTCTCCTTTCTTTTTCTCCCTTTTTTTTGAAATTTGTCTTTACTTCTCCTTTTTTGCAGTTGTCTCGTTGTACGTTGTTGCGTTTGAGAGGGAATGTGGAAAGATGTCTACGATTGCAAAAAGACCAGATGAGGAACTGTGGTATCACCGTATCGTGAAGAATTTTGTTATTCCACGAGATGCTGATCTGCTTGCACAACCTGCTGCTGGTGCTGGTAACCTTTTCTCATATTGTTTGTTGTTTGCTTCTTTTACGCGTCTGAACAAGTTTTATTATGCGCTTTAGTAGGTGACTTATCTAATTTGGGCATAGGCCCTGAGAAGAAAAAACGCGCGACAACCACTACTTCTGCGCCGAAGAAGAATGATGCTGAGAAGGCTCAATCGTCTAAAGCCAAAAATGTTGGAGAGAAGAAAGGTATGCGTCGTTCCTCTGACTCCTGGTGTGATTATGTGGTGGTTTCTGATTCGTTGGAGGGTCTTGCGCCTGCAGTTATTTTTAGGCGGCCGAAACCAGAGCCAAAAGATTCTGCTGATATTCCTTCGTCCAACCCTGATGATCCCATTGATTTGGAATCAAGCCCCGAGCACTTGGTGAGGAATAAAACAGGGAAACGGAAACAGGCTGGCACTGAGGCTGAAGGTCAGCCTGCAAAGAAGATTCGAAGGAAGAAAATTACCATAAAAGGTAATCTGGACGCCTTTATTTCAGAGACTCTTCCTGGTAAGTGTTATCCTTTGCTCTTCTCTTCTTATGCCTTGTTAAATGCTTTTGTGACTTAAGGACCTTATATCTTCAGAAAAACCAACTTCTTCCTTCACAGAACCACCTCCTATGGTTAATGAAGAACTCCCACCCTTTCCCCCGCGTGCTTCTGTTGCTGATCAGTTAAAGACTACTGAGGTTCCCGAGGGTGGTGTGGAGAAGGCTGTTGAGGCTGACAAGCCCGTTGATGTTTTTGTGGAAGCCAAAAAGGTTGTGAGCCCAGAGGTTGTGGATGATGCTGGCAACCCCCAGGGCCCTGAACTTGCTGCCCATGGGAAAGCGAAAACTACGGAAGAAATTCCTGTTACAACGTCCCCTTCTAAAGTTTCTGGTTTTATGCCTGAAAATACCGAGAAGGTTTCTGCTGAAGATCAGGGCTCATTCTCTGATGTTGGCAAGAATTCCACAATCCGCCCAGATGAGACTCTGGGGGACTATTATTATAGAACTTATTCGGAGAAAGATGCTTCTGACATCCATGCCCCTGTTTGGAATCTGAAGAAGGGTGATACTTTCTCAGATTGGCGCGTGTGTCGGGACTAGCTGCAGGGGATATTTCCGCCAGGGGAAATTAAGTTTCAAGAAAGTCGACCTCACGAGCAAACTTATCGTGCTTACCTTGAGGAAGCTGCTTCTCATGCATCGACCACTCATCACATAGTGCGTGAGTGGCATAGTATGCACAAGGAGTGGGATGCTTTCAAGGTATTGAAGAAGAAATTTGCTGATGATGAAAACCGAATTGGCCAGTTGAAGGCTAAGCTGGAAGCTGATCAGGCCAAGTTTGAGGCTGATCGGAAAACTGAAGAATGGTCCGTTGCGGGTTGGAAGAGAAAAGCGGAAGCCGAAGCTGCTATTCTTTCTGAGGAGCGCAAGAATTGGAAGAAAATATGTGAAAAAGATAACTCTGAAAAGATGAATCTCCGCAATGTTATCAATAATCTCAAGGCTGAGGTTGAGAAGTTGAAAAAACAGGATGCAGAGGTTGAAAAGTTGAAGAAAGAGAAAGCTGATGCTGAGGCTGCGCGTGATGAGGCGCGTTCGCACAGGGAGCGAAGTGAACAACGAGAGGTACAAGCTTGCGCCACCCTTGCTCTTAGAGATAAAGAGTTAGAAGAACTTACCGCTTTGCTTTCTGACCAGGAAAAACTCAAGAAAGACCTGGAGCTTACGCTTTCTGAGAAAAGTGAAACCTCCCACCGCTTAACTGAAACTGAGGAAAAACTAGAAAATTCTGAGACGGCGCGGGCCACTGCAGAGAGCGAGCTGGAACCTTTAAAAAGTGATATGTTATGGTTGAAAGAGCGTGGGATTGCTTGTGTAAGTTGCTTCTTTGCTCGTATTCTTTGCGGGAATGTTTCGTGTCTTTCTCTTATTTATCTTTCTTGTTCTTGTAGATTGCTGAATCAGTGTTCAACTCTGTGGAGCTTGATAAAACCGTTGCGCGTTTAGTTGTTGCCGCGCGTAGTGACGGGTATGCTCAGGGATATGCAGAGTGTTCCCACCATGTGACTAACGCCTTGAAAGTTGATTGGGATACTAGTAAATCTGCTACTCATGGTGTTAATACAAGCGTTGCGCTTGCAGCTTTAAAAACAGAATTCAACAATTTGCAGCTTCCTGTCATGGACCTTATAAATGTTGCATTGCAATCTAACGATCATGTGGCGCAACTAAAGGAAATCTTCCCAGACGAAGGTGAAGGTCCAGCATAGGTTTCCTTTTGTAATTGTATCGAACAATTTTTTCTTTTTTTTCTTTTTTTTCTTTTTTTTTTTTTAGTTTCTTTGGTATGTGTATCCCTTCTTTTGTTAATGCGCTGCTGCGCAAGTAACGTACACTAAAACACTGTCATGTTTGATAGCTTTTTTAAGGCGTGTTTGTGCGCCAGGAATAGTATGATGTGTGTTTTAGTTTACAATATTTTGAATGGGTACAATTACTTTGTTCAGGTAAGGCGAATGAAGTTGGTATAAAGCTCATGTGTGAACGTATGGTCTTGTGTGATGTAATCACTGACCGTTCATGAGACTTGTATTATTTTTA
Organism: Helianthus tuberosus; assembly: GCA_030545235.1. Classification (NCBI taxonomy): domain Eukaryota; kingdom Viridiplantae; phylum Streptophyta; class Magnoliopsida; order Asterales; family Asteraceae; genus Helianthus; species Helianthus tuberosus. The sequence continues at coordinate 157,705,983 of CM060450.1, read as the reverse complement.
CCGTAATGTTTTTGCGCTTACCAAAAGAAATTGCATGCACTTTGTAAGAAAAACACAAGAATAATAGAAACTTTGTTGTTTATTTCAGGATAAGGCGCAGAGGCCGTTACAAAGTCTATTAATATAAATATACGAGACTTAACTTACACTCTATTTTCCGCCTTAATTTGATAAACTGTGTTGTTCCGCGAGGAGACCATAGAGTTACTTCTTAATGTTTCGCTTTCTTGCTCGGGCCTTCTTCGCCTCAAGTTATCTGTTTTATTTCCTTGCGCACGTTTTGTAGTAGGTGAGTGAGCTCACCACTTTTAAGGGCCTTTTCTATCTCGGTGCGCAAGGAAATGCAATTGTTGGTGGTATGACCGCTGTCCTTGTGGTAATCACAATACTGAGCTGGGTCCTGTCCACGTTTGTTCTTCATGGGTATTGGCGGCTTAAACTGATAATCTTCGGTGCTTAAAACTTCAGCAGGAGTTTTGATTAAGGGAGTCTATTGTCTCTCCCTGTTTTCTTGTTTGGCTTCTCTCTGCGCGGCAAGTTTATTGATTGTGGCTCGAGCATCCTCAGATGAATAGTTCCCTGAGCTAGAATCACGCCAACCTTTCTTAAATCTCTTCCCACCACCTAAGCCTAAATCTGAGGGTCGGTTGTGCAGTGGTGGGGGCCTGTTGGTAGTGAGATTCTTTTCTGTTTGGGCGTAAACCTTAGCCGCTGCCATTACCTTCTCCCAGCTTTTCGGGAGTCCTTCTGTCCCAGACAGGACATTTATCATATCGTTGCACCTGACTGCATATTTGAATTGGGAACGAATCAGCTGCTCGTGGACGTCCCCAATCTCAAGTACTTCTTGGTTATATCGGGTGATAAAGTCTTCCAGACTTTTATCATCATGGCGCCAAATGTTCATCACATCAGCTGTGTCGCGGATAGATCGCCTTTGCTGGCTGAAATGAGTCAGAAATTTCTCGCGCAGATCTTTCCATGACGTGATTTACCCAATGGGCAAGTTATCGAACCAGATTCTTGCAGCACCGGTAAGGGTTTGTACGAAAAGGTGGCACCATAATGGTAGGGTCCAGCCTCCTACTAATCCTGCGCTTGTGAAAACTCTCAAATGATCGTCAGGGTCTGTTAATCCGTTGAACTTGCCCACGTTAGACGGTAGCTTTGCTTTCTCTAGCGGGGCCAGAGCTATTTCGGTAATAAATTTTGAATTCTCTGCCGCTTCCGCAGGACGGTAAATCAGATCATAATTGTGCTCAGCTTCGGGATTATAAACCGCACGGGGTTTACACTTGTTGTAGTTCGGTTGTAACCGACTAAACACACTAGCATTTTCACTTATATGGTAAGTTGGATCATATTCACTGGTGTGGGTGTTCCGTTGAGAACCCAACCTAGTGTGAACTGATGCTCTTCGGTGAGGGTGTGATTCATCTCGATGCTTCCTTCGACGACCTTCTGATTGGGTATACTCGTATCTCGACGGAGATCTAGAGTAAACCTCTGTGTCTTCGATCTGGACGTGGGATGGGCTCTCACGTTGAGAAGCATGAGCACGGGATCCTGGCCTTCGTGATTGAGTTTGGGGAACAGTTTGTGCACACAGCTGTGTGTATACTGCATTTAGTGCCCCCTGAGATCTGACGTACCAGGAGATTGGGGTTTCTCCTGGGGGCAGAATTGAGTGTACAGGGATCTCTGGCTGTACCCCTGGGGTGACAGGTTCGTTCAGATGATTGGATTGTACCTCGTTGTCATCCGAGGCTTCATCTGCAACACCTTCAACCTGTGTATTGTTGACGAAATTCAGCCGAGGGTCGGTTTGCCGATGAGACGAAGTTTCTTCCATGTACAAATGGAATCAACAAGGTAGATAAAAAAACGAGAGAAAACGGATGAAACAGAGAAATCGGTGGGCGCCAATGAAGAAACACTGGATAAATGACCGGAATCAAGTTATCTAGGGGGTTAGGTTCTGCATAAAAAGGGTGGTTCTCTCTCGTTTGATTTGATGGAACAGATCTTCTTCTCCGGTGGACACTGCAAAACAGATCACCGTTAGCCTCGTCACGGGGAAAATGGAGGTTTTCTCCGTGACCCGACTCCGGCGTGAGAATAAGTATGTGTTTATGAAGAAGAAGTATTGACGAAGTGTGTGTAACTTGAAGTTCATACCTGAATTATTCTCTTATTTATAACCGGGAGTTTGGGCGGGAAAACTCGTTGATGAAATATTAACGGAAGATGCTAACCCCGTAAGCGGTTACCTTTCCTTCCGTTAATCTTCTTAATCTGACGTGAATGCACACGGATCGCTATTCAGATCCACGGCTGGGGAATTGCCAGGTGGAAAGTGGGCAAGTGGAGGTTTCTCTCCAATTTCATGCCATCATTGTGACTTCAGGGAGGCCTGAGATGATGACACGTGTCCCAGGCGGTTATAACCGTCTGGTGGTGCACGATTGAGCCTTCTAGAAGGTTATCGCCATAATCCGGTGTGACTCCTTATCGTGTGTCACCAGCTGAGTAAATAATATCCAAGTCTGGGTATTATTAAGCGGAAGTGTTAAACTAGGATTCTTATCCTTTATTTGTTATGGAGGAAGGCGCAAGGATTTATTGTCTTCCTTTTGGCGCGCGGGTGTTACTTGCTGTCTTTCTTCTAAACTCTCTGTGAACCAGTTGCGCGGCCGTGCGAGGCTAAGAGAGAGCTAAGAGATGAGGTTGTGGTATGGTCCCAAGTACTTGTTATGAGGTTTTTGGGACATTACCCCTTCACGGCTGTAACGCGCGGGTTTCCCACTAATAAGGAGCCAACAAGAGTAACCTATGTATAAAATTATTTTCATTTATTAGTATAGAAAATTAAACGGTCTAAATATTATTATTATTATTATTATTTTTATTTACTCTATCTTTTTTCTTTCGTTTTTAATGTTTTTTTTTTTTTTTTTGTATTTTTACAATAGGGATAGAGATTATTGAAACATAAGTTAAATTACATTATGCAAGTGGTCATAAATATAAAAGGCCGGATTTGTAATTACAAATTTTCTTTTAAAAAAAATCAAATAATGTTTAAATTACAAGAATAAGGACATTATGTAAGTTATATTACTGTAACGACCACCACCACTATGACTCTGATTAGTACGATGATTACTGCGACTACTATAACGATGACTACAAGTAAGACACGGCTATCACTAAGTGTACTTTCGTAGCGGGTGAGAATCAAATCGACCACTTCGGCTAACTAAGTCAATGCCATACCATCCGGCTAAACTCATTATTTGCATCATATAATTTGCTATATTTTTTTTTTCATCTGATAAGGTCAAGTCGTCTTTTCTGAACCACCAACCAGGACCTGATGCCTGCATCAACTGTCGACCGGTGTTATTGGGCTCAGTAAATATGTTTCTTTGTTAGATCAAATTAATTGCCACTTATTTCTTCCATTCCATGGGTGTTGGGTTTTTAATGCAGCATTAACGGTGAGCCCAATAACAGTTTTTGGGCTTGTTGAATTGAGCTGAAAGAAAACTATTTATTACTTGCAAAAGAAAAAAAGTATTACTTCATTTCTTTTATCAAATATGTTATATGTATCATAGATTGAAGTTGATTTGCAAAATGATTTATTTTATATTATTATTTAATACATTTTACTTTTATTTCTATTTATAGTATATCATGTCCTTTTTAACCTTTTTCTTTTTCATTATAGGAGTGGAATATTTTAAAGCAAATGTCAAGTTCATCAAGCAAGGAAGATTTTAAAGCATATGCATCTTTAGGGTCCCAAAAGCAACCACTCCTTGTCTCATCCAGTTAATGAACATAAGAAAAAAAATTGAAAAGCCCAAAAGTAATTTTATATTGATTATAGTATATTAATGTATAAAACTTATCAACCTTTTTACCTTCTTTTTTATTGTTATTTATTCAAAGTTTTAATCGACTGTCTAGTTTTGCATGCCTACTTAAGAAATCATGAGTAGTATATAGTTTGTAAGGCCCTAAGGTACGTAAAGTCATATCGGTTGTGAAACATAAGAGATGTTGAGTTTATAAGAAATGCAATACTTGAAACACCATCAATGACGCCCTTAGGTGAGGGTAATTCAAGGATGAGTAAACTTACGCAAGTCTCTCTTCATATATTAAAGACAAAGTTGTAAGCTGCTAGATGATAAAATATATAATTTGATTTATATGAGATATTAAAAGTTATATCGTTATAATTTGGTTAGTCATAACTACTGAGGTATAACTATATAAGACATATAATTATATTTTTTATTTTATGAGATAATCACTACTGAGGTATAATTATATAAGACATATAGTTATATTTTCGATTTTATTAGGAAAACTGAAAACGGTAGTTTTATACTGTTTTATTAAAAAATATAAAACTATAGGTAGCCATGTTTTTTATTTTATTATCTAACCTTTGCATATATTAATAAGAAAATCAATGCAGAATTACTACACTATTCTAATTGATTTGGTTTTCTTCTATTAGTATAGAAATAAAATAAAATTGTAGAATAATCAAATAATACATCCAAGTTTGCACTTCTACCATTACGGTAATATAAATTAGCAACATAAAAAGTTGTTGTACACTATGTATTAGGGGTATTTCAAAAAATAATTGACTTTTTCATTTTCAACACAAAAGTTTTTATCTTTTAAATTTAATCACTTTAATCTTTTTACTTTTTTTAACGGCGTACAGGTAGGATGTCGCTAATCGGGTTAGTAGTCAGTATCACCAAGTTAGTATTAAAATCCCCCATTGCCTGGATTTGAACACAAGACCTCCAAGAGAAGCAAAGCTTGTCACCTCCCCCATGACCACTAGCCCAAGAGATCATTGATTAATTTTTTTTACTTTTAGCCCAAGGCTTTTCATCTTTAAAAATTTAATCCTAGCACTTTTTTTTATTTTCAACTTTGGTGCCTCATACTTTTCATTTTTCGCAAGTTTTTCGTTTTATGTTTCGTTCTAAATTTTGCAAATCAACACGCTACAACGTGCGTGATTTCCGTCAGTTTTTTCCCGTTTAAGAAGTTCGTTGCAAGGCACAGGTCCTAGATCGACTTAGTTATTATTTTCTACGTTTTACGTTTCGGTCTAATTTCTTCGCATTAACAAGCTGCAAGTGGCATGCGGGGTTCAACGATTTTACGTCTATTTTTCGCTCGATGTTATTTTTTCTTTTTTTATTTATTTAATTTTTACGAACTCTTCCAATGTTGGTGGTCGTTGGCAGTGGTACTACTTGGCACGATTTTACGAACATATTTAACCTCTTAAGTTTTTTACTAATAATTTGTTTCGAGTTTACCCCTATACCTCATTTACTTTAAAAACTTACGTGCATATTTTTATGTACGTGTAGGTATGAATTCGGTTTGCTCTACGTTTTGACGTAAACTTTTTTTTGAAAACATGTAAGGTCAAATATAATACGTTTTCGTTTATAAAACATTTTTACATGCATATTTTTATGTATGTTTTAGTATAAATTCAAGATGGTGTATGTTTCGACGTAATTTTTTTTGTAAAACATCATGTCAAATATAATATGTTTTCGTGCTTATTTTACAAATGTTTCGTAAATTTGTTGTGAACCGAGTGGAGTCAAATTGTGGTTTCTTTTTTCCCATTTTTTAAAAGCTCTAATTAATCTCTTTTGATTATATGTGTCCGTTTTTCTGTTATACCCGTTACTTTTGTCTATATATGAGTCGGGTCACATATAATACGTTACGATTGTACGGTATAAATTTGATTTACTTTATGTTTTGATCTAATCGCAATGCTTATAGGTTACATTAAGTTCAATCGGATACGTTGAAAGGCGCGTTTTTATATGGTTAACACATTACATAACATTTGTACTAATCCATTCTATGTTTGCAATGTACCTGCGCCGCAACACGCGCGGGTCTTTTTCCTAGTTTTATCAATTATCATCAAAATATGTACCTCGTCTCCCATTGTTGACTTTTAGATAAAGATATACATCCAAGTTTGTACTTCTGTGAGATATGGACCATTTGATCCGTTCACATGGTTATTGCTTAATTTCTATAAGACAAATGTTGATTATAATCTAGAGTGAAAAGATAAAAACAACACATAGAGGGCGAGAGAAGATAGAGAAAATCAAATATGCATTCTTTTAGTATAGTCATGACATTGTCTTAAGACATCTATTCTACAGGTATAATTTTATCCGGACTCACCGACGTATTTAACTTCGTTATACTTTACATCAAAACCAAATAAAATTTAATAGAGTTATGATGCTAAAATGCACTAGGTCAATGAGTTGATACCAAATGACATCCATTATCTTCTTATTTTTTTCGTTTTTTCTTTGCCAAATTTTTTTATATACACACATATGGAAACATATCATCTAAAAAGAAAACGAGTTGGTGGAATGATTAGGTGTTATGTTAATAATCCTTAGGTCATGGGTTCAAATATTGCAGGCTTGCAGCACCTGCCGAGAGCTAGCTCAATTGGCAAAGATCCCGAGAGCTAGTTATGAGGCTAGAGAGACGTTTGGTACCGGGTCCGATCTACGCAAGTGGCGATATTCAGACGTGTTTACTTCGTGGGATGGCAGCCAAGGGCCTAAGTGTTAGTGATCCCTTTAGGGCTAGGCACTAGATTTGATCCCGGGTTTACCTCCGTGTAGGGTAATCATAGAGTGCCTTACCCGCAAAAACGTAACCAACGTGCTACACACCGATAAAAAAAATCATAAAACACCCATATTTCTTTTCTTTCTGGTTGCCATTTTGGTGGTTTTTTTACATGCTTTTTTTCTTAAATTGAGACATCAAAATTAATTATAAAAGTTTTGCTTGGTTACACCCGAGCCATTGCCACAAAAAACCGAACATGTGTAGATATATAATGTTACGATTTTATTTTCTAAGTTTACTTTTTCAGTTGTTATAGTGTATATAGGTAATGTACCGGTATATCATAACGAACTGAACCGATATCGATTGAATTCTCCTCGTTTTCCCGCGACAAGGCGTGGGGTTAAATAGCACTAGTTTCAATAAAAACGGATTTTGTCTTAAATGAATTACACTATCACTATCAATCGTGAATCATTAATTGTGTCACCTTTTGATCGAGTCCATAAATTTCAATGCCAAATTTTGCACCATGGTAACTACTAAATAAATGGGTATCACCTACTGCCTATTTCATCAGTGAAAGTGGTTATCGACGAGAATCCTTCGATGATACTCCGTCGGTACCCACGAGCTCGATGACTAGACGTGAGGAACACAGATAATCAATAAATTACATTTATATGTGAGCCCACAAGTCCCAATGTGTAAACGTGGGCAAAACATAGGAATTAAACACCCTTACATGTGTGTTCCCAAGAGAATATGCATATACGGGAAACAAATTCCGGGTATGGAAGTTTCTTTAAATTACATTTTCACACCTATTCACATGGAAAAATACTCAAAGATGATGGAATCCGTCAAAAATCTGTTAGCAATGGGTTCGATGAAATATGGGGTTTTTGGTGGTCCTTTTGTTTTAAATCTTACTAAGTCCGTTAGTAACTACCGATGAACTGTAGCCGTCAGTGATAATCCGTTGGTGATACCCATTAGTTTAGTAGTGTATCGAGCACTAGATAATGTGTTTTCCATCATAAGATACCTTTGTTGTAATTGCAAGTACATATCTTATACAACTAACTACATTAAGAAGTTATTTTCCATCATAAGATACCTTTGTTGTAGTTGCAAATACATATTTTACACAACTAACTACATTAAGAAGTTAATTTTTTTTTCTTTTGGTGTCTTTTTGTACCTTTACCCTTTAACATTTAGCATTGACACTTATAACCCTTTAACTTTTTAAAGACTTTGTAATCAAATTTTATGTGCTTATTTTTATGTACGTGTCGGTATAAATTCAAATTAATTTATATTTTAACATGATTTTATTTTGGAAATGGGTAGGCTCATATATAATACATTTTTGTGTTTATTTTTATGTAGCTTTCAATTGGTCTACATTTTGACATAAATTCTGTTCTAAAAGAGTCGGGTCAAATATAATATGTTTTTATTAGACGGTATATAAATTCAAGTTACCTTACGTGTAACACCCAAACCGATGGCAGAATATGTCGGGGCGTATAGATTGTTCATGACTCATGGCATTATTAAAATTGATGTATTTAATTATACCAAATTAAATGTTAAATACAAGAATCAAATTGTTTTCAAACATCACACAACATGAAACAAAGTTTTGTTTATTAAGTCCAAGTCCCCAATGCTTCCTATATGAATCATCAAGCTTGTAAATTCTCAAATTGCATTTCCTATATCATGAATAAAAATAAAAGGGTCAACTAAAAAGTTAGTAAGTAAACATAGGTTTATAGTACATATAATATGAATAGAATAGCAAATCATAAGTCGTTGTTGCAATGATCAAACCTTAGATGACGAGAATCAATAAGTTTAAATAAACCGATTTCGATGCCAAAATGCCTCGGGCGGGTTGTCAAACCAATAGTGTTATTATCTACTACTACTTTAGGCTTAGTTAGTTAATGATCAATGCTAGAATCAAGATTCTAGACTTGGGCTAAAAAAACTAAGTTTAACATATAGCATAAATTAACACATAGACATATAATGAATCACATCATTTGAACAAAAAGAATTTAGATAACGAATATGTATAAATGATACACCCCAAAACATAAAATGAAAAAGGGGCTATGAAACTAACATGTTGCAAAGATAGCAAAATACTAATTAGCACAAGTTGTAGCGTTTTGGAATAAATTCAAAGTTATCCTAACAACATAATATAATATACAACTATGAATAAAATGAATTAGAAGAATATGGATTTCTAGGTTCATATGGTTTAGGGGATTTTTAGTTTAAGTTGTAAAAATGATTGAAGTGTCAAAAATATATAAATACAAGAAATGATAATTCGTATTTAAAACAATGAAATAAATATAGTTGTACGATTTCGACTAAAAATATAATACATATATATATGCTCACATCCACACACATTCTAGTTTCGCTAAAAATACATGTAACTACATATTTAATAATTTAGTCAAAACCTATGTCTAATGATATTGTATTCAAATTTAAATCACAAGTCTAAAATGATCATATAGTGTAAATTTATAAGTTTATGAAAACGGCTTGACTACAAGTACAAATAATAACTATTATTTATATTTAAAGCCTAAATACTATAATTTGTAAAATGTGACGAAAATACTTATTTTGATAATAAATATTTCTAAATAATACGTATGACTAAATATGGTGTTTAAAAGTATATAATAGTGTTTATACAAAGTAAATACCGTTTTATATATTTTGCATATAATATACATTTTATTATGGTATACTCTAAAATTATATTGTTAAATTATATTTTAAAATTTCAACATTCATATGAAAATTAACAATAATACTACTAACATAAAATGATTATCATGAATTTTCTAGCATAAAGATACTAACATTATATAATCTATACATATAATAAAAGAAACCTGATTTTGGACACGTGTCATTCATTGAAGACGTCTACATTTGTAATTTCCTACCTTTTCATACTTAATATTATTATTTACCAAATTGACACTTTTTTATTTAGTTTACCCTTATCTCTTATTTTATGAAAAAAAAATATCGATTATTCTATCTCTTATTTTCATATTGCATTTTTTTTTAAATTTAGTTTGTACTTTATCTTTTCCGTTCAAATGGGATAGAAGTAAAATTATTGGGTTTCACATTTGTAATTAGTTATTTTTTTTATTAAGATGCTATCGTTCTATTTGCTCATGTTCAAAATGATCAGAAAAAAAAAACTCAGTTATTTTTGTTTCTAGGAAATCATAATCCTTTTATTTGATTCAATCATTCTAGAAGTTTTAAAACTAAAATATAATCTATCATAATCAAATTCACATTTCAAAACCCTCAAAATTCAACCATTCAATAATCACAATTACTCACACGTATAAGCCCATATATAATCTAACATACTTTTAATAAAGGATTCCAATTAATTCTACATGAAATTCATAAAGACTTTTTGTTATACACTTAATTTCATATATAATCTAAACTAACTTTTAATAATGTATATATGTGTGGACGCTCAGAGGGCAAAAGTGAAATTGCACTAATTTTAACGTTATTTCACTAAGTTTGTGAAAATAACGTTAAAAGCGGCAGACGGTTAATCATGCATCATCATCATGTGGTGGCGTTGATAGCAGAAAGACAAAAGGGAACATGCACTAATCGGTCTTTGTCCCGATTGCTGAGTGTTATGTGCCTTATGTCCAAATCTTGATGCAAAACTACTATCGAGTCGAGGGTCTTACTGAAAGCAGCCTCTACATTTTACTCTTCTCAGCTCCTACCTTAGCTTTGCTATTTGTGGGATTTACTGAGTATGATGATGATGATGATGATGATGATGATGATGAGGATTTAGTATATATAATTAGATTTATTCAACCCGTATAATACACGGGGTTTATAAAGATATAATTTTTTTTATTATTTAGTTTATAAAATTACATTTATCCAACCCGTGTAATATACAAGGTTACAAAATTACATTTATTTAACCCGTGTAATACACAGTGTTTTTAAAGATATAACTTTTTTTATTATTTAGTATATATAATTAGATTTATTCAACCCGTACAATACACGGGTTTTTATTATTTGGTATATAAAATTACATTTATTCAGTACAATACATGAGGTTCTTAGAGATATAATTTTTTTATTATCTAATATATAAAATTACATTTGTTCAACCCGTGTAATAAACGATATTTTTAAAGAATAATTGTTTTAATTTAGTATATAAAATTACATTTATTCAACCCGTGTAATACACGGGGTTTTAACCTAGTGTTTAATATCTAATATATAACAAAATAATCCTAGAAAATTAAACAAACGAGACTAGCATCATAACTAATGTAATTGCATCAAATAACATGTTTAAGATTATCATAAAATAGGTTATTTGAATTAATTTGTAAAAATATAAAAATCCCCAATTAGCTTTGAACCCTATAATTATAGATTTCTAATCGAGCTACATTTACCTTCTATCAACTGAAATTGATATAGGGCTTTTGTAGAGAATGAAAAATAAAGCAGATTAGGCTTAAGAATTACCTCAAACAGAGAAGAATTGATTTCGATTTGAAAGATTGAAGTTCTGAGCCCCTAGTTTTGAATCTTGAGATTTGCAGAGAAATTCGGTTGAATTGAGAATGGAAGATGTTTCAGGGATTTGAGATTTGAGTATTAGAAAATAATTTGATATACTATTTTATGATTAAAGCTCAAATTGATGGGGTCTTAATTGAGTATTGTAAGTAGGTGAGTTATAGGATGAATTAATGATAGGGATTGGGTCTAAATCATCTCTAGATACATTAGGAACGAAAATGTAACTGTAATCAAGTTCAAACTCACGATTAATGGTGGTGTAAAGATGATGCAAAGGGCAAGCGGTCGTTGACTATAGCTGGTTGAACACGAACCTCCCCCGCGTGACACGGAAGGGAGAATTTGTTTTTCCGCGTAGCGCGATGACTTAAGTTGACCGGGTCAGACAAGCATTCCTCGCATGATGTGTGAGGTAACCATGTACCCTCCGCGTGGCGCGGGTGAGATAAAATTTTAGAACTTTTGCTTAATGTCAAATTTAGTCCCTCTGTTTTGTTTAATCACCAAAATACATTGTTTATCCAAAATTAACGAATGTTATTAATATATTAATGCGTATGAAACATGAGTGGACTAGGAATTAGTATGTGATTGTACAAGTTTCAAACTAAATGGCATAACATAGAATTTTCAAGGTTTTATTGTTTGATTAAAATTTTGAGTTACATCAAATATGAAAATGGGTTGGGTTACAAATACGGATAATTGACGGATGTCAATTTTACGTTTCGACGTCGTTACAACATGCCTTACCATTCTTTAACTTATAAAAACATAATTTTCTTACGTACTTATTTTGATGTACGTGTGTCGGTATAGATTCAAGTTGGTTAACGTTTCAATAATATATTTCTTTCACAAATAAGTCGGGTCAAATATAATACTTTTTCGTGCTTATTTGATTGTCATTTATGTTTTTACATAACTTTTGTTCAGAAGTTAGTCAGGGCAAATATAATACGTTTTCATTAGACTGTCTTAATTTGAGTTACTTTACGTTTCGACGCTACCGCAACGGACAGGAAAATATACTACTTTAACTACATTACTAAGTATGAAATTACAATATTTTACGTTATACATCTTATCTTTTATTGAGTAAGAACGATTAAGAGCTGTTGCGAAAATTTAACAAAGCATTGTATACTATTAATTGTATACTATTAATAGGAGAGGTAAATGAATAGTGATTTGTGGCATTTTGGTACTTCGTGTAGCGTTTTTTAGCGTTTTGTTTAATTTATAATGCCTATTCTATTCGCAAATTCATTTTTTTACATTTTTATTTTTATGTAGGTTTCGATATAAATTCGAGCTCGTCTACGCTTTAACGTAATTTTGGTTTGGAAACGAGCCTAGTCAATTATATCATCATCATAATCATCATAATACTCAGTAAATCCCACCAATAGCAAAGCAAAGGTAGGGTCTGAGGAGGGTAAGATGTAGACAACCTTACCTCTACCCCGTAGGAATAGAGAGGCTGCTTCCAGTGAGACCCCCGGCTAGTCAATTATATCATGTATTGTTTTTATGTATCTTTTTGACGTAAATTTTGTTTGGAAACAAATCAGGCCAAATATAATATGTTTTCATTCGACGATATAAATTTGTGGCATTTTGGTAATTCGTGTAGCGTTTTGTTTAATTTATAATGCCCATTCTACTCGCAAATTCATTTTTTTACATTTTTATTTTTATGTAGGTTTCGGTATAAATTCGAGCTCGTCTACGCTTTAACGTAATTTTGGTTTGGAAACGAGCCTAGTCAATTATATCATGTATTGTTTTTATGTATCTTTTTTACATAAATTTTGTTTGGAAACAAATCAGGCCAAATATAATATGTTTTCATTTGACGATATAAATTTGAGTTATTATACGTTTTGACGTAAATTTGGTTCGGAAACGAGTCGGGTCAATTGTAGTCTATACTTTATCACACCGCATGTGACCCGTACGTACGTGTTTTTTTTTATGTACGGTTTGAGTTGATCTTCGTTTAGATGTAATTTTTGTTTGGAAACAAGTCGGGTTAAATATAATACATTTTCATTAAACGTTCTGAACTTGGATTACTCTAAGTTTCAACGTAAATTTAGTTCGGAAATAAGTTGGGTTGATTGTCGTCTATAATTTATCATGTCGCGTACAGTGTCGCCGCAACGCGCGACGGGTAAAAAAACTAGTTATTTATCAAAATTGGTGTCACTCACAAAAGCACTATTTAATTCATTTGTGCTAGGTTGACTTGTACACAATGCTTTACTAAGACTAAAGGGAGTGGGGCGTCTCCCCTACCCAAGCCGCCTAAGGCCGCCCTGCACACCACCCCCATGGGGCGTTCCATGGGGCGTCCCCCCTTTTGGCATCCTCTTCTCGTCGCCTGGCTTCCTCACACAAATCGATTATTGTTTTTTTTTGTTTTTTTTTTAACCAAATCACCTATATATATATACATCCACCATACAATGGGTGCCACGTGTCGCAAGACGCCCTACCCAGCAAAGTTGCCTCACCCCCCCTTTTTTGCTTAAAATCCTCTAATCTGACGTGGCGCCACGTGTCGCAAGACACCCTCTCAAAAGGATGCCCCACTCCCTTTAGTCTAATGGCACCACGTCTTCTAATTTTCTAATTTTGATTTTCTTTCTCCTTGACTTTAATAGTTTTTTATTTTCTTCCCCTAGAACATTAATAACTTTTATATTTTCCCCTTAATTAACAATTAACAAAGAATTATTTATCAAAATGTGAGTCCCTCACAAAAGTACTATTCAATTCATTTCTACTAGGTTGACTTGTACACAATGCTTTGCTAATGGCACCACATCTTCTAATTTTGATTTTCTTTCCCCTTGACTTTAATAGTTTTTCATTTTCTTCCCCTATAACATTAATAACTTTTATTTTTTCCCTTAAAGTATTAGTATATTACCCTCGTAGTTTAGTTTTAATTTTAACATACCCTATACTTTTTAAATTTATTTAACTATTATTATTATTACTATTATTATAATTATTATTAACTAAGTATAAATTTTCAAAATTCGTTGTACTCACTTATTCACTATTACGAGGTTAGTAAGAGTAGAAAATAACCCTTATGGTTTACTTTTAATATTATTAAACTGTATACTTTGTAATTTATTTAACTATTATTATTATTATTGTTGTTGTTATTATAGTTTGTAAATTTATTTAACTATTACTATTATTATTATTATTAATCCAAACCCGCTTGAATAATGTTTTTTTGAACATTTCGATATAGTTATTCTTTTACACGTTAATATTCTATGCTTCATTTTAAATTTTTTGAGTTAAAATACCACAACGTACATGTGTGATTCAATGCTTTTGCGCCTATTTTTTACTCGATTTAACAATCTCTCCACAACACACATGTTATAAAAGCTAGTTAATACAAAAGCCTGACATTACTCTAAGCAAAATGGTTTCTTTATTAATATACATCAAAGTTTGTATGTAGTTGTGTCAATGTTTATTCTAAAATTGTGCAAGTCGTAACCCGTTGTTGACATTTATGTTCTTTCTACAAGCCTGGACCATTTCAGCCATTTATATGATGCATTGTTTATTTTCTTTCATGTCACTTTTTTTTTTTTTTGCAATTTGAAAGGAAAAAAGTAAGGACAAGACAAAGAAAAACAATAATTGGAGGGGTAAATGACAAAAAAAAATAAAAGAAAAGGAACAAATAAAACAAAACGAAAGCAAATAATAGATTAACGAACTAAGACAACCGACATGATATATTATGAAGGAGGATAGGTACGTTGGTCAAAACTTCTAGGGGATGCAACAATAGCAAATTGGCAGTGTCTAGCTAGTACACCTAGCGTGTGAAATATCCTCATTTTACATTTTTACTAGATCACATGATACTTAGGGGCTGTTTGGCAATATCTGAAAGGTTAAGTGTTGAATCAGTAAGAGATCTGAACCACTAAGTGCTGAACCAGTAAGAGGTCTGAACCATTAAGAGCCTGTGTAATGCTTAACCGTTCAGAGGCAAATGTCTGACCAATTCAGATTAGAGGTCTTAACCATTCAAACTTTGTATAAATCTTAACCATTCAGAGGGAAATGTCTGAACCATTCTAACATCTGCTCGTGAAACAAACAGTCTGAATCATTAAGTGTTGAACCAGTAAGAGGTCTGAACCATTAGGAGCCTCATTAAGAGGTAAACAAACAGCCCCTTAGCATGTGAAATACCCTCATTTTACATTTTTACTAGATCAGATGATGACTAATTGCATCTAACCCGAACATATTAATATAGGGTTGGATTTTTGTTCACAAGACACAAGTTATAAAAACAAAAACAAAAACAAAGTTAATAACATATGTGCTATATAACTACATATTATACACATCATCTATAATGGGATTTGAACCTTCATCACCTGGGAGAGACTTCATCTTAATAAACACCCTAATATGATTGGGCTACAAGCCATTTGATGGCAACTTATGTTATTGGTTGTTTATTAAAATTTATCATATATTACATATTCACATACATATCAGGATATACTTGATAACCACAAATGCATACAATCAAAGTTTAAGTGTGACAACTATGATGAAATTCAAGCTTACATTTGATAACCACAAATGCATACAATCAAAGTTTAAGTGTGACAACCATGATGAAATTCAAGCTTACATGGATAGCAACTGTAAACCGACAACGATACACGTGGATCAAAGCTTTAACCGACAACATGGATATGTTGGGAAATTAAAGAGATCCTAAAATGAATCCTAATAAAGCCGTGATTATTTTCTAAGATATTTTATAAAGCCTTGGCTAAAGTTTTATAAAAAACAAATCCTACAAATATTTGCAAAGCCTTTGTTTTAAATGAAACAAATGGAGACATGCGGCATCTGATAAAGCTAAAGAGGAGGAAAAAGGAAAAAAAAACTAAAGCCTAAGAATCATACCCGAGTTATTGTTTAAAAGAAGAAATTCACTTACGATCCGATCACCAGTCAAAGATCTAGAAACATCAACATAACAAATCTACTACTTCTAATAAAACAAAATAATCTTAGGCCACGTGGCAATTGATTGTTTCCCCAAATTTTCCTTTGAGCGGCAAATCTGAATACACTCGTTTCTTTTATTCCCAATTTCTTTCAGCCGTGCATTCACAAACCCTAATTTTAGATTGAAACTTTGATTCTATCTTCATCGCTACATCATCTTCATCGCTCTCTTCTTTTTTGATTTGATACCCAATTATTTTTGCCACCTGTCTTTGCCTACTCCGTATCCGTATGAAACCCTATCTCTTTTTCTTATTCTTCCTGAATCCCAATCATATTCAAACCAACCTAACCCTAGAAATCCTCCTGCTCAACAATATGCGTCACAACATTCTTCCATCTCTAATCTCAAAGGCAAGTTTTTTTTATATCGTTCGTCTTTGATATATGTGTAAATCCAGATTTTAAATTCCTTTCTTTATGGATTAGGGTTTTACAAATTCTGAAGTTCAACCCGTTTGAGTTTATCCTGATTTGATTAACCATGTGTACAATCGGATTTGCGTTTATTGTACTTAGTCTGCTCCAAATTATAATCTTTACAATTCTAATGGTTACTCATATGGTTTTCATAATGATGTGTTCCAATTTGTTCTATTGATTTTTTGAATTGGGTTTGATTTATGGGTTCTGTATATCTTAATAATTAGGGTTATTTCTCGGATGATTTTGATATGTGTAACAGAGATGTTTAAAGAAGATGCAAATAGTGGAGAAGTGTCGTCTGATGTACCTGCTACACTCAAATAATTGAATGAAAACGTTGATGATCTGACTTTAGCAGATTCTTCAGGTTATTTTC
Organism: Helianthus tuberosus; assembly: GCA_030545235.1. Classification (NCBI taxonomy): domain Eukaryota; kingdom Viridiplantae; phylum Streptophyta; class Magnoliopsida; order Asterales; family Asteraceae; genus Helianthus; species Helianthus tuberosus. The sequence goes on along the minus strand of CM060450.1, from coordinate 157,688,771 downwards.
GATCTGTATGGTATGTGTTTATGTGTTAAGAAGATGATTATGTGTTTAAATTAAAAGAGAAAGGAGTGATATAATTGAATTAGTTTGATCTGGAATTTGATGAGAGGTTTGTAAGAATTTATTAGGAATGAGATGCTATTAGTTCTTTTTTTTGGTGAAACTTGCTTACTCAAATGGATGGTTAAGTTATGATCGGTAAGGATTTCTAATGTAGGTTTCCCATTCAGAAGATGAATCACCATTTACACATTTAATCACTTAATTATCTTTCTACATAAAAGGACTCTAGAATAGGTTCCTCAAATTATGTTTCCATTTGTATTCTCATATCAAAGGTCTATTAGGGACTGATGTGCACTTAATTCATCTTATTTGTTTCCATTATTTGATTTTGTGGTTGTAACACCTGTGTCACTTCAACCGTCAAACAAATGCCAAACCAATGAAATATTGTATTTCATACTTGGGATTTGTAAAATTATGTGTATCTTTTACACATATCAACTCTTGTTTGATTTTAAGCTTTAAATCGCATTCTGGAGGGTTATACGCGCTCTGATGCGTAAATATAACCAGTTTAATCCAACGAACACTCCGGAATAATGAAATAGGCTTAACATACCTTAAATAACCTTTACATAACTTAGAAATAAGTTTTAAAGGCTTTGGTATGGCAAAAACAAGTTAATTCGCTTACAGGGACTAAAGTTGACAAACTGCGAAAGTATGCCAATTTGAACTGTAACAGACATTCCGGAACATGACCATAAGTTAAACATACCATAAATATCCTTTACATAGCTTAGAAATAGGCTTTGAGGTGTTCGGTATGCTAAAATAAACTTTTGTGTCATTCAGGGACTAAAAGTGTCAAAAAGTGCACAAGTTTGCATTTTCGCGCATAACTTACGTTCTGAATACATCCGGACATCCAAAAATTTATGCAAGTATGACTATATTATATTTTAGTGTTCGCCATAAGAAAAATCCATTCGTCGCGTCATTTGGATCGTTTTTCGCGCTTATGCGCATTCCGTCGTAATTAAGCGAACATCGCGTTCGTACGACCAAACGAACCGACATCCGAAATATTTTTGAGCATGTTTTGAGTCCCCTATACTTTAACTTCATTTTAGAGCCTTGAAATGAGGTTAACGGGGTTCAAACGCATCGAAAAAGGCCTTAAACACGTGCAGGGACCATTTCTGCCATTTTTTGAAAGTTTGCTGAAACAAGGAGGCAGTGGCGTAGCGCCACTGCATATAGCCTTACCAGTCGCGCTACGCGACTGGCTATTCTGGACAGAAACATCAGATTAGGGACCAGATTCAGTGTTTTGCTTGTTCCAATCCATTTTTCAACACCCCAAAGGGCAAGTACACTTGTCAACACCCTATGGTGAGTGCCAAGTAGCCACCACAACCTTCCGACAAGTGTTCGGGCAAGATCATTTCCCCTTTTCCAAGAAAGGATCCTAACGGTTCGGGTATTACTATAAATACCCCAACACCCCCATTGCTAAAATCACAAGAAACTTGATTTGAGAAACTCTAAGTTGAAACATTTGTTTCATACCTGAGATTTTCGAATCGAGTTTAGCATTCGGGGACCCTTCGTAAGTATTCTTTCGTTCTTTTCCTTATTTTACTGCTTTTCGAGTCAGAAAGTCAAACTTTGTTTGACTTTCAGCGTTGACCAGTAATGGTCAATGCGAAGTTCGTTTGAACTTCGCAACGTGAGTGTAATCACGTTGGTCATAGTCCCTTGGGACTATGCCCACTGATTACCACGTTGTCTAGAGTCGTAGGGTAGGCGATCTGATAAATCGCCTATACCTTCGAACTCGACCCATTTGGTCGATCATTAGGATCGGACCAAATACATTAGGTGACCATAGTAGGTAGGGAATAACCTTCCGAGGTTATACCCTATGGTCACATCGTTTAAGTAGTTGTATGATAGGTAGTTTATATGCCTTAGGTAAATTACCAGAATACCCTTTTCATGTATAAATTGGTAATTAAGCATATGTAACCTAAACCTTTGTCACATAACTGATTATGTAACATGTTTAGGCATATAACACTTGTCATAGGGCTAGTTAGGCGTTCCGAACGCGTTTTACGCGAACGACGCGTTAAAGTAGCATAAGCTACCTAAACGGGTCGTAATGGGTCGATATCACTTAGGTTAAGTTTCATTTAGTATGTAGGCTTTGTTAAACCATATCATATGAGTTCCAACACTCATTTGGTTTACAAACCCTAATGCTACCCAGTCTTCCGATATAGGTCCGGTTTATTAACATAGCTACCTATATTAGGTGCCGTTTGATTCCGTGATCTCTAGCATTGCTTGGTGATTATCATTAGACATCTGAGCAATCTCAAGTGAGTACATAGACCCCTCTTTTACTGTTTTCCAAACTGTTTTGGGGTGGAACACATGTGCCTACTTGTTACTTTCATGCTTTCCTGTTTTCACATCATATACCTGTTATGTTCATTAGTACACTATTAGTACATTGATTTACATGACTTTTCTGCTTCGTATGTTAACTTAGCATACTTGGTACATCATTTTACATTACATTTCATGCTACGTGTGCCCATTGTGTGCATTACTTAGTACAGCTGATTTCATCACATACTTACATTTTGACATTTGATCATACAAGTTATTACTTATCATTTGACAAATTACATAACTATCTATGATTTAAACATTGATTTCTCAAAGAACATAAAATAAAATGTTGAATTGTACTTATTTTATGTTCACCAGACCGATTGTTAGTATGATATAGCGCTATAGGATTTGACACCCCATTCCCGTTGGCATGGAATGTCTGAAACCAATTTGTTGCTCCATCCAAATAGGGATTGCCTTTGTGGTATCCTTATAGTCTCAAAGGTGTATTTTGATGCACCAGGTCTGAATGAATTCTTAAATCACACTATTAAAGTATATTTTGATATACTCTCATGTGTGGTATCGTACAAAACCAACATATATTTTGTTAAACATCCAAAGCATATTTTGATATGTTATTTACAAAACCAAAACATAGTTTAATATGTTATTTATCACATCCAAAGCATATTTTGATATGTTATTTACAAAACCAAAACATAGTTTAATATGTTATTTATCACATCCAAAGCATATGTTAATATGTTATTTATGAAACCAAAACATAGTTTGTTATGTTACTTACAAATCTAAAGTATACTTTTAAATATGCTACTATAAGGTTATTCGTTTAACCTTACATTTATTTATACAAATCACATTGGATACCTATTACATGATTTACATTAGACATGAACATTTTACTTTGGTAGATTGGTTTGAATAAGTGATTAAGTAACGAGGCGTGTGTAATATAATACAAACATGGTGGATACGCCGCTGGTACTTCCTATATATAAGTGTTTGTATGGTATTACATGTCGTAGCGTTATTTGAATCATTTCAGTTGAGACATAGAACATTTTATACAAATAACATACTTTTCACAAGACATTGATTTGCAAACAACTTATCTAGTACAAACTCATTTTATATGGTTATTCATTTAATCATACATTATTCTCTTAGTTATACATATCATCTGATCTTATCGATTTTCAAATGATTTACAAAACAAAGCAAATAACAAGGTTCATGACTAAACCTTTTCTCAAACATAAGTCATGAAACCTATTTTTCACAAAACCTATGTATCTCACAGGCATTTTTATGCTGACGTACCTATTTTCACATGTGTTTTCAGGAGATGAAGCATAGGGCTTATCAAGACATACTTAGGCGGACCTGTGCCTTAGTGACTTAAAACGAGACAAGACTAGTTAATTATGTTGTACTTCTTTGTTTATTAAGACATTGTAACACTTTTGATTAATAAAACGAAACTTCAATTGCCATGGATTTGAAACATTAATTCTGTTACAACACTCCTCGACATTTCCGCCACGTTTTGTATGTTCTACGTGGTCGGGGTGTGACAGAAAAGATGGTATCAGAGCCAATGGTTATAGGGAATTAGGTTATTAGTAATACTTTGACCTAGTCTATAACCTTCTTAGGACCCTAACGTGAGTTTACTTGCGTTTAGTCATAAAACAATACCGTCACCTATCCTTAGGCGACGATCACAACAAGAACATAAATTTCAAAACCGCTTTGAAAACTAATCATCTGTTCTAGGATGATTGATTACTAGGTTTTGAACTCTCTGTTATATGGTTTTGAACCCCTTTAAGTTTTCAAAATCTCGTCAAGGTTTTGGGTTTTAAATAATGTGAACACGTGCAAACTGGAAGGGTGAATGCCTGTATTCTGGGTTTTCTGTCTAGGCAAGCACTTCGTATACATCTCATCAGACGCGAGACCAGTTGTGCTTACCTGGGAATTCTTGGGATGAGTGTTCACTTATAGGCGAGCATGTCTTCGCGATACATTATTTTAATCCAATTACTTTGATTAGTCATTGTGTGTCGTTTGTTGCTTTGTAGTAACAAACAAATGACCACTATCCTTGCTTTCATCGGATTTGTTTCATCTCATTCTTTTCGTCTAAATCTCTCACTCGTTTCTTTTCATGTTCCTCTTTTAGAATGCCTCCTCGACGCGACAATCAGATGGCAAATGACGAACTGGCGGCAATCATCGCACAGCAAATGGCTGTTGCCTTCCCAAATCTTTATGCTCAAATGATGCAAGCCATCAACAACAACAATGCTCCATGCAACTTCAAGAGTTTTAACTCGGCTAAACCGCTCAAGTTTAGTGGTTCTGAGGGAGCAACTGGGCTTCTTCAGTGGTTCGAAAGCATTGAGAATACCTTCCGTCATGTTCAGTGTCCTGAAAATCGCAAGGTCGAGTTTTCATCGAGTGTATTTCAGAAGAGGGCTCTTACATGGTGGAACGGGGTGATGAGAGACCACGGTGCTGAGATTGCATTAGCACAGACTTGGGCTGAGCTTAGGGCTCTTATGATGAAGGAGTTTTGTCCTCGTCATGAACTGCGAGCTTTGGAGAGAGAGTTTGATGATTTGAAGCAAGACAGTGGCGAACATCGAGCCTATACTGACCGTTTTGAAGAATTGAGCCTGCTATGTCCTGCTATGGTTACTCCTGTGGATAAAGCGATCGAGAAATATACGGATGGTCTCCCTGACCTAGTTCAGGATATTGTTACTGGCAGTAACCCTACTACTGTCAGACAAGCCATTGAACTGTCTGCCACCCTAACTGAATCCCACATCAGGAAACGTAAGCTGTTTCGAAAAGGTGACCCAAGACCATCTGACAAGACTGCTCAAGTGGAACCAAAGGAAGAACATGCTGAGGTATCCAAGAAGAAGAAGCGCAAAGCCTCTCAGAACTGCGCTGTAACTGCTCAAGACAAACAGGTTGCACGAAACCAACCAGCACAACCTCGCAAAAGGCAAAACTATGTTGGTACTGCACCTTTGTGCAACAAGTGCAACCGTCATCATCTAGAGCAAGAGCAGTGTCACAAATGTACCCACTGTGGACGGTTGGGACATTTGATCAATGTTTGTCGCTATGCAAATCAAGCTGCTGCAAACCCTGCTGCTGTTCAAGCACGGTTCCCTCCGGGGTCATGTTATAACTGCGGTGACCTTACCCACTACAGGAACAATTGCCCAAGGCTTGTTAACGCACCTCCAGCACGTGGATGAGTGTTTAACATCAATGAGGCAAACGTAAACAATGATGCGGCAGTGAACAACTAGTGTTTTGTTATTTTTCCCTTGGTTGTAATCTTTGACGTTTAAAGACAAGTCAGTTGTTATATAAATAAAAATTCGTCATTTTTATTTTTGCAAAACTGATACGATTGTGTGAATGTTTGATACAACCTTATGATGTCAACCCAAATACAAACTACTCGTGTGGTTCTGTCATTTTATGATCACTTGTGATCTCCCCTAGAACCTTAAACACTTGTTTCTTTTAAGAAATAAAGCCAAATTCTTACTAAGAATCCTTCTATCTTCATAGATATATTCTTGAAAAGATTAAAGTGCCAAATGAAATCCATGGATTGGATTCCTAGTGTGCTTTAATTGTCCATGCCTAAAGAAAACGAATTAAAGAATCAAGTTAACTAATTATGTGCTTATGTGTTTTCTTCTATGTTTTGTGGTTGTATATGATCCATCCAAATCCTCATAGAATCTTTCGTATCTCATACGAGAGATTTATAATAGGAAATCCAAAGATACTATCTTAAATCCTTAATGGACTTCAACATTGTAGTTAAGTCCTTTGGGTTTTAAAGTACTATTCTATAAATTGGACCTCTTGCATGGTCTGGTCAAACAGATTGATTTTGAAAATCTGGTTAGAAATATCCTACGATGATATAATTAAAAAGATCCCTTAAGTGGTCTATTTAAGGAGATCGTACGACGGTCTAGTTAAGAAGATCATGCGTTGATCTAGTTAAAAGGATCGTTCGTTGATTTAATTAAAAGGACCCTTTGGTGGTCTAGTCAGGTCGCTTCATGTTTATACCAGTGATTATTTTCTTACGCATTATGAAATGAACTGTGCGGACTGTGCAAGAGATTACGTAATTATGGAGGCCTACATAATTATGGAATTCAGTGCACAGAAACCACAAGAAGTTTAGTCATGTGTTAAGATCTAAAGTGACGAGAATAATGATACGGGAGAAGTCTCGGACTTTGACCGATGTCATTTATTCTTACACTCCCCAATTCTGATCTCAATCATACACCAAGTTTCCTATGATAAGTATTCATAAGAAACATTCTTCTGTCCGTAGTTCAAAATTCCATGTTTTACTGCTATAAGGAATTCACTTTGAGGGTTAACAAATTCGCTAAGAATCCTAACATGGCCCAGAGTTTTACTTAAGGGTTCAATGGATCTATTAGAAGGCGAAACCGTCACAGCTGTATTCACAAGTTTCCTCTAGAATTAAATTTCGGGACGAAATTTCCTAAAGTAGGGGAGACTGTAACACCTGTGTCACTTCAACCGTCAAACAAATGCCAAACCAATGAAATATTGTATTTCATACTTGGGATTTGTAAAATTATGTGTATCTTTTACACATATCAACTCTTGTTTGATTTTAAGCTTTAAATCGCATTCTGAAGGGTTATACGCGCTCTGATGCGTAAATATAACCAGTTTAATCCAACGAACACTCCGGAATAATGAAATAGGCTTAACATACCTTAAATAACCTTTACATAACTTAGAAATAAGTTTTAAAGGCTTTGGTATGGCAAAAACAAGTTAATTCGCTTACAGGGACTAAAGTTGACAAACTGCGAAAGTATGCCAATTTGAACTGTAACAGACATTCCGGAACATGACCATAAGTTAAACATACCATAAATATCCTTTACATAGCTTAGAAATAGGCTTTGAGGTGTTCGGTATGCTAAAATAAACTTTTGTGTCATTCAGGGACTAAAAGTGTCAAAAAGTGCACAAGTTTGCATTTTCGCGCATAACTTACGTTCTGAATACATCCGGACATCCAAAAATTTATGCAAGTATGACTATATTATATTTTAGTGTTCGCCATAAGAAAAATCCATTCGTCGCGTCATTTGGATCGTTTTTCGCGCTTATGCGCATTCCGTCGTAATTAAGCGAACATCGCGTTCGTACGACCAAACGAACCGACATCCGAAATATTTTTGAGCATGTTTTGAGTCCCCTATACTTTAACTTCATTTTAGAGCCTTGAAATGAGGTTAACGGGGTTCAAACGCATCGAAAAAGGCCTTAAACACGTGCAGGGACCATTTCTGCCATTTTTTGAAAGTTTGCTGAAACAAGGAGGCAGTGGCGTAGCGCCACTGCATATAGCCTTACCAGTCGCGCTACGCGACTGGCTATTCTGGACAGAAACATCAGATTAGGGACCAGATTCAGTGTTTTGCTTGTTCCAATCCATTTTTCAACACCCCAAAGGGCAAGTACACTTGTCAACACCCTATGGTGAGTGCCAAGTAGCCACCACAACCTTCCGACAAGTGTTCGGGCAAGATCATTTCCCCTTTTCCAAGAAAGGATCCTAACGGTTCGGGTATTACTATAAATACCCCAACACCCCCATTGCTAAAATCACAAGAAACTTGATTTGAGAAACTCTAAGTTGAAACATTTGTTTCATACCTGAGATTTTCGAATCGAGTTTAGCATTCGGGGACCCTTCGTAAGTATTCTTTCGTTCTTTTCCTTATTTTACTGCTTTTCGAGTCAGAAAGTCAAACTTTGTTTGACTTTCAGCGTTGACCAGTAATGGTCAATGCGAAGTTCGTTTGAACTTCGCAACGTGAGTGTAATCACGTTGGTCATAGTCCCTTGGGACTATGCCCACTGATTACCACGTTGTCTAGAGTCGTAGGGTAGGCGATCTGATAAATCGCCTATACCTTCGAACTCGACCCATTTGGTCGATCATTAGGATCGGACCAAATACATTAGGTGACCATAGTAGGTAGGGAATAACCTTCCGAGGTTATACCCTATGGTCACATCGTTTAAGTAGTTGTATGATAGGTAGTTTATATGCCTTAGGTAAATTACCAGAATACCCTTTTCATGTATAAATTGGTAATTAAGCATATGTAACCTAAACCTTTGTCACATAACTGATTATGTAACATGTTTAGGCATATAACACTTGTCATAGGGCTAGTTAGGCGTTCCGAACGCGTTTTACGCGAACGACGCGTTAAAGTAGCATAAGCTACCTAAACGGGTCGTAATGGGTCGATATCACTTAGGTTAAGTTTCATTTAGTATGTAGGCTTTGTTAAACCATATCATATGAGTTCCAACACTCATTTGGTTTACAAACCCTAATGCTACCCAGTCTTCCGATATAGGTCCGGTTTATTAACATAGCTACCTATATTAGGTGCCGTTTGATTCCGTGATCTCTAGCATTGCTTGGTGATTATCATTAGACATCTGAGCAATCTCAAGTGAGTACATAGACCCCTCTTTTACTGTTTTCCAAACTGTTTTGGGGTGGAACACATGTGCCTACTTGTTACTTTCATGCTTTCCTGTTTTCACATCATATACCTGTTATGTTCATTAGTACACTATTAGTACATTGATTTACATGACTTTTCTGCTTCGTATGTTAACTTAGCATACTTGGTACATCATTTTACATTACATTTCATGCTACGTGTGCCCATTGTGTGCATTACTTAGTACAGCTGATTTCATCACATACTTACATTTTGACATTTGATCATACAAGTTATTACTTATCATTTGACAAATTACATAACTATCTATGATTTAAACATTGATTTCTCAAAGAACATAAAATAAAATGTTGAATTGTACTTATTTTATGTTCACCAGACCGATTGTTAGTATGATATAGCGCTATAGGATTTGACACCCCATTCCCGTTGGCATGGAATGTCTGAAACCAATTTGTTGCTCCATCCAAATAGGGATTGCCTTTGTGGTATCCTTATAGTCTCAAAGGTGTATTTTGATGCACCAGGTCTGAATGAATTCTTAAATCACACTATTAAAGTATATTTTGATATACTCTCATGTGTGGTATCGTACAAAACCAACATATATTTTGTTAAACATCCAAAGCATATTTTGATATGTTATTTACAAAACCAAAACATAGTTTAATATGTTATTTATCACATCCAAAGCATATTTTGATATGTTATTTACAAAACCAAAACATAGTTTAATATGTTATTTATCACATCCAAAGCATATGTTAATATGTTATTTATGAAACCAAAACATAGTTTGTTATGTTACTTACAAATCTAAAGTATACTTTTAAATATGCTACTATAAGGTTATTCGTTTAACCTTACATTTATTTATACAAATCACATTGGATACCTATTACATGATTTACATTAGACATGAACATTTTACTTTGGTAGATTGGTTTGAATAAGTGATTAAGTAACGAGGCGTGTGTAATATAATACAAACATGGTGGATACGCCGCTGGTACTTCCTATATATAAGTGTTTGTATGGTATTACATGTCGTAGCGTTATTTGAATCATTTCAGTTGAGACATAGAACATTTTATACAAATAACATACTTTTCACAAGACATTGATTTGCAAACAACTTATCTAGTACAAACTCATTTTATATGGTTATTCATTTAATCATACATTATTCTCTTAGTTATACATATCATCTGATCTTATCGATTTTCAAATGATTTACAAAACAAAGCAAATAACAAGGTTCATGACTAAACCTTTTCTCAAACATAAGTCATGAAACCTATTTTTCACAAAACCTATGTATCTCACAGGCATTTTTATGCTGACGTACCTATTTTCACATGTGTTTTCAGGAGATGAAGCATAGGGCTTATCAAGACATACTTAGGCGGACCTGTGCCTTAGTGACTTAAAACGAGACAAGACTAGTTAATTATGTTGTACTTCTTTGTTTATTAAGACATTGTAACACTTTTGATTAATAAAACGAAACTTCAATTGCCATGGATTTGAAACATTAATTCTGTTACAACACTCCTCGACATTTCCGCCACGTTTTGTATGTTCTACGTGGTCGGGGTGTGACAGTGGTCAAATATGTGTAGTTCGGGTATTTCCATTAAGTATGCCACTTAACAGTTGGTAATAATTTTGATCACCAAATATATTTATTACTTACTGTAACATTGCAATTAGTTTCCTAAACTAAATGTTGTGATATCTATTCTCCATGTTGATTAACTCTTATTAACGATCGGGACGTCAAAGCATAGTTGATTCCACCAAGGGATATTTGCGACTAACAACCAATCAATTTTGATATTGGCTTTTTGTTTCGACCTCGACAACTTTTTATTTTTTATATCTTTCACATGTGTATAAAGGTGAAAGTGCACTAACTTTAACGCCCCGCTTGCGGTATGAGCATATGATGTATATATGTGTGGGCCATCGGGGGCAAAAGTGAAAGTTGAGCGGCAAATCTGAATACACTCGTTTCTTTTATTCCCAATTTCTTTTAGCCGTGCATTCACAAACCCTAATTTCAGATTGAAACTTTGATTCTATCTTCATCGCTACATCATCTTCATCGCTCTCTTCTTTTTTGATTTGATACCCAATTATTTTTGCCACCTGTCTTTGCCTACTCCGTATCCGTATGAAACCCTATCTCTTTTTCTTATTCTTCCTGAATCCCAATCATATTCAAACCAACCTAACCCTAGAAATCCTCCTGCTCTACAATCTGCGTCACAACATTCTTCCATCTCTAATCTCAAAGGCAAGTTTTTTTATATCGTTCGTCTTTGATATATGTGTAAATCCAGATTTTAAATTCCTTTCTTCATGGATTAGGGTTTTACAATTCCGAAGTTCAACCCGTTTGAGTTTATCCTGATTTGATTAACCATGTGTACAATCGGATTTGCGTTTATTGTACTTAGTCTGCTCCAAATTATAATCTTTACAATTCTAATGGTTACTCATATGGTTTTCATAATGATGTGTTCCAATTTGTTCTATTGATTTTTTGAATTGGTTTTGATTTATGGGTTCTGTATATCTTAATAATTAGGGTTATTTCTTGGATGATTTTGATATGTGTAACAGAGATGTTTAAAGAAGATGCAAATAGTGGAGAAGTGTCGTCTGATGTACCTGCTGCACTCAAATAATTGAATGAAAACGTTGATGATCTGACTTTAGCAAATTCTTCAGGTTATTTTCGATCTGTATGGTATGTTTTTATGTGTTAAGAAGATGATTATGTGTTTAAATTAAAAGAGAAAGGAGTGATATAATTCAATTAGTTTGATCTGGAATTTGAGGAGAGGTTTGTAAGAATTTATTAGGAATGAGATGCTATTAGTTCTTTTTTTTGGTGAAACTTGCTTACTCAAATGGATGGTTAAGTTATGATCGGTAAGGATTTCTAATGTAGCTTTCCCATTCAGAAGATGAATCACCATTTACACATTTAATCACTTAATTATCTTTCTACATAAAAGGACTCTAGAATAGGTTCCTCAAATTATGTTTCCATTTGTATTCTCATATCCAAGGTCTATTAGGGACTGATGTGCACTTAATTCATCTTATTTGTTTCCATTATTTGATTTTGTGGTCAAATATGTGTAGTTCGGGTATTTCCATTAAGTATGCCACTTAACAGTTGGTAATAATTTTGATCACCAAATATATTTATTACTTACTGTAACATTGCAATTAGTTTCCTAAACTAAATGTTGTGATATCTATTCTCCATGTTGATTAACTCTTATTAACGATCGGGATGTCAAAGCATAGTTGATTCCACCAAGGGATATTTGCGACTAACAACCAATCAATTTTGATATTGCCTTTTTGTTTCGACCTCGACAACTTTTTATTTTTTATATCTTTCACATGTGTATAAAGGTGAAAGTGAAAGTGCACTAATTTTAACGCCCCGCTTGCGGTATGAGCATATGATGTATATATGTGTGGGCCATCGGGGGCAAAAGTGAAACTGCACTAATTTTAACGTTATTTTACTAATTTCATGAAAATAACGTTAAAAGCTAAGGACGATTAATCATGCATCATGTGGTGGCGTTGATACCTGAAAGACAGAAGGGTACATGCACTAATCGGTCTTTGTCCATATTGCTGAGTGTTATGTGTCTTATGTTCAAGGCTTGATGCAAAACTACTATCGAGCCAGGGGTCTCACTGGAAGCTGCCTCTCTATTCCTACGAGGTAGAGGTAAGGTTGTCTACATCTTACCCTCCTTAGACCTTACCTTTGCTTTGCTATTGGTGGGATTTATTGTGTATGATGATGATGATGATGATTTGTATAAAGGTCCAATAAAGCTTAAACCATGAAACCAAACCGTTAGTAACAGTTTGATTTGGTTCGGTTTTAATGTTCAAATGCATACAAGGAAATATTATAGATTTATGAATTTATTATAGCTACATTTGTTAGTTCTAATTGTAATCCGTATTGGTTATATAATGTTATATTTAATTTTATTGATAAAAATGTATTGTATGTTTATCATTTAGTTGAGCTTGGTGTCATAATTATACAATTTAAATTTTGGTTGAATGAAATATTATACATCTGCTAACAATAAATTACATTTCTTTCGTATAAAAAATAACTTGTGTAGCACACGGGTATTTAAACTATAAAGAAATATTTAAGGACCCCTGATTTTTTCGTATTCATTTTTTAGTTCATTGTAATTTAATATTTACATAAGTAGTGGAACGTGTCTTTCATTTTAAATTTTATGTCATCATTAAATATTATATAATTTACTTTGAGAATTTTATGTCAACATTAAATATTATATAATTTACTTTGAGAATTTTATGTCAACATTAAATATTATATAATTTACTTTGAGTAACCATTGTGCCACCTCTAACCTCTCATCACGTAATTAATAATTGTATTGTTGTACAGGCCTGGCTTACAAATCCTTTTAGAAGATCCAAAGTTCATGGTGTAGAAAAGGATATTGTTGAAGATGTACTTCACTTTTGGATAAGATGTAGTGCAACATCTCCCACATCTCATGATGTTGCTGATGGTATATTAATTTTTAGGGAGAATTACATATATCCCCTTATTTTTAAACCAAATTACATATATACCCGATTCAAAATTTAAATTACACATTTCCCCTTCTTCCATAATATTACCTTATATGACAAAAATACCCTTTTTATAACTTAAAAACACTCCAGCATCTCTCCATCTCCCTCTCCCTCATTGTTATAACTGCATACTACGAATGAAAGTGATTCATCTTTACTTTTTTTTTGCTCTTGCATCAAAGCAATGAACATGTGGACCTGATCCTTCAATTTCCCTTTACTAATTTCATGTTTTTTTAAAGATTTCCATAGATTTGCTTTCTGTATTTCCTCTAGATTTTGGATCTGTCTTTTACACATATTATGGCTATTTTGAAATCAAAGTCAATGCTTTCTGCCACTTGTTTTGAACTTTGGAACATTCATTGAATCTCCTTAATCGGATTGCTTTTTTTTTTGTTGTTGTTGAAAACGATTTGGGAATTGAGTTGCATGACTGATCTTCGTTCGTGTTGTTTTGGCTATTGACTTTTTGATTTTAGATTTTCTTGATTATTGGGTTGAAATCTGGTCCTGGATCAATATACAATTGATTCGTCTTCTTTACTGAGTAGATTAGTTGATGATAAATTTCTGATCTTGAAACGTAAATTGTTTATGAGATTGTGTTGACGGACCTGATAATTGGGGTTTATAGGTTTCTTAAGATCTAGAGAAGTTGTTATTAAGTTTTAATAAAAAGGGCAAAATAGTAAAATTTTAAAATAATTTTATTAAAATAAATCAAAATGGGTATATTTGATATTTTTCACTTTTTGAGAGGGGATATATGTAAATTAAATTTTGAGTTGGGTATATATGTAATTTATGAAGTTTGTAGGGGGATATATGTAATTGCCCCTAATTTTTATGTTCCATAAAATAATTAGACAACAAAAGAGAATTAGAAATAGATACTCAACTCCACCAAATTATTTTTTTAAACTTTTTTGTACCTGATTCTATAATCCGAGAAGCATACAACAAAGTTTCATAGGCTGATAATAGTGAAAAATATTAATTAGAGTTGATATGAGATGTGGGTGTTTTTTTTTTTTTTTTGAACGGCAAATGTTACCGTACTCTATTTTACATCAATAATACTAAAATTCTCCCTTTGCCCAGGTTCAAACCTAAGACCTCCCCTCTAAAAGACATGTGCCTCTACCAAGTGAGCTAGCCCCACATTGGCATCCGGGTGTATGTAGTTGGTCAAAGTAGGTTCAGTTTGAAATGGGTCAATTTAGTGTTGTTGGTTGAAACTTAAAGTTGGCCTGAGAGAGTTTGATCTTTTTGGATTAATGAAGTCTCCAACCCATTTAATGACAGTGATCACACGCTCTTTATGATAGGTATCTTCTATGTATGAACATTCATGCAACCGCGAGTCTTTTTAGTTTTATGATAAGTTATGTTAAAGTAATTTTTGTACAATTAGATTTCATATTTTGTGTATGAAAACACTTACCAATCAACTAAGAGCTGGTTATATGAGGTTGTGACTGAACTAATTCGGCTAAATGTTTCGTTATGATTATAGGAGGCCAAACAAAGTAAGAGGTACTGAGGTAGACATATTGTCGCCAAATTGAGAAGAGTTAAAAGGTGAGTTCTATTGATTTTGCCCTTTTACTTTTTTGGTTGGAATACATTACCACCGATGGGTATGCCGTTCGAACCTCAATTTCACACACCATTCTGAGCCACAACCGACCACCGCTCATCTTGGAAAGGGTCGATGCAATGGACTACTACATGATATACCTGTAGTTAGTTAGTTTACCAAATTCAGTTAGTTTGTGGACTTTAGGAATCTGTTTTTTCACTATTAGATTACATGTCTTAGATCATGGACATTTTGTTAAATATCTTTCCCGATAATTAACTTAATATTATAAATTCACTATATCAAGAATATGCAGGTGCTGGAACTGTGTGTATATGGAACAAAATAGCTATTCCCAAAGTGAATTATTTTGCTTGACAGGCGATAAGTGGGAAATCCCAATGGCAGATGCATTGGTAGCCATAGGTGTCCCAAACATTAATACAACTTTCCCTTAAGAAAACCATAAATCTCTACCAGACAAACTCTCATCATCCAGGTATGTTTCATCCGATCTTTGATGATATAATCCTAAAATCATTTGATTTTTTGCTATAAACAAAGGATTTTATGATGATTATAAACGTTTCAATCTCCTTCGTATAATTTGTTTAACTTGAAACTAACCTGGTGCTTTTGAATATTTTATACACCTAATTCCATTGGAGTTAATATATTAATTTTCTTATGTTAAATTTTGTAACCATCTGTTTAATTTTTAGATTAGGGTTCATAGGGTTGTTGTTAATACATCAACATTGGCTAACTTCAACTTTTAATATCACACACTACTGCTTCAAAAATCTAGGCTTATTAGTTATACATTGAACTTACAAGGGCTTACCAATTAAGATTGAACCTAATGCTATTCTTTTAAGTGTTGCAAGTCTAACACAGAGGTATATATCATCATCATACTTAATCATATTTTCACTCTTTTCATAAGTTTGGTAAGATTATTACATGCCAAGTCTGTATCGTTCTTGAACTAAAAAGTCTGTTTAAGATTTTAATTAAATGGGATGTGGATTTCCATGTTAAAGTTTAAAGAATATGAATTTAAGTTTTAACAAGAACATTGTTAGCGTTTCAAATTTTTTTAGCTTTCTTAACTTTTGTTTCATTTTTTAAACGATAGTTGTTTTACTCGATCATCCAAAGTTACTGTGGTTGGGAAAATAGGGTTTAAAATTAGTAGATTATGGTGTTAAATATCATAGTGAGTACCTTTGGTTAAACAAATTCTAACTTCAGTAACATTCTTTTGAAGCAAGATAGGCGACAGGTCTTATACCGGTCCTTTTAAAGATAAAGGATTTTTTTTTGTGATTTGCTCCAGTGTCTTAGTTTCTAGGTAGCATACCCGGCAAATGAAATTACCTGAACCAAATAACCCACAGTTTAGTTGTTATACCCTAATAAGCATATGGAGTGTCAGTCCAAGTAGTTATAGTTAGTTGAATTGAAACTACTTTTATCTTGACCTATTGCTTCAATTTATTGTTTTGGACATGTTAACATATAAAAAATTGTGTTTTGTTGCAGTGAGCTTATTGGGCCGTTGTAACACATTTTTAGGAGCTTCTACAAGCCATGTTGCGGTGTCCTAGCTATGAAGTTAAATATACAACGTGTCAGAGTGGGTTCGAACCCCCGGTCCGTTTGCTGTAGGTACAGTATTGCGGTGTATACGTATTTCGTGTCGTTTTTTAAATGGGCGATTTTCGAGTGTTATGTGCTTTATGTCCAAGGCTTGATACAAAACTACTATCGAGTCGGGGGTCTCACTGGAAGCAGCCTCTCTATTTCTACATGGTAGAGGTAACACTGTCTACATCTTACCCTCCTCAGACCCTACCTTTGTTTTGCTATTGGTGAGATTTACTGAGTATGATGATGATGATGATGATGATGATGATGATTTAAATGGGTGATTTTCCAAAAGGGTGTTGTGGGAAAAAAATTATTAAAATGGGTGATTTAAAAATGTTTACCAAAATAGGTATTTTTATTATCAAAATAGATATTTTTATTTATTAAAATAGGTGTTTTGAAAATATTTTTTTGTTTTAATAGTATTTCGTTATCCTGTAAAAAAGGAAGATAACTTTGCTTCAAGAAGTGGGCCAAGTTCTGGATGCAAAGATTGACTAGAATGCATTGGCCAAACAAAAACAAGGGAATACTATATGTTGTGGCGCCATTTGGAAAATGACGGCAAACCTACTAATAAAACGACAAGTGTAGTTTATAAAGAAGTATATAGTGATTTGTGATTTTCATGTACTCATATATCTATAATTTTTTATTTCAGTATCATTTTTATACGTTGTAATAATGTTCTTATTATTCCATCTAAGACTACATCTTCACACTGTAATAATGTTCTTATTATTTATCTATTTATGGGTCAACTCGGGTCGATTGGTAGGTTTGTCCCACTGCAAAAGATGCCAAATTTCGATCTATGTCATGTAGTTATCGGTGACCTAAAATGGATAAAGGTTATCGGTACTTATCATGCAATTATCTTTTTTTTAACTCGAGTCGTTACGTTACAAGGAAGGGAAAATTTACTTGATTCGAACTATGTTTATTCTTTATAAAAAATGGTATTTTGAATTTCAATTTTTTTCTATTGGCAGTGATCTCACTTTATCGTGTTATTTTAAAGTGTGTGTTACTCTCTTTCTGATGTCAGGAAACAAAGAAGGTCACGTATGTTGATAACTCTGTTTTTGATTCTTCGGTGACTGATTGGAAGCTTGATGTGGAGAAAAAAAAAACAATCGAGGTATCATTATTAAACTTAAAATATTTATAAGAATAATTTTACCATGAGGTTTTATCTATGTTGGCACCCCTTACTAGATATGTGGGATTAAGACACTTTTCAAAAATGTTAGATTTATGTCAAGTATAAGTTATGTCTTATTTTTACTAAATATGAAAAAATTTGATCATTTGTTGAATTATTGTTTTAGTAGCTAAAATGAATGACCTAGAATGTTGTTATAGAGAGCCCAAATGAGAAAGTAGACAAGGATGTTTTCCGTTCTGGGACCTGAGATGGTTTTTAAAGAACGGAAACAGATTTTGAGACATTCTTTTGTTCAAAAAGATTGTTAATTTGATTGATATAATTCAGATGTAATTTCACACTGGACATTCTTTTGTAGAGTAGGTAGTTAATCTGTTTAATGTAATTCTTATGTAATGTTGCACATGACACCCCCGCTTTTTTAATAATGTTTTACTTGAAAATTATGTTTTTGGAGTAGGTTTGTAAATGGTTTAAATTTTTTATTCCAAATTGGGATCATTAAAGGTAAAGGACCCTTCATCTATGTTTATAGTTCAATGGTTGTCATTGTCATTATGAAAGGTCCATCTCCTTGATCCATGATTAGGGGTAGAATCACAAGCATTTAATGGGTGCTTCATTTATAAGTTACGGTGGAAAGGTAAATGAAAGTCATTCACTTATGAATTATAATTAATAAATGAAACTCATAACTCAAGCATGATTATTTGATTTCAAAGCTTATGTTGAAATTGTCTTTGAGAACCCATCCAATATTGTTCTCAGTTATCACATTGATGGTTACCAGTTCTTTGTTGTCGGGTCAGTACATGTTATTGTGTTTTTAAGTAGCAGATAATCGATTGTTTGATTTAGTTTAATGTGATTTTATTTATGTAATACATAATATGTGGCGGACAATGGACTCAAGCTAGCAGGAATGGTTACAACCTTCGAGACGGTGTTTTGGTACTCAACTCATATTACTTACATTTTTAATTTGTAATATTTGTATATCACCATTCTTCTCATAACGATTCTATAGGCCGAGGTTGAAAAAGATCTTACAGCTAAAGAAACCAATGAACAAAAGAAGCACAATCTTGCCAAAATTGGAACATCAATGCTCGAGAATCCTGAAGGCAATATTAAACACTTAAAAGAAATGCTGCAAATTTGCAAGAATGGAGATCGTTACATGTTAGATCTTGGTCTAAAGTCTATACTAGCTGTTTTCAAGGATATCATCCCTGGGTATATTATATTAATATTTACTCATGTAAATACTATTTTCATACATTTATGTTATTTAACTGTATATTGTTTGTCGTTACGAGAACAACACCATGATATATAGTTTTGATATCTATTTTCTTTCCTTGAATTTAACTGTTTTCAAGGATATCATCCCTTGGTATATTAATATGAATTTAAATAAGAATTTAGATATTGAAGTTTATATAAACTTGATGTCAATCAAAAGATGAAAACCATGACCTTTCGTTACTCTATTAAAGGTTCGCTGGTGTGTAACAGGTTTTTGGATAGGGAAGTGATCACTCTGTTCGGTTTTGGGTTTGTACCAGTTAGGGTCGTGTATTGTCTGTTTGGGACCTGTTTCAACCCTTAGACGTGATGCCTAAGTTTGGAAAGGCCTAGAACAAAAATGATGATCTACATGGGCTTTAATGCCAGTAGATATTATATGTTTGTGTTAAGCCACCCGCGAAACTTGCGGGATCTTAGGCTAGTATAATATATAATATCAACAAAATCACTATTCATAAACCTTGCCTAATGACGTGCGTGCGGGTGTATATATTTTTTAGTATATTTTTAGCTCTTTTTACTCGCCTATTTCAAGTTTTAAATTTATAAAACACGATATTCTACTATCACTCTACATACACGCTAGGGCAAGTGTCATGACAAGATACCGAGGTTGTCCAAGGACACAAGAGCTTTAAATACTGGCTTATCGTCAACGTCTAATCGATCCAAACTTTGAGAAAAGATTTTTAAACTAATAAAAAGATAAACTAAAAACAGAAAATAAAATAAAAAAAAAACAGATAGACAAGAAAGAATCACTTGGATCCGACTTATTTTTCATGTATCCTTTTGATGATTTCCGCACTTTGGGCATTTTAAGAGATTATCTTAGTTATAGTAGTAGGCCCCTCTTGTGAAGGCGGCGTTACCCTCAACCTAGTGGTTTGAGTAAGCAATGATACAATCCCACTAGGTCGGATTATTGAAATATAATTAAGTAAGTTATTAATGCAAAAAGTGGTGGGCCCCCTTCTAGGCAGCGATCACCCTCAGCCCGTTGGTCTGAGTCAGCAGGGATACGGTTCTCGCGGGGTTGGTTTAAAGTTTTAATAGTAGTTTATAGATAAGGGATTCAAGCGTTTTGCACCTCTCCCGTGGTGGGTAATGTTCGCTCCGACTCGTGAGGTGTTACTAAGCTTGAACTAGGTTCTCGCAGGATCTATACACTGAACGCGACATAAAATTTACCCAACCACCCTTCTAACCCCCTTCCAGGCAATTAACGCGCTCTATGTAGACCGTAAAGACACGAATATGTGAATAAACGACATATGAAGAATGATTATAAATTTGCCTTCAATATAAAAAGCTAGTTATTAAAGTCATTAATACATACCCAATTAAAAAGTTGCTAAAGATTGGAAATCATAAAAGAAAATACATAAAAGATATGTCTTCACCAAGTGATGTAAGAGTTTAGCCAAGCATGGCTTTTGTTTGACAAAGACTCTTACTATCAATCTTGGATCTCGAGACTACACACACACTCTAAAAGATGGAAAATGGATGATGGTTGTGGATGATGGTGTTGTAGTGGTGGTGGAGTGGTGGTAAGTGAGAGAGAAGTGGTTTGCCAAGGGATTGGAATGAAACCAAGCATCCCTATTTTTAGCTGAAAATAGAACGTCCACCACTTCCTGTGCCCGCCTGGCACGTCCCCGTGCCCATGAGTCTCTTTCTTCTTCATTAACTGAAGTGTCAGACTTCTACTAACACGGCCTCGTGTGTCAATGGCACGGCCCGTGGCCAAGGTACTTGCTGTACTTTTTCAGATTCTGGAAATCATAGAGTTTACCACGCCCGTGTTAGTTTAGCACGGCCCCGTGTTGAGCTTTGAATTTGTCTTTTGTTATTGTCTTTTTCTACAGCAGCGAATTCCCACTGGGCACGGCCCGTGCTAGGTGAACTCGGCCCCGTGCCAGAGCTTCTGATCATGCTATTTATTTGGTTTGGATGTGGTCGGCGGCTTGGCGAGTTGCGTAAATCATTCTTTATTGCATTTTGTGTTGGTTTTGCTGTTATTTTGCTCTTTTTGTGCTTTTAAGCTTTTTTAACCCTGTTTATTAAAAAGGAACAAAGAAACGGGCCTTTTCCAACATTAGCACTAAAAAAGGGTTGATTTTTCGCCGTTTTTGATATAATTTATATGCTGTATTTTAAGCACATCACCTAATCATATATATATATAGGGTTAGGTTAACGTACAAATGCCCTTATCGTACAATACGTACGCGATCATCTCAGCCGTCAGATCTTCATCACACATTGAAATCGCATGTTGGTTTTTTGTAACAATTTCGCATGTTGGTTTTTTAACATGCGATTTCATCAAAATTACCACATGCGAAATTGTTACAGAAAACCAACATGAAATTTCATCAAAATTATCACATGCGAAATTGTTACAAAAAACCAACATGCGATTTCATCAAAAATTATCACATGCGATTTCCCATCACGTATATAGCGTACGTTAAGCCATTTTGTACAATACACTATATATATATATATATATACAGGACAAAGATCCGTTAGGAACCACCCTTTATTGCGAGAACCGCGAGAACCAATGTGAACACAACAAAAAATTCCTAAAATAACTAAAAACACACACAAATTTTTTTTTAATATTTTTTATAAAAAAATCGCTACTTTTAGTAGCCAAAAAGAAATTAAAAAGGGGTTTGAATAAATTGCCAAAATCGTCCCTGTGGTTTTATATTTGCCAGTTTCATCAAAATACCCTCAACTTAACAGAAAAAATAAACTAAGTTAGTGGTTTGGATGAAAATGGCAAAAAGTTACAAACGTTGAGGGCAATTTGGTACAAAAGTGTTATTTTGAACGAAACTGGCAAACGTGCCCAAACCTCAGGGACGATGTTGGCAATTAACTCTAAAAGTCAATAAGTTATAAGAAGGTGTGAAAAAACTTAGCCAGGCACCCTCTTAAACACAACTCATTTAACACCCCTTATATTTGCTATTGGTCGTGTGACATTCACATGTACCTACTTTGATCGTTCTATCATTAATGTGACTTGTGAGTAGACATCCTACATTCATTATCCCTCATCAATTGTCATTTTAATTTGCGCATGGCTTTATAGCATCTTTAGGGTTGGATAAGACTTTGGGACTAATAGGTCCTTCGTCCGATTCCCACACGGGAGGTTTTTTCATATTTATTGAGTTTCCTCCTGAATTGGTGTATAGACATTATGCCTAGTGGAGACGAATATGATCGGGTGGCTCCGCTAGTGGCACAATGGTGTATAAGCATTATGCCTAGTGGAAATGGTTATGATCGGGTGATTCCGCTAGTGACACGCACGATATTACTCCAGTGATCCAAATTTGCCGTTAAAAAGATTGTCATTTAAACACGCAAAAATATTTTTTTTTTCTAACATGTATAATGTTCGTTTTATAAAAGAAAAATAGAGACTATACACACGTGATTAAATAAAAGCAATTTACTAAAAATAGCGATTTTAACATAAAAAATATTAAAAAAAAATTTCGATTTTTTTACGTTTTTTGGGGTTTAGTTTTTAGCATTTTAGCTTTGGGGGGGGGGGGGGGTGGGGGGTAGGTTTTTTTTAGGTTTTTTGAGGGTTTTAGTTTTTAGCATTTAGCTTGGGGGGACGGGGTGGGGTTAGATTTTTTTTTGGGGGGGGGGGGGGTTAGTTTTTTTAGGTTTTTTTAGCTATTTTAGGTTGTGTTCACATTGGTTCTCGCGGTTCTCGCAATAAAGGTGGTTCTCGCATGATCCTTACCATATATATATATATATATATATATATATATATATATTTATATAGTTTCAGGATCCTGTAAAAAGGACATTTTTCGTGAGAAGGAATAAGAATTAACATGTAGGCATTATGTTTTGGACTTTGGCATAGTGTTTTGGTAAGAAAAACACCAAACATAACAATTTAAGACACAATGCAATGAATTCTAGGCTTAAAACTTAAAACACCATGCCAAGAACGTTAAGTAGTGTGTTTTAGTTGTATTTCAAATTTCACGCCCATAAGACGTTGCATTGTGTTTTAAATTATCATGTTTGGTGTTTTCTTGCCAAAATAACCCAAAACATCATGCCTAAGTCCAAAACATAATGTCTACATGTCAATTTCCATATCTTCTCACATTTCTCACGAAAAAAGTCATTTTTACAGAAACCTCACCCTATATATATAATTTTGTGACATCCATTACTTTTGAAGGTAAAACCTTAATCCTTAATTCACATGACATTTTTGAGAATATTGTTATAGATCTAAGTTATGATATTTTATGTAGACACACATCAGGAATATTATGAATGCATACATAGAAAAAATATATTTTGAGAAAAATGTATGTTTCAATAATTTGGATGATAATTTATTTACCAACTAGTATTAAGCCCCACCGCGTTGCGGTGGGGGCGTAAAGCTGTTTCAAATAGTACCAATGTTACACCATCGCCAACAACCAGCTCGTATTAATGTTAATAAATTAGACCGTAATGTAAATATAGAAAATGATAACTAAGTCGACTTAGTACCCGCTCGTTGCGATGAACTTGTTAAACGGGAAAAAAATAGACGACGTAAACACGTTGAACCATACATGTACATTGCGTCGTGTTAACTCGTAAATTTGGAACGAAACGTTAAACGAAACGTAAAAACTTTGAACCACACACGCACGTTGCACCGTGTTTTCTCGCAAAATTTAGAACGAAACGTAAAACAAAAAATTTGCGAAATATGGAAAGTATAGGAGACCAAATTTGAAAGTAAAAAAATTGTAAGATGAAAACTTTTGGGTTAATAGTAAAAATCAAATAGTTTTTGATGAAAAGTGTAATATATTTTTTTTTAAAAAACCCCTAAGCATTGTGTACAACCCCTTAATGCATAAAGATGTTGTAAATTTATAATATATAAATTTGCTTTTGATAAATCTAGTTGTGAATTTTACAAACTAATAATCATTAATGGTACTTATGTTATATCATTATATCAAGCCTTAAATTTATTATTTAAATTCGAAATATCTGCAGGTAAAAGTTTAAAACACACTCGTTTTTTATGATAATTCAAGTGTTGTATCTGAGAACGTGTATAGTGTGTGTTTTAGATAGAACATATGAACAAATTTAGAAATTTAGTCAAACACTTATAATAAATACACCAATCTAACACAACTGGATTTGAGAATGATTGTAAGGTGATTTCATATTTGAACCTTCATCACTTGAAAGAGACTTCACCTTAATAAACACCCTAATATGATTGGACTACAAGCCATTTGATGGCAACTTATGTTATTAGTTGTTTATTAAAATTGATCATATATAACATATTCACATACATATCACGATATATTCGATAACCAGAAATGCATACAATCAAAGTTCAAGTGTGACAACCATGCTGAAATTCAAGCTTACATGGATAGAAATGGTAAACCGAAAACGATACACGTGGATCAAAGCTTTAGCCGACAACATGGATATGTTCAGAAATTAAAGAGATCCTACAATGAATCCTAATAAAGCCATGATTATTTTCTAAGATATTTTATAAGACCATGGCTAAAGTTTTATAAAAATCAAATCCTACAAATATTTACAAAACCTTTGTTTTAAATGAAAAAAATGGAGACATGCGGCATCTGACAAAGCTAAAGAGGAGGAAAAAGGAAGAAAAACTAAAGCCTAAGAATCAAACCCGAATTATTGTTTAAAAGAAGAAATTCACTTACCATCCGATCACCATTCAATGATCTAGAAACATCAACATAACAAATATAATATATAATATCAACAAAATCACTATTCATAAACCTTGCCTATATATATATATATATATATATATATATATATATATATAGGGGAAGGTTCATTTGAGAAGAAATTTAATGTGAGAAGAAAAAGAAGAAAGGGCATATTAGTAAAATGTTATTTCATTTATAACTCATATCATTAATTTCTCTCTTTAATTAATGAGTCAACTAATTATTAATTATCCTACATATAATCTACAAAACCTACACATATCAAAATTTTCCTACATATACCCTACACATTATAGAATTTTATCCTACACAGTCAAAATTTATCCTACACACCTCGAAATATATCATACACAACTCGTAATTTATCCTACACAACTAGTAATTTATTCTACACTTTAAATTAAGTTGTTTTTTTTAATTTGGAAAAAGTTTATATTTTGAAAATGAGTTACAAATTTAATTTAACTAGTTATTAATGAGGAAGAATACATATTAATGATTTATGTAAGTTTACCAATATACCCTTATATTAAAATTAAATACAAATATTAAATGAAGTAAAATGAAGCATTCTTATTGGTTGAAACTTCTTCTTTTTTCTTCTTACAAAAAAAATCTTCTCATTTGAACCCTCCACTATATATATATATGTGTGTGTGTGTGTGTGTGTGTGTAGTTTAAGGATCCTATAAAAATGACATTTTTTTGTGAGAAGGGTGAGAAGGAATAAGAATTGACATGTAGGCATCATGTTTTGGACTTTGGCAAAATGTTTTGGCAAGAAAAACACAAAACATAATAATTTAAGATACAATGCAATGAATTCAGGCTTAAAACTTAAAACACCATGCCAAGAACGTTAAGTAGTGTATTTTAGTTGTGTTTCAAATTTCACGCCCATAAGACATTGCATTGTGTTTTAAATTGTTATGTTTGGTATTTTTCTTGCCAAAATAACCCAAAACATCATGTCTAAGTCCAAAACATGATGCATACATGTCAATTTCCATGTCTTCTCACATTTATCACAAAAAAAATTATTTTTACAGAAACCTCACCCTATATATATATACACATAATTTTGTGAGATCCAAGACTTTTGAAAGTCAAACCCTAATCCCTAATTCACATAACATTTTTAAGAATATTGTTATAGGTCTAAGTTATGATCTTCTTATGTGATTGATATTTTATGTAGACACACATCAGGAATATTCTGAATGCATACATAAAAAAAAAATATTTTGAGAAAAATGTATGTTTTGATAATTTGGATGATGATAATTTATTTATCAATTTGCTTTTGATAAATCTACTTGTGAATTTTACAAACTTATAATCATTAATGGTACTTATGTTATATCATTATATCAAGCCTTAAATTTATTATTGAAATTCGAAATATCCGCAGGTAAAAGTTTAAAACACACACGTTTCTTATGGATAATTCATGTGTTGTATCTGAGAATGTGTATAGTCTGTGTTTCATTTAAACAAATTTAGAAATTAATCAAACACTTATAATAAACACACCAATCTAACACAACTAGTTTTGAGAATGATTGCAAGGTGATTTCATGATGTAATACAATCACAAGGTACAAAGTATTCTCCCTCACCGGGTGCACACTCTCTCACTTAGTTATTATACCTTTTTGGCTCTAAATGTTACTGTTACATTGAATACAAAGAACTATATATAGGAGGAGAGAACTGCTGGTGACGTCACCATAAAAGAGACCCCTAACAACTCATTAAATGATGTAACTGCTAGCAGTTAGTAAAACTGCTGGATAGTTACATTGTTACATTGAACTACTGCTTTTGATGTAAAATAGAGAAAAAAATTGGATTCCTTAGAACTGCTGGTGAGAACCAACACTTCTAAGAATCCAGAACTTCTGGTCTTTGACTTGTTGACTTGATCTTCTAGTCTTCAGTCTTTTGTGACAACTGGCACCAAACCGGTAATTTCCGTACACTTTAAATATTATTTAATGACTGCAATTATGTGCTTAAATGTCAGCATTATCTGATTACATACTAAACAAGTGAATTCATGCACGTTTTATACTACAAAATATTGCTTTATGCATAAACGAGAGCGTTGCGTCAGAAATACTAGTAAATTCACCGGTAAGACACTTTGTGTCAACAATTCTGCAGAAAGCAGTTAGACGATAGAATTGGAGCCTAGATGTAGGTCCAACAACAAGAATACATTAAAACCCAAGAATACATACAAGAGTTTACATGTATACCATCCGGAAGCTAAAATCCGCACTAAAAAGCACCCGAAACGCACTTTAAGTGCAGAAATTTATTAGATTCAGCTATAATCAGCATTATGACCCTGAAATATTATGCAGAATTCATGTTTTATTATCCAGTATACCCTCCTAAGTGTTGGGAATTAAAAGGGTTACAAAAGGGTACTTAAAAGACACTAAACGGTGCAATTTAGCACTTTAACGGAACAGTGTCTAACCGAACAACCGGACATTACCCGGAACACAAAAATATTGTTAAACACATTGTTTTTTTTTCCCAAGATACTTGTCATGTTTTCATACAAAGTATACAAACGTGTTCAACACAAAACTGCATGAATTCACACCAACATTATGTTGACGTTTTTCCAAAAACTCACATGTATTTCAGGTAACTAAGATGGATGTTCGCGCGGTCTTACTCATGCTCTTGGATGTCGTTTATGTTTAGCTTGAATAAAGTTGTAAACTTTCAGACAATATGCTGTCTTTTGGATGTAAACACTTAACTATGATTTCGGTTATGTAATGTTTGGCATTTGAAGTTATTTTTATGAGCATGTAGTATCTTTACCAATCGTATGCAATGAAAACCTTTCATGATCACACCTCGTACTTCCGCTGCAGAAAGGGGTGTGACAGATTGGTATCAGAGCTGCGATTGTAGTGAACCAGGATTCCTTCTCGAGTCTAGTCTACAATCCCTAGGATCCTTTCACGAAAATAATTTTTCAAAAAGTTTTCATTGCATAAAACGGCCCGCGACATCCACTACCTGAAACAAGAGTCATGAGAAGACACTACGAGACTTAGGGTGCACTGGGGTAGCACTTGTATTTGATTAAGAATTGCTTGCGATTATGTGTGATAATTGCTAAATGCATAAACTAGAAGTAGAACGTCACAGGTATGCGTGACTTTACCCGAAAACAGTGACCTATCTGAAGGAAGAAATACGAAGATGAAACGAACTGTGCGGACTGTGCAAGGAGTTACGTAATTATGGATGCATACATAATTATGGAATTCAGTGCACAGAAACCACAGCAAGTCTTGTCACGTATAGATTCCCTCAGTACAGGAATAGGGTAATAATTTAGGGTATAAAGACAAGAACCGCCAATGTGAAGTAAGGTGTTTACCTAATTATACATGCTTGTTGCTGTATGAATTGATTTATACATTTGGCGGATTGTTTGCTGTCGTTTGTGTGGTATATGCCTGTGTATAAATATATACTACTACTGTCTCGCATGACAATATCAAACAAATGTCTAACCCTATTATGTTATGTTCTGTCAGAACATGGCACCAAGAAGAGCTGTGAACGCTCGTGACCAACCTCCTCCTCCCCCACTGCCAAGAACTGCTGAAGAGCTGGACGCTCTACTGGAAGAAAGGATCTCCGCTGCTATCGCCCAATACGGGGTGAACCGTACTGCAGACAGTGGAGGACCAAGCAATGCAAGACGCAATGGGAATGGAGATTCTTCTGGAGGCAACGCAGCTCAGGGCTGCACTTTCAAGCAGTTTCTCGACTGCAAACCAATGAACTACGACGGCACAGGAGGTGCAGTAGTGTTTGTACGCTGGACAGAGAAAACTGAAGCTACTATCCACATGAGCAAGTGTACCACGGATCAGCAAGTCACTTTTGCTACTGGGTTGTTCATTGATGAAGCTCTGACTTGGTGGAACTTGCAAGTCCAAACTCTGGGTGACGATGCCGCGTATGGCATGACTTGGGATGAATTGAATGAACGTATGAGAGAAAAGTATTGCTCACGTGCTGAACTCCAAAGGTTGGAGACTGAGTTCTGGCACTTGACCATGGAAGGAGCTGACATCACTGGGTACACTCGAAGATTCCACGATCTGTCAAGGGTGATCCCCTACATGGTAACACCTGAATTTAAGCGCGTTGAACGCTACATTTGGGGATTGGCCTCAGAATTCTGCGGCATGGTAACTTCGGCCAAACCTCAAACTATCACTGAGGCTGTAACTCTGGCTGTCAGCCTTACTGAAGATTGTGTTCGTATGAAGAAGTTATCACTGAACCCCACGGAAAAGACCGAGACGCATGCTGAGTCGTCAGGTGAAAAGAAAATGAAGCATGCGAATCTGAACCAAGCAACCCGCAACAACAACAAAGGTGTCAACAACAAGAAGCGTGACACTAACCCGCCTCAGGAGGCGAAAACTCTTGCAACCATGAATGACGCTCCTACCAAGAGGTACCTGGGCACTCGACCCATTTGCAACAATTGCAAGCGTCACCACGAAGGGGTTTGTCGCGTTCCAAAATGCGAAAATTATGGAAATTGGGTCACTATGCTGAGGATTGTTGGGGAAAAGGAAAGAACCGGAATGGAAATGGTGCTGGTAACAGGAATGGTAACGGAAAGGGGCAGGACCAAGGATGCCTCAGTTGTGGAAGCAAAGAGCATTTCATGAAAGACTGCCCAAAGGGGAACAACGCTCAGGCTCGAGCATTTATGATTGGAGCAAAGAACGCACGCGAGGACCCAAATGTGGTCACCGGTACGTTTCTCATTAACAATCACTTTGCATCCATATTATTTGACACTGGTGCCGACTATAGCTTCATGTCTGTGGAATTTAAACGCATGCTTGGAATAGAATCTAGTAGATTAGATATCCCTTATTCTATAGAGCTAGCCAATGGTAAACTTGTTGAATCGGGCGAAGTTGTTAGAGGCTGCACATTGGAACTTGGCGAACGAAGATTTAGCATCTATCTCTTACCTATTCAATTAGGTAGCTTCGACGTGGTGGTCGGAATGGACTGGTTGTCCAAGAACAAAGCTGAGGTTATTTGTCATGAGAAAATCATTCGCATTCCTTTGGCGAATGATGAAACTCTCATCGTGCATGGAGGAAAACGAGACGTACCCCTGCGAATCATTAGTTGCATGAAAGCACAGAAGTGCTTAAGGAAGGGATGTGTCGCTTTCCTAGCACACGTTGTAGACAAAAAGGCTGTGGAGCCGAAACTTGAAGACATTCCTGTGGTGAAGGAATTCCCTGATGTTTTTCCCGAAGATCTACCAGGATTACCTCCGCAACGACAAGTCGAATTTCATATAGACTTGGTTCCAGGAGCCGCTCCTGTAGCCAAGACACCCTATCGGCTTGCACCATCCGAGATGCAAGAATTATCCACACAACTCCAGGAGTTGTTGGATAAAGGATTCATAAGGCCAAGCTTCTCGCCTTGGGGAGCTCCAGTATTGTTCGTGAAAAAGAAGGATGGAACTCTGCGGATGTGTATCGATTACAGAGAACTGAATAAGCTCACAATCAAGAATCGGTATCCACTACCGAGGATTGATGACTTATTTGATCAGTTGCAAGGATCAAGCTACTATTCCAAGATCGATCTTCGATCTGGATACCATCAGTTAAGAATTCAAGAGGAAAGCGTACCCAAGACTGCATTCAGAAAACGCCATGGGCACTACGAATTCCTTGTGATGCCATTCGGATTGACGAACGCGCCAGCGGTATTTATGGATCTGATGAACCGCGTATGCAAACCATATCTCGATAAATTCGTGATTGTATTTATCGATGATATCCTGATTTACTCACGAACGAAAGAAGAACACGAGCAACATCTCAGAACCATTTTGGAGTTACTGAAGAAAGAGAAACGTTATGCAAAGTTCTCAAAATGCGAATTCTGGATTCGCGAAGTACAATTTCTTGGTCACGTTGTGAACGAAAAGGGCATTCATGTGGACCCATCCAAGATCGAAGCAATAAAGAATTGGGAAGCTCCCAAGACCCCAACTGAAGTTCGACAATTTTTGGGCTTAGCGGGCTATTATCGGCGATTCATCGAGAATTTCTCGAAGATAGCTCAACCGCTAACGACCCTTACTCAGAAAGACAAGAAATACGACTGGGGTTACAAACAAGAAGAAGCCTTCCAGCTACTTAAAAACAAACTATGCGATGCACCGATGCTATCATTACCCGAAGGCACTGAAGACTTCGTGGTATACTGTGACGCCTCACGACAAGGTTTGGGTTGCGTGCTCATGCAACGTCAGAAGGTCATCGCTTACGCTTCAAGACAATTGAAGGTGCATGAAAGAAACTATACCACTCACGACCTGGAGCTAGGCGCAGTGGTATTCGCCTTGAAGATCTGGCGACACTATCTATATGGTACTCGATGTACAATCTTCACCGATCACAAAAGCCTACAACACATATTTGATCAGAGAGAATTAAACATGCGACAGCGACGTTGGGTCGAGCTGTTGAACGATTATGAATGTGAGATTAAGTACCATCCTGGAAAGGCAAACGTTGTAGCAGACGCGCTAAGTTGAAAAGAAAGGGTTAAGACCCTAAGGGTTCGAGCATTGGAAATGACGATCCGAACGAACGTCACTGTACGTATTCGTGATGCGCAACAAGAAGCCCTTAAGATGGAAAACCGTAAAGCTGAATACCTCCGGGGTATGCTGAAATACATGATGCCAAATGAAGAGGGAGCCTTATACTTTAAGAAGCGTATTTGGGTTCCGCTCTATGGTGGTATTCGAGAAGTCATCCTTGATGAAGCGCATAAATCGAGATACTCGATCCATCCAGGATCGGACAAAATGTATCAAGACCTGAAAGAATACTATTGGTAGCCGAGACTTAAAAGCGATGTTGCTGTTTATGTTGGAAAATGCCTAACCTGTGCTAAGGTTAAGGCTGAATATCAGAAACCGTCCGGCCTACTACAACAACCAGAAATTCCCATGTGGAAGTGGGAGCAAATCTCGATGGACTTTATAACGAAATTACCCAGGACCCCGAGAGGTCACGATATGATATGGGTGATAGTTGATCGATTGACGAAATCTGCGCATTTCCTACCGATCCGAGAAAAAGACAGCACTGGAAAGCTTGCTGAGATATACTTAAAAGAAATCGTGGCACGACATGGAGTGCCAATCTCAATTATTTCAGATAGAGATGGACGCTTTGTCTCAAGAATCTGGCAATCATTCCAGGAAGCCTTTGGATCTCAGTTAGATCTGAGCACGACCTTCCATCCGCAAACAGACGGTCAGAGCGAACGGACTATACAAACATTACAAGATATCTTTCGCGCATGTGTCATGGACCTGGGCGGCAGCTGGGATACTCATCTACCTTTAGTTGAGTTTTCCTACAATAACAGTTATCATACTTTGTATGGCCGCAAGTGCCGATCGCCCTTATGTTGGGCAGACGCTAGAGATAAACGTATCGTTGGTCCTGAACTTGTACAAGTGACAACCGACAGGATTATGCAGATCCGAGAGCGCATTAAGGCGGCTCGAGAACGACAAAAGAGCAACGCTGATCGAAGACGAAAACCATTAGAATTCGAGGTGGGAGACAAAGTGTTGTTAAAAGTCTCACCTTGGAAGGGCGTAGTAAGATTTGGAAAGCGTGGAAAGCTGAATCCACGATACATCGGACCATTCAGAATCTTGGAAAGAATTGGTACCGTGGCATACAAGTTGGAATTACCGGAAGAACTTAATGGGGTACATAATACGTTTCATGTATCCAACCTCAAGAAGAGTCCAACACAAGAAAACGTGATCATCCCAGCGGATGAAGTGCATATTGATGACACCCTCCGATTTACAGAACAACCCGTTGAGGTTACCGACTGGAAAGTCAACAAGACCAGGAGGAGCACTGTCAAACTTGTCAAAGTACGTTGGAACTCTAAGCACGGACCCGAGTATACATGGGAACGTGAAGACCAGTTCAAAGAAAAGTATCCCCACCTATTCAAGAAGACTCCTGCGAGAGTTAGCTCAGCCTGAATTTCGGGACGAAATTCTTTTAACGGGGGGATACTGTGACAACTGGCACCAAACCGGTAATTTCCATACACTTTAAATATTATTTAATGACTGCAATTATGTGCTTAAATGTCAGCATTATCTGATTACATACTAAACAAGTGAATCCATGCACGTTTTATACTACAAAATATTGCTTTATGCATAAACGAGAGCGTTGCGTCAGAAATACTAGTAAACTCACCGGTAAGACACTTTGTGTCAACAATTCTGCAGAAAGCAGTTAGACGATAAAATTGGAGCCTAGATGTAGGTCCAACAACAAGAATACATTAAAACCCAAGAATACATACAAGAGTTTACATATATACCATCCGGAAGCTAAAATACGCACTAAAAAGCACCCGAAACGCACTTTAAGTGCAGAAATTTATTAGATTCAGCTATAATCAGCATTATGACACTGAAATATTATGCAGAATTCATGTTTTATTATCCAGTATACCCTCCTAAGTGTTGGGAATTAAAAGGGTTACAAAAGGGTACTTAAAAGACACTAAACGGAGCAATTTAGCACTTTAATGGAACAGTGTCTAACCGAACAACCGGACATTACCCGGAACACAAAAATATTGTTAAACACATTGTTTTTTTTTTTCAAGCTAGTTAGGATCACCGAACATCATAATACACCTCCTAAACACTAAATACACAAATTACCTAACTAATACCATTACATTTCAACTAAAATATGTAACTAATAGTTGGAAATATTACACTTACACCCCCCCCCCCTAATGTTGGACGGTTGGGAGACATAATGCCACATGGGATTTTAATTTCATTATCTTATTGGAATTGTTAAGTACTATGGAAGACATAGGAACCAAAGGATAATGAAATGTTGGAAAGATCTCTTTATAACCCTCTAGTTCTTCATTCTCCTTTTCATCTTCACAACTTCACAAAACTTTCTCTCCTCTCTTCCCTTGTGTTCGGCCGAGAGCTCCCACACCCACACCCACACTCACTTTCACATTTCAAGTTCCATGCAATCCATGTCTACTCAAAGGTGCTAGGAGCCATACAAGGAAGTTTGAAGCTTTCGGAAGTGGAAGGACCTTCTTTATTTGTTATTAACCACCACTTTTCTCCTCTTAAACACCCCTAGCTTAAAAGCTAGTAGTAAGTCCCTTGAATCCTCATTTACTTCATGTTTAGAGTGGTTAATAGTTAAAGTATGATGAAAACTTAAGAACACTAAAGAACATAAAGATAGAACTTGAACATAAGCTTTAAATATGAAGAGATCATGTTGTTTAGTGTTGATATACCTGTTGATGGTTGATTGTTTGTAGAAATGATGTTGATCATCATGTAGTCTTGCTAGATCATGATTAAAAATATAATCTAGCAAGATGAGGGGATGAACATGTTAAAGGTTATGAATCATCCTCACAAAAAGTCATGAACTTAAATAAATATGATGTTTCTTGTAAAATAATGATCAAAGTATGTTGTGAATCATGTAGATCTAAATGTTTCAAGTATGATTTACCAAGAAACCAAGTTAAAAATACAAGTTTCACTAAATCTTGGTTATTACATAAATAAACATCATTTTTAGTGGTTAACAAAGTAAAGAAACACATGTGTAACAAGAAAAATACATGAAGAAATATTTTTAGAAAACATGAACATAAGTTGTAAAGAATCATACTCTTTAAAAATGGAGTTTTTAAAGAAGCAACCACACTATAAAGGGTAACAAGACTTACTAAATGCACTAGTAAGTTACTACGCATTTTTATAAATTATCAAGTTCATGAAATGGAGAAATTGATGTATATTGATGATGATTGTGTTGAAGTTGATTGATGATGATTTTTAAAGAAAATAAACACATGTTTTGAAAACATGGGAAACCTCCATTTTTAGGGGAAACTCTGTCAAAATTTCTATAGAATTTTGACACTTAGAAAAATATAAGCTTCGAGAAACTTATCCCCTAAAAATGTATCTAAAAACATTTACCAAGGTTTCCCAAACTTTTGTGTTAAGAAATGAGGATTTCTTCAAGAATAAAAATGGATATTAAGTATGTATATTTTTGAGAAAAATATATATATTTATTGATCGCCAAATTTTGTGCTAAGTGTATGTAGTATGTATTATACTTGATAGTGTATTAGGACTTGGAAATACACTAAATACTCTTGAGAAGTAAAAACACAAAATACACATACAACATACAAGATACATAATTCGGGTGCAAAATACAAGAAACTTATATTTATTTTTGAGAAAATAATATAAGTAAGACACTTAGTTAAAAATATAAAGTATTTTTAACACAAGAAAACATATACAAAAGATAGTGACGTACTTGTGCGATGCAAGTCCAGTGGCTAACGTTAAGAAAACACGTATAGGTCACGACGTTAGTTAAGCAAATCCGGTGAAGTTTACGACACAAAGAACGCAAAGTTGTGAGTTCATGCCCCCCCTTTTCTTTTAACTGCTTCTAGTTTTATAACTTCGGGGGTGAAATACATGTTACTAAATGTTTACAAGAAAGTTCGTGTCCCCACTTTTAAATCTTTTACATACTTTTAAACTTGGGGCGAACACATGAAAATTGATACTTGATATAATAAACGAGAATTGATACTTGATATAATAAACGAGAAATGATACTTGATATAATAAACGAGAATTGATACTTGATATGATGAATACATAAACAAGAAGCACTCTTGGTGATCACTAGTACCAAGTATGATGCGTTTGAGGAATGATACGAGAAATAGTGTCACGAATAGGGTACCATAAGCACCATTAATCGTGTACATACTTAGACCGCAGAACAAAAGGTTAGTTCTAATGGGTACTCGGGCAGCCCCACTCTTGGTGACCACTAGTACCGAGTAGTGTTTTTGTGTGTCCGTCGTGAATCGACAACTAGAAAAATGCCTATGGGTTGGTGACTTCCTATGTCGTGTCACATGTTAATGGCCTTGCAACCCATTAACTAAACAAGAATACTTTATTTGTGCGAGGTTCGTACACAAGAATACTTTATTTGGTTCATACCACAAGAATACTTTATTTACACAAGAATACTTTATTTTCACAAGATACTTGTCATGTTTTCATACAAAGTATACAAACGTGTTCAACACGAAACTGCATGAATTCACACCAACATTTTGTTGACGTTTTTCCAAAAACTCACATGTATTTCAGGTAACTAAGATGGATGTTCGCACGGTCTTATTCATACTCTTGGATGTCGTTTATGTTTAGCTTGAATAAAGTTGTAAACTTTCAGACCATGTCTTTGCTGATGATCTGGTTGTTGGTGGAGTTGAAGTTGTTTGAGAACCAATAGTTTTCCTTGGTCCATTTGTGTGAGTCTTCACTCCAGCTATTTGACTTGGACCAGCTGCTTATACTTTGGGGCCAACTGTTTGTCCCTTGGTAATAAATACTGGTTGAGCTTGAGGAGCTTTTTTTCTTTTGGCTTCTAACTTTACAAGAGTTTTGGCCTTTTGAATCATAGTTGGTGGCCTCATGTCCATTTTACATTCATTGTGACTTTGAGGTCCTTCCTAGAAGCACTTTCTTTAGCTCTTTATCTTTCTATCTAAGCTTTGAGTTGAGCATCACGTAAACCTCTTTGACCTTGTTTAAACTTTTTAATTCTTTCTCCATGGTCCACATCACCAACATCAATCCCTTTTTTTGTTTTTCAATCATGACCCGGGCTCTTGCATCATCAGCTCTTTTCTTGGAGGTTGTAGCTCCACCATTTATTATGTTTTGTTTATCATACGTTTTCTCCCTCTTTTTGGCATCAACGATTTCCTGCCTCTGCAAGAAGTGGTGTAACCGGAGTCTGGGGACAGAAGTTCCAAACACTTTTGCATCAAAATTGTTCAAATAATCATTGAACATTGGTTCCAAGATAATTTTTGAAGGTATTTTGAAGCTCCCATGCTGGCAATGATAAGTTGTCTAAAACCTCACCAATAGTTTAACTTTGTGTGGCTGGTGGTTTTTGAGTGAGAGTGTTAAGTGTGTGGGTAAGCTCCTTTTGTGATGAGGCCAACCTTTGGGTATATTTTAGTTTAAGTTGGGCTTTAGATTGGGGCGTTTCCAACTCCTTAAGTTTAGAGACCGCAACACCAAGTTTTTTAGTAAATTCGTGAAACTGCTGATCTTAGGCATCATCCAAATTATTGGACTCATCTGCTCACCCACCAGAGGTGGTTATATCAGTAGGTATTTGTGGCTTTTCTGACACAAAATCACTTCCTGATGCCCCCTTTTCTTGGTACTGGGGGACTTCCAACACTTTTGCAATCCAATACCTCAACAGCATGGATGATCTCAGTTGTTGTTGCTTGAAAGGAAGTCTTAATTATGTTTCTACTATCTTCTTGAAAACCAGTGGGTTTAGCAAGAATAGTGGAAGCCACCACTGCAATCTCCTCATCGGGATTTACCCATGATGGATGAACCTCTTCCTCATGTAGGTAAGGACTAGATTCCATGTATACCAATGTTGTATTCTATGGCTGCATCTTTGTAATTTGTGGTTGAGATGTGCCCTTTTCTTAGTACACGGGAAGATCTACCTCAATGAGTCTTTTCTCAAAACTACTGGTTGGGCTGCTTTGGCTGGTTGGAGGTACTAGAGACTGTAGTGAAAAAGTAACCACAATCTCTTGCTGAGTTTGTATTTCAGCCAGACTCTCAGGGACCTCAACTTCCTGAGTAGTCTGTTTAGTTCTTTTTGTGGGGGTGGTTTTGGATTTAGAGTGAGAGGGTTTAGAAGTCTTTAGTGCTAAAGACTTCTTCCTTTTTTGGTGATTTTTGTTGTGGGTATGGATGTCTTTTTAACTAAAACCTGACTTGAAACCGAAGTCACTTAAACCCAAAGTAGAGGAAACCCGAAGAACCCATAACCGAATAACTGTAAACCCGAACCATAATATAGTTCTATGGATTGGTTAACGGGTTGAATAATTGGTTATCGTATCTTCTAAAAGTACCTAAAAATCATTTCCTATTCCATGATGCACCAAACCATATCTGCTAAAAAAAATAAATCATTGTCTTCTAAAAATTTAAATTACGAAGTCCATCCATATCTCTAATTTCTAAAAGTTTTAAATCAAACCATACATAATACATTCCATATCTTCAATATAGAACATACAAGAGTTGGTTTATAAAAATGTTTTTATAGTGTTCGCTAATAACTGTAACACCCGTCTTATTTAATTGGGACTTTAATATAAAATACGCATTTTAAAAGATAATACTTCATTCCTAAAGTTATACAAAACGAAAGTTTACATAATAACCGTATTCAAGTTAACTACCAACTAGTTTTTAACATCCCAAAACATCAAGTTAAGTGATTATAACATAAAACATTGTTTTCAACAAGATTAGACAAGCACAGAAGCTTCAAAAGATAGTGTTCGGTTCTTGAATTGTTGCTTGATCGTAATCCGAAGCATGACCAACATCACCTAAGGTCAAAACCATATCAAATGTTAGTTTTGATAATGTTAGAATGTGTATAAACAAGTTTCATGAGTCAAAACAACAAAATTCAAACAATTCTCGGAATTAGGGGGCGTCGCCGTACGCTAAGGGGCGTCGCGCTACACCTAGCCCCCTTTTTGATAGAAAGTTCCTTTATTTGTTGTTGCACTTGCCCAGCTCAACCTTTTATCAAGTCCAAAGTTAAACCCACCATAACTTATGATTCGTAAGTCCGTTTTAGGTGATTCTTCTTCCTACGCGTCCGTAATTAAATTACCAATGCATCTATCAAGGTTATTATATCAAAAATTGGATGTACGGGCTAAAAGTCTACAAATGCCTTATGTATTTATTTGACCCGTTTAGCTTTTGCATTAATTTCAAATTTTATGTCCGCAAGACGTATTTACCCAACATCCGGGGCTTATGATCACCGGTGTTTCATTACCAAATCTATGGTTTCGCGCTCTTGTAATCCGTCTTTGCCAAATGCTATTCTAAACACACTTTTACTACTTACTAAACAATTATTTGACCCGTTTGGCTCATTTATGGAATCCTCCACTTCTAATGACTAGCAAACATTTGTTATTCAAGTTTACGACTCGACTAACTAATAGTGATCTACGTCACTTTTACTAACGCTACCTTTTCTACTAAACACAATTCCAAATATCCATAATTAATCATACAACATAATGTAACAGGATCACGGTTACATACTTGCATAATTCATCAACATTGGTTTCTAGCCATAATTACCCATTCCCGGGCTTGTCAACCTTAGCGTATCACGTCCATTCCATGGTTTACGCTTTTATAACTCAAATTTAATGAGTGACGTTTAAGTCACTTCGAACACTACATTTCGACCATTACTAATTAAACAATATTATCAACCAACATGTCTAATTGACTATTTTGACCCGTTTGGTTTGTCGAGTGAACTTCGTCGCTTCTATGACATACCAAACTCACATTTGACACTACAATCTCATTAACAATTTCTAAGACTATTTTTTATGCATAATGTAACGAAACCGAAAGTTACGTATCTTTAGAGCGTTCCCTTCAAGCGCGTGTCCGCTCCGGCTTGTCCGCTTGAAGACTCGGTTCCTTTGCCTATAGAGTTCAATCAACGCTTTGTTTAGAACCCTGTTCTTAACATACAACGCATAGTTCGCCATAATATTCAAGTATGCGTTTTAATTCAAAATTTCAACATTAGGCTTTCTTTTAGGCATTTCTACGAACACCTATAGGGCATAATTCCATACAATTTACGATTAAGCTCATGACTAATTATTTAGTCAAGATTAAACTTCAATTAGGCATGCTCATATCAAATTTTCTTCAACAAAACCTGAATTTACTTCCTACGGCTTAAAATTACACTAGAATGTTATTCATATCCTAGTGTTTAACATGTTTCTACAACACCCACTTGACACCTTCATTGGTGATTATAACTTTCACAAGTAATAGCAAAATTTCAACAATCTAGTGACTAGGGTTTATTCCTAGACACTATGTCATTCCAAATTCATCCAAACAACAATCATGCAACGCTAATTTCGAATTTCAATTATTCATTCAGAATTTTAGATGCAATCATTCAATGAAATTTCACATACCTATGATCCCTTTACTAAGGAGATCACCAATCTATGCTCGGATTTCGTTTTGGAACTGATTTGAGCCTTCAATTTGTGAAATTGTATGAGTTAGGGTTTGGTGGAAGAACTCCTGGTCGCCCCCTGTGTTTAGTCGAACCAGAACACACAGTGTGTGTGTGTGTGTTTTGGGTTTTTATGTTTTATGTAATAAAACCTTTTTTAGTTTTATCACTTTTGGCCCCTCAACTTTCCTCAAGTTTTTATATGGTGTGTTTTAACCAAGTTTCCTTATTCCTATAAGACTTATAATTAACTAGGTTATTTATTTCCTAGTTATTTTATCTTGTTCATAACCGATATTTAATATATATATATATATATATATATTGATGTACACAAAATGCAACATATAAATTACATCAATTGTGGCATAAAACTAACCCCATTTTAGTACTAATGTTGGAAAAAGTGTGTTTTTGTCTTCCTTTTGTATTTTCATGATTAAATGAGCTCAAATGAACAAAAGAAGCAAAAAGGCAGCTAAATCAAACATAAATACAAGAAAAGGAACAAACGTGGCATGCCCGGCCTCCCCAACAGCATCTTCCCAAGCAAAGCAAAACAAGAGAACAGAAGACTGAACACGCCCCGTGCTCAGTGAACACGGGGGCGTGCCCAAGTGTCAGCAGAAAAGTCAAAGCTGTAGAAGCTTCTATCACCCACCACGGGGGCATGCCCAGCGGACACGGGGCCGTGGTCAACTCTAAGATTCGCAGAATTTGGGGAAATCTTGATAGTACAGATACGCTTCTGCACACGGGGGCGTGCCCAGCGGACATGGGGGCGTGGTCAACTAATGCAGACAAACTGCAATTAATGAAGACAGAGAAGAAGGTGGACACGGGGCCGTGCCCGAGCCTCTGTTCAGGCTATAAATAGGGGTGCTTGGCTCATTTGCAAACCATCCCTTGGCACACCACCTCTCTCACACTTCAACCACCACCCACCATCATCACAACACCATCATCCACCACCATCATCCATTGTCCATTGTCCATCATAGAGTGTGTGAGTCGTCTCGGGATCCAAGATTGATCGTAAGAGTTCTTGATAATCAAAGGCCATGTTTGCCTAAGTCTCTTACATCACTTGGTGAAGACAAGTGTCTAGTGTAATACTTTTTATTTTTAATCTTTTCGCACTTTTTATTTGGTTATGTATTAATGACTTTAATAACTAGTTTCTTATGTTGAAGGTGATTCGTCCTTATCGTTTGTCCGTGGTGTCTTGGCATTATTTTACTGTCTATATAAAATAAAATATTTTCACCATTCATATCTCCACGGTCTATATGGAGATATGTTGGCTACCTGGTCGGGGGTTAAGGGAACGGTTTGGTAAGAGTCTTGCCTTGTTCAGTGTATAGATCCTGCAAGGACCTGGGTCAAATTTAGTAGGACCTCCTTCAATACCCACCGGTATTGGATGGCGGGGGTCCAAACTCTTTGATCCCCTCATATGTAAGCTACTATTAATACTTTAACCCGGCTACTTAGGACTGTATCCCTGCTGACTGAGACTACTTAGCCGAGGGTAACGTCACCTTCAAAAGAGTGGCCTACCATAATATGCATTAATAACTTAATTAATTATCTTTCAATAATCCGACCCTTTAGGATTGTATCCTTGTTGACTCAAACTACTGGGTTGAGGGTAACGTCACCTTCAAAAGAGGGGCCTACTACAACAACTAAGATAATCTCTTAAAAAGTGCAAAAGTGCGGAAATAATCAAAGGTTACACTAAACACGAGTCGGATCCAAGTGATTCATCTTGTCTATCTGTTTTTATTTTTATTTTATTTTTCAGCATTTTAGTTAGTTTTTATTTTTCTAGTTTAAAAACTTTTTTCTAACTTTTGATTTGATTAGACGTTGAGGATAAACCGGTACTAAAAGCTCTTGTGTCCTTGGACGACCTCGGTATCTTGCCAACACTATACTACGCTCACGATGGGTACACTTGCCCATATGTGTGTTTGGTGTTAGTAAAATATCGTGTTTTATAAATTTAAAACTTGGCTAACGTGTAAAAAGGGGTTAAAATATACTTAAATATATATCACACCACACGCGCATCAAGTTTTTGGCGCCATTACCGGGGACACAAGGATTTTAGGAAAGCTTAAAATCGACGGCCTAATCAGTTTTTTTTAAACCTTTTTAAAACGCGCACACATTTTTCTGCATTTTAATTTAGTTTTGCATTTACAGTAACCTGAACACGGGCCGTGCTCATTGAACACGGGGTCGTGCTGCATATTTTTCATAAAACACCCAGATACAAAGCCTGAACACGGGGCCGTGCTCACTGAACACGCCCCCGTGCTCAACGAAACCAGTAACTTTAATTAAAACGCCCAGATACAGACTCTGAACACGGGGCCGTGTCCAGTCTCTATTTCCATCTTTATTTTTGTTTTCTGGTCTCGAGACTCTGTTGTAGTCTGCGGAGTGATTCTTATGGATCAATACTCAGGAGGTTACAACTACACCTATGAGGAGGATGA
Source organism: Helianthus tuberosus (assembly GCA_030545235.1). Taxonomy (NCBI): domain Eukaryota; kingdom Viridiplantae; phylum Streptophyta; class Magnoliopsida; order Asterales; family Asteraceae; genus Helianthus; species Helianthus tuberosus. The sequence continues at coordinate 157,645,723 of CM060450.1, read as the reverse complement.
TTATAGGGAAAATTATTGCACTAATTGTGGTAACCCGCACTCGGTTCAATATTGTAACGTATTTCAACCATCCACTTCATACACCTACTATGAGGAGCCCAGGTACGAGCCATCAACTTCATACACATCCTATGAAGACCAAAGGTATGAACCTCCTCCCTCATACTCATATTTTGATGAACCAAGGTATGAACCTTCATACTCGTACTTTGAGGAACCAAGATATGAGCCACCACCTTCATATGCTTATTATGAGGAACCATGGCGTGAACAACCCACCTCATATGAGTATTATTTAGAACAAAATTACGACCCTTATCCATCATATACTTACAATGAAGGACAATGGTGTGAACCATCCACTTCCTATGAGTATTATGAGGAACAAAGGATCGAACAACCGGATTCAAGCTTTGAAAATCCCGATCCTTACTCTATCACCGAAGTGACCGATAGGATATTAGAACACCTTAAAACTATCGAGCGCGAGAGAAGAATTAACTTGTAATAAGGAAGAGATAGTTGAAAGTGTAAAAATGGAAGAACAAATAAGTGAAAAACCGACACATGAGTTAAACAACGAAAAAGGTGAGTCCGTTAATGTTAAAATTCAAAAAGAGTCTAATTTTGAAGAAATTAATCTCTTGTCACCTTCTTTTGAAAATCATTGTTTAGTACCTACTCATGCTAAGTTTTTAAAAGAGTTAAACACTAACACTAAAATTGACGAAAGGGTAAGCGTTAAGTTAACTAATGATCAAACTTCGCTAATAAAAGAAGACCCATTTGAAATCTACATTACACCGGTTCCATGTTTTTTTCAAAATTCGTTTATTAGTAATGTCACAATCGATAAAGATCTTTGTGTTAACATAATGCCCAACTACATTTTCGAAAAATTAAGTATTAGTGATTTTTCTCCACTTCAAATACCCATTTTTTTTATCCAATCGGAAAGTAATAAAATCAATCGGTGTAGTTGAGGATGTCTTGGTTCAAACAAATCAAATGGTAATCCCAACCGACTTTGTCATCCTCGATGACGCTCCTCTAGTGTTGGGACGACCCTTTGTAAAAACCCATGAAGCCTTGAAAAACCGGAAGTACAACAATCTATCTATTCAATTAGGGGCATTTAAAAAGAGTGTCGATCTTGAGCGATCAATGAAATATTCTTTCGGCAATAATGACCCCCTAATTGAAGATGAAGATGAGCCACCGGATACAAGTGAAAAGATTGACCACTTTGTTGAAGAAGAGGTCGCCATAGAACAAACTTTTAAAGTTCTTGATCAAAATGAGCAACCCCATAAGGAGTCTTCTAAAGACCCAAGACCCACCTCTTGAGCTCAAAGAACTTTCAAAAGGTTTGGAATATGCTTTTCTAGACAAAGATGGTAAATCACCTGTAATTATTTCGTCTAAATTAAGTAGTTTAGAAAAAGAAAAATTAATTAATCTTTTGAAAAAACACAAAAATGCGATTGCTTGGAAGCTTGTAGACATTAAAGGAATAAGTCCTTCCATGTGCACACACAAAATTTTAATGAACGATGACTACAAATCGGTAATACAACCACAACGTCGAGTAAATCCAAATGTTCAAGAAGTGGTTAAAAACGAAGTCATCAAATTACTTAACGCCGTACTTATTTATCCTATCTCCGATAGTCCTTGGGTAAGTCCCGTCCAAGTAGTTCCAAAGAAAGGAGGTATGACGGTAATAATTAACGAAAAGAATGAATTAATACCAACGAGAACCGTCACAGGATGAAGGGTATGTATAGATTATAGACGACTAAATAAAGCAGCAAGGAAAGATCACTTTCCTTTGCCCTTCATTGATCAAATGTTAGAAAGATTATCCGGTCATAAAATTTACTGTTTCTTGGATGGTTTTTCAGGTTACTTTCAAATCCCGATAGCACCCGAAGACCAAGAAAAGACAACTTTCACATGTCCCTATGGAACTTTTGCTTATCGACGCATGCCATTTGGTCTATGTAATGCCCCCGCAACCTTCCAACGTTGCATTGTAGCCATCTTCCATGACATGATAGAAAAGACAATGGAAGTCTTCATGGACGACTTTTCTATCTTTGGGGATTCATACGACCAATGCCTCGATAACCTTGAACGAATGCTATCCCGATGTGAGGAAACTAACCTCGCCCTTAACTGGGAAAATGCCATTTCATGGTAACGGAGGGAATAGTACTCGGTCATAAAATCTCAAGCGAAGGAATGGAGGTTGATCGAGCCAAAATAGACACTATTTCTCGATTACCACCCCCATCCTCCGTTAGAGCTATCAAAAGTTTCCTAGGGCATGCCGGATTTTATAGGCGGTTTATCAAAGACTTTTCTAAAATCTCAAGGCCTCTAACAAAATTACTTGAAAAAGATGCCCCTTTCATCTTTGACAAGGATTGTAATCAAGCATTTCTAGCCCTAAAGGAAATGCTAGTCAATGCACCTATCATGATAGCGCCTGATTGGAAATTTCCTTTCGAAATCATGTGTGATGCAAGTGACTTTGCAGTTGGAGCTGTCTTGGGACAAAGAAAAGAGAAGCATTTTCACCCAATCTATTATGCTAGTAAAACACTTAACGATGCACAAGAAAATTACACAACAACTGAAAAAGAATTACTAGCTGTGGTATTTGCTTTTGATAAATTTCGTTCTTATCTTGTTCTTTCTAAAACAATAGTCTATACAGATCATGCAGCCATTCGATATCTCTTCAAGAAGCAGGATGCTAAACCACGTTTGATTCGGTGGATTCTACTCCTCCAAGAATTTGATATTGAAATCAAAGACAAAAGAGGAGCAGAAAATACCGCAGCAGATCATCTTTCACGCTTAGAAGACCCAGCTTTGGAGGCAACTAGGGACGAGCAAATCAACGAAAAATTTCCAACGGAGTCCCTAGAAATGGTGGAATACAGAGAAGAGCCATGGTACGCCGACTATGCTAACTACCTAGCTAGCGGTATGGTCGCGAAAGGTTGGCCACATCATCAAAGAAAGAAATTCTTTGCTGATGTAAAACACTATTTTTGGGAAGATCCTTATCTTTTTAAAATGTGTGCCGACCAACTCATCCGACGGTGCGTACATGGTCGCGAAGCACGAAGAATTCTTTGCCATTGTCATGAAGGTCCATACGGTGGACACCATGGTGCCGCTAGTACTGCAAGAAAGGTATTTGATTCAGGGTTTTATTGGCCAACCATTTACAAAGACGCCCAAAGTCTTGTCAAGACATGTGATGCTTGCCAAAGAACAGATAATATTTCTTTCAAAAACGAAATGCCACAAAATGGCATTCTTATTTGTGAAATTTTTTATGTGTGGGGACTCGACTTTATGGGACCTTTCCCACCGTCGAAAGGAAACAAATATATACTTGTGGCTGTAGATTACTTGTCTAAATGGGCCGAGGCCGAGGCACTTCCAACAAATGATGGATGAGTCATGGTAAGATTTCTGAAAAAATTATTCTCTCGTTTTGGTACACCTAAAGCATTGATAAGTGATAGAGGTACCCATTTTTGTAACCATCAACTTGAAAAAATCTTAACAAGATATGGGGTCTATCACCGGGTCTCAACAGCATATCATCCTCAAACAAACGGACAAGCCGAAGTAACTAATAGAGGTTTAAAACGAATACTTGAAAAAACCGTAGGGTTAAATAAAAAGGAATGGGCCGATAAATTAGATGATGCTTTATGGGCTTTTCGAACTGCTTATAAAACAACAATAGGTACAACCCCATATAAGCTCGTCTATGGAAAAAATTGTCATTTGCCGGTAGAAATAGCACACCAAGCCTACTGGGCAATTAAAAATGTAAACTTAAATTTAGAATTTGCCGGTAAAAATTGATTTTGTCAATTAAATGAATTAGACGAATTAAGGAATTATGCATACTCAAACTCTGAAATTTATAAGGAAAGAATGAAAAAATTGCAGTAGAAATTAAAATCTCGGAATGGAATTCCATTCAAAGTCAATGGCCAAAGGCTGAAGCTCTATCAAGGATTCATTGAGGATGAAGAGGAAAAAATCTTGTTTCAAACGATCGAAGAATGAAAGCATGAACATCATACCTGGTAAGTTACGAACGAATGGGTTGACATCTAAATCGGTAAGTCTTCTAATCAAATTTTTGGGAAACAAGGGGCACTCACACGAGCACTAAAAAAAATAAAATAAAATAAAATAAAATAAAAAAATAATTTTTTTTAACTTTGCTCGGCATGAGGCCGTGTTCGCTGGACACGGGGCCGTGTCCGCGCAACTGTCGGGATAAAACCCCTTTTCTCAAACAGTTTCTTCATTCCACACGCCCCGTTTCCCCAAAAACTCTCTGGTTCAGGCGATTTTTCCGCAGAATTCCGACGTCTCCTCTACTTCTAACAACATCAAGGTATGATTCTATCATCATTAGTAGTTAGATTAGGCATTTGCATGTAGTTAAAACATCAAAAATTTGGGGACAAATCTAGGGTTCTTGAACTTCATCCGGATCGAACCTCAAATTTTTGCATAAATCTGTTAGCATTAGTTTAAATTAGTGGTATAGGAAGTAAATCCACTTGTATTGTTCATAGATTCGCCGGATTTCTCACAAAAACCCCAACCCTTTGTTTTTTAAACCGAAAAAGATAAAATTGAAGGGGTAAACGGTTTATTTTGGGAAAAACGGCACTTGGGGTTTCGTTTTCGGGGAAAACCGCACCTACTGGAACAAAAATTTTCAAGTTTTCGGGACCGGGTCGAAAAATGAAGTTTTTGAGTAACAGACGCCTGGACACGAGGTCGTGTCCGCTGAACACGGGGCCGTGTCCAGCTAGCTATTTTCAGTTTTCTCCGAAAATTTCACTGTTTCGTGCTAACTTTTGGTGTGTTCTTTCAGATGTCAAAGAAATTCACAAGGTTCAATGCAACTGAGCAGGACGCTAAAGCAAGATACGATGTGCTTCGAACCAGACCGGAGGAATACCCAAGACAAGTGTGCATGGATCTTTTGGCAATGGTGAACCAACTTGACCGGTTTAACAACCTCGTTACCGGCCCACTAAGAGCTGCCCTAACCACTCGACTTCGCTCAGTCCACGAGTACAATCTGGAGTTCTATAGCACATTCGTGTTCAATTCAAGATGCGACTCATTTGATAATGATGGGGTAGAGTTCCGATGTGGCGGGACTAAGTACTCGATTTCGATGGCACAGTTTGGGTCGATAGTTAGGTTGTATGCAGAGGAAGATGCGGATAATGAAGAGAGCACCGGAGGGGTGCGAGAGTTGGATGAAAACGAGCGCCAAGCCGCTTGGGCTCAAATAGGAGAAGGGCACTACAACCCGAGCAGCACTAAGAGCACTAAGCTGAGGGACCCGCTTTACTGTTACATCCATAGGGTCCTCACTTACTCTCTTAGCCAAAGGCATGACAGTAGTGGCGTTGTTGGGTTGAGAGATCTGGTGGTCCTTCATTGCATTCATAACCGCAGACACCTCGATGTTCCGTACCTCCTGCTCCGCAACATGCATTGGAACCGGCTTGCTACTCCACCAACCCCTATCTTCTTCGGGGGGGGGGGGTGGATATACCGTCTCTTCAAGCATTTTGTGAACATGCCCAGATCTTTCCAAAAGAGCCAATGGTCGGGAAAAGTGGACATACACATCTGCCGCTCCATGAACTTGATTTATGAAGCCGAAGACGGGTCGGTTAGCTTCCAAAGAGTCCAGGGGCATGCATGGAACCCGCAAGAGGCACTCGTCCTTCACACTCCACAGTTTCAACAACCTCCTCATTACCAGTACCAGCCCCACGGTAATCCGGGCCAATCCTCCTCACAAGGAGGCGGTTTTCCTAATTTTCAAAGCTTACATGACTTATTGCAGGAAAACCTCATGTGCACCAGGAACACCTATAACTTGGCGAGCAACACGTACACCCGGGTCGGAGCAATTGAGAGAAACATATCCGACATTCAGGATGACATTGGGAATATCCGGGAGTACATGGCGGGGCACGGAGGAGGAGGTGATGACGATGAGGACGAGGACATGGACTAGGCGGGAGGAGTAGAGGCAGGAGCGGCTGGTTGGTGATCCCACAGGTTAACCCCCTTTTTCTTTTGAACAATTTCCGGCCTGCGTGCCGTGTGTTGAACAATTTACTTCCTTTAACTCTTTTTATCTTCTGCATTTTCTTTTCTTTTTAACTTTGTGATTTGGATGTTTGAACTATGGTAATTTACGATGCTTGTTATGGTTTGGTGTAGTGTTTATTGATAAAACAGGTGCATACGAGGCTTAGAGCACTAAACATTAGTGCTACTAAAGCCGGGACAGGAAAACCGGAGCCAGAAACCTGTTTTTCACCTTTGCAGATTGTCTACACGGGGTCGTGTCCAGCCGACACGCCCCCGTGCCCACTTCCCTAGACCTGCTGTTTGTTTAATTCTGCAGACCTTTGCCAGACACGAGGTCGTGTCCAGCCAACACGCCCCCGTGCCCACCTTCTGTAAGTAATTGTTACTGGTACTCTGACCACGGGGTCGTGTCCATTCGACACGGGGCCGTGTCCAGACGCCCAGTAACATAAAATTTTGCTTTTTCACACCTTTTTACACATTCAATCAACCTAAAAACTTATTTTTTGGACACATTGAGGATAATGTGTAATTTAAGTTTGGGGGGATGCTAAAACCTTGAATCTTGCAAGTCCTAAATACAAGCCTTACACAAAACTCTATTGGAACCGCTAATCACCCCAAATTTTTTTCAAAAATTTTTCATTTTCTTTACTTGTCTAGGTTTAATTTGAGAATTTCAAGTTCTAAAAATGTTATATTTTTACAAATTTACAACTGATAGCGTCGTGATAAAAAGAACCAACATAAGAAAATTATGAAACGGCATGACAAACCTAGTTAAAATTTGATTATATATATTTGATCACATAAAAACCCATTCCCACAAAAAGTGAGTTTTGAGTCTTTATTGAGCATACAAATACATATCTTTAAACTAAATGCTCATTTTTCGTTTCTTGTGTGAATAGCCGCTTGGTTCTTACGACTCTAGAACTTGCCACGACGATACATTCCCGGTCCTTACCAACTTAAACCCGAGTAAGTAAATGATGGAGGCATTAGGACTAACCTTTTTTATTTCTACACCATTATTTTTCTTTTTTTTTACCTACCCAAAATCCCCCTAGTTAACCCCTTTGAGCCTAAACCTTTTCATTTCATAACCCAAAACAAACACCCTTTCACGCACCAAAACCTTTTTATTTTTAACCCTTTTGTTTTAGTAACAAGCTCGGTTTTTCTTATGACTTCAAAAAAAAAAATGATAATGATGATGAAGCAAAAGAGAAATAAACAAACAAGTTTATAAAAAATAACTTTGTTTGAATAATGGCTTCATCAAAATAAAAATTTCAAAAATAAAAAGTCTTACGAAAACCGACGCTTTTTACGCCTTTCACCCCTTTACTAACCACTAACCCAACCACCTACCTTTAACCCAAGCCTAACCCTTCACCCAAAAGTTCTCTTGATATTTACAAAGGTATATAGTTAAAAAGGAGGAGGATTGATTGCTTGGCAAGCTTATGGTAGAAGTAAGTTCCATGCCGCTCTCGAGTGATCCACTAAAATACATCTTCGGCCGAGTGTTGAGTGATCCCCGTGAGGTATGTGAACTTGTATATAAATGAAATTTTAAAAAGACATGTTATGCCCTAATAAGTAATTTATCTTATGTAATGTTTTCAATAAATCATGATGAATAGGATTGTAAATAAATAAAAAATAAAACTAAATAAAGAATCTTGGAAATCCCGACACTCCATGACAAGCCCAAAAAAAAAACCTTCTCTTCTACCCATTCCATTTGGGAGTGTAAAGCCACAAAATAAAGAGTTTTGCTTGAGTACAAGCAAAGATTCAAGTGTGGGGGTATTTGATGTGCATAAAATGCAACATATAAATTACATCAATTGCGGCATAAAACTAACCCTTTTTTAGTACTAATGTTGGAAAAAGTGTGTTTTTGTCTTCCTTTTGTATTTTCAGGATTAAATGAGCTTAAATGAACAAAAGAAGCAAAAATGCAGCTAAATCTAACATAAATACAAGAAAAAGTAATAAACGTGGCATGCCCGGCCTCCCCAACAGCATCTTCCCAAGCAAAACAAGAGAACAGAAGACTGAACACGCCCCGTGCTCAGTGAACACGGGGGCGTGCCCAGCGGACACGGGGCCGTGGTCAACTCTACGATTCGCAGAATCTGGGGAAATCTTGATAGTACAGATACGCTTCTGCACACGGGGGCGTGCCCAGCGGACATGGGGGCGTGGTCAACTAATGCAGACAAACTGCAATTAATGAAGACAGAGAAGAAGGTGGACATGGGGCCGTGCCCAATGGACACGGGGCCGTGCCCGAGTCTTTGTTCAGGCTATAAATAGGGGTGCTTGGCTCATTTGCAAACCATCCCTTGGCACACCACCTCTCTCACACTTCAACCACCATCATCACAACACCGTCATCCACCACCATCACTCATTGTCCATCATAGAGTGTGTGAGTCGTCTCGGGATCCAAGATTGATCGTAAAAGTTCTTGACAATCAACGGCCATGTTTTCCTAAGTCTCTTACATCACTTGGTGAATACAAGTGTCTAGTGTAATACTTTTTATTTTTAATCTTTTCGCACTTTTTATTTGGTTATGTATTAATGACTTTAATAACTAGTTTCTTATGTTGAAGGTGATTCTTCCTTATCGTTTGTCCATGGTGTCTTGGCATTATTTTACTGTCTATATAAAATAAAAGATTTTCACCATTCATATCTCCACGGTCTATATGGAGATATGTTGGCTACCTGGTCGGGGGTTAAAGGAACGGTTTGGTAAGAGTCTTGCCTTGTTCAGTGTATAGATCCTGCAAGGACCTGGGTCAAATTTAGTAGGACCTCCTTCAATACCCACCGGTATTGGATGGCGGGGGTCCAAACTCTTTGATCCCCTCATATGTAAGCTACTATTAATACTTTAACCCGGCTACTTAGGACTGTATCCCTGCTGACTCAGACTACTTAGCCGAGGGTAACGTCACCTTCAAAAGAGGGGCCTAGCATAATATGCATTAATAACTAAATTAATTATCTTTCAATAATCCGACCCTTTAGGATTGTATCATTGCTGACTCAAACTACTGGGTTGAGGGTAACGTCACCTTCAAAAGAGGGGCCTACAACAACAACTAAGATAATCTCTTAAAAAGTGCAAAAGTGCGGAAATAATCAAAGGTTACACTAAACACGAGTCGGATCCAAGTGATTCATCTTGTCTATCTGTTTTTATTTTTATTTTATTTTATTTTTCAGCATTTTAGTTAGTTTTTATTTTTCTAGTTTAAAAACATTTTTCTAACTTTTGATTTGATTAGACGTTGAGGATAAACCGGTACTAAAAGCTCTTGTGTCCTTGGACGACCTCGGTATCTTGCCAATACTATACTACGCTCACGATGGGTGCACTTACCCTTACGTGTGTTTAGTGTTAGTAAAATATCGTGTTTTATAAATTTAAAATTTGGCTAACGTGTAAAAAGGGGTTAAAATATACTTAAATATATATCACACCACACGCGCATCATATATATATATATAATCTATATTTTTGGGGTGTTACAATAACTAATAATGATATTTTATAATTTAAAAGGTTGTACTTTTATGTTAAACTAGTTCATTTGCTAACCTGAAACCCCATCTAACTTGACCCATTCTAACTGGAGCTAATCAAGAGCCTAATGCTCTGATACAAATTGTAGGTCCCTTTAACATCTCAGATCTTGACAGAATTGGCTATCTAACCTAGAGTGCGGGAATCCTCTGTATCAGATTGTTATAGAAATCAGTAGAAAGAGAATAAACATAAATACTTTCAAATATTCTTCTATTGATTATCCAAACTTGCAGTTTTACAATCAACTCAAGACTTAGAATCACACAACCTCACAGCCTATCTCTTTGATCTTGCCTCTCTCTCTATCCTATGAATTCTCTCTCTCTCTCTTTCTAAGCTCCCTGTTCTGTTTTTTCAGTAATCTCTAAGCTTCTAAACGAACCCTAATCACAAAACATGTTTATTTACCACATGTCTGTGAACTGGGTTTCTAACTGGGCTAGGCCATTCTCCAAACCCATTACAATAATTAACTCACAAACCAATAATGCTAAGCACAATACAAAATATATAAATACTTAAACTATTAAGCTGTTGTCACTGATTATGCCCCAACAAAAACCAACTATACTAACCAACTATGTCTACTCTAGTTAATGGTTCCTTTATAAACGCTAACAGAACTAACTGTATTACGTTACAAGATTAACGTTTGTAGCTAGATTTTATTTAAACAAATATGAGGTAATAGTTAAAAAAAATAAAAAACAAATAAGAAATACTAATATTTTTTTATTTATTTCCATTCGGTTTAAAATGAATTGGATTTTTTCAAGATTCATTTTTCACGGATGTTACACAATTACCACCAAGGGAGTGACAAGAATAAGGAGGTTATTCACGGGAATATTATGGTAATGTGTTGATGTATTTGGATTGCCAGGTTTGAAAAACGGTTTTTAGATAAGGCGATAAGGATTGAAGACATCTGTAGTAACATTAAAGCTCTAAGCTATCTTTGGTATAAGAATAAGAGCATTCACATCCAGCCCCCTAAAATTATACATACATTACACTAAAAACAACTCCTATATCAATATATTTCCACTAAAAACAAATACTTTTTCTCTTTCTTTTTCAATTAAATAATATTTTTATACCTTTATTATTACATTTTTCTATCTCTTTCACTCACAACCACTTTCAATATATTTTAAAAAATTATAGTAGATGAACAGTGTCCCCTCAAATATACAGATGAACGGTAACATTTTCTCTCTCCTCCACTCACAACCATTTTTTATACTCTTTATATTTTAAAAACCCCTACACAAATTTTGATTCCCATGATGTGAATGCTCCAAGTCTAGAAATATTAAGGTTAGTTGGGTTGATCGGTGTAATTTCAATATTATGTAAATAGCTGTTTAATTGGTTGTGTTGTTTTGGCTGCCTGTTTTGGGTTTTGCTTATGAATGAAAGTAAATTTTCAAAAAAAAAAAAAAAAACAATATATATATATAAAAGGAGAGAATCATGAGAAAACTACATATAAATGAGAAAACTAAAAAACTAACTAAAAAGCCTAAAAAACATACCAATTTTTTTTACATTTTTTTTAGAAAAATTGCTATTTTTTATATATAGAAGATTAAAAAAAACTTGTAATGCACTGCACATGTGCATTATATGTGTACTACACATGTGCATTACATGCTTAAAATTAGCTTTTGAGTTTAGTTTAACTTTTAGGGTTAGATTTTTTGGAGGCTTAGGATTAGTATTAGGTTTTTTGGTGTGAGGGGGGGGGGGGGGGGGTTTAGGTTTTTGGAGGGTGGGGGTGGGGGGCGGGGTTAGGTTTTTGGGGGTAGGGGTTTAGGCTTTTGGTGAGGTGGTGAATTTAGGTTTTTGTGGGGTGGGGGTGGGGGGTTAGGTTTTTGAGGGGTGTCGGTGGGGTGGGTTAAGTGGTTTAGGCTTTCCGTATTGAACATGTGCAGTGCAAATTTTTTGAAATTTTTCTTTTTATATATAAAAACCTACGAAAATAAATAATAAAATTGTAAGAATTTTTTTTTTGGTATACTTTTTAGGCTTTTTTAGTTAGTTTTTTGGTTTTCTTATTTAAACTAGTTTTTTCATGATACATCCTCTCTCTCTATATATAATTAGGATGAAGATTATAACAGAACACTAACTATTGCGAGAACAAAAAGAACAACTCTAAAACACTAATTTGAAATTTAAGATTCATATTTTTTAAATTTTATGTTTCTTATATTCATATGTTTATTACATATACATAAAAGAAAACCATATATTTTTACCTACATATAGCCTACATACATATTGGTAATTGAACCTACATATGTGTAGGTTGGGTAAGGTTATTGTAAAAAAGGTTAAAAGTGTGAGAAATGTGAGAAATATTGTGGAGATGACCTGTGTCCTAAATCTAAATTAATTCAAAAGGGTAAACCGGTAATTTTATCATTAATTCAGTTAATTAAAAACTTCCCATAACTGCCACCTTAATTATAGGATCTGGATTTTTTTAAAAGATCTCTATAAACACTATTCAGCAAGTATATAACACCATTCAGCAAGCATATAACAACATTCAGTAAGTATATAACACCATCCAGTAAGTATATAACACCATTCTGCAAGTATATAACACAATTCGGTAAGTATATAACACCATTCAGTAAGTATATAACACCATTCAACAAGTATATAACACCATTCAGTAAGTATATAACACCATTCAGCAAGTATATAACACAATTCAGTAAGTATATAACACCATTCAGCAAGTATATAACACCATTCAGTAAGTATATAACACCAGTAAGTATATATAACACCATTCAGCAAGTATATAACACCATTCATGGACTAAACATCTTATCGAAACATATTTTTTTTCTCTATGTAAGTATAACAATATGGTACTCATATTAAAGATAAAAAAACGCTCGTTATTATGGTGTAATTTTTTTTTTAAAAGTTACGTATAAAAAGTTATTGACGTTTAAAAAAGACGGGGGAAGTTACATGTGCATTAATGTTAGTTTTCTTTATTTAAAAATGTTAAATTTACCTATATACACTTAATTTAGAAAATTAATATGTTTAATACTAAACATTATTTACAATTTTGTCATTATGATCTCAACCATTAGATCAAAGATCTAATGGTGTAGATTCTTTCTTACATTTCTCACAAAAAAATTTTTTTTTTTACAGGAACCTCTACCTGTGTAGGTTATACAAAAAATGAAAATTTTTCATAATTTGTTTTGAATTCTAATTTAAGAAAAACAATAAATCTTACATTTGTAACATCTTCATTCACTATTTCACTTTTTAGAATTTTAAAAATGTGTGATTCATTGTGTTCTGCAAGTTCTCGCAATATTTAGTGTTCTGCATAAACCAAAAGAAGTATGTGGTTAGCCTTTTCGTTCCTATTTGATTGTAAAGTAAGAACGTTTTATATTTAAATTTGTTTATAATAGGGAAAATTTGTTTAAACTGCAATTGAAATAAATTGACGACAAAATGATGGCTTTGGTGGTTTGTAAATGTGACAATAATGGTAATCATTCGTCCTTTCATGTCGGAGTTTTTTTCGTAAACTAGTGTTTGTGAGAAAAATATTTACCAAAATAGTGTTCTTAAAAAAGTATTTACCAAACTAGTATTTTTGAAAAAGTTAATTGTTTCTCTCTTTTATCTCGTTGGATAAGAAATAATGTAATAATGAATAAATAATAAAAATTGCAATAATGACTAATTAGAAAAGCTTAAAAGTAAACTTTTTTTTAATTCAATAAAAAATATATATATATATTATTATTATTAACTTCTGGTAAAATGGTTTTGACGCTCTCTTTTTTCATTTATTCCTATTTGTTTCATATGTCCAGTTTAACTACAAAATTCATATAAAAATAAAATAAAATTAAATCATATATAATTTATGACAATTAAATATATATATCTCTAACTTTATGAACAACGACAAAAAGTAAAACCAGTTATGACTATGCCTAAAAAATAACTTTCATTCTCAAATTGTTGTAACTAGGGGTTTATACCATAAGCTTTTAGTTGGATAATAATATCCAGGGGCGAAGCTTACAAGGGGCAGGGGGGGGGGGGGACGCCCGCCCCCCGGGATTTTTCGCTCAGTAGTGTTATATATGTAGTTTTCGTATAGAAATTTGTGGGTATATAGGTTTTCACCCCCCCGGTTCTATAGAAATTTTTGGGTATTCTATAGAAATTTTTGGGTATATATGTTTTCACCCCCCCCGGCCGAAAAATCCAAGCTTCGCCACTGATAATATCTAAGTTTGATAATAATATCATAAGCTTTGCGTCATTTATTTATTTATTTTTCACTAAAAAATGGAAAGTTTTAATATCACCGTTCTACAGATTTTGCATATATTTATTTATCTATTTTCTTACTAAAGAAAATGGAGTGATTTTAATATAATCGTTCTACAGATTTTATAAAATATGTGTGATATCCAAATGTTATATTGAATTCACTTTCCATAGATATTCATAAAGTTGACAAAAAAATTTAATTGTCTTAAATTTAAAATTAGTTTTGTAGTAAACTAAAATATAAACATAAAAATATAGTTTTTATGAATCTTAAAAAAATAAGTTTACTTTTAAACTTTTTTTTATTTAGTCATTATTGCATTAGGCTTTATCGAATGAGATTAGGGGGAGAAACAACTAAGTTTTCTAAAAACCCTAGTTTGGTAAATACTTTTTATAGAAAACTATTTTAGTAAATATTTTTCATACCAACACTAGTTTTGGAAAAAAAACTGTTTCATGTCGGCTCAAAAGTTATTTGATTGGTTACTAAAATTCTATCGAGTTAGATTATATAAGACATAACCAACTAATAAATAATTGACTCGAACCTAGGTAAGGACTATAGGAACTATGTCACACCATAACAATCGTCATATACTTAACTAAATTGATGGTGATGGTGAATAAACCATTCAGCGAGTTTGCAAATGCCATTATTACACTCCAATTAGTTACAACACACACACAATATATAAAATTATAAAATATTTTAAATATACAGAAAAATCTATAATGAATGACATAAACAAATGAACATGAATGAACGCAAAGGAAAGACATAAACGAACGTAAATGAAAGGACAAAAAGTTCATGAACACAATTGAACGAACAACACCTTTGTTCATGTCCGTTCATTGAATTATTCGAACTACATTCTCTGTTCATGTTCGCTTATTTTTTTATGAGCAAACGTAAACAAACTTTCACCGAATGGTACACAAAATAATTCGCTAAGCGCTCGGTTCAATTACATCACTATGGGCATCGAATTCTATGTCAATAGTTATACGTTGTTTTCAAAAATCTTTAATGTATTTGTGCTTCCATTAGCTTGTCAAGGCTAAAACATGATCAAATTCAAAGTTCATTTTACTTGTTAAAAATCTATGTAACACTTAATTTCTTGCAAGTCCCTTTAAAAAAACACCTACTACGTTAAATGAAAATAACCTAGAAGGTTGTCATGTTCATTTCCAAAGAATGGACAATATTAGCAAAAGGACCCAATTGAATAACTAGACACTATTTAGTTTTCTTTTCTAGTTTCTATGGAACCTAAGCCGAATGTTTTTCCAACTTATAATTGTGAATGAAAAAGGGTTATGTAAACCACGTGTAATAGTGTTTTTATAACTATATTATAGAGATTTTAAACGTTAATAAGTGGATATATGATGATCATAGACAAACATTTTTGACATTGCTATATATAGACAAAGATGATATAGATTACATATAATGATACCGTGGTTGGAGCTCCTTGATATTGGTGCTGATACCATCAACCATTTATGCACAAAACGATATAAAAATAAATGAGGAAAAGTGATATGCCTGTAATGCATTGAAGCATGGGAGCAGTCAGTAAGAGGGTATTTGTGTCGTATAGGTGTTGTTTGAGAGCGACGAGTGCCTGCATTTAACTACTCAAACATGGCACTGAAAAACATAACTCTTATGGGCTTCGCATGCAGTTATAATATAAAATCATGAAATGACGATCCGAGTCTTGATGCTTCACGTGAAAAGTAAGAGCAAATCGAGCACAATCATCCATACAATCGTACCTTTGTTTTCTTCTTCTTGGTTGCTTTAGCTTATTTAACTACTATTTTTTTATCTATCCTTAAAAAAAGTTAAATCGTTTATAGAGAATAACTGGTATCAAGTACTTATCATTATGAAGGCCAACGGGGTGCCTTCGGGCTTCGGCAACCCCTTTCGGCAACCCTTTGCCGCTTGGGCATGACCACCGCCAATGGAGTAAAGGCAATCAGCTATTAAGATGGAGAGGAGAAATCGGCGAGAAGTTGCTGATGGGGGAAAGAAGAGAGAGAGAGAATGGTGATTGGTGGGGCCCATACCCAAATCAACCAATCATCCTTTTTTGTTTTTTTATAAATGGTTTGCCTAATCTCATTTTAGGGATGCATACTTTATTAGGTGTTCAAAATCGGATATCCAAAAATTCAGATATCCGAAATTTTCGGATACTAGATTTCACTATCCAAATCCGTATCCAAAATTTCGGATATGGATTCGGATAGTGAATCGGATATCCGAAAATCCAGCTTTTTATTTAATTTTTATTTTTTTATTATTTTTTTCATATTCGAAAAAGGATATTTTGGATAGTTTCGGATATCCGAATATAAGTTTTCGGATATTTTTCGGATACTTCGGATATTTCGGATATTTTCGGATATTCGGATATCCGAAAAACATGAAGATTAAATTTTCGGATATTTCGGATATCCGAAATATCCGAAAATTTTGAAAATCACTATCCGAATCCGAAAAATTCGGATATCCGATTTTTGGATATCTGATTTTTCGGATATTTCGGATTCGGATATTGGATATTTCGGATCGGATTTTCGGATACGGATAGTTTTGAACACCCCTACCCTTTATCTTTTTGGGGTAATAGGCAAGAATGACAGACAAATTAAATGACACAACATGATTCAATGAGAGAAACTTTGCCTAATCCCTTTAGACATGCACCTTTTCCATGAGAGTACTATGGGTTCAAGTTCCACAAAGTTAGGGATTTTCAGAATAGATTTTAGGAAGGAGGTGGTTGGTTGGGTGATGCGGGTCCAAGTGTGGAGGAGCGGACCATTTTGTATTTGGAGGCCCAAGATCGCGTAACAAAAGAGGCTTCACTAAAATGGCTCTAACTTGGGCTACGGGGGTCCGTTTTGGGCGTGCGACCAGGCGAAACGATCGTGAGAACGAGCTCCATCTTGCTGCAAACGACCTACGGCGGTTTGGGTCATCGTTCGGGCAAAAAAAAACGCTTATTTCTATTAGTTATTTACGTTTTTATGTTTTTGAAGTGTTTTTGGCATTTTGTTTTTTGGCTTGTGTTTGGCTCATGGTCTTTTTGAGGCCCATTTCGAGTTTCTGTCTCTATTTCTGTCTTTCTCTTATAATTTGGATGGTCAGACTTGAATTTCGAATTTACTCAAATTTCACTTCAAATTCTGTGCCCTTTGGGTTGAATTTTGGGGGTTGGGAAAGATCAACACGGGTATTCGCAGAATCAACGTGTTTTGATCTTCGTTATTGTAACACACGCTACATCATTGGGGAGTACTTGTGTAATGTTGATTGAATTGATGCATTCTATTAATATATTTAAGTATTGCACTCTAAAATAAAAAAGAATAAATATTAAATTTAACCATTTCTTAAGAGATTTTTCGATTGCCGTGTTTATAAACTAAAAAAACGGATGGTTAATTACGATTAATCAAAAAAGCTAAAAGTGTACTATATACTTCGGCTTTTACATCCACAAAAGGCGACTAATTAAACTTACACTAATTTTTATGGGCAAATGCCATAAAAAACTAATTTACTTTTTGTTTTTTCTCATAAAAATCCGTCGACTTTTTTTTGCTCTTAAAAAAACCAGCATACTTTCTTTTTTGTTTCATAAAAGTACCTCCACATTTTTTTTCACATAAAAAACCAACATACATTCTTTTGTGTTTTATAAAATTCCCCTAACCAATTTTTATACATAAAAAACAACATACTTTCTACACTTGTATCATACAAGTCCCTTAAAATGCTAAACTTTAACAAAAACAATATTTTAGTTATGATCGTATGAAATCAAGAAAACATTGTTTAACAAATTATGTTATACTTTTTAACGATTTTAAATTTGTACATACCATTTTATATATTTCTTATTTTATTTTATTTTGAGTTATGTCATCCACACTTGTAAATTTTATTATATTGTTTTCCAAATAATATTTTTTGTTATCAAATTATTGAATTAAAAAAAAAAATTAGAAAAGATAAGATAAACATTGAATATGCTTTGGTTTGCCACATATCCAATTTAAAATATTCATTCATCTTAATTCTTTTCTAACGTGACATTAATAAGTAAAAATAAATTAATCACAATTTTGTTCAACTTTAACATATGGAGGGACTTTTATATACAAAAAAGTTGTTTAGAGACTTTTATTAGATAAAAAAGAAAGCATGCTGGTTTTTAATGTGCAAAGAAAAAAATGGAATGACTTTTATGAGAAAAACAAAAAGCATGTTAGTTTTTTATAACAATACCCTTTTATTTAACCCACGTAAAATTGTATCCAAAACAAGTATGCAAATGTTAATTTATAAACTAAAAAACAAATGGTTAATTAGGGTTAATCAAAAAGCTAAAAGCGTAATATATATTTAAGCTTTTACATCCACAAAAGTCGACTAATTAAACATGCACTAATTTCTTTAATCGAAGTAAAATTGCATTTAAAACAAGTAAATGTCATTTTTTTAATCGAGACTTTAAGGGACGTTTATTATTTACAACTGGTACATAACCTTTTTTTTCTTTGGTCCCAACTTTTTCAATAACGACAAAAATTAAGGGATATTGAATTTAAATAACCCCAACTTTCAACAATTGACCAATAACACTCTCAACTTTTGATTTGTACACCAGCATTCCCAACTTTCAACTTATTGGTCGATAACACTCCTTAACTAACTGAACCCTAACCCGGTTAGTTTTTGCTAATGTGGCATCTGATTTGGCCATTTTTTGCTGACGTGGCAGCTGATGTGGCATTTTTTATGACATGACAGCTGATGTGCCAACTGTTGTGGCAGCTGATATGGAATTTTTTTGATGACGTGGCAGCTGACATAGAATTTTTGATGACGTAACAACTGACATCAGCTAACTGTGTTATTGTTTTGTTAGTTAGGGAGTGTTATCGGTCAATAAGTTGAAAGTTGAGAGTGCTGGTGTACAAATCAAAAGTTAGGAGTGTTATTAGCCAATTTGTGAAAGTTGGAGTTATTTAAATCTAATATCCCAAGAATTAAAGATAAGATACACGGTTTGGTCTAAATTAAAAAAGAAAGTAAAAAATATGAGTGATTTACATGATTAAGTCTAAATTGCCTTATGCTCAACTTAGCATTATTACTTTGTAGGTGATGGAGAATCACAAGTACCTAGATATCTATTTATAATACTACGATTATGGTTACAAATGTTCTATTAGGGTTGGCCTGAGTGGCTAGACACGAACACGACACATAGTCGTGTCATTCTTTTTTCTAAACACGAACACGGGCCCGTTTAGAAACAGGTTAACACCACACGATAGATCAAATATGTAGTGAAACAAAACTTGTCAAAAGTTCATAAAAGTATTCTTAACTAATACATAAATACATAATCCTTAACATATTTGAAACAAAAATCCATAAAGGTTTAAACATCTTAGTAACAGGTTAAATAGCTTAGTAACAGGTTAATAGGTGTTTAACCTTTTACACACGAATTTAGACAATTCATTAGTAGGTTGACTTATTTAAGTCACGAAACCTATTATGCTTAAACCCTAACTTGTTTACCTTCATATTGTTTCATGTCGTGTTAAAAACTGCCAGCCTTACTTTTTAGACAAGAAATCGTAACTATGCCAACCTACCATTTACCAACATTTGTTGGAATCAGGGTTGGCTACTTTTTTGTGAACCCACCATACCCAACAATATCCCACTTGGCGGTTTTGATAAACTTCAAACTGTGCTCCATCATGTGTAGTACTTCTATAATCTGGTTCTTCACTAGTTTTAACGCCTTCTCAACAGTTATTCCTGAAGGCCAGTCAAAGCTCCACCGAGCTTGAACT
The DNA here is from genome assembly GCA_030545235.1 of Helianthus tuberosus. Classification (NCBI taxonomy): domain Eukaryota; kingdom Viridiplantae; phylum Streptophyta; class Magnoliopsida; order Asterales; family Asteraceae; genus Helianthus; species Helianthus tuberosus. The sequence continues at coordinate 157,625,694 of CM060450.1, read as the reverse complement.
CATCATGTGTAATATGTTGGAAACCAAATACGTTTTTAAGAGGAAATTACCCATGTTTATTTTTTTTGTTGAAAATTCGATATGGATTAATTAATAATCGAGTTTTTAATGATTTGCAGGTTTTTGGCTGAAAACGAGGGATTCTAAGGGTGTTGGAGATCAAGAGATGAAAGAAAAAATATCAAATTAGACTTGAGTCTAACCAATAGGACTAAAGGCCTATGACCTGAACCTTGTGTGCCAACACTGTTCTCGGGAAACCCTATTTCTAGCCCATTTGACCAAGGTATAACCAGGTACTAACTTTCTCAGTACGACCTGTACTCACTTATTTGATACGACCCACACCGACTTCGTAAAATCTAAAAAACGTCTAATTTTAAGCGATTTGACGGCTGAAACCCCCGATCTGGACTTTAGATGACTGTAATACTCAAAAGGGAGATGTAAGTGACTGTGGAGAAGGAGAATCAAGGCTTGAGGGTTGGGGACATAAAGATCTAATCGGTTAGCAAGGAAGCTTGCTACTTGGTTTGATCATTCTTTAATTCTTCTATCTAAACCATGATTATATTTGGTGATTTGAACTTGAACATGGTCTACTAACCACTTTGTAGCAGGTTAGGTATGATGGATCTTTGTGTTTAGTTTGTTTCAATGATTTTTTTTTCTCTGAATGTGTGTTTTTAAAGTAGTCATTTCTCTTAGACCTGTGATGTATCTGGTTGCATGTTACCATTGATGTGTGAGTTTGTTTGTGTGGTAGACTCAATCTTTCATGGAAGTTATGCAAGCTAGATTCGATTTATCATATCTTTTGGATGGTTATATATTGATTGTTAACTTGGGGCTTGAAACCTTAACTGTTAATAGACAATCTAGTTCTTGGGTTGGTTAAGCGTGTGAACTACCAATGGGTGTAACACCCTGATCGCATAAAACAACAAACCACGGCGGAAACGTTGGGGAGTCACGTTACAGGAATTGTTTTCACTACACATGGTACTTAAAGTTTTGTTTTATTTCATTAATAAATTACATTGTCTTTGGATAACATAAAAAAAATACAAACAAATTGTCTTTCAAGTTTTAAAGTCACTAAGGCCCGCGTCCATCCTATGTGAAGCATGCAATCAAATCATCAAACATTGTCTCCTGAAACATATGTGAAAAAACAGCCAGCATAAAAAGCTGGCGAGTACATAGGTTTTGTGTGTGCCAAATCCATGGCTTTGTATTTGTTATTGCAATACCTCGTCCTCCTACGAGATTCGATAATTGAAAACTTTGTATCAAAAGTGTTTGAGATTGCAATATATTTAACCAACTAAACAAGTTGGTTTAAGTTATAAAACCTTGTAGCCATGAATCTTGACCAAAACATTTCTTTTGTAAAACCGAGTAGTAAATCGATTAAAAGAAAACTTTGTATGGTTTATATCTTTAAGTGAAAATCGTTGCATGACTTGTTTAAAAACCATTTGTCCAATGATTTGAATCACGCTACGATATGTAATACAATAAAAGAACTTATATATAGGAAGTACCAGCGGAGTATCCACCATGCTTTTATCATATTACACCAGTCTCGTTATCTAAATCACTTATCATAAACCAATCGTCCAATCGTCCGTGTTATAAATCAATCGTCTGTGTTATAAATCAATTGTCCATGTTATAAACCATTCGTCCGTGTTATAAACCAATCGTCCGTGTTATAAACCAATCGTCCGTGTTATAATTGTGAAAACTGTGGTCGTTCTTTAATGAATACATTCAAACCTCTGTTGACTAGACCACCAAAAGGTCTCTTTAACTAGACTACCAAAGGGTCTCTTTAAATTGATTAACAAACCACCAAAGGGTTTATTAATCATAAACAATTTTTGTCGTTCCCCAAACTTCCCCACAATCCCTGGGAAATTTGGTAACGGGATTGTCAGTCCTATGGTACCATAACATACTACTGGTTGGCTCGGCCAAAGTTAATGAATGTCATTCATGTTATGGATAACGCACCAAAAAGTTTACCACACTATTGAAATCGTATTGTTATATATAAACCATAGACTTTGTTTTGAAAACTTGAAAATGATTTAGCACATATGAGTCATCCAAAAACAGTTAGAAAACGTAAAAGAGGGGAACTATGTACTCACTTGGGATTGCGTTATGAGTCCTCCTTCAATCGAATAAACAAAGCTCAAGCGTGTCCTAATGTGTCGGATAACTATATTAGTGTGTCGTGACTTTAATCGGAGGATTCGGGTAGAATGAAGTCTTACATACCAAACGAGTGTTGGGTCTCGTATGATATGGTTCAAAAGGCTTAACATTCTGATTTAAAAGAGAACCTAAGTGCTTTGGACCCGTTATGACTCGTTAAAGTGGTATACGCCACTTTGACGGGTTATAAGCGTAACTACAAGATCAGATGGTTAAATATATCCTATGATGAGTCTTATATGCCAAAACAAGTGTGCTTATGTTATAACATCATTTTAGATGTCAAAACTTTGGTCTCATATGCTTAAAATCAATTTGTGCGCAAAAAAGGGCGTTTTAGTCTATTTAAAGTACATAAAAATCGACTCACATATAACTAACCAAACCTTATGACCATAAGGTATAACCTTAGAGGGTTATTCCCTATATAACTATGGCCATAAAAATGCACTTGGTCGAATCATAAGATTGACCAAATGGGTCAGATTCGAAAGTCAAAGCGGTGGTCAAACCGCTCGACTTACGACTAAAATAAAAGCGCTAAACTAGAAATGACGAGTTAGACATGTTGGAGCATGTCTAGTTAAGTTATGAGACTGATTTGGTGTCAAAACTTTGAGTTTTAAAACCCGAAAATAGTTTTGTCGTAAAATGCATTTTTGCGCATTTTTTACTTTTAATTAATAAAACTTTGACTCGTCAGTTCGCCTACTAAATGTGGTAATCAGAAGGTGTAATCGCAACGGATTATAACCTTTGTGATTACGATCACGTTGCAAAGTTCAACTGAACTTTGACTTGACCAAAAATGGTCAGAACCGAAAGTCAAAAAGAAAGTCAAACTGTTTGACTTTTGGCTCAAAAATGCCAAAATAATGAAAGAGACTAGGATAGAACACTTACTTATGTTGAAGAACACTCTAGGAGTTAAGTAGGAGGCTTCCAAATGATTGGAAACAAGCTCCAAGGAGATGGGAGAAGAAAATGAGAAATGAGCAAGTTGGAATGAAGAAATCCTTGGCTATTTATAGTGTTCTGAGCTCATAAGATCAAGCCAAGTGTCCTTGAGGTGTCATGATATGAGGAGGGTCATAACACATGCCCAATTGAGGTAAAATAGTGGAAAAATCACGACTTAGGGGCCAATCATTGCAATAAGAAGCTGCCAAGAAAGTTGCTGATCTAGGGACTCCATACAGACCGTATGGGAGTCCCCTTGCAGTCCGTAAAGCAAGTCTAGGGGCCAAGTTTGGCAGTTTGTCAGATTTGGCCCCTGGACTTGTATTGTCTCGTTTTTGTCACTTTTAACCCCTTTTAACCTAATATTTAGGTTGTATAAAGGTGCTAAGACGTGTGTAACTTGGATTTTGTCCGAAAATGTTATGGATATCGTTTCGTTTGATCGTACGGTTACGCGTTTCGCAAATAAAGTATACAAATTTATCGAACACGAAAATGATTGAAATTGTACAACGATAGAAATTGTGCATTCTCGCCAAGAAAATACAAGGTTTTATTGAATACAAAAATATCCGGAATTGTATAACGATTAAAAATGTTCAGATGTCACAGTCTCCCCTACTTTAGGAAATTTTGTCCCGAAATTTAATTAGAGGAAACTTGTGAAAACTGATGTGGGTATTTCGCTTTCATTTTATCCTCTCGTTCTGGGTAAATTCCGGGCCACGTTTGGACTCCCAGCGAACTTTAACAATCGGTATTCGTTTGTGCTTGAGTTTCTTGACTTCACAGTCTAATATCTCCACAGGTTTCTCGACTAAGTAGATATTGTCATCGACACGAATTTTATCAAAAGGAATGTGGAGGTTCTCGTCGGCTAAACACTTTTTCAAATTGGACACATGGAAAGTTGGGTGAACATTCCCAAGTTCAGGAGGTAGCTCAAGTTTGTAGGCCACCTTTTCGATCCTCTCAACGATCTTAAATGGTCCCACATATCGAGGTGCAAGTTTTCCTTTCTTTTCAAATCTAACCACGCCTTTCCAAGGGGATACCTTGAGAAGAACATGATCACCAACTTGGAATTCCAAGGGCTTGCGTCGTTTGTCCGCATAATTCTTTTGACGGCGTCTAGCTGTCAGAAGGTTATTGCGAATTATCTTGACTTTGTCAGTTGTTTCCAGAATGAGTTCAGGTCAGTGAGCTGAGCTTCACCGACTTCATTCCAACAGACAGGTGAACAACATTTTCGACCGTATAGAGTTTCGAAAGGCGCTATGTTGATGCTGGAGTGATAACTATTGTTGTAGGAGAATTCGATCAACGGTAGATGTGAATCCCAACTACCACAAAAGTCTATCACACAAGCTCTAAGCATATCCTACAATATTTATGTCGCAACCCCTGCCCCCTATCTGTCCCGGGAACGGGCGGCCGCGAGTATCAGTATTGGTGGTATCAGTGTTTATCAATTTGGCAGCGGAATTTACATCAGGACCGTAGTTAGGAAATATTTTATCAGAGTAAAACATCACATTTTATATAAATAAGTGCATTGGGATAAAACCCAAGTTTTCATTACAAACTGATTTATAGAGATAATCTCTATTTTATTGAATAAAACATCTTCTTTTATTTTGGTAACTTTTATAGACACTTTTCCAAGCCTTCAGTGCTGTCCAGCTGGCTTCTAGTTGGCTTTCACATTTTGTTACCTGAAACGCGTTTAAAAACATTTTTTCAGTGGGAAATACTGGTGAGTGAATCTCAGTTTAATCAAGAAGCGTTTTATCTTTTAACAGTATTGAGAGCGATTACAATGTTTACATCTACACAATTACTCATTCAGTACTGTCAATCCTGACTGGTGGGTCATATTACCCATTGGCTAACTCTTTGTCCATTGGTAACGTGTTCCACATTTTGTATACAAAACCCCAACATACCGGCAGTAATTGAAGAATTACAAAGACCCAATTACTGCTTAATCACATTGTAAAATATTTAAGGTTTTGTAAAAACAGTTTACAAAAAGGAGATTACTCACATTGCTGTCTTAGGTTTTCTTTAAGGGTTTCCTGATGATTATCTATAAATTACACAAATGCACACGTGTTAGTATAATAAACCAATATTTACATTAGCAATACCCTCCCCGAGACGGCATTCCAACGACTACGTCGGGCATAACCACGACAGCCGTTACGGAACCCTGGATCAATCGGGCAACGTATCTAATACGTAAACGGGGTTATAATACTTACAACGGAGCAGAACTTCGTTAATTAGAGGGGTATTATACCCGAAAATTATGTTTGCTATGTAGGAATTCAAGAGAGAGAGCGAGAATTGAACGACTGGGACTGAAGGTCGATGCCCTCTATATATAGGGCCTGATTCTGGTGTTGTCGCGCCCCGCGTAAAATGTAGCCAAGGGCTACGGGACCCGCGTAGTAGGCTGGGTAGTCCCTAGCCTGGCCCAATCATCGATCTAGCCTTCACACACGTTATGCCACATGGCAGCACCGGGTACGGCCTGGTGGTTGAGTTATCGCGCCCCGCGTAAGATCCCTATGGGGTCTACGCGGCCCGCGAGCGACATATAAAAATGATTTTTATTAAATTTTTAAATATATAGGGTATTTTAGGATCGGTTATCGCATACGGGTTGTATTTTAGGATGTACAGGGATACTTTAAATATATTAGGGGTGTCGACAAATATTTTGAGGGTTGTTATATCCTCCCCACCTTGTTTTAGAGCTCGTCCTTGAGATCTACTGGAACAGGTGTGGAAATTTCCTTTGCATTTCTGATTCAAGCTCCCAAGTGTACTCTGGTCCTCTCTTGGAGTCCCATTTCATTTTGACTAGAACTAATCTCTTGTGCTTGAGGTTCTTAACTTTCTTGTCTTCAATCTGTAGAGGCTTTTCTACAAATTTAATTTGTTCATTTACCTCTATATCCTTAAGAGGTACTACCAGTGATTCATCGGATAAGCATTTCTTTAGATTAGATACATGAAATACATCATGTATTCCTGCCATTTCCTCTGGCAGTTGTAGCTGATAGGCTACATGTCCTATTCTTCTAATAATCTCAAAAGGTCCAACATACCTGGGGCTTAACTTTCCCTTTTGACAAATCTGACTACTCCTTTCCAAGGAGAGACTTTCAATAACACTTTGTCACCTACCTGAAATTCCAGTGGCTTTCGTCTGTTATCAGCGTAGCTCTTCTGTCGATCACGTGCTGCTTTCAGTCGTTCCTTGACTTGAATGATCTTGTCGGTCGTTTCTTGCACTATTTCAGGTCCAGATAATTGTTTTTCTCCAATTTCTGCCCAACAAACTGGGGTTCGACATTTTCGTCCATAGAGTGCTTCAAATGGTGCAACATTTATACTTGTGTGATAACTGTTATTGTAAGAAAATTCTATTAATGGTAAGTGATCATCCCAATTACCTCCGAAATCAATTACACAAGCTCTAAGCATATCTTCCATTGTCTGAATTGTCCTTTCGCTTTGTCTGTCCATTTTAGGATGATAGGCTGTGCTTAGATTCAACTTGGTTCCCATGGCTTTTTGGAAACTTGTCCAAAAATGAGAGGTAAAACGGTTATCTCTATCAGAAACAATTGATAAAGGAATTCCATGTAATGAAACTATTTCATTTACATACAACTTAGCTAATTGTTCCATACTGAAAGTTTCCTTCATTGGTAGGAAATGAGCTGACGTAGTTAGCCTGTCTACAATCACCCAGATTGTATCATTACCTTTTCTTGTTTTAGGTAATTTGGTAACAAAATCCATTGTTATCAATTCTCATTTCCATACTGGCATTTCTAACTACTGCAATAAACCTGAAGGTTTCTGATGTTCAGTTTTAACTTGTGAACAGGTTAAACACTTAGAAACATAAGCTGCTATATCCTTTTTCATTCCTATCCATCAAAAATTCTTTCTTAAATCCTGATACATCTTATCACTTCCAGGATGCATCGTATACTTAGACTTATGGGCTTCTTCTAATAGACGGTGGCGTATATTTCTTAATTTAGGTATCCACATTCTTTTCTTATGGAATCTCCAAATTCCATCTATTCCTTGTTCTAATTCCTTAATCATTCCTTTTAATTTCTCAGTATCAACATTGATTACTGATTCTTGTGCTTTCCTAATCTGTTCATTTAAATCTACTTGTAGATTTAATTTAAGAAAACGTACTCTTTTTGGCTTCTCGTGATGCTTTCGACTTAAAGCATCAACTACCACATTAGCCTTTCCTACGTGATACTGGATATTATAATCATAATCACTAAGTATCTCCATCCAGCGTCTTTGCCTCATATTCCACTCCTTTTGCCCGAAAACATACCTTAAACTCTTATGGTCGGTAAAAATGGTAAACTTGCTACCGTAAAGGTAATGTCTCCAAATTTTCAGGGCAAACAATATAGCTCCTAATTCTAGATCATGGGTTGAATAATTCTCTTCATGATTCTTAAGTTGTCTAGATGCATAGGCTATAACATTTTGACGTTGCATCAACACACATCCATAACCTAACTTAGAAGCGTTACAATAGACTACAAAGTCTTCAGTTCCTTCTGGTAACGCTAGTATGGGTGCGTTGGTTAGTCTTTGCTTAAGAATTCTAAAGGCTTCTTCTTGTTTTGGTCCCCATTCAAACTTAATGGATTTACAGGTTAACTTAGTTAAAGGAATGACTATTCTAGAAAAATCTCGAATAAATCTTCTATAATAACCGGCCAATCCAAAGAAACTTCTAACCTCGGTTGGTGACTCAGGGGTTTTCCATTTGGTAATTGCCTCGATCTTGGTAGGATCCACATGAATTCCTTCATGATTAACTAGATGTCCAAGAAACTATACCTGTTCTAACCAAAACTCGCACTTTGAAAACCTAGCATAAAGCTTTTTTTTCTCAATAAACTTAAAAGTGCGTGCAAATGCTTTGCATGTTCCTCTTTACTCTTAAAGTAAATGAGAATATCATCTATAAAGACAATTATGAATTTATCCAAATATGGCTTACATATTCGGTTCATCATGTCCATGTACGCAGCTGGGGCATTGGTTAAACCAAATGGCATGATAGTAAATTCATAATGGCCATACCTTGTGCTAAATGCGGTTTTAGGAATGTCCTCTTCCTGTACCTTTAATTGATTATATCCTGAGCATAAATCGATCTTTGAGAAAAATCGAGCTCCTTGCAACTGATCGAACATATCATCGATTCTCGGTAATGGATACTGATTTTTAATCGTAACCTTGTTCAATTCGCGGTAGTCAATGCACATACGCATCGATCCGTCTTTCTTTTTGACAAATAAGATCGGCGCTCCCCATGGTGATGAACTTGGCTGCATGAATCCTTTTTATAATTATTCGTCTAATTGTTTCTTCAATTCCTGCAATTCTGTGGGTGCCAAACGATACGACACTTTGGCAATTGGTGCTGTCCCTGGTAACAGGTGAATTCTGAATTCAACTTCCCTGTCTGACGGTAGTCCTGGTAATTCTTCTGGAAACACATCTGGAAACTGAGATATTACTGGGATATCTTTCAGTTCTTTTCCTTTAGTGTTAGTGATTATGGAAATCAAATACACTAATGATCATTTTCTTATATAACTTGTTGTTTTCATCACAGAGATGAATTTTGTGGACTTAGAGGGCTTATCTCCTTTAATTGTGATCTTTTCACCTCGTGGTGAATTTACTTGAATTGACTTTTGATCACATAAAATACTGGCTTTATTGGTTACTAACCAATCCATTCCTAATACAACATCAAATCCTGCCAGATTCATCGGGTAAAGATTTGCAATAAACTGTTGGTTTAAAAATTATATTCTTGCTCCTTGCAAGATCTCAGAAATCTTAATGGTTTCTCCATTTGCTGTCTCTACTAGATATTCTTGTGGGAGTTTAGTCAATGATTGATTAAGAAGTTTGCAAAACGAAGTATTAATAAAACTTTGGTTCGCACCAGAGTCAAATAATACTTTAGCAAAAACATCATTAACTAAATACGTACCGGCAATCACATCCGGGATCATTTTGGCTTCTTCTGCAGTCAGAACAAATGCTCTAGCATTTTTGGTATTCTTGTTGTTTGCAGCTGGAGCTAATTTAGGACAGTTTGGCTTGATGTGACCTTGTTCTCCACAGTTGTAGCATATCTTGTTGTTAGGTTTCTTCCTGCAGTCTTCTTCCTTATGTCCAGATATTTTGCAGAAGTTGCAATATATGGAGCATCTTCCAGAATGCTTCCTTTTGCAATACTTGCAATAAGGTGCAGACGTAGAACCTATATTTTTCCCATGGTTGGAATTTCCAGAGTGAAATTCTTGGGTAAGCCTTTGAGCTAAGTTTCTCCTCTGATCTTCTTCTCGGGTACGCACTAATTCATCTGCAAGGTATTTACTAGTTCTACAACTTCTTCTATAGTTTGAGGTCTAGCCGCCTTGACTACATGCCTTATCTCACTAATTAATCCCCAGATGTAACGGGAGATTAATACAGGTTCAGGTGATGCAAGGGTTGGCACTATTCTAGCATATTCAAAGAATAACGTAGTGTATCCCTTACTATCCACTCCAGTCATTCTAAGGTTTAGGAACTTATTTGCTATCTGTTCTTTTTCATTGGGAGGGCATAATTTCTTTTCTACCATGTTCTTAAATTCTTCCCATTCCATACTGTAAATCCTGTCACTTCCCCTGGATTGGAGGATAGTGTTCCACCATTCTAGTGCGGAGTTCTTAAACAGATTGGAGGCAAACATTATTTTATCCTCTTCCGCACACTTGCATATTTTTAAGACAGCCTCAGTCTTTTCTATCCAGCGTAGAGATGCAACAGCCCCTTCATTGCCCGAGAATTCAATTGGTTTACAAGACCAGAATTCTTTATAAGAACAACCATAAGGCATGGTTCTTCTTCTTTTGGGAATGGGCGCTTGAAGTATAGGTCCATTGTTTACGCTGTTTTCTGGTTCAGTGGGTCGTTTACTATCACGGTTACTTTTATTATCAGCTTCCCTAACTGTTTGAATAATATATGGCATTGCATCTATTATTCCTTGTGCCACTATATGTTGGATGGCACTGTTATCCACTGGGTATCCATTGTTATCATTGTTTGGATTATCGTTATTCTGGTTTTCTGGGTTATTATCCGGATTCTCTTGATTCACTTGGTCGGCCATCTGAATTTTAAACATTTACCACATATTAATATCACAAGATAATAATTAATGCAAGTAATACAACACACATTTTGGTTAAAAGCGTCGATCATTGTGATTTACTCTTTCTTATATTATGCATCTAATACAAGCTAGAACTGGAATTTAAAATTACAATACTAGTAGGCATCTATAGCTATTGTCTAGATTTTCTTCTCTTTTTTTTTCAAACATACACACATATTGTATATATATATATATATATATTATTACTATTACTACTTCCACCATCACTTTCACTGATATGGGTTCATCCAGAACTCCATATTGCGCTCGTCGTACTTCCAGATAAGTCGCTCTTCGACCTGCCTCATCCTCTCGCTACTTTCTAAAATCTCTTCTTCGGAAGTTCGAAGCTCTTGCACATTTTCTGCACTCATTGGGGTGCAGGTGCAGGGATTGGGTTTAGAAACTGGGGCATGGGTTCCTGGTACGGGTATGGATTCTCTAAAATTTCCCTAATATACTGATCGCTATCATAGTAGGGATCTAGAGGGTCAAAACCTGGGTAAGCTGCTAGGTTCGGCATAGGTGTGTCTTCTGGGATTGAGTAGCGTTGCTGGTAATCCCTATGGTCATCTAACCACGGGTCATAGTCTGGATCTAAGGGATTGGGTGCTGGTACCCTAGGTATCTCTTCTGGGTTAAAATCATGCATTTGGATTTGATTTTCTGGGTTGTTCTCGATTTCCATTGGCTATGTGGGGAATAGTGGTAATGGTTGGGGTGCTACAAGTTGCTCTAGGTTAGGGTCAGCAGCTGTGGTTGATAGGATATGGAAATTTGCTAAACTCCTATTGAGCATATCCTGGGTGTGAGCATCTATTTCTCTCTTAATGGCTGCTAAAGCACACTGGTTTTGCAACTTTTTCATCCTCTTCCTACGTTCATGTGCTCCTCTACTGAACCATCCTCTCTTTTTAGGAGGGAATGGCTCTTCAGACTAAGCCTTAAACACGAATATCCCATCTTCATTGTCAGCTGAATACCCTGAGAGGGCAGGCTGTGAAGAGGTGCCTTCGCTCCTAGGTGAGCTGGACAATTGACGGTAGGCGTCGGAAGGTCCTTGGTCGCTCATACTCTAAACTAACAAATAGTCAAATAACACACAACAATAAAATACAGATATGCACGTATTTTCGTAATTTATTTCCTAATACTTTGAATAATATCTTGGTGTCAGCAGAACACTTCGGTGGCAGTGGCTTAGCTCTGATACCACATTCTGTCGCAACCCCCGCCCTCTATCTGTCCCGGGAACGGGCGGCCCCGAGTATCAGTATTGGTAGTATCGGTGTTTATCAATTTGGCAGCGGAATTTACATCAGGACCGTAGTTAGGAAATATTTTATCAGAGTAAAACACCACATTTTATATAAATAAGTGCATTGGGATAAAACCCAAGTTTTCATTACAAACTGATTTATAGAGATAATCTCTATTTTATTGAAATAAACATCTTCTTTTATTTAGGTAACTTTTATAGCCACTTTTCCAAGCCTTCAGTGCTGTCCAGCTGGCTTCTAGTTGGCTTTCACATTTTGTTACTTGAAACGCGTTTAAAAACATTTTGTCAGAGGGAAATACTGGTGAGTGAATCCCAGTTTAATCAAGAAGAGTTTTATCTTTTAACAGTATTGAGAGCGATTACAATGTTTACATCTACACAATTACTCATTCAGTACTGTCAATCCTGACTGGTGGGTCATATTACCCATTGGCTAATTCTTTGTCCAATGGTAACGTGTTCCACATTTTGTATACAAAACCCCAACATACCGGCAGTAATTGAAGAATTCCAAAGACTCAATCACTGCTTAATCAGATAGTAAAATATTTAAGGTTTTGTAAAAACAGTTTACAAAAAAGAGATTACTCACATTGCTGTCTTAGGTTTTCTTTAAGGGTTTCCTGGTGATTATCTATAAATTACACAAATGCACACATGTTAGTATAATAATCCAATATTTACATTAGCAATACCTTCCCCGAGACGGCATTCCAACGACTACGTCTGGCAGAACCACGACAGTCGTTACGGAACCCTGGATCAATCGGGCAGCGTATCTAATACGTAACCGGGGTTATAATACTTACAACGGAGCAGAACTTCGTTAATTAGAGGGGTATTATACCCGAAAATTATGTTTGCTATGTAGGAATTCGATATAGCCTTCACATGCATTATGCCACGTGGCAGCACCGGGTGCGGCTTGGTGGTTGAGTTGTCGTGCCCCGCGTAAGATCCCTAAGGGGTCTACGCGGCCCGCGAGCGACATATAAAAATGATTTTTATTAAATTTTTAATTATATAGGGTATTTTAGAATCGGCTATCGCATACGGGGTGTATTTTAGGACGTATAGGGATACTTTAAATATATTAGGGGTGTCGACAAATATTTTGAGGGTTGTTATAATTTGAATCGTCCTTTCGGATTGTCCATCCGTTTAAGGATGATAAGCAGTGCTCTGATTGAGTTTGGTTCCCATGGCAGATTGCATGGTCCTCCAAAAGTGAGATGAGAATCGAGCATCGCGATCTGATATGATGTTCAAAGGAACACCATGACGAGATACTATCTCATCAACATAGATCTTGGCGATTTTGTCAGCATATAGATCCTCATGAATCGGCAAAAAGTGTGCTGACTTTGATAGACGATCAATGGTCTCCCAAATGGCATCATGACCTCTAGAAGTGCGTGGTAGTTTGGTGATGAGATCCATTGCAATGTTCTCCATTTCCATACCAGAATTTCTGGTTGTTCAAGCAAACCAGAAGGACGTTGATGTTCTGCCTTTACCTTAAGACAAGTAAGGCATTTGGCGGCTATTGGGTAAAGATAGAATAGGAGAGTCACAGAGTTTTTGTTTGAACATTTGGAAGGCTTCTTCTTGTTTGGGTCCCCACTCAAAAGGTTTATTCTTTTGAGTTCAAGCAGTGAGGGGAACCACAACCTTTTAGAAGTTCGCGATAAAACGGCGATAATAACCGGCGAGTCCAAGAAATGAGTGAACTTCGGTAGGAGTAGTGGGTGTATCCCAATCCTTAATCGCAGTGATTTTGGAAAGATCCACATGTATACCTTGTTCGTTGATAATGTGACCCAAGAATTGAACTTTCTTCAGCCAAAATTCACACTTGGAGAATTTGGCATAACGTTGTTCCTTCTTTAAGAGTTCCATCGTTAGACGGAGATGATGTTCATGGTCAGTTCGAGATTTCAAATAAATCAAGATGTCGTTGATGAAAACGATGATGAACTTGTCTAAATAAGGTTTACAAACCCTATTCATTAAGTCCATGAAGACGGTAGGAGCATTTGTCAAACCAAAAGGCATGAAATTGAACTCATAATGGCCGTATGGAGTGCGCAATCTCGTTCACCTGTCTCTCATAACTCCGTTCCACCACGTGAGTGCTCTCTTTTGGAATACACTCGATCCAAACTCTACCTTGCGTTCATCAGGACACTGAACATAGCGGAATGTGCTCTCGATACTCTCAAACCACTGTAGTAGCCCAGTAGCTCCCTCAGACCCATTAAACTTGAGTGGTTTAGCCGAACTAAGTTGTTTATAGTTACACGGAGTAGGTGCATTGTTGTTGTTATTGTTGGCTTGATTTAGTTGGGTCACAAGGTTTGGGAGTACAGCAGCCATCTGCTGAGCGATCATTGCCGCCATTTCAGCATCCTGAGTAGCGTTGCGACGAGGAGGCATTCTAAACGAGAGGGCAAATATGAGAGGAAACGAGTGAGATTGATAAAGGATAGTAAAAAAGAAACATTTAAAAAATATCGACAAAACATAAGGATTGTGATCATTTGTTCGTTACTTAAAACAAACAAACGACACATAGTGACTAATCAAAGTAAACGGGTCTTTATAGTGTATCGCGAAGACATGCTTTAGCCTATAAGTGGACACTCATCCCAAGAGTTCCCAAGTAAGAGCGACTGGTCCGATTAAGTGGATTTGTACGAACACTCTAGCCTTAGACAGAAAACTCAGGGTACAGGCATCCACCCTTCTAGATTGCAAGTGTTCACATTATTAGAAACAAAACTTTGACGAGATTTTGAAAACATGAAAGGCTTAAAAGGCCGATGATTTGTTTTAGGCTTTTAAGAATGAATTATGCTTTGTTTTTGGTAATCACCTAAGGATAGGTGATGGTATTGTATTAAGAATCTAAATGAAAGATAACTCGCGTTAGGGTCCTAAGAAGGTTATAGTCTAGGTCAAAATCATTACTAATCACCTAATTCCCTATAACCATGGCTCTGATACCAATCTCTGTAACACCCCGATCGCGTAAAACAATAAATCGCGACGGAAACATCGGGGAGTCACGTTACAGGAATTGTTTTCACTACACATGGTACTTAAAGTTTTGTTTTATTTCATTAATAAATTACATTGTCTTTGGATAACATAAACAAAATACAAACAAATTGTCTTTCAAGTTTTAAAGTCACTAAGGCCCCCGTCCATCCTATGTGAAGCATGCAATCAAATCATCAAACATTGGCTCCGGAAATATATGTGAAAAGACAGTCAGCATAAAAGCTGGCGAGTACATAGGTTTTGTGTGTGTCAAATTCATGGCTTTGAATTTGTTATTGCGATACCTCATCTGACTACGAGAGTCGATAATTGAAAACTTTGTATCAAAAGTGTTTGATATTGCAATTTATTTAACCAACTAAACAAATTGGTTTAAGTTATAAAACCTTGTAGCCATGAATCTTGACCCAAACATTTCTTTTGTAAAACCGAGTAGTAAATCGATTTAAAAGAAAACTTTGTATGGTTTATATCTTTAAGTGAAAATCGTTGTGTGACTTGTTTAAAAACCATTTTTTCCATGTGATTTGGATAATGCTACGATATGTAATACAATAAAAGCACTTATATATAGGAACTACCAGTGGCGTATCCACCATGCTTTTATCATATTACACCAGTCTCGTTATCTAAATCACTTACCATAAACCAATCGTCCAATCATTCGTGTTATAAATCAATCATCCTTGTTATAAACCATTCGTCCGTGTTATAAACCATTCGTCTGTGTTCCGTGTTATAATTGTGAAAACTGTGGTCATTCTTTAATGAATACATTCAAACCTGTGTTGACTAGACCACCAAATGATCTCTTTAACTAGACCACCAAAAGGACTCTTAAAATTGATTAACAAACCACCAAAAGGTTTATTAATCATAAACAATTTCTGTTGTCCCCCAAACTTCCCCACAAACCCAGGGAAATCTGGTAACGGGATTGTCAGTCCTATGATACCATAACATACTACTGGTAGGCTCGGCCAAGGTTAATGAGTGTCATTCGTGTTATAGATAACGCACCAACAAGTTTACCACATTATTGAAATCGTATTGTTATATATAAACCATAGACTTTGTTTTGAAAACTTGAAAACGGTTTAGCACATATGAGTCACCACAAAATATTTAGAAAACGTAAAAGAGGGGAACTGTGTACTCACTTGGGATTGCGTATGACGTTCAATCGAATAAACAAAGCTCAAGCGTGTCCTAATGTGTCGGATAACTATGTCAGTGTGTCGTGACTTTAATCGGAGGATTCGGGTAGAATGAAGTCTTACATACCAAACGAGTGTTGGGTCTCGTATGAAATGGTTCAAAAGGCTTAACATTTTGATTTGAAAGAGAACCTAAGTGCTTTTGACCCGTTATAACTCGTCAAAGTGGTTTACGCCACTTTGACGGGTTATAAGCGTAACTACAAGATCAGATGGTTAAATATGTCCTATGATAAATCTTATATGCCAAAGCAAGTTTGATTATGTTATAACATCAGTTTAGATGTCAAAACTTTGGTCTCATATGCTTAAAATCAATTTATGCGCAAAAAGGGCGTTTTGGTCAATTTAAAGTACATAAAAATCGACTCATCATATAACTAACCAAACCTTATGACCATAAGGTATAACCTCAGAGGGTTATTCCCTATATAACTATGGTCATAAAAATGCGCTTGGATGAATCATAAGATTGACCAAACGGGTCAGATTCAAAAGTCAAAGCGGTGGTCTAACCGTTCAACTTACGACTAAAATAAAAGCACTAAACTAGAAATGACGAGTTAGACATGTTGGAACATGTCTAATTAAGTTATAAGATTGATTTGGTGTCAAAACTTTGAGTTTTAAAATCAGAAAACAGTTTCGTCGTAAAATGCACTTTGGCGCATTTTTTACTTTTAATTAATAAAACTTTGACTCGTCGGTTCGCCTATGATAATAACATGTCATCGCTATAGGATGAAATTAAATGATTTTATTATTGGCCCAAACTATCTACACACTTGGTGTGTAGATAGGCACTCAAAAAAGGTGTTTTTTGTCTTTATATGCACAGCCTGCAGTGTCGAACTGTGGCCAAAACGCGGCGTTTTGGTCCGGTTAACCAGACAATGACTGACGGGTGTCTGACGGGTCTGTTGACCGGACCAAACGCCGAGCTTTGGCCGCGTTTTGGTCCTGTCAACCAGACAAAAGACTGACACCCGGTCTGGTTGACAGGACCAAAACGCGGCCAAAGCTCGGCGTTTTGGTCCGGTCAACAGACCCGTCAGACACCCGTCAGTCATTGTCTGGTTAACCGGACCAAAACGCCGCGTTTTGGCCACAGTTCGACACTGCAGGGTGTGCATATAAGGAAAAAAAACACCTTTTTGGTGTGTAAATAGGCAAAGTGGGTGTGTAGATAGGTACACCCTTATTATTTAATCTTGAACAACTATGATGATGACATGTCTTTGCTATAGGGTGAAATTATATTCTTTTATTATTTAATATGAGACAGCTATGGCAACGACATAATATGTGAAATTAAACTAATTAAATATATTTTTTTAATTGGTGATTTTTTTTACGACAAACTGGACGAAATGTTGTCGGCAAAGCCGAACCTATAGCAACGATGACTTTCGTCACCTATAGTGACCGAAGAATGGCAACAAACTGATCGGTGACGACTTGTCGTAGGCAAACCCCAGTGGCCCTTGTTATTTGTTGAGTAGTGGGGTACATTTACTATTTGCCTAATTATACTAGGGTGTACCTATATACACACCATTTTGCCTATTTACACACCAAAAAAGGTGTTTTTTGTCCTTATATGCACACCCTGCAGTGTCGAACTGTGGTCAAAACGCGGCGTTTTAGTCCAGTTAACCAGACAAAGACTGACGGGTGTCTGACGGGTTTGTTGACCGGACCAAAACGCCGAGCTTTTGCCTCATTTTGGTCCTATCAACCAGACAAAAGACTGACACCCGGTCTGGTTGACAGGACCAAAACGCTGCCAAAGCTCGGCGTTTTGGTCCGGTCAACTAGGGCTGTTCACGAGCCGAGCCGAACCGAGCGGACCTTTGCTCGTGCTTGGCTCGTTTTCAAACCGAACCGAGCGGAGCGGCTCATTTCACACCGAGCATCAAATCAAGCGAGCATTTTTCGAGCAGTAAAAATTCCGAGCGAGCGTCGAGCGAAGTTCGAGCGATTTGGACAACCGTGTCGCCCAATTTAAATTTGCTGAGAGAGATAGTGACAATGTTGGGGCTCAAGTTTTTATGTCTTTAAAAACATGCACATTTCATGGCATGATATTTTTCTTTCAAATAACAATGTTGTGGCTGACGATGCGATGATCATATTGCACGAACAATTACGTTGAGAGCAGGAGACGGTCGACTTAGGGAAACGACATGAAACATTGAAGTGATGAATAGAGTGTCATTTATCGGTTTAGGGTTTAACTTTTAGTTTTGATTTTATTTTTTTATTGGCGTGGTTGGGCTAGTACGTATAGATATAATTGTAAATTTGTATATAGTTGACCAAAATCTAACAGATTGGTACATATAAAACTATAAATTTAATTTATATTTAAGTATATATGAATGTGTAAGTGTGTGTATATATATAGGTGTATGTGTGTATATATATGTGTATATACATGTTGATAGATGTATGTGTATATGTATATGTATATATATACTAGTTAAAATAATAATTCGAGCCGAACCGAGCCAAGCGGACCTTTGCTCATGCTTGGCTCGTTTACAAACCGAACCGAGCAGAGCGGCTCGTTTATAACCGAGCGTCAAATCGAACGAGTATTTTCCGAGCAATTTCCGAACGAGCGTCGAGCGAGCGACGAGCGGCGAGCGATTTGAACGGCCCTACGGTCAACAGACCCGTCAGACACCCGTCAGTCTTTGTCTGGTTAACCGGAACAAAACGCCGCATTTTGGCCACAATTCGACACTGCAAGGTGTGCATATAAGGACAAAAAACACCTTTTAAGGGTGACTATCTACACACTTGTTTGGCCCTTATACTATTAAGCCCTAATAATGGTTTAAAACTTTATTATTCTAGTGTTTTTTTTTTTTTTTTTTTTTGAAAAGTAAATATAAAAAGGTGTATGTATCTTTGGTCTCTTGTAATGCTACTGTTGTTCACAACTTGGTGTAGCACACTTTAATTCTCTTTTGTCTTTGGTAGTGCCTAGCTAGCACGTGGCGAATAAAATCTTAGTTGTATAATTGTAAAAGTTGAATTTATGACCCTAAATCAATCATGATTCATGATTCGTTAGTTTTTTTTTTATTAAGAAGCGGGTACTACAACAAAAAATTGGGCCGCAACTATCAGTCGACATGATAGTCCCTTAACCCCACTCCGGCCAGTGTGGTGTCTTAACCGTGCCCACGGCCTGGCATCAGAGTTTGGCATGACTCTCCACGAGAAATTTCCAGCCCCCAGTGCCCCCGTTACCGGGACTGGTAGTTGCACCCTCCACAAGAGCCGAGACTCTCTGGAGTAAATGCACTGTACTAGAAACTCGTGTTGGGATCAGGAGTCGAACCGGTGACCCGGCCCTTTCCCCATCATTTCCCTTTCCCCCAAATGTAGTAGGTGGGGATCGAACCATGGTCTCCAAAGAAAGCCAAAGTCCTTTCCACCACTCTACTACAAGTGAGGGATTCATGATTCGTTAGTTGAGTCCTTAAATATTCGTAACTATTTTCTTATAAACTAGTTAGGTCTCTCGCGTTGCAGTGAGAGGCGTAAAACCGTGCTAGTAGCATTGCAGGGGGCGTAAAACCATACTAAGTAGCAACTGAACGACGACCAAAACCCGAAAAAAACATAAAATAGAAACACGAATTTCTAACACCAAGTGACTCACATGACGTAAAACATAGACGGAGTTGAATTTATACGCACAGTATCAAAAAGTCGAGTGGGTAAAAAAACGCAAGGGACCAAATGTGACCATGATAGGTTTACGGAGAAAATCTACAAACTCCCAAGATAGATAACCCTTAGAGGGGGTTAAGCTCCAAAAAATTTAGAGATGAAAGACGAGTTTTCTGTAATTTTTCTTCTTCTTTCATTTACTAAATGAAGGGATATAAATACAATCATGCAAACAACACTAAAAGAAACGTGGGTTGTTGGTTACTACTAAACATGCAAACTATAATGTAAACTTAAGACTATTCTAGATCAACTAGATAACTACGTGGGAGAACATGCAGAACATGGGACCAATCATGCAAAGAACAAATATTAAACGTGGGTTGCTTCACACAGTTGACGGCAACTCGGATCGTATCGGGTCGGACCGTATCAACTCCTCGCCCCTTTAAATCATCCTTGTCCTCAAGGATGGGATGTGCGGTCCATGGCGGTCGCCACTCGCATCGTACAACAGCATTAGGATCGGTCTCAACATAGCGACACGGTGGCAACCATGGTGGTCTCCATTCCCTTCTGCCGATGGCATTTGGGTCTGCATCACTGAAATTGGAGCACTGGTTTTTGAATGAGACATGGCCATCAAGCAAGGCGAATGTATATAGCACCGGTATGGCGGTCTTGTTGGTGAGAACGGTAGCTTGAGGGTAGATGGAATCTGATGGTGACTGTTGTGGCGATGATGTCGGAATCAGTAGTGAAGCGACCCTTCCAAAAGACGATGTCGGTGGTATTGGCGGTTCTTGGCATGGAAGTGACGGTGGTGGTACGGGGTTAAGCGGTGGTGGTCGGAAACGATGAAGCATTGCAATAGTGAAAGACTTCCATGTAAGGCGTTCCGGTCTTCGATACCATGAATTGAACCAAGAAAAAGGTTCATCATCGAACGACTCAACAACATAAGGAAACCGTTCTTCCACATAAATTGCATAAAAGGAAAAGAACCGTTCCGCATCACAAATCCACCGGGCAGGATTATAACCGGTGAAGCGAGATAGATACGTGGCGTCCTCGAGTTCTTCCAAAGCCATGGAGGCTAAGGCTCAATGAAAGTACCAAATGATAGGTTTACGGAGAAAACCTACAAACTCCCAAGATAGATAACCCTTAGAGGGGGTTAAGCTCCAAGAAATTTAGAGATGAAAGACAAGAGCTTTCTGTAATTTTTCTTCTTCTTTCATTTACTAAATGAAGGGATATAAATACAATCATGCAAACAACACTAAAAGAAACGTGGGTTGTTGGTTACTACTAAACATGCAAACTATAATGTAAACTTAAGACTATTCTAGATCTACTAGATAACTACGTGGGAGAACATGCAAAACATGGGACCAATCATGCAAAGAACAAATATTAAACGTGGGTTACTTCACACAGTTGACGGCAACTCGGATTGTATCGGGTCGGACCGTATCAGACCATCAAACACCGTACTAAGTAGCGACCGAACGACGACCAAATATAAGAAAAATGGTAAAACAAAACTAAAAAATAAACTCATTTAACCTTTGTGGCAAAATTATAAAAAACTAAAATTTTAATAAAAAGTAAAAATCCTTAAAATTAACTATGCAAATAAAAAAAACCACAAAAGACAAACTACAAAAAGACTAATAAATCTTTTTTCTCAATCTATATCTATACTATAAAATAAATCAATAATCTAGGACGCATGCCATCGTTCTAGAGCTTTAAGAATTTGGTTTTCCCGTATATCTCTCATATTAAATAACTTTATCTAATGTTAAAAAGTAAATTACTGTTTTGGCCCCTGTAGTTTAGCCAGTTTAACCTTTCAGACCAAAAAGAAATATTTTAACATATCCGACCTCGACGTTATTAAAATCGTTCTTTTTAAAATTAGTTGTCTTTTAAAGTTTTTTAAACGATTCATAATATACCGTTCTTTTTAAAATCTTTTTTTAACTTTTTTAAATAATTCGTTTTTAAGTCGTTAATTTATAAAAGCGTTTCTTTCTAAACCATTCCTTTTAGAACCGTTTTTTGAAATCGTTCATTTTGTTAAACTTTGAAATCAGTTTACTTATAATCGTTAGGGAAAAAGAACTTAAGAAAATGAATGATTTAAAAAATCAAAGGAATTTAAAAATGATTGATTTTAAATAAACGAGTGGTTTAATAAACCAATATTAAAAAAAGGACGTTTATAAAAACACCAAACCTTAAAAAAATAAGTTAACAAGCGTAAGGTACTAAAAACGCACGAATTTAATAAACGAAAGGTTAAAAAATAACGAATTTTGAATAAACAAACGGTCCAAAGAAATGGAAGATTTGAAAAAGAAATAAACCATTCTAATTTTTTTCTTACAAAATGAACGATCTTTTGCAAACTTTTTATTAGAATGTTTATTTATTTTTTTCAAATCTTACATTTCTTTTGTTTTTTATACAAGTCGTTTTGTAAAATTAAAAAAAAATGAATGACTTAAAAAAGTGAGTTGTTTAAAAATTTTTAAAAAATAAATGATTTTAAAGAGAATGGTATAAAATGAAGTGTTTAAAAAATTTTTAAAAGACAAATGACTTTAAAAAGAACGATTTTAAACACCAATGGTTTAAAATGAAACAATTTTAAAAACGATTGATGGTGTAAACAAAATGTAAAAAAACAAATTATTTTTAAAACGACTTTTATAAAAAAAAGTTTATGAAAATACATATTCATCTGTATATTTAAAACATACTTTGTTAAATAATAATCGTGAAAATAGCGAAATAATAAAAAAAACTTGAGTAATTACATTAATAATCTCTTAAATATTAAAAGAACTTTGTAATTATTAAAAAAAGCCCCTAAGGTCTATAATGACCTAATTACCCTTACAATTAACTACAAATAAGTAAAAAATTAGTGTCAAGGGCGAAAACCGTTATAAAATGTAATGTCAGGTCTGATATGTTAAAAAATTCCTTTTTGGGCTGAAATTGTTAAACTGGCTAAACCACAGGGGCCAAAACAATAATTTACTCAATGTTAAATAATATACCTGTCCTATTATATTTAAATATTCAATGATGGATATTTTTTATTTAATTGTGGATAGTTATTATACATTAACTACTTTTAAGCGTACCTGAATCTGATGAAGTGCTGAAGATCACAACATTTTGAAGTCTATGGCTCTAAATGTATATTTGAGTATTTTGTATTGTATCCGGAAATGATGTAAACTTCAGAGAATTATAAATATCCCTAAAGTAGTCTGACCTAGTTGATATATGTGCGTGTATTGTTTGTTCAGGGAAAGTTGTATTTCCCCGACACAAACAAAGTTTCGTATTTGATAGGGTTTTTCGGAACATTAATTGTAGTTTCAGAAATATCTAGATTCCATATAAATATGGGTTTAGTTGTTTAGTTGTTAGACTTTTGTCATTTGTACAAGCTGTTAAATGTATGTTACAATGTGTTTCAATACAAGTACGATATTTGTGAAGATCTCTCTATTTCTACTCATTTCTTTTTAGTTTGCTTATAACTTAAAACACCATGTATTCTTCACGTTAAAAATGAATTCTAGGCTTAAAATTTAAAACATCATGCCAAGAACGTTAAGTAGTGTATTTTAAGTGTTAAGTAGTGTATTTTAGTTATGTTTTAAATTTAATGCCCATAATACGTCGCATTATGTTTTAAATTATTACGTTTGGGGTTTTTTTTTGTCAGAACAATCCAAAACATCAAGCCTAAATTTCAATACATGATGCCAACTTCTTACGAAAAATGCCCTTTTTACTAGCACTTCACCAATATATATTCATTTTTATAATAAAATCTACGTTTTCAACCCAAAGATTACGAAGTATCCACAAAAAATAAATAAGGACTTAACATAACTATCTAAACACAATTTACATAATTATCAGAAACATAAGTAACACAAAATTAAAAGTTTGTCAAGCTTTAACAAAACTGAAATTGAAATGGTTAAATGACGTATGTTGCGGTAGGCATATAGTATAACTAGGTTTCAAATGTTTTAAACTATAAAAAAGAAAAGAAAAGTACGACATATAAAAACCTTTAGATAAACCAACACAAATAAACATAAACGGACGAACATAAATGAACACATTACCGAACGTTCATGAACATAAAGGAACGAACACAACCTGTTCTTGTTCATTCGTTTAACTTAATGAACGAAATTTCTTATTCGTGTTCGTTCATTTATTAAATGAACTTCTTCAGAACAATTAATGAACTGTTCGCTGCATGTTGGATTCGTTTACAGCCCTAGCTGTAAAATGAATATAATGCATGAAATTTTAATTTTATAAGATAAATATAGACTCATCCAAAAACATGTGATGTATCACGCACAACCATATTCAAGGTTAAAATGTAAATAACTAGTAGATGCCCCGCCCGCGTTGCGGGGCGATGGCCGAATAACTCTCAATCAATTTAAAAAAAAGACTACTATAATTTTGGTATAAAAAAAACGATGATAAGACCGTAATTTTGGGCTCAGGGCAAAACTGTAATTTTTCAGGACTAATGAGCCAGTGTTAGGCAGCTAGAGTTATGCGCCGCCCGCGTTGCGGGGCGCTAAACCGAGTATTTCTTAGGTTAATAACATGTACGCCTTTATGTCGGTTAGGTATACATGCTACCTATAACACGATATCAAAAAAGATACATCAAGTTAACCAATTAAAGAAAAACAGTACGATAGTAATGAATTTTTTTTTAACTAAAACGATGACAAGCGTGTAATTTAGAGTTGGGGGCAAAGCAATAACTTGTCAGGATCAATTAGCAAGTGCTAGGCAGCTGTTTGGCGTTAATAAAAACAAAATTAAGTCAACAAAGTAAAATAAAACACTACCATGGTTTTGCCAAAGAAAAAAAACGATGGCAAGATTGCAATTTTTAGCGGAGGTAAAATCGTAATTTTAAAATGGAGGTAAAATAATATTTTGAACTGAGAGGAAAACCATTTTTTTATTTTGAAATGGGGGAAAAATCGTAATATTTTAGCTGCGGGCAAAGTCGTAATTTTTAGCTGGGGGCAAAATCGTAATTTTAAACTGGGAACCAAATCGTAATTTGGCAGGACTCTAGCTGAGGGCAAAACCATAATTTTATTTTGAACCGGGGGCAAAATTGTATTCCTTAACTGAGGGCAAAATCATAAATTTAAGCAAGGGGCAAAAGCAAAACTTTATTTTGAATCGAGGGCGAAATCGTAATTTAACACCTGGGATAAAATTGTAATTTGGCATCACCTATAAATAACTATTATATGAAAAAAAAAAAAAAACACAAAAGTCAACCTCACCGCCAAAAGTGGCCAATTAGTTGAGGAAACTATTACCTGCTTACGTAATCATCTTCTAAACGTTAATATGTACAATACTCTAGATGCATGGTCAGCATCTACGACCTTATATAATTTCTTTTAGATTAAAGTACAATTTGTGTCCCTATGTGGGTGACATTAACCTGAGTTCCTATTTTAAAAAAAGATGGACATTTAAGTATCTATGATTTGGCAGGGCCGGCTCAACCTTTTTAGGAGCCTTAAGCAACGTAAAAATCCGAGCCCCTTTTTTAAATATAATTGTTATAGAATCTAGCTCAAACCATTTTAGACATGCTGAATCATACTTTCGAATTATGTTTGACATGAACGTTAACAGGGACAAACTTATATAAGGTAATAAAGAACACATATTATGCAACACCTATTTATCAAGTCTCAGTTAAGTCCTAACTTACCTAAGTAATGAAGTCTCAATTTACTAATTTACCTAGAAATTGAAACAAACTTACAGGAACATCATGCATAACTCACAAACATGCAGACCTCACAAAAACATACAATTGTTATTACCCAAATTACATATATTAGAAATGACCCAATATTGAAATTAGGGGAAAAAGATGGTGGCCCTAAGCACATGCTTTAGTTAAATCACCCTTCAGCCGGCCCTGGGTTTTCGCTACACTATGAGTCCCTAAGCCAATCGCCATTAGTATATTCCATTATGTGTAGTAAGGGGGAAACCGTCTTTTCACATACAAAAAACACTAACTCCAATTTATACCCCCAATTTTTCCCCAAACATAACACTTTGCATCCTCGTCATTTCCCCACCACCACCTCCCCCCTCTCTAATACAACCACCATCAACCACTATCACCATGTGGACACCACCACATCACATCTCTTTCACTCTCTCTCAGCTTAAATCTAACTTGGTTCTATAACTAAGTAAGCCACCGATCCATGCTTTAGAGAGGATCAAAAGTGAATCATGGATTTCATAGGAAGCCTTTCATAATTACACTTGAATTTCGACCGGTATGCCATGATGCACTGGGACGGGTACGGGAACGGGGTACGGGAAACGGCAAAACTAAAAAATTCAAGAGGCGGGGAGGGGACGGGTACGGAAATAAAAACATATAAAAAAATAAATATATATTAAAGATAATGTAACACAAAACCCCAAAATAGTTATATATTGATGTAAAGTTCAAAAATTCCATATCTTCCTAATCTAATCAAACGTCAACAAGCAAATCGCTTTTAAGTTCCGGTTCATCTAATGAAAGATCAACAAACTCCAAAAATCCTACATCTTCCATCGAGTCAAAAGCATCTCCACCCACATCCCACATATTTACAACATCATTAAGGGCCCTAGACAAAAGCCGAAGATTGTTGTGGATGTAAACCAAGTCTTGAGCACGACTTGTAGTCAATCTGTTCCTCCTAAGCGAGTGGATAAATGCATAGGTGCTCCAATTTCGCTCAGCACATGAAGACGAACTAGGTTGTCCAAGTAATTTAAAAGCTAAAGTTTGGAGAAGAGGGGTTTGAGCACCAAAGTTAGCCCACCATGACTTGGGTTCCATAGTATCCATCTTTGTAATACATGTTAAATCTTCAAAAGGACCAGCCTTCATTGAAAACAAAGCATACTCATCCAAGACTCTATCATGCTCATCATCATTAGGAAACAATCTCTTAAAACAAGTCTTCCTCTCTTGTGAAATTTCTCCATCCCTATGAGGAGGGAGTCTTTTACTATCCTCAAGTAACCATGCGTCACTATAATATCTACAACATTTAAAAGTAAAAATATAAATAAATAATAGAAACCAAGCATGTAATTTTAAATCATATACCTTGGATTTAAAGAGTGTGCTAAACAATGTAGAGGAGTGTTATTCTTCGTCGACCGAGCCACTAAAACTTGATGCACAACATCATAAAAGATACTACGAGCAGATAAGGGAAGTTTTTCTTTCTTGTAGATCTCGGTCTTCACCTTCTCAATCATTGAATCCCACATCTCATACACCAAATGTAGACATGGTTTGTCGGTGTCACAAACTCTAATCATATCATATATCGGTTCTGTAAAACTAAGAATGTATGATACTTTATCCCACCAATCGTCATCCAAAATCTTCTCTTTAACAGAGTTAGCTTTCACCGTGTCATCCTCTCTATAAGAAGCCCATTCATTACTTATGACCATAGCTTGTAGACCCCGTTTGACAAGTTTGAATCTCTTAAGCATCACAACAATTGAAGCAAAACGAGTATCAGCAACCGAAAGCAATCTAAGAGGAGTAAACTTGCTTAAAATGGAGAGTCTCATGTTATGGCTCATGATAAAGTTTTTTATTGCAACCGCATCCATGTGAACTTCTGTTATCCATTTGCATTCATCATATGTTGTTTGATTGGTTTCCACATTCCTTGGTGAACATATATTCTTCAATGCAAGATTAAGCGTATGTACCACGCATGGTGTCCAGTAGATGCGAGTAAACTCACTCGTGACAATCTCTCCAGCCGCCTTACAAGTTGATGCATTGTCGGTGATGATTTGCACAACATTTTCATGACCAATATCGTTGATAACTTCTTTCATCAGATTAGCAATAAAAAAAACTTATCTTCGACTTCTCCAAAACAATTAACCGCCTTTAGAAATAAAGGGCCATTAATTGAGGTAGCCATGAAGTTGATTAAAGGCTTTCTTGTAGGATCTGTCCAACCATCACTGACAATAGACACGCCTTTCTCTTTCCATGATAACCTAATCGGTTCCAATAACTTGTGCACATTCTCCTTTTCCTTTTGTAGCATGGTTGTTCTAAGCCTATTATAGTTAGGGGGTACATACCCTTCAATTTTGTTCTCTGCAGCAAACTGAAAAGCCCTATGGTAGTGCGGGTTTCTTGCAAGATTGAAAGGTAAACCTCCAGTATAGAACATTCATCAAGTTGGTCCCTTATTTCCACACCAAAAGCTTTTTGAATAGGACTTGAAGCGGGTTTTCTCATCTTTAAGGGATTGCCAGCTTCACATGGCAACCCGACTTCTTTTGCTTTTGAATTGTTTTTTTTTCTCTTCATATGCATCTTCTAACTTTTTCATTGCAACTTTATCACTCTGTGTTGCTTTCTTGCAGATAGCAATCCCACTACCTTTTATACAAATCAACAATAATCAACTAATCAGTAATAAGTAGATAATCAACAACAAAGTTTGGCCATCATGAAAATTGAAAAGCTGGTGTAAATATGATGGTGTAAAAGCTGGATTTCAAAAGGTATAGACATGAGCATGTAGTGAAAACTGTATATGCACAATGCTATCAACTACCATATTCTTAAAAAATAAATCTACACTAAAATCCACATAATTTTTAACAACAAAGCCATAAACCACATCAACAAAAGCTTTTCATAATCATGTGCAGATTATCAATAACAAAGCCATAAATCACATCAATAAAAGCTTTTCATAAACATGTGCACATTATCATTTATCAACAACAACCAAAAACTGTAAACACTAAACAACCATGAACCATCATGAACAAACTAGTAAACACTTGAACTCACTAAAAACCCAAACCTATGAATTAAAAGCTGTAAATATGTTTCCTGTAAATATGAACAAACTAGTAAATAGTAAACACTTGAACTCACTGTAAACACTAAATAACAACCATCATGAACAAACTTAAAAGCTAGGCCATACACCATCATGAACAAACTAGTAAACACTAAACAACAACCAAAAATTAAAAGCTGGTCCAAAATCATACCTTTTATACCGAGCAAGTGTGCTCTAACTCTTGAATACGATCCTTGTCGATTTTCACCACAAACTTTGCACTTGAATTTCCAAGTTCCTCCCGAACCTTGCTTTTCTATTTT
This sequence comes from Helianthus tuberosus, assembly GCA_030545235.1. Taxonomy (NCBI): domain Eukaryota; kingdom Viridiplantae; phylum Streptophyta; class Magnoliopsida; order Asterales; family Asteraceae; genus Helianthus; species Helianthus tuberosus. The sequence goes on along the minus strand of CM060450.1, from coordinate 157,596,691 downwards.
TTCCACATAATCCCACAATGGAGGTTAATCTATAGATGATGATGATCCTTGTGTTTCTTCATTAGAAGCCATAATTTTGGAGTTTGAATAGGAAAAACGAAGAAGAAGAAGAGGATTGGCAGAACAGAAGGAGTATAGGATTTTAAAAATTGATCCTCGCTTGGTATGTTTGAATAGGAGGGGGAGCTATTTTAGAATAGGATTAGATAATCTTAAAAAAACAAAAAAAAAAAAAAAAAATATAAGGAAACATGCCGGAAACGTTTCCTGCACGTCCCCATAATCTGTCCCTTGCTGCATCACGTATCCACGCCGTCCCCAACATGCCGGGGACGTTTCCCGGCCGTCCCCGTGCCGTTTCCGTCCCCTAGCAGTCCCCGGGACGGGAGACGGCACCTATCAGGCGTTTCCGTGGGATTCAATGATTGAGACGGCACCTATCAGGCGTTTCCGTCCCCTAGCAGTCCCCGGGACGTGACACCGACAAACCATGACTACATTTGGTGTATGAGATGTGGGATTCAATGATTGAGAAGGTGAAGGCCGAGATCTACAAGAAAGAAAAACTTCCGTTATCTGCTCGTAGTATCTTTTATGATGTTGTGCATCAAGTTTTAGTGGCTCGGTGGACGAAGAATAACACTCCTCTACATTGTTTAGCACACTCTTTAAATCCAAGGTATATGATTTAAAATTACATGCATGGTTTCTATTATTTATTTATATTTTTACTTTTAAATGTTGTAGATATTATAGTGACGCATGGTTACTTGAGGATAGTAAAAGACTCCCTCCTCATAGGGATGGAGAAATTTCACAAGAGATGAAGACTTGTTTTAAGAGATTGTTTCCTAATGATGATGAGCATGATAGAGTCTTGGATGAGTATGCTTTGTTTTCAATGAAGGCTGGTCCTTTTGAAGATTTAACATGTATTACAAAGATGGATACTATGGAACCCAAGTCATGGTGGGCTAACTTTGGTGCTCAAACCCCTCTTCTCCAAACTTTAGCTTTTAAATTACTTGGACAACCTAGTTCGTCTTTATGTGCTATGCGAAATTGGAGCACCTATGCATTTATCCACTCGCTTAGGAGGAACAGATTGACTACAAGTCGTGCTCAAGACTTGGTTTACATCCACAACAATCTTCGGCTTTTGTCTAGGGCCCCTAATGATGTTGTAAATATGTGGGATGTGGGTGGAGATGCTTTTGACTCGATGAAAGATGTAGGATTTTTGGAGTTTGCTGATCTTTCATTAGATGAACCGGAACTTGAAAGCGATTTGCTTGTTAACGTTTGATTAAATTAGGAAGATATGAGATTTTTGAACTTTACATCAATATATAACTATTTTGGGGTTTTGTGTTACATTATCTTTAATATATATTTATTTTTTTATATGTTTTTATTCCCGTACCCGTCCCGTCCCCGCTTCTTGAATTTTTTAGTTTTTCCGTTTCCCGTACCCGTCCCCGTACCCCGTTCCCGTACCCGTACCCGTCCCAGTGCATCATAGGCGATTTCTTATAAGGTTTTATATGGTAGGTGGCGCACGTGGAGACATAATAGAGGGATGCAAATGAAACAGTATTTCGGTCCGGAGTTTAGGTGTTGGTGACGGTGCGGAGTTTAGGTGTGGTGGTGTGTGAACAATGGTGAAGATGGTCCGGTGGTATGGTGTTGGTGGTTGGAGGGGGCATTAATTGGAATAAAGACATAATAGAGGGATGCAAATGAAACGGTATTTCGGTCTTTTCACCATGATTCAAATAGAGTTGTGATGTCATCAAGCGGGAGGGGCTTAAATTGTAGAGAAAACCAAACCTTAGGGACTCAAGTATCCATTTTGAAAATACGGACTTAGGTTGATGTCGCTCACATTTTTCAAGGACGCAAATTGCACTTTACATTTTTTATCTTTCGATATTAGAGAATACCTTTTATCATTAACTTGAATATCATCTTAGTATGATAGTACGTTTGAAGCCAAACATTTAGCGAAGCTCGTCACAAATTTGCTTCAATTCCTTGCGGTCTCGTTCATATATCGTTGCGGCTCAACACTTTTTGGGCTAAAGTTTGTTCTAAAATCTTTTCAATTTTTGTGGAAAAAGAATTTTTTTTTTGTTACATTCGAAACACCTGGGAATATTATAGACTTTTTCTGTATGAGCTTTCTAAAATGCGTAGAAACATGCAATTTCAATAGAATATATACGAGAGACAGTTGAAAAGTGAAAACTAAGAGAATTTCAATCGAACGCAAATTGAACATAGTCAAGATTTAAAACAATAAGGGTCTCAAATTTGAGTTTATTTTCTTTTATTTTTTTACTGTTGAGCCTCCCTTGTATTCGAATCCTTGGCCTGATGCTTTAAAGAAGCATTCTAAATGATGCGCTATTTTAATACCTAGGCCACTTTTTTTTTGAACGACAAATTTCTTATATTCTCGTCGTCTGTGGGACTTAAATCCAAGACCTTTCCCTCCCAGATGTTTAAAGGCTTTGTCTTTGTCAATGGACCACCGCCCCATTGGTAATACCTAGGACACATGTTTATGACACTAATAACATGTTGGTTTGCTCAATTTGTCTGGTCATAAATAATCACAAATAACTATTTGATCATCAACTGCCCCTTACATTGGAAAATCCAAACATACCATGCATCTTTTATTCCTTTCTTTTTCTTAAAAGACAAAAGCCTTAAAATCCAGATGATGTCCTATGAAGGATTTAAGAAGTCTTTACTTACAACTTACAAGACCTACCATCCTTAAATAGGTCTTGTTATCTTTCAAACTAACTGGTACTAGTACATTGATTGGTCTGATCAAATCTATATAATGTGGAATCCTAGATTTAGCATCATAGTACCAAAATCTACACATTAATACATTATTTTCCTAAGGAAAAAGATAAAAAAACATGAATGAAATCACAAAGAAAACAAATACAAATTAAATAAACGAAACAACCTCTTGCAGAAACACAGGGTAAAGATTCGTATATCAGGCCTATGTTGGCCCGACTTCCCTTAGACGTCGCGCATACGAGAGCCTCGTGCACCTGGTTTGTCCTTAAAGAAAAGGGAAAACGGCAAAAAGGAGATGGATTGGCTTAAAAATACTAGATATTAATCTCCTTCGCCTTCCGTTATAGCCGATGACATCTCCTCGACTGTAATGGCTACACCGTTATTTCTCGAAGCTTGGAACCGTTGCTTACAAGAATGACAAGTGATCTCCAAGATGGTGGCGCTAATTTTCTTTGTAGCTTGCTCGCGTAAAATCTTAGCCCTTTCCAACTCTGCTTGCGCTTGTTTTCTAATCCGTTTCGCGTTAGCAAACTCTAGTTCGGCAGTTTCTATCTGTCTCTTCGCTTGTTGTCTAGCTTCTTCGGAAAACTCCTTTTCGGCCATAGCCATCTTCATATTTTCTTCTTCTTTTGGAAAGCTGATTCCGCTTCCAATCGAGAGCTTCAAATTGGTCCGATTGTCATTGATTTGTTCGTATAATGATGATGATGGTAAGAGTTGAAGTTCCAAGTTGTTTTGTGTGTCTTGAGGTTGTGAAAAAGGATTCTCACAAGGTGGGATTGGTGTCATTCGTTGCAATGATGGAATGGTGCTTAAATTCGTGTCGCTTGATGGGCTTGTACTCGATGCGGTTCGAGATGAACATGCTGGCTGGAATGCGGGTAGGTCCGGATGGACACGTCGGACGATACAAGCGTCTTGGTGCTCGATAAAACTCTCGACTCTATAAAGAGTTAAAGACAAACGAGTCAAAACAAGAACAGCGTACAGTAATCTTTACATTGTTGACAAAAGAATTTATATACATAACGTATAATTATAGGGAGACAAAGATCAAGTGCTATAAGACAAAAGATCTAATCAAATGAAGAATCAAAACTTTCTCGTGTAGGGGCTACCAACTAGCAAACAAGATATTATAGATCAAGAAATAGATGGTTTGTAAGATCAAGATCATGTAAATTAAGAAGATGATTAATTTGTATCAACTAAATCCAAATAACTTCAGCTTAATCATAAGATTTTGGACTATACCAAGCAATATTATAATAAAAGAAAAGACGACTTATCCCATAATATAAAATAAAAAGATACGTAAATTGAATTTTAATAATTTAAACTAGGAATTTTTGATAGATAATAACTGATATACTAGTAATTTAACTAATAACGTATAGTTTCAGTTTTCACTTTGTTGCTAAGAAAGATTCCAATTTAACGGAGAAGTAACTTTGTATGCCCATAATAAAGAGCCGACTTGATTTTTATTTTACTCAGAATGTTATAAATTGTTTTGAAACATAATAATAAAAGTTACTACCCGGTTTAAACTTTATCGTCCTTCAGAATGAAAATGAATATATTTTTTTTTGAACGGACAACAACCATACTTTTATTTAACTTGAAAATAATTTAAGTCAAACTATCAGTGTGATCATAGTTTAAATTATGAAGATACAATAATTTACCATTAAAATAAATTAAAAGATCATAGATTTCAGATAGTGATTTATGGGTTTACTCTATAATGTCGAGAACCAAACCAGAAAAAGACTGTACCCTTAACCAGAGACTTCAAAGAATTCACTGTTGAATTAATTATATTGACCAGACGTCGACTTTTTCAGAAGAAAAAAAATCATTAACGAATTTATGTTTTTGTTGCTGAAATCCATGTCTGTAAACAAAAAACAAACACCAAGGTGGAAAATGTCATAGGTTCTAGCCTTCCCATTTTAAAGATTACCTTTTTTATTCAAAGATTATATTTTTTTCATTGAAAGATTGTAAATAACCAAGCTTGACACATTAGCTATGAATATATAATCATCATTTAATTAATTTAAAGTGAAGTTAAAGAAAAAAAACCTGGAAAAAACTCGGCCACAGTCGCAAGAATGGCCTCTAGTGCCACAAGTTTTGAGATGAGCTTTATAATCAGATTGAACAGCATAACCCTTTGAGCACTTCTCACAAACCCATTGTTTATCATTACTATGTTTTCTCCTATAATGCTTTTTGATCCCTACAAGGTCCCCTAGTGCGTGACAAGGGTCATGGTGCAAGCAGCTCAGTTCGGGGCACACGAAAACCCTCTTTTTCACCTCCGGCGACTCGCGCTTTAATAGCTTCCATGGCACTTTATGCCGTCTCCGGTGCATCTGCAGATTCTGATCTCTTTGGAACCCTTGGTTACAGATCTCACAAACGTACCTATCTGATTCCAACAATGTTTTTGGTGATAGAGATACCACTTCCGCATCCGGATCTGCGAGTTTAATCGAATTAAAGGAGTATATAAATGTTCTGCATATGTGTACGTTAACTATTTACCTAGATTACTAGTTAACTAAAACATATGATACATAACTACCAACGAACCTGTTATAGAGAAACGTACCCAGTAAAAAAACTATATGTTAGGTATAGGTAGAGTGGGACGAGGGCAAACATTTACTCTGTCCTAGACGATAAATTAGTTATATATATATGTAACTGTTCTACACATATGTAAGTTAACCATTTACCTGGCGTGCCAGCGGGACGTCTTTTCCTTTTGCTGGAAAGACCATTTTCCGGTGAAAGGAAAGGATCAGAAGACGAAGATGGCGCGGCAGCGAGGTGGTGGCTATGGTGGTCGTTGTTGTCTAACATATGGGTTGATTTATGTAAGACAAAATCTATCAAATATCCGTAAAAGTGATCAAGATAGTCGTTTGTTTCAGCTTTATTAGTTCTTGAGATGAAGAAGGTGAGATGTAGAGAGAGATGAGGATTGAAGAAAAGTAATTTGCTTTGCGAGAAATCAGCTTTCTTTAAGCTTTAAAACCTTTTAGCTTTTACAATGAACTTTCTTTGCTTTTTTGTTCATTGACCCCGCACCTTGAGCAGGTAAGGTTGAGGTTATAAGTCTTGTATATAAAGCCTGCAATAGTAGAATCAAGAGAAAAGATAAATACATATTACACACACAAACACACACAGTGAGGTGTGGAATGTAGGGTGAGGATGAAAGAGATAGAGCTTGTTAAACCCAATCAAATGAATCGAAACTTGAGCCCACAAGAGAGAAACCCAACAGATGAAACCAAAAAACATCCCCACCATATAGAAAGACAAAGAAAACAGTAATTATTTCTATCTTTCTTTCACATTTCTTTTATCTTCTTTTTTAAGTTTTATAACAGAAAATATAACATTGTGCATGAATAAATACAGGTACAAAACTCCCTGCACGTGACTTCCTGTGTTGCCTCACGTGACCTACTCTTTTTCTCTACTTTAAAGTTGAAAGGGTTGAAAAAAAAAATAGTGATGAAAAGGTGATTCCATCTAAAAAGCACCCCATACTACTGTTAAAAAGTAAAAACATGATTATGAATAAGATAGGAGATGTTTATTTGACAAAGCATAAGAGTGCTGCATTTAAAAGTAGTAGAAAACATGATGTGTAAGCAAATAGGAATGCTACTGACTCTTTTAAATTAGTTCAAACCTCTAGCATTGTTACATCGTTCGTAAAGGCTCATTCTATACGCACCCCCCCCCCCTTCCTGATTATACCCCCCCTTGTGAGAGGAAAACTGTCGGTCCCACGCAGGCCCCACCTGTAAGTATGTGAGAGGAGGGGGTGAAAAAAGTAAACAGAGGGGGTGTAGAAAGTAGCACCCTTCGTAAATTACTTTTTTTTACAGGTGAACTTCTTTTGTGGTTATTCACATCCCTAAGTCGGGGACTCTAACCAAGATTTGACCCAGACTACGTTGTCTTAACCGGGCCTGCGCTGGGTGTAGTCAGACTTGGCTACGGCTATCGCCCGGAACCGTACCACCTCCACACGAGATACCTCGCTGGAGTAATGGCCGGATAAAACCGGGGCGGCTCAGGCTCGAACTTGCCCAACATTGGCTAACAAGCGCTTACCATCATTGTCTGGTCCCCACACCTTTCGCTACACCCGGGAGTCGAACCGGAGTCTCCAAGGAAACCAACCGGCCCAACTCCCAACTGAGCTGGGATGGGGGATATCGTTCGTAAATTACTAACTTTATAATAGAAGATTATAGTTATTTTTTTGTTTAATGTAAGTATGTGGTCGTATTAGAACTAATTCACCACAGAGACATAAGATTTACGGAAATTTGGTCATTTGAATACTGTTACTCGTAACAGGGACGTCTCTGAGAATTCATGTACCCCGTTCGAGCTCGAAAAAATATGTCTTTCCATAATGTTTTATTATTACTATTTTTTAAAATCAAATTAGTATTGGGCTCACTAAAGCTAATGTCAATTGACTAGCTTCTAAACCATAAAAACTGATTTGTAAATGGGTCTATACTGGAATTGTTAAAGGTATACTATTTAAAAAAAATTAACATATATATGTTGGATATTTAAAAAAAAACATGTGCCCCTCAAAATCATGGACCCTGTGCGGTGGTCCTCCCCGGACACAATAAAGGTCGTCCATGCTCGTATATCATTTACGTATAATAGTACGTGTTACGTGAAATTTGATCATGTTATATATGTTGATGTATCTTTCTAACAATAACATACTTCAAATCAAAGTTGATATATACTGCTAACGAAAAGGCAAGTAGCCTAGTGGTATCAAGAGGTGAAGAAAATATGTCTCTCCCTAAGAGGCAGATGGTTCAACTCTTACAGTTGACAAAAGATGTAGATTTAGGAGTATGATTAGAATGGTGAGTGTTAGATGGGTTTTGGATTGATCTTTAATGAGTCTAAATGGTAATTATTATGAGTTTCTCTATGATTAATTTTTTGAGATTGTTTGATTACTAGTGGATGTGTTATTGCAGGTGAAACACACAACTGGAAAGTAATTAACAAGTAATTAGAAGGTGGAAAGAGCAGACAAAAGAATAAAACACACATTTGAAAAACCTAGGGGTCGTAGCCTACGGCTCTGAGGCGTAGGTTACGGTGGACCTCAGAACACCGTAGCCTCTGTCGTAAGGCAAATGTATTGCACCGTAATATTTCATCGGGGGACGTGGCTTACGACCCAGGCCGTAGATTACGATCGTCGCATGGGATATTTACGGTTCTTCATATTTTTTTAGGTATTTAAAGGTCGACAATTCCCTAATTCGTAATTAACACCTTGTGGACCATTTTGGATCAAAGGATTGAAGTTTTTAGAGGATTCAGACCCATCAAATCAATATTCCATCATCAGTCATGCAATTTGAATCAATAATTGAAGGTTTTGTCACGATCATGAGCGGCTAATCTCTTTGTGATTTTCTCCGGGTGGAGAGTTCTAGTAAGTAGATGATTTGACTTGGTTTTCTTTGATGTTTGGGACATGCAATATAAGCATTTGAGGAATTTTGCTATTTGTTAGATTGAACGATTGTAAACAACTAGTTTTTAGACTTTATTCTTTATCTTTCAATTCTAGTAATCCGGGATATATTGGATTTGGATGAGATTTGGTAATCTCCAATTGATAATCAAGTGATAAACCCCCTGTTGTTTTGCCACTAAAGTGAATTGTCCTTGTTTATCACTATCAATTAACTTATAGAATTATGTCTATGTGAATTTCCAAACGTGAAACTAGGTATATCTTTTAACTGAAATGCTGAAGGAAACACTTCTCTTATAATTTTTGACAACCTCGTTTAGTTAATCGTTAAGGTAGTTTTTTTAAACAAATAACCAAACAATTTGATTTCACTTTTCCTTAGCATATAATTAGTTATCAATATTCATCCATCTAATAGTACTTTCCATGATACTTCTCATGATTCCACACCCGACTTACCTTATCTAATAAGATAGTTGGGACTGAGTTATAACTCTTTATATGACCGAGCATTCGAAGTCAATTAGTGGGTAACTCATTTGAGTTAGCCGGTCAAAAGAGAAAACGGAATATATATATATATATATATATATAGTGAAAGGATAATAAGAAAACCCTATTGAGCTGAGAAAACTGTGAAAACTCAATCTCCACCATTCATAAAAAAAAATCTATAGTTGAGATTCAATGTTACATGAAGTAACATTTCTAACTATGTAACAGACTGACAAAAAGTACATGTAACAATTTTTATTTTTTCACTTTTCTAGTCTAACACAAAAAGTGTAGCAGGTTTAATTTGTTTGTTACACTAAAATTTTACTATAAAACATTTAACATGTTTTTTACATGCACTACACTTTGAAAACTCGTAATTTTTTAAGTTCGAAAATGTTACACTTCGTAAAATCTGCATAATATGTTGTTGAAAACAAAAAAAAAAGTATAACACGTGATGTTACATCTACATAAACGGGCAAAAGAGATGTAACATATCAATTTTCCCTCTCCTGACAAAGCTGTTACATGTCAGAATTCTGAAAAAAAATTGTAACATGTGGCAACATGTGGTCCATCCATATAGTTTCTTGAGTTTTCTCAACACACATGGTTTTTTCTCTATACTTGCCCTATATATATAATATTAATATTTTTTTGTTATCGGTTTTAAAAAGCCATATTTTCAAATGTTATATGAAAGTAAAATCTATTTTGAGCATGGGGATATATCCTTTATAATTTGCAAGAAATGACGGGTTTTTTAGTCTGTCAACAATTTGGTCAAGTATGTTAGTGTTTAGGAACTTAGTGTTGGTTGTTATGATACTAAAAGCAATGAAACCAACTAGTGTTATTCCATTATTGTCAAATTCATATATGTGGTAACGCAAAAAAAAATCACATTCTAGTATCCTATTAGTATCAATCTTGTTCCTATCTTTATTATAACCGGATCCAAAAAAATGTTTCCTCCATTTTGCTCAATCCTAAGAATGTTTCTGTCTTTCAACGGTTTCTAAGAATGTTATGGACTTGATTTTCTAGAAAACTATTAGCTAGAGTAATAGACACCATATTTATAGTATTGTAATTAGTGTGTTATTTGTATCAATTATCTCCATAAATAGGAGATTGCATTGTATCTTTATATAGTCAATATGGTGAATGAAAGAAAGCAAGGAATGATCATTCTCTACACAAATTTTGTTCTGATGGTTCTCTAGAAAGGTACAAAGCAAGGTTGGTATGCGATGGTCGCAGTCAACATGTTGGTATTGACTGTGGTGAAACGTTCAGTCCGGTGGTCAAACCCACCACTATACGCACGGTTCTCACTCTGGCTCTCTCTAAATCGTGGCCGATTCACCAATTGGACGTTACCAATGCTTTTTTACACGGCCACTTGCAGGAAACTGTGTACATGCACCAACCAATGGGATTTCGCCATTGGAACTTTCCCGATCATGTGTGCCGTCTAAAGAAATCCCTTTACGGCCTCAAACAGGCACCCCGGGCGTGGTATCAACGGTTCACTGATTTTGCTCTTCAGCATGGGTTTACTCAGTGCAAAACTGATAATTCTTTATTTATTTATCATCATGGTCGTGATGTTGCCTACCTTCTAATCTATGTGGACGATATCATCCTCACCACCTCTTCTGCTCATCTACACCAACGGCTCATGACCATTCTTGGAGGTGAATTTGCTATGAAAGATTTGGGACCCTTATCTTATTTTTTGGGCATCTCGGTCACTAGAACGGGGGACACACTTTTCTTATCTCAACATGCATATGCAAAAGACATAATTCATCGTGCAGGTATGGACTCGTGCAAACCTGCCGCAACCCCAGTCGATACTCAGAGTAAATTGGGCAGTGAACCGGATTCCTTATTTGATGATTCCACTACCTATCGAAGTCTTGCAGGTGCATTACAGTATCTCACCTTCACTAGACCCAACCAACTGGCTAGCCCAGTTGGCCACCGGCCACCTCGTTGAGGTCTCTTGTGGCCTCCCATACGTGGAAGGTCTTGGGTTCGATCCCGAGCAAGTTGATTTAGAGGATGATTTACCGCCAGGGCGCATTGCCGGGTTGCAAACTGGGGAGCACGCTCCCGGGGTTAGGGATACCCTGCACATATCCTTTTTTTTTTAGACCCAACATCGCATATGCTGTTCAGCAAATATGTATGCACATGCATTCTCCTTGTGTGGCCCACTGGAATGCTCTAAAGCATATTATCAGGTACTTACAGGGCACTTCTGACTATGGTCTCCATCTTCACTCTTCCGCGGCATTTTCAATACGTGCCTATACCGATGCTGACTGGGCCGGTTGCCCTGATACTCGTCGGTCCACATCCGGGTACTGTGTCTACCTCGGTGATAACCTGATCTCATGGTCCTCTAAGAGGCAATCTACTATTTCCCGTTCTAGTGCCGAAGCTGAATACCGAGGGGTTGCCAATGTCGTTGCGGATATATGTTGGTTGCGTAATTTGCTTCTTGAGCTACATTGTCCCTTGAACAAAGCTTCTCTCGTCTATTGTGACAATGTCAGTGCCATCTACTTATCGGGAAACCCGGTTCAGCACCAACGAACCAAGCATATCGAGCTTGACATTCACTTTGTCCGCGAACATGTCCAAAAAGGCCTGGTTCGTATCCTTCACATGCCTTCCCGCTTTCAGATTGCCGACATCTTCACCAAGGGCCTTCCTCGGGTCCTCTTCGATGATTTTCGCTCCAGTCTAAGCATACGTTCGCCTCCCGCTTCGATTGCGGGCGTGTAATAGACACCATATTTATAGTATTGTAATTAGTGTGTTATTTGTATCAATTATCTCCATAAATAGGAGATTGCATTGTATCTTTATATAGTCAATATGGTGAATGAAAGAAGGCAAGGAATGATCATTCTCTACATAGAGGATAACCTAATTTGGATTCAAAGTCTAGATCTTTGGATGGTTATTGGAATGATGATTGGATATTGTAAAACAAAAAACCCTACTTAGAATACTAATTAGTAATAGGTTTTGTTTGATGCCTCCTCATAAACAACAAAGGAAACATGTAGAATATCTCAATCTTAAAATATGAAAGTCATCAGCCCACATTTTGCTTTAGATCAATACTTACAAAGCAAGAGTAATTTAGAAGTGGAGTAATCGATGTCGAAATGTAATGGAAAGTGTTTTGAATTCGAATTATAGAGATCAACTAAGATAAAACTACATGAACTTATGACCGAATAACAACAATGTGATTGAGTAAAACTCCTCATGTCCAAATAGCAACTCCTAATCATCAATATGAAAAACTAAGATGGCTTTTTCCGTAACGGGGATATGTTGGGTATATTGTACTAATAAGGTCCATTTTCATTGTAGCAACCTTTGAAAATTGTTAAGAAATGCCAAAATTGTAAGGAAATCAAGAATCGTTGAATATCACAAAATCAATAAAAAGGTACAAAATCACTTATAATCAACAACCACAAGTTTATGTCTATTATCTAACACAAACAAACATGTGCGTATTATAAAATATGTTAACAAAACTAAAACAATAAGATTGCTCAAAAATCCAAAAAATAAAAAATATTTAATATTGTAGTACTTTGAATGGATGTCTAATAAAAAAAGTTCTAGATGGTCACATATGTTGGAAAAGGTGAGTTTATATAAATTTACATAGTGTAGTACTTTGAATTTGAATGGCCGTGTTAATCACCTTGAATCATTGTGTGAATCTTTGTTATAATTCTTAAGTGGTAATTAAAGGTTACTTTTTAAATAAATATACTCAGGGCCGGCCCTGAGAATTACTGTACCCTGTTCGATAAACAATGCAATTAACAAAATGCAAAATATAGTGTTCAAATGAGTGACATACTGTAAGGGCCTGAATGAGTGACGTTTTTGCTATCCGGATGCTTGTTTAGGAGCCAACAAAATACAAAATTTTGAGACTTCAACAATTCTTCTAACTCGTTTCCTCTTTTGACGTTTTTGCCATCCGGATGGTTGTTTAGGAGCCATTAACGCCTAAATAATCGACAAAGTTTGTATCAGATTAAGTTAAGGCCTAATGATTGACAAAAAAAGATCCAAAATCATGAATCAACTAATCATAGAATCGTAAACCATACCTGAATTCAACAAAAAAAAAAAAAAAAAAAACAGAATACGAGCCTGAATTCGGCAATCGTCTTTGTATAAGTTACCAACAATTTAGTCTTCACTGTGAATAAGGGCCTGAATTCAACAATTGTTTAACTAATAAGGGCCTGAATGAGTGAATAATTCACTGTGAATTCGACCAAAAACAAAACATGACAACTGAATTCGACAATTTGATGTTTACCTTTCAACATGATCCGTGTCATATTGTCTGAGACTGAAGTCGAACAGGCTGAAATCAAACAAACATGCTCTATACGTTGATCCACGATCTCTGTGATTCTGTGAATACGGCCTGAATCAAATAACAATCGAAGAACTAAAAGTAAAAGTGCAGATTGTGAACTGAACAGGCTCTATGCGTGAAAGGTTAAGGCACAATTTTCCAGGGCACTAGTTGGCAGTTGCCGCCCAACATGGAATAAAATGTTTTTTTTAATTTTTAAAATCATTTGGGTATTGGGTTCACTAACCTAATGGGCTAACTAATCTAAACTATATGATTTTTTTTGTAAGTGGGCCTATGTTAGTATTTGTTTGGCTATACCCTATAAATTTTTTTTGACATATATAACATCGGATTTTTTTTTAAATTATGTGCCCTATGAAATCACGGGCCCTGTTCGGTGGTCCTCCCCGCCCATCTTCAGGGCCGGCTCTGAATATACTAAATTACAATTTTTATCCTATATGATATCTTATATTTATGGAGAGGGTTCTTTAAAGTTTTGACTTTCACTTAAAGTATTTTATTTGAAAATTTGCCACAGTACATGTCATTTGCACTAACCCGTGTCCAGTTTCTTAGTTAGCTTAACCAGTGTGTAAGGCACATGAGGGTAGTAACATAACGCACTCACATATAGTTAAATATGTTAGTTCCATGAGGCCCACCATCACCTTCATCATTTCTAAACTCTAAGCAGGCCCTTAATCTATGTAACCAATCAACCAACAACATTCATTAGAATCATTTAGCCAAGTCAAGCTTTTGTGTTTGCCGTTGAGGACCCGCTGGCGATATCCACAAGGTTGTGATTCAACCAAGTTAAACTTACTACGAGTCTTGTCGAATATAGATCGAGACTGGAAAAGATGAGTCCAAATATAGATCTTGATTGGAAATATAAATCCAAATATAGTTCCTTTGCGAAACATCGCCTTAGTCAACTTAGTGCCTACTACTTGACCATTCAGGGTTTTTTTTTTTTTGAACGGCAAATTTCTTTTATTCCTGTCGTCTGTGAGACTTGAACCCAAGACCTCCCTCTCCCAAGGTGTTTAAAGGTTTTGCCTTTGCCAATGGACCACCACCCCATTGGTTACCAGCCAGGGTTTTTAGGATCATAATTCAAAGCCCTATTATCGATGGTGGTATTGTGTTGTGTGTACAAACGCTAATCAGGACGAACCACCAAAAATCAAAGCCTTAGGAAGTAAAAAGACTATAATTTTTAAGAACTTTTCAAATAAAGGACTAAGTGAAAGTCAAATATCAAACGGAGCCAATCGATAATTTAGGATATCATAAAAGACAAAAGTTGTAACTTAATCTAAAAGAAACCAGTTAAAATAGATAACCAAAATGTTAAGTAACTTCTTATCTTATACAACTCCCATTCGTGTTGATTAGATTTTTTTTTATTACTGATGGTGTAAATGCAGGGCCGGCTTAAGGGGAGTGAAATAAAGTAAGCGTTTTGGGCCACCACTTTCATAGGGCCTTAAATTATACACAAAAAAAAAACATATTATATGTAGGTAATCTTGGATTTAAAATTATTGGTATTTAGATTTATGATCTATAATTATTCATACACAGAGATAATATATAAATAATAGGATCTAAAACAACTTTTTTTTATGAAAAGAGCCTCAATTTTTCTATCCGCTTTAGGCCTACAATATTTTAAGCCAGTTCTGTGTAAATGTAAAAGTATGTGTTACTCAATGTTGCATGTCATGATCCGTGGGGTAGAAGTAGGGTGCAAATAAGCCTAGAGAATCGAGATCAACTCGTGACCAACTCGGTTAAAAACTTTAACGAGCTGAACCTGAAATACAAAACTTGTTTAGCCTCGCGAGCCTAAACGCGCCCTAACAAAATTTTAGTGTGTATATATATGTTGGTCTTGTAACCATTTTAATTTGCAATATTGTGACATTTTTATTTTGTTTAACTATGGTTTGTATGTTGGTTTTATCCTTTATATGAAAATCTATCCATCGGTGAGCGGAGCTCAAACTAATAACATCGGTGAGCGAAGCTCAAACCGAGCTTTGGCTCGTTTAAGCAATACGTAAGCTAGCTTGAGCCAAGCTTTTAGCCCGTTTGAGATTTTTCTCAAAATAGCTCAGTTTGAGCTCAAATTAGTAGACTCGAACCGAGTCGGGCTCAAGCTCGAGCTTTAGAAACACATGACGAGCTGAGCTCTAGTAGTGGAAGGCTTGGGCTCGGCCCAACTTGATTACACCCCTAGGTAGAAGAATAATTGTGATGCACAAGTACAAAGTTTTGTGTTAAGTTATTCTATAAAGGCTAAAATAAAAAAGAAGTGTGAGAAGCCACTAGAGAGTGACAAGTGTCCAATGAAAAAAAAAACAAGTGGAAATGGTAGTTTCATCCGAGAGAAATAAACTCGATATGCACAGGTTTTTCATATGCTAGGAAACATGCACATGTAAGTCACATGTTACCCCCACCCCCAACCTTTTAATGTCCGTAACTTTCTTACACGTCATTGTTTTTTTTTAAATATACTATAAAATCAAGTGTCTTATGATCTTTAATATTAGTACCCTATTGTTATACTTTAAAAAAAATTTGAAACCCAGTTGCATATTACACAATGGACATAACGTAAAACACAATGAGTATCAAACTAAAAACATAATAGAAAGTAGACAAAAAACACAATTTATAACAACAAATAAAAGACACAATGGACAATAGACTAAAACACAATGAGTTTCAAACTAAAAATGCAAAGGAAAGTAGACTAAAACCACAATTTATGACAACACAGAAAAGATACAACAGACAACAAACTAAAACAAAATGGGCAACATACTACAAAGACAATAAATAACAAACTAAAACACAATGTGCAATAGACTAATACACAGTGAACAACATACTACAACACAATTGACAACAAAACAAAAACACAAAGGACAACAGATTAAAACATAATGGATAGCAAACTAAACACAATGACCAGAACCTATAACACATTGTATAGAAAACACACCCAAATGTAAAGCACAATAATCAGTAGGGGTGTTCAAGATCGGATAATCCGGTTTTCGGATATCCGAAAATCGGATATCCGAAATTTCGGATAGTGAAATATTGACATCCGAACCCGAATCCGAAATCGGATATCCGAAATTTCGGATTCGGGTTCGGATATCTAATCGGATATCCGAATATCCAATTTTTTTTTAATTTTTATTTTTTTTATTATTTTTAATATTTGGAACCAGATTTTTCGGATAGTTTTGGATATCCGAATATAAATTTCGGATATTTTTTCGGATACTTCGGATATTTTCCGGATATTTTTCGGATATTTCGGATATTTTTCGGATATTTCGGATATTTTTCTGATACTTCGGATATTTTTCGGATACTTCGGATATTTTCGGATATTCGGATATCCGAAAAAAATAAAAATTAAATTTTCGAAAATTCTCAAAATCACTATCCGAATCCGAATCCGAATTTTCGGATTATCCGATTTTCGGATATCCGAAAATTCGGATATCCGAAAATTCGGATATATCGGATTCGGTTTCTAATTTGGATTTTTTTGAACACCCTAATAATCAGAATCAATTACACAATGTATAGAAAACTCAATTATAACACCATCTTCAATGTGTCAAACATTATGTTATAGGTTCTGATAAAAAATGTAATGGACAAACCCAAATTAACATTGTGTTGTAAGTTTTGACAATAATATAATGTATAGAAACCCTAATAAAAATGTAATGACCAAAACCAGGTTGAAAGACATTATGATCAGAACCTTTAACACAATGCAAAAAAAAAAAAAAAACACACAGTAAAAGTGATTTTTTATAATTTTATTTTTATATAGCAATATTATACTAATGTTAAAAATAAAAAAAAACATTCATTATTATGGTGATTTTTTTTAAATGTGGTATGAAAAAAGTTATGGACAATTTAAATTGATTAGTGAATTAACATGTTACTTGCATGTGTAGAGAAAAGTCAATAAATGTATGATTCCCTTTAGGGGCGAATGAGCACCCAAGGTTACTACCCTGGCCCCGACCAATCCATGTCAATTATACGACAAAGTACCCTAAAATCACAAAACACTGCGGCGCATACCTACAAGTATCCTAGAACCATAGCCCTCACCCTTTTACTCCACCCACCAATCACACACACCCTACCCCACCTTTAAGTCCAAGAGTCACATTTCTAATACACAATGAAAAACATACGACAACACAATGGACAACAAAACAAAAACATAAAGGACAACAGATTACAACATAATGGATATCAGACTAAACACAATGACCGAAACCTATAACACATTGTATAGAAAACTCACCCAATTTTAAAACACTATAATTAGAATCAATAACACAATGTATAGAAAACTCAATTATATCGCCATCTTCATTGTGTCATACATTATGTTATAGGTTTTGATAAAAAATGTAATGGACAAAACCCAAATTAACATTGTGTTGTAAGTTTTGACAATAATATAATGTATAGAAATCCTAGTAAAAATGTAATGACCAAAACCAAGTTGAAAGACATAATGATTAGAACCTTTAACACAATGCAAAGAAAGTAAAAATGGTTTTTTTTTTTTTTATTTTACTTTACTTTTATATAGCAATATTATACTAATATTAAAAATAAAAAAACATTCATTATTATGGTGATTTTTTTTAAATGTGGTATGAAAAAGTTGTGGACAATTTAAATTGATTAGTGAATTAACACGTGACTTGTATGTGGAGAGAAAAGTCAATAAATATATGATTCCTTTTAGGGGGAATGAGCACCAAAGGTTACTACCTTAGCCCCGACCAATCCATGTCAATTATACGCCAAAGTACCCTAAAACCACAAAATATTGGCGGCGCATACCTACAAGTACCCTAGAACCATGGCACTCACCCTTTTACTTCACCCACCAATCATACACACCCTACCCCACCTTTAAGTCCAAGAGTCACATTTCTAAACCTTTACCATGCAACAAAGGTAACCCGAACAAACCACCCTCAATGCCTACCCTAGAGGTGGCATCAGTGTTACCGCAAGGGTTGGAACCCTCAAGGCGTGAGGTGTCTCATCCCATCTTATCCCTTTCACTATTTCTTTTTTCATAAAATTAATCTCAGCCCTTCAAATTTAAGATCAATTAATAAAACTCCTTTTTATCGTTTTCATTTATTTTTCACTTTATGTTTGATCACAAATGGTTGTAAAACAAGGTCTCCAAGGCCGAGTACTCCCCGAGTAGTCGCTACAAGGTAGGTTGCCGAGGCGACTTTCTTCAACTCCGACTAATTACTCGGAATCGATCAAATGAGGTCAACATTGGCCAAAATTGGATCTAGTAGGTCAACTCGGGCCGAGTTTGACTTAAAATAAAATAAAACATAATTTATATGCCTATCATATTAAAGAATGAATATCAATTTCACGTATTTTGTTATAAATTTTAGTAAATTTATGTTATTTGACATATATTTAATATCCGAAAACTAATTTCTTTATAATTTGGCATCTCCGAGTACTCCCCGTGTACTCTCCGCCTACACCGAGTACTCTCAACTCCCTGATCGACCGACTAGGGAGCGCCTAGCGACTTTTACAACCATGTAAGTTTGTACTAGAATATTGGATTTGCATATGATTTATTATAGGCATTTTTGTTTGTTCTATTATCATACGTAAAGACTGATGCAAGAATAAAAGTATATACGCGATCTAAGTTTTCACATATCGTATGACATATATGTGAATGTGTTAAGGTTGATGTAGAGATAAATTTATCCATAAAATAACGAATTTCATGATTTATTTTTATTATATATATATACTCTCCCACTCATAAAATTCCATAAGTGGAACGACATACTTTTTATCATATGTTATTTTAAAAATAATTTATATATGGGTTATCAGTAATTCATTTAACAAAAGTTATAGAACTAAAATAAATCTTATAAAAGAAAAGAGTTTTCTAAATTATAATAATAGTTACTTCTGAAACACACAAATGTTTTAATATTATATTATACCAATGTATCAAAAAAGTAAGTTGAGGGGACAAACCCATTATGAAATAAAGTGGCGAAACTTGAGATTTTTGACCGGAGGTCGAAAACGTATATACTAAAAATTTCACCTGGGGATCAAAAACGTATATACCCAAAAATTTCTATACAAAAACTACATATCATCCACTCCTGAGCGAAAAGTTTGGGGTTTGGCCGCCACCTCCCGCCCCACAAAGCTACTACGCCTTTGATGCAATAACAATTAAGAGTAGAATGAGTTTTTATCACATTAACTTTCTTAACAAGTAAACGAATGTTTAGAATGGAAGCATCACGAGAAAAAAGTTGTGAGTTTCTATTGCCAAAAGAATAAAGGTTACGTATTTATCATCATTGGCTATATAGAATAAGAAAAACTTCATAGAATATAAACACGTTTATCTTGAGGATTTACATTGGTCGTTGTATTTTGGAATATTTTCATGTTATAAAGTGCTTGCTTATTTTTCAAATTGTTCCAAATCGGTCACCGTCTTAGTTATTAAAATGACAGATGAATCATTTTATTAATTTAGTGACTAAATAGACATAATAATATGTAGAATAACTATTAATGTTGCTATATTTTAAGAATGGGCCTATAAATGTGTAAATAAACTTGGTGGAATTGTATTTAGAGTGGCATAGGTGGTACAAATATACATAAATTAAAGCCACACATGTGTTAGTCATATGTAGGGGTGATTTATTAAAGGAAATCATTTATGCAGGACACTAGGATGAACCGAAGAAGCTAGCGGCAAGGAACATAACATGTTACATATTTATATTGATTCGGAGCAACAAGATTTTGGGTCACAAGACCATTCAATCAAATTAAGATTGACAGTTCATACACTTAATAACAAATTTAATTGAGAGAGAGTTTTTCAAGTGTCTTACCTTGGATCCTTTAGAGCAGGGGCGATTCTTTCTATAGACTCTCCCTAATTTTTCGCTTCATAGTGTAAATTTTACTAAAAATAAAAAAACTTTATATGAGTTAATTACACAAATGGGTCCTATGATTTATACCTAGTTTTGCATTTGGTTACTAACTTTTTTTTAACAGGTTTAGGTTTTATGGTTTCATTTTTGTAACACCTTTAGGTACTAACACCAAAATTAGTTAATTAATGACTAAAATACCCTTGCATTTTTTTAAGTTTATCAATGTAACACATTTGGGTACTAACACCTAATTTTATTTAAGTTTAAATCAATTTTACAAATTCTATTTATTTTTTTTCATCTTTTTATTATATCTCTTAATTAACATAAAATCTATTTATTTTCTTTTGTTTTCATATTTTTATTAAATTTCTTATTTAACATAAAATCTACTTGTTACACCAGTATTTTTTAAATAGATTTTTTAAATAAAATCTACTATCTATATAGTTTTATGTAAATTAAATTTGTTACTCGTTTTAAATAATGTAAACCTTACTCGTTTTCAATTTTGGATAGATATGATTGATAATAATAAATATCTTTCATGTAAAAAAATTTAACCCTTTTTTTTAACTCGTTTTTTATTCATTTACATTTTACTATTTTATGTAAATTAAATATCTTTCTAAAATAGTAAAATGTAAATGAACAAAAAAAACGAGTTAAAAAAAGGGTTAAATTTTTTTACATGAAAAATATTTATTATTATCAGTCATATCTATCCAAAATTGAAAACGAGTAAGGTTTACATTATTTAAAACGAGTAAGAAATTTAATTTACATAAACTATATAGCTAGTAGATTTTATTTAAAAAATCTACTTAATAAAATACTGGAGTAACAAGTAGATTTTATGTTAAATAAGAAATTTAATAAAAACATGAAAATAAAAAAATAAATAGATTTTATGTTAATTAAGATATATAATAAAAAGATGAAAATAAAAAAAAATAGATTTTGTAAAATTGATTTAAACTTAAATAAAATTAAGTGTTAGTACCCAAATGCGTTACATTGATAAACTTAAAAAAAATGCAAGGGTATTTTAGTCATTAATTAACTAATTTTGGTTAGTACCCAAAGATGTTACAAAATTGAAACCATAAAACCTAAACCTGTTAAAAAAAAGTTAGTACACAAAGGCGAAAATAGGTATAAACCACAGGACCCATTTGTGTAATTAACTCAATTAACTTTATATACTGTAAAATGTGAGATTTTGAGAGTCCACGCCTCTCTCTCCTGATTTTATTGAAAACTAAATTTAAAATTTGCCAATACTTCAGAGTTATAAGAAGGTGTATCCATATCACGTAGAACCAAAAAAGTGGGTTTTTAAAAAATTATGTCATGTTTTTAAAATAAATGGATTTCAACGTATAAGTCGGCAATGAGCATGCAAGTAAAATCTAATTTACAGTATAAAATGGGCGTGTAACAAAAAATAAATTAAGCCTGATTGTTTGGTAAAAGGCAGATGGCATTAAACAATTTGAGAAAATTGATAGAGCTATGTCTTTTTTACTAAGCAATAGTGTTCATTTACATTCATAAGAACACATGTAATAGAGTTAAATGTTGTATAAAGCAACCAATCTATTACTTCGAAAAATCGGAATCGGGCACGATATTTTATTGAGTGTCCAAACTAAGCTCTCTACTTCAAGAACTTGAGTACAATTACTTTTCAAGTGAGTGAGGATGACAAGTTAATGATAAATCAAACAAACGACTCATATGTTAATTGGTGAGAATGTGTAAACATAGTTGAGAAACAATCCATAAGATAAAATTACTATAGAGATTTTTATAGCTAAGTCTGGGTTTATTAATTATTTTAATTAATCCTATACTATAAGTTCTTGTATTGTTTAAAGGTACTTTTTACCTGATAATAACTTTCTCTCACTTGGGTTTCATAAAAAAATTTATATGTATCTTGCCTTCTTCCTTACATCGTGCGTAAAAAAAAATATTTTTAGTCATCGGTATTGTGGTGAATACTTGTTAAAACAACAAGAGTACGGCTGGGGGAACGTCCTGATCCACTTCGGTAGAAGTTTCCTTGAAGATATCTACAGACAAAGAGGCACTATTAGCCTTAACGCATGAGGTGGCCTCTTGCATTTAAAATCCAGCATGAGAATTAGTACAGGGCTTCTCGAGAGTCAATAAGCTTAGAAAGAATAAGAGTTGAGAGTTATAAAGGGAGAAAGTGAAAGTTAGAATACCTTTGAGAGTTGTGAAGAGGCCCTATAAGTATCTATGGTGTAAGTATGGGTGCTTCTGACTTAGTAAAATCTAGCCTAGGGAAGCTTGGATGCTTTAAAGTATGTACCTTAACTTTTTTGACGAAGTTTAGAAGTTATTAGGGCGATACGAGGAAGTTATGAGCACATGTTTCTAGTTTTGAAGGTGTGACATATTGGCCTCGTACCTTCGTCATTGATGTTAGAATTGTTAGGTAAATATGGGGAAGCTATAAGCTGGTAGCCATTTTCGTACTAGGCTTATGAGCTAGAAGCTTTGTATGGGAAGCTACTAGCTTGAAGCTTATTTATGTGCGAAAAGTGTTGTGTAAAAAGTTTCTTGTCTTTTATTATTTTACTCTTTGTACCTTCTTTGTCTTCAATTGCACATGCCACTTGCATTGGATGGCTTCGACGTCATTGATGGGACGTTTGCAACAGGGGAGGGTATCATTACCCTATGCTTCCAGCTGTCAAACGGTTAATCTTAACCTTCCACCTGTCCCCTAAAATTGTGGGGATTCAAAATTCAAATTAAAGGCCTCTATTTAATCGTGTAGCTGCATATTCTTATTCATCTTCTTCCCATTTTCTCTACAAACCCTTTGGATTTTTTGGTGATCTTCATTTCTTTGGTGAATTCTTAGCTTCTTATAAACCGGCAAGTCCTTCTACCTTCTGGTTTATCATGGCTGCTAATGCAAAGAACCATATTGCTATTCAATTTTCGAATTTATTTCAAGCTGATATTGATTGGTTTTACTCTGATCATTGGATTGAACCCTCTTTTGATCCAATAGCCCCGGATGAAAAATTTCTTCAAATAAGTGTCCCAAAGGTAAGATTGTTCTTTATACAATCGAACCTTCGATAGCCGTTTTCAAACTTTTTCTTAGAGGTTCTTATATACTACTGTTTATCTCTTGGTTAGTTAGCTCCCGTCATAATCGCTCGTATTATGCTTTTTGAGATCAATTGTCGATGTCTTAGTTATGAGACTTCTCTTAAGATGTTTTGTCGTTTTTTTCTTCTTGCTCGTAATGGGAATTGGTTTACTATCGAAAAAACTCAATGTGAAACTCCCTTGATAACTACCAATGTTGGCCACACCGCTGCTTGGAAATAACACTTTTTCTTCGTTTCTGACACACTTATCCCTTTTGTGGCTCTGTGTCGTAAATTTGATATTTCCCTAGATGAGAAAGAAGCTGAACCCTTAGAGTTTGAATCCGAGTTCTTGTTGATGCTTCGTGCTTCTTGTTTCAAGCTTAGGGCTTACCCTAAGGAATTTCTCGTGTTGTTAGGGATTAGTGAAAGGTGGATCGATTTGGCATCTAGGCTTTCTTTGTTATTGACGGGAAGGATATGTACCTTTATGTAGCGCATTTTTCTTATCATCAAACTACCTGTTTCTAATATTAAATTGTATGTTTGTTTTTGCAGATATGAGGGATCTAGATTTTATCATGCTTGATGACTTAACCAATGTTGAGATGCTTCTTAAGGGGGTTCCAAAGGGTTGACCTTCTAGTGTTCATCGAACCTAGAATGTGCGTTGATGTGTACAAAATGCAACATATACATTACATCAATAAAGGCATAAAACCGAACCTTTTTTAGTACTAATGTTGGAAAAAGTGCGTTTATTTTTTCCTTTTGAATTTACAGGACCAAATGAGCTTAAAAGAACAAGAGGAACAAATAAGTAGCCAAAACCAACATAAATACAAGAAGAAGGAATAACGTGATATGCCCGACCCCTTGGCAGCACCTCCCAAGACAAAAACAAGAAACAGAAGCTGACCACGGGGTCGTGCCCAGCCAGGCATGGGGCGTGGTCAGCCCTAACACAAGAAGACAAAGCCTGCAGAAGCTTCTACGCCCACCACGGGGTCGTGCCTAGCTCACCATGGGGCGTGGTCAACTCTTAGATTTGCCGAATCTTGATAGTACAGCAAAGAGTTAACGACAGGGCCGTGTCCAGAAGGCATGGGGTCGTGTGGGGCCCTCTGCTGACAGCTGCAATTAATGAATGAAGAGAAGAAGATGGCCACGGGTCGTGCCCAGCGGACACGGGGCCGTGGCCGGGGCTCTGTTCGGACTATAAATAGGGGTGCTTTGTTCACTTCAAAAGCATCCCTTGGCAAACCACTTCTCTCCCACTTTGCCACTACTCCACCACCACTACAACACCAACACCCACCACCATCATCCATCTTTCATCTTTAGAGTGTGTAGGAGTCTCGGGATCCAAGATTGATCGTAAGACTTCTTGTCAATCAAAGGCCATGTTTGGCTAATCTCTTACATCACATGGGGAAGACAAGTCTTTAATGTATTACTTTTGATTTTTAATCTTTCGGCACTTTTTAATTGGGTATGTATTAATGACTTTAATAACTAGTTTCTTATGTTGAAAGTGAATTTTCTTTACCATTTCTTCATGATGTCATTTGTGACAACCCGGGATTTCAAGACCTTTCCTTTACGTGTTACTTATTTACAATCCTGAATTATAACTTGTGCATGAATTGTAACTTGTGCTTGAATAGTTGAAGTATTTTATGTGTAGTTATTTATTAACTACTTAAGATTAGTTTATGTATATGTTTTCATATTTTTTTAACTAAATCAAACCCAACAGTGCATCATAACCCATGTTTGACGAAACATGGTGTTTCGTCGATGGGTGATGGTTTTTCTTCGCCATAAGGGGGCCTCGGCCCAGGTCTTGTCAAGCCCAAACCCACTCCGTTCATTATATATGTGAGTGCATGTGCACAACCCTAGACTTCTCTTTACATTGGCGGCAGCCTACTTTCTCCCTCACGAAACTTCCTTTTCATGCCAAGCAATTCTGTTCGATCCGGTTAGTGCTTTACCATTGTTTAATACTACTAAAATCATTGTTATGCCTGATACAATAGTGTTATGATCGAATATGTTTTTGCATGACGTTATGTCACACCCCAACCGATGGCGGAAACATCGGGGTGTGGCACTGAGCGAAACAGATTGTCCAGAAGTTTTCATAACAACTATATTTACTAAATATTTAAAGCCACACGTCCCATACCATGTCATAAATGATAATACAATTATTACAGAAAGGATCTAGTCAATTGTTCTGTTCCGATAACTCAGATTTTTATTACAGACAATTGTTTATTGTTGACCTAGGTCTTTCCTAGCCTCGATTTCACACCAAATAAAGCAAATAAGCATCCTAAACACCTGTCACATACGTTAAAGTAAATGTCAATACACATAGTGTAAAGGTGAGCATACAAGTTTGATAATAGCATATAGAGTTCGAAAGCGTTACGCATAACCAGCACGTACACAGTGTAAAATGAGGCATGTTAGTTATCGACATGAACCTAGCGATACCAATGACTGCGGGTTGACTGCCCAAGGCAGTACGCGATACATTCTCACCATTGTGAGCCATGTAGGTAATTGTCCTTAACAACCCCCGAGTGAACGGGTGCTGAGTCCAAACTAATAGTACTAACGTTGCTAAGGAAGGTAGACAGCATTCCATGTGTAAACATAACAAACAAGCATTCATTAAGTCACGTATAACATGCGGTAACGGTTAGAGTTTAAAGTATTGCGTAGTGTGTTCGATGTGATTTTGTATAAGTAACGTATGTAACACCCAAAAGTGCGTAAAGCAAAAAGGGATCGAGTACACTCACAGCGGTTGCTGGATTGAAGGGAGCGCTAGAGAGTAGGGTTAGCCTGAACAGATTGGTAGTATAACGATAAGCGACGCGCAAAACGATGCAAAGTACAAGTGGGTCGGACAGTAGTTCGATCAGATGGTAGTCCGATCGGACAGCCAATCGTGCGAGTGGTAGTCCGTTCGGACGGTCGTCCGGTCGGATGACTGTTCGAGTGGATTGTTTCTTCCTTTGAGAAGGATGTGTTTGTGTATGATGGCTTGACTTTTGAAGTTTTCGTTGTAGCATTTTGAAAATATAGAAGTATCTCTACCTTTCAGGTCGATCGATCGAACGACTGTTCGATCAAGCGGCAATCCGATAGGTTGGGCACTTCAGCGAGAATAAGTTCACAGCAAGTTGTCACTCGATCGGACGGTTGTTCGATAGGGTGACATCCCTTGTGCATTGAACATGTTGAAATTTGTTTAAGTATGGAAGCTTAAATGTCTCATGATTCGAATGGCAGTTCGATCGGTTGGTAGTCCGATCGGACAACAATTCGTTCAACATTCAGACTTCAAATGTTGGCAAAAATGGTTAAGTGTGGGACCAAGGTGCAAGTCGTTCGGCTTGGCTCGGACAGCACTCCGTCCTGATCGTCCTGTTCGTCTTACACTTGGTTGTTTTGATCGTCTGTCGTTTTATCGAGTCGTTTTGATAACGTGTTAAGCAACAGAACCCCGTCAATACTTGGTACTCGTGATCGGACAGGAATCACCCAAATCCGGTCAGTTAACGGTTCGAGACGGTGTTCCATGTTTAACCCGAAATCGGTAGTCTCGTGGATAGAATCCAGATCTTGAACCAACACAACCACAAGAATGGGTAGTAAGTCGGCACCAGCTCTGATTCTATCGGTTTTGTATGCATTGAGTGTAAAAGAGTTGAAAGAAAGTTGGAAAACCATCTTTCACTCATTTTCATTGTGAATATGTTTTAGATCTATGAAAGATCTTTGTTTGTTGATGTGGAAATCGGTTAGATCCAAGTTGTTCTTGGTGGATTGAGGCCAAAACATGAAGTTCTTCAAGAACACATGATGACGTCAACCTAGAACACCTTGAATCTTGATGATTTCACGGTTAAAAATTAAGATTCAAAAGATAGAAAGATGTTGGAGTGCGTGTAGATTAAGAAAGTACAAGATTTAGGACGAGATCTTACCGGGATTATGAGAAATCGAAGGAAAAAGCGAGCAAGAGCACTGGTCGGACGTCAGTTGCCAAAAGTAGAAAATAGGAAAGTGACAAGGGGTATTTATTGGGTTACCCAAAGTGGAAAGGAGTGGAGAGGGGCTGGTCGATCGGTTAGGCAGTCCGATCGGCTGGCCGATCGACTGGTCGCCTGTTCGATCAGTCACCTTGTTCGAGTGTTCGGTGCGACGAGTTTCGTTGTTTCGATTGCGATTGCAAGCGTTGCGACGCGATAGAGTTTCCTAGTCAAATTACTTTTAATCCCAACTACTATATCAACATACAAGCATCCTTATTTCATATTCGTTTAGCGTTTGCGATTCGATTGCGATTGAGTTCGATTGCGTTTAGATTGGTTACCACACATAACATAAATAAACATGCACAAGTAACACATAAGGCACTCACACACCTATAACAATTACCAAAATGCGTAATTCGAGTTGCGAGTGCGGTTGCGACAGCGATAAAGCGATTAAACATGCGATAAATGGCGATTACTATGCGATTATTAATAGATACTCCACATAATACAGCTAAAGCGATAATAAAATAGACTAACTACAAGTCAAAGAAGTCAAAACAGGAATTGAGCAAGAAGAGACAGATCGTAATTAGCAATCTTTTCTTCCCTTGACTTCAGTCTTGACTTTGACTTTGACTTCCGAAACACGGGGTGTTACACGTTACGTGCTTGGTATACCATGATTAGGGAAACCCTAGATGAATGAATTGTTTTAGTAAACTATGAGAATTGATTCATAATTGTATGAGTATTGGATTGATGATGTAGGACTGTTAGCTATCGGATCAAAATCTTAAACATGAAATGGTTGTGTGTTAAATTGTATGAGTTCATAGCATCGTATAAGATTAGGGTTCAGTTTGGACATTAAGTGTGTATGAATCGGATGAGGAACTGTAACTAATGCATGTGAGTGAATGGGTCTGCTATTGGTCATGATTAATCAATGTTGTGACATGATTAGAGCTCCTATGATTAAGATGATGCGTTGAAGAAGTAGGACATTAGAGTCTGCAGATGCACAACATCTATCTGATGTTATCTCTGGCGAAACTGAGTGTTTCGTCACACACATCAATCCGACGAAACATAGTGTTTCATCACACACTTAAAACCGACGAAACTTAGTGTTTCGCCACACTTCAGTCCGACGAAACTTAGTATTTCATCAAATCATCGGGCCTCATACTTGGACTTGTTAGGTAGTTGGGCCACACACAAAACCGGATCACACCAGGCCCGATTGCACTATCACTTTTGGGCCGGAAGGTAATAAAAGGGCAACGCACATGTAATTGGGATTTACATGCTAATTGGGGTTAACATGCTGATCATGTGTGCTGCACCATTAAACAGATTATACATAGATTTAGATGAGGCCACACACATGAGTGTGGGTCGTACTCTTCGAATAGGCTCGTGCTTATGGGCTGTTGGGTATTTATTGAGCATAATCTAATAATATGACCTAGTATGATATGTGAATATATGATATACAAATATATGATACGAGAATATATGATATGTGAATACATGATATACAAATATATGATACGAGAATATATGATATGTGAATACATGATATGCAAATATATGATACGAGAATATATGATATGTGAATATATGGGGATAATGAACTGGTATGTTGCATGAATTACTGTTGTGATTTGTATGATGATATGTGTAATCTGCGTACGCAACAAGTGTAATATGTGTAGAAAATACGTGTTCTATGTGCACATGAAACTGACTGTTATTGCTAACCACAATAGGATATGGTTGATCAACGTGAAACAAAGTAATAAAACATGCCGAGCAATCTCAGGTGAGTTCATTTCTCTTGAGCATGCGTCCCGGTGGTTGGGACAGTCATTGGGCATCCCTGAGAGGGATAGGTTTGGGTAAATCAATCGGGTATTCCTGAGAGGAATACGTCTTATGGTAAATCTGGAATGTTGGATAATATACTCGTCCTATCACCTTTAAAGTCCCTCCTTGTTGTTTGGTTACCTGAGAGGTAACAAGGTATTAGTTGGTAGCGCTACTTAGGTTTGGCACCCTCACCCCATACCGGAGAGGACGGGTGTGAACTAATGACCTAGTCATGACCAATGCTTTGATAGGAGCATTGGGGAAAGGGCAAAATAAATCAGGAGCCGTCTTGTATCCGAGGTATTATCAACAATGTAATCAATGAACGGAACTAAACACTTGGTAATTAACGTTTTCGTAAAAACTATGAACTCACCAGCGTTGTCTGATGCACGTGTGTGCATGCTCACAGGTTATAGATTATGTGGATCATGGAACTTGTTGTGTGGGATGCTAGAGTGATCATGCGTCGAGATACATGGAAACGCAAGACAAGTCTAGTGGTTCTCGTATATATATGGTTTATGGAATACTTAACAAATGATTTATGCTTCCGCTGTACACAATGTATTACATTTAATGTTTTGTAACACTTAATGTTAATAAATGAAAGCTTTTATTCAAATCTTGATATGAGTTCAATGTGATTGGTGGCTTGATCCTGGTACGTCACACGCTTCGCGGGGGCTTCCACATGTGGTATTTTGGGGGTGTGACAGTTTGGTATCAGAGCCACTGGTTATAGTGAACTTGGTTTTAAAATGTTTTTGTATAACCAGACTATAACCGAACAGTTTTGAAAATGTGAATACGACCATGACACTCAGCTCCAGATTGCAAGGTTCGTCTTTCTCACTTGTTGCATACATTACATGACTAGTACACATTTGTTTATGACGTAACATACGAACACACACTCGTCACTATAACATGATGGAATGGATTGCTTGCTTACATTGTGATGCGTTGAATGCATGTCATAGTCCTTAGATTCCGGTGATCTATCATTTTGATAACCGTTGTTTGGCATTTGAGTTTGTGGAACCATTTGACATGAGTTAGGAGGAACTGAGATGAGCATGTAAATCACAATATTATTGTGGGTGCACACATAATAATAATGTGGGGTGCATGCGAGTCCCAGTGAGGCTTAACAAGTGAAAAAGGGGTTTCATTCCGTTATTTGATCGATGAGAAATATAACAAATCTATGGGAGTCATAGAAGTGATTGTCTTTTACTCGAACGTGATCTTTTCACTCCTCTCTGAATTCTTTCACATCTCGATGCTATCGAGTATTACCTGAACACCCATCTGAACGCCTAGCAAACTGGATAGAATGTTAGGTGCTTGTACGAACATCCCTGAGTTGGATGTCGCAGCGTCAAATGTTTGGTCGATACCCTTCTCACTCCTCTTCAATGGTTGGAACTCAGTGTATTGGCGCCTTAGAGCCAAAAGTGCGATCACTTCTGTAACACTCTAGCAACATACCGTGTATTACTTCATCAGCTTGCAAGAACGATGGACAAGAGGATGAGCGTAGTACCTTACCGACTTCAGTAACTGGATGACCCTGACTACTAGCAACGAACATCAGCAATTTGACTCCAATCGAATCTTTAACCCTAGTCAGCGACTTATGGGAGTCAACTCTTACGAGTTCATCGGGGTATAAGTAATGATAATTGACTATAGTATGGTATTTGTAACTGCCAGCACAGTGGGTAGCGCATTAGGACGTGGCGCAGAATGTGAAAGGATGGACTTTGACGGTGCAAAATCGTAGGGCTCCGTTTCAAGCGACGACATTAGGGGTAACAGTCACGGCAGCATCAAGATACTCGTAATTGTAGCCAACGGTATGGAAATGGAGGTGCCCACGACATGGATTGGCCGTTGTTAAATCAAGACGACAACAACCAAGGGAACGACGTCAGTACTGGAAATCCTCGTAACGAGAACACCACTGGTATTGTTGCTCGTGGAAGGACATTTAGGAATTGACTTGGGCGACGCCAGGATTTTAGCAACATGGTGGCCTACACATTTTTAGTAACAAATCGTCTCATCCCTATTCTGTTTAACCCTGATACTTCTTGGAACTGAACTTGGTATGGAATCGACTGATGGCAAGACAATGGAAACCTCATATGTTCGTTGGGACGCAAGCTCGACCTTCCTTCTGATATCCTTGATAGCCTCGATGCAGTGGTTAGTGTGGATTGGTTATCCAGATATCGCGCAGATATACCCTGTGAGAAGAAAATTTTGCGTCGCTATATGCTCTAAAGTGTTAGAGTAGTGTAAAGGATAGCATCATTACAGCAATGGAAGCCCAGAAGTGTCTACGGAGGGATTATCTCGCTAAGTTAGCAACCGATACTGATGTTAGGGCTAAGAAAACAAGGATCGAGGATCCACCAATTGTTCGTGATTCCTCTCGAT
Organism: Helianthus tuberosus; assembly: GCA_030545235.1. NCBI lineage: Eukaryota > Viridiplantae > Streptophyta > Magnoliopsida > Asterales > Asteraceae > Helianthus > Helianthus tuberosus. Next base: position 157,564,820 of record CM060450.1, on the reverse strand, counting down.
GTGTTACTCGAAGAACTTTCAGGATTACTTCCACAACTGACAGACGCAATACGGCCATTGCGACACTGTACTCCATGACCTTTGGGTTAATCAATACACCAGCAGCTTTATGGATCACGTTAATCGACCGTGTTCATTGATGACGTTTTGAATCATTTCCAGGAGAAAGGAACACCATGGGTGGCACACGTATCTTATTGTAGAGCTCCTGAGGGAGGAACAAGTCCATGCGAAATCTACCTAAGTGTGACCTCAGGATTCGAGAAGTACACTTTCCTGGTCGCGTAGTCAATGAAGTGGGGATACACATGGATCTCGCTAAGATCCATTTTAGTGGAATTGGTTGGCACTAAGGAGTCCTTCGGGGTTACGGTAATTCCTTGGTTTCGTTAGATACAATCGCAGATTCATCACGGGATTTTCTAAGATCGCGCAACTTAAATCTCTTTAGCACAGCAGGATGCTGTGTAATCGTGGGAAACAAGCAAGAGAACGCCTTTTCAGTTTTTGAAACCCAACTCTACAATGCATTGAACATCGTCTTTACCCGAGGGAACGGGAGATATAGTGGCATACCATGATGGATCGAATCGGGTCCCGGATACACGCCGATGCAACACGAGAAGGTGATGGACTACGTGGTGGATTTACAAGAAGGATTGCACGAGTCACAACCTGCGGTGGAAGCTATGGTTTTCGGATTTAAGTTGTAGGCATTAATTGGGCGGTACCAAATGCACTACTTAGACTGATCACAAGGGCCTCCCGTGTACCTATGTTACGGAAGAGCTAGAACGTGTAATGACATTGTTAGATGGAACTTTTGAATGTTTACGACTATGAAACCTGGACGTGCACAAGCTTTGCAGCTCACTATCGACTCTAACCCACCGGATCAGGATCGCTCTGTTCAAACTGGAGAACTGAAGGAAGAAGATTTTCAAGTTGAACCCATGCGGGGCATGGAGAAGCAACCTGTGGCAGGTCGGATGATATTCGCTACCTCATGGAACGAATGTGGACCTCATTATACAGCAACTATAGGGAATATGTGTTGAGCAAAGCACACCAGCCTCGATATTCTAGTCGTCTGGGTTTGGTGAGAGATATTAGGATCTATAAATCTTGCACTAGTGATCGGGCATGAAGGCCCACCTAGCAATGTTTGTGACTAATGTTTGACTTGTGGAAAAGTCAAGGTGGAGTATCAGCAATGTTTGGGAACATACTACCACGGATTTTGTCACTGGACTACCTGGAACTCAGAATGGAAATAACACCACTTGGGTGCTCATTGATTGTTTCATGTAATCGGTACACTTCCTTGCAAACAAGGAAGATCGTCAAGCCTTCGCATACTCTGAGTAACTACTTGTGAAGGACGGTTTTTAGGCACGAGGTGCCAACTTCCGTTACCTCTGATTTGATCTATACCTGATTTATGACAGACATTACACAACACCCATGGCTCACGTCTAGGCATGAGCATTACTTATCATCATAGGACGAACGGTCAGAGTAAACGAACCATCCTGACACTTGAAGACATGCTGCGAGCATGTGTGTGAGTGACTTAGTAAAGAAAAATTGGAAGGACACCTACCTTTGGTTGAGATTACTACAACAGTTACCATCCTAGTATACGGACAGTTCTGTTTGAGGAAACGCATGGACAGTAACGCTAACCTCCTCGTTGGATTAAGGTGGGTGCCAGCCTAATCACAGGTCTAGGACTCGTATTTGAAACTCTTTGGAAGATTGCTTGGGTCGGAAATCGTTTGACGGCAACGAGTGACCGTCAGGAAGGTTGATAAGCTTAGGAAACACCGAGAATTCGTTGTAGGCAATTGTATCATGTGGAAGATCTCACCCTGGGAGGGTGTGGTACGCTTGGGAATCGTGGCAAGCTTAATTTATGTTACGAAGAGTTATTCAGAGTTCTGGAAAGAATCGGTCACGTCGTTTACAAACTCGAGTTACCCGACGAAATGGGTAACGTGCATGATGTCATTTATGTTTCGAATCTAAGGTAGTGTTTGTCCGATGAAACGTTTGTGATACCCTTATTAGAACCTAAGGCTGGCGACAAGTTGCTGTTGTCGTGTAATCTACTTAAATCATGGACCAGAACGTCAGGATTCATTAGCATAGTCAAATTCCAATTGTGAGAGTTCGTTGGAACTCAAGACGTGGACCGGAGCTCACGTGGGAACGCAATGATCGGAGTAAGCTCTGGTATCCTCAGTTGTTTAAACGGTTGAAGCAACTCCTAATGCCACTGACGAATTTCGGGACGAAATTCCCTTTCAAGGTGGGGATGATGTGGCACCCAACTGACTTCGCTATCCTGTTTTTACAATTTGGTTTACGTGGTGTCTGTGCAGTTATCTGGATGATTAGTGATTGTGTGTAATGCTTGATTATTATTTGTGTAGTGTTGCATATAGTTTAATTTGAGTTTCTATCGCTTCACTCCTCTCTATTTCTTATCAAATTTCGGGACGAAATTTCTTTCAAGTTGGGGATGATGTGACAACCCAGGATTTCAAGACCTTTCCTTTACATGTTACTTATTTACAATCCTGAATTATAACTTGTGCCTGAATTATAACTTGTGCTTGAATAGTTGAAGTATTTTATGTGTAGTTATTTATTAACTACTTAAGATTAGTTTATGTATATGTTTTAATAAATTTTTTTAACTAAATCAAACCCAACAGTGCATCATAACCCATATTTGACGAAACATGGTGTTTCGTCGATGGGTGATGGTTTTTCGTCGCCATAAGGGGGCCTCGGCCTAGGTCTTGTCAAGCCCAAACCCACTCCGTTCATTATATATGTGAGTGCATGTGCACAACCCTAGACTTCTCTTTACATTGGCAGCAGCCTACTCTCTCCCTCCCGAAACTTCCTTTTCATGCCAAGCAATTCTGTTCGATCCGGTTAGTACTTTACCATTTTTTAATACTACTAAATCAATGATTTTTATGCCTGATACAATAGTGTTATGATCGAATATGTTTTTTCCTGACGTTACGTGCTTGGTATACCACGATTAAGGAAACCCTAGATGAATGAATTGTGTTAGTAAACTGTGAGAATTGATTTATAATTGTATGAGTAATGGATTGATGATGTAGGACTGTTAGCTATCGGATCAAAATCTTAAACATGAAATGGTTGTGTGTTAAATTGTATGAGTTAATAGCATCGTATAAGATTAGGGTTCGGTTTGGACATTAAGTGTGTATGAATCGGATAAGGAACTGTAACTAATGCATGCAAGTGAATGGGTCTGCTATTGGTCATGATTAATCAATGTTGTGACATGATTAGAGCTCCTATGATTAAGATGATGCGTTGAAGAAGTAGGACATCAGAGTCTGCAGATGCACAACATCTATATGATGTTATCTCCTTCGAAACTGAGTGTTTCGTCACACACATTAATCCGACGAAACATAGTGTTTCGTCACACACTTAAAACCGACGAAACTTAGTGTTTCGCCACACTTCAGTCCGACGAAACTTAGTATTTCGTCAAATCATCGGGCCTCATACTTGGACTTGTTAGGTAGTTGGGCCACACACTAAACCGAATCACACCAGGCCCGATTGCACTATCACTTTTGGGCCGGAAGGTAATAAAAGGGCAACACACATGTAATTGGGCTTTACATGCTAATTGGGGTTAACATGCTGATCATGTGGGCTGCACCATTAAACAGATTATACATAGATTTAGATGAGGCCGCACACATGAGTGTGGGCCGTACTCTTCGAATAGGCTCGTGCTTATGGGCTGTTGGGTATTTATTGAGCATAATCTAATAATATGACCTAGAATGATATGTGAATACATGATATACAAATATATGATACGAGAATATATGATATGTGAATACATGATATACAAATATATGATACGAGAATATATGATATGCGAATACATGATATGCAAATATATGATACGAGAATATATGATATGTGAATATATGGGGATAATGAACTGGTATGTTGCATGAATCACTGACGATATGTGTAATCTGCGTACGCAACAAGTGTAGTATGTGTAGAAAATACGTGTTCTATGTGCACATGAAACTGACTGTTATTGGTAACCACACTAGGATATGGTTGATCAACGTGAAACAAAGTAATAAAACATGCCGAGCAATCTCAGGTGAGTTCATTTCTCTTGAGCATGCGTCCCGGTGGTTGGGACAGTCATTGGGCATCCCTGTGAGGGATGGGTTTGGGTAAATCAATCGGGTATTCCTGAGAGAAATACGTCTTATGGTAAATCTGGAATGTTGGATAATATACTCGTCCTGTCACCTTTAAAGTCCCTCCTTGTTATTTGGTTACCTGAGAGGTAACAAGGTATTAGTTGGTAGCGCTACTTAGGTTTAGCACCCTCACCCCGTACCGGAGAGGACGGGTGTGAACTAATGACCTAGTCATGACCAATGCTTTGATAGGAGCATTAGGGAAAGGGCAAAATAAATCAGGAGCCGTCTTGTATCCGAGGTTTTATCAACATTGTAATCAATGAACGGAACTAAACACTTGATAATTAACGTTTTCGTAAAAACTATGAACTCACCATTGTTGTCTGATACACGTGTGTGCATGCTCGCAGGTTATAGATTATGTGGATCATGGAACATGCTGTCTGGGTTGCTGGAGTGGTCATGGGTCGAGATACATGGAAACGCAAGACAAGTCTAGTGGTTCTCGTATATATATGGTTTATGGAATACTTAACAAGTGATTTATGCTTCCGTTGTACACAATGTATTACATTTAATGTTTTGTAACACTTAATGTTAATAAATGAAAGCTTTTATTCAAATCTTGTTATGAGTTCAATGTGATTGGTGGCTAGATCCTGGTACGTCACACGCCTCGCGGGGGCTTCCGCATGTGGTATTTTGGGGGTGTGACATCATTGATTTGCACATTCGTGTCATTAGGGTCTATATAAAGCGCGTTAACTACCTGGAAGGGGTTAGGAGGGTGGTTTGGTAAAGTTCTTATCTCGTTCAGTGTATAGATCCCGCGAGGACTTGGTTCAAGCTTACTAGGACCTCCTTCAATGCCCCAAAGGTATTGGATGGCGGTGGTGCGAATAGCTTGAACCCCTCATATGTAAACTACTATTAAAACATTAAACCGACTTCTTGGGATTATATCCTTGCTGACTCAAACCACTTAGCCGAGGGTAACGTCACCTTCAAAAGAGGGGCCTACCACTTTTCGCATTAATAACTTATTTAATTGTCTTTCAATATTCCGACCCTTTGGGATTGCATCCCTGCTGACTCAAACCACTGAGTTGAGGGTAACGTCACCTTCAAAATAGGGGCCTAGTACTATAACTAAGATAATCTCTTAAAAAGTCCGAAAGTGCGAAAATCATCAAAGGGTACATTAAAGATGAGTTGGATCCAAGTGATTCTATCTTGTCTATTTGTTTTTCATTTTATTTATCTTTTAAAGTTTGTGACTTATTATTCCGGAGAAAAAGATCGGTTTCGATTTGCATGTGGTGAGCATCGGCTCTGATACCACTGAAGGAAATTCGAGATATAATATTTTTTTATTGAACCCGGTTCATATATGTATATATTTATTTCTTACAAAGGTTAGTCAAAACACTTTTGACGAATATGTGTACATACATACATGTTAGTTAAATGAACTTTAACTATTGAATATATATATATATATATATATATACACATACCTGGAGCCGCTAAAATAGAAACCATCCTCAGTTGTAAGAACCGCGAGAACCACTCTCAACCAATCAGAATAAAGGGTAATTTGGTCATTTCCTTCAAATGTCCAATCTATCTCTCTCTTCATTAAATTACCTGACTTTTAAAAAGGGCTTGGTTATTCACACATCCCCCTTGGTTATTTGCACATCCCTTGAGCCCTATAGGAAGCGTATAGGGCTATACGGTTCCTCTGGTTCCAAGCGTATTGAGCAATACACTTCCTATATGTGTACTTGAAGTACAAACTTTTCAGAAGATGGTCAGCTAATGATTAGGGGACCAGAGGAAGCGTATAAGGCAATACGGTTCCTCTGGGTCCAAGCGTATTAAGCAATACACTTCCTATATGTGTACCAAACTTTTCAAAAGATGGTCAGCTAAAAGGAAGCGTATTGCCCAATACGATTCCCATAAGTTTAATAGGAAGCGGATAGGGCAATACACTTCATATTAGTTTTACTTAAAAAATTTAAGTTGCATCAAATTTTTAACTTATTATTGTTATCTTATAATGTTTTTATAAAAACACTTATTAAACAAAACAATATATATATATATATATATATATATATATAGGAAATGTATGGGGCAATATGGTTTCCTTGGACCCAAAGTATAGGAAGCGTATGGGGCAATATGGTTCCTCTAGACCCAAAGTATAGGAAGCGTATGGGGCAATATGGTTCCCCTAGAGCCAATGTATAGGAAGTGTATAGGGCAATACGGTTGCCTCTGGGTCCAAGCGTATTAAGCAATACACTCCCACGGTCATCATCAATACTCGTAAGACTCCTCGTCAGACTCAGCGAGCTCCTCCTCTGTAAAGTTCGGGCCACGCCTAGTAGAGGGTGACAGGCTGTGCCGTGTATAGGACGTGCCTGGAGCCTATAAAAAATTCAAAAAAAAAAAAAAACTCATTATATAACATTAAAATTGTTTGTAGAAAATGAAATAAAACAAAATAACATACCTGCATGGGAAGGTCGGACAGAGGAAAGAGCGGCATGGTCTGGTCGGACCGAGGAAAATGTGGCAAGAAAAGGTCGGGCTGAGTATAGGACGGGTCTTAAGGCTATAAGAATTTAAACAAAATACCCATTACATAACATTAAATTGCTCGTAGATAAATGAAATAAAAATAAGATAATATACCTGCATGGACGGGAGGGGCTGGGTAAAGGATAACATGGACGGGTCGGGCTGCTGCGTAAAGAACGGGCCCTGGTCGGGATAAACTCGTGGTGGTGGACGGGGTGGAACCGATATACCCATGTACTTATAGATTTCGCCCATGCCAGTCATCAGCCACCCTATGTCATCATGCATCTGATCCATCTGGCGACCGTGGGATGTTATCTCCTGACCATGCAGTGTTAGAAGTTACATTTGCTCATCTTGGTTACGCAAAATCCTATCGAGAAGACGGTTGGTTGAACGAGGCAACCTAACCGCGCGATAAGCTCTCTGTGGATGCTGATGATCCCCCTGTTCATGCTGAGGCGGGACCTCAACATCATCATGCCCGCCATCCTGCTCAGCCATCTGAGGCATCTGAACCTCCTCGGCCTCCAAACGCGGGTGATGTACCAACGGCTGCCATGCCCAAACCTGACGGTTCGTCCCGACAAACCTATAACCAATATTAGGAATGTTTGCCGCCACTTTCATCCCTGTCATCGACCTCATGTCCAAATATTTGCAGGGAGCCGGCGGTGAAACCTATTCGAGTTCGGCCGGTCATCCGGTCAAGGTCTATAGCGGAATGTGAAGAGAAGCACCACCATCAACGGCCGATAAGATGGTACGGCTCCTATTCGAAATAAACGATCCCACAGGCTATCCTGCCCGATAACCTGTCGAACAGTATCTGCCACCCCACATGGTTATCATAAATATGTTTTGGGTATTACAATAATGTATAAACGTTTCTTTGACACATTTTTATAAAAAGGATTCAGATTAGGGGACAAGGGGAACCATATTGCCCCATACGCTTCATATACATTGGCTCAAGGGGAACCATATTGTCCCATACGCTTCCTATACTTTGGGTCTAGGGGAACCATATTGCCCCATACGCTTCCTATACTTTGAGTCCAAGGAAACCATATTGCCCATACATTTCCTATATATATATATATATATATTGTTTTGTTTAATAAGTGTTTTTATAAAAACATTATAAGATAATAATAATAAGTTAAAAATTTGATGCAACTTATAATTTTTAAGTAAAACTAATATGAAGTGTATTGCCCTATACGCTTCCTATTAAACTTATGGGAATCGTATTGGGCAATACGCTTCCTATTGGGTCACTTTTCAGACCTTTATAGTTTTGAACTGCGTGCACGTCAGAGAATATTGTACCAATAGGAACCGTATTGCCCAATACGCTTCCTATTGGTGTCGCATTTAATGCTTCAAACCCTATGGGAAGTGTATTGGCCTATATGGTTTCTATTGAGGGATGTACAAAAATTTTAGGGGATGTGTAGATACCATCACCCTTTAAAAAACTCTCTCATCTCTCAAAAGTCTCTCTCATCTTTCATCTCTCACAAGGCTATCATCTCTTTTGTTTGTCTCTGTTTGCCTCTTTAAATACTTAATATCACTCCCAAAAATTCAAAACCTCTCATCTCTCATCTCTCTCTCTCGAAATTGTTCCAAACCTTCAAAATCCATCATCTCTCATCTTCATAAGAAACCACACAAAATCATCTTCCAAAGGAGCCGGTGCCGGAGCTAGGGACGGACCTGACTTTCACCGTCGAAGTGTCGGTGGCCGGTTCCGGGTCCCGGAGCCGTTGCCGGAGCTAGGGGCATACCTGGAGCCATCGCGTCGTACGCTGGGAGCCATGGCAGTCTCCACCGGCTGCCGTCTCCAACTTACAGAAATCCCTTAAAGTTTCAACAACCAAATACTTTATCGTTGCAATCAAACCCTCTGTCTCCCGCCATTTCTCAATCACAACTTCAAACTCATCAATGGAGTCTTCTTCATTCTCATTCTTTTTCCCCTGCATTCAAATAATAACCCTCTTGATCTTCTCACACACCATGTTCTCAAGTGTCAAACCAGTAGTCTTTATCCATTTCTCCGAAGATCTTTACACCCGATCAAGAATGCCTCTGTTTCGCCTCCTCTGCCCCTGGTTCCGGTACCCGCTTTATACGTTATCGGTGACTCTTCGGTTGATTGCGGGACCAATAACTTTCTTGGGACGCTTGCTCGTGCTGATCATCTTCCTTATGGCCGTGATTTTGATACTCATAGACCCACTGGACGGTTTTCTAATGGCAGAGTTCCTGTGGATTTTCTTGGTAATTTGTTGCTGTTTTTTTCTTGTTGGTGTGTGTTGGGGTGGGTCTTGGTGGGGTTTGAGAGTTATGTGGGGATGGAAAAGGGACGGTTGGGTTTGAGGGGTTGTAGATGAGGTGTTTGATGAAATGTTTGAGTGTGTATTGGGTTGATTTTGTTGTGTTATTTTCGTTTGGATAGTTGTAGATTAGGTGTTTGATGAAATGTCTGATTAGATATTGGCTTGATTTTGTTGAATTGTTTATGTTTTGGGTATTGTAGATGAGATGCTTGATGAAACGTCTAAGTGTCTATTGGGTTGATTTTGTTGAATTATATCTGTTTCAGTAGTTGTGGATGAGGTGTTTGATGAAATGTTTAAGTGTGTTTTGATCATCATTTTTTTATGCAAATTGAAGAAAATTTACGTAAAACGTAAAAACGAAACGTAAAAACGTAAAAAGTTTTTTTAAAAAGTTTTACGTAAAACGTTAAAAATATGTTTTTTTTAAAAGTTTTGTAAAAATATGTTTTTTTAAAAAGTTTTGTAAAAAATATGTTTTTTTAAAAAGTTTTATGTAAAACGTAAAACGTAAAAAGTTTAACGAAAAACGTAAAAAGTTTAACGTAAAACGTAAAAAGTTTAACGTAAAACGTAAAAATTGTAACGTAAAACGTAAAAAGTTTTACGTTACGTAAAAAGTATTAAGTAAAACGTAAAAAGTTTAACGTAAAACGTAAAAATTTTAAAGTAAAACGTAAAACGTTTTACGTAAATCGTAAAACGTAATTTTTTTACGTAAATAGTAAAACGTAAAAAGTTTTACGTAAAACGTAATACGTAAATTGTAAAACGTAAAAAACTGTGTGATAAAACGGCGCCTAAACAAGGGGCGTGAATACGGCGCATAAAAACGCCGCGAAAAAAAAAAACGGGACGTAAAAAACACCGCGTTAAAACGGGACGTGAAAAACGGCGCGTTAAAAAAAACGACGCTTGAAAAGGCCAAGCGTAAAAAACGGCGTGCAAAAACGACCCGTTAAAAACGATGCGCGAAAAAGCCGGGCGTAAAAACGAAAAACGAATTTTTTTAACGGAAAGCGTAATTTTTTAACGTAAACGACGGCGCGTTAAAAAAACGGAAATCGTAATTTTTTAAAGTAAATGACGGGCGTAAAAAAGGAAAACGTAATATTTTAACGTAAATGACGGTGCGTTAAAAAAACGACGTCTGAAAAAGCCGGGCGTAAAAGAAAACGACTCTTCAAAACGTTTTTTTTAAACAAATCTTAAAAAAAATTATTATAAAAATCTGATTTCAAAAAAAATATTTAACAAAAAAAACTGTTTCTTAATAAAAAATAATTAAGACAAAAAGTATTTAATGAATAGGACAAAAAGGCAATTAAAAATAATATATATAAAAAGACAAAAAATTTTTTTTACTTATATACCCTTTAACAAGAGTAAACTGCCATTTTGGTCCCTGTGGTTTGGCCAATTTTGCCACTTTAGTCCAAATCTCAAACTTATTACATTTGGGTCCCTGTGGTTTCACTTCTGTTGCCATTTTAGTCCAAAATTCAAATCCCCCCAATTTTTCAATATTGCAACCTGGTTTTTTGTCCTTTTCTGAAGGGGCATTTTGGTCATTTTGCCTGCCCAACTACCCACCCCACCCTCCTTTACTCTTTTAATAAATTAACACAAAATTAATTATGTATTATATATATATATATATATATATACATACAAACATTCACACACATACAGACCTTTTTGAGTTTATCAACATCCACCCCCAACCTCTCGATCTCTCCATCTCGATCTCCGACCAGCGGCGGCGCATGGTGACGACCGGCAGCCCCTTTCCTCCTGCAAAACACCCCTAAACCCACTTCCACCTTATACCCTTCCAACCTCTCAATCCCTCTCGAATGCCACCACCGCCATATCAATAATCATCATCTTCATCGGTTCTTCATCTTCAACCCCTTATCAACATACAAAATCAAATCATCATCATTTTCATCGATTCTTCATCTTCAATTCCTGTTACAGATCAAATCATCATCATTTAACCTAAAACCTAACAACAAACACCACAAAGGGAACATATTTATTGCTGGCAAAAAAACCAGGGGATTTTGAAAGCTTATCATACCTTTGGGTGAGATGGCTGTGAGTCAAAAGCAAACTCCAGTGTTTAGAAACAGATTTGAAGCGAAGGATGGAGGTAACAGGGAGGCGGAGAAGAATCTCGTTTAAAAGGTCATCGTTGGACCCAATCAATGATCCAGATTGAGTCGATTTCTGATCGGAATCCTCCATCACTGAAAGACAGATTGTAGGGGTGTTTTGGTTTTGGGTTTTCCTGATTTTGCTTCTGGTGTTCACCATTTTTTGCAAGTGATCGGAATCCTCCATCACTCAAAGACAAGTTGTGGCGGCGGTGGTGTAGAGAGAGAGAGAGAGAGAGAGAGAGAGAGAGAGAAAGAGAGAGATGGTGGTGGTGGCGGGCTGCAGATCCGGTGGTGGGGGTGGTGATGGTGTGGTGGTGGTAGTTCAGAGAGAGAGAGATGATGATGAACTGTTGAAGACGAAGGGTTTTTTGATTTTGTATATATAATTGAGTTATAATAATATATTAATGGTTTTAGGGTATTATATATATATAATTGAGTTATAATAATTTCAAAATGACTAAAATACCTCTGAGGGTAAAGACAAAATATCATGGTCATTAGTGGGGAATCTGACCAAAATTGAAATTTGGACCAAAATGGCAACAAAATGCAAACCACAGGGACCCAGATGTAATAAGTTTAAGATTTGGACTAAAGTGGCAAAACTGGCCAAATCACAGGGACCAAAATGGCAGTTTACTCCTTTAATAATAAAATATTAAAAACATAATAAGACAAAAAAAATTTAATATTAATTTTAACTACTTTTAATCTCATTCATCCATATTCTTGATCTAATGGCCATAAAGTGGTTCTCGTGGTTCTTACAACTGGAGGTGGTTTTCATTTTAGCGGTCCCCTATACATATATTTATATATATATATATACACACACACACACACACATTTTTAAGGCAACGGAAGCATAGATAACAATACATAAATAATATGAACACTTTTATACCAAGGAGTATCCACAATGGAACAGGATCACCGACATGCAAACATGAAATAAAAAACACAAACAATAGGGGGTTTAGATATACCTTCGGTTAGTAAATAACCGGTTGAGACACCGAGGTTCAACGAACAAGTGCTAGTGATACGAACTAACGAAACACAAGTATGAACCCGTGTAGCGGTGGCGATGGCCGGCGCCGAGCGACAGCAGCAGCGGCACCGGTGGCGGCGGCGGTGGCCGGCAGCGAGCGGCGGCAGCGGCGGATGGTTATGGGTGTTCCTTTTGAGAGCCCTTTTTAGTTCTTGCAACAACAATCTTATGTAAGACCCAAAAACTCATTTAAATAGTAGATGGAGGCTCATGCATGTTTGCCAAGTGGCGGACATGCATAATGCATGTGCGACAAGTGGCCAGGCTTCTTTGCATGCACGACAAATAGCGATGCAAGAGTGCATGCGCGACAAGTGGCGTAGCACTGGTGCATGCATGACAAGTGGAGAGAGGAGTGTTCTTGTCTCACCCGGTCCATGTACCCGTCTCTCAGTTAATACCCGCAATAAGTTCGTAATTACCAGTTAAATGGATTTTAGTTCGTTTCACAAGGTATAACTCTTACGGGTCAAGACCCGGTCGGTAGCGATGACTTATCGAACCGGACATAAATATCCAACAAGTCCAACAATTTATTACATTTAAGTTGCTTCCTTGAAAACGCACAAATTTTTCTGAACTAAAGAAATGTCACATGAAGAATGTTCTTAAAAGTTACGGAACATTAGTAGCAAATTGCTACTGCTCTGTGACAACTTTATAGTGTTGTAGCAAATTAGCCTATGTAACAATTGAGATAGTGTAGCATCTTGTATTTCGGTTGCAAGTCTGAACTTACCGAGTGGTTAATTAAGTAATTGCATGTGATTATACCCCTAACCATAGAACCATTAACTAAAACATTGTGTTGGTTCAATCCCATATAAATAGAATTCATCCGGACTAATTTCAAGATTGAATACTCACAATTATGAATTCACCTTAAAGAATTACTCATTCTTGGGGAAACTTTTTGTTTTTTCCATTATAAATATTGTTACAATTAAAATGCTTTTAACATGATGTGAATTCCATGTACGATTCAGAAAGTATCTAGGGAATACGAAATTCTGAAAAAAAAAAACTATACTACCCATTTGATTGCTTTATTACCAAACAAAGGGCATCTTTGGCTAAGTTTTTCAAAACAACTTATTGGCTTATTGACTTATCAAAAAGCCAATAAGTTGTTTTTGTGTTTGGCTAAGCCAAAAGTCCTTTTTGAAATGGCTTTTTGCAAAGAAGAAAAAAGAGGTTTCAAGAAGTCACAATATTGTGACTTCTTGGTCAGCTTTTAACTTTTCAAATTACAAATTACCAATATACCCTTTCTTTACCCCCTTATATCTAAAAGAATGCCTATTTTAGTCATTTTACATCAATAAGCTAATCCAAACAATTTTTTTAAAAACTCCTTTTCCCAAAAGTCCTTTTCCAAAAGTCATTTTTAACTATAATAAGCTTAGCCAAACATGCCCTAACTCTAGCACTTGCAATAACATACCGGACTGCAAACAATGTAGTCTTCTGAGTGACATACTAAGAGGCAGTTCTGTAAAGGAATTTTAATGTTTTGCATCTTCAACAATTCAAAAATTCCTTAACTTAAGAACAATAAAGTTTAGATTGTTAAAATTTTATATGTTTTGGTGTTTTTAAACTCAAATTTTACGCTCAAATGATTTCGTAATTTTTTTTTTCAATTAAATGTACATTACTACAGAAATATGTTTCAACAACAGACCAATTTCTAAGGGATTAACGTGAGTGTAACCGACCTTCAATGTCGGATTTCCGACAAATATAAGCGTTGGTGAAAGTCATAAGTTTTGTAGTGGTAACTCACAAAACTCTTAATGTGAAATTAACTGTGTAGATTTTAATATTCATCCAGAAATATAAATATAGTATTCATTTGGAATTTTGACTATTATTCCATGGAGAATAAACTTTTTAATTTATAAACAGAAAAGGTATCCACAAAAGAGAAAGAAAAGGAGGATTGGAAGAAGAACGGCATCATGGAGTCGGATTGTGAGTTCAGATGCAGGCAGAGTAAGTGAGTGAGAGTAATCATTACTCCCAAGTCTTCCTCGATTCGAATCTAATCATTTCTTTGTTTAATTATTTAAAATAAAATAAAATAAAATACGAGCATGTCAGTATGTCACCAGTATATATATTTAGATAAGAATACATAAATATACGATAATTATAGACTATGCAATTAGGTCAATTTTGGTATAATTTATCATCAACAATTGGTTAGTTGGTTTAGTTAATTCGAATTATTGGGATTACCGTTTGTTGCAAATCATGTTGCTTTAGGAAAAAAAGATAAAATACTTCTATAAATACAAAACTCATATATTTTAAACAATACAGTAAAATACTTTTTTACGAACAGTTGGTGCATTAATAATTATGGATATTATTCCATTTTGAAACAGTTAATAAAAATAGTTTTATTTCACTGTTCGCTCAGTCAAATGAGTACTGTTACACCATGGGATATTATTTTGTTTTAAAACAAGATTCATAAAACTCAAGAATACTATAAAAGAAATTTCATTAATCAAAATCATAATAATTCTTAATAAAATCAACCCCTAACCCCAACAAAATCATAATAATTATTAATAAAATCAACCCCAAACCCCAAAACATATATCGTCATCCTAATTTAACCTAAATGAAAAAAATCCCTTTTTTTATAACGCATCAAAAGTCTTCATCTTCATCGCCAGAAATCTTGAGGGTTGATCTTTTAGCCACAGTTATAAATCTGATAGTCAGTAAAGAAGCATATGAAATGATGCATGAAGCAAATCGACGCATGCAAATTGGGTTCTGAAATGAAACAAGGCATGCATGCTTCATTTGTTTCATAGTGAGAGGTTGTTGTCAGCATTGGCTACAATTCACTTCTAGAAAACCAGGCAATTGCGAGCAGTGTCGTGCATAACAATCCAAGGAGGTCTCTAGGGAGAGAGTCCTCGAGACGAGACGAGGTGACGGCTACGGCTACGGTAAGGGATTCAATATGCAGGTTTCTGAAAAAGAAAATATGATGGTTTGCTTTTCTTTTTCATAATATTCTAAGCATGGTTGTTGAATTTATAAAGCAAGTAATATTAAAGGTGGATTTGATTTGATTAAAGTTAAGTGTTGTTTCTATTATTAGTATTAGATATTTTAATATGTAAATTTTAAATTCTAGTTGTATACTTTTTGATGTGTCTGAATTATATTTTTTTTTTTTGAATTAAATTTCATTAACCAAAAACCGCAACAAGAGTCTTCAAAGAGAAGACCCAAGAGCGCCAAAAACGAGTTACATCAAGTCTAGAGGATATTTACACCACTCAAACCAACATTTAACTTTCATCTTCGACCTATGTCTAACCCAAAAGAAAGAAATCGACTTAACATATTCCACGACTTCCACGGCTCTCCGGCATTTATTAGAAAAAACTTTGGAGTTCCTCTCGTTCCACAAACACCACAACGTTGTATAAATGATACCCCTCAGCAGGTTCTTCTGGTCTGCAGCCAAAGCCGAACGATCCGGAAACAAAATCAGGTCATTGACGTCAAAGATCAGCCACGTCTGCAGCCTGCACCATGAACCGATACGAGACCAGACCTCAGCAGCGTATATGCAGCCTGTAAACAGATGCAGCGAAGACTCCAACACTGAATTACAAAACGGACATAGCGGGTCATTCAGCGCTATCCCTCGTTTCTGCAGCTGGTCTTTCGTAGGCAAGCGATTTAAACCAACTCTCCAAATCAGCAATTTACATTTGAGAGGAGTCCACCCTTTCCACTTAACTGTTACCCTGTTTGTTATATTCATGCAGCCTTCAAACAGCTTCTTTATTTTCCGAACCTCAAACATGCCATCCGTATTGCCTCTCCACTCCCATTTATCTTTACCATCAATCCAATTGTATTCATAAATATCTTGTAATAATGAGAATAATCCAGTCACCTCTTCGGCATTACTGGGATTTGTGCGCCAATCCCATAACACATCTCTACCATTACTTGTTATGAAGACACGCTCCGCCACCGTAGCCCATTTATTCTTCTCAATGTTAAACAGATTTGGGTATTTCTCTCGCAAAGGAATCGGATGCAGCCACACATCAGTCCAGAAGTTCACATTTAAACCGTCCCCAACAGCCCCAACAAACAAGTGACTGATCTGTCTACCATCCTGTAATTTCTTATCGCCCATCTTTACAATATTCTTCCAACAGCTACTAGCATTCTGGGTACAGGGTAAAAACGACCATTTTCGGGAAGATCCATTACAACCAATCAAAATATTTTTCCACAAGCTTCTATCATCTCTTTTAAACCTCCAAACCCATTTAAGAAGAAGGGCGTCGTTTATGTGAACGAGCTTATTAAGACCCAACCCCCCATCTTTTTTAGGCCGAGTGATTTCATCCCAAGCTACCCAACAAATCTTGTTTCCAACGCTCGACCCTGCCCATAAAAATCTCCTCATAACCCCTTCTATTTGTTCTATCACCGCTAAAGGAGCTTTATAGAGCGAAAAATAATAAATCGGAAGATTTTCTAAAACCGATTTAATAAGAATGAGTCGACCACCCATAGATAAAGTCTTGGCTTTCCACGAACTAAGCCGAGACTTCACTATATGAATTGTTTTTGAATTTAGGTTAAAATAAGTAGTAATATTGTTTTTGAATATTCTTAAATGCAAAGGACAAAATTATAAAGGGGTGAATATGTTATTAAAATTTAAATAATTAGCGTAGGTGTATACATAGTCACTTATTCTAGTAGGGGAAGTTTTAAATAAGAATGATAAATATTGTGAGAACGAATGAAAAAAACCGTAAAGACTTCGTCAAAAACAATTCAAATTCAAAATTTTATTTTAGATTTATCATTATTATTTGAATACTATGATTGAAATTAAATTTACAAGTTAACATTTATGTATCCGTAAATAAAGAAAATTTACACATGTGTAAGTTTGCCATTTATACATGTGTAAATTTGTTATATTTACACATGTGTAAACAATCTAACAATAGTGATTTCGATAGGTGAAATGAATTTTTTTAGTGTTGTAAATTCTATTTTTGATGTTGTATTTTAATTACAATGAGGTTTGTATTAAGAAAAATTGGTTTCGATTGATTTTTTTCATTTGTTTTCACGATTCTCATAATTTTAGTGTTTTCAAGATAACCTTCCCATATTGTGGTATATGTATATCTAATTTTGATGATACAGATAAACGTAACGTGTGATATAAATAATACATATATACGTTCTTTAATAATCAGTAATGATATCCCTGAAAATACGAATAAATTAGCGAATCAATCAATCTAGGAATATTGAACACTAGACCAATAATAAGTATTGTGTAGTCAAACAAGATCAAAAGTTAAAAGAATTGCTGAAGAACCATGGCTGACGGGGGAACTCAGATTGACCACGCCTATATGTTAACAAACTTGCAAGAAACCAATCAACTATAAAATCCACGGTTGATAGAACGGTTTAACCGTGGAAAACTTGGACAAATTAATCAAGTCAGTCTTCGAACTCACAAGTCAACATGAGTATACTTTCTTTGGTATACAAGACGAATCAATGTTTGGAGAAACAATGCATACTTAAATTAGACTTTAGACCACCTAAAAGTGACTTTTTTTTTCTACAGCTTATGAAACATCTTTATGAATAAATAAAGTTTTATAAATTTGGTTGATGAGGCATGACATTAAAATCCAAAGTTGAAATGCAAAATACACATGCTTAGGGGTGGATCCAGGGGGTTTTGGGGGTTCCCAAGAAACCCCTCGGTTTGGAAAAAATAGAAAATAATTAGTGGAAATCTTGTATGATTTTGGAAAAAAAAATAGTGAGAATTAGTGAAAATCTATCAAAAGGAACCCCGTGAAAAAAAATTCCGGATCCGCCAGTGGTGGTCATCATAGCTTGGTTATGCAATTTTGAGTCGTTAGTGAATGGGCCAACATGTTGGTCAGGATGAGTCGATGGTTGAACCGATTAAGCAAGTCTTAGTTGTTTTTTTTTTTTTTTATTTCGAGTTGTTGTGGGTCTAAGCGAGTTGGAGAGATGGATATGCTTGTGGGTTAAGTGGATGGACCAATAGGATTAAGATTTGCCAAACTAATATTGTTATAAAGTTGTGGGATTAGAACCCATGACCAATTGAATAAAAGTGGAAGGTTTTAACCGGTTTTAATACCAATTTGGTGTTTAGAAATATGTTGAATATATAAATAATATATTATCATATCTTTTTTTATTGAAGAAGAGACTTATTATTGAATTTTTATATATAGCTATAGAATACTTACTAAATGGCTTGTAATCTATAGTGATATCAAGGTGTATAGTATGTTTGTTCCCCACAAAGTAGTTGAGGGTTCTAGTATCATGGTAAATATTGGTGTGATCTAGGAGTATGGTTAGAGGGTGAGTAAGTTAGTTATTCTAATAAAACCTATTACAACAACAATCGTACCCAATACATTATCACGCATAGTCAAGCTATTGGCGAGGACAAAGAAAGTATGGGTATAGGCAAGTTTTACCTCTACTTAGAGAATAAAGAAACTATTTTTAGTGAGGCCCTTAACTCCAATTCCATATCCAGACATAAGTCACGTGAAATCATACATAAGCACATATCTACTATAAAAACAACAAAAAATATAGTATAAAGTCACATGAAATCATACATAAGCACATATCTACTATAAAAACAACAAAAAATATAGTAAAATAAAAAATTAGTAAGCTACCAAGATATAAATTGATGAAAACGTAATATAAACTCACACATGTAAGTGATAATATTTAAAGGCCACCAAAATAAACTGGACAGCTAATCTCCTAAGGAGTGAATCTTATATCAAAGGGTAAATTCTCTTAAAAGTTTTTAACCTTAATCATACGTCTCTACAAATGATGTCCTCAGAGAGGTGCATGCAAATTAATAAAAGTTTCAAGGGTTCTAACTATGACCTTAGTATACCTCCTCCTAACATGCCTACTTCATCTCAACATTCCCTCTCTTATCTGATCTAATATACTAGTGATCCCTAGTCTTTCCCTTAACTCTTCATTTCTTTTCCTATCAAGCCTAGTGTTCCCACACACCCACCTCAACATTTTCATCTTTGCTACCTCCAACTTACGCATCAGTGTTTTCTTGATAGTCCAACAATTTGTTAAATATAGTATAGTTGATGTAATTGCAACCTTATAAAATTTTCCCTTTAGTTTAGCTAGGAATCTCTTGTCGTACAATACCCTAGTAGCTACTTTCACTTAAACCATCCAACCTGGACACGATAGGCTATGTCATTATCTATCTCTTCATTCCTTTGTACAAATCACCTTAAATACTTGAACTTAGTTTCCTATGAGATCACTTGTCCCTCAAAGGTGATCAAGGTGTCCTCGTCTTCACAAGTACCATTAAAATTACAATAAAGGTAATCAGTCTTAGAGCGACTAATCCTTAAATATTTGTCTTCTAAACGTTCTTGTCACTCCTCTAACCTTGCATTCAAGCTCTGTTTACTCTCCGCGACTAACACGTTGTCATCCGCAACGAGCAAGCACAACGGGACATCTCGAATCCAATGGTAATATAACATACTAGCATTTTTATTAAATGATATGCATATTATACATAAATTAAAAGACTTGTGATGTTTATTTACTTACAAAAAGGTAACAAAACGCATATACTTTTTATGTTTTTGTCTAGGTCTAAGTTAAGATGGTGTTCTTGCACATTGTATATCTTAAGGTGTTGAATTAATTTTAATAAACTCTGGTTCTTAAATTCGGCCTGATTAATGAACCTAGAACATGACATGTTTGATATTAGGGCTGCTTTTTTTTTTTTTTTTCTGAAAACATTGGTTGTGCCTTAAAATACACTACAAGAAGTATATATCATTAGCAGTGACACCATTAGCGGCGACAGGCCAAATGTCGCCGCTATTGGTCGATCCGCGTCCCGGAGTCTGAAACCAAACCCCAGCCGTTGATCAAAATCCTGATCTAACGGTTGGAGATTTCAAAGGTATTAGCGGCGACAAGATCATGGTCATTAGCGGCGACATGTGTCTCCGCTAAAAGTAGGTGTCAGAACTTTAAACCCTAGCCACACAAACCTTATCTCTGGTCAACCCTCATTAAACCCTTTAGCGGCGACATAGAGCAATATCGGCGACACGACGTCCCCTCTAATGGTTAAAACGTATCAGTCCCCTATACAGCGTCATTTTCTCCCTCCTTCACTTTTCCCCCAAAAAACTTCCCTCTGCCGCCGGTAACACGCGAATTTTGCCCAAATCGGTTAGTTAAACTTTGTTTTTGTTAAATTTCTTCTTTATTTTGTTATATACAGGTTATAGGCTTTAATTTTTGTGTATTTTTGTGTTTATGGTAGAGAAATCAGATCATCACCAGCACTTCTCCGATCACCACCATCACTTCTCTGGTCACCATCTCGTCTCCGCGGTCTACATCTCTTTGAAACTTGAAAATATGGTTAGTTTTATATGTATTTTTATCAAAGTTTAGAAATTGTATAATTTTTTATTTAGGTATGTAAATGTGTATGTAAGGATGTATGTTTGTATGTCAAATGTATAATGTAGGTGTATTTGGTGAAAATGTTTATATGGAAATCTATGTATTTGTGTATGTAGGTGTATGTAAGCATGTATGTGTCACACCCCGATATTTCCACATATTACCGGTGGGCCTGGTGGGGAGTATCGTGACGTAGTTGATATCATCATAGTCAAATAATCACAGTTCAATGCACAGCGAAAGTCTAAAGTAAATATATTACAAACCGATTCAAAGTAACATCAATATTACAAACGGGTTGTAAGATGGATCCACAGGCGGATCTTAAAACAGAAAGATAAACACTGTCCAACAGACTTTAGATGTCTAGAATTTGCAAGATTCCCTATTAACGCCCGGAGCTCCCAGCCAATTACGTACAGTACCTGTCACTTAATCTTTTTGGAAAATACGTCAGTTTACACTGGTAAATACAATTAAGTGACTCTTTTGAAAATCTTTATGAAAATTGATTTAAATGCACAAGGCACAAATATTCTTTTATAACTTGGGACAATTATTTTAAAAAATAGTATTGTATACAGATTTATATGTTCGTTATACATTCAGGGCCCGATGTTAGAAACCGAGTCAAGATTAACAGACACACCACAAGTATAGGCCCACAAGAGAGTGAGATACCGTTTCCCTTACGCAACTGTCAGGTGTATGCCTACACCCCGTGCTTAAGACGTGGCCATTTCTTAATAATGATGCCAAGGATATCCGGGACATGGTCATTAACCCCCCAAAGGCTTTTATTTCAAACAAGACAGATTAAAACGGGTTACCTCAATAATTTAATCACAATCCGATTAAACATTCAATACCCGACCAAGAGGTATTATTATAATACCGTATCCCAAGCCCGTATAGGGAAAATAAGTTAAAAGTATTTACCTGAGCTTAAAATGCAATTTATACTCAGCCGTATATTCTAATCAGCAAGCACAAGTACCTCTACTGGGGCTCTCAATCTAGAATGAAGGTTTTATTAACCTATTAGATTCCTAATGGGTCTTATTTAAGTTGTAACTTAGACCGGTTAGTTTTAACGAAAGGTTTTCGGTTCAAAACGCAAGATTAAGCGAAGACCAGATTAGAATGTAATTTAGACCCGACAAGTATGGATACTTGTATAATATGGGTAAACTAAGCACATTCTGAATTTTGAAGCAAAAATGATAAGGTTTGACCCGTTTCGGTCAATTTATGCAAATTAGTTACATAAACCGTTCCGAACGCGAATAATGCATAACGGGTAACCAAAAGAGTCATGAACATGTTTCACAAGTTAATATGCCTTAAATATGTTGTGATATCAGTAGGATACCTTCCATTATGCCCAAAACGAATTTAAAACCAATTTATGCCCCATAGGGGTATTTTGGTCATTTTAAAGGTTATAATAGAGGTTAAATATTAATATGAGGTTCTGGTCTAAAATAATTAGTAAAAATATTTATTTTATCAAGTTATATCAGTAAGATATCTCACATATGTGAAATTTATCATTTATTGCCAAACTATGCACCGTAGGGGCATTTTGGTCATTTCACATATGCTTTACGGGTTAATTTTGGAAATATGAGTTTCAAACTTTTATTTATTGTTAAAGTATAAAAATTTATTCATAACATCAGTAGGTATCAAGCTTTGGATGCCTAATATGGTTTTAAACCATACTATGCGCCTAAATCGCATAAAAGTCGGTATTTGACGGTATTCGGGTTAAATAAGTAAATCTGAGATTTTGAACAGCCTTTACTATTTAAAATAATTTATTTAATATATAAAATCAGTAGAAAAAGGTTTGACATGTAAAGGATGTGTAAAACTCATTTTATTAGCAAAAATGGCATAACCGTCAATTACCGAGTCAATGCAAGAACCCTATGTTATGATCAGTTTAAAATTCAACAAAAATCTTCAAAAATCTTCAAAAATCCCTAAGTATTATATTACATCAGTGGGAAAAAGGTTTGATGTCAAAATTCGGGTTTAAATAGCCTTTATGCTAATAATGCCGTTTAATTAATAAAAAGCTTTCAGATTACGATATTGAGCATAATTCCTAATTTAAACCTCAAACTGATGCCAAATTTTTAGGACATGTTTATAAATCAGTAATAAAGGTTTTTGTCCTCTCACATTTTCAAAATTCTCTTTTTAATATCAAAAGGGCATAATGGTCAACTTTTAAGCATTTAACGGAAACATGCAATGAATTAGGATTTCTATCGAACCATGTTGTATAACCTCAGAGGGTTATACTAACATATAATATGGTCCTAAAGGAATCCTAAGGCATAACTAAACTAAGCTAAATCGGGTCAGAACTGAAAGTCAAAGCAAAAGTCAACTTTTGCGACTTTCGGTTCCGAACCGTGCCTAAACTCAGAATTGTCGGGTCGAACATGCCTAGACATGTTCAACTAATATTTACCAAGTTATTAAAGTGACAAAACTGATTTTATTGCCTTTACATCATTAATTATGAATTTTGTTTAAAAACCGACTCGCTTGACTTTTATTTTAATTACTTTGACCCGACAATTAACTAAGCAAACGTGGTAATTAGGAGGTATAGTCATAAGAGACTATAACCTTCGTGATTACGCTCACGTTACAAAGTTCAAACGGACTTCGTGTTGACCATTGACTGGTCAAAGTAGAAAGTCAAACACTATTTGACTTTTGTGCTAAAAACGCATAACAGCACGAAAGAATACTTACAAGGGGTCCAAGAAATGGAGGTTTGATCTAATAATTCTCAGGTATGGAGTATAAACACTCCAACTTAGAGAATATGATCATATCATGGTGTGTTGCAAATGAAATCATGGGGTTTATATAGTTTTCGGATAACCGTTAAGATCGTTCATCGATAAACGTGCTTCGATCTGGGCTTTACATGTGTGCCCATGGTTTTAGAATACCATGGGTGCCCCAAAAATAGCCCCTAGAATGATCAAAAACCATTTGCAAACCAGAAACCCAGCTACTGAATTGAAATCAGCTGTTTTTTGCAGATCTGATGCACTTTAGTTCAGCAAACAGTTTGCTTATTTACAGCTTTGGTCCCTACAAGTGTTTAAGGCCCATTTTGACATGTTTAAATCCCATTAAGCCATTTTCAAGGCTCTACAATGATTCCTAAACATAGGGAACATAAAACATGCTCAAAAATATGCCGGATGTCGGTTCGTTTGGTCGTACGGTTGCGTCGTTCG
This sequence comes from Helianthus tuberosus, assembly GCA_030545235.1. Classification (NCBI taxonomy): domain Eukaryota; kingdom Viridiplantae; phylum Streptophyta; class Magnoliopsida; order Asterales; family Asteraceae; genus Helianthus; species Helianthus tuberosus. The sequence goes on along the minus strand of CM060450.1, from coordinate 157,540,583 downwards.
GCTAATTACGACGAACACGAACGGACGCGAAAAACGATCCAAATTACGCGACGAATGGAATTTTATCATGCCGATCACTAAAATAAAATATTTTAATGATTACATAAATTTTTGGATGTCCGGATATATTCAGGACGTAAGATATGCGCGAAAATGCAAACTTATGCACTTTTTGACACTTTTAGTCCCTGTTGATCAATTAAGTTTATTTTTGCGCACCAAACACCTCTAAGCCTATTTCTAAGCTATGTAAAGGATATTTAGGGCATGTTTAACTTATGATCATATTCCGGAAGGTTCGATACCCTATGAATAGGTATACTTTTGCAGTTTGACGCAAATAGTCCTTTAGTCGCACAAAGTAGCGCGAAATGTCGTTTAATGATATCCAAGCCTTCCATGGCCCATAATGGGTATTCTCAAGAATGAGTTTAAATATTACTACGCTTTCGTTTGCTTAAATGGTCACCAAAAGGCGTAGATTCAAAAGTTGACGCTTTTGGTCCCTCTAATGCGCAAACTTGCGCATATCGTCGTTTAATAGCATCGAAGCGTAACCTAACCCATGTTAGGCATTCTTGAGAGTATTATTAAACATCACGATGCTTTGGGTTCGTAAAAAGGCCATTCAGAGGTATAATTAAACATATTGACGCTTTTAACCCCTTGAACTTACGAAGTTGCGCGTAACGTCACTTAAAGGCATAAAATCCCTTAATGGCCAATATTAGGCATTCCTGAGAGTGTAATCAATTATCATGAAGCTCTCGGTTTGTTAAAAGGTCTCTCAGAGGTAAGAATTAACATGTTGACACTTTTAACCCTTGCAAACTTTCAATTAATTACGCAAACGGCTACTCCTGATCAACAAGTGGCCCATTTGTGAATATGATTACCATGTAATGTTATTCAGAGGCTTATAATAAGCATGGTAACATTTCTAGTCCTTTTATAATCAAAGTTTTTGATTTTTCGCAAAATTAGTCCCTTAAATTCAATGTTTGACTTTATTAGGGTTTATTACACGTGTCAATACATCATTGGACGTGATTTTACGAGGTGTTACAGTATGTCTGTATATAAGTCTATAAATGTATGTATGTAGGTGTATGTTAGTATGTCAAATGTATAATGTAGGTGTATTTGGTGAAAATGTGTATATGAAAATCTATGTATTTGTGTATGTAGGTGTATGTAAGCATGTATGTGTGTATGTAAGTCTATGAATGTATGTATGTAGGTGTATGTTAGTATGTAGGTGTATGTAAATGATGAACAATTGTGCATGTAAATGTTTGCAATTGGTGAAAAATGTTTATGTTACTATGTATGTTTGTATAAAGTATGCAAATGTAAGTATGTATAAATTTTGTGGTTTTGGTCAAAATGTGTGTTTGTAGGTATGTATGTGTATGTGTAAGTATGTAAATGTGTTTTATAAGTATGTATGTGTATTGTAGTATGTTAATATGTGTGTATAAAGTATGTAAATTTGTGTATGTAAGTATGTATAAAGTATGTGTTAATGTGCATAAATAATGTTTAAGTTTCATGATTTCTATGTTTATGGTTGAAAAAATATATATGTTTAAGTTGATAATTTTTATGTTTATTTTTAGGTTTTAGAAAAAAAAAATATTTAAGATGATAATTTGAATGTTGTTTATGTGTAGGTTTGAAAAAAAATGTTTAAGTTTGATAATTTGTATGCTTGTATTTAGGTTTGAAAACATTTATATTTAACTTTGACAAATATATATTAGTTAGGAAATACCCTCCTTAAATTAAAATCATCATTTAAAACATCACCAACATAGAAAATACCCGCCAAAATTGAAATCATCATTTAAAACAAAGGAGCTAAGAAAATACCTGCCCGAAGTATAAACCATTATGAAGAACATTACAAGCTTAAAAAACCAGCCTTTTTGAACCAACTTAACAACTATCTTGGTTCAAAAGGAAAAGGAAAGGCAAACGACAACGATTCTGATGACTTATTCGATAGAGAAGATGAGGATGATTCTTATGAGTACCTTGTTATTTTTAACGTAGGGTGATAATGTTGGATTTAAACGTTGTAGGATGATAATGTAGGACTTAAACGTTGTTTGTAATTATATTACTTTTCATATCACTACTAGAAAATTGTCCAGTTTGTGACAACCAAATTTGTAGCAAATTTGTCTGAAATTGGCCTTACCCACAAATTTCCTACAAAATCTGCTACAAAATTCCTACAAAATCTCTGGTCGCAAAATTTGCTACAAAATACTGACAAAACGCTCTTCTTGCAAAATTCCGACAATTCTTCCACGTTTTTGCCTTTTTTGTATATTATTTTATGATATTTTATTTTTAAAATTAATAACATTATTAAAAAAAACATTCATAATTTTTTATTTTCCCGACAAAATTCCTACAAATTATAAAACGTTTTTGCGACAAAATTCCTACAAATTATAAAACTTTTCTGCGACAAAATTCCTACAGATTATAAAACATTCTTGCCACAAAATTCCTACAGATTATAAAACGTTCTTGCCACAAAATTTCTACAAATTATAAAACGTTTCTGCGACAAAATTCCTACAAATTATAAAACGTTCTTGCGACAAAATTCCTACAAATTTTAAAACTTTTATGCGACAAAATTCCTACAAACTATAAAACTTTCTTGCGACAAAAATTCCTACAAATCATAAAACTTTCCACAAGTTTCCTTCAAATTTATAAAATTTCTCTAAACAATTTGCGACAAATTATCTACAAAATTAACGGTTTCCAACAAATTTCCTACAAAGTTATTAAATTTTCTCTAAACAGTTGCGACAAATTTCCTACAAATAAAAAATATAGTTTTTAATGTAGCTACAAATTTCCTACAACTTAGAAATTAAAATTTGCGACAAAATTCCTACAACTTTTTTGCAACAGATTTGTGACAAATTAACAATATATTTTAAAAAACCATTTTTGTATAAAAAATGCAGCAAAATATAAAGCATTCCAAAAAAATTGCAGCAAGCAAAATTATAGATAATTCCAAAACAACTGCAACTTCTAAAACCTTCCAAAAGTTCGAAAACATTCCAAAACACAAAAAATCCTAATTAAGAGCAAGTTTTTTATTCAAAACTAATTCAACATTCCAATACTTAACAAAACGAGAGCTTTGTTTACTTCTTTCCGATGTTTTTCACCATTTCTTCCATATTTTTTCGCCATGCGTCTTGGTCGGTCCGCTCTTTTTCACGCTCTTGTTGAAATTGTTCGAAACGGGCTTTTATGTTTTGTCGGGCCTCTCGTTCTCTTTCTAAGTCAAACCAGCCCCAACAAACATCGAATTCGCTGAAAAATCATGAGAAACTGAGTGGTGACTAACTGACTATGTTGACTTCCAGATACCAATTCATGCATTGTTGAAGAAAAATACCTAGAGAGTGGAACTTCACCCATTTGTAAATAGTAATAATGATACCGCTTTCCGAGGAGTATAAAAAGGCCTGAAAGAAGAAGACACAAAATGGTTACAAATATTTTTATTAATTACAAAATTAATAATATTTCAATAATATACTAACTTTTTCTAAATAAATAGTTTCGAAGTTTTTATGCATTCAAAATGGTGAAATACACTTTGGCCAGTGTTGAATCTGTTTCCTTTCTAAACAACCAAAATCAAATCAACCCACTTATAAGAGAACTTACGGAAAATGTGATAAATTAAATGAGAACTTACTGAAAATGGGTTAAAACTGTCACATGAGAAAAGTTGAAAAAATAGATAAATTAAATGAGAACTTACTGAAAATGTTGAATTGTCAAGGGAGATAATGGGCGCCATTGGGTTGTAGAGCCTCTAGCACGCAAATAAATAGTGCATGTATCAGAGTTAATTGGTGTGAGGCCTGCAACAGCATATGCTTGCCCTTCAACCAACTCTGATTGTTGCAATAACAACAGATATGTTAAAGATATACTGAAAAAGAGGAATCATAATTATATGTTATAACTTTTAGCATGGAAGACAGTAAAAAAACAACTAGATCGTAAGGCATGACACATGATTCACCTGTTTCTCAGTCGGGTTCCATATTGTTATCAATCCCTGCTGTGGGCGGCTCTTCGGAATATAGCTTTGACTAGTCAACCCAACTACTCTCACCCTCATGAGAGTGTTGACTTCCCTCCTACTTAGTCCAGCTTCCTCCAATGCCTTTTCAATTAATTTATCTATCTCTGACTGTCTGCTCACCTGTAAACCAAGCACAAGCATTCATATATTCAGGCTAGAACATTTGTAATTTGTTTGGCCCATTGGACATAAACAGTTATACCTCAATTTTTGCTTGATAAGTAGCAAATGACGTGAGCTGCTCTAAACTCATGTCAGCCATAATAACTTCTGGTTCAGCAGCTTGTTCTAGTAGCTTTGAAATATTCTCCCCTTCATCGTCGTCAATTTGGAATCCTTTTAGCCCTGACTGAAACTCAGCCATAACCCCCTCCATGATGCTTGAACGTCTACAAATGTTAATCAAATTAACAGCTAATTTCTTATTATTGGCATCCTGGCCCTTTTAGAAATATAAACAACTAATGCATATAAAAAATGAAATTACCACTTGTAAGTATAACTGATGAAACAGATTTACCCCTGGTCATACAATTGCATCCTTTTGCTTTCCATCCTCTCTGATCTCACCACAAAAACTCCATCACTTAACCTAAAGGTAAGAAACAATATAAAAAGATCTATATAATAAGAAACTAAGTTGGTAATCTTAATAGTATCTTATATTTGCTTCAGCATACCTCTCCCTGTATAGAACAGGGTATATCCGAGTGACTCCAACTAATGTGTTGGGAACCACCCCTCCAGAACCTTTAATGCACTTAAATGCTAACGGAGCACACCCACTTTTACCTGGATATACAGCAACACAGTCATGTATTTTGAAATTGGAAGCAAATAATGTACATATATGTAACTAATTCTTACAGAATCCCAAACGGTCAGCCCAATGCGCTCTATATGTCCCATTGATGTGCAAGCATAAGCTAATCATCCTCGATGCCTAGTGAAATAAGTTTTTTACACTAGTACAAAACTGAGCAAAAGATGCGGGTAAATTGGCTATAAGATGCGGTTCTAGACCCGCATCTTATGGCGTAGCATCTTATGGCTACAGGACAAAAGATACGGTTCCAAGAGATGTGGTTCTAGACCCGCATCTTTTGATAATTTAGTCAAAAACTACTTTTTTTCAATATATTCAAGAGATGCGGTTCAATGCTTTGTGACTTACTTGTATTCCATATCAAAGTGGCGATTTAATTGATTTACAAAGTGCCATCAAAGGATTTAACTAATAAAATTGTAACTAATGACCTACAAATAGAAGTCAGAAACTTTAAAGATCAATTTGCATCAAGTAAAAAAAGACAGGCACAAACTGAGAATTAGGAACCTGTGGAAACTTTAGGTTAAGTTGTACCTGTCAGGTCCCCACATCACTCCATGAATCATCTTCCAGACATCTTTCAAGCAGGCCAAAGCCCGATGCGCCACCAACTTTGTTGAATTTCGGTTCCTTCTGGTAGCTTCAGCTTCTTCCCGTTTAGCCTCTCTCGTTTCTCTGATAAATCATAAAAAATAGATTTTTTTCAAGCACGGGTGCATCATCCATTTACCCGGGATATCCCGTAACTACATCAGTTAACATCACGGAATCTTATGTCAGGGTCAACAATCACCTGTAAATTCCCATACAACAGAAAAATTAAGTGTTTATGAAAATAAACTACTTAATTTTAAACTCTTAATATAGAAAATATATCAAGTCACTTCTAATAATTTTTTAAATAAAAATGATCTAAGGAGTTAAAGGATTGAAAATATACTTAAGGCCATAATGAAACCATTTCTCCTATTTGACCCATTTCCTTTTTAGCTAACATACGGTTGATCCATTATATATGAAGTATACCGCAATTGACTCATTCCTAAGTAAATGGAATGAAAATTTCACCTTAAATAAAACATACATTCTACATACCAGCAAGATCATACTGTGGTTGTCCTTACCGTCGAGCCAAACATCAGTTGTTCGATCCTTTGTTGACGGCAACATCATAATATGAGTGGCATCAATAGCACCACAACAATTTTAAAGCCTCTGATATTCTCAAATTTGGATTTCATCTGTGTGAATTCCTCTTATGTTGTCGGCCATTGGAGGTAGTGGAGGAGCCCACATTCTTCAATTAACAAACCAAACTTTCAAGTACTAAAGTGTTCAGAATTTTGTATTATGAACCAAGAGCTAAAGCTAACTGATGACATAAGAGCCAAGGTTAATTCACAAAAAAAAAAAAAAAAAAAAAAAATCACTCATCACCATTTAAACCAAAATCCTTTTACACAATCAATCAATCATCATCTTTAGAACTGGCAAAATCATCCAAGCAAATAAAACTACAAAAAAAAAAAGATCTTCAAAATCCAACCTCAATTACTTCATAATCTAACCTCAAACCCTCTATAAATCCAGTAAAATCATACAACATACCATTTAATACAAACTAAATCAAACATTTAAAAATATCTTCAGCATAATTACAGTTCAATCTAGCCAAAACCTTCAACTAATTCTAGCATAGCTCACAATCTGAATGAGATATACTCCAAACAATCAACAAAAACATAAAAATTCATACAAAACAAATAAAAAAAAGTACACATGTAATATCCACAAAAAAATCAACAACGAATCTAGGTCAAAAAAAGGGGGAAATTTATGGAGAGAAAAGGGGTTGATAGAATACACTCGTACCTTCTACAGGGTCTCTGCAACATAATAATATCTGGATAATAACAAACAAATTTCAAACACTATTAGTCTCTCAAATATTTCAAATCCCCGATAATCTTGACTACACACATATATAGTACAGATACACACACAATCCGATAACATACACGAAAGAAGGTTAGGGGTTTTCATCACCTCTTCAAATGTGTATAGGAACCGTGATGTTCGATTAGAGTTTAGGGTTCGTCGATCAGGGCTGGAACCATGTGAGGTTGAGGTGGTCGTCGATTGCGTCCAGCCTTCGGGTGGATGGGCTTCGAGGTTCAGCAGGCGGCTGACAGACGATAGAGAGGAGAGGTGTTTGGAAGATGAGAGGAAGTTTTGGGGTTTAATTTTTTGGATACCGGAGGGAAATGAATTTTTGTGGGGGGAAATTGGGGTTTAAGGTTTTGAGAAACCTTTTAGTGTTAATAAAACAAGGGCCCTTAGATGATATTGTGATCAAACGGCTGTGAATGGATTTTATAACATTGACACGGATAAGGACCATTGTGATCAAAAAATTTGGAGAAAGAGTTAGATTGTTTACATATTTAAAAACAAAAAATATATATTTTTTTAAAGTGAAGTTACATCATAAAAAATGGTTTACAAACATCGACTAGGGCTGACCGGTACCGTATCATACCATACCTATACCGGTATCCATTTTTATGATTTTCGGGATCAATACTTTCGATACGGGTACGACACCAAGCTCATCCCTGACATCGACTAACTCTAAAAAATTATATGTAAAAATTAATAGTATATAAAAAAATAAGGTACGAGTACATATACATTCTCTAAAATATGGCGTAACAGGTTTTATTGGACCACACATGTCTTCACAAGCCTTATTTGGAATCAATATTTATGAATCGCTCGTTATACTCCTTTGTATGCTATTATTATGTTGTGTTCAGTGTTAAATTGTAAGATCGAGTTGTAGAGAGTCATATCAAACCATAGTGATTAGTGGATAATAATAGATAATGCATGTCTTATCGTTGGTGCTTGATCCATAATAATGCGTTGACTACAGGATGTCAGATTCAGTTGGAGAGATTTTGAAGGGATTAAGGTGTTACCTTGACAGGGCCTTGCCTGTTATACTTTTATACGATAAAGAGTGTGTACAATATCGCGAATCAGTTAAAAATGATGTTTCCCCGTCAAGCGTATACGGTGCTGAACATCTACTACACTTAATTGGTAAGATTCTTTTTTAACCAGTCCTCATTATGGTAAGAGTTAACTGTCATTCTTCTGCTTATAAAATGTGGGTCCCAATGCTTCATACAACTCACATCCAGCAACTGTCATTCTTCTGCTTATAAAATGTGGTGACTGGTGGTTGACGGTCAACGGAAGGTGGTGATAGTGGTGGATGTGCGGTGGGGATGGTGGTGGTGCAATGGTGGTGCGGTGGTGTTAATGGTGGTGGTAGGGGTAGAAAGAAAGAGAGGAGGTATGGGCAGGTGTGTGAAATGTTTATGTGCACATGTGTATAACAATATATATAATTTATTTTATATATAATATTAAAATATTTATGCATTAAAGACTTGTTCCTTATACTCTTGTGCATATAAGACTTGTACTTTGTGTGTAAATGACCAAATTACCCTTGTAGTTAACAAACTTGGTGGATGGAGTTAGAAATTTGGACTCAAATTGTTAAAGAAAATGCTTATGGGGACCCAGGTTGTTAAACTTTTTGCTTTTGGACTCAACTAATTAAAACCCATAAAACACAAGGACTCAAAAAGTAATTTACCCTATAAAAAAACTATTTTTTGCCTACTATATTGATAATAAAATTAATTATATACACACATACATAATATGCACACACGTATATACATTCATACACTAACACATACACATACAAACGTACACACATACGATGCAATTACATTTACATAAACGCATATGTACGACCTCCGCCACCATAATTGTACAATTTATGATATTTTTTCTATTTTATATGATATTTATTGGAAAATTTTAGGTAACGTGTGAAAAATAAAGTGTCAATATCGTCTAATATAACTAGCAGGATTTGCCCGTGCTATGCGACGAGAAATCGTCCGTATCGGTTTGATTCGTTACGCAAGGGATTCGGGGTGGTAACGTTCGGAATCGTTATAGGACCTGCACTTGTTTTAAAATATGTTTGTACGCCTTTTAGATTAAAAGTGAATACCGGTAGTTCATCACGGTATCGTATCGTACAATATAGTATATTATAGTATAGTACATTACAATATAGTATAATATAGTATAGTATAGTGTAGCATAGTATATGAGTGTAGTATTGTATAGTATATGATAGCATCGTACAGTATAGTATAGTGTAGTGTAGCATAGTATATGAGTGTAGTACTCTTTTTAATTTGTTGAATAATAGTTTTTTTGTAGGAAATTTGTAGCAACTGCTGTCAGTTTGCTACAAATTTCCGACAAACTTATCATTTTATTTTTTAAAATTATTCTAAAATTGATAAATAACAAATAACATAACTTTTTTTTTGTAGGAAATATGTAGCAACTAGTGTTAATTTGCTACAAATTTTTGACAAATATAATATTTTTTTTTAAATTATGTTTTCTTTTTAATTTTTGAATAATAGCCTTTTTTGTAGGAAATTTGTAGCAACTACTATCAATTTGCTACAAATTTCCGACAAAGTTATCATTTTATTTTTTTTAAAATTATCTATTTTTCTAAAATTGATAAATAACAAATAACATAACTTTTTTTTTGTAGGAAATATGTAGCAACTAGTGTTAATTTGCTACAAATTTCTGACAAATCTAATATTTTATTTTTTAAAATTATGTAATCTTTTTAATTTATTGAATAATAGCTTTTTGTAGGAAATTTGTAGCAACTGCTGTCAATTTGCTACAAATTTCCGACAAATTTATCATTTTATTTTTTAAAATTATATATTTTTCTAAAATTGATAAATAACAAATAACATAACTTTTTTTGTAGGAAATATGTAGCAACTAGTGTCAATTTGCTACAAATTTTCGATAAATCTAATATTTAATTTTTTAAAATTATGTTTTCTTTTTAATTCGTTGAATAATAGCATTTTTTGTAGGAAATTTGTAGCAACTGCTGTCAATTTGCTACAAATTTCCGACAAACTTATCATTTTATTTTTTAAAATTATATATTTTTCTAAAATTGATAAATAACAAATAACATAACTTTTTTTTTTGTAGGAAATATGTAGCAACAAGTGTCAATTTGCTACAAATTTCCGACAAATCTAATAATTTATTTTTTAAAATTGTGATTTCTTTTTAATTTGTTGAATAATAGCCTTTTTTGTAGGAAATTTGTAGCAACTGCTGTCAATTTGCTACAAATTTCCGACAAACTTATCATTTTATTTTTTAAAATTATTCTAAAATTGATAAATAACAAATAACATAACTTTTTTTGTAGGAAATATGTAGCAACTAGTGTCAATTTGCTACAAATTTTCGACAAATCTAATATTTTATTTTTTAAAATTATGTTTTCTTTTTAATTTTTGAATAATAGCCTTTTTTGTAGGAAGTTTGTAGCAACTACTATCAATTTGCTACAAATTTCCGACAAAGTTAACATTTTTTTTAATTATCTATTTTTCTAAAATTGATAAATAACAAATAACATAATTTTTTTTTTGTAGGAAATATGTAGCAACTATTGTCAATTTGCTACAAATTTCCGACAAATCTAATATTTTATTTTTTAAATTATGTATTCTTTTTAATTTATTGAATAATAGCTTTTTTGTAGGAAATTTGTAGCAACTGGTGTCAATTTGCGACAAATTTCCGACAAACTTATCATTTTATTTTTTAAAATTATATATTTTTCTAAAATTGATAAATAACAAATAACATAACTTTTTTTTTGTAGGAAATATGTAGCAACTAGTGTCAATTTGCTACAAATTTCCGACAAATCTAATAATTTATTTTTTAAAATTGTGATTTCTTTTTAATTTGTTGAATAATAGCCTTTTTTGTAGGAAATTTGTAGCAACTGCTGTCAATTTGCTACAAATTTCCGACAAAATTATCATTTTATTTTTTAAAATTATTCTAAAATTGATAAATAACAAATAACATAACTTTTTTTGTAGGAAATATGTAGCAACTAGTGTCAATTTGCTACAAATTTTCGACAAATCTAATATTTTATTTTTTAAAATTATGTTTTCTTTTTAATTTTTGAATAATAGCCTTTTTTGTAGGAAGTTTGTAGCAACTACTATCAATTTGCTACAAATTTCCGACAAAGTTATCATTTTTTTTAATTATCTATTTTTCTAAAATTGATAAATAACAAATAACATAATTTTGTTTTGTAGGAAATATGTAGCAACTATTGGCAATTTGCTACAAATTTCCGACAAATCTAATATTTTATTTTTTTAAAATTATGTATTCTTTTTAATTTATTGAATAATAGTTTTTTTGTAAGAAATTTGTAGCAACTGGTGTCAATTTGCTACAAATTTCCGACAAATTTATCATTTTATTTTTTAAAATTATATATTTTTCTAAAATTGATAAATAACAAATAACATAATTTTTTTTGTAGGAAATATGTAGCAACTAGTGTCAATTTGCTACAAATTTCTGACAAATCTAATAATTTATTTTTTAAAATTATGATTTCTTTTTAATTTGTTGAATAATAGCCTTTTTTCCCGGAGGGAAATGAATTTTTGTGGGGGGAAATTGGGGTTTAAGGTTTTGAGAAACCTTTTAGTGTTAATAAAACAAGGGCCCTTAGATGATATTGTGATCAAACGGCTGTGAATGGATTTTATAACATTGACACGGATAAGGACCATTGTGATCAAAAAATTTGGAGAAAGAGTTAGATTGTTTACATATTTAAAAACAAAAAATATATATTTTTTTAAAGTGAAGTTACATCATAAAAAATGGTTTACAAACATCGACTAGGGCTGACCGGTACCGTATCATAGCATACCTATACCGGTATCCATTTTTATGATTTTCGGGATCAATACTTTCGATACGGGTACGACACCAAGCTCATCCCTGACATCGACTAACTCTAAAAAATTATATGTAAAAATTAATAGTATATAAAAAAATAAGGTACGAGTACATATACATTCTCTAAAATATGGCGTAACAGGTTATATTGGACCACACATGTCTTCACAAGCCTTATTTGGAATCAATATTTATGAATCGCTCGTTATACTCCTTTGTATGCATTATTATGTTGTGTTCAGTGTTAAATTGTAAGATCGAGTTGTAGAGAGTCATATCAAACCATAGTGATTAGTGGATAATAATAGATAATGCATGTCTTATCGTTGGTGCTTGATCCATAATAATGCGTTGACTACAGGATGTCAGATTCAGTTGGAGAGATTTTGAAGGGATTAAGGTGTTACCTTGACAGGGCCTTGCCTGTTATACTTTTATACGATAAAGAGTGTGTACAATATCGCGAATCAGTTAAAAATGATGTTTCCCCGTCAAGCGTATACGGTGCTGAACATCTACTACACTTAATTGGTAAGATTCTTTTTTAACCAGTCCTCATTATGGTAAGAGTTAACTGTCATTCTTCTGCTTATAAAATGTGGGTCCCAATGCTTCATACAACTCACATCCAGCTACTGTCATTCTTCTGCTTATAAAATGTGGTGACTGGTGGTTGACGGTCAACGGAAGGTGGTGATAGTGGTGGATGTGCGGTGGGGATGGTGGTGGTGCAATGGTGGTGCGGTGGTGTTAATGGTGGTGGTAGGGGTAGAAAGAAAGAGAGGAGGTATGGGCAGGTGTGTGAAATGTTTATGTGCACATGTGTATAACAATATATATAATTTATTTTATATATAATATTAAAATATTTATGCATTAAAGACTTGTTCCTTATACTCTTGTGCATATAAGACTTGTACTTTGTGTGTAAATGACCAAATTACCCTTGTAGTTAACAAACTTGGTGGATGGAGTTAGAAATTTGGACTCAAATTGTTAAAGAAAATGCTTATGGGGACCCAGGTTGTTAAACTTTTTGCTTTTGGACTCAACTAATTAAAACCCATAAAACACAAGGACTCAAAAAGTAATTTACCCTATAAAAAAACTATTTTTTGCCTACTATATTGATAATAAAATTAATTATATACACACATACATAATATGCACACACGTATATACATTCATACACTAACACATACACATACAAACGTACACACATACGATGCAATTACATTTACATAAACGCATATGTACGACCTCCGCCACCATAATTGTACAATTTATGATATTTTTTCTATTTTATATGATATTTATTGGAAAATTTTAGGTAACGTGTGAAAAATAAAGTGTCAATATCGTCTAATATAACTAGCAGGATTTGCCCGTGCTATGCGACGAGAAATCGTCCGTATCGGTTTGATTCGTTACGCAAGGGATTCGGGGTGGTAACGTTCGGAATCGTTATAGGACCTGCACTTGTTTTAAAATATGTTTGTACGCCTTTTAGATTAAAAGTGAATACCGGTAGTTCATCACGGTATCGTATCGTACAATATAGTATATTATAGTATAGTACATTACAATATAGTATAATATAGTATAGTATAGTGTAGCATAGTATATGAGTGTAGTATTGTATAGTATATGATAGCATCGTACAGTATAGTATAGTGTAGTGTAGCATAGTATATGAGTGTAGTATTCTTTTTAATTTGTTGAATAATAGCTTTTTTGTAGGAAATTTGTAGCAACTGCTGTCAGTTTGCTACAAATTTCCGACAAACTTATCATTTTATTTTTTAAAATTATTCTAAAATTGATAAATAACAAATAACATAACTTTTTTTTTTTGTAGGAAATATGTAGCAACTAGTGTTAATTTGCTACAAATTTTTGACAAATATAATATTTTTTTTTAAATTATGTTTTCTTTTTAATTTTTGAATAATAGCCTTTTTTGTAGGAAATTTGTAGCAACTACTATCAATTTGCTACAAATTTCCGACAAAGTTATCATTTTATTTTTTTTAAAATTATCTATTTTTCTAAAATTGATAAATAACAAATAACATAACTTTTTTTTGTAGGAAATATGTAGCAACTAGTGTTAATTTGCTACAAATTTCTGACAAATCTAATATTTTATTTTTTAAAATTATGTAATCTTTTTAATTTATTGAATAATAGCTTTTTGTAGGAAATTTGTAGCAACTGCTGTCAATTTGCTACAAATTTCCGACAAAGTTATCATTTTATTTTTTAAAATTATATATTTTTCTAAAATTGATAAATAACAAATAACATAACTTTTTTTGTAGGAAATATGTAGCAACTAGTGTCAATTTGCTACAAATTTTCGACAAATCTAATATTTAATTTTTTAAAATTATGTTTTCTTTTTAATTCGTTGAATAATAGCATTTTTTGTAGGAAATTTGTAGCAACTGCTGTCAATTTGCTACAAATTTCCGTCAAACTTATCATTTTATTTTTTAAAATTATATATTTTTCTAAAATTGATAAATAACAAATAACATAACTTTTTTTTTTGTAGGAAATATGTAGCAACAAGTGTCAATTTGCTACAAATTTCCGACAAATCTAATAATTTATTTTTTAAAATTGTGATTTCTTTTTAATTTGTTGAATAATAGCCTTTTTTGTAGGAAATTTGTAGCAACTGCTGTCAATTTGCTACAAATTTCCGACAAACTTATCATTTTATTTTTTAAAATTATTCTAAAATTGATAAATAACAAATAACATAACTTTTTTTGTAGGAAATATGTAGCAACTAGTGTCAATTTGCTACAAATTTTCGACAAATCTAATATTTTATTTTTTAAAAATATGTTTTCTTTTTAATTTTTGAATAATAGCCTTTTTTGTAGGAAGTTTGTAGCAACTACTATCAATTTGCTACAAATTTCCGACAAAGTTAACATTTTTTTTAATTATCTATTTTTCTAAAATTGATAAATAACAAATAACATAATTTTTTTTTTGTAGGAAATATGTAGCAACTATTGTCAATTTGCTACAAATTTCCGACAAATCTAATATTTTATTTTTTAAAATTATGTATTCTTTTTAATTTATTGAATAATAGCTTTTTTGTAGGAAATTTTTAGCAACTGGTGTCAATTTGCTACAAATTTCCGACAAACTTATCATTTTATTTTTTAAAATTATATATTTTTCTAAAATTGATAAATAACAAATAACATAACTTTTTTTTTGTAGGAAATATGTAGCAACTAGTGTCAATTTGCTACAAATTTCCGACAAATCTAATAATTTATTTTTTAAAATTGTGATTTCTTTTTAATTTGTTGAATAATAGCCTTTTTTGTAGGAAATTTGTAGCAACTGCTGTCAATTTGCTACAAATTTCCGACAAACTTATCATTTTATTTTTTAAAATTATTTTAAAATTGATAAATAACAAATAACATAACTTTTTTTGTAGGAAATATGTAGCAACTAGTGTCAATTTGCTACAAATTTTCGACAAATCTAATATTTTATTTTTTAAAATTATGTTTTCTTTTTAATTTTTGAATAATAGCCTTTTTTGTAGGAAGTTTGTAGCAACTACTATCAATTTGCTACAAATTTCCGACAAAGTTATCATTTTTTTTAATTATCTATTTTTCTAAAATTGATAAATAACAAATAACATAATTTTGTTTTGTAGGAAATATGTAGCAACTATTGTCAATTTGCTACAAATTTCCGACAAATCTAATATTTTATTTTTTAAAATTGTGATTTCTTTTTAATTTGTTGAATAATAGCCTTTTTTGTAGGAAATTTGTAGCAACTGCTGTCAATTTGCTACAAATTTCCGACAAACTTATCATTTTATTTTTTAAAATTATTCTAAAATTGATAAATAACAAATAACATAACTTTTTTTGTAGGAAATATGTAGCAACTAGTGTCAATTTGCTACAAATTTTCGACAAATCTAATATTTTATTTTTTAAAATTATGTTTTCTTTTTAATTTTTGAATAATAGCCTTTTTTGTAGGAAGTTTGTAGCAACTACTATCAATTTGCTACAAATTTCCGACAAAGTTATCATTTTTTTTAATTATCTATTTTTCTAAAATTGATAAATAACAAATAACATAACTTTTTTTTTGTAGGAAATATGTAGCAACTAGTGTCAATTTGCTACAAATTTCCGACAAATCTAATAATTTATTTTTTAAAATTGTGATTTCTTTTTAATTTGTTGAATAATAGCCTTTTTTGTAGGAAATTTGTAGCAACTGCTGTCAATTTGCTACAAATTTCCGACAAACTTATCATTTTATTTTTTAAAATTATTCTAAAATTGATAAATAACAAATAACATAACTTTTTTTGTAGGAAATATGTAGCAACTAGTGTCAATTTGCTACAAATTTTCGACAAATCTAATATTTTATTTTTTAAAAATATGTTTTCTTTTTAATTTTTGAATAATAGCCTTTTTTGTAGGAAGTTTGTAGCAACTACTATCAATTTGCTACAAATTTCCGACAAAGTTAACATTTTTTTTAATTATCTATTTTTCTAAAATTGATAAATAACAAATAACATAATTTTTTTTTTGTAGGAAATATGTAGCAACTATTGTCAATTTGCTACAAATTTCCGACAAATCTAATATTTTATTTTTTAAAATTATGTATTCTTTTTAATTTATTGAATAATAGCTTTTTTGTAGGAAATATGTAGCAACTATTGTCAATTTGCTACAAATTTCCGACAAACTTATCATTTTATTTTTTAAAATTATATATTTTTCTAAAATTGATAAATAACAAATAACATAACTTTTTTTTTGTAGGAAATATGTAGCAACTAGTGTCAATTTGCTACAAATTTCCGACAAATCTAATAATTTATTTTTTAAAATTGTGATTTCTTTTTAATTTGTTGAATAATAGCCTTTTGTGTAGGAAATTTGTAGCAACTGCTGTCAATTTGCTACAAATTTCCGACAAACTTATCATTTTATTTTTTAAAATTATTTTAAAATTGATAAATAACAAATAACATAACTTTTTTTGTAGGAAATATGTAGCAACTAGTGTCAATTTGCTACAAATTTTCGACAAATCTAATATTTTATTTTTTAAAATTATGTTTTCTTTTTAATTTTTGAATAATAGCCTTTTTTGTAGGAAGTTTGTAGCAACTACTATCAATTTGCTACAAATTTCCGACAAAGTTATCATTTTTTTTAATTATCTATTTTTCTAAAATTGATAAATAACAAATAACATAATTTTGTTTTGTAGGAAATATGTAGCAACTATTGTCAATTTGCTACAAATTTCCGACAAATCTAATAATTTATTTTTTAAAATTATGTATTCTTTTTAATTTGTTGAATAATAGCCTTTTTTGTAGGAAATTTGTAGCAACTGCTGTCAATTTGCTACAAATTTCCGACAAACTTATCATTTTATTTTTTAAAATTATTCTAAAATTGATAAATAACAAATAACATAACTTTTTTTGTAGGAAATATGTAGCAACTAGTGTCAATTTGCTACAAATTTTCGACAAATCTAGTATTTTATTTTTTAAAAATATGTTTTCTTTTTAATTTTTGAATAATAGCCTTTTTTGTAGGAAGTTTGTAGCAACTACTATCAATTTGCTACAAATTTCCGACAAAGTTAACATTTTTTTTAATTATCTATTTTTCTAAAATTGATAAATAACAAATAACATAATTTTTTTTTTGTAGGAAATATGTAGCAACTATTGTCAATTTGCTACAAATTTCCGACAAATCTAATATTTTATTTTTTAAAATTATGTATTCTTTTTAATTTATTGAATAATAGCTTTTTTGTAGGAAATTTTTAGCAACTGGTGTCAATTTGCTACAAATTTCCGACAAACTTATCATTTTATTTTTTAAAATTATATATTTTTCTAAAATTGATAAATAACAAATAACATAACTTTTTTTTTGTAGGAAATATGTAGCAACTAGTGTCAATTTGCTACAAATTTCCGACAAATCTAATAATTTATTTTTTAAAATTGTGATTTCTTTTTAATTTGTTGAATAATAGCCTTTTTTGTAGGAAATTTGTAGCAACTGCTGTCAATTTGCTACAAATTTCCGACAAACTTATCATTTTATTTTTTAAAATTATTTTAAAATTGATAAATAACAAATAACATAACTTTTTTTGTAGGAAATATGTAGCAACTAGTGTCAATTTGCTACAAATTTTCGACAAATCTAATATTTTATTTTTTAAAATTATGTTTTCTTTTTAATTTTTGAATAATAGCCTTTTTTGTAGGAAGTTTGTAGCAACTACTATCAATTTGCTACAAATTTCCGACAAAGTTATCATTTTTTTTAATTATCTATTTTTCTAAAATTGATAAATAACAAATAACATAATTTTGTTTTGTAGGAAATATGTAGCAACTATTGTCAATTTGCTACAAATTTCCGACAAATCTAATATTTTATTTTTTAAAATTATGTATTCTTTTTAATTTATTGAATAATAGTTTTTTTGTAGGAAATTTGTAGCAACTGGTGTCAATTTGCTACAAATTTCCGACAAATTTATCATTTTATTTTTTAAAATTATACATTTTTCTAAAATTGATAAATAACAAATAACATAACTTTTTTTTGTAGGAAATATGTAGCAACTAGTGTCAATTTGCTACAAATTTCCGACAAATCTAATAATTTATTTTTTAAAATTATGATTTCTTTTTAATTTGTTGAATAATAGCCTTTTTTGTAGGAAATTTGTAGCAACTGCTGTCAATTTGCTACAAATTTCCGACAAACTTATCATTTTATTTTTTAAAATTATCTATTTTTCTAAAATTAATAAATAACAAATAAAATAACTTTTTTTTGTAGGAAATTTGTAGCAAGTGGTGTAAATTTGCTACAAATTTCAGACAAATTTAATATTTAATATTTTTTAAATTATTTATTTTGTTGTAGTTAGAAATAATATAGAATTTTATAATTTTTGTCGGAATTTTGTCGTAAAGGTTATAAATTTTGTGACGAAATTGCTACAAATGCTTGTTGTGTGGCAATTTTGTAGGAAATTTGTGGAAAAGTTTTGGGTCTTTTTTTGTTTTTCTTTTTTGTCAAAAAATTGTAGGAAAATTGTAAAAAAAAATTGAGTTGTAGGAAATTTGTAGAAAACTTTTGTAGGAAAAAATGTAGTTTTCTAGTAGTGTATATGTTTATGGCGTATGTTTGGGTTGTTTGAATTTGGGAGATTGTGTTTTTCGGCCGGAAACTGGTTGGGTGCAGCTGTATTCAGCTGCTGTCTAAAATAAAATTGACCTTTAGCGGCGACATGTGTCACCGCTATTGCCTATCACCTTTACCGGCCAGAGTTAATACCTACAACTCTTTAGCGACCACACGTCGTCGCGAAAAGTCAAAGGTCAATAGCGGCGACATGGGCCTTTACCAGCGACAACCAGAGCAATAGCGACCCATCAATACCGACGACCCTTTAGCGGCGACATGTCACCGGTAAAAGGTAATAGCGGCGACAAAACTTGGCAACAGCGGCGACAGTTGTCACCGCTAAAGGTGCCAGTTTCTTGCAGTGATATATGATCCATTATCAACATAAATTACTGTTTTCTCCAGAAAACATATATGGAATGACTGGAAGGAAAACCCTAACATTCCCCACTTATAGTTGATCAGTCAGAAAAATTATCACGTGAGTGAAGAAGAAAGTGTTCCAATCCTAGCTCGTAGTGGGTGAACTGCTACATCTTATATTCACATGTTACAAGCTATTCCATAAGTTTAAAACAATAAAAATTATTATAAAAAATGCAAGGCCTACATTTCAACTTATCCTAAAGAAATATGTGGCCATTCCTTAAGGAGTTGGTAAGAATGGACTATCAAAGCATGTTCGAAAACAAAAAGAGGGAGACACAAACTGTTAAAGAGGCATCAATGAGTGAAGCCAATCCCTTCACTTTTTTGGATCCAAGAGATGGTTCTAAGCAATAATTATCTGGTTGAAACAGTGGTTATTGCTTAAAATTTAATTATTTTCTTTATGGTCTATTTTTTCTACTTTAATCATTTCAGTAAAGTAAGAAAGATTTATGAACAAAAAGGGGAGGGATACAAACATTAGAAACATTTTTATGCATGTGCACCTCAATAATTCCTTGATGGGTATGGTGCAAAGTGATGGCCCCTTTTTGTTGCAATTGATAGCTGGTGGCATTTGTCTGGTTTACTTTTGTTGTCATCTATGTGGGAGAGAGTCATCAACCAATTCATGTTGGCATTTTCAATACTCATTCAAAACCAAAAATTCCAATAGCATAAGTGAAATACTAGAATCCATGGCATCTAGCTCTATCAATGAAAAAACTTGTATTTATGTACCTACTTTGAACAGATGTGTTTTTGGCCCGATAAATCGTCTACACTGAAAAAGGACATTTAAGTGCTAATTGAGTTCGGGGACATTTTTCAGTTCGATTAACTTAAAGATGTAGTTTGAACTCAACGTGTGTCTACGTACTATCCAAGTTGAGGAGATTAACACCCTCTACGGGCTCTATGTGAACCCGTAACATGGTCATCGCTATTTTCTCATGTTTGAAACCTCTAAGAAGTTCTTAAAATATGTGGTGAAGAAACATTTTTTTCTTTTGAATTTCTAAGAGATTTTGAGAATGTCAAGTTGTTTCTGTGCATTTTCGAAACTATTTGTACAAATAAGCATAAGTAGCAAACTCATGGAAAAGCTATTGGAGTTCACTGGTGTGGCTAGCAAACTTAAACGTTCTATAAAGAATGGCTAACTGTTTCTAGATATTTTTTTAAACGTCAGTAGTTTAAAAAAAATATCTAGAAACAGTTAACCATTCTCCAAACCAACTTGAAAAAAAAAAAAAAAAAAGTCTGTGAAAACAATACTTCATAGGGTTAATTAGAACTTGTTTAGACTAATCTCCGGATGTGCATTGAGCACCTAGAATATGCAATAGATTTTGCCCTCAGTCAGTAACCTTCAAGAAAGGTAAGTTCTGACATAAACAAAGTGTATCAAGTCTTGGTAACTAAGGATTTTATCCCACAACCACACTAAACATCTGTCCGTTCGAACTCGCTAGCTTTCGTGTGTCCAGATTGTTGATGAAAGTACCAAAATGTGACAACAAGTGAATATACCGCATCGTGTTGAAAACATTGGGTTATTACATATGCTTGATCAACTAATTAAGAACTGAGGGTCTTAAACAGCCATTTTAAACCTTAATGGACCCTAATCACATTTGTCCGGATGGCGCGTCAATCAAGTTACTATAATCCTTAATTAAGAAAAAGACTAGCAAACAAATTTTAAAAAAGATGTCCTCTTTCTCCAAGCATTACACACGTACATAAAAAAACAAAAACTAGAGAATATACAGTGTCTGTTTGTTTCAGATGATTTCTTTGGAGCACTTGATGGATTTACATTTTTGTTTGTTAAAAATGAAAGAGAGGGCTGACAAGTAGAACATGGTGTCGGAGACTCACAACCAAGTTGTATGATGGACTTTCTTTATCACTAGGCCTAGCCATCATTTTCAGGTATATATTCTTGACAAACCCCGGCTATAAACAAACAAAGAAAATACATATATATGTGTCTTGGACAGTACTGACCAATTGGTTTAGTTGTCACTATTGAGCAGAGTCCGAGGAGCTCAACATCTTGGTGCAGTCAGGCTCTATGTTTTTGGAAATTCAATAATTAAGATGATGTTAGCTAAGCACCCCCACCAGTCGATCTTACAGCTAACATGAGGGAGGTAAATCACTGTGTCACAGGCACGTGGGTAGTACTTAGTTTTGATCCCGGAATTCAATAAGATTGACTCGCTATTTATGGTTAATTATGATCAAACCTTAACAAATAATAGTTAGATCAAAGGTTGTCACTTTTTATTATGTTTATGCTAAAGAAAGTATGATAAGAATGGAGTTTAATTATTAAAAAAATTGATGAAAAGAGTGATATTTTCTTTAGTCGGCTGGTACTGGTGGCCAACTTTTGGTTCACATCTTCAATGGAATGAAGCCCCACAAATAAAGCTTTTGTTATGTACGTATTACGTATGTGAATTGAAGTAGTATTTTTGTTTATGGGTATCATTATTTTATAGATTACATTCCAAAATTTCTAAAGTTTACGTATGTGAATTGAAGTAGTATTTTTGTTTATGGGTATCATTATTTTATAGATTACATTCCAAAATTTCTAAAGTTGTTAGAAATTTAAATATTTAATTCTCAACTGAACATGAAACACTATGCCAACAGATATAATTTTCTTTTTTGATAAAATATTTAACAAGACACTAAGATAAGAGTAAAGACCATCATCATACTCAGTAAATTACACCAATAGCAAAGATAAGATAGGGTCTGAGCAGGGTAAAATACAGACAGTTTTACCTCTACCCCCATAGGAATAGAGAGATTGCTTCCAGTGAGACTTCTGGCTCAATAATAGCTTTGCATCAAGCTTTGAATATAAGACACATACCGGGACAAAGGCCGATTTACATAAGAGCAAAGATGATTGCCTAAAAACAAATTCACAAACACAATATTATTAGATAAAATATATTAGTTAGAATTTATTGTAATTGTTTTTACAACATGCAGCGGATATAATTTGATTAATTTTCTTTATATGTATCTTTTTTTTCTTATGTACAATTGATTAGAGCATCAACAACGCACGGGTTTGGAATACCCCTCGGGATTTAGACAACACACTTAAGGACGACTAGTCGATTGAGGTGATGACATGGGGTGGTTTGCTTTGTTCCACTAGACCTGTCCGCTTGGTGATAAGTGGGACCCGCCCTCATTTCAGACGGATACATATTAAAAAAGTCGATTTGTATTTTAAAAATCCACTCCAACGGCTTAAATAATAATAATAATAATAATAATAACCTAAAATAGGATTTTTTAACATCTGTGTCCCCAACGTCTCTATAACTAACTATTTTGGCCCCTAAGTCTAACTCAACCTATTACCCTGGTTAATTAATTGTCACATGCATCTCACATGATGGACATATTAGTAAATTAACCTCCCCACTTTACCTCCTTTATAAACAAAACCCCAACCTTTTCTCTATCACCAAATGACCATTATGCCCTCAAACTTAATTCCTCCATGTTTTCCATGCGTCCAAGCTAGCTTCTTAGCCAAAACAAGTCCCGAACAATGTCTTTTTGCCTTGCTCATCATCTTCAGGTGTTCCACTTCATCTCCAAATACTTTAACTCCATTGATTTAAGCGATTAATCTGCAAAACCATAATTTCTCGTAGTTGTCACATTCAAACAGTATAATCACCTAAAACACAATAAAAACCATAAGATAGACATGTTAATGCTCGGGTTTTTTCCTCTCCATCAATTGGCCATGTCGTAATTGCCCTAATGCATGGTGAGGTCAATATATGTGTGGTGATCAAGGTCACCCCTCAATAATGCTAGAAGCCGTTTGCTCACAAGATCTATGGGTTTAGCATGCTTTTTATAGAGTTGCAGGTTCAAACAACGATTTAAACGTTTAGCAAGATCTGAGGTTTTCGACGACATCATTAGAGGTACCAGCCTTGATTCTTCATTCATGCTCAATGGGGTGTCATACAAGCATGGGTATTATCTATTCGACGGTGTATACCCAAGCTATGCGGCTATTGTTAAAACTATATCAAATCACCCTGATGAAAAAAGAAAAAAAAATACGTGAAGTGCCAAGAAGCGATAAAAAAGATGTCAAACGGTTGTTTGGTGTGTTGAAGTCACGTTGGCATATGATACAAAACCCGACACGTGCATGGACGCCAAAAAGATTAAGATGTGTTATGCGTGCTTGTACCATATAACATAACGTGATTATCGAAGATGAATGCCTAGCGATATCTGAATACGATCCGAATGACATTGATGAGAATGTTGGGTCGGTTGACAAGGGCAACAAGAATCAAACACATGGGAACCTTTGTGCGCAGTTAATCGACCATATTTGGAATTACTTCCGTGTCGATCCAGATGATGTTCCCAATCACGTTGATGACGAGTAGTGGTGTTTGTAGGTTTATGCAAAATTTATTTTATGCTTTTAATTAGTATGTATTTTTAAATTAACATTTGTGTTTTTTTAATTTGTAAGTTTCTTAAATTTTATGAAATGTTTAATTTTCTTTACAAATTTTCTAATATATTTATATTTTAACAAATTAAATGAATAAAAAGTATTATTTATAAATTAAATAAAAATATAAAAAAATAGAAGGGGGAAGAGGGAGGAAGGGAAACCACACCCTTAGTGGGGGAATGGTGATGAGATCCCTAATTAGTAATTAGTCTTACTAATACACAATAGCTTACAGATCTTTATTACTTTATAATATTATGTATTATCTAATGAATTTTTATGAGTTTAAATGTACATTTCTTGGACCCATTTCTGAAATAAAGGATGCCTAGAATCTCCTTGATCTAAACAGCAACACCTTATCCTATTATTGCTGTAGTGTCTGCTAGTGAAAAGGATACTGTTTGGTCAAATTCTTGGCTAGACCATATTGATAAGAAGACCATGTATTTACCAAATCAATGGTTTTACATTTAGGCTATGAGGTATGGTGATGGTCCTCTCTTGAAAGATGAACCACCACGTAGATGCCACGTAGGATGGGTTTGAGGATAGGGCAAAGAGGATGGAGATATGAAAATAGGGGGATAGACCTAAAATGTATATGTATATATTGTATGTATAGGTGTGTGAGAGAGGGGAGGACTGTTTTTTGTCTTGTTGTGGCCCGTCGGACACGTCCACCTGCGGACGTGAGGACGCCGCTTGGGGGGGGGGGGGGGGCAACATGAAAAGAGGACCGGTGCCCATAGGGGACGGTCCAAAGCCGATCCCCACACCAAGCAGCCTTAGAAATGTGCATAGCCAGGCACATCTAATCTTCCATTTGGGGGATTCAGTCATGTGTTGATATTTTATTTTAAGAAGACCATATTCGAATGATTGAGACTTAATCATGTGTAGTTTGATGGTTGTTTGACAAAGCACGTGTATTCAGGGTTTTGTAATTATCTTAAAATATGACTGAAATATTTTGGAGACTAGAGGCTTTCCTAAAAATGGGTATATCCAGTTAAATATAATTCTTAATTTGTACTTAAATATAACTCAAGTTCACTAAATTTTTTTTGCGTATATCCATTTCCTAAAAATGTGTAGAACTGTGAGCAAGCAAGGAGAAATGTTCTTTTGACAAATTAAATATAATTCTTAATTTGTACTTAAAAATATGTAAAATCCAGTTAAATATAATTCTTAATTTGTGCTTAAAAATGTGTAAAATCCAGTTAAATATAATTCTTAAATTGTACTTAACAATGTGTAAAATCCATTTAAATCTCCACACATCCATGGTTAAGTGTGGAATATTACAAGTCTCATCACTATATGACTGAACTTTCACTACATAATATAGACAAAAAGTGACGACCAAAACAGTCGCGAAAATCCACCGCAACTTAGACGTCATCTGTGTTTTGGTTTTTATGGGCTTACAAGGTGTTAATGAATTATATCTTATGACACCAAGTCATAGTAATGAGTTACATTGCCTTATTAAGGTGCGACATAACTTAGTATGACTTGATATCTTTTAGTAAGACATGATGAGATTCATTAAGTCATTTTTCATTCAGTATAACCCACTAGTACCTAACAAGTCCGTGTCAGGATCTATTAAGCATCTAATAATCCATAACAACTTGCATGACTTATTATCTGCCACTTTAATACATTAAGGTATAATAACTCACACTATCATCCAATATAGCTTATTTACACCCACCAAGGCCCATCATGATTAGTTAAGTCATTATATTTGTATATAACTCATTAACACCTATGATAACATATATTCACCTAAGTTAACTTATTAAAATCTGATAAGGCTTGTCATGTGTACCACCCTATGTAACTCACTAACACCTAATATGACTTATAACGGCTATAGGTAACTCATTCACACCTAATAGGTGATAATAAATCATGTTGAATGTTATATAGTAGGTGATAATAACTCATGTTGAATGTGAATAAGTTATATCGAGTGAATTTAAGATATGAGCAAGCAATGGAATTGATAACGACTTCCTAAAATTTGCTTCTAATTTTGTAGGCAAATTTATATTATAAATCTATATCTCTAATAAAAGAAACCATGGGGGACACATGTCACCCATTGGTTTAAGCCAAATCAGTAGACACATCATCAAACACGTGGCATAGCTCTTAGGGCCGGATTGATTTTGGCTTCTCACATAAGCTTGGTCGATACTCTCTCTCTCTCTCATTCTCTCAAAATCTTTCAAAGCACTGCTCCGAAACCCTAACCGGCGATTCCGATCCTGAACCTTTCAATTGATCCTGTGCGAAGAGGTATATCACTCTGATCAAAGGTATCACCATTGTTACCGATTTATCATAAAAAAATGTTCTCAGGGCTGACCTTTTTTGTTGAATCTTAACTATATCTCACCGATTGTGTTTTAATCCGGTAAATCTTTGATTTTTTTCAATCGATTTAATGTTAAGCAATGAATCTTTGAGATAAACAATGATTTTTATATGTTTAGGATTTGTGGCCGGAAAAACAAGGAAGACAATGGGGTAGAGCCTGGTTTGTGTCTAATTTTTCAAGAGTAGTATGTTTGTCTCAGGTTATATTTGGGTTTTTTTATTTCTTGGATTTTTTATTTCCTGCTTGATAATCGGTGAGTCTCTGATTTCTTGGATTTTACTTCATGATTTTATTTTTCTAGGGTTCTTATTGCCATGGGTTTTATTTGTCTTTTGTTTTGTTAGATTTCTTGCTCTTGTGTTTTGGTTCAGGGTTTAGGAGACAAAGCATTGGCCTTGTGGATCAATTAAAGAAGAAGAACATTGGTTTGTTGTTTGCACAGCACAGACCCTACTCCGTTCTTCAAATTAGGTTCGTTCTTTTTTTTTTTTTTTTGAATAGATTTAGGCTATTTTAACTGGTGCACTAATTTTACTTCTAAGGTTTGCAATATTACATCGTAGTTGTTTGTGTGTAAACTTTTAAGGATGGTATTTTACTATGATATGGATGTTTAAATTATGGTCAGGTTGATGAATGGTGTCTAGATTTTTGAATTTCTAAGTTCAAGTCTGAAACACCTTATTTGATTTCTACTTCTATGATATTTGCTTATCTTATTTATATAAAAAGATGAAAGCATGTAGCTTTCTCTTTTGTTTTCTTGAAGCTTGGTTATAGCACTTACGTTGAACTGAATATGCCATTGTTGTTTCAGTGAAGGTGCAGGGGTGGTCATGCTCCAGATATCATTAAAGTATGTGGTGTTAAGAATGTTTTGCCCTCATCAACAAATCCAACACGTCCTTTCACTAAGAACACAATTGATGAACATCTTGATATGCTGGTAGGTTGGTTCATTCAGAAAAGATTAAAAACAATTGCTGTGTGTTTTAAAATTTGTTTGATATCCCACAGATGGTCTGCCATCACCTTGATAAGAACATACCCGAGGATGTGGCATTTGCTGAGTCACGGATCCGGACTGAAACAATTGAGGTCGAAGACATTTTGCATGATATGGGGCAATAAGCATTATATCCTCTGATTCACAGGCTATGGGCGCATTGGGGAGGTAAGCTGTCAAACTTTTTTTTTCCGGGATCATATATGTGGAGGCCCCTGAAGCATTCAACCTTATTTATTAAAGCCGCACTTATATTGGAATACTATATAGGACACCCAAGCAGATATTAAATTTTGTTTATAACAAATGCAACAAATAATGACGAATTATAATGAAATGACAAAAAAAATACACTATTTTTTACCTTACATCATTGCTTAGTTATAGCTTGATGCAGTCGTATTATTGTCTTCTAAAACTTCTAAGGGCATTTTCGTCATTATGCATGTTATTCTGATATGTTTAAACGCATCTGGGTGGACTTAATGAGAAGATCTGTTTAAAATTTACATGTCTGCTGAAACTGAAATAACCGATATTGGTTTGTTGTTTTTGTAATAATAATTAACACATTAATTATCAGTAAAATATATTCAGATTAGACACAAAGGTGTTTGCGGTTCAATCCTAGCGAAACTGACCCATAAAAATTACGCATTTCAACCCAAACCTTTTTTGACCCGTTCTTGATGCTAACAGGTAATTACAAGAACTTGGCAAACAGCCCACAAGATGAAGTTAAAAAGAGGCCCGATTGATGGTAATATACCAAATAATGACAACCTTCGCTTCAAACGGTACATTGCTAAATACACAATAAATCCTGCTATAGCTAATGGGATTTCTGACCATGTTGGATCAGTTGAGGTGCGTTATAAAATACTCCTGTGTTTTAGTTTTTTTGTTTGTTTTTGAACAACAAATAAAACTATATTGGAAAAAAACTGCACATAATTTAGATACTTCGTTGCAGGCTGGAAAGCTAGCTGATCTTGTAATTTGGAAGCCTATCTTTCTTTGGGGTAAAACCAGAAATGGTGATTAAAGGAGGTGATATTGCCTGGGCTAATATGGGCGATCCAAACGCAAGCATCCCTACTCAGCAACCGGTAATACTTTACCTTTTATTAATCTAAAACAAATGTCAATAAAGTAACTTTTTAAGTATGTCAATTTGTTGACAATCCATTCAATTGGGTTATGTAACTATCATAATGTGCATGCATATTGCATCAGTGATTAGTGTTTTTGATTCATTATGATTGGTTTTATGTTGAGAACAAATCATCATTTTTGTGAAAATGATAAAAATGTATATTGCAACTTTTTATCCAACTGCACAAAATATTATATATTTACATTCTTTGCTTCAAGTTTTCTAATATGTTTTGCTACTCATTAATAGGCTTACAAATAAATCTTCTGGAATACAGTTTAGAGATGATGACAATCTGGATCTGGCTAAATATTCTCAGTAAGTTATTTTATTTCTAGAACATATTATAGTTGCTACATATGGCTTTCACTTCACTACAAGCATCAAGGCCTGGAACAATGCAACTACATTTTGTGGTGCGCCCCCAATCTAAGATAGATCCAGATGAAGTTAAAGCCAGAGCCAAACAAGCTATGCAAGAATATCAGTGTCGACTCAAGGTCTATATCAATTGCAATAGTATACCATATTAGTAATGATTATAATATTATGTGTATAATATTCTTCTCTGTGATGACAGATGAACAAGAGGTTGCGGTAGTTGAATAAAAAGAAGCAGCTTGAAGCTATTAAGCTCAGCGTGGAGGGTCGTAGAATGATCAAGTACGCGTAGACTAGAATCAAGGAGCGTGTTCATCATATTATCACCCACGTAAACATTTGGGTCGGCCGACATTTGGTCGTATAGATGTATAGATATCTGAAGCAATTTGTTTGTTGAGTTGGTGCTGAACAAATGGTCTGTTGGAATTTAAACTTAGCATCAAAAACTTATGTGTCCATTTGAGTTGTATTTTACCTCAAACGTGTCAAGTAATTTAAAGGGCAACATGAAAAGAGGACCGGCGCCCATAGGGGACGGTCCAAAGCCGATCCCCACACCAAGCAGCCTTATAAATGTGCATAGCCAGGCACATCTAATCTTCCATTTGAGGGATTCAGTCATGTTTTGATATTTAATTTTAAGAAGACCATATTCGAATGATTGAGACTTAATCATGTGTAGTTTGATAGTTGTTTAACAAAGCACGTGTATTCAGGGTTTTATAATTATCTTAAAATATGACTGAAATATTTTGGAGACTAGAGGCTTTCCTAAAAATGGGTATATCCAGTTAAATATAATTCTTAATTTGTACCTAAATATAACTTAAGTTCACTAAATTTTTTTTTGCGTATATCCATTTCCTAAAAATGTGTAGAACTGTGAGCAAGCAAGGAGAAATGTTCTTTTGACAAATTAAATATAATTCTTAATTTGTACTTAAAAATATGTAAAATCCAGTTAAATATAATTCTTAATTTGTGCTTAAAAATGTGTAAAATCCAGTTAAATATAATTCTTAAATTGTACTTAACAATGTGTAAAATCCATTTAAATCTCCACACATCCATGGTTAAGTGTGGAATATTACAAGTCTCATCACTATATGACTGAACTTTCACTACATAATATAGACAAAAAGTGACGACCAAAACAGTCGCGAAAATCCACCGCAACTTAGACGTCATCTGTGTTTTGGTTTTTATGGGCTTACAAGGTGTTAATGAATTATATCTGATGACACCAAGTCATAGTAATGAGTTACATTGCCTTATTAAGGTGCGACATAACTTAGTATGACTTGATATCTTTTAGTAAGACATGATGAGATTCATTAAGTCATTTTTCATTCAGTATAACCCACTAGTACCTAACAAGTCCGTGTCAGGATCTATTAAGCATCTAATAATCCATAACAACTTGCATGACTTATTATCTGCCACTTTAATACATTAAGGTATAATAACTCACACCATCATCCAATATAGCTTATTTACACCCACCAAGGCCCATCATGATTAGTTAAGTCATTATATTTGTATATAACTCATTAACACCTATGATAACATATATTCACCTAAGTTAACTTATTAACATCTGATAAGACTTGTCATGTGTACCACCCTATGTAACTCACTAACACCTAATATGACTTATAACGGCTATATGTAACTCATTCACACCTAATAGGTGATAATAAGTCATGTTGAATGTTATATAGTAGGTGATAATAACTCATGTTGAATGTGAATAAGTTATATCGAGTGAATTTAAGATATGAGCAAGCAATGGAAATGATAACGACTTCCTAAAATTTGCTTCTAATTTTGTAGACAAATTTATATTATAAATCTATATCTCTAATAAAAGAAACCATGGGGGACACATGTCACCCATTGGTTTAAGCCAAATCAGCAGACACATCATCAAACACGCGGCATAGCTCTTAGGGGAGGATTGATTTTGGCTTCTCGCATACGCTTGGTCGATACTCTCTCTCTCATTCTCTCAAAATCTTTCAAAGCACTGCTCCAAAACCCTAATCGGCGATTCCGATCCTGAACCTTTCAATCGATCCTGTGCGAAGAGGTATATCACTCTGATCAAAGGTATCACCATTGTTATCGATTTATTGACCTTTTTTGTTGAATCTTAACTATATCTCACCGATTGTGTTTTAATCCGGTAAATCTTTGATTTTTTTCAATCGATTTAATGTTAAGCAATGAATCTTTGAGATAAACAATGATTTTTATATGTTTAGGATTTGTGCAGCTTGGTAAATAGTGTCAGGACATGATTTTCTAGTTCGGTTGTGTGGGTCATAACACGGGTTCGATGCTACTCTTCTAGTTTAGGCAATTGGAGGCTAGCTTCAAGCTACAACTGTTTTATAGGGAAAGAAAAAGAAACAGGGTTAACATATGAGGCTTGGTTTACTCTACACACCTTCATAAACTTGGTACTACATTAACAACTTAAGGCAAATATCAACGGACCTAAAACCTATACAACAAAGAAACCATCACTGACCTTCAGTAAAGTCCTAACACTTTTGTAATTATAAAACAGTGAACACTAATAAGTTATGACATAATAATATAGTTTTGTGCTCATATTTAACACATTAACTACATAAAAAAAAATTACTGGGATTGGAAAAAATGTTTTTCAAAGCAACCCACCCATTTTGACATGTACAAACAGACCCAATTTTACTCATCACTCAACGTTTCTAAACGATTTATCTACCACCTTTGAAAAATACTGTAGCACATACTTTGCTTAGAACCAACACTACGTCTTGGAGAATAACAAGGAAGACAATGGGGTAGAGCCTGGTTTGTGTCTAATTTTTCAAAAGTAGTAAGTTTGTCTCAGGTTATATTTGGGTTTTTTATTTCTTGGATTTTTTATTTCTTGCTTGATAATCGGTGAGTCTCTGATTTCTTGGATTTTACTTCATGATTTTATTTTTCTAGGGTTCTTATTGCCATGGGTTTTATTTGTCTTTTGTTTTGTTAGATTTCTTGCTCTTGTGTTTTGGTTCAGGGTTTAGGAGACAAAGCATTGGCCTTGTGGATCAATTAAAGAAGAAGAACATTGGTTTGTTGTTTGCACAACACAGACCCTACTCCGTTCTTCAAATCAGGTTCGTACTTTTTTTTTGTTTTTGAATTGATTTAGACTATTTTAACTGGTGCACTAATTTTACTTCTAAGGTTTGCAATATTACATCGTAGTTGTTTGTGTGTAAACTTTTAAGGATGGTATTTTACTATGATATAGATGTTTAAATTATGGCCAGGTTGATGAATGGTGTCTAGATTTTTGAATTTCTAAGTTCAAGTCTGAAACACCTTATTTGATTTCTACTTCTATGATATTTGCTTATCTTATTTATATAAAAAGATGAAAGCATGTAGCTTTCTCTTTTGTTTTCTTGAAGCTTGGTTATAGCACTTACGTTGAACTGAATATGCCATTGTTGTTTCCGTAAAGGTGCAGGGGTGGTCATGCTCCAGATATCATTAAAGTATGTGGTGTTAAGAATGTTTTGCCCTCATCAACAAATCCAACACGTCCTTTCACTAAGAACACAATTGATGAACATCTTGATATGCTGGTAGGTTGGTTCATTCAAAAAAGATTAAAAACAATTGTTGTGTGCTTTAAAATTTGTTCGATATCCCACAGATGGTCTGCCATCACCTTGATAAGAACATACCCGAGGATGTGGCATTTGCTGAGTCATGGATCCGGGCTGAAACAATTGAGGCCGAAGACATTTTGCATGATATGGGGCAATAAGCATTATACCCTCTGATTCACAGGCTATGGGCGCATTGGGGAGGTAAGCTGTCAAACTTTTTTTTTTCTGGGATCATATATGTGGAGGCACCTGAAGCATTCAACCTTATTTATTAAAGCCGCACTTATATTGGAATACTATATAGGACACCCAAGCAGATATTAAATTTTGTTTATAACAAATGCAGCAAATAATGACGAATTATAATGAAATGACAAAAAAATACACTATTTTTTACCTTACATCATTGCTTAGTTATAGCTTGATGCAGTCGTATTATTGTCTTTTAAACTTCTAAGGGCATTTTCGTCATTATGCATGTTATTCTGATATGTTTAAACGCATCTGGGTGGACTTAATGAGAAGATCTGTTTAAAATTTACATGTCTGCTGAAACTGAAATAACCGATATTGGTTTGTTGTTTTTGTAATAATAATTAACACATTAATTATCAGTAAAATATATTCAGATCAGACACAAAGGTGTTTGCGGTTCAACCCTAGCGAAATTGACCCATAAAAATTACGCATTTCAACCCAAACCTTTTTTGACCCGTTCTTGATGCTAACAGGTAATTACAAGAACTTGGAAACAGCCCACAAGATAAAGTTACAAAGAGGCCCGATTTATGGTAATATACCAGATAATGACAACCTTCGCATCAAACGGTACATTGCTAAATACACAATAAATCCTGCTATAGCTAATGGGATTTCTGACCATGTTGGATCAGTTGAGGTGCGTTATAAAATACTCATGTGTTTTAGTTTTTTTTGTTTGTTTTTGAACAACAAATAAAACTATATTGGAAAAAAACTGCACATAATTTAGATACTTCGTTGCAGGCTGGAAAGCTAGCTGATCTTGTAATTTGGAAGCCTATCTTTCTTTGGGGTAAAACCAGAAATGGTGATTAAAGGAGGTGATATTGCATGGGCTAACATGGGCGATCCAAACGCAAGCATCCCTACTCAGCAACCGGTAATACTTTACCTTTTATTAATCTAAAACAAATGTCAATAAAGTAACTTTTTAAGTATGTCAATTTGTTGACAATCCATTCAATTGGGTTATGTAACTATCATAATGTGCATGCATATTGCATCAGTGATTAGTGTTTTTGATTCATTATGATTGGTTTTATGTTGAGAACAAATCATCATTTTGTGAAAATGATAAAATAAAATAATAAGATAAAAACTACAAGAGTTTGTAAGAATAAGACGTTACGAAAATGTAAACTCAATACTAAATTGCACTACCTTAAGGATGAGAGAATCCCCATTCACCAACATCAATAAAAATGTATATTGCAACTTTTTATCCAACTGCACAAAATATTGTATATTTACATTCTTTACTTCAAGTTTTCTAATCTGTTTTGCTACTCATTAACAGGCTTATAAATAAATCTTCTGGAATACAGTTTAGAGATGATGACAATCTGGATCTGGCTAAATATTCTCAGTAAGTTATTTTATTTCTAGAACATATTATAGTTGCTACATATGGCTTTCACTTCACTACAAGCATCAAGGCCTGGAACAATGCCACTACATTTTGTGGTGCGCCCCCAATCTAAGATAGATCCAGATGAAGTTAAAGCCAGAGCCAAACAAGCTATGCAAGAATATCAGTGTCGACTCAAGGTCTATATCAATTGCAATAGTATACCATATTAGTAATTATTATAATATTATGTGTATAATATTCTTCTCTGTGATGACAGATGAACAAGAGGCTGCGGCAGTTGAATAAAAAGAAGCAGCTTGAAGCTATTAAGCTTAGCGTGGAGGGTCGTGGAATGATCAAGTACGTGTAGACTAGAATCAAGGAGCGTGTTCATCAAATTATCACCCACGTAAACTTTTGGGTCGGCCGACAGTTGGTCGTATAGATGTATAGATATCTGAAGCAATTTGTTTGTTGATTTGGTGCTGAACAAATGGTCTGTTGGAATTTAAACTTAGCATCAAAAACTTATGTGTCCATTTGAGTTGTATTTTACCTCAAACGTGTCAAGTAATTTAAAGGGGAACGGGTTAAATGGGTGAGAGACACTAAAGACTATGCGTGATGTGTAAAACCTTCAATATCGTTTTATTTAAAGAGATTTACATTATTATTGTTTATTTATAATCATAATTAACACATTGTTAACTATATAAATTTTTTTTTAAATAGAGATGTAAACCAACATGATCCATTATGTCATGAAAAACCATGCTCAACTCGAAGATGAGACCAGCTTCCCAGCCCAATTGTCAGAAATGCATTAGTAAATTTTAAATAAATTAAACGAAAACAAATTATTTTGCTCAAAATGTTTAAACTCAAAACTTGGCTACTCTTTACCATTGTCATACATAATTGATAATTCCAATTATATTTAAGGCTTAAAATGTTTAGATTCAAGAAATGTTAGTGTCAAGTTACTTATACTACATAAAAATGGAAATGTTGCAAATAAAATAATTAATGTGATTTACAAGGAATTTTTTAGTCAAATTTGAATGATTTTTTATTTGTTTCTTCCAATGTATTTGTTTTTTACACCATCTTAAATACCAAAATACCGTTCGTCACAAAAAACATTAGGATGGCACATGTCATAATGATTCATGACTTCCTACACTTTTTAGTCTAAAACTTTATGATCCTCTTTGTATTTAATGTCTAGAATTATATGAGGGCTGAGTTTAATGTTTTGGAAATTTTGTAATTGTTGTGGTTTTGTTTTCTCTTTCCTTTCCGTTTCTTTATATATATAAATAGTGAGTTGCCATTCAAAAAAAAAAAAAGATTTTGGCAACTCGAAGAATATGCTTCTTCAAAGAGACTCTACTATCTTTAATATGTATTTCCACTTTGTCACTAATTTATGTTATATGACACTTTGTATTTTATTTTGTTTTCAAAGAATATTAAAGTTGAAAGTAAATAGTTAGTGCTTTGTTGAAGCCGCGTTTAATGCGGGCATTAACCTTGTTAATTTTATATTTTATCTTGATTCTAATGTGGTGATGGGATTGGCGAGAAGTGACCAATTCCCACGTGGTAAATCTAGGGACAAAATACGGATTCAAAACATGATTAACGGCCCACATTTTAGTTGTGACAAAACATTGACCCTTAACTTTTTAAGAGTTACATTCTTACCCCTTAAAATTATATTTATTTTTACACTAATCCTAGAAATAATGTAACTTACTCTTTAAAATCACCACCTCGTCGACCATTGTTACTTCGTCTTTTCGAAGTAGTAATAAGTCATGTTGAATGTTAATACGTTATATTGGGTGAATTAAAGATATAAGCAAGCAAGAGAATTGGCAACAACTTCGTAAAATCTGGTCCTAATTTCGTAGCAGATTTTATGTTATAAATTAATTTTATTTTTTTTTATCTTAATTCCAAAATGGTTACAGGATTAGCGAGAAGTGACAAAATTAAAATGTGGTAAATTTAGGGACAAAATACGGAGGTACTTCAGTTTTAAACCAAGATTAATGGCCCACTTTTTAGTCGTGACAAAATATTGACCCTAAGCTTTATAAGAGTTACATTTTTACCCCTTAAAAAAATAAATTATAATTATAGTTCCTTTTTACTCTAATCCTAGTAATAATTAAACTTAGTTTTTAAAATCACCACCTCGCATGATTGTCGACCATTGTCACTATGTCTTTTCAAAACCCTCCCAAGACAGCGGGGGCGGACCTACCTTAGGGGAAGGGGTAGCCTCCGCCACCTCTTGGCGCTCCGGTGGTAGTGTAAATTTTGGAAAAATTTGACGTTTTTTTCGATTTTGTTACCCATTTTTATAAAATGTTACCCCTATGAATATTTTATAGATCCGCCACTGCAAGACAGGTTGAAATTCACCTCATGTCCACAACCTAACCCTAAATATGTGAAACGAAAACTTGAATAAGGTAAAGAAATGTACATGGTAAATGCAAAATTTGCAAGTGTATGTGATAATCACATTTGTGGAACACATTCCAGAATTACTCAAAAGTTTGCAAGTGTATGTGATAATCACATTTGTGTAACTAGGACACATTAAAATTTTTGTTTTCTTAAGTAGTTTTCTTTATCTTCAATATTTCATGAAAATAGTGTTATGAAGGATAGTTTTATGAACAATGGTTGTAAATATCATCTTTAATCCTTAATTTACTATATAGCTAGGAGCATATTTTATGTATTATGTTATGATTTTGATACGGACCCTCCATGCCCCGTTATGTTATCTTATGATTATGTTTCTTTAAATACCATGTTTTTGCATTGGAATGAAAATTGATATAAAAAAAAACATCTTGTTCTCTACTTTATTTCTTGAAAGTGTTTGCCTACTAAAAAATTTACTATCTTGAAGATTGGTTCATATCGAATAAAACCGCATCAGATTTCTAGTGTGGTTCTAAGTATATTAACAATACTAATACAAACTGATACAAAAAAGTATGAATATTCTTTTGAGTTCTGTCAACATGGATTAGGATCAAATACAAAGGATCCTAATTGTAAGAAGTGTAAGAAGGATTTATAGAGTGACAAGTGTCCAATAACCTAAAAAAACCCACTACACAAAAAAACCCACTACAAAAAAAAAAAAAAAAAAAAAAAACATCCACCACCACCAAAAACCTAACCCCCCCCCCCCACCCCCACCCACATCACCCACCAATTTTTTTTTTTTTTTTTTTTTTTGCCGATGGGGTGGGGGTGAGTGTTTAGTTTTTTTTAGGTTTTTGGGGGGTGGGGGGGTTAGGTTTTGGTGGTTATGTAGTGGGTTTAGTTTTAGGTTATTGGACACTTGTCACTCTATAAATCCTTCTTACATTTCTTACAATTAGAAACCTTTGTAGAATAACTTGACCCCTATCAACATTTTAGATTCATATCTTTCTTGCTCTTCTGGCCTTCTTGGGTTTACTTAATTTGGAAAAGTCCGCCCCTGGGCTTTACTTGCTGGGTCATCATTAAATAACCCAACCCAAACTAATGAATGAATCTATTTATCTAGATAGGCATAGCCAAAATATGAGGAGTTGCATAACCGGTTTGGCAAAACCCACCCGAATTGAAATCGGTTTGGAACCAATTCCATACAAACCGATTCAGTTTGGTATACAAACCATACGTTTAGGACTGGTTCCCCTTCTTCACGCCAAAAACCGAACTGAACTGGCTTTTGGCCAAATCGGTATGAAAAAAAAAACAATTCCAAACTGGTCCATTTATTTAAAAAAAAATTATCATATTGAAATTTTTTAAAAATTTTATTAAAAAACCAATAATTTATAACCTAAAACAATGGTCGCAAAAGTCACTAAAGGCTCCCTAGTTGGAGTCGGGAGTACTCGGGAAGTACCCGGCCTAGGCGGAGAGTACTCGGGGAGTACTGGGCCTAGGCGAACAGCACTCAGGCCTCGGCAACCTACCTTGTAGCGAGTACTCAGGGAGTACTCGACCTTCATGACCTTGTTTTACAACCATGCCTAAAGCAGTTCGAAAGCTATAAAAATAAAAAAGGGCGTATTTTTTTTTCTAATTTTTTTGTCATCAAAATGGTTTTAAAAAGTGCGCACAAGAACCTGTTTGGAACCGAAACCGAAATTGGTGTTTCAAACCGGCAAGGAACCATACCGGTTTCAACCCAAAACCAGTTTGGCCAAGAACTGGTCAAGAAAAAAAAACGGTTTGAGTTTCTGAAAAAAAAACCGGTTTGGTTTTCTGAAAAAAAAAAAAAAAAAAAAAAACATTCATCTCTAGACTTAGTCATATTATTTAGTACTCGTATCAAGTAGGTTCTAGGTAGGAACCAGACCGGGACCCAGACCAAAACCTGGAACTAATTATGAAAATGTCAACCGTGAACCGGACCAGTGTATTACAAACGGTTTCGATCGGATCGGTTTTCAGTCGGTTGAACACCACCTTAGATCAAAACCAGAAATTATTGGGCCGCAATCTAGGCTACTATATTGGGCTTATATTACTATGGACTACGCAAAATTTTTGATGGGATGCCTGGCCAGCAGCCAGAATATGAAATCTGGTGGGCTGCAAGAATAATCTACGAAGTATGGACTATGAAGTTATGGTGGAAAGTTGACCAACTTGGACTTATCACTATGCAAGAATATGAAAAAAAAATCTGCATATTAACACTTCAACAATCGGGCAAGACCATGAACTTTCATACTGATCTAAAACTCTTTTACCCATACTAATGCTCGACTTTGAAGCAATACTAGAAACCAAAATTGCTAATAAATCTAAATCTAAAATATTAAATAAAAGAAAAATCAAAGTTTACATTTTGTAAGGCCGTAAAAATTTATCAAACTTTCACATAGAGGGTAGGGTGTTTATCGAATCGAATAACGAATTTTCGAATTATTTGAATCGAATTTTTTATTTTTTTACATGAATTCGTATTCGATTCGATTAGTA
This sequence comes from Helianthus tuberosus, assembly GCA_030545235.1. Classification (NCBI taxonomy): domain Eukaryota; kingdom Viridiplantae; phylum Streptophyta; class Magnoliopsida; order Asterales; family Asteraceae; genus Helianthus; species Helianthus tuberosus. Next base: position 157,501,239 of record CM060450.1, on the reverse strand, counting down.
TTTGAAACTCGAATTCGAACCGAATTCGAATAAATTCGATTTAATTCAAATTCAACAATAAATTATTTTACTTTTATTTTATAAAACTACTATAAATAATTATATTCAACATAAGATATAATAAACAGCAAAATTAATTAACTATCAATATATCAAAACACCAAAATTTAGAAGATATCTTGGTTACTGGTAGCGATTTAAGTTTAGGTAAAATTTGAAAATAAATAGTATTCGCTATTTGTTAGAAGATTTGGTAATGTTATGAATAATAAACTATCACTTATATAGGTAGTTCATACTTTGAGCAAGTTTAGAAGTTATATGTGTGTATATATATGTTTGTGTGTGTATATACATATATTTAAAAAATATATATAAATTGAATTCGAATTTCGAATCGAATCGAATTCAAAATCATAAATTCGTATTCGATTCTAATTCGATTACTGGACTCGAATACGAATCAACTCGAATTCGAACATTTTTAATCGAGTTCGAATAGAGTCGAATATCGAATTTTTCGAATTCGAATCGAGTTCTGAACACCCCTACTTTCACAAGTATTGGAAGAATTCAAATATGCACGTGGTGTTTGTTTTTTTAATTTAATTTGTGGTTACTGAGTCATCAAATTATGGAATCATGTAGGGCTCGCAAATAAAACCCAAATGGGTTATTTTGGGTAATTTAAAAAATGAGACAAGTTATAGTGGGCTAGGAAATAATAATGGATAGGTTAGGATGGACTTTTAGATATCAATTTAAAATATCTGATGGGTCAGGATGGGTAAGTTCCAACCACAACAATCAGATTCAAAATCTCATAGTACCCGTAACGAGCAGAACAACAATCAATTCAAAACGAAAACAAACACTACCCAACGAATCATCAATCGCTCCAACAACCCATACGGGCGGTATTGAGTTCTGTTGGTTAACACAAGAAGACATAATCAGTATTAGATAAATATTAGACATAAGCTAGATCTTATATATATGTTTAATATCGATATAACGTAGGTTTTATTATGTTTTTTTTTATTATTATTTCATAACCTAAGTTGGGGTAGTTATCAAAAATCCCCTGATGTATATATACATTCGTAGCATGTAATATTCAGATTTACCAATTCAATCAAGAACTATTATCAAAGCATTCTGTCGATACATTCGAATTCAATCCAATAAAGTGGTATCAGAGCCACCGATCCGCAATTAATTTCAACAAATTCACACAGCATCATCATCATCAGATCTCGAATATTACAACTTCATCAGATATCAAAACATGACAACGAATGGTGGGATTCAAACCCAGATTCCCAAATTATTGGGACAGAATTACTACCATTGGCACATACAGATGAAAGTGTTACTAGAATCACAAGATCTATGGACAATTGTGGAAGAAGGTTATACGAAAATTGCATCTGGTGCACCAGAGAGCGAACAGAATGTTCACAAGGAGAAAATCAAAAGAGACAAGAAGGCACTGCATATTATGTTCCAGGCAGTGAATGAAACGGTATTTGAGCGTATTGCAACATGCAAAACGTCTAAAGACGCATGGGAAGTTCTGCACAAGGCCTACAGAGGGGAGAATAGGGTTAAAACGGTAAGGCTTCAAACCCTAAGATGTGAATTCGATAATTTAAGAATGAAAGAAAGTGAAACCATAGAAGATTATGTTAATCGCACTACAATAATAGTCAATCAGTTACGTATGAATGAAGAACGAGTAGATGAACAACGCGTAATTGAGAAAATTCTCAGAAGTTTGACTAGGAAGTATGAATCGGTTGTAGTGGCCATTGAAGAATCAAAAGACTTAAATGCAATCTCCACCGAGGAGTTGCTAGGTATTCTTCAATCGCATGAATTAAGGTTAAAACAGTATGATGATGCATCAGTAGAACAGGCTTTCCAAGTTCAAGGGAATAGGTATGATAGATCCAAACAATTTAGGAATGATATGCCTGGAAGGGGACGAGGAAAAGGAAAAAATAGGTTCAACGGAATGATCCGGTGTTACAATTGCCAAAGATTAGGGCATACGGCTAAGTTTTGCAACAAACGAGAAGATAGTGATAGATCAAATAATATTATGTTACATAAGGAAGATGCAGAAGACGAGAACGATGACACTATGTTTATGATCTTTAATGTGGAAGAAGTAGTCAAGAATGATTGTTGGTACCTGGACAGTGGATGCAGCAATCACATGACGGGCAACAAGAGCCTGTTCATAAATCAGAACGAATCAGAATGAAGGGAAGTAAGGACTGGAGATGACAAAAGGTTAGAAGTCCTAGGCTGTGGAGAGGTTAATGTCAAAATTAAGGGACATGAGAAGAGGATTCCAAATGTATTTTATGTAGAAGGATTAAAACATAATCTATTGAGTGTCGGACAATTAGTGCAAAAGGGCTATGATGTGCGATTTAATGACAAAGGATGCATAATTAATGACCCATCCGGTTACTGCATGGGAATTATTAAGATGACAGGGAACAAGATGTTCCCATTGAATCTAAAACATGATATAATTCCTAGAGTATGTAACATGGCAACTCAAGATACCTCAGTTTTATGGCATCGAAGATACGGACACGTGAACTTCGAGACCTTGCATGACATGGGCATGAATGAGACAGTATGTGGACTACCAAAGATTGTTAAATCGCTGCACATATGCGAAGGATGTGTCTTCGGCAAACATGCCAGAAAACCTTTCTCAAAGAAGGCCACATGGCGAGCAAGTAAGCCTCTACAGCTTATTCATTCTGATATTTGTGGACCCATGAAAACACAATCCATCGGAGGTTGTAGGTACTTCATTACATTCATAGACGACTTCTCGAGAAAGACATGGGTATATTTTTTGAAGTTCAAGTCTCAAGCATTGAGTTACTTCAAAAACTTCAAAACGACTAGTAGAGAACCAAGTAGATCATAAAATTAAAGGCATAAGGACAGATAGAGGTGGAGAATATTGTGGACATGAATTTCAAAACTTTCTAAAAGAAAATGGAATACATCACCAACTTACTACAAGCTATACTCCTCAGCAAAACGGGGTAGCCGAAAGAAAAAAACAGAACTCTTATGGAATTAAGCAGGAGTATGATAAAAATGAAGGAATTACCGAATATGTATTGGGCCGAAGCAGTGGCCTGTGCTACTTACCTGTTGAATCGGACAATCACTAAAAGTGTGCCAGAGCTAACACCACAAGAAGTATGGAGTGGTAGAAAGCCAAATGTATTGCCTATGTTCATGTTCCAAAAAAATCGCTCCAAGTTGGATGTTAAAACTGAACGGGTTATATTTGTTGGATATAGTGAACATAGTAAAGCATATAAACTATACAATCCGGTGACAAATAAGATGATCATAAGCAGAGATGTAATCTTCAGTGAAAGTCAGCATTGGACAACCACAAAAGGAAGTGATGGAAGGTCCTGGATAGACGTGAGTAATATTAATGGAGATGATCAGAATATTGTTGTGGAGGACCAGAGTGGAAGTGAAACACCACTCACAAGCGGTACAAATGAAAATCATTCAAGCAATAATGAAGCCGACATGCATGATGTAAATAATGAAGAGGCTGGAAGCAGTGAGGAAACAGGAACTCATGAAGATACTAACTCTTCATCAGACTCTGAGAACGAGGTCATAAGAACCAAACCGGTGACTGAGGTATATCAGAATTCATCGGCTCTAACAGAAGTACAAGTAAGGGAACTTTATAACAAGAATTAAGGTAATTCAAACAATGTGGTAAACTTTGTTTTATATGCGGATACCGATCCAACGACCTATATGGAGGCAAGTAAAGAAACCAAATGGCAGGAAGCCATGGATAAAGAGATGGAATCCATAATTAAAAACGACACTTGGGAACTAGTGGATCCACCAAAGAATCAAACACCGATTGGTGTTAAATGGATATACAAGACGAAATATGATGAGCATGGAAGAATAAGTAAGCACAAGACTAGATTAGTAGTGAAAGGCTATAATCAGAAATACGGGATAGACTATCAAGATGTTTTTGCTCCAGTAATAAGATTTGATACAGTCCGACTTGTACTCGCATTAGCAGCACATCATGGATGGTATTTACATCAAATGGATGTAAAAACGGCATTCTTAAATGGGAATCTAAAAGAACATGTTTTCATCAAACAACCAGAAGGATATGTTATAAAAGGTGAAGAAAAGAAAGTATGTAAGCTAAAAAAGGCATTATATGGATTAAAACAAGCCCTGAGAGCATGGTATAGTAGAATAGAAGGATATTTTACCACTCATGGTTTTAAGAAGTGTGTTTATGAACACACCTTGTTCACTAAAATATCCAAAGATGAAAGAATAATTATCTGCTTGTATGTGGACGATCTCATTATAGCAAGTGATTCATTGTCTAGTCTCAAGTCATTCAAGGAGTCAATGAAGAGTGAATTTGAAATGACTGATATGGGAACATTGCACTATTTTCTGGGAATGGAAGTTACATTCAACAATGGAAACATCACCCTCTCACAACAACAATATGCAAGGGGTCTGTTAGATAAATTTAATATGACAAACTGCACTGCTATCTCAACCCCAATGGAGTATGGTTTGCATCTATCCAAACAAGATATGAATGATGAAGTAGATTCCAACCTATACAGGAAATTAGTTGGAAGTCTTATGTATCTGACCAATACCAGACCAGATATAATGTTTGCAGTGAATAAAATAAGCCAGTTCATGGAGCAACCCAAGCGAAGTCACTGGGAAGCTGGAAAGAGGATACTAAGATATATAAAGGGAACCCTAAATCAAGGACTTGTATACTCAAAAGGAGGAAAGAGGATACTAACGGGTTTCAGTGATAGTGATTATGCAGGGAATATTGATGATAGTAAAAGCACATCTGGATTTGTATTTCAATTAGGAACAGGAACTATAGCATGGCAATCAAAGAAACAAAAGGTGGTAGCTTTATCTTCGAAGGAGGCTGAGTATATTGCTCTCTCCATGGCTGGTTGTCAAGCTCTTTGGCTCAAAGGAATCTTGGAGGAACTTCAAGAAGGAGCTGAGGGTCCGATGGTAATTCATTGTGACAACAAATCTACAATATGTTTAGCCAAAGATCCTGTATTTCATGGCAAGAGCAAACATATAAGAATCAAGTATCATTTCATCCGAGATCTGATTAAGAACAATGATGTAGAAGTTCATTTTTGTTCCACCGGAAATCAGATTGCAGATGTGCTCACTAAGGCTCTGCAACTTAAAGCCTTCACTCATCTGAAGAATCAGTTACAAATATGTGAAGCACACACTGAGTAAAGATTCAGTAATCACCTTGATCTAGCTTACGGGAGGGTATTAGATAAATATTAGACATAAGCTAGATCTTATATATATGTTTAATATCGATATAACGTAGGTTTTATTATGTTTTTATTATTATTATTATTATTATTATTATTATTATTATTATTATTATTATTTCATAACCTAAGTTGGGGTAGTTATAAAAAATCCCCTGATGTATATATACATTCGTAGCATGTAATATTCAGATTTACCAATTCAATCAAGAACTATTATCAAAGCATTCTATCGATACATTCGAATTCAATCCAATAATCAGATTCCTACTAAACTCAATCGCACTATTCTCCCCAACCGAACATATTCCGTCAACTGTCTTGGAATCATCGATTCTGGCATCCTCACCGTCAACTACCACTCGCCGGCATCCACCGCACTCAACTCAATCACCACCTCACTCGCCGATCAAACCTCCATCGCCGTCGTAGACGACCCGATGGCATCCTGATCGGCGAAATCTCCCCCTTCACATTATCCTAATGCGACGAAACAGCTGCGGCTGCAATCGCGACACTATCCGCAGGAGATTTAATGGCGTATGTCGACTACGGTGGGCTGCCTAAGGATATAATCAAATTGGTGGAGATAAGGTTGAAAGATAGGAATTTGAAAGAGATGTTGGAATCGTTTTCGATTTATTTTTCTAAAATTAATGTAAATAGTAAGTTGTGTGCAACATTATCATCATCATCATCTGATGATGAAATGTTGAATTCTCCTGTGAGTGTGAAGTCTGGGAGGTTTAGTAGGTCGAGTAGCTACTCGGCTAGGATAACACGGATGGCCGAGGCGATAGTGTGCTATCCCGAGAGCTCGTTGGTGGCGGTTGTGATCCAAGCGATCGCGCACCGGGTTAGCTATGTTTGGGTGATTGAAGAGGATTAGTGTTGGACTGCCTTGACATTAGTCTCAAGTTCCTTGTCCAATGATGGACTGATGTAAGTTGCAGTTTTTTTATTTTTATTTTATTTTATTTTTGATTTTGCATTTGATGGTGTCATGGTACCGGTGTAAATGTTGGTTCTTGCTCGGTGAGAAAGAGCCAAAAACTGTGGAAGAGAAGCAATACAACGGCCGATGGTCGATATTCAAAGTCGTCAAACTAAAGACAACAGTGGAAATATTTTCATTTTTAAGATGCATTGCGAATTTATTAACGAATAATCTAAGATACACTTGCGAATGAAACCAACTATTGTAGCTGCTTAATGGATGCCGGGTACAACATGTTCATGAACTCCCCAACGAATGGCTAAGAAACTAATTTAACTATTACAACTTTGTTGCAAGTTAAACCTCCATCAAATACATAAACAATACAATGTTTATGTATGTAGCTCCAGCCACCATGGTAAAACCATATAGGAATAATCGATGGTTTTTATTTTATTTTTTTATTTTTATTTTTTTGATTTTTTATAATTTATAATTTTTATTTTTAAATTTTTTTTATTTATTTATATTTTTAGCCTATCATGCCCAAATCCCTCTTGACCTAAACCCATCCTAACCCATTTCTTAATAAACTCATCCTAACCCAAACTCATCCTAACTTATACCTATCTTAACCTATTACCCAAACCTGCCCAACCCACCCATTTTGCCACCCCTAGAATCATGGGTCTTTGTTTTATGTGTTAGTTTATGTGATAAGCTGTTAGTAGTTCCTTCTTTTCAAGGAATAGTTGATTGAGTCGTGTAGGTCATGGGTAGGCAGGTTTTTTCATTCTTGTTCTATTTAAACGTTTTCTCAAGTTAATGAAGTTAAGTTTTTCAGTCTCTTGTTTATTTATGTGAGAATTAGCCTGATAAACCAAAATCCGGTATCAGAGCTTGAGTGTTTGAGAGTTCACTTTCACAAAACAGCATGGCCGGTAACTCATCTGAATCGATTCAGCCCCCAACACCTGTCTTTAAAGGCGAGGGTTATGAGTTGTGGAGTATCAGGATGAAGACGTTGTTGCGCTCAAAGGATCTGTGGGAGTTCGTGGCTCTAGGTATGTCACAAGAGGAGACTGATGAAAACAAAGTGAAGAAGAACTGGAAAAATGATGCGAGAGCTCTAACCCTAATTCAGCAAGGGGTGCATGATAGTATCTTTTCCAAAATCGACGTTGCTTCATCAGCAAAACAAGCCTAGGATCTCCTTCAAACTGATTTTTAAGGGAGATTCTAAGGTTCCTATGAAGTTGCAGGGGTTGCGACGTGAGTTTGAGACACTTCAGATGAAGGAGAATGAAGTCATCATTGATTTCTTATCCAAGGTTATGCAGATTGTAAATTACAAAAGGGCTTACGGTGAAAAAGTTTGTGATCAACACGTCGTTGTGAAAGTGTTGCGCAGTTTGCCATCAAAGTGGGACCACGTCGTTACTGCAATTGAAGAGTCTTGAGACTTGACAACATTGTCCTTCGATATACTCATAGGGCCTCTTCAATTTCATGAGGGAAGAGTGAATCGAGCGAATGACATGATTAAGGAGGAACATGCTTTTCCGGCAGAAGTTGAAGAGTATGCTACGCCAACTTGAGGAAGAGGACGTGGGTTAGTGTGAGGCCGAAGCCGTGGACATGGAAGACAATTTGGCAGAGGAAGAAGTGGTGTTCAATGCTTTAATTGCAATTGGTTTGGGCATGTTAAAGCAGATTGTTGGGCAGAGCCGCAGGCTTATGCTATGGTGAATGATGAAAAAGTTGAAGATGAAGAACCACAATTGTTCATGGCGTTTAAATTGGATGAGACCGGGAGTGGAGAAGGTGCCAAAGCACTTGTGGTTAGCCAAGATGGCAATGTACAAGGAAGCTTTTTGTGGTACCTGGATAGTGGGTGCTCAAATCATATGACAGGGCAACGGTCCCTGTTTCAATATCTAGATGAAAGCAAGAAAGTTTCAGTGAAGATAGGAAATGGCAAGTGCATAAAAGTTGAAGGTCAAGGAATGATCAAGTTTGAGGTCTCATCAGGGGTGTCTTGTTCGTTGTCTCAGGTTCAGTATGCTCCTGCCCTTGGATATAATCTGTTGAGTGTTGGCCAGTTAATGAAGGCTAGATATCGGTTGGTTTTTTATGATGATGCATGCAATATTACAAACAAAAGAACGAGAGAGTGGATGTGTACAATACCTATGGCCGAGAACAATGTTTTCCCTTTTAATTTTGCTCAACATCATGCAACATCCTCGGCTGCTATCATTCCAGTGACTCATCTCTTTGGCACATGAGATATGGTCATCTGCATGAGAATAGTCTAAAGCCTTTAAGTGAAAACAATCTGGTCATTGGTTTGCCTCGAATTCAGTTGGTTCCGGTGAGTGAAGGATGCATTTATGGGAATAAAAATCGGAGGTCATTTCCAAGACATGCATGGAGATCATCTCATGCACTTCAACTGGTGCATGTAGACTTGTCTGGGCATATGCCTACACCTTTTCTTGGAGGTAATCGATACTTCTTCTTGCTTATAGATGATTTGACACGTATGATTTGGGTCTACTTTCTTGTTAAAAAATCTGAAAGTTTTGAGAAGTTTAAAGTGTTTAAGGCTCGTGTTCAGAAAGAAAGTGGATGGTTGATAAATACCCTACGTACCGATAGGGGTGGTGAATTTTGTTCTAAGGAATTCAATGTTTTTTGTGATGAACATAGTATATTGATGTGTTCAAAATACAACATATAAATTACATCAAATGAGGCATAAAATCAACCCTTTTATAGTACTAATATTGGAAAAAGCTTGCGTTTTTGTTCTTTTTGTAAACAGGATTAAAAGAGCTTAAAAGAACAAAAGAAGCAAAAAGACAGCAAAAACCAACATAAAATACTATAAAGAAGGATTGACCAACTTGCCAAGCCCCCATCCACATCCAAACCCAAGAAATAACAAAGACAGAAGCTCTGGCACGGGGCCGTGCTCACCTAGCACGGGTCGTGCCCGGTGGGAATTCACTGCAGCAGAAAGAGACAACAACAAAAGACAAATTTCAAGCTCAACACGGGGTCGTGCTAAACCAACACAGGGCATGGTCAACTCATAGATTTCCAGAATCTGAAGAAGTACAACAAGTACATTGGCCACAGGCCGTGCCGTTGACACACGGGGTCGTGTTAGTACAAGTCTGACACTACAGTTAATGTAGAAGAGAGAGACTGATGGCCACGGGGCCGTGCCAGGCGGGCACGGGCCGTGTCGGATGTTCTGTTTTCAACTAAAAATAGGGATGCTTGGTTTCACTTCAACTCATCCATTGGCAAACCACTTCTCTCTCACTTGCCACCACTCCACCACCACTACAACACCATCATCCACCATCATCATCCATTTTTCCATCTTTAGAGTGTGTGTGTAGTCTCAAGATCCAAGATTTATCGTAAGAATCTTTGTCAAGAAAAGTCTATGCTTGGCTAAATTCTTACATCACTTGGTGAAGACTTATCTTTTGTGTATTTCTTTTATGATTTCCAATCTTTGGCTACTTTTTAATTGGGTTTGTATTAATGACTTTAATAATTAGTTTTTTTTATATTGAAGGCGAATTTATTCACCCATTCTTCATATGTTCGGTTATTCAACATATTCATGTCTTTACGTTCTATATAAAACATGTTAATTGCCTGTAAGGGGGTTAGAAGGGTGGACTGGGTAATTATGTGTCTCGTTTAGTGTATAGATCCTGCAAGAACCTGGTGCAAGTTTAGTACTACTTAATGGATTAGCCGGTAATGACTGGCCCGACTGAGAGTAAGAAAACGCTTGCACCCCTTATTCATAAACTATTATTAAAACTTTAAACTAACCCTGCGAGGACTGTAACCCTGCTGACTCAGACCAACGGATTGAGGGTGATCACCACCTCGTAAGGGGGTCCACCACATTTTGCATTAATAACTTACTTAATTATCTTTCAATATTCCGACCTAGTGGGATTGTTTTCTTTACTGACTCAAACCACTAGGTTGAGGATAACATCGCCTCCAAAAGAGGGGCCTACTATAACTAAGATAATCTCTTAAAATGCCCAAAGAGCGGAAATCATCAAAAGAGTACATGAAAGATAAGTCGGATCCAAGTGATTTTGTCTATCATTTTTATTTTATTTTTATTTTCTGTTTTTATATTTTTATTAGTTTAAAAATCTTTTCTAAAAATTTGGTTCGATTAGACGTTGACGATAAGCCGATACTAAAAGCTCTTGTGTCCTTGGACGACCTCGGTTGTAAGGACCTCCAAAATTGTCCTAAAACGACCCATAAGGGAAAACCCGGACCCCTGAAACCCTATTCCATATCAAAAACCAAGAAAACAAGAAATCTGGTCTTTAGGCGGCCCGCGTAAGGGTTAAGAATAGCCTCACGCGGGCCGCGTCAACTTATGTTTGATCGGATAAGCGTTCCCAGGCCACGTGGCAGCACTACTAATGACACGCTAGTCCTAGTCTACGACTAGGGTTCCTCGCGGGCCACGTAAAGATCAAGAGGGGGCTTACGCGGGCCGCGTAATCCCCAAATTTCAGCTATAAATTGTTCAGTTCACGAGCAGTTCATCTGTGTCAAAATTTCAATAAAAAATACGAAGAATACTGCTCAAAAGTCAAAAATCACATTCACAGTAGTGAAACGCTGCTACGATACAGGGTATTAACTAGATCACTGCTATGATTCAATGTCCGATCGATTGAAACTATCCAATGGATGTTTAAGTGCTGCCCAAATTAGGGCTATACTTTGTCATTCATCGTGAATTTGATGGATGTTTAAGTGTTGCACTTTGTCATTAATTGTGAGGGTTTTAATTTCGTGAGTTATCATAAATGCTGTATTAGTTACTGACCTAGTTCGTGTGCATTGTTATTTAAATTAGGTTACAAGGCTAATCAGTAGGCTAAACTCTGCCTGTTTAAATCTGCAATGTGAGTCATTCTCTTTTATCAAAAGTATTTTACAATACTCCAAATTATTTTCAAAGGTTATAATTACAGGGATTAAGTCGTGGTTATCTTGAATCACTGGCTAGTGGGGTATTGTGCACATTACTAATTTCTCACAGTTAGGCTAATAAATCCTAACAGTGATAATCATCACTACTTGGGAAAAAAGACCCAATAGTGGTATGACCATCGTCACCAGGAGGTGACACGGCGCTAGATAAAAATAAGATAGAAGCCATTGTAATCGCTCTTATGCTGTAATTTATAACTATGTGTCGTTTTATCCAATTTGAATGACTCGCCAGTATTTCCCCGCTGATAAAATATTTTCAAAACATGTTTCAGGTGACTACTGTGAACCAAGGAAAAGTGCTACGGAGCACTAACAAGCTTGAAGTAGTGGCTCAGTTAAATAAATAAACATGTTTTGCAAACCAGGGAATTTTTCTAGTAAAATTCCTCTATTGTAAATTACGGGGTTTTATCCCGAATTATGAAATAAAATAATCGGGCATTTCAAGTTTTAAAAAGATCATGTAAAATCTTCCGCTGTCAACTCAGTTAATAAATAACACGGGTTTTCTGTCCCGCGGCTCCTGGACCGGGTCAAACCGGGACGGGTGCCGTGACAGAAAAAGGTGGTATCAGAACCACTGATTTAAGCCAATTAAGTATTTAGAAATACTTAATTTTACTGATTGCCATCTTGTGATTACGTGTTTTGTTAACTGACTATTTGTTAGTTACAGTATGGGTAAGCAAAGACTTTCGGACATCTATCGTCAATTAGATAGTTCACCAAAAGATAATGGAACTTCATCTCAATCAAATTCCTCAAAATACTCAGCAGATACTGAGGAAGGAATATTTGTTCGTAAGGCACAGTTTGAGAAACCACTTACCCCTAATAAAAGAAGTTGGATTATTAGAAAAAGTCAAGAGAAAATAAAGAAGTCACAAACAAAAGAAGTGATAATTAATAAGGAAACTCAGGACACAGATAATAACCCACCATGGGAAGATGAGTTAGACGAACAATGGGCAAATCTCTATATGTTAGCCACTACAGCAGTAAATGCTAACCTGTAGTTGAATCGCCAAACTAGTACCAGCACTTATATCATCTATACGCCAGAAACTTTGCCCATTAAATAAACCACTTAGTAAGAAAAGATAGACTAAAATAAATTATCCCCTCGTATATTTTTAAATTTCAGTTGTAATTTATAATAAATATATATGTAAAATTCGCAGTATTTTATTTTAATCAATCTGTTTGTATAAATACTTAATTGTTCTGATTACCATTTTGTGATTCTGTGAAAATTTAATTTACAAAATTTTAACCTAGAATTTTGTGTGTTTCTTCATATCTGCTAAATAGCATGAATGAGTTGTCTGAAGCTGTTCAGAATCTCAATCTCTATTCTGTTAATGTTGAAGTTTCCAGTGACTTTACCGGTTATTGTGCCGATGTTGAGGAACCTATGGAATTTCAAGCTCAGCCTCCGGAGAAACCCAAGCCAAAGAAGAGAAGAAGAATCGTGGGTTGGAGGCGTGTGCGCAGAAGGAAACCAGTAACTCGGAAAGTTGCTAAGACGGAGGACCCAATGAATAAAAGGAAAGGAATAGAGATTGGAGAAAGCTCCAAGCAAGCCAAGGAAATGCCATTGTGGGAAGAATTAGACCGCAAACTGGCAGACTGTGATATCCTTAAACCTGTCAATGAAAACCTCTTTACTTATCCTGCTGAAACCCAACTCCCAGTAAATTTGGAACCGGCCATCCAGATCCCCTTGTCAATACCCGACCTTTAGGAGAAATGGAAGAATGGTGGACCAATGATTGGCAATTCCAGAATCTTTTAAACAACCCTTATACCTTTCTCCCTCAGTTTGACCCCGAGCCTGCACCAAACCCACCGATGAGCAATGAGAACCTGGCTGAACTCCGCCATTTTGGCGAGGAGTTGGTGGAAGCAGGGAATCGAATCCGGGAGGTGGGAGAACAGATCTCCTGGAAGTACGACGAGAGGGAACGTCGTTTCTGAGATGCCAAGCTGACGGGAATAGTGTGACTATGGTTGTGTGGTTGTAGGAATATATGTTTAATAAAATATAATTATGTGAATTAACCTAAAAATAAAACTTTTGTAAGATAACGGGTGTGTACGGAAGCATATTATAATATATAAAAATAGAAGTCGAACAAATCGACAATTTTGGCTATACATGCGTTGTAATTATGTGTGAATGTTTTATTTGATTGTTAATTATTTTATACTAATCCCTTATATATATATATATATATATATATATTAATTACCAGATGGAACACGCTGGTAATGAACCCGTTAACGAAGTTAATCAATCTGAGCAAAACAATGAAGATCAATTTCTGAATAGGCAAGATATTGAGAATATCGTTGCTCAGGGAATAGCCAATGCTATTCCAGCAATTCTTGCTGCTGCCCGAAATCCAGTTGAACCTCAACAAATTATTCCTAGCAAACGTACACATGGCGATAATTTCAGTAATAGTGTAAACGGAGGCGACAACCATACTAATAACGACAACGATGGAATGCAAGCTCCACTCCTTAAGAAAATGAAAGCTGCAACGCCTGGTTGCACTTACAAGGAGTTTCTTGCCTGCAAACCGGTTGAAGTTGCAGGTAACGAAGGGGCGACTGCTGCACTGTGTTGGTTAGAGAAAACCGAGGCGGTGATTAAAATAAGTAAATGTACTAAGGAAGACAAAGTCATGTACGCTTCGCATCTTTTTAAAGAAGGGGCGCTAGAATGGTGGAATACGGTACTTCAAGCCAAGGGAAGCGATGCGGCCTATGCCATAAGTTGGGAAGAATTTAAGCGACTGGTGGAAAGAAAATTATGTCCCGAATATGAGAAAGAACAAATGGCGAATAAATTTCTGAACCACCGGATGGTGGATGTAGATTGTCGAGGGTATACTTCGACATTCTTCGAATATGCTAGAGTGGTACCAACCCTGGCTTCGCCAGAACCGGTACTTATTTCTCGCTATATTTGGGGATTGATTGGCGAAATCCGTGATATCGTCAAGGCTGCGAGACCCCGCACTATTGACGATGCAGTGGAATTAGCTAACACTTTGACTGACGGACTAGTGCGTACGCGAGAAGAAAATAGAAAGAGGGAAGTGGCCCAAAAGATTACCCAGGGATTCCGTGTGGGTAACCGTAGTAATTTCAAGAAAAAGGGAACCGGGCAATCTTCCAATGTTCCATTTTGCAATGCCTGCAAAAGAAAGCATTTTGGAAGATGCAAAGGATATTGCAATTTCTATAAGATTCTAGGGCATCAAGAAGAAGATTGCAGGAGAAAGAAATCCACAATCTGCTACAACTGTGGAGAAGCTGAACATTTTAGGCCAGACTGTCCCAAATTGGTCAAACCAGCTGATAACAAAGCCAAACCTGTAGAAGGAACTACCAAGAGAAACGCAAGAGCCTTCCAGTTGACTACTCAGGAAGCAGAACTAATCCCTGACGTGATAGCTGGTACATTCCTAGTTCACGACGTTTATGCAAAAGTATTATTTGACTCTGGTGCAAACCAAAGTTTTATAAATACTTCATTCTGCCAAGCTCTTAACTTACCCTTAACCAACCTTAGGCAGATTTTTATAGTCGAAACGGCAGATGGGAATTCTGTTAACATAGATAAGGTTTTGCGAGAAGGAAAAATAGAACTCTTAGGCCATATATTCTCTGCAAACTTGTTACCTATGAATTTAGCCGGATTCGATATAGTATTAGGAATGGATTGGTTAGTAGCCAACCATGCTCGAATTCTCTGTGATAAAAACTCCATAGAAATTCATACACCCACAGGAGAGTTAGTGTTGATTACAGGAGATAAGCCACGAAAGCCACTGAAATTCATTTCAGTAATGAAGTTGGCCAGTTATTCAAGAAAACAAGAAGTAGTATATATGATTTCAGTAATCATTAACACGAAAGGTAAGGAAATTAGAGAAATTCCGGTAGTATCAGGATACCCGGATGTCTTTCCGGTAGAACTACCAGGATTACCACCCAATAGGGAAGTTGAATTTAGAATTCATCTAATTCCTGGAACTACACCGATAGCCAAGGCACCTTATCGGTTAGCACCCACCGAAATGCTAGAATTGAAAAAGCAATTAGATGAATTATTAAGTAAAGGATTCATACAACCTAGTTCATCCCCGTGGGGAGCTCCAGTGTTATTTGTGAAAAAAGAAAGATGGGTCCATGAGAATGTGTATCGATTATAGGGAATTAAATAAGGTTACAATTAAGAATCGATATCCATTACCTAGGATTGATGATCTTTTTGATCAATTACAAGGAGCTAGATACTTTTCTAAAATAAATTTACGCTCAGGATACCATCAGTTGAATGTACAAGAAGAAGACATACCTAAAACTGCTTTCAGAACTAGGTATGGTCATTACGAGTTTACAGTCATACCCTTCGGATTAACAAATGCTCTAGCAGCATTTATGGACATGATGAATAGAATATGTAAACCGTACCTGGATAAATTTGTAATTGTCTTTATCGACGATATACTTATTTATTCCAAAAGCCAGGATGAACACTGTCAGAACTTGCATGCACTCTTAACTTTGTTAAGAAAAGAGAAACTTTACGCCAAATTCTCGAAGTGTGAATTTTGGCTACAAGAGGTACAATTTTTAGGACACATGGTGAATCACGATGTCATTCACGTAGATCCCTCCAAAATAGAAGCGATCACCAAATGGAAAGTCCCGCAATCAGCTATGGAAATTAGAAGCTTTCTAGGGTTAGCAGGATACTATAGACGATTCATTAAGGATTTTTCCATGATAATTGTACCATTAACTAAGCTAACCTGTAAAGCAGTAAAGTTTGAATGGGGACCTAGGCAAGAAGAAGCTTTTAAGGTTTTAAAGCAAAAGTTAACAAACGCCCCAATTCTAGCCTTGCAAGAAGGAACAAAAGATTTCGAAGTTTATTGCGATGCTTCTAAGCTAGGATTAGGATGTGTGCTAATGCAACGCAAGAAAGTAATTGTGTATGCCTCAAGGCAATTGAAAAAGCACGAAGAAAATTATACGACTCATGAGTTAGAATTAGGAGCCATAATTTTTGCCCTTAAGATTTGGAGACACTATTTGTATGGAAGTAAGTTTACTGTCTATACAGACCATAAAAGTTTAAGATACATATTTGGGCAAAAATAATTAAACATGAGGCAAAGAAGATGGATGGAAATTTTAAGTGATTACGACTGTGATATTCAATATCATGAAGGAAAGGAGAACGTAGTTACAGATGCCTTAAGTCGTAAGTATCATGAAAAGCAAAAGCGAGTTCGTGCTCTTAGATTAAATCTACAGTTAGATTTAATGGAACAACTGAAAAATATTCAAGAAACAGCAATCAAGGATGATGCTGAAGGAATGAAGGGACGAGTAAAAGAATTGGAGCAAGGAAGTGATGGAATTTGGAGATTCCATAAGAAAAGAATTTGGGTACCTAAGCAAGGAGAATTAAGAAATAAGATTTTAGAAGAAGCCCATAAATCTAGGTATACCATGCATCCTGATAACAATAAGATGTACCAAGATTTAAGGAATAATTTCTGGTGGATAGGAATGAAAAAGGACATAGCTAGGTATGTTTCTAAATGTCTTACTTGTTCACAAGTTAAGGCAGAACACCAGAAACCTTTAGGATTACTACAACAATTATAAATGCCTATATGGAAATGGGAACTTATAACCATGGACTTTGTTACTAAGTTGCCTAAAACCAGAAAGGGTAATGACGTGATTTGGGTAATTGTGGATAGATTAACCAAATCAGCTCATTTCCTACCTATGAAGGAAACCTTTAGCATGGAAAGGTTAGCCAAATTATATGTAGACGAGGTAGTGTCTTTACATGGAGTTCTACTCTCCATTGCATCGGATAGAGATAGTCATTTCACTTCCCACTTCTGGACAAGTTTCCAGGAAGCAATGGGAACCCGACTAAACCTAAGCACTGCATATCATCCTCAAACAGACGGACAAAGTGAAAGGACGATTCAAACCCTGGAAGACATTCTCAGGGCATGTGTGCTAGATTTTGGTGGAAACTGGGACGACCACCTACCTTTAATCGAATTCTCCTATAATAATAGTTATCATGCAAGCATTGAAGCTGCCCCATTTGAAGCACTGTATGGACGAAAATGCAGAACTCCAGTCTGCTGGGCAGAAATAGGAGAAAGTCAATTATCAGGTCCTGAAAAATTGTGCAAGAGACCACCGACAAGATCACTCAAATCAAGGAAAGACTGAAAACGGCTCGAGATCGCCAGAAAAGTTATGCCGATAATCGACGCAAGCCACTAGAGTTTTAAGTTGGAGACAAGGTACTCTTGAAAGTTTCTCCTAGGAAAGGAGTAGTTCGGTTCGGTAAGAAAGGAAAGCTATGTCCAAGGTACATAGGACCATTCCCAGTAATCAAGCGAATAGGACCAGTTGTCTATCGCTTACAACTACCAGAGGAGCTAGCTGGGGTACATGACGTATTTCATGTATCCAATCTCAAGAAATGTCTATCGGACGAATCTCTGGTAGTGCCTCTTCAAGACATAGAGGTAAATGAAAAGTTAAAATTTGTTGAGAAGCCATTACAGATAGAAGACAGAAAAGTCAAGTTTCTCAAGCACAAGCGACTAGTACTGGTCAAAGTCAAGTGGGATTCAAAGAGAGGACCTGAATATACCTGGGAACTGGAATCGGAGATGAAGCGAAAGTATACTCACTTATTTCAGTAAATCTCGAGGACGAGATTTTAAATAAGGTGGGGAGCATGTAAGGACCTCCAAAATTGTCCTAAAACGACCCATAAGGGAAAACCCGGACCCCTGAAACCCTAATCCATATCAAAAACCAAGAAAACAAGAAATCTGGTCTTCAGGCGGGCCGCGTAAGGGT
This sequence comes from Helianthus tuberosus, assembly GCA_030545235.1. NCBI lineage: Eukaryota > Viridiplantae > Streptophyta > Magnoliopsida > Asterales > Asteraceae > Helianthus > Helianthus tuberosus. The sequence continues at coordinate 157,482,921 of CM060450.1, read as the reverse complement.
TAATAATAGCCTCACGCGGGCCGCGTCAACTTATGTTTGACCGGATAAGCGTTCCCAGGCCACGTGGCATACACGTGGCAGCACTACTGATGACACGCTAGCCCTAGTCTACGACTAGGGTTCCTCGCGGGCCGCGTAAAGATCAAGAGGGGGATTACGCGGACCGTGTAAACCCCAAATTTCAGCTATAAATTGTTCAGTTCACGAGCAGTTCATCTGTGTCGAAATTTCAATCAAAAACACGAAGAATACTGCTCAAAATTCGAAAATCACATTCACAGTAGTGAAACGCTGCTACGATACAGGGTATTAACTCGATCGCTGCTACGATTCAATGCCCGATCGATTGAAACTTCCAATGGATGTTTAAGTGCTGCCCAAATTCGGGCTATACTTTGTCATTCGTCGTGAATTTGATGGATGTTTAAGTGTTGCACTTTGTCATTCATTGTGAGGGTTTTAATCTCGTGAGTTATCATAAATGCTGTATTAGTTACTGACCTAGTTCGTGTGCATTGTTATTTAAATTAGGTTACAAGGCTAATCAGTAGGCTAAACTCTGCCCGTTTAAATCTGCAATGTGAGTCATTCTCTTTTATCAAAAGTATTTTACAATACTCCAAATTATTTTCAAAGGTTATAATTACAGGGATTAAGTCGTGGTTATCTTGAATCACTGGCTAGTGGGGTATTGTGCACATTACTAATTTCTCACAGTTAGGCTAATAAATCCTAACAGTGATAATCATCACTACTTGGGAAAAAAGACCCAATAGTGGTATGACCATCGTCACCAGGAGGTGACATGGCGCCAGATAAAAATAAGATAGAAGCCATTGTAATCGCTCTTATGCTGTAATTTATTACTATGTGTCGTTTTATCCAATTTGAATGACTCGCCAGTATTTCCCCGCTGATAAAATATTTTCAAAACATGTTTCAGGTGACTACTGTGAACCAAGGAAAAGTGCTACGGAGCACTAACAAGCTTGAAGTAGTGGCTCAGTTAAATAAATAAACATGTTTTGCAAACCAGGGAATTTTTCTAGTAAAATTCCTCTATTGTAAATTACGGGGTTTTATCCCGAATTATGAATAAAATAATCAGGGATTTCAAGTTTTAAAAAGATCCTGTAAAATCTTCCGCTGTCAACTAAATTAATAAATACCACGGGTTTCTGTCCCGCGGCTCCTGGACCGGGTCAAACCGGGACGGGGGCCGTGACATCGGTATCTTGCCATCACTTACTACGTCCGCGATGGGTGCACTTGCCCTAACGTGTGCAGAGTGATAGTAAAATATCGTGTTTTATAAATTTAAAACTTGAAAATCGGCGAGTTAAAAAAGAGCTAAAAATATAACTATAAATATACTCACACCGACACACGTCAAGTTTTTGGCGCCGTTGCCGTGGATACAAGGATTTTAAGGAAGCTTAAAATTAACAATCTAATCAAATTCTAATATTCTTTTTTACAAAACTGCGCGCTCGTTTTTAAAATTTTTCTGTTTACAGTACATTAACACGGGGCCGTGCTGCTGGGACACGCCCCCGTGCTACATAATTTTATAAAACCTTTTTAATACGCCCAAATATAGAACTGAACACGGGGCCGTGCCAATTCAGCATGGGGCAGTGCTCAACCTTCTGTTAAATTTTTAAATTCTGTTTTTGATCCCGAGCCTCGTTATTCTTCTGGTTATCTTCCAATACAATGGATTATTACTCAGAAGGCTACACCTATTATATAGAGGATGATTATGAGGAACCATATTGTACCATTTGTGGAAAACCCCATTCGGTACAATATTGTGACCTTTTTAGACCATCAACCTCATACAACATACCAAGTTCTTCATACACCACTTTTGAAGAACCAAGGTTTGAGCTCCGAAAGTCAACCTTTTGGGATACCAATCCGTTTGAAGATTACGTCACTCCACCAACAATCATCCCTGAAGTTGCAAGACTTATAGAAAGTATGAAAAATCTTGAACTCTTACTTAAGAAATCTAGAGAAAAAGAAGAGGCTATTTGCACCAAAGAGGTAATAATCGAAGATGTAAAATTAGAAGAACAAAAAGAAAAAGAAAAACAAACGCATAAACCAACTCAACAAGAAGCTAATTCTAAAATTAACGAAACTAACATTGATCAAAATTTTTCAGAAATTCACGTTTTACAACCTTCTTTTGAAAATCATAGTTTGGTTTCTTCACATGCTAAGTTTTTAAAAGACTTGAACACTTCTACTAAAATCGAAGAATTAGTAAGCGTCACGTTAACAAATGATCAAACTTCACTAATAAAAGATGAATACCATGAAATGAACATAAAACCGGTTCCATGTCTTTTTTTCAAAACGTCTTTGTTAGTAATGTGTGCTAATTGAAAAAGATCTTTGCGTTAACATAATGCCTAACTATATTTTCGAAAAATTGGGTACAAGTGATTTTTCTCCTCTTAAAATTCCTAGTTTTCTCTCAAATCGCAAAACGATTACTAGGTAATGGTCGGGAATGTCTTAATTCAAACAAGCCAACAGGTAGTCCCAACCGACTTTGTCATCTTAGATGATGTGTAACACCCTGCTTCTTCGTACTTTCCATAATTAGAAAGTCTTGTTTATATTTCTATTTTTGGAAGTCCTGTGTCCTTGTAATTGTATTTCGTTTCGAGCCATTGTAAATCCGAGACTTTGATCATAATGAAATGAATCTTTTATACATGTTTATACATTAATACGTGCATTCATTTGATACATGATTCGTAATTCACATAAACATAAATTTAAATCATAAACAACTAGCGTATATTTGAAATTCTTAAACATTCCATGCAACAAGACAAGGTTATCGCTTACACGTCGAGGCAACTCAAAATACATGAGAAGAATTATACTACTCACGACCTTGAATTTGGCGTAGTTGTTTTTGCCTTGAAGATTTGGCGACACTACCTTTATGGTACCAAGTGTGTGGTCTTCACCGACAATAAGAGCCTTCAACATATCTTCAACCAAAAGGAACTGAACATGCGTCAACGTCGTTGGGTGGAATTGTTAAACGACTACGACTGCGAAATTCGCTGCCATCCAGGTAAAGCGAATGTAGTAGCCGGCGCGCTTAGTCATAAACTCATGTAAAACGAATGTAGTAGCCGACGCGCTTAGTCGCAAAACCGCATTCGTGAAGCTCAATACGCCTCTATTAACGAAGGTAGTCTCTCCGTTGAGATACGAGGTGGTGTTGAAAAAGATCTTGTGTCTAAGTCCGATGGTATTCTATACTATCTCTATCGTATCTGGATTCCAAATTGTGATAACCTTCGAGACTTTCGATGAAGGAGGCACACAAATCGAGATATTCCATTTACCCTGGTGCTGATAATATGTACCAAGATATGCATATGTCCTATTGGTGGCCTGGAATGAAGAAGGATATCGCCATCTTCGTTGTGAAATGTCTTACTTGTTTGAAGGTCAAAGCTGAACATCAACGTCCCCCTGGTTTGCTTGAACAGCCAGTGTTAGGATCGGAGTCTCTTATGATTGTGCTTGTTTGTATAATTTGAACAAATCAAATGTAAATGAACAGAGTTTAAGTGCAGCGGAAATGAATAACAAACTTTGTAAACACAATCAAAGGGAAAATAGTTTTGATAAACATTTGCTTCTCATTAAGTTGAAAGATTACAAATCAAAGCAAAAGATTATAATGCAAGCTTACAAACTAAACTCCCCCTCAGCCTGATGCTCCAAGGTTGGTTGCACAAGATGAAAGGATTGAATTGAGGAGAAGAACTCACTCAAAATGATCAAATGTAACAGTACAGGGTACTGTTCCATTTATAGACAAACCAAACCAAACCGCTGAGGCATCTCAGCTGACGTCACCATGAAAGTGACGTCTAACAAACTAACAACCTATAACCACTGTTCCTATACAGACACTGCTAATCTTAACCACTGAGTATATATATAAAACAGATGACACACTAAACTACTGCTTTCTCCTTTCATCAGTGCTTTCCTCAAGGTTGATCAGTCCTTGGGTGGGCAGTGCTTGAGTCTTCAACAGTGCTTAGAGAACAACAGTTGATAGGACAACAGTGTTTAAACTTCAACAGTCTTTAAGGTCTTCATCAGTTGTTAAGGGCAGTGGTTGTTGTATACGATCAGTGGATAGAGGACATTTGATGTTTCAAATCACTTTCAAGGGGAAAGTTCTAGTGTAAACAGCTGCTTATTGTGAATCTACTGTCATGATCCGGTTTTGGCTTTCATTATCTGTTCCTCTGGTAGGGTTCAATCCCAACAATCTCCCCCTAGAACAGATAATGCCAAAACCCTTCATTATTCTGGATCTTTATTCCTCATCAGAAGTTCCTTAGCTTGTCTTTTAAATTCTGCTTCAAAGTCTCTGGAACTTAGGTCATCCTCATCCCTGCATAGTGAAAGTTCAAGGAGATCCTTCAAATCTTCAACACCAAGACCTAGTGCTTCTTTCCTTGATATATACTTCACTTCGCCATTGGATCTGACCAAGGTCAATACGTGGGTCTTTTGATCAGACATCCACTTTAGTACTTTTAAACCCAATGGGTTTCTTGGGAGAGATTTATTTTCTGATGAGTTTAGAGAAATTGGTCTTGAGAAAAATTGTAAACTTTCAGACATTTGTTTGAAGGCCATTTCAATGACATCATTTGCTGCAACTATATCTTCTGCAGTTTCTCTTTCAATCAGCTCTTGCCTCTCAATGTCTGTCATGTCTGTTGAAGTGTTTGGTGATGCAGGTTTGGTTAATACCTTTTTAAAAAGGTTTTGAAGTTTCACTGAGCTATCTTCTTTTAGATCCATTTTCTTGATGGCATCTGTGAAGTACTCAGCTTCCTTTTCTTTTTCTTCTTCACTGGTCAACAGTTTTCCTTTCTCTTGGTTTACCACAAGGCTCGGGTTAACTGTTGATGTGATCAGTGTTTTAAGAGTGTCAAGCTGCTGTTCTAGCTTTTTGTAGTCAGGCCTTTTTGAAGTGTCTGGGACTGTTATCCTTCTTTTCTTCAGCCTTTCATAAGCTTCGTCGGTATACTGCTTTGTCCATTTTGCTATGGCTTCAGCAGTATCCACCCTAGCATCTATCAGCTCCTCCTTCTTTCTTTTATATTCAGAAGTTAGGTCAGCAATAAGCTTTTTGTATTTGTTCCAATTTGGAGCTGTCTTCTTCCTTTTTGGATCATTTTTAATCTTTTCAATTCTGAGGACATGGTCCAAGATAGGACTTCGTGGAGGCGTAGGATTAGGGTTCAGGACCTCTAGAGGATATTACAGTAAGGTCTTAGGTGTATTTTAGGGACATAGGTTTTTCTATCCTTTAAGTGACTTTACCTGTGATTGTCTCCTTGTGTTTATGCCCAAATGATGTTGCATGCTATTATACATGATTTACATTATATTGTGTCACTCTTATCACTTTCTTGGTATTGGTCTTTGTATTGGTGACTTCTTTTTTCTATATTCTTTGACTTGGTGTATTGGTATGCGGTTCGTTTTGGAGCTGAGGGTCTCTCTGGAAGCAGCCTCTCTATCCCTAGGGATAGAGGCAAGGTCTGTCTACATCCCACCCTCCCCAGACCCTATAAGTAGCTTTGCTATTTGTGGGATTTACTGGGTATGGTTGTTGTTGTTGTTGTTGTTGTCAATTCTGTTTACCTCATGCTTTAAAGCAACTATTGGCCATTCTTCAAATTGTTTTTCTTCAGCTGGATAGAATTTCTCCTTCATTATGTATGAGAGATATTCTTTTCTTATTTCTTTTCGTTGATCTGCCTTTTCTTTGTTCAGATCTTGTGCATAGTCTTCCATCAGCTTGACTTTGGTAAGCAAGAATTCCAATTTTTCAGAAATGACTTCTTCACTTTGACCTTCACATTCAACTTTAGCTCTTATCTTAGCCTGCCTTGCTTTGAGCTTAAGATATTCATCCATGTTTTCTGGGACTATAAAGCCTATGAGAGAGGGGAATCTTCTTGTTGAAGGATCATCATTTGTGTAGAATTGTCTCATCTCATTTTTTACAGCTTCCAGTTCCAGTGGATATCTTGCAGCATTAGGATCATATTTGTCTTCATCTGCCTGAGTTATTTTTCTTTTTCTGGCATACAGCTTTGTAGGAGAAGGAGGTTTTGGTTGTGATGTAGGAATGTTGAGAACAGTGGTAGATGATTGACTAATAGCTGTTGAAACAACTGGTGTTTCAACCTCTGTTGTCATTACAACTACTGATGTGTCAGTAGATGTATTCTGCTTTTGAGCAGGGGTTGAAGGTTGTGAAGTTGTTTTTGATGGTGGTGTAAGGCAGGCAGATGATGTTTTGGGTGGATCAGTGGTTTGACAAACAGCTGTTGAAACAACTGGTGTTTCAACCACTGTTGTCATTACAACAGATGTTGTAACATCTGATGTCTTCTGCTTTTTAGCAGGAGGCGATGGTGGTGGTGGTAAGGCAGTGGTTTTGGTGTGTGTTGTAGTGGTGTGTGTTGATGAGATGGCAGCTGTTTGACTAGCAGTTTTTGAAACCACTGGTGTATCAGCTGTTTGGATGGAAGTATGAGATTTTGTGGTTTGAGATTTGGAACCTTTTGGAAGTGGTTTAGATGTCTGTTTTGCTTGTTCTGGTTCAATATACCGGCCATCTTCTATTCCCTTCTTTTTCAACTTGATTTTCTCCCCCTTTTTGGCATTATCTGGAAGGGGGTTATCCATGAAGAGTATAGTGGAAGGAACTTTTCCAGTGTTGCTTTGGATATGAGCCTTGATAGCTTTGATGTCTGCTTGAGTATCTTTAAATCTTGACTCCACCATGTTTGTCAGCATTTTTACATGTATTTCGTGTTGCTGGTCAGCCATTTGTTTTTGCTTTTCAAGCAGGGGTTGGAATAACTTCCACAACTCATTTGCAGCAGGTGCAGGTTGTGCAGATGCTTGAGCTGGAGCAGCAGTGGATTATGCTTTTTGAGCTTTTAGCAGCTGTTGCACCATATCCTTTATTTCAGCAACTGATGTTTCAAGTTTCTCAACTCTGCCCGTCAATTCCTGATATTTTGAATCATCATCCAATTTAATGGAATCATCTGTTTCCCCACAAGCAGTGGTTGTATCAATGTGTGACTTAGGACATGAAGCCCAGAAATCATCCATTGATGCCCCTTGTTCTTGGTACTGAGGACTTCTTTCTTCAGCACTTGATAACCTTGTTATTTTACCAGTGGTCAAAACAAACTCACTAGTGGTTACCAGAGGTGCTATGGAAGAAATTGCCTTCAAGGGAGTCTTACTAATGAAACAACTGTCCAACTGAAGATCTGTTGATCCATCACTTGTAGTTGTTGCTCCACTTGAACTACCACCAAGAGTTACTTGTAACTCAAGGGGTGTAACCTCCTCAGTTGTTGCTGGGATAGCAGGGGTAGTAGCATCAGACCTAGTCACTTGTGGGAGTATACTCTCAGTGATAGGTGATAGAGAGGAACTGGTTTGTGTCTGAACTATAGCAACTGCATGCAACAAGGGTATTATGGATTGTGGTAATATGATTAGTGAGGGTATGGGTGTTGAAAGAGACATGTCATTGGGATCAGGACTGAGGAAGATGGATCCGATTGGGTCCAGAGCTTCATATTGTGGGGTCCCTGTGCTTACAACCTGATCCTTTTGTGAGGATGCAGGAGGAGTTTGAGGCAATGGTGGAGATCTTTCTACCAACTGCTGTGAGGAAGTAGCAGCAGTGGTTTGTGGTGACATTTGTTTTGTCACTGGCAGTTGCTCTGGGATCTCATCTTCCATAGTTGCCTTTGTTTTGGGTTTGGTGGGTTTTCTGGATGTTTTCTTTTTGGTCTTTTTGGTAATGGCAGGTGTGGGTTTCAAAGCAGTGGTAGTGCTGCTATGATCACCTGGAGCAGTGGGCTCAGCAGCAGATGTCTGAGGAGCAGTGGTAACTGCTAAATTATGCTCAAAGCCTCAGACACCTCTGCTTTTGTTTTTATTGGTGCCATCATTCTAGAAAATGTTTCAGTTGTTAACCCTTTTATTTGAAAATAGACACCCTGTTTGAGCAAATTTTCATTTTCTTTTCCAAATTTTTGTTTAAAATAGTAACTTAAAAATCTTGGAAAAAGTAAAAATGCTTTGCTATCAACGTTTTTCACCAAATCATCAAAGATTTCCTGGGAATAGTTAAAATTTTTATTGTTTAAAATAGCATAACCCAGGCACTGAATCTTTGAAGGTATTTCGTTAAAAGTAGTTGTTTTATTCGAGACACACATCAAAAGAGTGTGAAATAAAAACCTAGGTGCAGAAGGAAAGAAGCCTTTTTGTAAGGTATCTCTTTTTGGTTGTTCTGCGTATCCCCTTTTTAAAAAAATCAGTTTTTAACTCGGTTTTATCGAAGGAAGTTTTACCTTTCTGATCATCGAGTTTAAAGACTTCTGAGATGGATTGAGGAGTAATTTGAATCGCTTTACCCTATATGGATGAGTTGATGGCTACTACTTTATCGTCTTGTTTTTCAAGCGTAGCATTTTTCCAAAACTCTCTCTGGGTTTGCAGGTAAATATGAGCATCTGCTGTTAACAAAGTTTTGTACTTTGATTCAGATAAGGTGTCGATGATGGAATCGAAGGTGTGGTTGTTTGTGGGTTTTGTGAGTAGACCCAAATAGTTGTGAGGAGATTTGTAAGGTATTTCAATGGATTCAGCGGCCGTTTGATCGACCTCTTTGGAAGATGATGGTGATTTTGGTTTTGATTTTGATTTTGATTTTGTCATTTTGAAAAGGAAGAAGAATAACAGAGAATGATTTGGGATGGAGGGTTGAAAAACTGCTTTGAGAAGAGAATTTTAGAATTCAATTCGACAGTGTAAAACCCTGTTTGGGGGTTTTGATCAGGGTTTTATTAAGGGAAAAAATAAGTGCTGATGTGGCAGTGGTTACAAAGATCTGAGGGCTAAAAACTGACCACGTGCCAACCTCTGATGAAGTGGATGAAGAGTGGAGGACAGTTGTTTTGAGAACCACTGATGTACCAAGCCTCAGTAGTTACAACGGTAATAATGTGATAACAGTGGATGATTTTTACTATCAGTAGATAGCATATCAGTGGATAAGACACTGATTTTGAACATCAGTGCTTGCCAAGAAATTGAAGGATCAGTGGTTGACTTTCAGCAGTGGACAGTATTTAGGAAACAAATGTTTGAGCAAAACAGTGGTTAGGGGTAAGGTAATGGTAATGATTTGAAAGACTAGTATGTCAGCAACTGTTTTGAGAATTTTCATTCAAGGTTTTGCCACATGTCATTTACACATTTTGAAGCTTTTACAACTCCTTGACAGTGGTTTAGTACCCCAGATGATGTAAACTTTTTACTAAGGCTACTCATTCTTGCTATAATATTTAAATTAAAACAAGAGTACCCCAGTATTTCAAGGTCTTTTGGCAATCAATCTCTGATCAGTTTTAAAACAAACTTGAATTAGATATGACCTTGACACTTGTACCAAATTCCTTTTGATCTGTTTTGAGGATAATATAGCCAACAAAAATAAAGGTTATACATCCTGACAGGAGATTGAAACCTTTACTATCAAAAACCAGTAAAGGTTCAAAAAATATTATTCCAAAAAAATGAAGAATGATATATCCTGCCTTATTCGAGAGAATCCTTTTTTTTAAACAAGTAAAGAATTTTCTGAAAACAACATCAAAAAGAATCTGGTATAATTTTCCACTGAAACTCCTAATCATATCAATCTCGAGCTCATGAAAATGGTCAGTGGTTTGACAACAGTGGTATGAAATTTTAAATACATTTTGACCACTGTTTGGTACCATTATCTTGTTGATTGATTGACAACAGAAAAATGAGGACACAAGATCACATGAGTTTTCGAAAACCCTGGTGTAGATTTTGTTACCATGTGATGATTCTGAAAATTTGTCTAGTCCTTTTGAAAGTTTATTCTCTGCGAATACTATTGTTACCTGAACCTTTTCCTGAACCAATGAATGCACACAGTTGCTTAATGACCATTGTTACCCCAACTTTTGACTCTTAAGCGTTTTATATTTATACTCTTTTCTTTTGACTTCAAAAGTTTTGAGATAAACACACTTTTTGAGTTTTTATGATTATCTTCTTCCCTTTTTACCCTTCCCATTCATAAGTACTGAAATACTCACTGAAGGCATTTATTGAAGGAATACTTATTCCAAAATCATTTTGCAGTAATGTTTTGAGAGATTTGGTCATTTATACACATGCTCATGCCAAATTTCACATCACCTATGATCTGGACATTTTTTACCCCTGATTTTCTTAATGTAAATTTAACTAGGTTGGTTTGTTCCTTTTAAGGATCTCAACCTGTTTTTCAACACATAAGATCAAGTGACTAAAGTTTTAATTTCCCTCTCTTTCGTTAGCAAAAACACTAATGTTTTTATGAACATAGGTTTTTGTTAATCCGAGGTTCATATTTTAGCATCTAATATAATGAAAACATCACAAATTTCATAACAACAGTTGAAATCAATTTTGAAAAGAAAAAAATAATATCATAGTTTAACAGATATGTTTTCAGATCTGAAAACTATGAGTGACTTGTGTATGACATCACTTATTGTGTGAAATTTGTGTGTCTTATGACATCTTAGTTGTTTTACAGAGTTTTTGAATAGTATTTTTGAACTAATTACTCGTTACTCTGTTTTTCAACTGAATACAACCAACCTTAGTATCAATGAATCTTTGAGCTGAACTGTTATGTCAAATTGATTGTTAGATCGAATTTGACTGTCCGAGCTCTGATACCAATTGTTAGGATCGGAGGCTCTTATGATTGTGCTTGTTTGTATAATTTGAACAAATCAAATGTAAATGAACAGAGTTTAAGTGCAGCGGAAATGAATAACAAACTTTGTAAACACAATCAAAGGGAAAATAGTTTTGATAAACATTTGCTTCTCATTAAGTTGAAAGATTACAAATCAAAGCAAAAGATTATAATGCAAGCTTACAAACTAAACTCCCCCTCAGCCTGATGCTCCAAGGTTGGTTGCACAAGATGAAAGGATTGAATTGAGGAGAAGAACTCACTCAAAACGATCAAATGTAACAGTACAGGGTACTGTTCCATTTATAGACAAACCAAACCGCTGAGGCATCTCAGCTGACGTCACCATGAAAGTGACGTCTAACAAACTAACAACCTATAACCACTGTTCCTATACAGACACTGCTAATCTTAACCACTGAGTATATATATAAAACATATGACACACTAAACTACTGCTTTCTCCTTTCATCAGTGCTTTCCTCAAGGTTGATCAGTCCTTGGGTGGGCAGTGCTTGAGTCTTCAACAGTGCTTAGAGAACAACAGTTGATAGGACAACAGTGTTTAAACTTCAACAGTCTTTAAGGTCTTCATCAGTTGTTAAGGGCAGTGGCTGTTGTATACGATCAGTGGATAGAGGACATTTGATGTTTCAAATCACTTTCAAGGGGAAAGTTCTAGTGTAAACAGCTGCTTATTGTGAATCCACTGTCATGATCCGGTTTTGGCTTTCATTATCTATTCCTCTGGTAGGGTTCAATCCCAACAGCCAGAAATTCCTGTATGGAAATGGGAGAGCATTGCTATGGATTTCATCACAAAACTTCCTCGTACTTCTTCAGGTCATGACAGTATTTGGGTGATCGTTGATCGATTGACCAAATCAGCTCATTTTCTCCCCATTCGTGAAGATTTCAAAGTCGAGAAATTGGCTAGAATCTACACTGATGAAATATCATATGTCGTCATGGTATCCCCATTGACATCATTTCCGATCGTGATGCTCGTTTTAAGTCTCGTATTTGGCAAACTTTTCAATCTGCTATGGGTACTGTTTTAAACCTTAGAACCGCTTTCCATCCTCAGTCAGACAGTCAAACCGAGCGTACAATGCAAACCTTAGAGGATATGCTTCGTTCATGCGTAATAGATTTTGGTGGCAACTGGGATTCACACTTGCCTTTGATCGAATTCTCATACAACAACAGTTATCACGCGAGTATTCAAATGGCACCTTTCGAGGCATTGTATGGTCGTAAGTGTCGTTCGCCTATTTGTTGGCACGAGATCGGAGAAGCTCAAATCACCGGTCCCGAGCTTATACAAGAGACGACGGACAAGATTTTACAGGTTGGAGTCTACTTGCTGAAGGCCAGAAGCCGACAAAAGAGTTACGCTGACAAGCGTCACAAACCTTTGGAATTCGAAGTAGGTGACTTTGTACTTCTCAAGGTATCCCCTTGGAAGGGCGTGGTTCGTTTTGGTAAGAAAGGGAAGCTCGCACCTCGCTACGTAGGTCCTTTCAAAATTCATTAAAGGATTGGTAGGGTTGCGTATCGACTGGATCTACCTGAAGAACTCAACCACGTTCATCTTATTTTCAACGTTTCAAACTTGAAGAAATGTCTAGCTGAAGAAGGACTTCAAGTTCCACTCGAAGATCTTCAAATCAACGAGACATTGCACTTCGTGGAGAAACCTGTCGAAATCATGGACGGAGGAGTCAAGCAATTGAGGCGCAGTTGAATTCCTATCATCAAGGTTCGATGGGAAGGAAAACGTGGCGCTGAGTTTACTTGGAAACTCGAGAGTGATATGAAGACTAAGTATGCGCACCTTTTTGTTACTTCTTCCTAAATTTCGGGATGAAATTTCTTAAAGGAGGGGAGACTGTAATGCCCTGCTTCTTCATACTTTCCATAATTAGAAAGTCTTGTTTGTATTTCTATTTTTTGGAAGTCCTGTGTCCTTGTAATTGTATTTCGTTTCAAGCCATTGTAAATCCGAGACTTTGATCATAATGAAAAGAATCTTTTATACATCGTTTATACATGTTTATACATTAATACGTGCATTCGATTTATACACGATTCATAATTCACATAAACGTAAATTTAAATCATAAACAACTAGCGTATATTCATATTTCTTAAACGTTCCATGCAAACAAAACATTTGGTTATTCAATTTCGAGACTTATACACATTCAACACTTCATTACTTGCTACATATACTTGTAACATCATTTCAACACTTCATTCGTTCTTACAACACCGAATCCATGTTCAATTACTTGATTAAACTCTCACTTCAGGTTTGATTATGTATGTTAGGACATGATACTTGACACATATACAATTGATACACCTTAAATACATAAAATTCACACTGATTAATCATCTAATATGTTACATATACTTGTCACTTACAATGATGTTACATACTTATACATCACACTTTTTATCTAGTTAAATCGCGTTTTATTTCATGTTATACCTTGTTACAAGTTAGGGGAACATTGTTACATATTAATTACATAACTTAATCAGCAAAGATTACACATTTTAATGTATAAAAAATAAATAAAAAGGAAATATAGGGCTGAATTCAGCACCCAAAACATCCCCCCTTGGGCTGAGTTTTGTGGGCTTGTTTCAATGCTTAACCCTTCTAAACACTTCCAAAGCTCAACCCAATGAAACCCTAATCCATACCCTATAAAACCCAAGCCTCCTCCAAGAATTTTTCACTTTCTAAACACTCTCTATTCACTCTCAAACACACAAAACCGTAGCTGATTCCAGGAGTTCGAGTAGATTCAGCACATCTTACAAAAGTGAGCATAACTCACTCATTTCTTAACCATTTAACTTGATTCTTTTTCCTACTTACTTGGATTGACCATAGAAACATTTCCATAGGTTTTCCATAGAGAACCAAGGTCTAGAATGTCACCAAAAAGGCTCCAAAGTTGACTGCAACTTTCTGTTTTGAATCAAACTTTGTTAAAACTTGCTTAAACTTGAGTTATCTCATCTCAAACCTATGTCCTTATGCTTATAACCACATATATGGTTAGTTAGGCTTAAAAAAAGGTTGAGACATGTAAAATCAGAGGTGTTAACCTCACAAACTTTCTGGTTTTGATTAAGGGTTTAACCCACAAGTAGTGTTCAAGCTTAAATCTTGATGATTGTGTGATTTAGGATTAGCTTTGGCTTTCATACTTGAAAATCCACACACTATTTGATTTTTCCCATAGATTAGTTGTTCATATTTCCTTCTTTACCTGTATGTTCTTGACCCTCCTTGAATGTTCATAACATCAAGTGTAGTGGTGAACACCTAGAGGTACCTAAATGGAAGACTTGTTCTTCCTACCTCCTACATGACTTCTATGACATGAAAGAGGTTCCTAAATGGAGGATTCATCCTCCTACCTCATGCTTGAACTATTGGACTTATTGATATACATAATCCATATAATACTTATATATACTATCTAAATATTCGAACCTTTGATGATGAATTTGTGTTCATTCGTCAAAGTACTAGATTACATCATCTAAGACCTAATAACTTGTTATGATCCTAATGGGTATTCCACCCATGAAAACATTCTAACTCTTGAGGTTTTATAGTGCCAAACAAGTATTATGTGTTAAAGATGATTTACTTTCTTATGTTTATGTCGATACGTTTTTAAATTCCGGATCTTTACTCCACCGTTATACTTCAATACTCATACGCCTTTTTTCTTCATGTAGAAGGACTTGGTGTTCCAACCTCCCACAACAACTCTCTCGTGGATTTATCAAGTGGAAGCTTGCAAAACCGTGAGTACACTTGACCCATTTTACCTTTAAAAACACTTTGGGTTGTAACATGTTATTATACAAACTTCACACTCACACACTTAAAACATACTTTATGATCTCAATCCGTTATACATGTTACTTGTTTACTTAGGTTCATGCTAGATTTTACATGCTTTATGTCATTAACTTTGCTAAGCCCTCAACGTAACATATATAGCGCTATAGGAGTAGCACACCACCCGTCAGGGTCTTGTTAAGTCTTTATTCTAAGACGGTCTCGTTAATTTGTGGCGAGGGATGCTAAATACAAATCAACACTTGGGTTTGACATATTGTGATGCATGCTAGTTACCTTGTTTACAAATTGCCATGTGGATTCGAGAAAATGTTTTTATACTTATGCTATACTTATTTAAAACTTGTGTACTTGCCTTTGCTTTTGCATTGAACTTTATTTTAAACATGTTACAGGTTGAGGATGATGATGCTATGAAATGAAGTAGTGATGATGCCTAGATACACATTTAGACGTCTTAGGTTTAAAATGTTGTATCACTTTTGTTTTGTTATGTTATGAACATGTTGTTATTTGAAATTTCTTTGTAATGTTGACAATTTGATTTTATGAAATGAAAATGGGTTAAATTAAATATTGTCACCAATAGTGTTATGAAGTCTCTTGCAATCTATTTCGTCCCACTTCGATGATTCCGCCATTGGTTGGGGTGTGACAGATTGGTATCAGACCCATAACTATAGGGAATTAGGTAGATTTGCCATGTTCGACCTAGTCTATAGTAGGTACCTCATTTTTTACCATTCTTGTTACATGCTTAAAATGTTATTCTTCCTATTTTGCTTCTTTCTCTTCTTTTTGGTCTTAATGCTTACATAATGTCTTTCCTAAGACATTTTACACAATACACTTGAAGACTTGAAGACACTCTTTATACAAAAGAGACGAGTTTACCAAAATAGGCGTGAAACCCACAATTTGGTGAACGACTCTCATTCCGCTTATTCTTTATTTTGCACGAAATTACACCATTAGGTTAGGAGTGAAATTCACATCTTAATGGTAAATTTCCAATTCAAACTCTAGTGGACCCTCATCAAAGTGTCGAAATTAAATTTTGACCTGACGAGTACCAACCACATTAGGGTACGAAATCATCAAGTTAGGGGTGAAACCCGCATCTTGTCGATTAAGTCCCATTCCTCGATTTTCAATCTCGCCAAAGTTTCGATTAGAGACGTGTAGTAACTGGAAGGGTAAGATACCGTTAATCACTTCTCGACGAGAGTATCTTATCTATAGGCCAAAGCACGTTTCTCTAATTTGAAAGGACTTTCGATTCACTTTGGAATAGTCGACGTTTCTCTACCCGAAACAATCCAATGTTTTATGAGCCTCTCTTTTATGTGATTCAATTTATATGTGATTTTATACTTGTTACCTCGTTCATTTCAAAACCGTTACACAATTCGCACGTCTCGCGCAATCAAAAACAATAATAATTCTTGTGAACAAACTAAATTTATACTCTTTTTACGCATTCGTACGTGTTTGTACTTGTTGAATACTTATTAAATACGTGCTAAATATGTGAACCATACGTGATACGTCATGCTTACATGCTTATACATGCAAAACTTATTTTGAATTTATGATCAAGTCTCATCCGTTCCTTCTCTTTCGATTCTTAGATGTCGTCCAACGCCGTGTCAAAGAAATTGACAAAGAAGAGCAAGAAGGAATCCACCTCCGACTCCAAATCGAAGAAAGATTCAACCTCCAACGCCAACTCTGAATCTATGTCAAAAAAGGAATGTATGAAATTCATGGCCAAGCAGATGGCTAAGGTCATACCAGACATTGTCAGTAGGATTCAGACCAACACCAACTCTCCACATGGTTCTGTTGATTCAAAAATGGAAACCCCCAAACCAACTCCAATTCAAGCAATTCATGGCTTGTAAACCCTTGGAGTTTACTGGCAAAGATGGCGCTACCGCCATGATGAATTGCTTCGACGCGATTGAACTCACATTTCTGCAAAGTGGGTGTCCCGATGACCTACGAACCCTGAATGCAACTGGAGTTTTCCGTTCGAGAGCACTCGAATGGTAGACCATCGAACGCAACAAAAGGGGAAACGATGCTGCACACGCCTTACCTTGGGACAAGCTTAAGCAATTTATGAAGGACTAATTGTGTCCTCCTCACGAGCTCCAAAAGTTGGAGAACAAGTTTTGGAACCGAACACAAAAGGGGAGCGACATCGATGGTCTGATTACCCGTTTTAAGCAACTTAGTGTCCTCTGCCCTGGACAGGTCGACACCTTTCCCAAGTCTGTAGCCAAATTCATCCGTTGTCTTTCACCTTCCTTGATGAACCATGTTGCCTCTACTTGCCCCAAAACCACTGAAGATGCCTTTCGTATCGCTACTGAACTTAACAACAGTTGCGTTCTTCATGGAACCTATGACAAGGTTTCAACGAAGAATGCACACCAAACAACCACCGATACCACCACCACTGTTGAACCTTCACCCTCCCAACGACACAAAAAGAACAAAGGCAAGAAGCGGAAGGCTTCAAGCCAAAACTGTGCAGTCGTCACTTCACCAAACCCACAACCTTTACAATCAGTAGCTGCCGTTGTCCCCACAACCCTCGAACCTCTAAGAAGAAACTACACTGGGACATTGCCCAAGTGTAACCAATGTTCTTACCATCACCCTACTGGCACCCCATGTCGCAAATGTGCAACCTGTAACAGGCTTGGGCATTTCGCCGATCGCTATCGTTTTAACCAAAACTGTTCAAGATCAAGCCATTGTTGCCAACCCTGCTCCTAACCAGGTTCAACCCCAAGCTGCTCCTGTGCGAGCAGGTTTTAGGTGTGGCGACCTTAATCACCTCGCCAACATGTGTCCTCAGCGTAATCAACCTCAACAGCAGTAGCAGCAACAACGGCAACAGGCTCAACAACCCGCTAGAGGCCGAGCTTTTCTCCTTACCACTGATCAAGTGCAAAATGCAAACGACGTCATCACTGGTACGTTTCTTGTGAACCATGTTTATACATCCTATCTATTTGATACTGGCGCCGATAAAAGTTTTGTGTCGTTAGAATTCGAACCTTTGCTTAAGTGTAAATGCTCTAAGTTACCAAGATCCTTCGCTGTCGAAGTCGCTGATGGTAAATCCTTCACCGTCGATTATGTTCTTTCCAAGTGTTCCTTAATTCTCAACAATCATACATTCTCAATCAATCTTATACCAATGCAAATGGGTAGCTTTGACATCATAGTAGGCATGGACTGGCTTAGGCGAGTACGTGCTGAAGTCATTTGTTCTGAAAAGTTTATACGTCTTCCTCTTCCAAACGGTGATTCCCTACACGTCTATGGCGAGAAACCCTCTCAAGGTCTCAAGCTGATGTGGTGTATCCAAGCGAACAAGTGCTTGCGCAAGGGTCTTCGCCTTTCTCGCCCACATTGTGGAAAAGAAGGACAAAGGACAAAGGCCCAAGCACAAGCGACGTTCCCGTCGTATGTGATTTCCCTTATGTTTTTCCCGACGATCTTCCTGGTCCGCCTCCTGCTCGTTCCTGTCAACTTTCGTATCGATTTAGTGCCTGGCGCTATGCCTGTCGCTAAGTCTCCCTATCTTTTAGCACCCTTTGAGATGCAAGAGCTTTCGAGTCAACTTCAAGAGCTTCTTGATAAAGGCTTTATACGCCCTAGCACATCTCCTTGGGGTGCTCCCGTTTTGTTCGTCAAGAAAAAAGATGGGTCATTTCGTATGTGCATTGACTATCGTGAGCTCAACAAGCTTACTGTCAAGAACCGATACCCTCTTCCTCGCATTGACGATCTCTTCGATCAATTGCAAGGCGCGACCTGCTTCTCAAATCGATCTTCATTCTGGGTATCATCAACTTCGAGTCCTCGAAGAAGATATACCTAAGACTACCTTTCAAACGTGTTATGGTCATTACGAGTTCGTGGTCATGCCCTTTGGTTTGACCAACGCACCTACTGTTTTCATGGATTAGATTAACCGCGTGTGCAGAGAGTACTTGGACCGTTTCGTGATCGTCTTCATTGACGATATTCTTATCTACTCCAAGACTCAAGGAGAGCATGAGTGACACTTGTGTCTTATCATTCAACTTCATTGTACTGAAAGTCTCTACGTCAAATTCTCCAAGTGCGAATTTTGGTTAAAAGAGGTTCAATTACTTGGTCATACTGTCAACAAACTTGGTATTCACGTTGATCCCACTAAAATCAAAGCTGTGAAGAATTGGACCGCACCTAAGTCTCCATCTGAAATCCGTTCATTTCTTGGTCTTGCTGGTTACTATCGTCATTTTATTTCCAACTTCTCTAAAATCGCCGTCCTTTTAACCTCTTTGACTAAAAAAGAGAGACCTTTTGTTTGGGTCCTGAATAAGAGGAATCTTTTCAAACTCTTAAGGATGCTTTGTAACGCTCCTATCCTTGCACTTCCCAATGGTAACGACGACTTCGTCGTGTATTGCGATGCCTCAAACCTTGGTCTTGGTTGTGTTCTCATGCAACGAGAGAAGGTTATCGCTTACGCGTCGAGGCAAATCAAAATGCATGAGAAGAATTATACTACTCACGACCTTAAACTTGGCGCAATTGGTTTTTCCTTGAAGATTTGGCGACACTACCATTATGGTACCAAGTGTGTGGTCTTCACCGACCATAAGAGCCTTCAACATATCTTCAACCAAAAGGAATTGAACATGCGTCAACGTCGTTGGGTGGAATTGTTAAACGACTACGACTGTGAAATTCGCTACCATCCAAGTAAAGCGAATGTAGTAGCCGACGCGCTTAGTCGTAAAACTCATGTAAAGGGTATTCGTTGTCTCCAACTCCTCAATGATCTCTAAAGCCGCATTCGTGAAGCTCAATACGCCTCTATTAACGAAGGTAGTCTCTCCGTTGAGATACGAGGTGGTCTTGAAAAAGATCTTGTGTCTAATTCCGATGGTACTCTATACTATCTCTATCGTATCTGGATTCCAAATCGTGATAACCTTCGAGACTTTCTGATGAAGGAGGCACACAAATCGAGATATTCCATTCACCCTGGTGCTGATAAGATGTACAAAGATATGCGTATGTCCTATTGGTGGCCTGGAATGAAGAAGGATATCGCCATCTTCGTTGCAAAATTTCTTACTTGTTCGAAGGTCAAAGCTGAACATCAACATCCCTCTGGTTTGCTTGAACAGCCAGAAATTCCTGTCTAGAAATGGGAGAGCATTGCTATGGATTTTATCACAAAGCTTCCTCGTACTTCTTCAGGTCATGATAATATTTGGGTGATCGTTGATCGATTAACCAAATCAGCTCATTTTCTCCCCATTTATGAAGATTTTAAAGTCGAGAAATTGGCTGGAATCTACATTGATGAAATCATCAGTCGTCATGGTATCCCCACTGACATCATTTCCGATCGTGATGCTCGTTTTACGTCTCGTCTTTGGAAAACTTTGTAATCTGCTATGGGTACAGTTTTAAACCTTAGCACCACTTTCCATCCCCAGTCAGACGGTCAAACCGAGCGTACTATCAAAACCTTAGAGGATATGCTTTGTTCATGCGTAATAGATTTTGGTGACAACTGGGATTCACACTTGCCTTTCATCGAATTCTCGTACAACAACAGTTGTAACGCGAGTATTCAAATGGCACCTTTCGAGGCATTATATGGTAATAAGTGTCATTCGCCTATTTGTTGGCATGAGATCAGAGAAGCTCAAATCACCAGTCCCGAGCTTATACAAGAGACGACAGACAAGATTTTACAGGTTCGAGACAGCTTGCTGAAGCCCAGAAGTCGACAAAAGAGTTACGCTGACAAGCGTCGCAAACCTTTGGAATTCGAAGTAGGTGACTTTGTACTTCTCAAGGTATCCCCTTGGAAGGGTGTGGTTCGTTTTGGTAAGAAAGGGAAGCTCGCACCTCGCTACGTAGGTCCTTTCAAAATTCTCGAAAGGATTGGTAGGGTTGCGTATCGACTGGATCTACCCGAAGATCTCAGCAACGTTCATCCTGTCTTCCATGTTTCAAACTTGAAGAAATGTCTAGCTGAAGAAGGACTTCAAGTTCCACTCGAAGATCTTCAAATCAACGAGACATTGCACTTCGTGGAGAAACATGTCGAAATCATGGACCGAGGAGTCAAGCATTTGAGGCGCAGTCGAATTCCTATCGTCAAGGTTCGATGGGAAGGAAAACGTGGCGCTGAGTTTACTTGGAACTAGAGAGTGATATGAAGACTAAGTATCCGCACCTTTTTGTTACTTCTTCCTAAACTTCGGTGTAACAACCATAAATTTATTTAGCGATTCCCGTAAATAATCACAAATTACTGAGTATTTATATTTAAACATTCATGCTCAAATACGGGTTTATTAAAACTTTTCTAAACTTTGAAAGCAAACAACATAGTGTAATTTAATTCATCGTTTTAGAATAACGACGAAAAAACTTGCGGAAGCTTCATTTAACGTGTGTTCGGTTCTTGCTCGACTCTTGATCTTCATCCGGGACTCTCGACATTCACCTATGATCAATACCAGCTTAAATGTTAGTATTGATAGTTTAAATAACGGTACAAGACAAGATAAATGATAATGGAAGGAAATCCCAACATTAATCTCTTGATCCCAAAACAAGGACTTCAACTGGCCTCCACCGTAGCGTACGGTAGCCACCGTAAGCTACGTTGGCCTCTGTTTTAAAATACCCCCACCGTAAAGCAGTCGGTAACTGGCGTAACGATTTCAGCCCCACCGTAACTTACGGTGGGCACCGTAAGTTACGGTGGTCCCTGTATCAAACCTTTCCAATTTTTTTTTGTTTTTGACATGAAAACTTCCGTATCTTTCAATCCGCGTATCCGTTTGACCTCCCGTTTCTTCCTACATGATCGTAATTTGATTCTCCATCTAATTGAGTTAAAATTCAACATTCAAACTAATAAAATTCTAAATCTTTAAGCGTTCGGCTTATTATTCAAAATCAATATTTTGACCCGTTTATATTTAAGACCTCCAAACTTGTTTCTAGTTAATCATAAATCATAAACCAAAGTATTTAACTCATAATCTCTATCTTGGATTCATAAGTTTTGTGAATTACGCGGCAAACACCCAAGTTACGCGCGTAATTCATTTTGACCCGTTTAGGGGATTTGGATGTATTAAAGCATCAAATCCGTTCTTCTCTTTTAGCACCTCGCGTTCCAACATTTAGATAGTTACTTATATTCCACCACGACTATTTTTGTGGCAGATTTATGTAAGGACCCTATAATCCTAATTTTTACCCTTCATTTAGTCATTTTACATGAATGACCCGTTCTTAGGCATTTAACCTACGAAGTTTATGCCTACGACTCTTACATGTCTCTGAGGGTAACATAATTATAATACAAGTTTCTAAACGGCCTCTAAGGGTCGTTTACCCGGTTTACCTATTAAGGGTTTTTGGTCAATTTTAGTCCCTCATTTTACGACAAAGGACTTTCGTTATAATTTGACCAAAATATCACTTCTACTAAAACTCTAAATGTGCGTACCTGGCTCGGGTCATAGCATCGACCCGTATACATACCTTTTGCTTTAAATTTTCTAGTTAAAGCAATGCAATCACATGTTATTTCCTGTTATCACAAAAACTCAACAAGTAGTCGTTAGTTATTATTGTCAAATGGTATTTGCACACTATTTGACCCGTTTAGTCGACATGACCATTTGTCAACGTATGATGGTAGATTAATACCATCATGCCCCTTGAACCTATTCCTGTTCGTGCCATGGTTCTTATTACTTAAAAACAATATTTTTAAATTGTTCGACCCATTATAACTTTTACCAAATGGTGTCTTCATTTTAATCACTTTTATTTTAACTATTAATTTGACCCATTTGGTTGTCGAGTGAATTCCATCACTTCAATGACATACCAAACACAACCATTTTCGTTATATCAACATTACACATATTTAAACTAAGCTTGTCTACATAAATGTAACGGGGTGACAAGCCACGTACCTTATAGCTTATCCTTCAAGCGCGCGTCCTTCCTAACTTGGCTACTTGAAGATTCACCCGCTTTGCCTATAGAGTTCAATCAGCCTCTTGTTTAGAACTCATATCTTTACATGTCACACGTAATTTGTCATATTATCCAAATACGCGTTTCTTTATAATTTCAACTTATGAATGTTCATTTAGGCATTTTAACAAACACCTAAAGGGCATAATTTCACTAAATCAACAATCAAGTTCATGACTACTTATTTAGCCAAGATTTTAACATCTTTTACAAGTCAATCATCTAATTTATAGTTCATTATCAAGATTAACTTCACGGAGTTCAAATAACACTAGTTTACTAATCATGATTCTAGTGTTCATCATGTTTCTACAAAACCCACTACACACACATGGTGGATGATCATGAATTTCATAGTTTAATCATTAATTCAACAAGAAAATGACCAAGGTTTACCCCTAGACATGATTTCATTCCAATTTCATCTAAACAATGATCATGCAAGCTCGAATTTCGATTCTCATATGTTCATCTAGAATTCAAGAGGAAATCAAACAACGAAATTTTACATACCTTACGATCCCTTTACTGTGGTGATCACTAATCTATGATTGGATTTCGATTTGGGCTCGATTTGCCCTTCCAATTTGTTGATTTTGTGCTTGTTAGGGTTTGAGTAGGAGAGCCCCTTGGCTCCTGTGATTGTATCGACTAGAACACACACTTAGAGTGTGTGTTTTGGTGTTGGCATTTTATTAAATAAAAATTAGTTTCTAGTTTATCAACTTTAGTCCCTCTACTTCACACAAGTTTGCATAAAGGGTGTTTTAACCATATTTTTCTTATTATTCCAAGACTTATAACTAACTAGGTTTGTTTATTCCTGGTTATTTTATCTTGAATATTACCGACATTTTAATATCTATATAAAATCTATATTTTGGGGTGTTACATCGGGCTTCTTTTACGCTTTGTTTTCTCAAAGCGTTTATTCTTTTTTTTTTTATTAACATAAGATTATTTATGTAAATCCTTATATTCACTGGGTAAATTTTACCACTAATGGTATTTTACTCGTTCATCACTATTAGCGATGTTTGATTTCCAAACCCGTTTTTGGGGTGTTACAAGTCTACCCCCCTTAAAGAGGTTTCGTCCCCGAAACCTTATTTACGTAGCTCATTAATTTACACTAAACGAACTTAGTTTCGTTTTCAAGGCATTTCATTCATTCTTTTTGATATAACATTTTCATTTATATCGACGTGTACGTCTTTCATGTGTGTGGCCTTGCGGGCCATTACTTTCAGCTTATATCCTTTATCTTTACTAATTATCTATTTTGGCGGTTAGACTTGTTAGTCACCGGTTACTTCATACCCCGTTACCCGGGTATGCTATTTGCCATCTCCGGCCTTATATGTATTTAAAATTTTCTAAGTCACCCCGTACCAGTTTTATTTTGTTAAAACGTTATTTTTGACTAAAAACTAAATTCTTAGTTTACGTTTCCTCTTTGTCGTACATCTTTCTCTCGTTTCTAGGAATGTTACTTCCGAGAATCTAGCCCTTTCCTTTATTATTTAATGCGGGGAATTATAACAAATTCCCAAGCTTAACCCATATGACCCGTAGGTTCTTTCACTTAGCCTCGTAGGCTATTTATTTAGATTTTCACCTTTTTATCCTTTTTAAGGTGAGACCTTTACAATTCGTTCCTTTCTATTTATGACCCGAAGGTCTTTTTGGTCCCGTTGACTTAACATTAATTAATATTCCGTAGGTTATGATGATCCCGTAGATCATCTTTTATTCGAGTCTTTATTCAATTGTGTATACGTTTATATACGCATATGGCATTAAGGCACCCCTTTTTATGCTTAGAATTGTTCACTTTTACTTTTTGGATTTCGTTTGACCTTGACCGTAGTTTAAGGCTACATTGTTTTCTTTCGAATTATCTTTTTGACTTCGTGACTGCTAACGTCAATTACACGTCGGTTTGCCCTACACTTACCGTTACCCGGCTCTTACCTATACTTCTTTACGTCCCATTACCCGGGTTCTTTTGTTTTAATGTTTTTAATGCCTATAACTCCTTTACATAGGTTTATTTATATTTCGCACCTTTATTTATTTGGTTCGCACTTACTTACTTTAGCAAGTGTCATCCTTTATTAAATTCGTTTGACTTGTTCGTGTAAAAATTCATCACTTATAAATGTCAAACTTCAGTCTTTGTTCGACTCGTTCAGCTTTAAAATAGTTGAACGTAATTTATCAAAATTTCTATTTGCAGTATCTTATCGTCCTTTAGTCATGACCCAAAACCCGAGTCTTCTTGACTTTCCATACGCGTTCCTGTTTCTCAGTCTACGCATGCGTTTAATTCCTCACCCATCAACCGGGTGTTTTACCGAAATCGTTATCATTGCACCCCTCCCGGTATGCATTAAGACTTCGTTTCGATTTACTTGGTCATCTTAGCGAAATCCGTCGCTTTTATTCGACCATGTCTTTTATTTTATTTTATTTTTTTACGTGACCACCATTGGCGGCCTTATTAATTATGAGTGACGAATATCATCGTTATCCTTGCTTTACTACGACTAAAGTTAACAAGCTTGATTATCTTTTTCGTATGGTCAACACCTTTGTTTTTATGACACGGCGGATCATCTATACTTTGATTTTACTCGCCCATTTTGTTCACCATGGCCCTTTCGTTCAAGATGACTTATTTTCGTGAATTTTATTTTGATCATTCATTTATATCATCATTTACATTAATCCTTGTCCCTTCTCTCGGGCTCATTATCCTAATGTAATACGCTTCCGTCACCCGGCTGTGCGTTTACATTATTGTCAACTATTTTGTTCAATTGTTTCATTTGGGTACTTTTAATTTGTCCCATTCACCCCGTCCTTACTACATCGGATGTAAATATGTCCATCATAAAAGTTCATGGTACCACGTGTTCACTACTTACTTGCCCAGAGTAAGCGATCAACACCTGATATACATGTCCTTTTATAATTTTCACATTACACCCCATGTAAGTAACGCCTCTATTTAATTTTCTTGGAAATAATATTCTGGATAGGTATTTTATTCAGGTTTTCCAAGCTTTTAATTTACATATGCAACAATCATTCTCTACATGTTTGTTGCATATTGCTATTTCTACGATTAAATTTAAAATGTGCACCTGGTAATGCTTGCCATAACGGGCTTCTTTTGCCGTTAACCTTGTTCGCGATCACTACGCGCTTTAGGTCCTTGATGAGTATGCTCTGCTTGTCATACCTCGGACCGTTCCTATGTCATATCCGCAATTGATTCAATTCTCGTCATTTTCAGATGCGAGTGTCCTTCAATTAAAACATTCACAAATTTTAGTAATGTCGACATCAATAATCGCCCGCATTATAATACGAGGCTTTCTGCTATACGTGTTAACGCACGTAATTTCATTAACTATATCAATCATTTTAATTGGGGTAGCGTGTATTACGCGATAACCCTATGTGTTGTTTACAACACTTTAATCATGCTAAACCTTTAACATACATGTACTTACCGGATTTGCGATCAAGCCTCAAACCGAACACACTTTACTCTTTAACCGTGAGCTCTGATTACCAACTTGTAACAACCATAAATTTATTTAGTGATTCCCGTAAATAATCACAAATTACTGAGTATTTATATTTAAACATTCATGCTCAAATACGGGTTTATTAAAACTTTTCTAAACTTTGAAAGCAAACAACATAGTGTAATTTAATTCATCGTTTTAGAATAACGACGAAACAACTTGCGGAAGCTTCATTTAACGTGTGTTCGGTTCTTGCTCGACGCTTGATCTTCATCCGCGACTCTCGACATTCACCTATGATCAATACCAGCTTAAATGTTAGTATTGATAGTTTAAATAACGGTACATTAATTCAGGTATATTAACAGAAAAGCAGTATTCAGATAAATCAGGATATTCTTCAGGATCCTCGTCTTCAACAGCGTTCACTTTCTTGTTATCATTTCTGCCATATGGCCTGGAGCAATATGGCTTATATGAGGTTTCTGATTTCCTGTTAGTTGATTCATAGGTTGAGGTAGAATTCATCCTCTCCTGCATTTTCTTGTCATCTTCCAGACGGATATATCTCAAAGCCCTGTTACGAGCTTCGTCGAGATTCCTGCAAGGATTCATTTTGTAATCCCATCTTAAAAGCTTGCACAGCTGTTGCAACATCAAGATGTGGGATATCCAAGGATTCTCGACTGAATTTGTTCACATAATCCCTCAAGGATTACTGAGACCCTTGAGTTATCCTGTAAAGGTCACTGGTTAGTTTCTCAAAACTCCGACTACAAGAAAATTGACTGTTAAATAAATTAACCAAATGAGCAAACGAAGTAATTAAGTGAGGAGGAACGTTTAACAGCCATTTTAAGGCTGATCCTGTCAGAGTAGAACCAAATCCCTTGCACAAGCATGCTTCCTTGAGCTCCGGAGGGATAGGGTTAATCTCCATTCTTTCCCTATACTGGGCAATATGCTCTTCAGGATCCGTAGTCCCATCATACAGCTTCATGTTGGGAGTCAGAAATCTTTTTGGGATTTCAGCATCACAGATGGGATATGCAAAGCGGGATATCCTGTGGCTGTCTTGGGATACTTCCGGAATTGGCTGGACCACTCCAGGTACACTGGATATCATGTCCTTCAATTTCTGGAGCTCCCTGGTAAATGTTGACGTCATACCTGCATCCTGCATAGAGCCATTGTTGTTAGTAGCAAGAATATTATTATTTGACACATTACCATTCTGAGGATTTTGGCCATATCCTGAAGCATATCCTGAGCTTCTTACAGTCGATATCCTGACCGAAGAGGGTATCTTAGGGGTATGATTCTGAGAATGGCTTGGGACGATATTCCCCCTATTATCCTCAGTGTAAACCGCGGAACTGAAGTTCAAAGCCCTGGGCTGTATAGGAGTGACAGTTTCTTCAGCGGGTCTACTCGAGCTAGCTTTTAAGAGTTGTATTTCTCTTAACAGCATTTGGTTAGTCTCCTGTTGCTGCCTCATTTGTTCCTGCACACTTCCAAATAAAGTCAAAATTTCATCGTTAGAGGCTAAAACGGGAGCAGATCCCTGGACACTCCGAGTAGGGATAACATCTTGAGATTGTGAAGAAAACGGCATCCTTTGAGGAGGTGGTGGAAGCACCGAACCAGTAGTAGCAGAGGTTGTAGCAGACATAGTGGAAGAGCTCATGTTTGATCTTGAGGCCATTGTAAACAATGTGGCAAAAAGTTTTGAAAATAGAAAACCGATTAATGATTTTGCAAAGATTTTTAGTAAAAGTAGCACCACTTGCCCCACGGTGGGCGCCAAATTGTTTTGGTCAAAAATTACCTAAGCAATTAAGTGATCAAATTAGTTAAGTGAGGTAGTGTGCTAGAAATATGTATGAAAAATGTGTTAACAAAATTAGATATGAAAACAGTTTCAGGATACGGCTCAGGATATAGAGCTGTATCTATGATCAAACAATGAGCGAAAATGTAAAGTTGGACACGTGATGTACGAGGAAAGCCCTTGATCAATCTAGATCGCCGGCATAAAACCTCGGGAGCTGACAATCGCAGCTGCCTTGTTCTTCTATTACTTCAAATATCAGGATACAGTGCAGGATGTGGTGCGGATCGACTAGGTGTTACAATGTAATTCGAATACAAGTGTTGTGTGTAGTGTTTGCGATGAGCTAGAGAGAAAGTGTTCGAAAATGTGTGAGTTGAGTGACTTAATCTGATCCGCCCCCATCTATTTATAGTAAAACAAACGTAACTAACTATCCTACATAACCGGGATCCACCGAATATTCCTTAGTTGAACGTTGTAGACCTGGTCTTTCGGGCTCAACGTCTCTCCTTGTAGACCTGGTCTTTCGGGCTCAACGTCTCTCCTTTAACAAATACGCCCGAGTCTTGAGGAGATTAAGTCCACTTGACCGTTGGCAAGTCCCAGTCTTTCACCTGCACGTGATTAATTCAATGTACCTCAGGATATCACCCAGGATGTTAGCAATGTCCCCGTCCAGTATCCTGATCATAGATAAACAATAAGAAGCAGGATATTAGTCAGCATGCATACTCAGAAAATGAGCCATAACAATTGTCCCCAAATATATCGGTTGGTATACCAATCCAACGGATATATTTCAAAAGTCTTATCCCATAATTCAAGGCATTTAAAATGAAGCGACGGTCGAGATCACATCGTAACCTCCAACACGCTTTTTGCTCAATGGAGATCCATAATGCCCCTATATCTTCTCTCTTCTTGTTTGAAAAGCAGATATCTTCAACAGAGCCTCCAGGTAATTCTCCATTTCTCCTTTACTTTCTATCAACTTTCATCGCCTTACTCGTAATGGACGCCGAGACCTTCACCCAGCAAAATCTCCTCAAAAATCCCGAAAAGGAGACCTGCGCTTTTGATAACGCAGACATTGCGGCTTTGAGAGCTTCCGGCGCCTTCCCAGATAACACGGTCTTTAGACCATTCGATCGGTCAATTCGATCGGATGTTTCTTCCACTGATTGGGTTTGCTTTCCAACATATCCCTTTTTTTTATCCTTATGCAGTGAACTTCAAGGAAGTAGCTCCCCCTACCGCTGAATCAGAAGAAAGAATCAACACTGTTTACTGATTACCTGCAATAGACAGGACTTTCACCACACACGTCCCGAGTTCCAGTCAATACTCGTCATCTGAAATGTCTGGTAAGGATTACTTTCAAAATAATTAGTCAAAACAGTATAATAAAATAAAGAGTAATAATGATGTGAAACTTTTCCCTTTATGCAGCACCGGCCAAGATCCCTGAAGTCTTTGACCTCGACGAATTGGACAGTTATTCTGATCAGATTCAGGTCAAGAAGGAACCTAGTCCTAAGGCCACAGCCTCATCCAGACCTAGCAGCTCCAAAGCCATCATTATTCCCAAACCTTCACCGGCTACCAAGCCCCGGAGTTCAAGTTCCCGCAAAAGGAAAGAGCCTGATTCCCCTGTCATTTCTGACACATTTCCTTATGAGAAGCACGGGTTCATTGAAGCTAGCGGGTTTATGACTTCCTTTCTTAACCAGGTTAGTATTCTCATATCATATCCTGCGGCTTACATTATTTATAAAGATTTATCAATATTAATACCTGTCCTCTTACCTTTATAGGGTCTTGAGCGTCTGGTTCACCTATATCAAGAATCCTGCCAGCTTAACAAGACGCTTGAAACCAAGCTAAAGGAAGCTGAAATCACAATCTCCGATCAAGGCATGATTGCAGCCGCCAAATCTCGTCATTACAAGCAGAAATTTAAAGCTATGATTCAAGAACACCAAACAGCTCTCAACAAAGCTACTCTTCAAGCCCAGGCCGATCTTGAAGCTGCCCATGTGCAACATGAACGGGATATGGTCAGCTACCGGGAAAGCCTCAAGAGTTCCGTCGTCATTTCTCTCCTCCAAGCCAGATTGAAGATGGCCCATGAAGCCAAAACATTAGGTTTTGAATGCCCTTCTTGGGATGTTGGTGCTTGGGAGACCAAACTAAAGAACCTCGACGGTACCTCTTCCAAATCAGCTGTCGAAGAATCTTCCAAAGCAGTTGAAAAAGCAACCGATGCTGAGAAGGATGCTGAGGCGGATCCCAAGACGGATGCTGCTGAAATCACTATGGACGAAGAAGGCACTACCCCCTAGAGCTTATTTCCTTTAAATCGTTCGAACAATTTCATTTCCTATGAACAATTTTTATTTCTGCATCAAAACAATTTGATATTCGAAGGTGGATGGGTCCTGGGTTTCAGGATGAAACCTTCGGTTATCAACTAGTACTGATTGTTTTAAGTAATTTTATTTTTCATATTTCTCGCTATCATCTTCCGTCTTTCTTAGTACAGATCTTAGTTTTACGAAATTTCGTACAATTATCTTTCAAAAATATCCTAATCAATATGCTCAACGATATATAATAAAAATTGTTATTAGATTTTTTCAACTTCGTAGAAAGCTTTTTAAAGAGTAAAAACAATCCATTTTTCCAAAACCTGTTTTGATAATACTTAAATGATCAAAGTTTCAAACTAGTATTAGTTTCAAATTTTTTCATCAAATATTCTGAGAAGTATTTAAAAACAAATTTTGAGAATATATCAGGATATTTAACCTTTTACCAAACATATTATTATCAAAAACTTAAACAATGTTTACAAAGGAAAGATCATACCAGGAATAGGGTATAAACCTATTACCAAACTTCAATCCCTTTGCAACTCTTCCAATGAAGATGTCCCCTGTCTGAGACACTTAGTGCATTAGTTCCGAGCCTTATCCTTTTAGCTTTACACCATTGCCTCGATAGGAATGTCCCCTGTGTACAATGTCTTATTAGAAATCTTCTGAATATCAGTTTCCATTGTATAGGCAATTTTTCATGTCACAGGGGTAAAACCCAAGAATGTACTGAAGATAAATTCCTTGTATCCTGGGGAAAATCCCAAATTTTCATGCGCTACAGGCGGGAGTGTATAAACTCCAAGACTTAGAAAGGTGAAAACCTTTAAACCTTAGAGAGTATGAAAATACCTTTTCGTGAGAGAGGGTAATCAATCCTCATATACCTTTAGGATTCAGGATATAGCCAACAGTAACGAAATTGTCAGCCACTTTTACATGGACTGGTCCCGCCACCTTAAACTATCCCTGAATAACTTGCGCTCCAAGCGGGGTGTTTAAACCCAATTCGGAAGAAAGGTGAATACCTTTAAACCTGTGAAGGGATCAGGATCCCTTATACGTGAGAGAGGGGGCCAATCCTCTAATCTTCCGAAGTATCTTGAGTGAGCATCCCGGAGCTATATCCTGGAGCATATACTGCAAAACATCCTTAAACTAAGGTGGGTGTTAGCTTGTCTAACACCCCTCCGATGCTTAAGTTAGTATTGGGTATCAAAAAATAAATTAAACCAAACATATTTAAAAAAGATAGAATTCATACCATCCTGAGTTAGAAATTAAATTCTAAACTCACTTGAAATAAAGCTTAAGGTGTATAGCATTCCAGGATCTCGGTAGCATATCCCCTTCCATATTCTTGAGTCTATATGCTCCTTTCCCTGCTTCTGATTCAACTTCATATGGTCCTTCCCATTTTGGAGCTAACTTGCCATCGGCAGGATTAGTAGTATTCTGAAAAGCCTTTCTCAACACCCAATCTCCAACCTTAAATCTTCTGGTCCTAATATTCTTGTTATATGCTCTGGATATTCTTTGTTGATATGCTGCCATTCTTAGCCTTGCTGCATCTCTCTTTTCATCTATAGTATCCAAATCCTGACTCAAGCCTTCAGGATTCTGTTCAGGATCACTTAGGGTAGATCTTGCAGTAGGTATTGTCATTTCCGTTGGAATCATTGCTTCTGCTCCAAATACCAAGGAAAATGGGGTTTGGCCTGTTGCATTCTTTACCGTTGTCCTATCAGCCCACAAAACAAAGGGTAATTCTTCTGCCCATCTTCCTTTTTTGGCTCCAAGCCTCTTCTTTAAGTTATTGACAATTATCTTGTTTGAGGATTCTGCTTGTCCATTCGCTTGAGGATGTACCGGAGTAGATGTTATCATTTTGATTCCCCAACTTTTTCAAAAGTCAGTAGTTCTCTTGCTTATAAACTGAGAACCATTGTCACAGATTATCTCGGCTGGTACTCCAAACCTGGTCAGGATATTTCTCTTTATGAAGGATACTACTTTTTGATCTCTAACTTGAACAAATGCTTCTGCTTCAACCCACTTGGAGAAATAATCCATCATTGCCAACATGAAAACCTTTCCTCCTGGAGCTTTTGGAAGCTTTCCCACTATATCCATACCCCACTTCATAAACGGCCAAGGGGAAACAATAGGATACAGCGGTTCAGCAGGCTGATGTAATATGTTACTATGTCTTTGACATGCGTCACATCTTCGAGCATATTCTGCGGCATCTTTTCTCATTGTCGGCCAATAATATCCTGTCCTTAATACTTTTGAGAATAATGACCTGCCCCCAGTATGGTTACCACAATCCCCTTCATGTATATCCTGAAGTACTTCTTTGGCTTCAGGATCCTCCAAGCACCTCAAATACGGTCCTGCAAGAGATTTCTTGTATAAAACATTATTTATAATAGTGAATCGTGATACCTTCATCCTAAATGCCTTAGGATTTTCATTTTCGGGGATGTATCCTTCCTTGAGATATATATCATGATTGGAGCCGTCCAAGATTCAGGATCCTCTTCAGGATACTCTGCTCCAGGATCCTGAATACCCGCTACTTCTTTATCCCGAGGATTCGTTGCAGGATACAAGACATGTATTATTGGTATTTGGGTTCCTTCTGGTATCCTGATCGATGATCCCAGATTTGCTAAGGCATCTGCTTCAGCGTTATCCTCTCTTGGTACCTGTTCAAGTGTAAAAACATCGAAATATTCTGCTAACTTTTTGAGAATATCGAGGTATTCGATTAATTTCTCACCCTTAACTGCATAGGATCCATTAAAATGGTTAGTAATTAACAAGGAGTCAACATATACTCGCAAATTCTTGATACTCATACTCTTAGCCAATTCTAATCCTGCAATTAAAGCTTCATATTCTGCCTCATTATTAGTAGCAGGAAATTCACACCTAATGGCCTGGGGTAATATGTCCCCCTGTGGCGATTTTAGTAGTATACCTAAACCTACACCTCTTATATTGGATGCACCATCAGTATATAATGTCCAGGATCCTGAAGATTCTCCTAACTGTTGAACTTCTAGGTCTACCTCATCCTGAATATCACTACTGAAATCAGCCACAAAGTCAGCTAAAGCCTGAGACTTTATGGCATTTCTAGGTTCATATACTAAATCATAAGCACTTAACTTTACTGACCACTTGGCCATCCTGCCTGACATCTCTGGTTTCCTAAGCACATTTTTGACAGGATAATTCGTTTTAACATGGATCCTATGTGTCTCAAAATAATGTCTAAGCTTTGTCGATGCCATGACTAGAGCTAATATCAATTTTTCTAAATGAGAATACCTAGTTTCAGCATCTAACAAACTTTTACTAACATAATATACAGGATATTGCTGACCTTCATGGTCTTTTATAAGAACGGCACTTACAGCATTCCCTGATACAGCGAGGTATAGGGATAGTGGTTCACCATTTTCAGGCTTCATCAATAGAGGTGCGGTTGAGAGATATCGCTTCAAATCCTGCAAGGCTGCTTCATGCTTTGCTCCCCATTTAAATTTCTTATTCTTCTTGAGGATATCATAGAATTCCTTGCATTTTTCTGAGGATCTTGAAATAAATCTATTCAAAGCTGCTACTCGGCCTGTCAACCTTTGTACGTCCTTCATATTTGAGGGTGATTTTATATCCAGGATAGCTTTGATCTGCTCTGGGCTTGCTTCTATCCCCCTTTTTGTCACCATATATCCAAGAAACTTTCCTGCCCCCACTCCGAAATGGCACTTAGCAGGATTTAGCTTCATGTTGTATTGATCCAGGATATCAAACGCTCCCTTGATATCCTGGTGATGATCCTCAGCTCTTTTAGATTTTACCACCATATCATCAATATATACCTCCATGGTGTCCCCCAGCTTATCTTTGAACATCATGTTTACCAATCTCTGGTATGTTGCACCTGCATTTTTCAAACCGAAAGGCATAGCAGTATAGCAATATATACCTGTTGGTGTCATGAAAGCAGTATCCTCCTGGTCCGAAGGCTCCATTTGAATCTGCTGAAATCCTGAGGATGCGTCCATGAATGTTAACATTTCATGTCCAGCAGTAGCATCTACCATTGCATCGATATGAGGGAGAGGAGATGGATCTTTAGGACAAGCCTTGTTCAAGTCCGTGTAATCTACACAGACTCTCCATTTCCCGTTTTTCTTTTGTACCACAACTACGTTTGCTAGCCATTTTGGAAACTTGACTTCTCTGATCATCCTGGACTTCAACAATCTTTCAACTTCCTCTTGGATAATCGCATTCCGCTCAGGAGCGAATTTTCTTCTTTTTTGCTGAACAGGCTTGAATGATTTGTCAATTCCAAGCTTGTGAGTGATAATGTCTTTGGATATGCCTGTCATATCCTCATGCTTCCATGCAAACGTTGACATCCTGCATTTCAAAAAGTTAGTTAACTGTTCTTCAATATCCTGAGGGATATTGGTTCCTACGAGCACCGAGATATCAGGATTATCCTGCTCCAGGATAATTTTCTTCACATCCTGCTCCGAATCCTCCACGATATCCTGGGCCCGCATCTTTAATTGCTATGCTGTACTAGGCTTAGTTGAGGATTTCATCGAGGATGAGTAGCATTCTTTCGCTTCCTGTTGATCACTTTCCACCTTGACAACCCCCCAAGGAGTAGGGATCTTGATGCATTGGTGATATGTTGATGGCACAGCCTTCATATCGTGAATCCATGGTCTTCCCAGTATGATGTTATAGCAGGATAAGGAGTCCATCACACAGAAGCGTTGTATTGAGTTGACCCCTTCAACATATACTGGTAACTTTATCTCCCCTACGGTATTCCTAGCTTCTCCACTGAAACCAACGAGCACAGTGGACTTCGAAGTGATATCCATCGGAGATACATTCATCCTCTTCAATGTTTCCAGCTGAATTATATTGACAGAACTACCGTTGTCTACCAGTATCCTGCGTACAAAATGGTTAGCCACATATAATGTTATTACTAAAGCATCATGGTGAGGATCCTGAACAATATCCCTGTCATCGCTATCGAAAGTGATCACTTTATCAGTTGTGAGGGTAGTCATTCTGACTGGTCTGTCTCCCCTCTCGCTCTTAGCTTCCTTCGCATGTCTCTTGGCCGCCGAATACAAAGTCCCACAAATGTCGGATCCCCCTGAAATAAAGTTAATTATCTTGGCATCTGCTGGGGGTGATGCTGCTCGTTCAGGATCCTTCTCGGGATCCTGCCCTTTATTCTTCTTTTTTCCCAGCAAGTCCTTCAGATACCCCTTGCTTAACAGGTAACTTATCTCTTTCCTTAAAGCAATGCAATCCTCGGTCATATGTCCGAAGTCTTCGTGGAAGGCACACCATTTGGATATATCCTTCCAATCAGCTTTCTGCAGGTTCTTTTGAGGCCACCTAGCTTTGTCCCCTAAGCCCTGCATAGCATACATTAATTCAGGTATATTAACAGAAAAGCAGTATTCAGATAAATCAGGATATTCTTCAGGATCCTCATCTTCAACAACGTTCACTTTCTTGTTATCATTTCTGCCATATGGCCTGGAGCGATATGGCTTATATGAGGTTTCTGATTTCATGTTAGTTGATTCATAGGTTGAGGTAGAATTCATCCTCTCCTGCATTTTCTTGTCATCTTCCAGACGGATATATCTCAAAGCCCTGTTACGAGCTTCGTCGAGATTCCTGCAGGGATTCATTACAAGATCCTGATAAAACTGAGAATCCTTTTGTAATCCCATCTTAAAAGCTTGCACAGCTGTTGCAACATCAAGATGTGGGATATCCAAGGATTCTCGACTGAATTTGTTCACATAATCCCTCAAGGATTCCTGAGACCCTTGAGTTATCCTGTAAAGGTCACTGGTTAGTTTCCCAAAACTCCGACTACAAGAAAATTGACTGTTAAATAAATTAACCAAATGAGCAAACGAAGTAATTGAGTGAGGAGGAACGTTAACAGCCATTTTAAGGCTGATCCTGTCAGAGTAGAACCAAATCCCTTGCACAAGCATGCTTCCTTGAGCTCCGGAGGGATAGGGTTAATCTCCATTCTTTCCCTATACTAGGCAATATGCTCTTCAGGATCCGTAGTCCCATCATACAGCTTCATGTTGGGAGTCTGAAATCTTTTTGGGATTTCAGCATCACAGATGGGATATGCAAAGCGGGATATCTTGTGGCTGTCTTGGGATACTTCCGGAATTGGCTGGACCACTCCAGGTACACTGGATATCATGTCCTTCAATTTCTGGAGCTCCCTGGTAAATGTTGACGTCATACCTGCATCCTGCATAGAGCCATTGTTGTTAGTAGCAAGAATATTATTATTTGACACATTACCGTTCTGAGGATTTTGGCCATATCCTGAAGCATATCCTGAGCTTCTTACAGTCGATATCCTGACCGAAGAGGGTATCTCAGGGGTATGATTCTGAGAATGGCTTGGGATGATATTCCCCCTATTATCCTCAGTGTAAACCGCGGAACTGAAGTTCAAAGCCCTGGGCTGTATAGGAGTGACAGTTTCTTCAGCGGGTCTACTTGAGCTAGCTTTTAAGAGTTGTATTTCTCTTAACAGCATTTGGTTAGTCTCCTGTTGCTGCCTCATTTGTTCCTGCACACTTCCAAATAAAGTCAAAATTTCATCGTTAGAGGCTAAAACGGGAGCAGATCCCTAGACACTCCGAGTAGGGATAACATCTTGAGATTGTGAAGAAAACGGCATCCTTGGAGGAGGTGGTGGAAGCACCGAACCAGTAGTAGCAGAGGTTGTAGCAGACATAGTGGAAGAGCTCATGTTTGATCTTGAGGCCATTGTAAACAATGTGGCAAAAAGTTTTGAAAATAGAAAACCGATTAATGATTTTGCAAAGATTTTTAGTAAAAGTAGCACCACTTGCCCCACGGTGGGCGCCAAATTGTTTTGGTCAAAAATTACCTAAGCAATTAAGTGATCAAATTAGTTAAGTGAGTTAGTGTGCTAGAAATATGTATGAAAAATGTGTTAACAAAAGTAGATATGAAAACAGTTTCAGGATACGGCTCAGGATATAGAGCTGTATCTATGATCAAACAATGAGCGAAAATGTAAATGTGGACACGTGATGTACGAGGAAAGCCCTTGATCATTCTAGATCGCCGGCATAAAACCTCGGGAGCTGACAATCGCAGCTGCCTTGTTCTTCTATTACTTCAAATATCAGGATACAGTGCAGGATGTGGTGCGGATCGACTAGGTGTTACAATGTAATTCGAATACAAGTGTTGTGTGTAGTGTTTGCGATGAGCTAGAGAGAAAGTGTTCGAAAATGTGTGAGTTGAGTGACTTAATCTGATCCGCCCCATCTATTTATAGTAAAACAAACGTAACTAACTATCCTACATAACCAGGATCCACCGAATATTCCTTAGTTGAACGTTGTAGACCTGGTCTTTCGGGCTCAACGTCTATCCCTTAACAAATACGCCCGAGTCTTGAGGAGATTAAGTCCACTTGACCGTTGGCAAGTCCCAGTCTTTCACCTGCACGTGATTAATTCAATGTACCTCAGGATATCACCCAGGATGTTAGCAATGTCCCCGTCCAGTATCCTGATCATAGATAAACAATAAGAAGCAGGATATTAGTCAGCATGCATACTCAGAAAATGAGCCATAACACAAACTAATAAAATTCTAAATCTTTAAGCGTTCGGCTTATTATTCAAAATCAATATTTTGACCCGTTTATATTTAAGACCTCCAAACTTGTTTCTAGTTAATCATAAATCATAAACCAAAGTATTTAACTCAAAATCTCTATCTTGGATTCATAAGTTTTGTGAATCACGCGGCAAACACCCAAGTTACGCGCGTAATTCATTTTGATCCGTTTAGGGGATTTGGATGTATTAAAGCATCAAATCCGTTCTTCTCTTTTAGCACCTCGCGTTCCAACATTTAGATAGTTACTTATATTCCACCACGACTATTTTTGTGGCAGATTTACGTAAGGACCCTATAATCCTAATTTTTACCCTTCATTTAGTCAATTTACATGAATGACCCGTTCTTAGGCATTTAACCTACGAAGTTTATGCCTACGACTCTTACATGTCTCTAGGGGTTACATAATTATAATACAAGTTTCTAAACGGCCTCTAAGGGTCGTTTACCCGGTTTACCTATTAAGGGTTTTTTGGTCAATTTTAGTCCCTCATTTTACGACAAAGGACTTTCGCTCTAATTTGACCAAAATATCACTTCTAATAAAACTCTAAATGTGCGTACCTGGCTCGGGTCATAGCATCGACCTGTATACATACCTTTTGCTTTAAATTTTCTAGTTAAAGCAATGCAATCACATGTTATTTCCTGTTATCACAAAAACTCAACAAGTAGTCGTCAGTTATTATTGTCAAATGGTATTTGCACACTATTTGACCCGTTTAGTCGACATGACCATTTGTCAACGTATGATGGTAGATTAATACCATCATGCCCCTTGAACCTATTCCGGTTCGTGCCATGGTTCTTATTACTTAAAAACAATATTTTTAAATTGTTCGACCCATTATAACTTTTACCAAATGGTGTCTTCATTTTAATCACTTTTATTTTAACTATTAATTTGACCCATTTGGTTGTCGAGTGAATTCCATCACTTCAATGGCATACCAAACACAACCATTTTCGTTATATCAACATTACACATATTTAAACTAAGCTTGTCTACATAAATGTAACGGGGTGACAAGCCACGTACCTTATAGCTTATCCTTCAAGCACGCGTCCTTCCCAACTTGGCTACTTGAAGATTCACCCGCTTTGCCTATAGAGTTCAATCAGCCTCTTGTTTAGAACTCATATCTTTACATGTCACACGTAATTTGTCATATTATCCAAATACGCGTTTCTTTATAATTTCAACTTATGAATGTTCATTTAGGCATTTTAACAAACACCTAAAGGGCATAATTTCACTAAATCAACAATCAAGTTCATGACTACTTATTTAGCCAAGATTTTAACATCTTTTACAAGTTAATCATCTAATTTATAGTTCAATATCAAGATTAACTTCACGGAGTTCAAATAACACTCGTTTACTAATCATGATTCTAGTGTTCATCATGTTTCTACAAAACCCACTACACACACATGGTGGATGATCATGAATTTCATAGTTTAATCATTAATTCAACAAGAAAATGACCAGGGTTTACCCCTAGACATGATTTCATTCCAATTTCATCTAAACAATGATCATGCAAGCTCGAATTTCGATTCTCATGTGTCCATCTAGAATTCAAGAGGAAATCAAACAACGAAATTTTACATACCTTACGATCCCTTTACAGCGGTGATCACTAATCTATGATTGGATTTCGATTTGGGCTCGATTTGCCCTTCCAATTTGTTGATTTTGTGCTTGTTAGGGTTTGAGTAGGAGAGCCCCTTGGCTCCTGTGATTGTATCGACCAGAACACACACTTAGAGTGTGTGTTTTGGGGTTGGCATTTTATTAAATAAAAATTAGTTTCTAGTTTATCAACTTTAGTCCCTCTACTTCACACAAGTTTGCATAAAGGGTGTTTTAACCATATTTTTCTTATAATTCCAAGACTTATAACTAACTAGGTTATTTATTCCTAGTTATTTTATCTTGAATATTACTGACATTTTAATATCTATATAAAATCTATATTTTGGGGTGTTACATCGGGTTCTTATACGCTTTGTTTTCTCAAAGCGCTTATTCTTTTTTTTATTAACATAAAATTATTTATGTAAATCCTTATATTCACCGGGTAAATTTTACCACTAACGGTATTCTACCCGTTCATCACTATTAGCGATGTTTGATTTCCAAACCCGTTTTTGGGGTGTTACATTCGGGACGAAATTTCCTAAAGGAGGGGAGACAGTAACGCCCTGCTTCTTCGTACTTTCCATAATTAGAAAGTCTTGTTTGTATTTCTATTTTTGGAAGTCCTGTGTCCTTGTAATCGTATTTCGTTTCGAGCCATTGTAAATCCGAGACTTTGATCATAATGAAATGAATCTTTTATACATCTTTTATACATGTTTATACATTGATACGTGCATTCGTTTGATACATGATTCGTAATTCACATAAACGTAAATTTAAATTATAAACAACTAGCGTATATTCGTAATTCTTAAACGTTCCATGCAAACAAAACATTTGGTTATTCAATTTCGAGACTTATACACATTCAACACTTCATTACTTGCTACATATACTTGTTACATCATTTCAACACTTCATTCGTTCTTACAACACCGAATCCATGTTCAATTACTTGATTAAACTCTCACTTCAGGTTTAATTATGTATGTTAGGACATGATACTTGACACATATACAATTGATACGCCTTAAATACATAAAATTCACAATGATTAATCATATAATATGTTACATATACTTGTCACTTACGATAATGTTACATACTTATACATCACCCTTTTTATCTTGTTAAATCGCGTTTTATTTCATGTTATACCTTGTTACAAGTAAGGGGAGCATTGTTACATATTAATTACATAACTTAATCAGCAAAAATTACAAATTTTAATGTTTAATAAAATAAATAATAAGGAAACATAGGGCTGAATTCAGCACCTAAAACAGCCACCTTGGGCTGAGTTTTGTGGACTTGTTTCAATGATTAACCCTTCTAAACACTTCCAAAGCCCAACCCAATGAAACCCTAATCCATCCCCTATAATACCCAAGCCTTCTCCAAGCATTTTTCACTTTCTAAACACTCTCTATTCACTCTCAAACACACAAAACCGTAGATGATTCTAGGAGTTCGTGCAGACTCAACACATCTTACAAAAGTGAGCATAACTCGCTCATTTCTTAACCGTCTCACTTGATTCTTTTTCCTACTTACTTGGATTGACCTTAGGAACATTTCCACAGGTTTTTCATGGAAAACCAAGGTCTGGAATGTCACCAAAAAGGCTCCAAAGTTGACTGCAACTTTCTGTTTTGAATCAAACTTTGTTAAAACTTACTTAAACTTGAGTTATCTCATCTCAAACCTATGTCCTTATGCTTATAACCACATATATGGTTAGTTAGGCTTAAAAAAAGGTTGAGACATGTAAAATCAGAGGTGTAAACCTCACAAACTTTCTGTTTTGATTAAGGGTTTAACCCCACAAGTAGTGTCCAAGCTTAAAGCTTGATGATTGTGTGATTTAGGATTAACTTTGGCTTTCCTTCTTGAAAATCCACACACTATTTGATGTTTTCCCATAGATTAGTTGTTCATATTTCCTTCTTTACTTGTATGTTCTTGAGCCTCCTTGAATGTTCATAACATCAAGTGTAGTGGTGAACACCTAGAGGTACCTAAATGGAAAACTTGTTCTTCATACCTCCTACATGACTTCTATGACACGGAAGAGGTTCCTAAATGGAGGATTCATCCTCCTACCTCATGCTTGAACTATTGGACTTATTGATATACATTACCCATATAATACTTATATATACTATCCAAATATTCAAACCTTTTATGATGAATTTGTGTTCATTCGTCAAAGTACTAGATTACATCATCTAAGACCTAATAACTTGTTATGATCCTAATGGGTATTCCACCCATGAAAACATTCTAACCCTTGAGGTTTTATAGTGTCAAACAAGTATTATGTGTTAAAGATGATTTACTTTCTTCTGTTTATGTCGATACGTTTTTAAATTCCGAATCTTTACACCACCGTTATACTTCAATACTCATACGCCTTGTTTCTTCATGTAGAAGGACTTGGTGTTCCAACCTCTCACAACAACAACTCTCTCGCAGATTTATCAAGTGGAAGCTTGCAAAACCGTGAGTACACTTGACCCATTTTACTGTAACATGTTATTATACAAACTTCACACTCACACACTTAAAACATACTTTATGATATCAATCCGTTATACATGCTACTTGTTTACTTGTTCATGCTAGATTTTACATGCTTTATGTCATTAACTTTGCTAAGCCCTCAACTTAACATATATAGCGCTATAGGAGTAGCACACCACCCGTCGGGGTCTTGTTAAGTCTTTATTCTAAAACGGTCTCGCTACTTTTGTGGCGAGGGATGCTAAATACTAGTGGACACTTGGGTTTGACATATTGTGATGCATGCTAGTTACCTTGTTTACAAATTGCCATGTGGATTCGAGAAAATGCTTTTATACGTATGCTATACTTATTTAAACCTTGTGTACTCGCCTTTGCTTTTACATTGAACTTTATTTTAAAGTGGGTGTCCCGATGACCTACGAACCCAGAATGCAACTGGAGTTTTCCATTTGAGAGCACTCGAATGTGGACCATCGAACACAACAACAGGGGAAACGATGCTGCACACACATTGCCTTGGGACGAGCTTAAGCAACTTATGAAGGACCAATTTTGTCCTCCTCACAAGCTCCAAAAGTTGGAGAACGAGTTTTGGAACCTAACACAAAAGGGGAGCGACATCGATGGTCTGATTACCCGTTTTAAACAACTTAGTGTCCTCTTCCCTGGACAGGTCGACACCCTTCCCAAGTCTGTAGCCAAATTCATCCGTTGTCTTTCAACTTCCTTGATGAACCATGTTGCCTCCGCTTGCCCCAAAACCACTGAAGATACCTTTCGTATCGCTACTGAACTTAACAACAACTGCGTTCTTCATGGAACCTATGACAAGGTTTCAACGAAGAATGCGCACCAAGCAAACAGCGATACCACCACCACTATTGAACCTTCACCCTCCCAACCACCCAGAAAGAATAAAGGCAAGAAGCGGAAGGATTCAAGCCAAAATTATGCGGTCGTCACTCCGCCAATCCCACAACCTTTACAATCAGTAGCTTCCGTTGTCCCCACAACCCTCGAACCTCCAAGAAGAAACTACACTGGGACATGGCCCAAGTGTAACCAATGCTCTTACCATCACCCTACTGGCACCCCATGTCGCAAATGCGCATCCTATAACAGGATTGGACATTTCTCCGATCGCTGTCATTTTAACCAAAAGCCTGTTCAAGATCAAGCCATTGTTGCCAACCCTGCTCCTAACCAGGTTCAACCCCAAGCTGCTCCTGTGCGAGCATGTTTTAAGTGTGGCGACCTTAATCACCTCGCCAATGTTTGTCCTCAGCGTAATCAACCTCAACAGCAGTAGCAACAACAGCAGCAACAGGCTCAACAACCTGCTAGAGGCCGAGTTTTTCTCCTTACCACCGCTCAAGCGCAAATTGCAAACGACGTCATCACTGGTACGTTTCTTGTGAACCATGTTTATGCTTCTTGTCTATTTTATACTGGCACCGATAAAAGTTTTTTTGTCATTAGAATTCGAACCTTTGCTTAAGTGTAAACGCTCTAAGTTGCCAAGATCCTTCGCTGTCGAAGTCGCTGATGATAAATCCGTCACTGTCGATTATGTTCTTTCTAACTGTTCCTTAATTCTCAACGATCATACATTCTCAATCAATCTTATACCTATGCAAATAGGTAGCTTTGTCATCATAGTAGGCATGGACTGGCTTAGGTGAGTACGTGCTGAAGTCATTTGTTCTGAAAAGTTTATAAGTCTTCCTCTTCCAAAAGGTGATTCCCTGCACGTCTATGGCGAGAAACCCACTCAAGGTGTCAAGCTGATGACATGTATCCAAGTGAACAAGTGCTTGCGCAAGGGTACCTTCGCCTTTCTCGCCCACATTGTGAAAAAGAAGGACAAAGGCCCAAGCATAAGCGACGTTCCCGTCGTACGTGATTTCCCTAATGTTTTTCCCGATGATCTTCGTGGTCCGCCTCCTACTCATTCTGTCAACTTTCATATCGATTTAGTGCCTGGCACTACGCCTGTCGCTAAGTCTCCCTATCTTTTAGCACCCTCTGAGATGCAAGAGCTTTCGAGTCAACTTCAAGAGCTTCTTAAT
The DNA here is from genome assembly GCA_030545235.1 of Helianthus tuberosus. NCBI lineage: Eukaryota > Viridiplantae > Streptophyta > Magnoliopsida > Asterales > Asteraceae > Helianthus > Helianthus tuberosus. Next base: position 157,438,286 of record CM060450.1, on the reverse strand, counting down.
AAAGGCTTTATAAGCCCTAGCACATCTCCTTGGGGCGCTCCCGTTTTGTTCGTCAAGAAGAAAGATGGGTCATTTCGTATGTGCATTGACTATCGTGAGCTCAACAAGCTTACTGTCAAGAACAGATACCCTCTTCCTCGCATTAGCGATCTCTTCGATCAATTGCAAGGTGCGACCTGCTTCTCAAATATCGATCTTCGTTCTGGGTATCATCAACTTCGAGTCCTCGAAGAAGATATACCTAAGACCGCCTTTCGAACGCGTTATGGTCATTATGAGTTCGTGGACATGCCATTTGGTTTGACCAACGCACCTGCTGTTTTCATGGATTTGATGAACCGCGTGTGCAAAGCGTACTTGGACCGTTTCGTAATCATCTTGATCGACGATATTCTTATCTACTCCAAGACTCAAGGAGAGCATGAGCGATACTTGCATCTTATCCTTCAACTTCTTTGTACTGAAAGTCTCTATGCCAAATTCTCCAAGTGCGAATTGTGGTTAAAGGAGGTTCAATTCCTTGGTCATACTGTCAACTAACTTGGTATTCATGTTGATCCCACTAAAATCGAAGCTGTGAAGAATTGGATCGCACCTAAGTCTCCGTTGGAAATCCGTTCGTTTCTTGGTCTTGCTGGTTACTATCGTCGTTTTATTTCCAACTTCTCTAAAATCGCCGTCCCTTTAACCTCTTTGACTCAAAAAGAGAGACCTTTTGTTTGGGGTCCCGAACAAGAGGAATCTTTTCAAACTCTTAAGGACATGCTTTGTAAGGCTCTTATCCTCTCACTTCCCGATGGTAATGACGACTTCATCGTGTATTGCGATGCCTCAAACCCTGGTCTTGGTTGTGTTCTCATGCAACGAGACAAGGTTATCGCTTACGCATCGAGCTAACTCAAAATACATGAGAAGAATTATACTACTCATGACCTTGAACTTGGCGCAGTTGTTTTTGCCTTAAAGAATTGGCGACACTACTTTTATGGTACCAAGTGTGTGGTCTTCAGCGACCATAAGAGCCTTCAACATATCTTCAACCAAAAGGAACTGAACATGCGTCAACGTCATTGGGTGGAATTGTTAAACAACTACGACTATGAAATTTGCTACCATCCAGGTAAAGCGAATGTAGTAGCCGACGCGCTTAGTCGTAAAACTCATGTAAAGGGTATTCGTTGTCTCCAACTCGTCAATGATCTCCAAAACTGCATTCGTGAAGCTCAATACGGCTCTATTAATGAAGGTAGTCTCTCCGTTGAGATACGAGGTGGTGTTGAAAAAGATCTTGTGTCTAAGTCCGACGGTATTCTATACTATCTCTATCGTATCTGGATTCCAAGTCGTGATAACCTTCGAGACTTTCTGATGAAGGGGGCACATAAATCAAGATATTCCATTCACCCTAGTGCTGATAAGATGTACCAAGATATGCGTATGTCCTATTGGTGGCCTGGAATGAAGAAGGATATCGCCATCTTCGTTGTGAAATGTCTTACTTGTTCGAAAGTCAAAGCTGAACATCAACGTCCCTCTGGTTTGCTTGAATAGCCAGAAATTCCAGTCTGGAAATGGGAGAGCAATGCTATGGATTTTATCACAAAGCTTCCTCGTACTTCTTCAGGTCGTGACAGTATTTGGGTGATCGTTGATCGTTTGACCAAATCAGCTCATTTTCTCCCCATTCGTGAAGATTTCAAAGTTGAGAAATTGGCTAGAATCTACACAAATGAAATCATAGTCGTCATGGAATCCCCATTGACATCATTTCCGATCGTGATGCTCGTTTTACGTCTCATCTTTGGCAAACTTTTCAATCTGCTATGGGTACTGTTTTAAATTATAGCACCGCTTTCCATCCTCAATCAAACGGTCAAATCGAGCGTACTATCCAAACCTTAGGGGATATGCTTCGTTTATGTGTAATAGATTTTGGTGGCAACTGGGATTCACACTTGCCTTTGATCGAATTCTCATACAACAACAGTCATCACGCGAGTATTCAAATGGCACCTTTCGAGGCATTGTATGGTCGTAAGTGTCGTTCGCCTATTTGTTGGCACGAGATCGGAGAAGCTCAAATCACCGGTCCCGAGCTTATAAAAGAGACGACTGACAAGATTTTACAGGTTCGAGACAACTTGCTGAAGGCCAGAAGCTGACAAAAGAGTTACGCTGACAAGCATCGCAAACCTTTGGAATTCGAAGTAGGTGACTTTGTACTTCTCAAGGTATCCCCTTGGAAGGGCGTGGTTCGTTTTGGTAAGAAGGGAAAGCTCGCACCTCGCTACGTAGGTCCTTTCAAAATTCTCGAAAGGATTGGTAGGGTTGCGTATCGACAGGATCTACCTGAAGAACTCAACAACGTTCATCCTGTCTTCCACGTTTCAAACTTGAAGAAATGTCTAGCTGAAATCAACGAGATCTTCAAATCAACTAGACATTGCACTTCGTGGAGAAACCTGTCGAAATCATGGACCGAGGAGTCAATTAATTGAGGTGCAGTTGAATTCCTATCGTCAAGGTTCGATGGAAAGGAAAACGTGGCGGTGAGTTTACTTGGGAACTCGAGAGTGATATGAAGACTAAGTATTCGCACCTTTTTGTTACTTCTTCCTAAATTTCGAGATGAAATTTCCTAAAGGAGGGGAGACTGTAACGCCTTGCTTCTTCGTACTTTCCATAATTAGAAAGTCTTGTTTGTATTTCTATTCGTTCTTCATTCGTTACATCATTTCAACACTTCATTCGTTCTTACAACACCGAATCCATGTTCAATTACTTGATTAAACTCTCACTTCAGGTTTGATTATGTATGTTTGGACATGATACTTGACACATATACAATTGATACACCTTAAATACATAAAATTCACAATGATTAATCATCTAATATGTTACATATACTTGTCACTTACATACTTATACATCACACTTTTTATCTAGTTAAATCGCGTTTTATTTCATGTTATACCTTGTTACAAGTTAAAGGAACATTGTTACATATTAATTACATAACTTAATCAGCAAAAATTACACATTTGAATGTTTAAAAAAATAAATAAAAAAGAAATATAGGGCTGAATTCAGCACCCAAAACAGCCCCCTTGGGCTGAGTTTTGTGGGCTTGTTTCAATGATTAACCCTTCTAAACACTTCCAAAGCCCAACCCAATGAAATCCTAATCCATCCCCTATAAAACCGAAGCCTCCTACAAGCATTTTTCACTTTCTAAACACTCTCTATTCACTCATAAACACACAAAACCGTAGTTGATTCCAGGAGTTCGAGCAGATTCAGCACATCTTACAAAAATGAGCATGACTCACTCATTTCTTAACCATTTCACTTGATTCTTTTTCATACTTACATGGATTGACCTTAGGAACATTTCCACAGGTTTTCCTTGGAAAACCAAGGTCTGGAATGTCACCAAAAAGGCTCCAAAGTTGACTGCAACTTTCTCTTTTGAATCAAACTTTGTTAAAACTTGCTTAAACTTGAGTTATCTCATCTCAAACCTATGTTCTTATGCTTATAACCACATCTATGGTTAGTTAGGCTTAAAAATAAGGTTGAGACATGTAAAATCAGATGTGTAAACCTCACAAACTTTCTGTTTTGATTAAGAGTTTAACCCACAAGTAGTGTTCAAGCTTAAAGCTTAATGATTGTGTGATTTAGGATTAGCATGGGCTTTCCTACTTGAAAATCCACACACTATTTGATGTTTTCCCTTAGATTAGTTGTTCATATTTCCTTCTTTACTTGTATGTTCTTGTCCCTCCTTGAATGTTCATAACATCAAGTGTAGTGGTGAACACCTAGAGGTAGCTAAATGGAAGACTTGTTCTTCCTACCTCTTACATGGCATCTATGACACGAAAGGGTTTCCTAAATGGAGGATTCATCCTCCTACCTCATGCTTGAACTATTGGACTTATTGATATACATAACCCATATAATACTTATATATACTATCCAAATATTCGAACCTTTGATGATGAATTTGTGTTCATTCGTCAAGTACTAGATTACATCATCTAAGACCTAATAACCTGTTATGATCCTAATGGGTATTCCACCCATGAAAACATTCTAACCATTGAGGTTTCATAGTGTCAAACAAGTATTATGTGTTAAAGATGATTTACTTTCTTATGTTTATGTTGATATGTTTTTTAATTCCGAATCTTTACTCCACTGTTATACTCCAATACTCATACGCCTTGTTTCTTCATGTAGAAGGACTTGGTGTTCCAACCTCCCATAACAACAACTCTGTCGTGGATTTATCAAGTGGAAGCTTGCAAAACTGTGAGTACACTTGACCCATTTTACCTTTAAAAACACTTTGGGTTGTAACATATTATTATACAAACTTCACACTCACACACTTAAAACAGACTTTATGATCTCAATCCGTTATACATGCTTCTTGTTTACTTAGTTTCATGCTTGATTTTACGTGCTTTATGTCATTAACTTTGCTAAGCCCTCAACTTAAGATATATAGCGCTATAGGAGTAGCACACCACCCTTCGGGGTCTTGTTAAGTGTTTATTAAAAAACGGTCTCGCTACTTTTGTGGCGAGGGATGCTAAATACTAGTGGACACTTAGGTTTGACATATTGTGATGCATGCTAGTTACCTTGTTTACAAATTTCCATGTGGATTCGAGAAAATGCTTTTATACTTATACTATACTTATTTAAACCTTGTGTACTCGCCTTTGCTTTTGCATTGAACTTTATTTTAAACATGTTACAGGTTGAGGATGATGATGCTATGAAATGAAGTAGTGATGATGCCTAGATACACATTTAGACGTCTTAGGTTTAAAATGTTGTATCAATTTTGTTTTGTTATGTTATGAGCATGTTGTTATTTGAAATTTCTATGTAATGTTGACAATTTGATTTTATGAAATGAAAAAGGGTTGAATTAAATATTGTCACCAATAGTGTTATGAAGTCTCTTGCAATCTATTTCAGCCCACTCCGATGATTCCGCCATTGGTTGGGGTGTGACATGATGCCCCACTCGTGTTGGGACAACCATTTTTAAAATCCCATCAAGCTTTGACCCAACGGAAGCAAAACAAGCCACCACTTCAATTAGGGGCTGACAAAAAGTATGTCGATCTAGACCAATCAATGAAATATCTAATTCATGATGATGACCCCTTAATCGAAGATGAAGCGGAACCACCCGATACGGAAGAAGAAGAAGAGTTTGTCGAAGAGGAAATTGCCCACGAGCAAACCTTTTTGACTATCGACCTTAATAAAGAAGAAAATAAGCGGTGTCTTGAAGATCCACCACCACTTGAACTTAAGGAACTACCTAAAGGTCTAGAATACGCATTTTTAGACGAACTTGGTAACTTACTCGCCATCATTTCTTCTAAACTAACACATTTTGAAAAAGAAAATTAATAAAACTTTTGAAAAAACATAAAAATGCAATTGCATGGAGGCTCATGGATATCAAAGGCATCAACCCATCTATGTGCACCCATAAAATTTTAATGGAAGATGACTATAAAAAGGTAATACAACCACAACGTCGAGTAAATCCAAATGTTCAAGAAGTGGTTAAAAATGAAGTCATCAAGTTACTTGACGTCGGACTTATCTATCCCATTTCCGATAGCCCATGGGTAAGTCCCATCCAAGTTGTTCCAAAGAAAGGAGGTATGACGGTAATAACAAATGATAAACATGAATTAATACCAACGAGAACCATCATCGGATGGAGATATTATATCGACTATCGTAAGTTAAATGAAGCAACAAGGAAAGACCACTTTCCTTTACCTTTCATCGACCAAATGTTAGAAAGACTATCCGGTCATAAATTTTATTGTTTTCTCAATGGTTTCTCTAGTTATTTTCAAATTCCAATTGCACCACGAGACCAAGAAAAAAAAACTTTTACATGTGTAAGTCCCTAGAGGAGGATATAGTAAACCTTATCCTTGTTACCGAACACACCCGGTTGTGTGGAAACCAAATGGGCATGTAACCAAGCCAAAGAACACGAGATACAAGAATAAGATTCAACTTTAAAGCTCACTTGTATTATGTTCAGAAGAGTTACAACACAAAGATTTACAGGAAAAACTCTCAAACTCTCTGAATACTCTCACACTCTATGTCCTCTCTGTTATCTGATCTGCAAGTTGCCTTTTATACCTAAACCTTATCCACTGACCACGAATAACTAACTCGGCCTGATAAAGTGGCCCATGAAGGACCCAAACCAATGAAGAACATGGGGTTCTTCGGCTATGTATATTCTTCGTGAACATGGGTTCTTCAGAAGAAGCAATAAGACGAAGAATATTCTTCGCAGGTACCATTTGAATGAACAGCTGTACAGGTTCTTCGTGAGGTGCATGTTCTTCGGCCAAGGTGATTCATCGCCATGCAGGTTATTCAGCCAAGGGGGTTCTTCGTGAGATGAAAGAATTGGACTTTCATGTATATCTTTCGTGAAAAGGTCTGAACACATGCACAACTTTCAGTCATGCAGATACAAATACAGCAGCAAATAGTTTGCACATAACAAAAAACTGTTTATATCAAAAACACCATACCGGGTCAAGATAGGAGGATATCTTGACCTCGGCCTTCATTCGTAATGCAGGCGAACCGAACGAGCCGTATCCACAAAGTGTATCAACAAACTCCCCCTTGGATGGTGCTCGTGATGGTTCGATCTTCACACGTTGTCGGATCTTTAAAGTCTTCACGTGTCACGGACAGGGAGTGTATCAGCAAACTCCCCCTTGAACGTTGCTCGTGAGACGTTGATAATCAAATCTTTAGATCCTTGTGGTGTTGATGAGTGGTCAGCTACAACTCGATCATCTTGATCTTCTGATTCTGTCCATGTTGTGTCTTCATTCCAAAGCTTGTCATTGAACACATTCTCTTTGCCTTTAGCTGGTTTAGATGCCACATCTGCACAAGCAAGAAAGCTAAACGCATAATGAGAATAACCGCTTGGAATATAGTCAACATAGACGACCGACACACATGTGACCAACTCTCAATCAACTACCGACCGACAACAGTTTGAATGTTTAAAAATATTAATCAATTTTAGATTTTAACTTCCAAAACTTGTTAACTTTGACCGTTTATAAAGTTTATATTCAAACACACCTAAAATCTTTTTGGTATTTTTGAAATGTAAAGACAGAAAGCAGTAAATAAATATATACAGAGTTGCAAAAACGGAGACCAGTAAATAAATATTTACAGACATTCTTTTTGTGAGTTTCGAGGGTAAGAGAATCATATTAGTGTACGGTCACGGCAAAACACTCTTGTTGTTCAATTAGTTAACATTAAGATAAGCATCCTATAACGATTACCGGTATTGTTGTCCACTTAAGCTCAACTTATCAGATGTACTCGCGGTTAGGGGATACGATTAAGGTATGATTTATACTTCCGACCGGTGTTCATCCACACATGACACATTCCCGTATCAAGGTATGCACGAGAGTTCATCTTACTGGTGAGTATACCATTTATCATCTATTTTCAACGTATATGATGTGAGATACTCACTTATGTTTAGATGAATACAAGCCCTATGTGATAAAATCACTTATTGATGAGGAACTTGATATACGATGCGTGCAGGGCACAAGAGCAAGTCCGTGAACAGCTTAGTACCGTCGTACCAACAAAGAGACGAACTTGACTCTCGGAGGATAGATATGATTTAAAGTCACTTATTGATGGTCGTATGCATCATGTATTATATACATGTTTGTATGATATGTACACGTATGTATGGTATCATGGGAGTTCTAGACTTGCGTCCCCGTTGTTTTCGGTAAAAAAACAACCATGATACCCAGATGATAAACAGCATAAAGACCACGTATCTCAGAACCTTGGCAATCTATCAAACGAAATTTCGGTACCAAGACCATATGCCAATGAGCGGTTCCCACACGGTCTTCAGTCAATTTAGGTTTATATCACCCTGCATACTTTAAAATGATTGTGAGCCTACCGATACATCTTATATAGAGCTGCTTATCGTTTTTCATTTTAGGTTTAAAGAGGTTTCGACAGACCACTGATGTACTATCACTTTCTCTTTTGCTCGCCCGGAAACTCATTTTTGTTTTTCTATTGTTTTTGAAATTTTTCGATGTTTTTGTATTTTTTAAATTTTTCAATGTTTTTGTATTTTTCGTTTTTACTCCCCCTAAAATTCAAAAAGTAAATTTAAACTTTTAAAAACATCTTTTTGGATTTTCTCAAGAAAAATATTCACAAAATCGATTTCCCGATGTGGATTAACTCATGTTTCATCTTAATGCCATTTACCAAAATTAATTTAATCTAAAGAATGATTTATTGAATTTTGGAAAAATCAGTTGGCATGTCGGTAATATGTAACGCCCTAAATACATAATATCTTAAAAACGACACAGCGGAAGAACGAGCCTTAAAATTTCTTTCTTTATTAATTACATGTCTTACGTGAAGACTCGATTACAAAAATATCGAACATTCACTAGAAGGAATTTACAATAGTCACATTTAATTAACACTTCGAGCGTTACATAATTCAACTGTGCGACCGTTCTTTCCGTACGATCCTTGCATTGCGACTCGATCTACGTCAGCTTATCTTCATTAGTGATAGAGGAAATCCGTGTGGTACCTGTGGACATCATATACAACTTGTCCCTTAGTCATTGACATCACCATACAACATTAAACTATATAATTTAAAAATCTCATAACACTCCACAATATAAATTTGGATTCATTGGAAAATTTATCCTTTTAAATTCATTGTCCAAGTTCGGCTTCCATTCCTCATGGACCTGACGTCTCATACCTGCATTACATTCCAATCTCAAAGCACATCATTAGTAATCGTCAATACTCAATCGTATTGAAACTAATCCTACGTACATTCATGGCAACTTACATTCAAACATGCATACATCTCTACATATGTACATACAATCATATACATCTATATACATACATACATTCATTCACGCATACATACCTACAAGTTCTTGCTTACCACTTTTATTCTCATATACTTATACTAACATGTTATATTCGCAGCTTCCATAATATAAGTTTTATACATATTGATATACATACTTACTCGTTCCTAAATACGTTCACCTATAGATTTCCTTCACTAACACAAAGGTAAATCCATACTTATACTATCCGAAGACCCATAACATTTACTTATAACCAAAACCATCTTAATCATTAGTTATGAGGCCTTGAAAACCAATTAAAACAAGTTCCATGACCAAAACAAACAAAATAAAGATTTTTGCCATATCTGAAGTCTGTCGCGGGCCACGACAGATTCGATCTCAGCTTTTGCGGGCCGCCAGAGCTCGTGGTGGGGCGCGACGAACTATCCTTTCTCCGTCGCAGGGCATGACGACCTCTTTTTGACAGAAAGATTCTTTTGATGAGCTGCATCTGCGCAGCTCTATATTTTCAACATATCATGCACAAAAACATGCATATCTTTCAAATCGACTACCCGTTTAACCTCTCGTTTCTTCCCACATGACTGTAATTTGATCCTCTATCATAAGGACTCAAAATCTAACATCCGGACTAAGAAAATTTCTTAACCTATATGCTTTCGGCTAAATATTCAATTACGAATTATTCGACCCGTTCATGTTTTTAATAAACAACTCATATGTTTATACCCAAAACTCATATGAACGTTATGACTATAACACTTTTACATTATCCGGAGTTCCGTACAATGAGTTTATGAACCCGATTCCTGGTACACGTTAAACATATTCATTTCAATGTAATCTACGTAATAGAACTTTATTAGCACAATTTTCTTACACGAAATTGTTCCATTTCGTCATAACTCAAACCAAGTCCTTTGCCCATTAACCCGCGTCCCCGTTTCTCGGTTAGTGCACTTATGAGAATTTCTACCCGTTACCCAGATTATAATACCATCGTCTATATTTATGCAACCATTACGTAATGAAATAAATCCTTATTTTGACCCGTTGGTCTACATAGCGAAAACCTTCACTTCTAAATAACCAAATCCTAATAGGCTTCGATAATCATACTTAAGTGACTAGCACATAAATTTGCTTAAATAATCTAAGAAGTGATTCGGAAACCACTTACTTAATACTACTTATTTGATATCATCCTCAATAACGCATTTGAACATAACCTCTAACAATTATCATACAATTAATTTCATTACTACTAAAGAGGGAGTCTGCGAGTTTACTTACCTCGTGCGTCCGAATTTACGCATAGCTCCCATGTTTACTTTTGACCCGTTAGCCTTTTCGTGCTTGAGCTTTCCTTGACATGTTCCTATTATCTCCTTTCATTACATCCTTTCAATGATTAGTATGCATAATCATACGCATCATTAAGCACACTCTCATTCACGTGTAAATCGCTTAATGAGTTCAACATGTATCGCAATACTATAATGCTAATCAATCTAGCCATTTATCATTCCATCATCACAAAGGTCATACATGAGCTTCTAGCATGCATAATTATGTATTTGCATCATGTTCATTTTTGCACACGACATCACAACTAAGCACTTCTCATACTTATAATATACGATCATCTTCATTACTACTTAATTAATATTCCATACAAGTGATAACATATACTAACTTATACAAGGCATTTTATCAAACACTTGGTGTGCGTACCATCTATCAAGCCTAGTGTACAAGTAACTCAAGCACATTCATACCATTTCCTATCAAGGTCATCATGTCCAACATTTCACATAATTCTTTCTAATTCAGGTTCATACAACATCAATCTACCATAATTATCTTCACATACTAAAACTACAACTAATTTAACACGTATTTCATCAACATTTCCATGGCATTATTACATACAAGTGGGTTTACATATAAACATCAAGATAATTTGAAATTCTAGCATAATTCCAGTTTCATAAGGTGATTCTAACACATATACATCTTAAATTTCATATATAATCACAACTTTCACAAACCCACTTCATCAAACTTTACTTAAACCAAGAAATTTGACTTACTTGATGTTTGAAACAGTTAAAGGATCAACATTCTTGGTTCATGCATTCGATCAGCCCTCGATTCCCTTTTCAATTTGATGATTTTAGGTTGTTTAGGGTTTTGGTTCTCCCCTGGTTCCTTCTCTCGATCGCACGCCCAGACCAAAAACACTGACTAATTTTTGTCAACTGTTTTATTTATAACATTTTTCCATTTTAACCTCTCTATCTTTTAAAACATTACATTTATTTCATTTCACATACTAACTTGGTTAACTTCATGTGCACATAAGCTTTAATCTTCCCATAGTTTATAAAACTTAGAAACTATAAAAGAAAATCTATACTTACCATTTCTTATCATTTATACATTAAAGTTTTAATATTATAATACGACGTACGGAATTTGGGGTGTTACATAATCGGTGTGGACCAAAACAACATTGACGAGTTTCGTATTGAAACAATCATGTGTGAGGTGATATTCGAAATCAACGTGTCTGGCCAAAGAGTGATGTACGAGATGTTAGTAAATCATAAAGCAGCTAAAATATCGACAAAGATATGAGAGATTAGAAATTCAAAACCGTACCGTGCATTGGCAGGAATCTGAGTGCTCTCCTAAACTGGATATCCACCCGGTGTGGATTTCAGGGTCGATTTTGCAGCTACTTCAATTAACTTAGAAATCTCTTCACAACAACAAGATTAGAAACCTCCGGGTCTGGCTGGTAAGTGGCAAGGGAGCATGTGGGAAAGCTTGTACACATCATCATTGGACGGTCCATACATGATGTCTTCCACATGATTTTGCACCAGCAAAGGTCTTCGTCTTTCTCCTTTAGAAGTAGTGTGCGGTTGTTCAATCCATGCCAAGGCATCCGCACACCCGGTTGGTTTGATCAACAAACACTTTTTCTTCAACACACCGTGGAGAAATATACACTGCACGTTCATCTTGTAGACTTTGAACTTCTTGTGGAAGATATAAGACATGAATCTTCGAAAAGCTTCAGACGTGCTACAGGCGCGTACATTTCGTTGGAATCTTTCCTAAGGACCCGATCAAAGCCTTCAACAATCAAATCTTGGCACATTTTTCATCTTGTCAAATTTATCAACTTTATTCAACCACATTCTTTCATCATCATTCCTTTATCGGACAATTTTTGTCTTCTTTTCTTTCTCTCTCCATCAAAGGCAATAATATTCTCCTAGTAGCACAAATGTTTCGGAGCCTTATGTCGCCGATCTTGTGCATGGACGCTCCACTATCAACAATCTTAAGACGATCAATAGTTCCTCCTGGAACATCTTGCACACTCGTTCAGAGATTAGTTGGAGAGGGGGACCCAAGCCTTCACAGACTTGGGTCGTCCGTCATCATCGAGGATTGTGACTTCCATTTCTCAATGATTCGGAATTGATGTAGCTCCCCCTGAAACAGTTACCGGTTTTGGTTTCCAAATAGGTTTCTGTTTTTCATTTTTAACTTCTAACTTAACAGACAGTGTTTGGATAACCTCTGGTTTTAAAGCCTTTTCAACTTCCTTTCTTTGTTTCTTTTTCTGTTTCTTTTCTCGTTGTTTAATAAGACGAGGGTCCTGTTTTGGTGAAACAGATCTTGTACGGTAACTGTTACCACGGGGGCATCAACTTTTGCCTTTCCCTTGGTGAGATATTGATAGTTTCTGAAAATGTGCCCCTACTCCCCGCATTCAAAGCATGATCTCCGCTCAACAAACCTCGGAGTATCATAACTGTAACAACTTGATGATGAACTCCGTGATCTCGAGGTACTTGGTCCTACATCACAACAGTTTGTGTGCTGTGTATAGTTGTTTTGACTGTTTCTTTTCAAAATTTTCTTTTGCATAACAAATCTGTGTTTGATTTGTTTTCAAAAGATTCAATTTTATCAGTCCCCCAAGACTTCACGAAGTTTATCTTTTGACACTTTTCCTTGTTTTGGCTTTGTTTGCCTTTTCCCTTTCCTTGGTGAGCGTGACTTTGCTTTCGTTGATTATTTTGAGATTGCAATTTTTGATTCCCATATTTCTTTCTAACTTTGGATTTTGGGATAGGAGCACACTGAGTTACTACAACTCCTGGGCTCGACTTTCCCAAAAACTTACTAGTAGAATCTTTGAAAACTTTATCAATTAAGGATTGATTGACATTCTTGATTGGGAAATACTTGTCTGAATATATTTTATCAGATCCAATCAACGTGTAAAGTAAATTCATGCCTTCACGACTCTTAGACTCTTTTGTTCAGACGTGGACTCAACCAGAACAGTCTTAGCAGGTTTTGCGGGAGGATCACATAAAATATAATTCTCAAGAGGTATGTCCTCTTCTTTGGTCACCGCATCAGACTGTGCTAAGTTAGTATACTCGGATTCATCATCTGAAGAATCAGCATCCTCAACAATGACTGGAGGATCCTGATTTTGTTCAGCTGTTAACACTTTCGCATCTGCTGACTCATCCGAATCTAAGGGTACTTCCTTTTTATAACCGGGCCCAGCTGCAAATTCCTCAACATCTAATGGAACAGATAGCTCAAATTGAGGTTTATCCTCCTCATCAGGCATTGCGGTATAATTGTGTCTAACAGGTGGATGACACTTCTTGTCACGGCCCCGGGCCGGTTTTACCCGGTCCCGAAGCCGCGGGACAGAAAACCCGTGGTATTTGTATTTAATTTGGCAGCGGAAATATCAACAGGATCGTTTAAACTGAAAATGCCCAATTATTTTATTTTACACTTTTGGGATAAAACCCCATAACGCGGCACTTCCTCATTGGTTCACAGTAAGTCACCTGAAACATGTTTTTAAAAAAAATTATCAGCGGGGAAATACTGGCGAGTCATTCAAATTGCACAAAACGACACATTGTTATAATTTACAGCATTAAGGGTGATTACATTGTTTCTATCAACCAATTACCCCAAATCGGTATTTGTCACTCGACCGTGTCTGTGACTATGGTCAGATCACCCATTGGCTAACCCGTTGTCCAATGGTGACGGGTATCAAGTAATGTATACAAAACCCCACATACCGGCAGTAATTGAAGATTACAAAGACTTAATCCCTGTAATTATAACTTTGAAAATAAATAGGGTTTTGGTAACAATTTAGTAAAAAGTGAATGACTCACATTGCAAATTTAGATGGGCAGAGTTTTGCCTACTGATTTTAGCCTGGTAACCTAGTTAAATAACAATGCACACGAAACTAGGTCAGTAACTTAATACAACATTTACGATAAGCTCATGAAATCAAAACCCTCACGACGAATGACAAAGTATAGCCCAAATTCGGGCAGCACTTAAACATCCATTGGATCGGTTTCAATCGATCGGACATTGTATCGTAGCAGTGATCGAGTTATTACCCTGTTGTCGTAGCAGAGATTCGTGCTTGCGTGTGTTTTTGAACGAAACAGCGAATATCTCAACGTACGAAATGAATTTTTACGTCGAAACACAACAGCCATGCAAGTGCCAAACTCCTGAGCTTTATACTTAATTTTGGCCCCTCTCGCGTGGCGCGCCAGACCCACCTGGTCCTGGCGCGTGGCGCGACGGCTACCCTTTTAGGGTAGGGTAGCCTCGTGTCTAGCATAGCCCTGGTGAGTCAAGTTTCAACGAAATTCATGTTTTACAACGAGTTATGAAGATAATTATCAATCAGGGGATACCCCCTTTGAGTTTTTGGGGCCCTGATCCTAGCTTCGATGGTTCTGAAAATTATGGGTCATGCCATACTACTTGGGGGTCTCAATTAGAGTTTCTTATTGGACATTAATAAAATAAGAAATAATGATTTTGGCGAGAGTTGTTACATACTCCACACCTTATTTAAAATCTCATCCTCGAGATTTACTGGAACAAGTAGGGATATTTTCGCTTCATCTCTGATTCCAGTTCCCAAGTGTACTCAGGTCCTCTCTTTGAATCCCACATGACCTTGACTAGTACCAATCTTTTGTGTTTGAGGAATTTAATCTTTCTGTCTTCTATTCGGAGCGGTTTCTCTACAAATTTCAACTTTTTATTTACCTCTATGTCTTGAAGAGGTACTACCAGTGATTCGTCAGATAGACATTTCTTGAGGTTAGATACATGAAATACGTCATGTACTCCAGCTAGTTCTTCGGGTAGTTGTAAGCGATAGGCAACTGGTCCTATGCGTTGGATTACTAGGAATGGTCCTATGTACCTTGGACTTAGCTTTCCTTTCTTACCGAACCAAACTATTCCTTTCCAAGGAGAAACTTTCAAGAGTACCTTGTCTCCGACTTGAAATTCTAACGGCTTGCGTCGATTGTCGGCATAACTCTTTTGACTATCTCGAGCCATTTTCAGTCTTTCCTTGATTTGAGTGATCTTGTCGGTAGTTTCTTGCACAATTTCGGGACCTGATAATTGGCTTTCTCCTATTTCTGCCCAGCAGACTGGAGTTCTACACTTTCGTCCATACAGTGCCTCGAACGGGGCAGCTTCGATACTTGCATGGTAACTATTGTTATAGGAGAATTCAATTAAGGGTAGGTGGTTATCCCAGTTTCCACCAAAATCTATTACACATGCTCTGAGCATGTCTTCCAGGGTTTGGATCGTCCTTTCACTTTGTCCGTCTGTTTGGGGATGGTATGCAGTACTTAGATTCAGTCGGGTCCCCATTGCTTCTTGAAAACTTGTCCAGAAATGTGAAGTGAACCGACTATCTCTATCCGATACAATAGAGAGTGGAACTCCATGTAAGGATACCACTTCGTCTACGTATAGCTTGGCTAATCTTTCCATACTGAAAGTTTCCTTCATGGGTAGAAAATGAGCTGATTTGGTTAATCGATCAACAATTACCCAAATCACGTCGTTACCTTTCTTGGTTTTGGGTAACTTAGTAACAAAGTCCATTGTTATGAGTTCCCATTTCCATATAGGCATTTCTAACTGTTGGAGTAACCCTGAAGGTTTCTGGTGTTCTGCCTTAACTTGCGAACAAGTTAGACACTTAGATACATATCTAGCTATGTCCTTTTTCATTCCTATCCACCATAAATTATTTCTTAAATCTTGGTACATCTTATTATTTCCAGGGTGCATGGTATATCTAGATTTATGGGCTTCCTCTAAAATCTTATTTCTTAACTCTCCTTGCTTAGGTACCCAAATCCTTTTCTTGTGGAATCTCCAAATTCCATCAGCCCCTTGCACCAATTCTTTTATTCTTCCTTTCATTCCTTCAGCATCATCCTTGATTGTTGTTTCTTGTACGTTCTTCAGTTGTTCCATTAAATCTAACTATAGATTTAATCTAAGGGCACGAACTTGCTTTTGCTTTTCATGATACTTACGACTTAGGGCATCTGCTACTACATTTGCCTTTCCTTTATGATATTGAATGTCACAGTCGTAGTCACTTAGAATTTCCATCCATCTTCTTTGCCTCATGTTTAATTCTTTTTGCCCAAATATGTACTTCAAACTTTTATGATCTGTATAGACAGTAAATTTACTTCCGTACAGATAATGTCTCCAAATCTTAAGGGAAAAAAATTATGGCCCCTAACTCCAAGTCATGAGTCGTATAATTTTCCTCGTGCTTTTTCAATTGCCTTGAGGCATACGCAATTACCTTCTTGCGTTGCATCAGCACACATCCTAATCCTAACTTAGAAGCGTCACAGTAAACTTCAAAATCTTCTGTTCCGTCTGGTAAAGCTAGAATTGGAGTATTTGTTAACCATTGCTTTAAAATCTTAAAAGCCTCTTCTTGCCTAGGTCCCCATTCAAACTTAACTGTTTTACAGGTTAGCTTACTTAATGGTATTGTATCTTAGAGAAATCCTTAATGAAGCGTGTTGGGATTGAACCCTACCAGAGGAACAGATAATGATAGCCAAAACTGGTTCACAACAGTGGATTCATAATAAGCAGCTGTTTATGCTAGATTTCTCCCTTGAAAGAGATTATAACATCTGATGGTCCTCTATCCACTGTCCGTATACAACAGCTGTTGTTCTTCTAACTACTGATGAAGCCCTGAGGACTGCTAAGAAGTAAACACTGCTGATTCAATCTACTGATGACAAAGCACTGCCTAATCAAGGACTGATCAACCTTGAGGAAAGCACTGATGTAAAGGGAAGGCAGTAGTTTAGTGTGTCACTTGTCTTGTATAAAGTCAGTGGTTTAGATTAGCAGTGTCTGTATAGGAACAGTGGTTATAGGTTGTTAGACGTCGCTTTCATGGTGACGTCAGCTGAGATGCCTCAGCGGTTTGGTTTGTCTATAAATGGAGCAGTACTCTGTACTGTTACATTTGATCGTTTTGAGTGAGTTCTTCTCCTCAATTCAATCCTTTCATCTTGTGCAACCAACCATGGAGCATCAGGCTGAGGGGGAGTTTAGTTTGTAAGCATGTTTGCTATCTTTTGATTTGTATTGTAAATCTTTCGACTTAATGTCAAGCATGTGTTTATCAAAACTGTTTCTCTCTTTGATTGTGTTTACAAAGTTTGTTGTTCATTTCCGCTGCACTTAAACTCTGTTCATTTCTATTTGATTTGTTCAAATTCTATAAACAAGCACAATCATGAGAGCCTCAGATCCTAACAATTGGTATCAGAGCTTGGACAGTCAAATTCGATTTAACCGTCAATTTGACATAGCAGTTCAGCTCAAAATTCATTGATACTAAGGTTGATTGTATTTAGTTGGAAAATAGAGTAACAAGAGATCACATTCAAAGTGACTACTCAAAGGCTCTGTAAAACAACCAAGATATCATAGGACACACAAGCTTCACATAACAATCGATATCATACATAAATCACCTACATGTTTCAGATCTGAAAATATATCTGATAACTGTGGTAAAATTATTTATGAAAATTGATTTCAATTGTTGTTTTGAAGTTCGTGTTGTTTCCATCATGCTTGATGCTAAAGTATGAACCTCAGATTAACAAGAACCTATGTTCATAAAACATTAGTGTTTTTGCTAACGTAAAAAGAGGGAAATTAAAACTTTAGTCATTTGATCTTATGTGTTGAAAAACAGGTTGAGATCCTCAATAGGAACAAATCAACCTTGTTAAAAATACATTAAGAAAATCTGAGGTCAATGTAGTCCGTATCATAAGTAATGTGAGATTGGTTGAAAACCTGTGCAAATATGACCAATTATCTCAAAGCATTACTGCAAAATGATTCTGGATTAAGTATTTCTTTAATAAAGACCTCCCAGTAAGTATTTCATTACTTATGAATGGGAAGGGTATAAAGGGAAGAAGACAATTCACAAAAACTCGAAAGTGTGTTTATCTCAAAACTCTTGAAGTCAAAAGTAAAGAGTATAAACTCAAAACACTTAAGAGTTCAAATTTAGGGTAAATATGGTCATTAAGCAACTGTATGCATTCATTGGGTCAGGAAAGTTCAGGTGACAATAGTATCTCCAGGGAATGAACTTACAAGAGGACTAGACAAATTTTCAGAATCATCACATGGTAACAAAGTCTATAACAAGGTTTTCAAATACTCATGTGATCATGTGTCCTCGTTTTTTGTTGTCAATCAATCAACAAGAAAATGGTAACAAACAGTGGTCAAAATGTATTTACAATTTCATACCACTGTTGTCAAACCACTGACCATTTTCACAAACTTGAGATTGATATGATTAGCAGCTCTAGTGGAAATTTATGTTAAATCCTTTTGATGCTGTTTTCAGAAAATCCTTTAATGTTTTTAAAAAGGATTTTCTCAAATAAAGCAGGATATATTATTCTTTTTATTTTTTTTCCTTGAGAATAATACATTTTGAACTTTTTACTGGTTTTTTATAGTAAAGTTTCAATCTCCTGTCAGGATATATTACCTTTATTTTTGTTGGTAAAATTATCCTCAAAATGGTTCAAAAGGAAATGGTACAAATGTATCAAGGTCATCAAACTCAAGTTTGTTTTAAAACAGATCAAAGATTGATTACTAAAAGACCTTAAAATGCTTAGGTACTCATGTCCTAATTCAAATATTATGACATAAAATGGGTAGCCTAGCAAACAGGGCCTACATCATCTGGGGTACTAAAACCAAGTTTGTCAAAATTTTAAATCATTGATTGTACTAACAGTTGCTGATGTAATAGCTTTTCAAAACCTCACCATTTCCCTACCATGGTTTTGCTCCAACATCTGTTTCCTAAACACTGTCCACTGCTGAAAGTCATCCCCTGTTATTTCATTCTTTTGATAAGCACTGGTGTTCAAAATCAGTGTTTTATCCACTGATGTGCTATCTACTGATAGTGAAAATCATCCACTGTCACATTATTACCGTTGTAACCACTGATGCTTGCTTCATCAGTGGCTCTCAAAACAACTGTCCTCCGTTATTCATCCATTACATCAGAGGTTGACACGTGGTCAGTTTTTAGCCTTCAGATCTTTATAACCGCTGCCATATCAGCATCCATTTTTCTTTTCCCTAAATAAAACCCTGATCAAAACCCCAAACAGGGTTTTACACTGTCGAATTGAATTCCAAAATTCTTTTCTCAAAGCAATTTCCAATCTTTCTTCTCAAATCACTCTCCGATCCTTCTTCATCAAAATGACGAAATCAAAGTCAAAATCATCTTCATCTTCATCTCCCAAAGAAGCCACACAAATGGCCGCTGAACCTATTGAAATTCCATACAAATCCCCTCACAACTATCTGGGTCTACTCACAAAACCCACCAACAATCACACCTTTGATTCCATCATCGACATTATGTCTGAGTCAAAGTACAAAACTTTGCTTACAACAGATGCTCCAATTTATCAACAAACCCAGAGAGAGTTTTGGAAAAATGCTACGCTTGAAAAATAAGACGATAAAGTCATAGCCATAAACTCCTTCATACAGGGTAAAGCGATTCAAATTACTCCTCAATCCATCTCGGAAGTCTTTAAACTCGATGATCAGAAAGGTAAAACATCTTTTCCCAAAAACGAGTTGAAAGCTGATTTTCTGAAAAGGGGGGTACGCAGAACAACCAAAAAGAGATACCTTACAAAAAGGTTACTTTCCTTCTGCACCTAGGTTTTTATTTCACACTCTCTTGAGGTGTGTCTCGAATAAAACAACTGCTTTTAACGAAATACCTTCAAAGATTCAGTGCCTGGGTTATGCTATTTTAAACAATGAAAATTTTAACTATTCCCAGGAAATCTTTGATGATTTGGTGAAAAACGTTGATAGCAAAGCATTTTTACTTTTTCCAAGATTTTTAAGCTACTATTTTAAACAAAAATTTGGAAAAGAAAATGAAAATTTGCTCAAACAGGGTGTCTATTTTCAAATAAAAGGGTTAACAACTGAAACATTTTCTAGAATGATGACACCAATAAAAACAAAAGCAGAGGTGCCTGAGCAGAATTTAGCAGTTACCACTGCTCCTCAGACATCTGCTACTGAGCCCACTGCTCCAGGTGATCATAGCAGCACAACCACTGCTTTGAAACCCACACCTGCCATTACCAAAAAGACCAAAAAGAAAACATCCAGAAAACCCACCAAACCCAAAACAAAGGCAACTCTGGAAGATGAGATCCCAGAGCAACTGCCAGTGACAACACAAATGTCACCACAAACCACTGCTGCTACTTCCTCACAGCAGTTGGTAGAAAGATCTCCACCATTGCCTCAAACTCCTCCGGCATCCTCACAAAAGGATCAGGTTGTATGCACAGGGACCCCACATTATGAAGCTCTGGATTCAATTGGATCCATCTTCCTCAGTCCTGATCCCAAGGACATGTCTCTTTCAACACCCATACCCTCACCAATCACATTACCACAATCAATAATACCCTTGTTGCATGCAGTTGCTATAGCTCAGACACAAACCAGTTCCTCTCTATCACCTATCACTGAGAGTATACTCCCACAAGTGACTGGGTCTGATGCTACTACCCCTGCTATCCCAGCAACAACTGAGGAGGTTACACCCCTTGAGTTACAAGTAACTCTTGGTGGTAGTTCAAGTGGAGCAGCAACTACAAGTGATGGATCAACAGATCTGCATTTGGACAGTTGTTTCATTAGTAAGACTCCCTTGAAGGCAATTTCTTCTATAGCACCTTCGGTAACCACCAGTGAGTTTGTTTTAACCACTGGTACACTCAAAAGGTTATCAAGTGTTGAAGAGAGAAGACCCCAGAACCAAGAACAAGGGGCATCGATGGATGATCTCTGGGCTTCATGTCCAAAGTCACACATTGGTACAACCACTACTGGTGGAGAAACAGATTATTCCATTAAATTGGATGATGATTCGAAATATCAGGAATTGACGGGCAGAGTCGAAAAACTTGAAACATCAGTTGCTGAAAAGAAGGATAACAGTCTCAGACACTTCTAAGAAGCCTGACTACAAAAAGCTAGAACAGCAGATTGATGCTCTTAAAACACTGATCACATCAGCAGATAACCCTATCTTTGTGGAAAATCAAGAAAAAGAAAAACTGCTGACCAGTGAAGAAGCAAAAGAAAAGGAAGCTGAGTACTTTACAGAAGCCATCAAGAAAATGGATCTAAAAGAAGATAGCTTAGTGAAACTTCAAGACCTTGTCAAAAAGGTATTAACCAAACCTGCATCACCTAATACAGCAGCAGATATCTCAGACATTGAGCTAGATCAACAAAAGAGACAAGAACAGATTGACAAAGAAGTTGCAGAAGACATAGCTGCAGCAAATGAAGTCATAGAAAAGGCTCTCAAACAAATGTCTGAAGTTCAGGATACTGCTCTACAATTCTTTACAAGGCCAAAATCTCCAAGCTCATCAGTAAATAAATCTTTCCCAAGAAACCCATTGGGTTCAAAAATACTAAAGTGGCTCTCTGATCAATGTATTGACCCTGATCAGATCCAATGGTTAAATGAAGTACATATCAAGGAAACAAGCACTAAGCCTTGGTGTTGAAGATCTACAAGATCTCCTTGAACTTTCATTATGCAGGGATGAGAATGACTTGCGTTCCAAAGAATTTGAAGCAGAATTTAAAAGACAAGCTAGTGAACTTCTGATGAGGAATAAAGATCCAGAATAATGAAGTGTTTTGGCATTATCTGTTCCAGGTGGAGATTTTTGGGATTGAACCCTACCAGAGGAACAGATAATGATAGCCAAAACTGGTTCACAACAGTGGATTCATAATAAGCAGTTGTTTATGCTAGACTTCTCCCTTGAAAGAGATTATAACATCTGATGGTCCTCTATCCACTGTCGGTATACAACAGCTGTTGTTCTTCTAACTACTGATGAAGCCCTGAGGACTGCTAAGAAGTAAACACTGCTGATTCAATCTACTGATGACAAAGCACTGCCTAATCAAGGACTGATCAACCTTGAGGAAAGCACTGATGTAAAGGGAAGGCAGTAGTTTAGTGTGTCACTTGTCTTGTATAAAGTCAGTGGTTTAGATTAGCAGTGTCTGTATAGGAACAGTGGTTATAGGTTGTTAGGTTGTTAGACGTCGCTTTCATGGTGACGTCAGCTGAGATGCCTCAGCGGTTTGGTTTGTCTATAAATGGAGCAGTACTCTGTACTGTTACATTTGATCGTTTTGAGTGAGTTCTTCTCCTCAATTCAATCCTTTCATCTTGTCCAACCAACCATGGAGTATCAGGCTGAGGGGGAGTTTAGTTTGTAAGCATGTTTGCAATCTTTTGATTTGTATTGTAAATCTTTCGACTTAATGTCAAGCATGTGTTTATCAAAACTGTTTCTCTCTTTGATTGTGTTTAAAAAGTTTGTTGTTCATTTCCGCTGCACTTAAACTCTGTTCATTTCTATTTGATTTGTTCAAATTCTATAAACAAGCACAATCATGAGAGCCTCAGATCCTAACAAAGCGCCTATAGTACCCAGCTAATCCTAGAAAACTTCTAACTTCTGTAGCTGATTGCGGGACCTTCCATTTGGTGATTGCTTCTATCTTGGAGGGATCTACGTGAATACCTTCGTGATTCACCATGTGACCTAAGAATTGCACTTCTTGTAGCCAAAATTCACATTTCGAGAGTTTGCCGTAAAACTTCTCTTTCCTTAACAAAGTTAAGACTGCTCGTAGATGCTCACAATGCTCGTCCTGACTTTTAGAATAAATGAGTATATCGTCAATGAAGACAATTACAAATTTATCCAAATACGGTTACAGATTCTATTCATCATGTCCATGAATGCTGCAGGAGCATTTGTTAGTCCAAAGGGCATGACTGTAAACTCGTAATGACCATACCTAGTTCTGAAAGCAGTTTTAGGTATGTCTTCTTCTTGTACCTTCAACTGATGGTATCCGGAGCGTAAGTCGATCTTAGAAAAATATCTAGCTCCCTGGAGTTGATCAAAAAGATCGTCAATCCTAGGTAATGGGTATCGATTCTTAATTGTAACCTTATTCAGTTCCCTGTAATCGATACATATTCGCATCGAACCATCTTTCTTTTTCACAAACAACACTGGTGCTCCCCACGGGGACGAACTAGGTTGTATGAATCCTTTGCTTAATAATTCATCTAACTGCTTTTTCAATTCTAGCATTTCGGTGGGTGCTAACCGATAAGATGCTTTAGCTATCGATGTAGTTCCAGGAATTAGATGAATTCTAAACTCTACTTCCCTATCTGGTGGTAATCCTGGTAGTTCTTCCGGGAATATATCCTGGTATTCTGATACTACAGGAATTTCCTTAAGTTCCTTACTTGTAGTGTTAATGATCACTGAAATCATATACACTATTCCTTGTTTTCGCTCATAACTAGCAACTTTCATTATCGAAATGAACTTTAATGGTTTGCGCGACTTATCTCCTGTAATCATAATTACTTCTCCTGCAGGTGTATGAATTTCTATGGAATTCTTGTCGCAGAGGATTCGAGCATGGTTGGATCCATTCCTAACACAACATCGAATCCAGCTAAATTCATAGGTAACAGGTTTGCAGAAAATTTATGGCCTAAGAGTTCTATCTTTCCTTCTTGCAAAACCTTATCTATGTTAACAGAACTCCCATCTGCCGTCTCTACCGTAAAAACTTGTCTAAGTTTAGTTAAAGGTTGCTTAAGAACTTGGCAGAATGAAGTATTTATGAAACTTTGGTTTGCACCAGAATCAAATAATACTTTTGCGTAAACGTCATAAACTAGGAACGTACCAGCTATCATATCAGGAATTAGATCTGCTTCTTGGGTCGTCAGCTGAAAGGCTCTTGCGTTTTTCTTAGTAGTCCCTTCAGCAGGTTTGGTCTTATTGTCAGCTGGTTTGACCAGCTTTGGACATGCTGGTCTAAAATGTCCAGCTTCGCCGCAGTTGTAGCAGATCCTTGTTTTCTTTCTGCATTCCTCTTCTCGATGTCCCAGAGCTTTGCAGAAATTGCAGGTTTCATTACATCTTCCGAAATGTTTCTTTTTACAATTTCTGCAGAATGGAAGTGTGGAAGATTGCCCAGTTCCATTTCTTTTGAAAATATTACCCCCACTGAACCCTTGGGTAATCTTTTGGGCTAACTCCTTTTTCCTGTTTTCTTCTCGCGTTCGTACCAGCCCATCAGTTAAGGAGTTGGCTAATTCCACCGCATCGTCAATTGTGCGGGGTCTCGCAGCTTTGACGATGTCATGAATTTCACTAATCAAACCCCAAATGTAGCGAGAAATAAGTACCGGTTCTGGCGAAGCCAGAGTTGGTACAATTCTGGCATATTTGAAGAATTTCGAAGTATACCCTCGGCAATCAACATCCACCATTCGGTGACTCAGGAACTTATTGGCCATTTGTTCTTTTTCATATTCGGGGCAGAATTTCCTTTCCACCAATTGCTTAAATTCCTCCCAATTCATAGCGTAAGCCATGCCACTTCCTTTGGCCTGTAATACCGTATTCCACCATTCTAATGCCTCTTCCTTGAAAAGGTGAGAAGCATACATGACCTTATCCTCCTCGGCACATTTACTTATTTTAATTACTGCCTCGTTCTTTTCCAACCAACACAGTGCAACAATTGCCCCTTCATTGCCTGCAAATTCGATAGGTTTACAGGCAAGAAATTCTTTATAGGTGCAACCAGGTGTTGCAACTTTCATTTTCTTAAGTATTGGGGCTTGGATCACGTTGTCATTATTGCCGCCTTCGTTAACACTGTTACTGAAATTATCGTCGCACGTGCGTTTACTAGGGTTAGCTTGCGAAGGCTCAGCAGGACTTTTAACAGCAGCGACGATTGCTGGGATAGCATTTGCTATTCCCTGGGCAACGATATTTTCTATATCTTGTTTATTAAGAAAGTGATCCTCATTGTTTTGCTCGTATTGGTTAACTTCGTTAACTGGTTCATTAACAGTGTGTTCCATCTGATAATTAACAATATATATAAGTTATTGGCACAAAATAAATAACAATCAAACGCAATAAAGCAATCACACATAATCACGTCAACACGTATGGCCAAAATTGTCGACTTTGCGACTTTCATATTTTATATATATATATATATATATATATATATATATATATATATATATATTAGTATGCATCCATACACACCAGATATATTACAAAAGTTTTATTTTAAGTTATTTTACATGGTTATATTTTTATTATTATTTATTATTTTATTATTATTATACAAACACACAGCCACACAACCCCAGTCAACTGGCATTTCAGAAACGACGTTCCCTCTCGTCGTATTTCCAGGAAATCTGTTCTCCCACTTCTCGGATTTGATTCCCTGCGTCCACCAATTCCTCGCCGTAGTGACGGAGTTCAGCCAAGTTTTATGTGCTCATAGGTGGGTTTGGTGCAGGCTAATGGTCAAACTGGGGAAAATAGGCATTGGGGTTATTCATGAAGTTTTGAAATTGCCAGTCGTTTGTCCACCACTCTTCCAGTTGGCCGATAAAAGGTTGGAGGTTGACAATAGGATCTGGGATAGCAGGTTCCAAATTAACTGGAAGTTGGGATTCAGCGGGGTAATTGAAGAGGTTTTCATCGGCAGGTCCGATGAGGTCACAATTTGCTAGTTTGCGATCCAGCTCCTCCCATGGTGGCATTTCCTGGGCTTGCCCGGAACTTTACCCGATCTCTTTTCCTTTCCCTCTATCCTTCGGATCCTCAGTCTTTTTAACCTTCTGTGCAGCTGGTTTCTTCCTACGCCCACGTTTCCAGTCCAAGATTCTCCTCCTCTTTTTCCGCTTTGGTTTCTCTTGCGGCTGGGCCTGGAATACTATTGGCTCTTCACTATCAGCCTGATAGCCAGTTAAGGTACCGGTGCCGGTGGTATCCATATCAGTGCTATGGATAGTAAAGTTTCGGAGTGCCTCCAACAGTTCATTCATGTTGTTAGCACACATGAAGAAACACACACAATTTTAAGTTAAAATTTTATTTACTGCAAATTAAATTTTCACAAAATCACAGAATGGCAACCAGAAAAATTAAGTATTTCTAAATACTTAATTGGCTTAAATCAGTGGCTCTGATACCACCTTTTTCGGTCACGGCCCCCGGGCCGGTTTTACCCGGTCCCGAAGCCGCGGGACAGAAAACCCGTGGTATTTGTATTTAATTTGGCAGCGGAAATATCAACAGGATCGTTTAAACTAAAAATGCCCAATTATTTTATTTTACACTTTTGGGATAAAACCCCATAATTTACAATAACGGAATTTCACAAGGAAATTCCCTGTTTTACAAAACATGTTTATTTATTTTACTGAGCCACCTCTTCAAGCTTTAGTGCTACGCGGCACTTCCTCCTTGGTTCACAGTAAGTCACCTGAAACATGTTTTTAAACAAAATTTATCAGCGGGGAAATACTGGCGAGTCATTCAAATTGCACAAAACGACACATTGTTATAATTTACAGCATTAAGGGTGATTACATTGTTCCTATCAACCAATTACCACAAATCGGTATTTGTCACTCGACCGTGTCTGTGACTATGGTCAGATCACCCATTGGCTAACTCGTTGTCCAATGGTGACGGGTATCAAGTAATGTATACAAAACCCCACATGCCGGCAGTAATTGAAGATTACAAAGACTTAATCCCTGTAATTATAACTTTGAAAATAAATAGGGTTTTGGTAACAATTTAGTAAAAAGAGAATGACTCACATTGCAAATTTAGCTGGGCAGAGTTTTGCCTACTGATTTTAGCCTGGTAACCTAGTTAAATAACAATGCACACGAAACTAGGTCAGTAACTTAATACAACATTTACGATAAGCTCACGAAATCAAAACCCTCACGACGAATGACAAAGTATAGCCCGGATTCGGGCAGCACTTAAACATCCATTGGATCGATTTCAATCGATCGGACATTGTATCGTAGCAGTAATCGAGTTATTACCCTGTTGTCGCAGCAAAGATTCGTGCTTGTGTGTGTTTTTGAACGAAACAGCGAATATCTCAACGTAGAAATGAATTTTTACGTCGAAACACAACAGCCATGCAAGTGCCAAACTCCTGAGCTTTATACTGAATTTTGGCCCCTCTCGCGTGGCGCGCCAGACCCACCTGGTCCTGGCGCGTGGCGCGACGGCTACCCTTTTGGGGTAGGGTAGCCTCGTGTCTAGCATAGCCATGGTGAGTCAAGTTTCGAAGAAATTCGTGTTTTACAACGAGTTATGAAGATAATTATCAATCATGGGATACCCCCTTTGAGTTTTGGGGGCCCTGATCCTAGCTTCGATGGTTCTGAAAATTATGGGTCATGCCATACTACTTGGGGGTCTCAATTAGGGTTTCCTATTGGACATTAATAAAATAAGAGATAATGATTTTGGCGAGAGTTGTTACACTTCTTATATCCAATGCACGTGACATCTTCTTTCTTTTTCTGTATGTCAATGATGTGATCCAGCACATACCTCGAGTTTGAATAACTATCTAACTTAAGCTGGATCGCCTCACTTTCACACTTAACACAGGCCAATTCTTTTTGTGTTTCCTCGAGCCTATTGATGTAATTGTTTATTGTAGTTTGTTTTCTTAAAACCAGTTTCTTTAGCTTAGAATTATCTTCTTTTAATGTGTCAATTACCTTTTTAAACTCCTTTTCATGATTTTTATGAAACATGTTGGCCTCTGTGCGCTTTTAGAGATCCACGATCAAACTTTGATTGTGGATAAATGTCACGTCATACTTGCTTTGCAAATCGTCATATTTGCTTTGCAAGTCAGACAATTTGCTTTGCAAATCAGACAATTTAGCACTTAATTTAACACAACTATCACACCTATCAGAAGTATCATATTTATCAGATTTTGGTTCATCCTGACTAGATTCGCTCTCAGATATTGACTCATTTGCCTCAGAATCAACAACCTCCCTCGTTGATTCATATTCAGATCCATCCTCGCTTGAACTTGAACTTGTACCATCTTCAACTGAACTTGTAACATCTTCAACTGAGCTACCGCCATGTTCAGAACTGTCATCATTTCCCGAGGACTCACCGTTGCTGACATCCTTGACAATTTTGGCATAAAACGTAGTTTTTGTTTGACCATGGTAGTTTGGATCAAGAAATGATGGTACTCCAGTAGACCGATAGCTTTGCTCTGAGGCAACTGGTTGTGGTTCACCATACATATTGGTGCTTGAGACAAAAGCTGTTTGTAGCTGAGCATGTTGAGCAGGTCTTGTAGCTGAGGCAACTGGTATTGGTTCACCATACAGATTTCTTGCCATTTTCAGTATTCTTTGATTTTGGTTAGTAACCAATGCCCACTGATTTGCCGTAACTGAAGACGCTTGTGATGAGGATGAGGGTGTGGAAGACTAATCCCATGAAGGCACTAAACCCTTTTGCGTATACAAATCCGCATTAGGATTAGGTTTCCAACCCCACCAGTCTGAACTCATGTTTGGTTGATGTTTAAAGACAAATGCTTGAATAACCAAATTATACAAGTTTAATATGAAATGTAAACCTTCTGTTGAAAAGCTTATGTTCACGAAAAATAAGTATCTACTAAAGACTCCCAGACGAAGAACTAGGAATAATTTGTGAGAAATGGATTTTGTGAATAACCACAACAAGACAAAACACTTTGTTCGTCTTTGACTCAAAAATACTCTTAGTTGACCTAATCTTTCGTGAGAATGAAAGATAAGTGAAGAATGTTTTTCACTTGAATAAGACAAAACAATGGTTCTTCACCTAATAAGACAAAGCAGGTTCTTCACCAGATTGAAAAATGCAAATGGGTTTTTCGTCAAAAACCAAATCAATGAAGAATGGGTTCTTCGTCAAGCACCAAAACAACGAAGAACTTGGTTCATGAAAAATATGTTCCAACGAAGAACAATAGTTTTTCATTGACTTTAGTTCTCAGAAGAAGATACGATCAATTCCTTTTTTTAACAAAATCTTATCTTGTCAGAGTTGGTGAAACAACCATCCTCAAAACACAACTTTTTCAAACATACATCATTTGAAAACCAACTTTTTCAAACAAAATCTTATCTTGCCTTCTTCAATAATACAACTTGAAACTCCGGTGACTTTTTCAGTGATAATTTCTGGCCAAACAGTTCACCGGAAAGAATGACGAACTAAAATTTTAACGTAGAAACTCAAAACAACTTCTACCTTCAATGATCTCCAACCTTTTTAAACAAGTTTTAAACAAAAATAATACCGATTTTCGAGTTTTAAAACAGAATATTATGAACCAGAACTAGGTTTCTGAAGCTTTATACCAAACACACTCAAAACCCACTCGAAAATCACACCGGAAACTCGGTTTTAACAAGGATGAGAGCCAAGGCACTGATACCACTTGTAGGTCCCTAGAGGAGGATCTAGTAAACCTTATCCTTGTTACCGAACACACCCGGTTGTGTGGAAACCAAATGGGTATGTAACCAAGCCAAAGAACACGAGATACAAGAACAAGATTCAACTTTAAAGCTCACTTGTATTATGTTCAGAAGAGTTACAACACAAAGATTTACAGGAAAAACTCTCAAACTCTCTGAATACTTTCACACTCTATGTCCTCTCTGTTATCTGATCTGCAAGTTGCCTTTTATACTCAAACCTTATCCACTGACCACGAATAACTAACTGGGCCTGATAAAGTGGCCCACGAAGGACCCAAACCAACGAAGAACATGGGGTTCTTTGGCTATGTATATTCTTCGTGAACATGGGTTCTTCAGCAGAAGCAATAAGACAAAGAATGTTCTTCGCATGTACCATTTGAATGAACAGCTGTACAGGTTCTTCGTGAGGTGCATGTTCTTCGCCATGCAGGTTATTCGGCCAAGGGGGTTCTTCATGAGATGAAAGAATTGGACTTTCATGTATATCTTTCGTGAAAAGGTCTGCACACATGCACAACTTTCAGTCATGCAGATACAAACATAGCAGCAAACAGTTTGCACATAACAAACTGTTTTATATTGAAAATATCGTACCGAGTCAAGATAGGAGGACATCTTGACCTCGGCCTTCATTCGTAATGCAGGCGAACCGAACGAGCCGTATCCACAAAGTGTTTCAACAACATGTCCCTATGGAACTTTTGCTTATCGACACATGTATTTTGGTCTATGCAATGCCCCCGCTACGTTTCAATGTTGCATGGTGGCCATCTTCCACGATAAGATAGAAAAAAACTATGGAAGTTTTCATGGATGATTTTTCTATCTTTGGAGATACATATGAACAATGCCTCGATAACCTTGAACGAATGCTATCCCGATGTGAGGAAACTAACCTCGCCCTTAATTGGGAAAATGCATTTCATGGTAACAGAGGGAATAGTACTCGGTCATAAAATCTCAAGCGAAGGAATGGAAGTGGATTAGGACAAAATAGACACTATTTCCCGACTACCTCCACCTTCCTCCGTTCTAGCCATTCAAAGTTTCTTAGGACATGCCAGATTTTATAGGCGATTTATCAAAGACTTTTCAAAAATATCTAGACCTCTAACAAAATTAGTTGAAAAAGTCACACCATTTGTCTTTGACGAGGAATGCAACAAAGCATTTCTAACCTTAAAAGAAATGTTAGTCAATGCACCAATCATGATAGCACCTGATTGGAAACTACCTTTTGAAATCATGTGCGATGCTAGTGACTTTGCCGTTGGAGTTGTTCTAGGACAGCGAAAAGAAAAACATTTTCACCCAATATACTATGCATGTAAAACTCTTAATGATGCTCAAGAAAATTACACAATAACCGAAAAAGAGTTACTAGCCGTAGTATTTGCTTTTGATAAATTTCGTTCCTATCTTATTCTTTCTAAAACAATAGTCTATACGGATCACGCCGCCATTCGATACCTCTTCAAGAAACAAGATGCCAAACCACATTTGATCCGGTGGATTCTTCTTCTCCAAGAATTCAACATTGAAATAAAAGATAAACAAGGAGCCGAAAACACTGTCGCGACCATTTGTCACATTTAGAAGATCCTGCTTTAGAGTCAACTCGAGAAGAGCTCATCAACGAAACGTTCCCCACCGAATCCTTGGAAATGGTTGAATACCAAGAAGAACCATGGTACGCCGACTATGCTAACTACCTCGCTAGTGGCACTTTAGTCAAAGGTTGTTCACATCAACAAAGAAAAAAATTCTTTGCCTATGTAAGACACTATTTTTGGGAAGACCCATATCTTGTTAAAATGTGTGCGGATCAACTTATTCAAAGATGCGTCCATGGAAAAGAAGCAAGACAAATTCTTCGCCATTGTCATGAAGGATCGTATGGATGACATCATGGAGTCGCAAGCACCGCACGAAAGGTACTTGGTGTGCGTTAAGCGTGATATGATTTATTAATATTTTAAGCCCGTTTTACGCATTAGTCAAGTTTTAAATTTATAAAACACGATATTATACTAACACTAAACACACACTTGGGCAAGCACCCATCGCGATCGTAGTATAGTGTTGGTAAGATATCGAGGTCGAAGTCTTAATCAAATTTAATCCAATTGCTACTATTAGTTAGCGGTAAGTGGGTATCGAACACAGGGAGTTTGTGGAATTTGTGTTATCTAAATGGATTGCTAATTAACTAGATTAAACTAAATTGCAAGAAAAGTAAATTCAAAATTTTGGTTATTTTAAGAACTAAGATTAACTAATTAAATTGAAAATTAAAAGTTGGTTTTGTAAACAGTTTAGGAGAAAGCGACCATCCTAGGTTTCCGGTTTCAATTGACATTCATGTTCAAATTCAACTAGAAAGAACCACATAGACATGGTTCAAGTGTAGTTACTTGTTTGTGATAAAAGGGAACTAAGTACTCGGATTATAAGAATGCAAGGTTGCTACCCGATGACCATTTAATCAATATCCAACCCTAATCCCTCCCAACGACACCAAGAACGTATGGTTTAGACTATGACTAAAACATAAATTAACAATTTACAAACAAACATCAACACACCATAATAAACAAACAAACATTGCAAGTCTATTATTCTAGAAATACGAACAAGAACACACATATCTTAAACAAACCTTCAACCTAGGATGATCACCATAACTTTAGCCACTCATGACTTGGTTCATCATAATCACACTTAGATTAATGTTCATATGAATTGCAAACAAAAACCCTATGTTAGAAATTGTTTTTCACCAAGAAGAACCAGCCAAATTCGCCTAGAAACTGCCCTGAAAACGGTTGAGAATGATTGGAATGGAAAAGACACCATAAATCCCCATAAAATGGGGAGTTACACTTTTTCTCGCAACTCACCGCCGTAAGCTACAGCGCCCGCCGTAGCCTACGGTGGTCAATATTTGGCTACAGTGACTCATATCTGGACTACGACGCATAAAAGGTCTTCAGACATCACTGTAGCCTATGGCGGGTGCCGTAAGCTACGGTGGAGCCTGGATTTATTTCCTTCGTTTCTTTTTCACTTCTTCATTCCTCCAACTTGTTTCCGCCAGGTTCAAGCTCCCATCCAAATACCTTAAGACCACTCGTTTACGCCCGTTTGTACCTGAAAATCCAAACATACCGTAGTTACCACATTCCAATGATTAATCGAATTAAGTGTGAGATATTTATCCTTTTATAACATTTAAGGGTTGTCCTACGGACCACCCGTCACCCATCGCGAGCGTAGTATAGTATTGGTAAGATACCGAGGTCGTCCAAGGACACAAGAGCTTTTAATACCGGTTTATCGTCAACGTCTAATCGATCTAAATTTTTTGAAAAGAGTTTTTAAACATGAAAATAAAATCTAAAAATTAAAAGATAAATAAAATCAAAAACAAATAGACAAGATAGAATCACTTGGATCCAACTCATCTATGGGGTAAACCCCGTATTTACAGAAAGGAATTTCTCTGGGAAATCCTCTATTTACAGAAAACACGTTTATTTCAGGTTTACATAGCCACTTATTTAAGCTGAAGTGCTTCACGGCACTTTTTTCTTTCTTCACAGTAAATCACCTGAAACGTGTTTTAAAAACATTTGGTCAGCGAAAAATATTGGTGAGTTCATTCAATTGATTAAAAACACATTGTTATAATTACAGTATTAAGAGTTTTTACATTTGCTTATATCTTATAATTACTAAACCTAGTTGTCTCTCGGCAAGACCTGTGACTGTGGTCATATCACTATTGGATCCTGTCATCCAATAGTAACGCTTGACAAGTAGTGTATACAAAACCCCACTTACTAGCAGTAATTTAAGAATACAAAGACTTAATCACTGTAAGTATAACTGGAAAACATTTTGGGTTTTTGCAAAGCATTTAGTAAAAGAAAGAATGACTCACATTGTTGGTTTAAGTTGATAGATCTTACCTACTGGTTTAAAGCTTGGTATACCTAATTAAATACACAATGCACACGTATTGGTGTATTAACTCAATTTAACTTTAACCATAATCACGAGATCAAAACCCACAACGACTGACAAAGTATAGCCAGGCACCGACAGCACTTAAACATATGTTAGATCGGTTCCAATCGATCGGACAAAGTACCGTATCAGTGATTAGAGTTATTACCCTGATATCGGAGCAGCGTTTCGAGAATTTAGGACTTCGTTGAAAGAAACAGAGATACGAGAAGTAGGACGACGTTTTAAACGATCGAATTGAGTAAACTGAACAAGTCCCACACTGCTGGATTCTTGGTTTTAAAAAGCGACGAGGTCTAAAATCGAGGCGCAAAGTGCAAAAGCGACGGGCTTTTCATACCCGAGGCGCACATATTTAAAAAAATATGTAAAATTATATATAAGCCATATATGATACGCAAAGGACATTAATTTATATTTAACATCAAAAACACCTATATATATAAGTGTGTCATCAAGTACCATGAGTAGGCGAGTGGCATAAAACGAAGTCACAAACACATGAAGTTATCAAAAGTTAAGTTTTCAAAAGAACACCAAAGTGATTCTAAAAGTTAATAACTAATAGCACTAGTAGCTCCATTCGCTATTCTCCTCCTCCTCCACATCATCATCATCATCATCGATGCCAAGCACCTCGTCTTCTCCCACATCATTGTCACTCTCACCGATATCTTCTTCTTCAATATCTTCGACATCTTCATCAATCAAGTGATGTACTCCACGAGTACCTCTCGGAGTAGGGGCCATTGAGGAGCTACCAACATCTTTTCCTTTCGATCTAGTATAATATAAGGGCTTAGATGCCCCACTAGCCTTTTCAACATCACCGTATGTTAGATCATGACCCTCATGTACCAAATTAGTAACATCTCTCGCTTGATTTTCATCATCATCCATGTATCCCATCACCCAGTCATTACTTTCATCAATCTCATCTAAAAGTATGGGATCCGTGGTGTCCTTTCATTCATATCGACGTTTCAATGAACGATTGTACTTAACATACATCAAATCATTTAATCGGCTTTGTGCCAATCGGTTTCTCCTCTTTGTATGAAGCTGTTAAAATAACAATCTATAATTAAATAACGAAGTAACAAATAACACTAATACTCTATTAGAACGAATGTTTAATTGATCGCTTACCTGTTATAAGACACCCCAATTTCTCTCACAACCGGTAGCGCTACACGTCAAGCTAAGTACTCGGATAGCAAACTTTTGTAACTCCGGAGTATCACCACCAAATGCGTTCCACCAATCCGCTATTAAACAACCATTTTTTACTGTTAACAACATCAAAACATCCATATATTGCTGTTTCCAGTCTCAAAACAGCCATATATTGTTGTTTCCAGCCTCAAAACAGCCATTTTTTTTGTTGTTTACAGCCTCAAAACAGACTTTTTTTAATGTTTGCAGCCTTTATAATCTTATGATAAGGAATCAAAACAATAGCTAAAATTTAAATATTTTATATTTTTACCTGGTGATCTTATAGACCTTTGTCTTATAGCCATTCTATCACCAAATAGACCATCGGCATGTTGATATTTATCCAATTGTAGACTGATTTTGTCTTGACTGCTTTCATCAGGATTTAATCTTGCAATGCATTTCATAAGGGCCCCCATGATCTCTCCTTTTTTTGCCTCCTCCGCATTCGGGTAGTAATATTCGGGGTTCAAAAAGTAGCCCGTAGCATGCAAAGGTCTTCCAAGTTGGCTTTGCCACCTTTTGTCTATGATCTCTATCGCTTTAGCATATTGCTTCTCGCGTTTGAAACTCGCCTTTATGGTATTTTTAGCCCTTTTCATTGCCGCATATGTGTATCCCATGGCGGGCTTTTTATCTCCATCAACAAGTCTAAGGACCTTAACAAGAGGTCCCGTCAACTTCATGGCACACACTATGTTTCTCCAGAACTTTTCTTGGATAAGAATAGAGTAAAGTCTTTTCCCACCAACTTCCTTTCCCCATTTGCTATCAAGAAACTCGGAAGAGACAATCATCTTCTGCAAATTATGCTTTTGCTTGTGCATTTGGGAGATAATGATAAATGATGTTGCAAAACGAGTAACCGCGGGCCGATGCAACTTATGTGAATTAGTGAACCTTCTCATCATATTTGCAAGACCAACGTGGTTATATATATATGTATTCACAAACATTGCTGATTTTAACATCTCTTTAATCTTTTTAATCTTCCCAATGTCCTCCAACATCAAATCGAGACAGTGTGCAACAAAAGGTGTCCAATATAAATTAGGCTTTGAAGCTTCCAAGTATTTACCTAAAAAGTATACGTATAACATAGTAAATTAGTATTATATATTAGTTTAATATAAATATCTATTACTACTTACCAGCCTTCACATAATTTGAAGCATTATCGGTTACGACTTGCACCACGTTCACTTCTCCTACCTCATCCACCATTTTTTCAAGCATTTCAGTCAAAGTGTGGGAATCCTTTGTAATCTCTGACACATCAATCGACCTCATAAACACTAACCCTTTAGGGGAATTAACTAGAAAGTTCACAAAATCCTTTTGGACGGTTGTATCACGCTATCCGTCAGATAAAATTGAACAACCCTTGCTCGCCCATTCTTTCTTGTGGTTTTCAATCTCGGTTTTGGTTTTGGTTTCCTCTACTTCCTTTCTAAGTAAAGGTACCCTCAATTCATGCATTGTAGGCGCTTGAAATCCCGGTCCAAATTGTGCACCGCTTCCAACATACTTTTGAAGCTATCATAAGTAGCTGCGTGGAAAGCAATACCGGCATCATAAAACCACCTAGCAATCTCTTTACAAGCATTACCCCTCAATTCTCTTTTACATATTTCATTTATAGTTTGTTGCCTTCCTCCATTTCGACCTTTAAGTATGTCTTCGGGTTTGCAAGAGAAGTAGTTATCTATAAACGGCTTTTTAGACAC
The DNA here is from genome assembly GCA_030545235.1 of Helianthus tuberosus. Taxonomy (NCBI): domain Eukaryota; kingdom Viridiplantae; phylum Streptophyta; class Magnoliopsida; order Asterales; family Asteraceae; genus Helianthus; species Helianthus tuberosus. The sequence goes on along the minus strand of CM060450.1, from coordinate 157,401,324 downwards.
ATTTCCTTGAACCGAACTACTTTTTCTCTTCACGTTAGTAACAACACATTCCTCCTCTTCATCACCTAAACCAAAATCATCAACTAGAGGATCGACTGCATTTTTACCCTTGGATTTTTCCAACATAAAGTTTTTAATCTCTTCACGAACATGTGTAGGGCACTTTAGACATCCCTTGACATTTCTAAACCCTCCAACTAAATGTTGTTTTAACCTATACACCCCTCCGGTAGATGGTTTTGCACAAAAGTTGCAAATCCATCGATTTTTGTTATTGGGATCAACTTTGCCATATTTTCTACCCGGGTCACCTGTTTGAGTCCCCGCTGATGTATCAGCAGCCACACCATCATCAGCCTCCATAGCAACTCAAATCACAAAACTAAAATACTATATATCAGTAGCATAAATAATAAAACAGTAACTTAGAACTATAAAGTAGTATGTATCAGTAACATAAATAATAAAACAAAACTAAAAATTATGAAGTATCAGCAGCATAAATAATAAAACAAAACTGAAAATTATGTATCAGTAACTTAGAAAGTAACTTAGAATTATGAAGTAGTATGTAAGTATCAAACTATGAACAACATATACTAACTTAAATTATGAAGTAAAATGTATCAAATATTAAGAATGATAATATAATATGTCAAAAGAAGTAAAGAAAACAGAAGATTGCAGTTCATAAGAAGTCGACTAGGGAGAAAATATCAAAAGAAGTAAAGAAAACAGAAGATTACCGTTAATAAGAAGTCGAATGAGGCAGAATTGTGGTCGATGATGAGCACAGATGAAGAAAGATGAGCAGGAGTTTGTACGTCCCCAATAGTGGGCGAAATTAGGGTAAAACTGATCTGATTGTTTTATAAAGTTACGGGCCTTTAAAATTGGGCCTTAATTAAAAGGTGGGTGATTAAAAATTGGGCCCCACAGTAACCTTCAGTAACTTTATATTGTTTTATAACCCATGTGCGCCTAGGGTACAAGAAGCTCATAAGCCCGCGCTTTGTCGCTTTTCAATAAATCCTAAAAAGCGGTCGCTTCCTGGAAAAATCGCGCCTTAGGTCACCAAATGCCCACAGGCCTGCGCCTTGTTGCGCTTTGCGCCTAGGCGCGCTTCGGGCGCGCTTTTTTAAACTAAGGTTGGATTTATACTCAATTTTGGTGCTTCACGCGTGTCGTGCACAGGCCCCCTCTCCCTTCCGCGTGTCGCAGGGCTAACCCCCCTAGGCTAGATTAGCCTTGTTGCAAAAATATGCTAGCCACTTGTCGAATTTCGAGTCCCACGTGTCCAGGTATGCCGCCGTGAGTCGCGGGAGTTTTAGGGGTCCCCCCCCCCCCCCCCGCGCGTGTCTCCGGGGGTCCCTATTTCAAGTTTCTTTTGTTTTTCATTTCGGTTTGCGTCGTACAAGTTCGGGGTCTCAATCAGGGTTCCTTGAAATGTATTTTGGGAATGGTTATTTGAAATTTTGAAGGTTGTTACAAAAACCGAGCCTTTGAATAGACTTCTTAGACTCTGATACCAGTTGTAAGTCCAGAGATCTTCAACCGGATATCACAACCACAATCAAAAGTGCGAAAAACTAAAGAAAGTGATGAACAAGAAAGTATTGATTGTATTAAAGTTGTACACAAGCTCTTGGCTTGTCTGGTACAAATCGATCAAAGCAAGAACAATCAACAACCTTCTAATGACCTAGGCACACCCTCAGTGGCGGATCTTGCCCGTTGAACGTGCCAGGGCCGAAAGACACGGGCACTAAAAAAAGCCCGGGCCAAACATAGTATATATAAAAAATTTCGATCGAAATGCGAAAAATTAGCACTACGGCCGAAAAACTTGCCCGGGCCGTGGCCCTGCCACATCCCTATTAAGATCCGCCCATGCACACCCTATTTATAGTTAAATAGGGTTACCTAATTATAAACTGGGCCAAGCCCAAACCGTACACTCCCATAATCATCTATTCAAGCCCAAAACCCCTAATTAACCAACCCACTACCAAAATATACAAGACAAGCGTAAACCTACTAAACTATACCCTTACACTAACGTTGTTAAAGTTACCGGTTAAGTGGGTATGAAATGTCATTTTAGCAAAGGACAAAAAAATGATTATATCATCAACGAACTTTAAGTAGCCTCACTTTTTTTAAAAATAAACTTAATTATGGGAATGCAACCATTAGACTCATTCGTGAACATTTTTCCATCATTTAAGAGTATTTACCTCTATTCTATATAATATAAAGAAAAGAATAGAGGAAACAACAAAAACACAAGCACAATGAAATCTTTATATTTAGAGGTTCATATTATACCCTTTAGAGAAAAAATAAGTATTTGTGAGTAAGAAATATATAAAGATAAAGAGTTGGATGTGAGATGTTTTAATCTAGAGAAATGTATGTTTTTATATAGATGAAGATGGGGTTTCAATGTTAATGCTCTAAACTAATTATATAATTATTGAATAGTAACAACTAAGGGTGGGCGGTATGATTATCGGGGAGTCAATCGGTGAGTGGGTGTCACCGATCGGTGACCACACCGGGGTGAGGAATGGTTTCGGTGAGTGGGTATTCGGTGAGCAAAATCGGTGTATAGTCACCGAAGGTGGAGAAGGGTGATGGAAGAGAGAGAGTGAGAGGAGAGAAGAACCAATCAAAAAATATATAATTCAAACACCCTAGAGTGATTAACCATACCTAGTGATTGAGGGTAAAATAGTGAGTGTAATGGGAAGTTGACATGGCATAATATTATTGGGTAGAAAATCACTCAATCACCCTGGAGTGATTAAACATACCCACTTAATGGTGCAAGATTTCTGATACACCTATACCAAACCAAGCATTAAACTAAAGAATCTTTTAATTTACTTCATGTGTTATGAATAAAAAAGTAAAAAAAGAGAGGTGGGGTGGGGTGAGAGAAGACTTTGGGGTTTGGATTTGATGTCACCTGCTGTAAGTGCAAGCAACACAATACAGTTATCGGTTGTATTTTGCTTTTTATTTAATGTTAATGGAACAACAAGCCCCTCCATTTTAAGCCACCCCTTTTCCTCTTCTCTCTCCTCTCTCTATCTCTTTCCTTCTTCTCTCTCCTCTCTCTCTGTCTCTTTCTTTTCTTCTCTCTCCTCTCTCCAGGAAAAAAGAGCTGTTTTACCCACACAAGTAAGTCCTCTCTCTCACATACATATCCATATATCTCTCTTTTTCTGTCTTCTCATCTAAAATATCTGTCTTGATGTGTACTTCATGTTATTTCAACCAATCTTCAACATTTTTTTCCAAGATCTGATTTTTCTTTATTCTTGATCTAAAAATTCAAATGGGTTTTCTTAAAAATGTTATTTTTTGCATTCTTGATTAACTTTCTTTAATTTTTGTTCACGGATCTGTTAGATCTACACAAATTATGTTAGATCTTGAAATCTTGATATTATCTGTAAATTTGACTAAAAAGATTTGATTTTTATGTTCTTTTTTGTGGGTTTTGATTATTGAATTTGTTGGTTGTATTACCAGTTTCTGTTAGATCTAAAAATATTTGATTTTTATGTTCTTAAATCGGTTAAATGGTTGAATTTTGACCCATTTTTGATAATGTTGTAGTGGATGATGATGGGTTGAATATGAGAAATTGGGGGTATTATGAGCCATCATTTAAGGAACATAATGGGCTGCAATTAATGTCTCCTTTTGGTGACCATAGAGACACAAAACCCTTTTTATCTGCCCGTGAAACCCCCATTATGATAAACCCTCACGGCGGTGCAGCCGCCGGAACCACCACTGCCGCCACAGGTTATCACCACCACCACCCGCTCATACCAATGCCGTACATGAGAGATAGTTGGGTACATAGAGAGAGGTTACTTCATATGCTACCCGGGCCCGGAAACCCTAACTTTGTCCCGGATCATTCGGGTTCGGGCTCGAATTCGATCCACATTATGCAGCCGACCGATTCGTTGAAAGACCCAGGAATGAGCTTGGAGGACATCGGTGGTGGGGATGGCGATGGTGATGGTGAATGTGTAGGCGATGTTGGTGGGCCTAACGGGCCGGTGAAGAAGAGATCTGGCCCGTTGGGCCCAAAAGGCCCACGAGGGAAGAAACCGAAGAAGGAGAAGGAAACCGCGAACCAAACGGGTCAAACGGGCCAACGATCGAAAGTTATGAAACGAAGTTTGGATATCGTTATAAACGGGCTGGATATGGACATATCTGGGATCCCGATACCAGTTTGTTCATGCACTGGAACGCCTCAGCAGTGTTATCGATGGGGGTCGGGTGGGTGGCAGTCGGCTTGTTGCACGACCACCATTTCGATGTATCCGCTGCCGATGAGTACTAAACGCCGTGGAGCTCGGATCGCGGGCCGGAAGATGAGCCATGGGGCTTTCAAGAAGGTGTTGGAGAAGTTGGCTTCTGAAGGTTATAGTTTTGATAATGCAATTGATTTGAGGGCTCATTGGGCTAAACATGGGACCAACAAGTTTGTAACAATCAGATAGATCAAGTGTAGATACATCTGTGGTTGTTTGCAGAGGATATTTGAGACTTGCCCATGAGATTTAAGTTTTCTTTTTTATTTTAGACAATTGGGAGTTTAAATTTATATCGATTTATGCGAAAAAGAATGTATCTTGTTCACTGTTTAACTGTAGATTTAAAGATTCAGTTTATAATCTGTCATCAGCTGTGTTGGATCTATTCTTGTGTAAATTCCTGAGACTACCTGAAACATAACACAAATGATGTTTTTTGGTTGTCATATCTAGTCTTGTTGATATACAAGTCGTGTTTGGTTTGATACGCTTAACCCATTTAACTAAACGAGTTGTGATTATGTTGATGTATTTAACTCATTCAATTGAATTGTGTTAAGGTTGATATGTTTAACTCATTTAATTAAGCGGATTGTGTGTTGTGTTTGGATTGACATGTTTAATCTGTTTAATTAAATGGTATTGTTCAGGTTGGCCTGTTTAACTCATTTAATTAAATGGGTGGTTTTTGGGTTGACCGATTTAACACCAAGTTGACCCGTCAGCTTGTTTATGACCTTTTTAACATGTTTACAACTTTATAATAACCCACTTGCAACTCTCAACTCAATTACAACCCGTTTGATTTTGTTTAGATAAGTGGACTAAATAGGTTGTGTATATGTTACAAAATTTCAAGCGTTTTGAGTTACGGTTGACATCTTTGACACTCGTTTACAACCCATCATCCTGTTTGACTAATTTAGAGAAGTGGGTAAAACAAGTTATTTTCATGTTACACGATTTTAAGTGCATTTGACATGAATAAATATACCGGTTGACATGTTTGCGTTTAACCTAATTAACCTACATCTACTAAACTCTTTAACACGCTTAGACTATACGGACTGGGATGTCTTGAAAATGAGGCAGCTTGAAAAGGAGGCGTGAAGCGCCATGTGACAACCACGTCAGCACCCATTAGAAAAGTGGTGTGGTGCCAAAAAGGGTGGCCGGGTGGGAATGTAGCATACACTTTTTATATTTATTTTATATTTAGAAAAAAGAATCAGATAAAAAACTCACCACCCTATCAAAACAACACCCTCATCACAATCTTCTTCAACGACTGGCCGGTGTGCCCGGCATGGGGTGGCTTCCAAGCCTCAAAACAACGTTCACTCCGTGTGGTCTTATTACCTTGATTACAACCAACTTGGTTATAACATGATTAGGTTTATTGTATGGGTTAGGGTAGATATTTTTTATACGAACAGATATATGGTCTTGTTTGGTTAACCTGTCGAACCCGACACGAGTTCTCGCCCTCTAGAGAAAATTTTGCATGGATTTGATCAGAAAAGGTTGAAACCAACCTCTAAAATGTAATCAAATAGGGCCATTCATAAGTGTTACAATGATCAAGAAAAGGGTTTGTATTCATCTTTCCAGGTTACATGGAAGAATCAATACTTATAAACTGCATTTCTTAATCTGGTTCTTTATCATCTTCATCAAACACATCCCATTCATTTGTAATTATCGCCGGCTTCAACCCGCCTTTCGAGTCGTTACTTTCATGGGGTTTTGTCATCATCTTCTTGTCCATCACCAAAGATTTCATCTCTTCTGATTCATCAGAAGTATATTCAATCAAAACTTGAAGATCTTGAATGTCGGTTTCATCTATCTGCTCAGTTTTAGGACATTCGGATGCGTTGTTAACGCCCATTTGTCTGCAAAACTCGAGATATTGAGACAGCTTTACGCCTTGGACCGATGCCTTTTCAAGAATGGTTTGAAACCAGTTAATCTCTTAACATCCCGTAATTAGATAGATAGTTAGAATTAATATTACTTAGCGGTTACAAAGTACGAGGACCAAAGTTGACAAGATGGAAGTTTGAAACTACCCTCACTAACCGAATGGGTATGTCTCTACACACACCTATTCGAATCAATACAAGGCAAACATCAAGGGACGCGACTGTTGATCATGCGGACAAGAATCAACACACCTCTTCAAGGATGAATCACAACCACTCATTCAAGAGACATGATTTTTCACGAAGAGACACAACTATTCATTCGTACCCTTAGAAAACTATAAATAGGGATAGTTAGATTCATTTGTACTTGTTCATTACATTCGAAATCAATTGTATACACTCTCATATTCGATACATACATACATTCGGTTATTGTATTCAAGTTATTGTTTATGCAAGTTTATTTTATCACGTTCTAGAGATCAAAGATCCATTTTGGGGCCAACAATTGGTATCAGAGCATCAGGCTCTAGGCGTGGGAATCGCAAGGCATCGCAGGGAATTCGCGATCAGGTTTCAATTTCGTTTTTTCAATTCGCAAGTTCAATTTAGAATTTTTGATTTCGGTTCTAGTGTAATCGGTTGAACCGAAGGGTTAGGAATCTAGGGTTTGTTTGATTTCGAGGTTATAGTGCGAATTAGATAGTCAGGATTTCAGTTATTATGCATTGTGGTTATACGCGGGTTAAAGATTTGAGAGTTTGTTGAAATTCAATGGAATTGAATTTACCAGTACAATGGTTCGTATTGGTGGCAAGGAAATTTTAGAAACAAGAAACTATGGGTTGTGAGAATTCTAAGTTAGCAATCAGACTAGGATTTGTGAGTGTATTGAACCAAGTACAGGAGCGCAAAACAACGGTTGTTGTGTTTTTCGTTTGGAGTGTTATCATCGAAATTGAAGACTAGCAAATCGCAAGGGAATTGTGATTATGATATGTTAAGAAAAGCATTCGAGTGATTCGACGAAAAGCGGTGATCGTTATTTGGAAAGAAACTGGTGCTTTTTTTTCGTGATGAACCAAATGAATGTCGAGTGAAGCGATAGAAGGCTCATGAAGAAACAAAGTACTATGCAAAGAAACACGGTGGTGCAGCGAATGCAGAAAAGGGACAAATGATGTAGTGAATACAGGAAACAAGAAGATAGTTTGCAGTAAGTGCAGAAAAAGTACAGTGAATGCAGAAAAGTTGAAGTTATTGAAGCAATGAATACTATTGGTGAGACATCAAAAAAAAAGGGGTTTGTGTGATTCGAAACCATGTGGAAAAGTGTAATCGATTTGTGAGGAGTCGAAGGAAAGAAGAACCGTGTGATGCGGAGATAACCTGTGAAAGGTATGATAAAACAGTCCAGTGAGTGGATCGGATCAAAGCGAAGAATCCGTGAGGGAAGCAATCAATGATGAAGAACCCGTTGTGAGAAACAACTATGATGACGAGACTAAATCTGTGATAGACCAAGAAGAAGGCACGCCTATGAACGAAACAAGTAATCCTGTGACTGGGTCAGAAGAAAGAATTGTTGTGTGACACAACCGCAAGAGAAATCTAAGTGAGTTAGATTATCCAAAACCTATGCGAGATGGATGCAAGTCATGTGATATGATAGTGGGCAAGTTAATCAAGACCGGTGGAGTTCGTGTTGAGACAACTACACAAGAAAAGGTTCGTGTGATACAAATCAAGGACGGTCAAGACAAGTGTGAAGCAAAATATTCGTGTGAAGCAAGGTTCGTGAAGAACATGGTTAGTGAGAAGCAAGTTCGTGAGGAGCAAGGTTCGTAAATAAGAAGATACATGTGAAGTGTTAGATACGGAGAAACTCGAGATGATAAAGCAGCTCGGAATTCAAGACTTAAAGCAACTTATGGATGTTCGAGATTAGGGGGGTGAATGAAACCAGTTAATCTCTTAACATCCCGTAATTAGATAGATAGTTAGAATTAATATTACTTAGCGGTTACAAAGTACGAGGACCAAAGTTGACAAGATGGAAGTTTGAAACTACCCTCACTAACCGAATGGGTATGTCTCTACACACACCTATTCGAATCAATACAAGGCAAACATCAAGGGACGCGACTGTTGATCATGCGGACAAGAATCAACACACCTCTTCAAGGATGAATCACAACCACTCATTCAAGAGACATGATTTTTCACGAAGAGACACAACTATTCATTCGTACCCTTAGAAAACTATAAATAGGGATAGTTAGATTCATTTGTACTTGTTCATTACATTCGAAATCAATTGTATACACTCTTATATTCGATACATACATACATTCGGTTATTGTATTCAAGTTATTGTTTATGCAAGTTTATTTTATCACGTTCTAGAGATCAAAGATCCATTTTGGGGCCAACATGGTTAACATTGTGTTAGTTTCTGTCATTCCACATGAATATATATCCGCGAGAACGCTCATGATCCCGTCGCATATACGGCTGTAAATGTCAAAACTCTCGACGACGAGACAATCCATTGCTTCGAGAACAAACCTGTTTGACTTTGCAGCATATCGCGGCTTGATTTGAAGCAGCGTGTCGAGCAAAAGTTGAAGGTTATGCAGACAAACAAGATCTTGGAGTATGAGATGTTCTTCGGTTTTGTTATTATTTGGTTGTTTTGAGAAATGTAATAAAACCATCGATTTTTGTTCGAGGAAATCGTAATAAGACCGGATGAACTCCTCGAAGCTCCAATTCTTTGCACTTTCTGAATGCCCGTGTTTGAAATTTGATAGATCGAATGGCAAGTGTCCAATCGTATGAGGAGCGGAGACTTTGCAACAGAAAACTCCATGCATAAGCATGAGGCCTTTCAAGGCCACCACCCAGTTGTGCATTATTGAAAAGACAGATTGTGCATTATTGAAATCAATGTAGGATTCATCATGGCTGGTGGCTTTGATGATGGCTTTCTCTATGTGAGGATTTCCAGACGTTAAATGACATACCAGTCTTGCTTTTAAAAGACTGTTTTTGTCCTTTAACGCCCCGAAAACCCTCTTCCATAGCCTCATTTCCTGTTCCAAATCCCCCTCTTTTTTTTCTTCTTTTTTTCTCTTTTATTTGTGTTTTTGTTTGGTTGAGTCAAAACCTTATTCCTAATTTTGCTATCATTTCTGAGATGGACATTACTTTGTCAACCGAGAGTTACTCAGGAAAAACATGTCACATATTAAGAAAGCAATAAATAAAAATGGAAAAATTTACACGCCAAGTTATAGACGATTAGGATAAACAACTCGATACCTTTAAATACTTACAATGACCGCAGATCATGGCTCGACTCTGCACTTAAAAGGCACAAGTATACGATATGTCATAATGTAACGTCTCTAACGAGGTTCCCACTGAAGTAGATATCCTCTACATTTAACACACACCCTTTCTCAATCGTGTGTGGCTGGCGTTGGGTCCTCACGGATGGTTAATGTCACACCCCCAAAATCCACCATGCGGAGTATCACCGCTTGGAGGCGTGACATGACCAGGATCGAGCCACCAATCATATTGAACAATTCAATTAAGTAAATAAAACCAAACATAATACGATTGGTGACCAAAGCTAGTTAACCTTGTTTGGTTTAAACAGCGGAAGCATAAACGTGAGTTCAAAACATAAGTTCACAGTTCATAAGTTTAAAGTCTCAAACATAAGTTCCATAGGTTTATAAAGTTCAATTATTAAGTATGGGATATAACAACCCATGTTCCACAACGACTCCTTCCCCGTGCAAGCTCCAAGCATTTAGCGACCTGTAAGGCATGAAACAACTAGTCAACAACAAAGTTGAGTGAGTTCACGTTTGGTTGTTTAGTTAATGAGTTCGTATCAGGAATCGGAAATTCGTTTCATAACCAAGTATTACCCATTATTCTTGATTCCCAAACCTTTACGATATTTAGTGGGGGGGCTTCCCATTATGTATGTTACTAGACTAGGCGTATCCATAAGAGTCCTTCCCAATCCGAGGACGGTGTTAAGTATGAGTGTACGTAGGTTTTACGTACGTGCCCTTCTCATCCGAGGACAGTAGTGAGTGTGAGTGTACGTAGGTTTTACGTACGTGCCCTTCCCAATCCGAGGACAGTAGTAGGTGTGAGTGTACGTAGGTTTTACGTACGTGCCCTTCTCAATCCCAGGACAGTAGTTGGTAGTCTAGTAGTGTTGGTAATATAAATAGAGTGATAGTACGAGTAGTTATTCAATCCCATTCCCAACCACCGGGAATCCCATGCCTTAGTAAGGGTGTGAACTCACCTCGGTTTGCTCGGTTAGATTCTCAATATAGCTAACAGTCAAGGTCGGTCAATCACGTCCTAGTATGATTTACCAGTTAGTCATTTAGTGGCTTTCAAATAGAACACAAAGTTCCTACACGTATCTATCACACAACATGCATCACTGTAACGGTTTATGCCCATCTAAGTTTCCCGTCCATTCCCCACTCAAAATCAAACATACGATAATGCACATAACATATATAACATGTCAAATCATTCACATATAGCATACTCGACATTTAGACACGCAAATCACTACTTATGTCGTTTCAGCATTAATACTCAAAACCGGCTGTTTTCGGACATTTAAATAAAATAGTTAGATTATTCCAAAAATTCCCAAATTTTTATAGAACATCATAAACATTCCATATTTTATTGTGTAAAAATATCGGGGTCCGGTTTATCACCAATATTTTATAAAAATTCATATTCGGGACTGAACTCAGATTTATGTATTTCTGACCACAGTCCACGAAACAATTTATTACAAATTCATCGTAAGTCCGATTTGCGAAATTCCAGTGGGGTAATTACAAATACTTCAGTTATCATCTACAGTAAAATTTTCATGGTCTGATTCATCACAAAACTCAGGTTATGACCGAAAGTACGACGCCCATTTATTGCTGTCAAAATTCAGCTTAAGTAGCTGTTACAAATTAACACTTTAAAAATAGTAAACGGAGTCCAAAAATTACGATTCCGGTGCCATTAGAACCGTATTTCATAATAACATATTTTAGATTCAAAATATCAATTTTTCGTTGAGGTTAAGACCTGTTTACAGCCAACAGAAGTGGGCTGTAAAAGTTGGACAGATTCTGATTTCAAGTGTTTAACCTTCTAAATCGTGTTCGATCGATTCCGTTAACAAGTTTAGTGACCACAACAATATCACATACTAATATTATTCAGCACAACATCAGATAATCAGCCAATCATCATAATGACACAAGATCTACATGTTTTACACACATATTCATCCATTAACCAACATGTTCAAGACTTTAGTGCAAGTTCTTTAGTGTTTCATAACTTTAATCATCAAATCACTTATTAACCACTTAAATAACATGAAGAATGAATGGATCTAAGTTCTTACCACTAGCTCAAGGCTAGGGAAGTTCGAGTGAAGAAATGTGGTGGTTAATAGCGAATGGAGATGGTCCTTCAACTTCCGAGAGCACCAAGCTTCGTTGTGTGATCCGTAGCACCTTTGTATGTATGAGGAATGGCTAGAATGGAAGTTGATGGTGGAGGTATGGTGGAGGGAGATGGCAGCCGTAGGTGGTGGAAGGAGGGAGGAGAGAAGTTGTTGGTGGTGAGTGTTGGATGAATGAAGGTGGTTACCTCTTATGTATACTTATAACCCAAATTCTCCTATTAACCAACATACCATGTGTTTCTAATTTACCAACATTGTACCATTAAAATAATCAAGAAATGTAGGGATGTCCCCCACATCCCTAACCGGTTCAAATGGGGGGGGGGGGTATGGGTTGGGTTTTAATCTTTGGTTACATGTTTGGTTAGGAACTAGTTAGGCTTGAAGTGTTATAATTTGTATATTAGTGTGTTAACTAATATAAAGGGTGTTAGGGTGTTCGGGGACCCTAGCTAGCTCAGAAAAGTGTAAACTATGTCTTTGGCAATATTTTTATGTTCCGGGTAAAGTCCGGTTGTTCGGTTTGACACTGTTCCGTTTAACTGCTTAATTAATTCGTAAGGTGTCTTTTATATATATTTTTATAACACTTTTAATTTCTAACACTTAGGAAATTATAACAGACTATTTGGTGACTTTTCTGTACATTACTAGTATGTTTAACAAATACATGTAAGTATAACACAGATATCAGAAAGCAGTTAAATGATTCCACACAGTCGTCAAGCACTTTAATTGTCATTAATAATTTGTACGGAATACATGAGATTTTGAGGGTTGTCACATTCTCCCCCTGTTAAGAGAATTTCGTCCCGAAATTTAGCGCGTGGTTACTGAGGAAGCTAGTTAAGTTGCGTTGTTTTCCAGATTTTCCTGGGGTGTCACATCATCCCCCCGTTGATTTGGAATTTCGTCCCGAAATTCTGCGGTAGCTTCAGCCTCAGTAGTGGTTGCGTTTTTCTTAAACAGTTGGGGATACTTGAGTTTCATTTGGTCTTCTCGTTCCCAGGTATACTCTGGGCCACGACGAGCATTCCAACGAACTCGAATGAGAGGTATTCTTGTGTGCTTGAGAATCTTAACATCTCGATCAGTAATCTCTACTGGTTCCTCGACGAATCGCAGCTGGTCGTCGATTGTGAGTTCCTTGAGAGGAACTATGAAGGGCTCATCTGACAGACACTTCTTCAGATTTGATACGTGGAATACGTTGTGAACTCCGCTGAGTTCTTCAGGTAGATCCAACCTGTAGGCGACTTGGCCAATTTTCTCAATGACTTTGAACGGTCCGACATAACGCGGATTGAGTTTGCCTCGTTTGCCAAAGCGGACTACACCTTTCCAAGGTGAGACTTTGAGTAGCACTCGATCCCCAACCTGGAGCTCGAGTGGTTTTCTTCCCTCATCAGCATAGCGTTTCTGACGGTCACGAGCTGCCGCCATTCGCTGTCGTATCTGAGCAATTTTCTCGGTGGTATCTACCACGTGTTCTGGGCCAGTGATTTGGCTGTCACCAACTTCTGCCCAACAGAGAGGCGATCGGCATTTGCGTCCGTACAATGCTTCAAACGGAGCGGCTTGGATGCTGGTGTGGTAGCTGTTGTTATATGAGAACTCCACTAGCGGGAGGTGCTTCTCCCAGCCGTTACCAAAATCGATTACACATGCCCTAAGCATGTCTTCAAGGGTTTGGATGGTGCGTTCAGATTGCCCATCCGTCTGCGGGTGATAAGCGGTGCTCATATCTAAACGTGAGCTAAAGGACTTGTGCATTGCTTGCCACAGTTCAGAAGTAAAACGTGCGTCACGATCAGATATAATAGAGATTGGCACTCCGTGCCTTGATACCACTTCCTTTAGGTAAATGTCTGCAAGAGTAGAGAACTTGTCCGTTTCTTTGATAGCCAGAAAATGTGCAGACTTGGTTAGTCGATCTACGATCACCCAAATGGTATCGTTTCCGCGTTGAGATCTGGGCAGGCCAGTAACAAAATCCATGGAGATTTGCTCCCATTTCCATTTCGGGATCTCCGGTTGTTGAAGTAGGCCTGATGGTTTCTGATATTCAGACTTGACTCTCGCACAAGTCAAGCACTTACTGACGTAGGTTGCTATGTGGGCTTTCATGCCAGGCCACCAATACGTAGTCTTGAGGTCGTGGTACATTTTATCCGAACCAGGATGTACCGAATAACGAGACTTGTGCGCTTCGTCCATCACAAGCTCGCGTAAGTTTCCATAAAATGGAACCCAGATGCGTCCGTTTACATAGTAGGCACCGTCTCCCTTTTGTTCTAGCCGCTGCCTCGATCCTCGTAGGGACTCAGCCCTGATGTTCTCTGCTTTCAATGCTTCAACCTGGGCATCTCGAATCTGAGCAGGAAGGTTAGACTGGATGGTAAGCTGTAATGCTCGTACACGCTTAGGTAAAGTATCCTTTCGACTGAGGGCGTCAGCCACAACATTGGCTTTGCCCGGATGATACTTGATAGCGCATTCGTAATCATTCAAGAGTTCGACCCATCGGCGTTGTCGCATGTTTAACTCTTTTTGCTTGAAGATATGCTCGAGACTCCTGTGGTCGGTGTAGATGGTGCACTTGGTACCGTACAGGTAATGTCTCCATATCTTAAGCGCGAATACAACTGCTCCCAGCTCCAGATCGTGAGTAGTGTAATTTCTTTCGTGAACTTTAAGTTGGCGCGATGCGTAGGCAATGACCTTGTCACGTTGCATCAATACGCAACCAAGTCCTTGGATGGAAGCGTCGCAATAAACCACGAAATCATCGGTGCCTTCTGGCAATGAGAGGATAGGCGCGCTACAAAGTCTATACTTTAGATGTTGAAACGCGGACTCCTGTGCATCACCCCAACGATAGATGATGCCCTTCTGAGTCAGTGAAGTGAGAGGTTGCGCAATCTTGGAGAAATCTTTTATAAACCTTCTGTAATATCCGGCCAAACCCAAGAACTGGCGGATTTCCGTTGGTGTGCGGGGTGCGGGCCAGTTCTTGATCGATTCAACCTTAGATGGATCCATATGAATTCCATCCTTGTTTACCACGTGGCCTAGAAAGTGGACTTCGCGAAGCCAGAAATCGCATTTCGAAAACTTGGCATACAACTGTTCTTTTCGAAGAAGTTCCAGCATAAGTCGTAGATGCTGCTCGTGTTCCTCCTGACTCTTGGAATAGATCAGGATGTCGTCGATGAACACAATAACGAACTTATCCAGGTAAGGCTTGCACACTCGGTTCATGAGATCCATGAAGACCGCTGGTGCATTTGTCAGCCCGAATGGCATAACCAGAAACTCGTAATGGTCGTAACGAGTTCTGAATGCTGTTTTGGAGACGTCCTCATCTCGGACTCTCAGCTGATGGTATCCCGATCTCAAATCAATCTTGGAGTAATAGCTCGACCCTTGCAACTGGTCAAACAAGTCGTCAATACGTGGAAGAGGATAACGATTCTTCACAGTCACCTTGTTAAGTTCGCGATAGTCAATACACATCCTGAAGGTACCGTCTTTCTTTTTCACGAACAAGACTGGAGCTCCCCAGGGTGAAGAGCTAGGACGTATAAAACCCTTTTCCAAGAGTTCTTGTAGTTGTGTGGACAGTTCTTCGAGTTCTGATGGGGCTAGACGATATGGTGCTCGAGCTACTGGCGCTGCTCCAGGAGCTAGCTCGATTTGAAACTCAACTTGGCGATGAGGAGGAAGACCAGGTAATTCCTCAGGAAATACCTCGGGAAATTCGCGCACAATGGGGATGTCTTCAATTCTCTTCTCTTCCGTAGATGTGTCAGTAACGAGTGCTAAAATGGCAGTGTGGCCCTTTCGCAAACACTTCTGGGCCTTAAGGAAAGAGATGATGCCTTCGACAGCACCACTCTTGTCGCCACGAATCACGAGGGGTTCTTTATCAGAACGAGGAATGCGGATGATTTTCTCCTTGCAAACAATCTCCGCTTGATGATGAGATAACCAATCCATCCCAATAACGACGTCGAAACTACCAAGTGTGATAGGAACAAGATCGATAGGGAAAGTCTGACCAGCTAAGACGAGGTTACAACCTTTAACTATGTGTGTGGCTTCAAGACTTTTACCGTTAGCTAGTTCTACCGTGTGTTTGGTGTTCAGGAGTGTTGGGGTGCGCTTAAGAATTTGGCTAACTTTTACGGACACATAACTTGTATCGGCACCCGAATCGAATAAAACAGTAACGAAGAAGTCGTCAAGAAGAAACTTACCCATCACAACGTTGGGATCATTCCTTGCTTCTCCCTGACCAATCACGAACACACGACCCCTTGCCCCGTTGCCATTGTTGTCTCCCCCATTTCCGCCTCCATTGTTGTTCCCATTGTGGTTCCCATTTCCTTGGTTATTGTTCTGGTTTTGGTTTAGCTGGGGGCAGTTCCTCTTAAAGTGGCCTTCAGCGCCACACTGAAAACATCCTTTATTTCTCTGCTGATGCTGATTCTGCGGTGCTTGCTGTTGCTGCTGACGGTTCTGATTCGTAGGCCGTGGGCTCCTGCAATCCTTGGCTTCATGACCCATCTTGAGACACCTCTGACAGTGTCCCTTGTTGCACTGACCACTGTGGTGTCTGTTGCATTTGTTGCACTTTGGGCGGTTTCCTCGATATCCACCCTGCCCTTGACTACCAGAAAAGTGCTGGCCAGGGCTCCTATGGTCCTCAGTCCTTCGTTGCTGAGACTGAGACTGAACAGAGGTAGAGCCTTTGCCGGAATTCCCATCCCATTTTCGTTTGTTGTCGGTAGGTGCATCAGAAGTAGCAGCACCAATACGCTTGGGTAGTCTGTTTTGTTCCACTGCCTGGTCGGTGAGACGATGAGCCAATTTGACGACTTGCTGGATGGTACCCAAGTTGGCTGAAGTCACATGACTTTGAATCTCTGGTACAAGGCCCTTGAGATAGAGCTCAATTCGTTTGAAGGGAGGGTTCACCATGGTTGGACACAAGATGGCCAGCTCGTTTGACTTCTTAGTATACGCCTCGATCTCAGATCCCGTCATCTTCAGATTGTAAAATTCCACCTCTAGCTTATGGATGTCATCCCGACTACAGTACTCCTCCTTGATCAGCTCTTTGAAACCATTCCAGGATGTGGCATTAGCAACTGCCAGTCCTAGTAGTTGAACTTGTGCCTTCCACCAGGTTAACGCAGCTCCTTCAAGTGTTCCGGTAGCATATTTCACCCTACGGTCTTCGGGGCATTCGCTCATCTCGAAAACTGTCTCAAGCTTTTCAAACCAGAGAAGAAGGCCCACTGCTCCTTCGGTGCCACTGAAAGTGGTAGGTCGACAGTCCATGAACGTCTTGAACGTGCACACAGGAGGTTGAGCATGTTGACCTCCTGCAGGGTTAGCTGCGAGTGCCTCCGTAACTCGTTCGTTGATCAAGGCCGTCAACTGGGCTTGAGTGAGGTTGATACGTCCTTCGCGTCCGCTCATGATCTTCATAATGAAGCAACGTAAGTGAGGAAAGTGTCGCGAAAGTGTGTAAGTGTGTGGGACGACATTAGAGAGTAAGCACACAAGGTTCAAATAGCAATTATCACGTTATCTAATGCACAGTGAGAACTATCTAACCGACAATATAACATAATCATACCACTTATGGTGTCGAGCCTTGCACGTGGAGCGAAGCGTCGTTGTGGATCGTTGAGCACTGTACAGGTTATAGTCTGGTTTTAATAAAAACTTTTTCCCTTATTAAAACCAAGTTCTCTATAACCAATGGCTCTGATACCAATCTGTCACACCCCCAAAATCCACCATGCGGAGTATCACCGCTTGGAGGCGTGACATGACCAGGATCGAGCCACCAATCATATTGAACAATTCAATTAAGTAAATAAAACCAAACATAATACGATTGGTGACCAAAGCTAGTTAACCTTGTTTGGTTTAAACAGCGGAAGCATAAACGTGAGTTCAAAACATAAGTTCACAGTTCATAAGTTTAAAGTCTCAAACATAAGTTCCATAGGTTTATAAAGTTCAATTATTAAGTATGGGATATAACAACCCATGTTCCACAACGACTCCTTCCCCGTGCAAGCTCCAAGCATTTAGCGACCTGTAAGGCATGAAACAACTAGTCAACGACAAAGTTGAGTGAGTTCACGTTTGGTTGTTTAGTTAATGAGTTCGTATCAGGAATCGGAAATTCGTTTCATAACCAAGTATTACCCATTATTCTTGATTCCCAAACCTTTACGATATTTAGTGGGGGGGCTTCCCATTATGTATGTTACTAGACTAGGCGTATCCATAAGAGTCCTTCCCAATCCGAGGACGGTGTTAAGTATGAGTGTACGTAGGTTTTACGTACGTGCCCTTCTCATCCGAGGACAGTAGTGAGTGTGAGTGTACGTAGGTTTTACGTACGTGCCCTTCCCAATCCGAGGACAGTAGTAGGTGTGAGTGTACGTAGGTTTTACGTACGTGCCCTTCCCAATCCGAGGACAGTAGTAGGTGTGAGTGTACGTAGGTTTTACGTACGTGCCCTTCTCAATCCGAGGACAGTAGTTGGTAGTCTAGTAGTGTTGGTAATATAAATAGAGTGATAGTACGAGTAGTTATTCAATCCCATTCCCAACCACCGGGAATCCCATGCCTTAGTAAGGGTGTGAACTCACCTCGGTTTGCTCGGTTAGATTCTCAATATAGCTAACAGTCAAGGTCGGTCAATCACGTCCTAGTATGATTTACCAGTTAGTCATTTAGTGGCTTTCAAATAGAACACAAAGTTCCTACACGTATCTATCACACAACATGCATCACTGTAACGGTTTATGCCCATCTAAGTTTCCCGTCCATTCCCCACTCAAAATCAAACATACGATAATGCACATAACATATATAACATGTCAAATCATTCACATATAGCATACTCGACATTTAGACACGCAAATCACTACTTATGTCGTTTCAGCATTAATACTCAAAACCGGCTGTTTTCGGACATTTAAATAAAATAGTTAGATTATTCCAAAAATTCCCAAATTTTTATAGAACATCATAAACATTCCATATTTTATTGTGTAAAAATATCGGGGTCCGGTTTATCACCAATATTTTATAAAAATTCATATTCGGGACTGAACTCAGATTTATGTATTTCTGACCACAGTCCACGAAACAATTTATTACAAATTCATCGTAAGTCCGATTTGCGAAATTCCAGTGGGGTAATTACAAATACTTCAGTTATCATCTACAGTAAAATTTTCATGGTCTGATTCATCACAAAACTCAGGTTATGACCGAAAGTACGACGCCCATTTATTGCTGTCAAAATTCAGCTTAAGTAGCTGTTACAAATTAACACTTTAAAAATAGTAAACGGAGTCCAAAAATTACGATTCCGGTGCCATTAGAACCGTATTTCATAATAACATATTTTAGATTCAAAATATCAATTTTTCGTTGAGGTTAAGACCTGTTTACAGCCAACAGAAGTGGGCTGTAAAAGTTGGACAGATTCTGATTTCAAGTGTTTAACCTTCTAAATCGTGTTCGATCGATTCCGTTAACAAGTTTAGTGACCACAACAATATCACATACTAATATTATTCAGCACAACATCAGATAATCAGCCAATCATCATAATGACACAAGATCTACATGTTTTACACACATATTCATCCATTAACCAACATGTTCAAGACTTTAGTGCAAGTTCTTTAGTGTTTCATAACTTTAATCATCAAATCACTTATTAACCACTTAAATAACATGAAGAATGAATGGATCTAAGTTCTTACCACTAGCTCAAGGCTAGGGAAGTTCGAGTGAAGAAATGTGGTGGTTAATAGCGAATGGAGATGGTCCTTCAACTTCCGAGAGCACCAAGCTTCGTTGTGTGATCCGTAGCACCTTTGTATGTATGAGGAATGGCTAGAATGGAAGTTGATGGTGGAGGTATGGTGGAGGGAGATGGCAGCCGTAGGTGGTGGAAGGAGGGAGGAGAGAAGTTGTTGGTGGTGAGTGTTGGATGAATGAAGGTGGTTACCTCTTATGTATACTTATAACCCAAATTCTCCTATTAACCAACATACCATGTGTTTCTAATTTACCAACATTGTACCATTAAAATAATCAAGAAATGTAGGGATGTCCCCCACATCCCTAACCGGTTCAAATGGGGGGGGGGGGGGGGGGTATGGGTTGGGTTTTAATCTTTGGTTACATGTTTGGTTAGGAACTAGTTAGGCTTGAAGTGTTATAATTTGTATATTAGTGTGTTAACTAATATAAAGGGTGTTAGGGTGTTCGGGGACCCTAGCTAGCTCAGAAAAGTGTAAACTATGTCTTTGGCAATATTTTTATGTTCCGGGTAAAGTCCGGTTGTTCGGTTTGACACTGTTCCGTTTAACTGCTTAATTAATTCGTAAGGTGTCTTTTATATATATTTTTATAACACTTTTAATTTCTAACACTTAGGAAATTATAACAGACTATTTGGTGACTTTTCTGTACATTACTAGTATGTTTAACAAATACATGTAAGTATAACACAGATATCAGAAAGCAGTTAAATGATTCCACACAGTCGTCAAGCACTTTAATTGTCATTAATAATTTGTACGGAATACATGAGATTTTGAGGGTTGTCACAGTTAAAGTTGTAATAACCGTCTCCTCACTAGATGTATACGATGGCATGTGTCTCGTTCGTCGTCTTATTAAAACATAATAATTTATTTTTCACAAATATATGACACCTAATATTATATTTGCAATACCACATATTATTAAACTTCTGTTTATGATACAATAAGTCTATATAGTGTGCATATGTTATAGTACTTCATAGTGAAAAGAAAACTCATATGGTTGTAAAGTCATTTCATGTTAAAGAGATGCCTTTGACTATGAATGGTGACAAGAAAACTCTTATTTTCGAAGTACTATATATAATTGTCACCGCGGAGTTGATATATTATCTACGCTAAATTTGTTGGTGATATATAGCTTAGTTGGTTTTGGCAAATATACATCAGTATTAGACTCTTAGATATGTACTTATGTATTCACATGTGACCGATACACTACATCTTCATTCTGCACATAAGTGGTAGCATTTTGACCCGTTTACTTATTAATAATACGTTATCTAGAAGTAATTTTCTTGGATTAATCTAATAAACAGTATAGTTGGGAGGGGGGGGGGGGGGGGGGCAGCAGTCGAAAGTCGATCAAAGAGAGGATTTAACATATATAGTCTTCTAAATAGTAATTTACAATAATTGAATTTGAACCAAATGAATTTTAGAAAAGATGGGCCAGAAGGTACTTAAAACCTATCATTTCAACCCGAAACTGTTTTGGCTTGTTGCCCAACCCGCCCATGTCATCATCTCTATTAAGAAGTCCGGCATGACACGATTACATGTGGTGTAGGGTTCGAATTATAAATGATCAAAGGCCAGATTGCCACAGTATAAAAAGGCTAATAATGCATTATACATATATGTATATAAAAAGTTTCACTAGAGTTCATCTAATTTGATTTTAACAATTAATAAGACATTTAGTCTAAGTTAACTGTCATAACATCATGATGATCAGCAACTAAAACCTCAATTCAAGATTGCCATGATTCGAACCTGAAGACTTGTTGAAGACGGTTTTATCCATCTTTTTGGTTCAAATGAGGATAAACAGATGGCATTTGCAGTAACGATATGACGGCATTTGTATGATCATGATGCCTCTTGCGGACCATCCTAACAGGCGGTTTTATGGCACTTGGTTCATTATTTTCTTTGTGGAGAGTGGTTTTTGCTTCGGGCCTCTTGCGGTCTGAAAACCGATCATCTTGCATTCTATCATCCTGTATATGATTGTAATTAAATTACATGAAATTCAAGATATGCATCCAAACTAGGGTTGTTAAACGGGTTGTGTTCGTGGGTCGAACCCGGCACGAACCCAAAAATTTGTCAAGCGCCCGGACACAATACTAGTTTTAGCAGGTTGACATGAACATGACCCGCTTCACCCCAAATTCTATTTTCTTCATTAAACCTACCTATTAATACGCTAAAAGTATAAATTTACAACCGAAAATACAAAAGTAAATAAAATTATTACGTTTAAAATATAAAACTTGATACTCATTTCGCTTTGTATCTTTTATATTTTGGTATAAAATACGCAATCAGCTTAAGTAAAGATGCAAAAAACACATTTAAAAGAATAATAAAAACATAAACAGATTAAACGGGTCCATCTATCACTTCAACATGGACATGACCCATTTAGACTATTTCATGTCGTGTCAGAAATTCAGTCCCCTAATCCAAACACTATCTATCTTTTACAACCTGCTGCTGATATCTAAACATGATTAACGAATATCACGGTATCATTTTCGAAACGCGTATCCAAACACCACCCTAAACAAGAAGAAAAAAAGGAGAAAGACTTACACTGATAAGGTGGGAAGAATGAGGCATAGGACACTGGACGGGCCGATCTTCATGTGAGGGTTCGGTCGGGTGTTGGATTGGCCAAAAGTCAAACTCGGGTTCTAAGTCAAAACATGGTTCTATGTCAATACCTTTGATTCCCACATTTTCGATCATCATGTTGTTTTGATCCTCTCTACTCTCATCTTTCAGTTGAATCACCACCCCTTCTTTCATTTCCTATTTTTAGAAAAAAAAAATAGGATAAATATCGAGACATGAAAACTTTAATATATGTCAGACGTGAACTGAACGTGACAAGCGTATTCGTAGGTTGACATGAACATAACTTGTTTAACCCCAATTTTTTTTTTAAATAATAGTCTAAAATTACAAATTTACAAATTGAATGTGTATAAAAAGATTACGTGTCAACTATAAAACCTAATGTCAGTTTCTCTTTTTAACTTTTATGTTATGACATAAAGCGCATGTTTTTTTTACAAAGTTTATAAATTATATGGTCATTCCGCCAAGTTGATTTGAAACCCAACCCATTAAGCTAATCGAGTTCATGGGGTCTACCTGAAACTGAAACGAACGTGTTCAGAATAAAGCCAACCCTAGAAAACTTACGTTTTTGTGTTTATAAGAAAGTAACTCCCCTAAATTCATATGCAACAAAGATAAAGAGACAAGTGACAGATGGTGTATGTGAAAGCAGGACAAGAAATGAAGCAAAAAGTCATTACCAAATCATAAAAATAACACAAAACCATTAAAAATGCCTAAAATAAACAAGCATGGAGAGCACAACTTACAAGATTATCCAAAAAAGAAGAATCTGTACTAAGAATTAAGATTCAACAGTTTAGATCATAAAACTAACATAAATCATCTAGAAAATGGCAAAAATATAAAACATAAATTATCTAGAAAATGGCTTAAAAAAAAAAAAAAAAAACATAGAGAAAAGAACTTACAAGATGATGCATGAAAGAAGAACCTCTATCAAGAATGACAATTTAGAGCATAAAACTAACAAAAAATCATCTTAAAACTCGCTAAAATAAGCAAACATAGACGAAAGAACTTACAAAAATACCCAAGAAAGAAGAACCCGTATCAAGAATCCACATTTTAGATCATTTACTTACAATAAACATCTTGAAAATGACTAAAATAAGCAAACATATAGAAAAAAAACTTACAAGATTGTCCAAGAAAGAAGAACTCATATCAAGAATCGACATTTTAGATTATAACGTGTCTCCAATGGTGTGTATGTGTATGAGAAATGCAGAAAAATGAGCAAGCTAGACAAGTTCAACCTCAAATGACCAAGTGACATTATATAATATAAGATCATAACACATGTCTAAAAGACAATGCATACACATACAAACAAACATATAACCTGTAAATTATGTAAGTGAAAGGGAGAGGAGATATGGGGATGGTAGAAAGTGAGATAATAAGAGACTTACATGGTCATCATCCCCTGATGAAAGCCCCATAACATAGATACAAAAACATCACAAAACACAACCTCAAATAAACACAAAACATAAATATAAAGCAGTGTGTGTATGCATGAAAAAGGAAGGGGGACTGCTAAAAGCAATAGTAAAAGAAGAATAAAGATTCCTCATCATCATTCTAGTCCCCTGCTGACTACTCACTATTCTTTCTTTATTTGGGGTCCCTATCATTTCCACGCACTGTGTGCGTGTGAGCGCGATCTATGAAAATGGCGAGACAGACGCAGGGATTACTTTCTTTCGTGTTCTTATGTCGTAGTGGATCTAAAATATTTTTATCGGGTCAGGCAAGGTCATCAAATTCCGAGAATTAGGTACACTTTAAGTTCAAAAAATATACAATGGTTTCAACTCATGCTAATAGCTAACAACTTCAAAATCCTGCCAATTCTCTTTCCTTTGAGCTTATAGTGTCATTGTCCGAGAACATACTGCGTCACCTGCAGTGGCGGATCTAGCACTGTCGAGTACAAAGAATAAATTACATGGATGGTCTATGTGGTATGTAGATATATCATATTTGCTACCAACTTTTTAAAATTACTCATTTGGTCCCAACTATTCATCACTCGCCATTTGGTCCCAACTATTCACTTACTCGTCACCTTTTGGTCCCGTAATAAACGAACTTTTGTATTTTAACAATAAATTTTTCAAAAAGACAATTTTACCCATAATTTGAAAAGTACCCACACAACACTCTGGTCAGCCTCTTCTCCTTCACCAACTCTCTTCGGAATTGATTATCAAAATTATTTATCTGATTAGAGAGATGTTGATTTTAGAACCAAGATTATTCTGAGAACTGTGAAAACCGCATAATAGTGATGCAGTTGTACCTTTTGCTTTAAGTGTGATACTGAAGCAGTTACATAACCACCTATCCCACCATCTCACTAAATAATTATTAACGCACTACATCCAAATGCTTAAAAGTGTTAAATGTTGTTCTCTAAGTTCTCACGCGCATTATGTACAAACAATTTATGCGTTTCTTGTAGTTCGCACATTATGTACAAACAACGTATGCGTTTCTCGTAGTTCTCAACATAACATTTATTATGTCTTATTACATCATTTTTAAGAGTGTGCAACAATCCCAAAATCCCAAATAACAGCTTTGAAAGACAATCCCAAAACATCCCAAAGAGAACAACTTTTGCCCCACCCCACCCCACCCCACCCCCTTCACTTTTTTAAAGTGTTGCTTTAAGTTCAACAACAAGAGTACATTCTAGTTTGAAAATCATACACATTTCCTACCTTTATCCATCTCCTTGGATTTGCAGAGATACACAAAATCATTAAAGCCAGCCAGACACAAAACCCTTTTAAAATTAGGGTTCTTAGATCAAGAATTAAACAAATTACATACACTATTGTTAGAGTTTCAACTGTTGAAAGAAAGATGCACCGCCCGATAAAGAAAATGACACGAGCCTGTTGCTTTAACTTTGGCCATTTTTTGAGGCCCGAAAAGGGGACCAAAACCTCGCACAAATTGGGGGATTCAAATGGAATTGAAATGCGAAAGATGATCGATGACAAATGGAACTGAATTTCTGATAAAGTGGACCATACCATCTACTGTCATGTTTACATGAATTTAAGCTTCTTCCGTTTTCAAGTGATTTTTTATTTACGAGTAAACCGCCAAAATGGTCGATTTGCTCACTTTAGTCCAAAACTCAATTCTTTTGAATCTAGGTTGGGTCTTGTAATATCAGTTTTGCTGTCATTTTCATCCAAAATTAAAATCTAGTCAGATTTTTCAGTTAACGTCCATCTTTTTTGTCTTTTCCCTCCCTTTTAATAAAGGGCAAAATGGTCTTTCAACGTTTCATTATAATAAATTAAAAAAATCTGACAATTTTGTCTTTTATTAAAAGGGAGGAAAAAGACAAAAAGAAAATGGATGCTAACTGAAAAATCTAACCAGATTTTGATTTTGGATGAAAATAGTAACAAAATTGAAATCATAGAGACCCAGATTCAAAAGATTTGAGTTTTGGAATAAATTGGCAAAAGTGACCAAACCTCAGGGACCATTTTGGCAGTTTACTCTTTCTTGAATCAAGGATTTTAAAATTATGAGTAAAATGTCAAAATGGTCACTAAGTTTAGGTCACTTTTTTCACTTTAATCCAAATATAAAAGTAAAATGTCAAAATGGTCCCTGAGTTTAGATCACGTTTTTCACTTTAATCCAAATATGAAACCTTTTGTATATGTGTCCTTGAGGTTTCATTTTTGCAGTAATTTTCATCCAACTACCAAATTAGATTAGAATTTTATGTTAACCTCCACCTTTTTTGTCATCTTCCTCATTTAAATTAACTAGAGTAAACTGCCATTTTGGTCCCTGTGGTTTGGGCAGTTTTGTCATTTTAGTCCAAATCTCAAACTTTTTAAATCTGGGTCCCTGTGGTTTGCATTTTGTTGCCATTTTAGTCCAAATCTCAAAAACTCTCATTTTTTACTGTTTCAACATCCTTTTTTTGTCTTTATCTGCAGGGGTAGTTTTGTCCATTTAATTTTCACTAAAACAATTTCTTTATTAAAAAACCCCACCAAATAAATACCCCCTATCAGTTCCCAATTACATCATCATTTTCAACCTCCCAATCGGAAACCCTAACCGAAGATCAACCCCCAAAAAAAAAAACCCTAACCCACAGGAGATCGAAGCAATGACAATGGTGGTTTGCACTTGTGGAGCCTCAGCCGAGGCACGACGATGGTTCTGTGCTCGACGAATTCCCACATGCAAACACCCCCCATAACCTCCTATCTTCATCAAAAATCAACCTTGCAGCCCCTCCCCCTCTCGATTTCACTTCTGCCGGACCAACCGGTCAACCATCGGCGGTGGTTTAGGTGTCTCCGATAAACACCCTCAGCACATTCATTCTTTCCAGGTTTGTTTTCTAGTTGGAATGATGACGATATCGTGAAGATGATGATGTTGATTTATGATGAATGTCTGATGAAGATGACGGCGGAAGATGACGGTGACGTGGCTGACGACTGGCCGTCTGAGCCACGCCGGCGGCGACGACAACAGTGGGGTTTATGTCGCAACAGATCTGCCAGATACTTGAACCCGCAACATATTTGCAGGAGAGGTTATTTTTGGTTTGTGGTTGTTGTTTTTATGTTGCCGGCAGATTTGTGCTTCGATTAATATTTTGATTTGGAACTTGCTGTCATTTTTATGTTTCCTACTCTACAAGAACGAGCCAACGTTCTTGGTCAAATGTGCAACCAAATTTGCACCTGGGTTTTGTGTTGGGAGGTTGAAGATGATGTAAGTGGGAACTGATAGGGGGTATTTATATTTGTGGGTTTTTTAATAAAGAAATTGTTTTAATGAAAATTAAATGGACAAAACTGCCCCTGCAGATAAAGACAAAAAAGGGATGTTGAAACAGTAAAAAATGAGAGTTTTTGAGTTTTGGACTAAAATGACAACAAAATGCAAACCACAGGGACCCAGATTTAAAAAGTTTGAGATTTGGACTGAAATGGCAAAACTGCGCAAACCACAGGGACCAAAATGGCAGTTTACTCAATTAACTATTATTCATACGTAAAATGACAAATATATCATTCATTTAAATGAGGAAGACGACAAAAAAGTGGAGGTTGATAGAAAATTCCAACCTAGTTTTCCAGTTGGATGAAAATAGCAACAAAAAATAAACCTCATGGACCCAGATACAAATGATTTTACTTTTGGACTAAAGTGGCAAAAGTGAAGTAAACTCAGGGACCATTTTAGCATTTTACTCAAATTATAAACTTATTTAACTTTTACGGTGAAGGGGGGCGCCATTGGGATGATAACTGTGAACTCAATGTTTAAGCCAAAGAGATGATTGTTACAATTTAGGAAAAATGAAACTTCGGTTTATCGGGTTTATTTTTGGAGCGCCCCTTATAATTTTTGGGGTCATCGGGTTTATTTTAGATAAAAATAAGATGAGACTCCCTCGTTAATGAGTTCATTTGGGTTCACTATGTTCAATCAGGGGTGCCTTTCAAAACCATTAGAGTTAAAAATTTGAGTTCAAGATCGAACAACAATAACATTTTCTTTAAGAAAAATAAGAGTGCCTATCACACCCTAATTGTTATAGATAATGTTTTGTGTTAAATAAACAATCCCAAAATGTTTTCTTTTCATGGCTAGAACATAATGATTATGAATGTTTGTCTTATGTGTTACAATTAGTCTTCTTTTTGGTTTTTGCGACCACTTTGTTCATTTTAATATAAACTATGGAAATTGTTTTATAGCATTAAATTTCTTAACGATTTAAGAACCATTAGTTTTATCCCGTTGTGGCTGGATAACGTTCTTTTTAGTGGCGTATTGCTGCGAATTATTTTTAACAAATGTAGGAAAAACGCGCTTTATAATTATCATACTCAGTAAATCTCATCAATAGCAAAACTAAGGCAGGGTCTAAGGAGGCTAGAATGTAGACAGTCTTACCTCTACTCTGTAGGAATAGAGATACTACTTCCAGTGATACCTCATATGAAAAAAAACACACTTAAAGAACGATATATCCAAGAAGCTAGGTTGTTAAAACGTACATTAAGAAAAACGGATTGACGGAATTTAGAAAAAAAATAATATATGTTTAAGTAACTGATATTATAATCTAAATAAAATAGTATAAATCATGTTTATGTATTTTAACAAAAAAATGTAAAAACATTGATCACTCATGTAATGCCACATCGACCAACTACCTTAATGCGCTATCCGTATTAACTATAATATAATATAATATAACATAACATAACATAACATAACATAACATAACATAACATAACATAACATAATAGTTAGAATCGACCTCGTAGCAAAACTAACCAAACTTAATTTGTATCTTATAATTTGAATTGATAGTTGAGTTCGTATTCATTTCACAATACTGGAGTCCGCTCGTGACTTGATAAATTAGCTCAGAGAATCGGGTTTAGGAGTCTGCTCGTGACTTGATAAATTAGCTCAGAGAATCAGGTTTATGCTGGGAGCAAAGTCGTATGGAGGTCGACGGTCATGAAAGGGAAGAATGAATGTAAGAATATAGCGACTAGAAAAGAAAGTGTTAAGTTTTGGATGTCGTATGACTTCGACAACTTTTCGAATCGTGCATACTCTTTTAGATTAAAGTATTTCGTAGTACACGAAAATAATAATAATAAGATTACATATGGTGTTTCTGAAAGAGAAATATGGTTTTCTATGTGAAAACGAAGTAGTAATTCGTGTGTAAAATTCAAACGAGATGATTCTTTTCTATAGGTGGAAACAGACACGACAAAACATCACAATCTACATAAGAGTAATTGTTTAGTGTTTATAACTGCCAACAACCGACATATTAGTGGACACGTTAGTAAAAGACTCCATCAGTGGTAACCAAGTTACCACTAATTGCCCCGTTGTCACTAACGACCAATTGAAACTAACAAATAATTGCTACTAATGACCATATTCCACTTATCTCAGTTACCACTTACCACATTTGATTAGTTCAAACTGCCTACCATTTCACCATGGTCTAGGTTGGCACTGATCTTCAGTCACTTTTGAAGATCAATTTTCATGAACCTTTTGACCATCCATGCAAATCCGATGCATCGAATGTAGCATTTTAAGGCAAAATGGTATCAAGGGGCGTTGTGTTGCCCCTTGGACCCATAAGGGGCTTGTCCTCAAACCCCTCCAAAGCAATGCCCCCATGGTCGAGAGGCTTCGGCCCTAAGAACCTTTAAAGATTCTCTAGTGCTCAAAATCACAATATTTACTAAACTAATACTCGAAATGCTATCCAGTCATTGTCAAGGACAAACATTTCGGTTGTGGATAAACCCCTATTGCCAGCGGGTCCTTATGAAAACCAGAGCATAGTTAGGTTTGGGGTGCGGGGACCTTACCAATATTTCAGGAAGCCCCTATAACAACCTTTCAGATACCCAGAACGTGACCAGTTGTTTCAGCGGTGCAACACCAGCCAGTTGGTGCTTAGAGCGGCTGCCGCCACCACCACCACCTATTTACATGTGCAGATCTTATAGCTTATTCTACTACACAATTTCAAAGTTGGAATTTAAGCGTCATAACATACCCTAAAAAAACCTCTATAAATATTAAAAAAATATGCTATAAATCATTTTCAAATAAACACGAGTTTGAAACCAGCTTGTACATTTGCTTCCCTAGCCTTTCTACGTTAAAAATCCAAATCGTTCATTCAATAAGCGATATAAATAGGGCAACTGACATACCCGCTACCAATGAAATTAACTGTATAACACTAGTTTTCAACGAGGTGCTGCCATTGTTCATCTCCGCCATCACCCCTACTGCTATGTATATGAATCCACCTGCCGTAATCCCCTGTACATTTCACAACCAAACAAGGTACCGAGTCAACTCGGTTCATAAAATTCCGCTAATGTGAATAAATTTCAACATTTTGATAAGAAATGTACCTCGATCAAAGATGATTGCCCTGGATCCTGACCCACTGACAACGCCTAAAATACAAAAATTATAATTATTTTTCATGGGGTTTATTAAAACATAGAATATTGTATTTGCGTAATTTGTGGAAAGATATAGGTATACAACTAACCAATGCGGTTCCTGCTAATGCCACTAATGCTGAAAGGAAGTTGAAGAAGAGGGCTTTGGATACACTGAAACCGGATCTCACTAAGATTCCAAAATCACCTATCTGCAATAATTAAACAGCAATTAGTGATCTCTTAGTGACCATGTTGACTACAAGTGATGTAAAGATGGTAAGTTAAACACGCAGGGTTAAGAGGTTGGGTTGACCAGCAACCACCTTATTTACTACAATAATAATTAAAATCTTAAACCAAATTTTTAGGAGGTTGCATGTATTATTATTATTATTATTATTTTTTCATTTTAGGGATATACAGTTATATACATGTATTATATTAATAAACCGTGCTTCATGCTTATTAATTTAAACAAATTAATACAAAATTACGATATTAAAAAAAAAAAACAGTCTTGGTTCAAAAACTGAACGGTTTGGTTTGGCATTTTCTGAAACCATGGTTAAGAGTTCCGGCGCAAAATTTTGTCAAAACCGTGCCCAGCCGGATCGTGCACACCCCTATTTCAACATGTTCCCCTTTTAGCTAAAAAAAAATTCTGTGAACCATTTGAGATAAAACACAACCCAAATCGAGAGATTCATATGCAAATGGGTCGAAACTGCCACCTCTAAAGTGAGGTATGGAAGTGTTCAATCAAAATCAATGCTATTAATAGTGTATGATCATGAAACTAATCATTGGTTTTGTAAGAAACTTTAGCTTGAAAATTTTCAAAAAGAAAAAAAGAATAATAAGTGGTGAATAATGTATATAACATACATAGCATATACAGGTATACACTTTTTTTTTTATTTAGCGACAATAATTGTATTGATTGTAAGGAATAAACAAAAGAATAACACCTCTTGAGGAAGCTCATGTGCTAGTAGAAAAAGCGTTCTTGACCATCCACCAACAGACCCGTATAAAAGAAAAGCACTTCCTAAAGCCATGCCATCAGTGAAATTGTGCTGCAAAAGTTAACCATATGCGATTAAAACTATTAACCATAAATCCATAATAATACAATATAAAATCTAGCATGCCACCTGCCCAGGGTTAGCAGGGTATAGGTGGGTCCAATGAGTTTTCTAGTAACGGGTTCTCACAGTCACCAAGGTGAAAACAAGATATAAAGGTTAAGGACACATACTACACCATCAGAGATCAGATTAAGATAACCGAACACCAGATTTGACGACTGTGGTTCAAGTTCCTTCTTAATTACGGGTTCGATGTTACTTTCCGTTCCATTTTCAGCAGCTGAATCTCCAGCACTGTCACTACTAATGTTTCTCTGCAACGAATAAGATGGCGACACACAGTTTAGCGTTTGGGTATCTACCAACTGTTAGATATATATGATTGTACAAAAAAGTTATACCTTGCGAAGAACAGATTCACTTTGTTTTTCTGGTTCTGAAGATTCAACAGATGTCGTTTCTGATGTATCCTGCAACGTATCAGTCTTCTTATGGTTACGGTGATGATGATGATGACCATGACCCAATGAATCGGTTCCGCCTGACCTTTCTTCAACATACCTCACAATCTTTTCCACAAGAAGAAAAACTACAATTCCAACTGCAGTAATAATTTGAAAAACGGGAAATCGTGAATGAATTGAATCTAGTTAGTCTATGATGTAAGGTAGCACGGACGTTGAATAATCGGGCATTCCGAATATGTTATTGCTTACACAAAATGGATAATCCAACTGAGAGATCTTCGATAGAATGTGAATGTGAATGGGAATGGGAATGATCATGTCCAGAATGCTCATGAGAATCATCATGCGAATGCGAATGTCCACCACCTGATGAACATACATTTAACTAGTTAACACAAAATCTACGTTCTTGGTTTATTACAAGAATTGAAATTTATGTTTACTATACCAAACGCATGCGGCAATTGATGAAGAAAAGCATCCCCAAGCATCGCTCCCGCCTAAAATGCCAACAAAGACTAGTCATTTACCAACAAGAATTGTCTTGGTTTTAAGCTATGTAGTTAATATCGCGATATATCGGTTATCGGTCCCCTGGTGAGATACCGGTGCAGAATATCGGTACCGATATCGGCGATATTGACCGATATATCATCAATTTTCCCGATATCAGTATCTTTCTTCTTAGTTCTAGCATTCGTCTTTCTTCTTATTGTTGCTATTAGGGTTTTAAGTCTTAATCAGTTCCTAGTTGCTACAATCGTTAGTGTTTTGCCAGTTGTTAAAGGTTAATTTGTTAATGGTAGGAGAGTATACTGATTTGCTAGCGTTAAATTGCTATATATAAAAATTCAACATGATATTAAAATTACCGATATCCCACCGCGATTACCAGTATCTCAAATATCGATCTTTGACCGATATCCGATTTTTTACCGCATTAACTAATTAGCTATGTAGTTAATATCTCGATATATCACCGATATATCAGTGATATATCGTTTATCAGTCCCCTGCCGAGATATCGGTGAAAAATATCGGTCAGAATATCAGTACCGATAATATCGTCGATATTGACCGATATTTGCCGGACCGATATTTGATTGATATATCACCGATTTTTCCTTATATCAGTACCTTTCTTCTTAGTTCTACCATTTGTCTTTCTTCTTACTGTTGTTACTGGTGTTTTAGTCTTTATTGTTAGTTGTTAGTGTTTTAAGTCTTAGTGAGTTCCTACTTGCTACAATTGTTGTGTTTTGCAAGTTGCAAAAGGTTAGTTTGTTAATGGTAGGAGAGTATACTGAATTGTTAGTGTTAAATTGCTATATATATATAAATTTAGCATGATATTAAAATTACTGATATCCCGCTGATATCCCACCACGAAAACCGATATCTCAAATATCGGTGCTTGACCGATATCCGGTATTTTACCGCATTAACTACTTAGCTAATTAGGTTTTAAAAAGCGCAAATTGTTCCGACACATTTAGGTCCAAAACGCAAAGGCGCGCTTTATAAAACCAAGAAAACACTACCATAGATCATAACAGGATCAAGAATCTAACCCCAAATACAGCCAGTGAATCAACAAAAACCTTTGAAGGTTTCCCTTGAACTACAAAAAAACTCAAACAAATTACCATCTTTTATCCAAATCAAACCAAATAAAGGCAGTAAAGTCAAGCATATTAACTCACAGAATATCAAAGGCAGTAAAATCAAACATATTAAAGAAGCCAAGCTCACCAACAGTGAACACCCCATTGCACGAATCCAAAGCCCTAAACACAAAATTCACAACACAAATCACCCACAAAACTACACAAAACACCAACAATTATCATCAATTATTATCATTCTTTAACATTACCAACACCATGATCATAACCATGATCAATTCGTGACATAAATTGATTATTTTCCAACCGTAGATCCTCCTCTTCCGCCAATTCCTCCGGCAACTTCTTCACCCCCAAATCAGCATACCCATCATCATGATGATGGTGATGGTCATGGTCATGATGATGGGCATGAACATGATTATGGGATTCATGTGAGTGCTGACACTGGTGACCGAAACTCGAATTGAACGAAACTGTTAGGAGCAAAAGTAGAAGAGAAGTGTAGATCTGGGTTTTATGGTGATGAAACGACGTCATTTTGGGTGAGTTGGGTTGAATTAATATTGTAATCAGGATGAGCGGCGTTTGCAGGTGCCTTCGATGGTGATGAAGCAAACGATGATGAAGAAGAGGATTATTATTCCGACGATGATGCCGAACGTTACTGCATCCATAGGAAAGTGTAATAATAATATACTCAAAATTTAAGTAAAGTGTAACGAAATATTAATTTTGTAATGAATCTAATGTAGTAAGAGAGCCGATTTTTTTTTCAACGAATCCGAGTCGCTGACGGACACAGAAGTATCATTATGTTACGAGTGAAATTACCCGAATATATTCATCTCCACTAAGCTACAATGCCAATTCAGAAGTAAACCCAATAAATGTGGAAAAAACATCTTATGAGACTCGAATCCAAGACCTAATGGTCCCTAAGCTTTATCTCACCCTAATATGCCATTAGGCTATAATGTCATGGGCATGTGTAACGAAATATTGAATAGAAGATTTGATTTTGTGATGAATTTAAGAAATTATGTTAGAAAGTCGGAATTTAATTTTAGGGTTAATTTGTTTGGATTTCATTTAGGTTTATTCGGTTTGAAGAAAATTTTCGTGAAAAACAGAAACTAAACCGAATTTGAAGTTGGTAAAACTGAACCACAAACATAACTGGAATTCGGTTTGGCATTTGTTTCATATCGGAAACCTAATTTTAACCAAAAACACCAAAACATTAAAATGTAATTCGGGTTTTGAAGATTTTTTTCGTGGAAAACTGAAACTGAACCAAATTTGAAGTTGGTAAAATTGAATCTAAAACAGAATTGGAATTCGGTTTGGCATCTATTCTTATCGAAAACCTAATTTTAACCAAAACACCAAAACATTAAAATGTAATTGGGGTTTAGAGTTTTAGGTTTAGTTGTAATGGGATCGGATTTGGGCTAAATGTGATCGCATTTAGGCTGAATGACATTATGCTAAAATGTGTAATTCGCGTTTTTAGTGGTACAAGTGACAACGAGGAAATCTAGATCACTTGCAGGCAACGAAGTACAAGTATCTATGATTGTTTAAACAAATAGATGGGACATAGATAGTCGAGTCCAGGCAAGTTAGGTGGAGGGCTGCATCAGGAGCAGTACTGTGTGATAAGAACTTTCCAAGTAGATTAAAAGGAAATTTTGATAGGGTTGTGGTTTAACTGAGTATGTTATATGAAATATAACAATGGGCATTGAGAAAACATAAACACGTAGATGAAAGTAACACTTGGGATGAGAATGCTAAGATGGATGTGTGGTGTAACATCCCGAAAATATGAATTTTTAAATTTTGTAAATTAGATTGCAAATAAATAAGTAAAATAAACTAACTAGGAAATGACACTAACCTAGTTAGATGATGACTTGTGTGTAGTTAAAGACCTGAAAATAAACTAAGAGAAACTAGAGAGACCAAATGTGTTTAACTTGAAACTAGTTTTAATAAAAATACTTTATTAAAACACAAACACCCTCTTGTGAGAGTGCTGGAGATCGACCAAAGCAGGGGAGGGGCGACCAAGCTTATCAAAACCCTAAATTCCACAAAACACCTAAATTGAAGGTTCAAATCTGATCCAAAACGAAAATCGAGCATAGATTAATGATCCCCATTGCAAGGAGATCATAAGGTATGTAAAATTTGACAAAAATTCTCTACTTGAAATTCTCATGAATTTAGAGAACTTGAAATCTGATGATGCATGTGTGATTTGTAGATGAATTAGGAACATTAAAATGTCTAGGAGTAAACCCTAGACAAGTACATGTTGAAATTATGCTAAATTCTAGTGAAATCCATGGTCACCATTGTAGGTGACTAGCGAGTTATGTAGAACTTGATAAACACTAGGAAATTTGGGGTTGTTCTAGTGTAATTTGACATATGTAAAGTTATTTCAGAATTATAAAGGCAAATATTTGTATTAGATAGTTTGATTGATGAAAATTCGGGTTATATGACATGTTATGAGCTTGTTAACGAATTATTTAAAATTATGCCCTTAAGGTGTTTTTATAAATGCCTCAAAGAAGACTTAAACCTGAAATTTTAAAGTTAAAACGCATAATTACGATGTTTTGGCAAATTGTGCGATATATGAATTAGAAAGAGTTCTAAACGTGATGTGATTGGACTCTATAGGAAAGGACACCGGAACATCGAGTGGACAAGCCGGTGGCGACTTGCGTTTGAAGGGCGTACTTTGAAGGTATGTAACTTTATTTATTACATTGGGTAATTTTGATAATTAGCATATGTGTGGTTGAATTGTAGAATAAAGATTGTGTTGATTTAAAGCGATAATATTCGCTATATTGAATAATAGGTCAAGAATTGGTTAGATCTCGTTGGTAGTCATCATAATGGAGGATTCCGCAAATGAGCCAAACGGGTCATTAAGAGAGGGTATGAATAGAATAACAATAGTACCTTACTTGTAGATTTTGAGCCCGAGTGACGGGTAGCAAATTACTAAACACGCAAACCGGTGATGGGAGCGTGGGTGTTGAAAATGAGAAATCCAAGATTTGGGTTTGGGTGAGATAAACAAATCAGTCAAAACATAACATTCCAGGAGCTACGTAACTTACGGTGACTACCGTAAGTTACGGTAGAGGTTAAACTGTTACGGCAGATTCCTACTGTCTTACGGTAGGTCAGTGTTGTCCAGGAGCTACCGTAACTTACGGTGTCTACCGTAAGGTACGGTAGAGCCCTGCCATGGATGTTGAATTTTGTATAACTTAGATAATCGAATCCGTTTTTTAGCGTAGTTCGATTTTACAAATTTTCTAAGATTTCTAATACTAATATTTGTCAAAATTTCCAGTTTCTAGGTATTGCAAGTATGTGGATGACGATCAAGTTGATGCTTCAAGAACCGAACATGAAACTTTTGGACGCTTCCGCACTAATCTGATCTAGTTAAATTATGTAGTTTGTAAACACTACTGAATGGTTTATGTTTGAAACTAGTTAATTGACTATGCTAATTTCTATGGTGAAGTGTAACTTAGTTTACCTACTAAGTTTTTGTTGTCAAATCTTTTTTTGTTTATTAATTCCACATTTCATACGATTAAATAAATGAAATAAATGGGCGGGTGTTACATGTGGGGAATTCGAAATATGGCTTGTATATCAGATAAGATAGAAGATGAGGGATTACGATGGTTTGAACATGTTATTAGGAGACAAATAAAAACGCTTGCTACACTAGTAGGAACCCTCATTGTGGAGGGGAAGGATGGGATAAACAGGCACAAACTGACTTGGGAAAGTTGGGATGAACAAATTAGGAAAGATTTGTTAGAGTTGTACTCTCTAATGACATGGTCAGGGATAGGAATTTGTGTGGACGTAGTATTAAGGTTAAGGACCTTTAGGAGAATACATATTTTTCTTATATGTTTTTAGGGGCTTAGATTCTCCTATACCTTTGATGGACTTTACACCATACTATATTCTTGTAGTTGCATCTATATGTTGTTTTATGATGTTCTTCAATTTTTTTATTTTGTTTTTTAATCGTTTCTTATATAGATACACATAGTAACGACTTCAAGTCAATGAAACAAGTGGTTTTGTCCTTGGATTTTTAAAGAATAACGGGCCTAATAAAATTAAGTGGATTTAAGGTCCACAAAAGGGAACTCATAGATGGAAAGCCCATAAGGGCAATGTGGGTAATTAATATGGAGTATAAAAGGTTTTAGGAAAACTCTAATCCTCATTTGACACCCTCATTTACAAAGTTTCCCCCTTGGAGTTCTAGAAAAGAAAGAGATCGGATTTAACCACAATCAAAAGGGGATAACAAGAGGATCAACGTTGATAAGTTCTACGCTCACAAGCACCGATTATAAGTTGATTTTATTGGGTTTTTAAGGATTTGAAGGCGTGGTTCAGTTTTTGGATAAACCCCGAAGATATGGTGTTTTCCTCGATAGTATTGCATGAGAACACCTTTGTCATGTAAATCGAGGTTTATTGGAAAAATAAAGTTGGAATCGTGATTCAATACCAGAATCGAAATCACAGGCGCCATTAGCAGCCTAGATTTAGGGTTACTCGACATAAACCTGGTAAGTTCGCGTTTCTATGAGAGTTTGGAGCTTGTATTAAGTTAACACTCCATTCAAGTTAGCACTCAGATTGGTTAACTGAATACTTTCAAGTATGTGCTCTGTGTGATAGTTTGCGATTGGGTCAAAGTATGTGCCCCAAGCACAGTATGCACTTAGCATAGCTCATAGTATGCGTTTGGCATAACTCATTGTATGCGTTTGGCATAACTCATTGTATGCGCGTATAATATAGTTGACCTTTGTTTTCCCCTCTTACAATGTTGTTTTGGGACGGTGTGCATACTCATTAAAGCTTTCAAAGTAAAGTAGTATGTTTTCAAGTATGATAGATTACGACAAAGCTTTCTTAAGTAATTGTAGAGTTTTGGATTATTAAAATGTTAAAGGGATATAGTATAAGTGTTATAGTATGCATGTTGCATGGACAGGGGGTGGTTACCTTCGGGGCCATGACAAAGGTGGTTACCTTCCGAGTCGTGACAGAGGGGCAATGCCTTTGTGGCTTGCCAGTGGTTGATCAACTACTTATAGTATAATGTGCATGCTATCATGCATAGTAAAATGTTATAGTCTACCCTAATGTGATATGCATTCACAGTGTACAGTTATGTGTGTATACTTGTTAGGGGTGGATTTCTAAATAATCAGTGATCCTTATTTACTGTTGGGTTTAGTGATCCTCAATTCTGTCTGAAGTAGTGATCCTCAGAAGTGTTGCAGGATCAGGATCATGGATCACTATAAGGATCCTTGTACTAACGATTGTCTACTTTGAATTCGTAATTGTTTTGCAGGAGTATCAACTTGGACTTGGTCTTGGCGATATTCCTGGAGAATATTCTAAGTCTATTCCGCACGTGCTTGGCCAGAAATGGACGTTATGGAGTCGTGGAGGACTTGCACCATTTGCGGAATGTTAGTTAGAGTAGATATTTTCTATTTTTAAAGGGGGGTAGCGAGCTAGTTAAAACACTTGGCTATTTTTGGCTACACACACACTTATACAACCGCTCTCATAAGCTCTCGCTAACACATTTGGCGATTACACACATTTTCAACACAATACACTATAGTGATCCTTGTACTTAGCTCGCTATCATCCGAAGTTGTAATACATTTCTTGTTTAATTTGAGTTGGTGATCGGTAGTTTCCATCACCCGAGGTTTTTTATGCCGGAGATCATTCATTGATCAAGGGCTTTTTCCTCGTATAAATCTTTGTGTCACTTGTTCATTACACTTCATAGTGATCCTTATTGTTATTCATCAATTCAAGCATCATACCTCACAACAGAAAGTTTGGTTACATTGTCATTGCTTGATTTTTGACCAAAACAGTTTGGCACCCACCGTGGGGCAATTGGTGCTTCATTCCTAGAAAGATTCATATTTTCGTGGTCATTTCGGTTCGCTACAACCAAACAGATGGCTTCCTCAGTGAAGAGTACTTCAAGTTTGATGCCCTCATTCAGTTCTTCACAAGGCGTTCCTCCTTTGCCTCCACCACCTTCTGGATCCCAGAAGAATGCTGTGAAGAAACCAACTCCTATTTTCCAAAAACCACCTACTTCTTCTGTTTCAACTAATCCTACTACTAATGATCTTTATGCCCTGATTTTGCAGATGAGGAATCATGCACAAGAGCAGGATAAAACCAATGAAAGGATCCTCCGGGAGATCAATGAAATCAAGAAACAGAAGAAATTAGTGGAGGATCACTCCCCTTTGATGCCAAGGTCACTGAACTTCGACACTCCGGTCATAACTTCCCAACACTCAGCAGTTCCGGACGTGCAATACTTGGGTGAACTACCAGGAAGGCGTTATGGAACAACAACAATGAGTCAGGCATTTGGCTCTTACTTCCAGCCTCAGGAATCCTCTTCTCAACCATCAGGATCCTCCTCTCAGCATCAGGGATACTTCACGTCAGGAGGATATGTGGGAATGCATGCAGTACAAGGATCCTCCCAGGTCCAAGGATCCTCCCAAGTACAAGGATCCTCCCAGGTCCAAGGATCCTCCCAGGTCCAAGGATCCTCCCAAGTACAAGGATCCTCCCAGATTCAAGGATCCTCCCAGATTCAAGGATCCTCCCAGGTCCCAGGATCCTCTTTGGTCCCAGGATCCTCTCTGGTCCCAGGATTCTCCCTTGTTCAAGGATCCTCCCTGGTCTCAGGATCCTTTCAGGTTCACGGATCATCTCAATTCCAAGGATCCAACCTCCTTCAAAATCAAGGATCCTTGAGAAGTATGCAGCCTCAGAACTCGGACGTTCATCAAGGAGACTTCATACCAATGCAGACCATTGCCTCCTCCGGTCCTTCAATCATGCCAGAGTCTCGACAAGATGGATTCACATCCACAATTCCAAACTCGAATCCTGTGGGAGGTAACACTTTTAATAATTTATATAACACTAACCATGGCTTTATGCAGGATACATGTATCAATCAGGCCATGGCTAGGGAGCTACAGAAGCTTAAGGATATGATATCCAGTGTACCAGGAGTGGTTAAACCCATTCCTGAGATTGCGGATGGTAGCCATAGGATATCTCGTTTTGCACCACCTTTATGTGATGCTGAGATACCTAAAAGATTCCAGATACCATCAATGAAGCTATATGATGGTTCAGCGGATCCAAAAGAGCATGTAGCTCAGTACAGGGAGAGGATGGAGATCAATCCAATTCCTGAAAGGTTGAAAGAAGCATGTCTATGCAAGGGATTTGGATCCACACTTACAGGATCTGCTCTTAAATGGCTGCTAAGTCTTCCCCCTTACTCTATTACTTCATTTGCTAATTTAGTTAACTTGTTCAATAGTCAATTCTCTTGTAGTAGAAAGTTTGAACGATTAACTAGTGATTTATATAGGGTAACACAAGGTCAAAATGAATCACTTAGAGATTATATCACTAAGTTTAGTAAAGAATCCTTAGATATTCCTAATTTGGATATTGCTACGGCTGTAGAAGCCTTTAAAATGGGATTGCTTAGGGATTCATTATTCTATGATGATCTTGTTATGACACCTTGCAGGAATCTTGATGAAGTAAGGACTAGGGCCCTTAGGTTCATCCGCCTAGAGGATGACAAAAGGATCCAGGACAGATTGACAGGATCCTCGAAACAGGATAAACAAGGATCCTACTTCAGGAACAACAAATCCAAGTCCTACAACAGATCCGATAACCAGAATGTGCACGCGGTGGAACAAGAAGATGATAATGAGGATTATCCTCCTATTTCTGAATATTGTTTTTCTGTTGATAACAATGAACTAATCCTTGCAATGCAGAATCTAGGTGAGAAAGCTAGGTGGCCAAGGAAAAGTGATAAACCAGCTGCTACAAAGGATAAATCCAAGTGGTGTGCATATCATGAGGATTTTGGGCATCTCACTGAAGAGTGTATTGCACTTAGAAAGGAAATTGGTTACTTGTTGAGCAAGGGGCATTTAAAGGAACTCTTGGGACGAAAGAAGTCAAGGACCCAGGATCCTGAAAGGATCCCGGAAAGGGCTCCTGCTCCTCCAGCAGATGCACAAGTCATAAATTTCATATCCGGTGGATCAGACATCTGTGGTACATCCTTCTCAGCAGCAAAAAGACACGCTAAGGAAACCAAGATGGATAATGGAGACAGACCCGTCCGGACCTCCGTTGTCACCCAGGATAAAGTCATTACTTTTGATGAGGGTGATCGTGTTGACATCCAGGATCCTCATCATGACGGTCTCGTAATTACATTGTTTATTTCTAACCACTTTGTTCGTAGGATCCTTATAGATGGAGGAAGCTCTGTGAACATCATTCAGCTGGATGTTCTCAAGAAAATGAATATCCCAGAGTCTGATATTATCCCAAGATCCTCAGTACTTGTGGGATTCAGTGGGGAAACAAAGAATACATTGGGGGACATCAAACTCCCAATCTATATTGAAGGATTGCATTCTTATCAAAAGTTTTGTGTTATTGATTGCTTATCGTGTTGTAATGTTATCCTTGGCAGGCCATGGATACATGATATGAAGGCAGTCCCATCCACCTATCATCAGTGTGTAAAGCTTCCAAGTCCATGGGGAGTGGTGAAAATTGAGAGTGATCAACAGGAGGCTAAGAATTGCTATACCTCATCAATGAAACCAGCCTCAAGACCAAGGGAGCAATAGCAATTAAAGTATCCTTCAAGAGATGTCTTGGAGGCAAGAGAACAGGATTTGAAAGAAATCCTCATGGATCCTGATGATCCTGAATCCAAGATCTTCATAGGGTCAGGGATCCTTAGCGATATTGAACGGGAGCTAGTATCCTTTCTCAAAAGAAGGAAAACCACCTTTGCCTGGAAACATGAAGACATGACAGGTATATCTAAAGATATAATTACTCACAAACTTGGCATTGACAGGTCATTCAAGCCGATTCATCAAAAGAGGAGGAAGTTTGCACCTGAAAGAAATGCTATTATCCAGGAAGAGGTAGATAAGCTACTTCGAGCAGGTATGATTAGAGAGGTTAAGTATCCAAGATGGTTAGCCAATGTGGTTGTTGTTTAAAAGAAAAATGGAAAGTGGAGGGTAT
The DNA here is from genome assembly GCA_030545235.1 of Helianthus tuberosus. Classification (NCBI taxonomy): domain Eukaryota; kingdom Viridiplantae; phylum Streptophyta; class Magnoliopsida; order Asterales; family Asteraceae; genus Helianthus; species Helianthus tuberosus. Next base: position 157,358,571 of record CM060450.1, on the reverse strand, counting down.
GTGTCGATTTTACAGATTTAAACAAGGCATGTCCCAAGGATCCTTTCCCATTACCCCACATTGACTCCATGGTGGATGCTACCGCGGGTCATGAGTTGTTAACTTTTATGGATGCTTCATCTGGATTTCAACAAATTCAGATGGAACCATCCAATCAAGAGGATACAACCTTTATGACCCCAACTGGTATATATTGTTATATTGCTATGCCATTTGGATTAAGGAATGCAGGTGCTACTTATCAAAGGCTAGTCAATATGATGTTCAAGGAGCAAATTGGACACACTATGGAAGTCTATATTGATGACATGGTGGTTAAGTCCAAGAAAGCTGAGGATCATCTTAAACACTTGGAGGAAGCATTCAATATCCTTGATAAATATAATATGAAACTTAATCCTTCTAAGTGTCATTTTGGTGTAAAGGCAGGTAAATGCTTAGGATATATTGTGACAAAGAGGGGCATTGAAGCAAGTCCAGAGCAAATTAAGGCTATTGTGAATATCAAATCTCCTGCCAATGCTAAGGATGTGCAAAGGTTGACTGGCAGGATTGCAGCCTTGAACAGATTCATATCCAAATCCTCAGAAAAGTGCAAGGAGTTCTATGACATCCTGAGGAAAAACAAGAAATTTGAATGGACTGAGAAGCATGAAAGTGCCCTTAAAGCTCTTAAGGATTACCTATCCTCAGCCCCAGCCTTGATGAAACCAGAAAAGGAGATGTGTTATCCTTATACTTGGCGGTATCCTCAAAAGCAGTAAGTGCGGTCCTTGTTAAGGATCACCAAGGTACACAACATCCTGTTTATTATGTAAGTAAGAGCTTACTTGATGCTGAATACAGGTATTCACATTTAGAAAAACTTATCCTTGCATTAATTATGGCATCTACTAAATTAAGACATTATTTTGAGACTCATGCCATTATTGTTAAAACTAATTTCCCAATTAAGAATGTTCTCAGGAAACCTGAAATGTCAGGAAGGATGGCTAAGTGGGCAGTGAAGTTGAGTGCATATGATATAAGATATGAACCAAGGACTGCCATCAAATCCCAAGCCTTAGCTGACTTTGTGGCAGATTTTAGTAGTGATTTGCAAAAGGAGGCTGAACTAGAAGTCCAACAGCTTGAAGAAACCAAGGATCCTTGGATACTGTTCACTGATGGATCCTCCAATGTAAATGGAACAGGGCTTGAAATACTACTAAAATCGCCACAGGGGGACATAATACCCCACTCCATAGCTTGTGAATTTCAAACTACCAACAATGAGGCTGAATATGAAGCCTTGATAGCTGGTTTGCAAATTGCAAAGCATATGAGGATCAGGTATCTTGAGGTACATGTAGATTCTTTATTGATCACTAACCACTTTAATGGATCCTATGCTATTAAAGGTGAAAAGCTAATCAAATATTTGGAGATAGTCAAAGAATTGGCACTCTCTTTTGTATCCTTTAGTTTGACACAGGTACCAAGGGAAGAGAATGCAGAAGCTGATGCATTAGCCAATCTAGGATCATCTTTGAAGATTCCTGAGGATATCAAGATCCCTATTATCCATATCCTGACCCCTGCTATCAAGGATCATGTAGCTATGGAGATAGGAGAAGATTCTGCAATCATCCCTAGTGATGATACCCAATCTCATTCAGGATCATGGATACTCCCAATCATGAGATACATATAACATGGATAAATTCCTACAGGAGAAAACCCAAGGGCTTTCAAAATTAAGGTATCTCAATTTACAATATTAAATAATATGTTGTATAAACGATCTCTTGCAGGACCATATTTAAGGTGCATTGAGGATCCTGAAATTCAAGAAGTCTTAAAGGATTTCCATGAAGGAGATTGTGGAAACCACACTGGGGGCAGGGCATTATTCTCAAGGATCCTGAGGACAGGATACTATTGGCCCACTATGAAGAAGGATGCTGTGGAGTATGCCAAGAAGTGTGACCCTTGTCAGAGGCATAGTAATATCCTTCACCAACCAGTAGAGCTCTTGCATCCTATATCCTCTTCTTGGCCATTCATGAGATGGGGAATATATATAGTTGGAAAAACTTCCTAAGGCACCTGGTGGAAAAGTATTCATGCTTGCTATGACTGATTACTTCTCTAAGTGGATAGAGGCTGAAGCCTTTGCTCAAGTCAGAGAAAAGGAAGTTATATCCTTTATTAAAAGAAACATTATTACTAGATTTGGTATCCCTTCTGAGATTATTTGTGATAATGGATCCCAATTTATTGGGAATAGAACCACTAACTTTTGTGACAGTTGGGGGATTAAGATGATAACATCAACACCAGTCCATCCACAAGCTAATGGTCAGGCAGAGTCATCCAACAAGATCATCATCAACAATTTGAAGAAGAAGCTTGGATCCAAGAAAGGAAAATGGGCAGAAGAACTACCTTATGTGCTTTGGGCTGATAGGACAACTCCTAAGAATGCTACAGGCCAAACTCCATTTTCTTTGGTATTTGGGGCAGAATCAGTGATCCCTACAGAGATGGTGGTTCCAACTGCAAGAACAAGCATTCGTGATCCTGAAGAAAATGCTGAAAACTTGATTCAAGACTTGGATACTATAGAAGAAATCAGGAATTTTGCAAGGATAAGGATGACCAGTTATCAACAAAGGATGGCTGGAGCTTACAACAAGAATGTCAGGCTCAGGAAATTCCAAGTTGGGGATATGGTATTAAGGAAAGCATTTCAAAACACCACCAATCCTGCTGATGGAAAGCTAGCACCAAAGTGGGAAGGCCCCTATTTGATTGAAGCTGAAGCAGGAAAGGGGGCATATCGATTGCTAACAATGGAGGGTGATTTGCTACCAAGAGCTTGGAATGCTGTCCATTTGTAGAAATATTTCATGTGATCATGATCCGTGATCCTTATCAGACAAGTATCCTTGAAGGATCCCCACTGACAGATGATCCTCTTTCTGGTAACATTCCAATCTCAAACTATTTCATTCTTTTTATTCCCTTACAAGGATAAGGATCCTGCGTCCTTTATCCTCCTTTTACTTGATTCTGAGTTTTGAAGGTTCAGGTATCCTTAACTAAGGATTGAGTATCCACAGAAGTATCCAGTTATTTGGGCTTGACCCCAGTTATTTGGGCTTGACCCCAGTTATTTGGGCTAGTCCCCGGTTTGGGCCTGTCCCCAGTTTCGCCAGTAGCGCACGATGATCCTGGTATAGTTTATGGCAATGGGACCAGTACCCGCTTTAGGGGCTGACAATTTCATTGTACTGGCTATATTCAGGATCCTACGTATAATGGTAGACGTACCATACATCCGTTCCTAAGGTTTCTAACGTTTTCACGTTAGCTAAGGTTCTGGCATTTTTATGTCACTAAGTTTGGATAGTCGCCAGTGAGGGCCATACTCCAGTATACATACGATCCTTTGGGCTTGTCCCCAGTTATCCTTTGGGCTTGTCCCCAGTTATCCTTTGGGCTTGTCCCCAGTATATTGGGCTTGTCCCCAGTTACTAACATTCATCTTATATTGGCTCAGTCCCAAGTAATATCTTATTTCAGGTTTGTGAAGATAAATGACCAAGGATTCTTGATCCTTACTTTCAATTAAGGTTTGTATCTTGGGTTATCCTAATTTTGAGTGTTAAAGGATAGAATCCTAACTTGGATTCTCAGGTATGATCCTTAACTGTTTTGATTTTATTCATTATGTATTTAAGTGACACTTATCCTTTGACAACTGAACTTATGATCCTTAAACTATTTTTTATGTGATCCTTGATCATATCCTTAACTCTTAAGGGATATTTTTTAAATTTTTTCCTTACTTGATAAGTCTAAACAACATGAACATCACAATAGATGGAAAAATAAAATAACAATAAGGATATCAACACAGGATATAGCCAAAAAGTTAAAGTCATTTTATTCACAAAAGCTTAAACCCTTTTTAGGTTGTCAAAATTGCCAACCCACGTTTCTACCAGCAAAACGTGGCCCGTCCACATGGGTTGGCAAAGGGTGTCCATTGTTCATAGGTCTAACAAGTGCAGGAAATTAAAGACGGCAGGATCACAATGGCTTCATCCCCCAAACAGAGGATCCCTCCACCATTTGTAATCCTACCTATTGTTCAAAGGATCATCCATGATCCTCAACCCTAATTACTATTGTTCAAGTACAGACCAACCATTGTTTATCAAAACATCATCAAAACAAAAAAAACCATAACCAAACTAAAAAATGGGCTCCGGCTATGTCTAGAAATGTCCTTCATCGCCCATTCAAGTAGCCTACACCTTCGCTGCATCATCATCCCCTCCAGCTCCAGTATCCTTTGCATGATCCTTGCCACTACCACTATCCTCAATTGCCAGAACCTCATCAGCCTCCTCCTCGTCATCCAGCTCAGCCAACCTTGCCTTCCAGCCTTCCACATCCCAGTTGCTCCTGTCGAAGTCAGGATCCTGAGCTTCCAAGGCCATCTGCAATTTGGTCTTGTACATCGCTATGGCAGCAGAGACTTTAGCATCCTGGGTGATGTCATGCTTCTCGTAATCAGCATTGATCCGAACCTTGGCCGTTTCAGCTTTGGCATTTTGGAGGTCCTTTTGGAGGTCAGCAATCTTAAGATCCTTGAGCAATGCGACTTGTTGGAGGTCAGCAATCTTCTTGTCCTGCTCCTCGACATGCCCAACGTAGTCTTCAATCTCAGCAAATTTCTCCAAAGAAGATAAAGAACAGTTCAAGAACAGGTGATCCTCAAATAAGCTGGATACCTAAAGCAGGGACAAGGATCCTTACATCGTTGAAGTATTCAAGGAACTGGTAGCGGATCAGGGGCAGACCTTGCAGATCCTCAGCTTAGAGGCTTTTCTTTTCTTGCCACCCCTTCCTTTAGCGGGTGCCTTGGGGATCGAAGCAGTTGGGCTGGCAGGAAGCTTCTTCTTGGAGGATCGGACGGTGTCAAGCTCAGTGACACTAAATTTGGAAGCAGATCTTGATGACTTTCCAGCGCCTACACACCCAAAACAGATAAGTGTCCTTATTCTATTCATATATAACTATTTATTTAAACATTTGAATATAAAAAGAACACGATACTTACTTGACATGGTGACAGAGCCTGAGGATACCTCTTGAGAATCCTGGGTGTTTGTTTTGAATGATCTCGTGGCAGGATCAAGTTTTCTAAAAGCAGCAAGTCTCCCCTTGGTGGCAGCTGAAGGAATAATATGCGAGAATGTGATAGCTGTACAAAAGAAACAAAAGCATATTAGTAATCATTATCAGAAATGAGCTTACTTAGTGATCCTTCTAAGGATCCTCCTATCCTACCATGGGTGCTCCATTTCCTTGGCAGATCCTTTCCATCCGGGATAGAATCCCTTCTGACGAAGAAGAACCGCCGTTTCCAGTTGGTATCATTTTTAGTAGCTTTAAAGATGGGATGTTCTTCTCCTGGTTTAATGTCACGGCCCCCGACCCACACTGGACGGAATCGGGAGTCGCGAACAGCCAAGTGGTACCGGTGATTATTTTGAAAACGTTGCAGCGGAATTTTCATCAGGACCGTGAGTTAGGAAAAAGATCAGAGTTTAGAAACACCGGATTTATTTATAAATAGATGGGATAAAACCCAAGTTTTGCAAAGGTAGCTTTGATAAGGAATAACCCAATTACATAAAATAATCTTTCTTAATTTAATTAATAAAATAAGCCACTTCTTTGATGCCTTTCAGTGCCGTATCCAACGCTTACTTCAATCTACTGTAATTACCTGAAAAGTATTTTAAAAAGGTTTTGTCAGCGGGAAATACTGAGTGAATCATTCATTTTGCATAATGATGCATAGTTATTAATTACAGCATAAGAGCGATTACAATGGCTTCTATCTTATTTTTATCTGGCACTGTGTCACAATGGTGACACGTCACAATGGTGACGATGGTCATACCACTATTAGGTCAATGAACCTAAATAGTGATGATTATCCCTAGTAGGTCAATGAACCTAACTGGGAGAAAATTAGTAATGTGCACAATACCCCACTAGCCAGTGATTCAAGATATCCACGACTTAGTCCCTGTAATTATAACTTTTGAAAATAATTTGAGGTATTGTAAAATAATTGATAAAAAGAGAATGACTCACATTATAATCATGCAGATTCATACGGGCAGAGTTTAATCTACAGATAAGCCTTGATATTGCAGATTTATACAAACAGAGCTTAGCCTACTGATAGCCTTTTAACCTAAACTAATAATAGGCACACAATTCGATTAATAACTTAATACAGCATTTACGATAACTCACGAGATCAAACCCTCACATTGAATGACAAAGTGCGATACTTAAACATCCATCAAATTAACGACGAATGACAAAGCATAAACCCTAACGTGGGCAGCACTTAAACATCCATTGGATAGTTTAATCGATCGGACATTGAATCGTAGCAGCGATCGAGTTATTACCCTGTATTGCGGCGTCGATTAGTGATCCGTGTGTGTTAATTGTGATAAACAGAAGATATCTCGGAGCGTATTATGAATTGGTTCGTCGCTCAAATTCCAGAAATCAAGTCCCAGACTCTGCTATTTATACACGATTTTGACTTGGCTTACGGACCGTAAGACTAAACCCTTACGGTCCGTAAGGGACACGTATTTTCCATAGGCTTGCCGCGTGTGTTTCTAGCCTAGCTGAGTCGACGGAATCGAGAAATTAAATTTTGACAACGTTTTATAAGGATAATCGTTAAGTAGGAAATACCCCCCCTGAGTTTTAGGGGCCCTGATCCTGATTCTGATTCTTCTGAAAATTTTAGGGTTTGTGCAGAATTACTTGGGTGTCTCAATTAGGGTTTCTTATTGGGTAAAATAATAAAATAAATAGGACTTTTAATGAGGGTTGTTACATTTACGCTTGAATAGATATCGGTGGGATCCAAATGTGGTTAGGTCATACATCTCGGCTAATTCTGACATTCCCAAGTCAATTTCTTCTTGCCCAATGATCCTTTCAAGGGTATACAAGACCCTCCAGATCATTGGCATAGCTTGAATATAGGAGATGCCGGTGAGGGAGAAAAAGGATTGGGTGAATTCAGGGAAGGGATACGAATATCCTATTGTGAAAGGTGTGACTGGGAAAGCTACCCAAGTTTCAGAGACATAATCGCTTAAAACAGTGGGGTCAAATGGTTTGAAAACGGTATTCGCCGGAAAACAGTGGCGAATCCTGTCTATTTGTGGATCAGAGAAACAGCATATTTCTTTCACCGAATCTTCAATGATCCCCTGGCTCTTGAGAGAACTTTCCTTCTTATGATCCTTGGCTGGTGAGGATCTCAGCATCATCTTGATTTGAAGAAGGTGAAGAAAGATGAACAGAGGAAGAAAACGTAAAAGAAGAAAAGGAAAAGAGTTACCTGCTTGATCGTCGGATGAGAATTTAAAGGGAGTTCTCTTGAATTTGAATGCAGATTGATCCCTATCTCTAACTCCTATTTATAATGATGATTCTGCAGGATAGTCACCTCACTGACGTCATGATCGTAACGGCTAGTCCGACTCCAACGGCTAGTTATCTGATTAATTCGTTACGGATAAGAACAAAATATAACTCATTTATTTACATAATTACTCCTTATATTTTGGGGGCAATTGTTAGGGGTGGATTTCTAAATAATCAGTGATCCTTATTTACTGTTGGGTTTAGTGATCCTCAATTCTGTCTGAAGTAGTGACCCTCAGAAGTGTTGCAGAATCAGGATCATGGATCACTATAAGGATCCTTGTACTAACGATTGTCTACTTTGAATTCGTAATTGTTTTGCAGGAGTATCAACTTGGACTTGGTCTTGGCGATATTCCTGGAGAATATTCTAAGTCTATTCCGCACGTGCTTGGCCAGAAATGGACGTTATGGAGTCGTGGAGGACTTGCACCATTTGCGGAATGTTAGTTAGAGTAGATATTTTCTATTTTTAAAGGGGGTAGCGAGCTAGTTAAAAACACTTGGCTATTTTTGGCTACACACACACTTATACAACCGCTCTCATAAGCTCTCGCTAACACATTTGGCGATTACACACATTTTCAACACAATACACTATAGTGATCCTTGTACTTAGCTCGCTATCATCCGAAGTTGTAATACATTTATTGTTTAATTTGAGTTGGTGATCGGTAGTTTCCATCACCCGAGGTTTTTTATGCCGGAGATCATTCATTGATCAAGGGCTTTTTCCTCGTATAAATCTTTGTGTCACTTGTTCATTACACTTCATAGTGATCCTTATTGTTGTTCATCAATTCAAGCATCATACCTCACAACAGAAAGTTTGGTTACATTGTCATTGCTTGATTTTTGACCAAAACAATACTGTTGTGCCTTAATTTCATAACCGTTAAATAGTTGCGAAATAGCTTTTATTAAACTAGAACTCACTAAGTGTAGATGAGTTTTAGTATGCAAATCAAGTTGATCAGCAGAGTAGAGAAGTTGGTTCTGATGAAGGCTCCACTCGTAACTGACATCCTAATTATGTTACCGTTTTTATGTTTAAGACAAGATTTTTCTTAATTTGGTGAGACCCTTGGGTCTAGGGCGTTTCACACTAAAATTAATAATAATAAAATTTTCAATTTTTTTTGATATAATATGTTTGAAAAAATAATATAGTTTATGAAAGTTGGTCAATAATATAAAGTATGACGTAACTAGATTTAAACTAAAAAAGTCCACAATGAAAATTGATATATTTTGTTCCGTCGATCATTTGTAAACGAAATTAAGGTAAAACAAGAGTAATCCGCATCGAAAAATCGTGTTTGTAAATATTTTTCTTGAGAAAATCTAAAATATGTTTTTAATTTATTCTACTTTTTGAATTTTTTTTGGGAGGGTGGGGGGGATTTCACAGAAAAATACAAAAATTGAAAATTTTCAAAAAGATATCAAATAAAAAAAGAAAAAAAAAGAAAGATAAAATGATAGTACAATAGTGGTTTGTCGAAACCTCTTTAAACCTAAATTGTTAAATGATAAGTAGCTCTACTAATGATGTATCGATAGGCTAATAATCATTTAAAGTGTATAGAACGATATAAACATAAAAGGGTTGAAGACTGTGTGGGAACTGCTCATTGGCATATGGTCTTGGTACCAAAATTTCGTTTTATAGATTCCAAAGGTTCTGAGATATGTGGTCTTTTTGTTGTTTATCACCTGTTGTCATGGTCGTTCTTTTACCTTAACGGGGATGCAAGTCTAGAGCTTCTATGATGCGGTACATATTCATGTACCCATTGATGTGTGCAAAATGCAACATATAAATTACATCAATTGTGGCATAAAACTAACCCCTTTTTAGTACTAATGTTGGAAAAAGTGTTCTTTTGTCTTCCTTTTGTATTTTCAGGATTAAATGAGCTCAAATTAACAAAAGAAGCAAAAAGACAGCAAAATCTAACATAAATACAAGAAAAGGAACAAACGTGACATGCCCGACCCCACGACAGCATCTTCCCAAGCAAAACAAGAAGACAGAAGACTGAACACGCCCCGTGCTCAGCCTGCACGGGGGCGTGCCCAAGTGTCAGCAGAAAAGACAAAGTGGTAGAAGCTTCTATTGCCCACCACGGGGCCGTGCTCAGCGGGTACGGGGCCGTGGTCAACTATAAGATTCGCAGAATTCAGGCAAATCTTCATAGTACAGATATGCTTCTGCACACGGGGTCGTGCTCAGCGGACACGGGGGCGTGGTCAACTAATACAGACAAGCTGCAATAAATGAAGAAAGAGAAGGATGTGGACACGTGGCCGTGCCCACTGGACATGGGGTCGTGCCCGAGCTTCTGTTCAGCCTATAAATAGGAGTGCTTGGCTCAAGCTCAAACCATCCCTTGGCACACCACCTCTCTCACACTTCACCCACCACCCACCACCACCATAACACCATCATCGACCACCATCATCCATTGTCCATCATATAGTGTGTGAGTCGTCTCGGGATCCAAGATTGATCGTAAGAGTTCTTGACAATTAAGGCCATGTTTGCCTAAGTCTCTTACATCACTTGGTGAAGACAAAGTGTCTAGTGTAATATTTTTTATTTTTAATCTTTTCGCACTTTTTACTTGGTTTTGTATTAATGACTTTAATAACTAGTTTCTTATGTTGAAGGTGATTTTTCCTTATCGTTTGTCCGTGGTGTCTGGGCATTATTTTACTGTCTATATAAAATAAAAGATTTTCACCATTCATATCTCCACGGTCTATATGGAGGTATGTTGGCTACCTGGTCGGGGGTTAAGGGAACGGTTTGGTAAAAGTCTTGCCTTGTTCAGTGTATAGATCCTGCAAGGACCTGGGTCAAATTTAGTAGGACCTCCTTCAATACTTAACGGTATTGGATGGCGGGGGTCCAAACTCTTTGATCCCCTCATATGTAAGCTACTATTAATACTTTAACCCGGCTATTTAGGACTGTATCCCTGCTGACTCAGACTACTTTGCCGAGGGTAACCTCACCTTCAAAAGAGGGGCCTACCATAAATTGCATTAATAACTTAATTAATTATCTTTCAATAATCCGACCCTTTAGGATTGTATCCTTGCTGACTCAAACTACTGGGTTGAGGGTAACGTCAACTTCAAAAAAGGGGGCTACTACAATAACTAAGATAATCTCTTAAAAAGTGCAAAAGTGCGGAAATAATCAAAGGTTACATTATACACGAGTCAGAATCAAGTGATTCATCTTGTCTATCTGTTTTTATTTTTATTTTCAGCATTTTAGTTAATTTTTATTTTTCTAGTTTAAAACTTTTTTCTAACTTTTTGATTTGATTAGACGTTGAGGATAAACCGGTACTAAAAGCTCTTGTGTCCTTGGACGACCTCGGTATCTTACCAACACTATACTACGCTCACGATGGGTGCACTTGCCCATATGTGTGTTTAGTGTTAGTAAATATCGTGTTTTATAAATTTAAAACTTGGCTAAAAAAAGTGTAAAAGGGCTTAAAATATACTTAAACTTATATATACACTTCACACGCATCAAGTTTTTGGCGCCGCTGCCGGGGACACAAGGATTTTAAGAAAGCTTAAAATCGACGGCCTAATCAGTTTTTTAAAACCTTTTTAAAACGCGCGCATATTTTTCTGCATTTTAGTTTAGTTTTGCATTTACAGTAGGTTGAACACGGGCCATGCTCATTGAACACGGGGCCGTGCTGCACGTTTTCATAAAAACACCCAGATACAGTAGTCTGAACACGGGCCGTGCTCACTAAACACACCCCCGTGCTCAACGAAATCAGTAACTTCAATTAAAACGCACAGATACAGATTCTGTACACGGGGCCGTGTCCACTGAACACGGGGCCGTGTTCAGCCTCTGTTCCCGTTTTTATTTTTGTTTTCTGATCTCGAGACTTGGTCGTGGTCTGCTGAGTGATTCTCATGGATCAATACTCAGGATGTTACAACTACACCTATGAGGAGGATGATTATAGGAGTAACTATTGCACTAATTGTGGTGACCCGCACTCGGTTCAATATTGTAACTTATATCAACCGTCCACTTCATACATCTACTATGAGGAGCCCAGGTACGAGCCATCGAATTCATACACATCCTATGAAGACCAAAGGTATGAACCCCCCCCTCATACTCATATTTTGATGAACCAAGGTATGAGCCTTCATACTCATACTTTGAGGAACCAAGATATGAGCCACCACCTTCGTATGCTTATTATGAGGAACCATGGCATGAACAACCCACCTCATATGAGTATTATGAAGAATAAAATTACGACCCTTATCCATCATATGCTTACAATGAAGAACAATGGTGTGAACCATCTACTTCATATGGGTATTATGAGGAACAAAGGATCGAACAACCGGATTCAAGCTCTGAAAATCCCGATCCTTTTTCTATAACCGAAGTGACCGATAGGATATTAGAACACCTTAGAGTTATCGATCGCTATATAAAAGAATCTCGCGCAAGGGAAGAGGAGTCCCGTGCAAGAGAAGAATTAGATAAAGAAAAGATAACTGAAAGTGTAAAAATGGAAGAACAAATAAGTGAAAAACCGACACATGAGTTAAACAACGAAAAAGGTGAGTCCGTTAACGATAAAATTCAAGAAGAGCCTAATTTTGAAGAAATTAATCTCTTGTCACCTTCTTTTGAAAATCATTGTTTAGTTCCCACTCATGCTAAGTTTTTAAAAGAGTTAAACACTAACACTAAAATTGACGAAACGGTAAGTGTTAAGTTAACTAATGATCAAACCTCACTAATAAAAGAAGACCCATTTGAAATCAACATTACACCGGTTCCATGTTTTTTTTTTCAAAATTCGTTTATTAGTAATGTCACGATTGATAAAGATCTTTGCGTTAACATAATGCCTAACTACATTTTCGAAAAATTAAGTATTAGTGATTTTTCTCCACTTCAAATACCCATTTTTCTATCCAATCGGAAGGTAATAAAATCAATCGGTGTAGTTGAGGATGTCTTGGTTCAAACAAATCAAATAGTAGTCCCAACCGACTTCGTCATCCTCAATGACGCTCCTCTAGTGTTGGGACGACCCTTTGTAAAAACTCACGAAGCTTTGAAAAACCGGAAGTTCAACAAACTACCTATTCAATTAGGGGCATTTAAAAAAAGTGTCGATCATGAGCGTTCAATGAAATATCCATTCGGCAATGACGACCCCCTAATTAAAGATGAGCCAGAACCACCCGATAAGGAGGGTCTAGCCAAGGACCCTTATAAACGTGGCGCACCACGGAGGCATTCCGCGGAACTATCCGTAGTTTTAGTTTAGATTAACTTTTACATTTTCTAGTTTAGTTTTAATTTTCAGGAATAAAACACACTCGAGATGATGGAGGTTACTAAGGGAAACTTGAACCCACACCCCATGCACAAAAACAAAGCCTCCCAATGATTTTTCTTCATTACAGCAAGTTCAGCACGGGGCCTTGCTCAACCCAACACGCCCCCGTGCCCGAGGTTCTGCATAAAATGCCCAGTTCAGGTAACTGGACACGGGGCCGTGCTCACTGAACACGCCCCCGTGCCCAGCCTTCTGTTTACTTTTGGTACTGGCAGTTTGGACACGGGGCCGTGCTCAGCCAACACCACCCCGTGTTCATCTACCCAGTAACATAAAATCTTGTTTTTGACCCACTTTTACACATTTTAATCAACCGAAAAACTTATTTTTGGGACACATTGAGGACAATGTGTAATTTAAGTGTGGGGGGGGGGATGCTAAAACTTTGAATCTTGCAAGTACTAATTACAAGCCTTACACAAAACTCTATTGGAACCGCTAATCACCCCAAATTTTTTGAAAAATTTTCATTTTTTTTACTTGTCTAGGTTTAACTTGGGAATTTCAAAGTTCTAAAAAGGTTATATTTTTACAAATTTACAACCGATAGCGTCGTGATAAAAAGAACCAACATAAGAAAATTATGAAAAGGCATGACAAACTTAGTTAAAATTTGATTATATATACTTGATCACATAAAAATCCATTCCCATAAAAGTGAGTTTTGAGCCTTTATTGAGCATACAAACATATATCTTTAAATTAAATGCTCATTTTCCGTTTCTTGTGTGAATAGCCGCTTGGTTCTTACGACTCTAGAACTTGCCATGACGATACATTCCCGGTCCTTTCCAACTTAAACCCGAGTAAGTAAATGATGGAGGCATTAGGACTAACCCTTTTTATTTCTACACCATTATTTTTTTTTACCACCTACCCAAAATCCCCCTAGTTAGCCCCTTTGAGCCTAAACCTTTTCATTTCATAACTCAAACCAAACACCCTTTCACCCACCAAAACCTTTTTCATTTTTAACCCTTTGTTTTAGTAACTAGCTCGGTTCTTCGTATGACTTCTCAAAAAAATAAAAAAAATAAAAATAAAAATAAAAATATTTAGTGTTGTTGATGAAGCAAAAGAAAAAAATAAACAAACAAGTTCATCAAAATAACTTTGTTTGAAAAATAGCTTTCATCAAAATAAAAGTTACAAAAATAAAAAGTCTTACGAAAACCGACGCTTGTTACGTTTTCGCCCTTTCTACTAACCACTAACCCAACCACCTACCTTTAACCCAAGCCTAACCCTTCACCCAAAAAGTCCTCTTGATATTTACAAAGGTATATAGTTAAAAATGAGGAGGATTGATTGCTTGGCAAGCTTATGGTAGGAGTAAGTTCCATGCCGCTCTCGAGTGATCCACTAAAATACATTTTCGGTCGAGTGTTGAGTGATCCCCCGTGAGGTATGTAAACTTGTATATAAAGAGAATTTTAAAGAGGCATGTTATGCCCTAATAAGTAATTTATCTTATGAAAAGTTTTAAATAAATCATGACGAATATGATTGTAAATAAATAAAAAGAAAACTTAATAAAGAATCTTGGAAATCCCGACACTCTATGACAAGCCCAAAAAACTTTCTCTTCTACCCATTCCATTTGGGAGTGTAAAGCCACATTATAAAGAGTTTTGCTTGAGGACAAGCAAAGATTCAAGTGTGGGGGTATTTGATGTGTACAAAATGCAACATATAAATTACATCAATTGTGACATAAAACTAACCCTTTTTTAGTACTAATGTTGGAAAAAGTGTGCTTTTGTCTTCCTTTTGTATTTTCAGGATTAAATGAGCTCAAATTAACAAAAGAAGCAAAAAGTCAGCAAAATCTAACATAAATACAAGAAAAGGAACAAACGTGACATGCCCGACCACACGACAGCATCTTCCCAAGCAAAACAAGAAGACAGAAGACTGAACACGCCTCGTGCTCAGCCAGCACGGGGGCGTGCCCAAGTGTCAGCAGAAAAGACAAAGTGGTAGAAGCTTCTATTGCCCACCACGGGGCCGTGCTCAGCGGGCACGGGGCCGTGGTCAAATATAAGATTCGCAGAATCCAGGCAAATTTTAATAGTACAGATATGCTTCTTCACACGGGGTCGTGCTCAGCGGACACGGGGGCGTGGTCAACTAATACAGACAAGCTGCAATAAATGAAGAAAGAGAAGGATGTGGACACGGGGCCGTGCCCGAGCTTCTGTTCAGCCTATAAATAGGAGTGCTTGGCTCAAGCTCAAACCATCCCTTGGCACACCACCTCTCTCACACTTCACCCACCACCCACCACCACCATAATACCATCATCCACAACCATCCACCACCATCATCCATTGTCCATCATAGAGTGTGTGAGTCGTCTCGGGATCCAAGATTGATCGTAAGAGTTCTTGACAATCAAGGCCATGTTTGCCTAAGTCTCTTACATCACTTGGTGAAGAAAAAATGTCTAGTGTAATACTTTTTATTTTTAATCTTTTCACACTTTATACTTGGTTTTGTATTAATGACTTTAATAACTAGTTTCTTATGTTGATGGTGATTTTTCCTTATCGTTTGTCCGTGGTGTCTTGGCATTATTTTACTGTCTATATAAAATAAAAGATTTTCACCATTCATATCTCCATGGTCTATATGGAGGTATCTTGGCTACCTGGTCTGGGGTTAAGGGAACGGTTTGGTAAAAGTCTTGCCTTGTTCAGTGTATAGATCCTGCAAGGACCTGGGTCAAATTTAGTAAGACCTCCTTCAATACTTAACGGTATTGGATGGCGGGGGTCCAAACTCTTTGATACCCTCATATGTAAGCTACTATTAATACTATAACCCGGCTATTTAGGACTGTATCCCTGCTGACTCAGACTACTTAGCCGAGGGTAACGTCACCTTCAAAAGAGGGGCCTACCATAATTTGCATTAATAACTTAATTAATTATCTTTCAATAATCCGACCCTTTAGGATTGTATCCTTGCTGACTCAAACTACTGGGTTGAGGGTAACGTCACCTTCAAAAGAGGGGCCTACTACAATAACTAAGATAATCTCTTAAAAAGTGCAAAAGTGCGGAAATAATTAAAGGTTACACTATACACGAGTCGGAACCAAGTGATTCATCTTGTCTATCTGTTTTTATTTTTATTTTCAACATTTTAGTTAGTTTTTATTTTTCTAGTTTAAAACCTTTTTCTAACTTTTTGATTTGATTGGACGTTGAGAATAAACCGGTACTAAAAGCTCTTGTGTCCTTGGACGACCTCGGTATCTTACCAACACTATACAACGCTCACGATGGGTGCACTTGCCCATATGTGTGTTTAGTGTTAGTAAATATCGTGTTTTATAAATTTAAAACTTGGCTAAAAAGGTGTAAAAGGGCTTAAAATATACTTAAACTTATATATACACTTCACACGCATCACCATTACTGCATGCGACCATCAGTAAGTGATACTCTTTTAACATCCATCTCATGAAAAAGTGAGTTTTAATCACATTTCATACATCATATCACCTGAGTGTCAAGTTCGCCTCTTTCTCGGTGCGATGACATTAACTTGAGCACAGACTTGCTCTCTCTGTATCTGAAAATTAAGTATCACGGCCCCCGACCCGGTTTGACCCGTTTCAGGAGCCGCGGGACAGAAAATCCCGTGGTATTTATTTAACAGCGGAAGATTTCTTCAGGATCTTTTTAAAATCGTAATTTCCCGATTATTTTATTTCACAATTCGGGACAAAACCCCGGAAATTTACAATCATATGATTTCACGGAGAAATGTTTATTTTACAAAACATGTTTCTTTATTTTATTTTGAGCCACTTCCTTAAGCTTGTAGTGCTTCACTACACTTTTCCTGGATCACAACAGATCACCTGAAACATGTTTGAAAAAGGTTTTGTCAGCGGGAAATACTGGTGAATCATTCTTTTTACTAAAACGACACGTTTGTTATAATTTACAGTATTAAAAGCGATTACAATGTTTCTATATATCAACCAACTACCCACAGTATTTGTCACTCGAACATCCATCGGTAACCTCTGAGTCCAATGGTGTCTGTGACTATGGTCATATCACCCCTTGGTTAACCCGTTGTCCAATGGTGAAGTTTATCAAGTAATGTATACAAAACCCCACATACCAGCTGTAATTTGGTGATTACAAAGACTTAATCCCTGTAATTATAAACTTGAAAACAAATAAAGTTTTGTAAAGTAATTTGATAAAAAGAGAATAACTCACATTGCAGATTTATATGACCAGAGCTTAGCCTACTGATTAGCCTTTTAACCTAAATTTAATAACATGCACACAACTCAGTTAGTAACTTAATACAGCATTTACGATAACTCACGAGATTAAACCTTCACAACAAATGACAAAGTGCGATACTTAAACATCCATTGAATTAACAACGAAGGACAAAGCATAAACCCTAATGTGGGCAGCACTTAAACATCCATTGGATAGTTTAATCGATCGGACATTGAATCGTAGCAGCGATCAAGTTATTACCCTGTTTTGCGGCAGCACTTCGTGAATTGTGTGTGTTTTGGACTGTTTCTACTATATCTTAGTGTACGTTTTGAGTTTTAACGTCGAACGAACGCGAAATTGCAAGTCCCACTGCCCTCTATTTATACTGGAAAATGGGCTCCCTCGCGTGGCGCGAGGGATGCCTTCCTAGCATAGGGTAGCCTCGTGTGCATGTAGCCTTGCTGAGTTGGTCTCGCATGCAAATTCGTTATACACGTAAAACTGTGTTGATAATACCGACTAAGTTTTACCCCCCCTGAGTTTTAGGGGCCCTGATCCTGATTCCGATTGTTCTGAAAATTTTAGGTTTTATGCAGAATCACTTGGGTGTCTTAATTAGGGTTTCCTATTGGACAATTAATAATAATAAATAGGACTTTTAATGAGAGTTGTTACGTCCTCCCCACCTTAATAAAAATCTCGTCCTCGAGATTTACTAGAATAATTGAGGATACTTTCGCTTCATCTCTGATTCCAGCTCCCAAGTGTATTCGGATCCTCTCTTTGAATCCCACTTGACTTTGACCAGTACTAGTCGCTTGTGCTTGAGAAACTTGATCTTTCTATCTTCTATTTGCAATGGCTTCTCAACAAACTTTAACTTTTCATTTACCTCTATGTCTTGAAGAGGTACTAACAGGGATTCGTCAGATAGATATTTCTTTAGATTGGATACATGAAATACATCATGTACTCCAGCTAGTTCTTCTGGTAGTTGTAAACGATAAGCAACTGGTCCCATACGTTGGATTACTGGAAAGGGTCCTACGTACCTTGGACTCCGGTTTCCTTTCTTACCGAATCGAACTATTCCTTTCCAAGGAAAAACTTTTAAGAGTACTTTGTCTCCTACTTGGAATTCCAACGGCTTCCGTCTATTATCTGCATAACTCTTCTGACGATCTCGAGCCGTCTTCAGTCTTTCCTTGATTTGAGAAATTTTGTCGGTCGTTTCTTGCCCTATTTCAGGACCTGATAATTGACTTTCTCCTATTTCTTCCCAACAAACTAGAGTTCGGCACTTTCGTCCGTACAGTGCTTCGAATGGGGCAACTTCAATGCTTGAATGATAACTATTGTTATAGGAGAATTCAATTAAAGGTAAGTGATCATCCCAATTTCCACCAAAATCTATCACACATGCTCGAAGCATGTCTTCTAGAGTTTGGATTGTTCGTTCACTTTGTCCGTTTGTTTGAGGATAATATGCAGTGCTTAAATTTAATCGTGTTCCCATTGCTTCTTGGAAACTAGTCCAGAAATGGGAAGTGAAACGACTATCCCTATCCGAAACAATGGAGAGTGGAACTCCATGTAAGGATACTACTTCATCTACATACAACTTTGCCAACCTTTCCATGCTAAAGGTTTCTTTCATTGGTAGAAAGTGAGCTGATTTGGTTAATCGATCCACAATTACCCAAATTGCATCATTACCTTTTCTGGTTTTGGGTAACTTAGTAACAAAATCCATTGTTATGAGTTCCCATTTCCATACAGGCATCTCTAGTTGTTGTAGTAGACCTGAAGGTTTCTGGTGTTCTGCCTTAACTTGAGAACAAGTTAGACACTTAGAAACATATCTAGCTATATCCTATTTCATTCCTATCCACCAGAAATTATTTCTTAAATCTTGGTACATCTTATTGTTTCCTGGATGCATGGTATACCTAGATTTATGAGCTTCTTCTAAAATCTTATCTCTTAAATCTCCTTGCTTAGGTACCCAAATCCTTTTCTGATGAAATCTCCAAATTCCATCATGTCCTTGTTCTAATTCTTTTATTCGTCCTTTTATTCCTTTAGCATCATCCATGATTGCTGTTTCCTGGACATTCTTTAGTTGTTCCATTAAATCTAACTGTAGATTTAATCTGAGAGCACGAACTCGCTTTTTCTTTTCATGATACTTACGACTTAAGGCATCTGCAACTACATTTGCCTTTCCTTCGTGATACTGAATATCACAGTCGTGGTCACTTAGGATTTCCATCCATCTCCTTTGCCTCATGTTCAATTCTTTTTGCCCAAATATGTACCTTAAACTTTTGTGATCCGTATAGACAGTAAATTTTCTTCCGTATAGATAATGTCTCCAGATCTTAAGGGCAAAAATTACGGCTCCTAATTCTAAATCATGAGTCGTATAGTTCTCCTCGTGCTTTTTCAATTGCCTTGATGCATATGCAATTACCTTCTTGCGTTGCATAAGCACACATCCTAATCCTAGCTTTGAAGCATCACAGTAAACTTCAAAATCTTCTGTTCCTTCTGGTAAGTCTAGGATTGGAGCATTTGTTAATTTCTGCTTCAAGATCCTAAAGGCTTCTTTTTGTTTAGGTCCCCATTCAAACTTAACTGCTTTACAGGTTAGCTTAGTTAATGGTACAACTATCTTGGAAAAATCCTTAATAAACCGTCTATAATATCCGGCTAAACCTATAAAACTTCTAATTTCCATTGCGGATTGCGGAACCTTCCAATTGGTAATTGCCTCTATCTTAGCAGGATCTACATGAATGCCTTCGTGATTCACCATGTGACCTAGAAATTGCACTTCTTGTAGCCAAAATTCACACTTCGAGAATTTGGCGTATAGCTTTTCTTTTCTTAACAAGGTTAAGAGTGCATGCAAGTGCTGACATTGTTCTTCCTGACTTTTGGAATAAATAAGTATATCGTCTATGAAGACAATTACAAATTTATCCAAGTACGGTTTACAGATCCTATTCATCATGTCCATGAATGCTGCAGGTGCATTTGTTAATCCAAAGGGCATGACTGTAAACTCGTAATGACCATACCTAGTTCTGAAAGCAGTTTTAGGTATGTCTTCTTCTTATACCTTCAATTGATGATATCCGAAGCATAAATCTATCTTAGAAAAGTATCTAGCTCCTTGAAGTTGATCGAATAGATCATCAATCCTAGGTAATGGGTATCGATTCTTAATTGTAACCTTATTCAATTCTCTATAATCAATACACATTCTCATTGAACCATCCTTCTTCTTTACAAACAACATTGGTGCTCCCCACGGGGATGAACTAGGTTGTATGAAACCTTTACTTAGTAATTCATCTAATTGCTTTTTCAGTTCTAACATTTCTGTGGGTGCTAACCGATAAGGTGCCTTGGCTATCGGTGTAGTTCCTGGAATTAGATGAATTCTAAATTCTACTTCCCTATCTGGTGGTAATCCCGGGAGTTCTTCCGGAAATACATCTGGTTATTCTGAGACTACAGGAATCTCCTTAAGTTCTTTACCCTTAGTACTAATGATTACTGAAATCATATATACTATTCCTTGCTTTCGTTCATAACTAGCAACTTTCATTACCGATATGAACTTCATGGGCTTACGTGGTTTATCTCCTGTAATCATGATTACTTCTCCGGTAGGAGCCCGAATTTCTATGGAATTCTTATCACAAAGGATTCGAGCATGGTTGGCTACTAACCAATCCCTTCCTAACACAACATCGAACCCAGCTAAATTCATTGGTAATAGGTTTGCATGAAATTTATGACCTGAAAGTTCTATATTTTCTTTTTGCAAAACCTTATCTATATTAACAGAATTCCCATCTGCTGTTTCGACTGTAAAAATTTGCCTAAGGTTGGTTAAAGGTAAATTAAGAGCTTGGCAGAATGAAGTATTGATAAAACTTTGGTTTGCACCAGAGTCAAATAATACTTTTGCGTAAATGTTGTGAACTAAGAACGTACCAGCTATCACATCCGGAATTAGCTCGGCTTCCTGAGTAGTTAACTGGAAGGCTCGAACATTCTTCTTGGTAGCTCCGTCAGCTGGCTTGACTTTGTTGTCTGCTGGTTTAACCAATTTAGGGCATTCTGGTTTAAAATGTCCTGTTTCTCCACAGTTATAGCAGACTCTTGTTTTCTTTCTACAGTCTTCTTCGCGATGCCCTATGGCTATGCAAAAGTTGCAGATCATATTACATCTTCCATAATGTTTCTTTTTGCAATTCCTGCAGAACAGCGAAGTTGAAGATTGCCCGGTTCCTCTTTTCCTGAAACTGCTGTTATTACCCGTACGAAATCCTTGGGTAATTTTCTAAGCCAGTTCCTTTTTCCTGTTTTCATCTCTTGTGCGGACCAGTTCGTCAGTTAGGGTGTTAGCTAATTCCACAGCATCGTCAATAGTACGAGGTCTCGCAGCTTTAACGATATTACGGATTTCGCTAATCAGTCCCAAAATATAGCGAGAAATGAGTACTGGTTCTGGCGAAGCCAGTGTTGGTACCACTCTAGCATATTCAAAGAATGTCGAAGTATACCCACGACAATCTACACCCATCATTCGATGATTTAAGAACTTATTCGCCATTTGATCTTTTTCATATTCGGGACAGAATTTTCTTTCTACAAGACTCTTAAATTTTTCCCAGTTCATGGAATAGGCCATACTTCTTCCTTTGGCTTGAAGTACTGTATTCCACTATTCTAGCACCCCTTCTTTGAAAAAATTTGACGCGTACATGACCTTGTCGTCCTTGGCACATTTACTTATTGTAATTACTGCCTCGGTTTTCTCTAACCAACGCAGTGCCGTAGTCGCTCCTTCATTGCCTGCAAATTCAGCGGGTTTACAAGCAAGAAATTCTTTGTAAGTGCAACCAGGCGTTGCAGCTTTCATTTTCTTAGGGAGCGGAGCTTGCCGTTAATCATTATCGTGATTGGTATGATTACCGCCTCCGTTTACGCTATTACTGATGTTATCTTCAGAAATACGTTTGCTAGGAATGATTTGTTGAGGTTCAACAGGTTTCTGGGCAGCAGCAAGTATTGCTGGAATAACATTAGCTATTCCTTGAGCAACAATATTTTCTATATCCTGCCTAGTTATAAATTGATCCTCCGGATGTTGCTCAGATTGATTAACCTCATTAACTGGTTCATTATTAACGTTTTCCATCTGATAATTAATATATATAATTTATTAGTATCGAATAAATATCAATTATACACAAAACAATCATACAAATTTCACAATACACATATAGTCAAAACTATCGATTTCTCGATTCCCATTTTTATATTTTATACTATGCATCAATACATACCATTATCTTACAAAGTTTTATTTTAGGTTATTTCACAAGATTATATTTTAGTATTTATTATACAACCAAAGTTTCACAACCCACTATCCTTCGTCAGTTGGTATTTTAGTAACGACGTTCCCTCTCGTCGTATTTCCAGGAGATCTGTTCTCCTACTTCCCTGATCCTATTTCCTGCATCCACTAGCTCCTCACCAAAGTGGCGAAGTTCAGCTAAATTTTCATTGCTCATTGGTGGGTTTGGTATAGGTTCCGAGTCGAACTGAGGGAGAAAGGAATAAGGACTGTTGAGAAGGTTTTGGAACTGCCAATCATTGGTCCACCATTCATCCATTCCTAGAGGTTGGGTATGGATTATAGGTTCTGGAATTGCTGGTTCCAAGTTCATTGGAAGTTGATTTTCAGCAGGATAAGGGTAAAGATTATTATTGATAGGCCTGACGATATCACAGCTCGCCAATATCTGATCTAATTCTTCTTGTAATGGCAACTCCTCAATTTGTCTAGAGCTTTCCCCAATTTCCATCTTGGTTTGTCTAGAACCTTCCCCAAACTCCATTTCCATCTGCCTAGAATATTCCCCAAACTGCATTTCCATCTGCCTAGAATATTCCCCAAACTGCATTTCCATCTGCCTAGAATCTTCCCTAACTTCAATCCCCTTCCCTTTATCTAAGGGATTTTCTATTTTGGGAATCTTCCTAGTGGCGGGTTTCCTTCTGCGCACACGCCTCCATCCCACAAATCTTCTCCTTTTCTTAGGCTTGGGTTTCTCTGGAGGTGGAGCGTTGAATTCCATAGGTTCTTCTATATCTGGTATGTACCTATTAAAATCTCTTGAAACCTCTATCTTCACCGGATAGAGATTTAAATTCTGAAGGGCTTCAGACAAGTCATTCATGCTGTTTAGCATATATGCAAAATACAAAAATTGCTAAGTTAAAATTTTATAACAAAATTTCATAAATAACCTTTAAATATTATTTCATACCGTGTGACTAATTTAACACAAAGACAACTAAAATTAAAACACACCAGGGTTTATTGTAACTTATTTATTTTACTGAATAATATTTCTGGCTTGTAGATGATAAGGTGGCTAAAACTTGAGTCAGAGTATTTAAAGATTTGCATTTACTACTACAGTGGCTAGCATATAGAGATCTGCCCATTTTTCATCTAACTTGTCTTCCCATGGTGGGTTATTGCCTAGTTCTTGGGTTTTCGGATTAACTCTCTTTTGTTTTGGTTGTAATTTCTATAATTTCTCCTAACTTTTCCTAATAATCAAACTTCTTTTATTAGGAGAAAGTGGTTCCTCATATTGTGCCTTTCGGACAAATATTCCTTCTTCAGAATTTGCATAATGTTTTGAGGAATTTGTTTGGGATGAACTTCCCTTCTCATTTGATGACCTATCTAATTTAAGATAGATGTTTGAAAGCTTTTGCTTACCCATACTCTACACAAATATTCAAATAATAAAACACATAATCACAAAATAGCAATTAGTAAAAAAAAATTAAGTATTTTCTAAATACTTAATTGGCTTAAATCAGTGGCTCTGATACCACCTTTTTCTGTCACGGCCCCCGACCCGGTTTGACCCGTTTCAGGAGCCGCGGGACAGAAAATCCCGTGGTATTTATTTAACAGCGGAAGATTTCTTCAGGATCTTTTTAAAACCGTAATTTCCCGATTATTTTATTTCACAATTCGGGACAAAACCCCGGAAATTTACAATCATATGATTTCACGGAGAAATCTTTATTTTACAAAACATGTTTTTTTATTTTATTTTGAGCCACTTCCTTAAGCTTGTAGTGCTTCACGTCACTTTTCCTGGATCACAACAGATCACCTGAAACATGTTTGAAAAAGGTTTTGTCAGCGGGAAATACTGGTGAATCATTCTTTTTACTAAAACGACACGTTTGTTATAATTTACAGTATTAAGAGCGATTACAATGTTTCCATATATCAACCAACTACCCACAGTATTTGTCACTCGAACATCCATCGGTAACCTCTGAGTCCAATGGTGTCTGTGAGTATGGTCATATCACCCCTTGGTTAACCCATTGTCCAATGGTGAAGTTTATCAAGTAATGTATACAAAACCCCACATACCGGCTGTAATTTGGTGATTACAAAGACTTAATCCCCGTAATTATAAACTTGAAAACAAATAAAGTTTTGTAAAGTAATTTGATAAAAAGAGAATAACTCACATTGCAGATTTATATGAGCAGAGCTTAGCCTACTGATTAGCCTTTTAACCTAAATTTAATAACATGCACACAACTCAGTTAGTAACTTAATACAGCATTTACGATAACTCACGAGATTAAACCTTCACAACAAATGACAAAGTGCGATACTTAAACATCCATTGAATTAACAACGAATGACAAAGCATAAACCCTAATGTGGGCAGCACTTAAACATCCATTGGATAGTTTAATCGATCGGACATTGAATCGTAGCAGCGATCAAGTTATTACCCTGTTTTGCGGCAACACTTCGTGAATTGTGTGTGTATTGGACTGTTTCTACTATATCTCAGTGTACGTTTTGAGTTTTAACGTCGAACGAACGCGAAATTGCAAGTCCCACTGCCCTCTATTTATACTGGAAAATGGGCTCCCTCGCGTGGCGCGAGGCCCTGTCGCGTGGCGCGAGGGATGCCTTCCTAGCATAGGGTAGCCTCGTGTGCATGTAGCCTTGCTGAGTTGGTCTCGCATGCAAATTCGTTATACACGTAAAACTGTGTTGATAATACCGACTAGGTTTTACCCCCCCTGAGTTTTAGGGGCCCTGATCCTGATTCCGATTGTTCTGAAAATTTTAGGTTTTATGCAGAATCACTTGGGTGTCTTAATTAGGGTTTCCTATTGGACAATTAATAATAATAAATAGGACTTTTGATGAGAGTTGTTACATTAAGTTCCTAATGAATAAGTGATTTCATCATATAGGGCTTGTTTTCAACTTCAAATAAGTGAGGTTTCTCACATCCTATGCGTTAAACATATGATAAACAGTATACTCGCCAGTAAAATGAACTCTTGCATATACCTTGATATGGGAATGTATCGTGAGTGGATGAACATCGGTTAGTAAGTATAAATCATTAAAGTAAGTGTATCCCCAAGCTATATGATTACATCTGATTGTTGAGTTTAGGTGGATAACACCACCGATAATGATTGTAGGATGCTTATCTAAACTGACATCAAAGCAAAACCCATTAAAATCACTACAAATGCATGCTACCTACTCTAAAGCCCATGAAACACCATGCACTTTCCTGAAATACATGCTTAAAAATGTCAACATAAAGTTGGTGAGTTCACAGGTTTTAATGACACAAATGAAACCAAAATCATTTGATAAAAAGTTTAGTATGCATAGTCTAATGAAACCGAATGATTAAATCATTGCCTTGAAAGAATAATGACGTATGTGAAAACATAAGCCCGTGACCAAACCGTAACAATGTTGCCTCGCCACTTCACCAACTAAGGTGCCGCCTAACAAATAGGACACAATTACACCCAAGGTCCAACCGAGGGTGGGGCTTGTTATACCTAACAGATCTATTCAACTGTTCCGCAGTAAGGTAGACTAATGGTCACTCATAATGTAATACCACCACGAGGGCATCCCGAGCTCAATGAATAAAACTTATGCGCACATTATAGATCGATGGAATTCATCCCCAACTACCATACCCTATACCAAGCATGTACCTCCCCCAGTTTAAATAAACAATTTAAAAACAAAAGGGTCGTGAAACTCACCTAAGCTCTCCGTGCACCGCTAGCAAATAATAAAATGTCCGAGTAGAAATCCGACCTACACGGGTCCTAAATCGTAAAAGACACAAAGGTCCATGAAATATAGCCCTAACATATGTGTTGGTCATAATCAAATCATCCAACTAGCTACTTTTGAAATAACTCCTTTCTTGTTTAAACACGACACGCCGACGCATTGATGATTTGTTCCAATTTGACAAAATATATATTTTTACACCAAAATATGTATTTATATTTATAATAATAATAATAGTAATATATCAACATTATTATACACGTAGTAGTTCTTGACTTAATAGTATCCAGCTATAAAATAAAATACACTTTCAACCCCGTTTGACAGCAAAAAGCTATACATATGAAGATTGTATATTTATATTGAGAGAAGAAATCTCATAATACGACAAATATGTTCGGTTTATATATTTCTTGCACACCATTTCCACCAAATATAATATTTGAAGAAGATCTATTTGTTTGTTCAACGTCTACACTTATTTTCACAAATGCTTGGAATACTTCCATAAGATAAAAATATGAGTTTATGGATTAAAATTATGTCATTTAAGTTTCAAGGCATTTTTCTAGAAAAAAATTGTAGCTTTTATACAATATAGTCATTCACACTTATAGGAGACTATGGCACCATAAATAGTGGCGAAGCTTGCCCTCGAAAACAGGGGGGGCGAAAACGTATATACCCAAAAAATTCTGTAGAACCGGGGGGGCGAAAACGTATATACCCAAAAATTTCTATACGAAAACTACATATATAACACTAGTGACCGAAAAATTCGGGGGGGGGGGGGGGGCGGGCGCCCCTCCCCGCCCCCCTTATCCTGCGCCCCTGACCATAAATATATATTTATGACCACAACACCATGTGATGACGGGGGTAGCCCAAGACCAAATATGAATGATTTAAAAATGTAAATGCTCATAAGGCAAAATGGTTCAAAGGTTAAAAACCTGGGAAGACAAGATAAAGTAGCACGGAACAGTAAGTAGTCATGTCTCCAGATTACTTCACCAACTCGCCAGCCGCAAAAGCAATGCAGGTCCACAGAGCACACTCTATTATCCAGGGGTCAAAAGGCTTCAACCCCCGAAAGGGCAAGCCCCTCACTGCAAGTAAGGTCACTAGTCAAATGCATTCCTCTTTGGGAGATGTCTTCTCCTATATATTTGACACTTCATTTACTGAGTGAGGACATGCCTGGCCAGTCAAGATTCCTTAAAACTCTGGTCATTCATTCCGAGTACTTGCCTCATGCGAGTTACTCCCTTTCACATCCAACACACACATTCTGTTTGCCCCTTCATCCGAATCTGAAATATACTTCAGAGAAGGATCCTTAGCAAACAACAAGAATAAACTAGTGAACCTCCTTCCACGTCTTGCAAACGTGGGGGGACCCCACGACCTACGTTAGGCAAAGTTAAACCCTTTAACCCTTTTGCCTAGCCAACATCGCTACTATCTTTGGTATCTTATTTGTTGCATCAACAAGTTGGCGCCCACCGTGGGGCTACGCCGCTATTTCTCCTCAAAAAGACCTAGTAGTGTAGCTCTTTCCTCTTGAAATTACCATGTCCGAAAGCGGATCCCCGGGTGAAGTAAATCAGGTTCCAAACACCTCAACCCCGGGTACTAGCTAAGCTCATGTGGCTATACCAACTCCTTTCTCAACCCCGGGGAGCGCTTCTGAATTCCTCACTTTTAACACGCCAACTCCGTCCAGATCCGGAGTCCCTTCCCCCAATGTTGGTGTCTCGGACACCCCGACACGTATTGAACTTACCCCCGAGGGGGTTGCCAACAATTTCCTTGAGTTGAGGTCTCTCCTCAACCAATATGTAAATAAGGAAAGGGACAAGGGAGTGAGGATTCATCTTGACTATGATGAGCCCGAACCAACGTTGTCTCCCGGACCTCCCCTCCCACCTTTTACAACTAGGAATGAGGCTGGTCCCAGTAATCCTCCAAACCCTAATCCATATCTGTCTACAATGGCAAATCCTACAACACGTCCTCTCTTTTCATCTCAGCCAGCTATAAATGGTGCTCCTCTGGGCCATGAGCTGACCCTAGATCAGCTCCTACAGTCCCCAGTAACAAGCCTCCCAGCTTCCACAACAACCTCGTGGGAACAGGCCCTATCCGTGCTCCCTTTGGCACGAAGTGCCGTTATGAGCACCCCCTTGAAGTAAGCTGCTCAGTTGCACCCGGAAGCCTTCAACCTCATACCACCAATGATGGCCCAGATGATGGTCAGCTTCCCGTGGCAGCACTTTATTAATCAAGTGCTGGCCACTCAGGGAAACAACATCAATGGCAATAACGTGGGTATAAGGACTGAAGAAGACTTGGCCAAACCATACAATCCAAGCAACCTTTCATGCTTTTCACAGCAAATAGCTGATTATGATTTTCAGGCAAAGATCAAAACGCCTCCTCACATCAAAACATATGATGG
This sequence comes from Helianthus tuberosus, assembly GCA_030545235.1. Classification (NCBI taxonomy): domain Eukaryota; kingdom Viridiplantae; phylum Streptophyta; class Magnoliopsida; order Asterales; family Asteraceae; genus Helianthus; species Helianthus tuberosus. The sequence goes on along the minus strand of CM060450.1, from coordinate 157,329,708 downwards.
GATTGAAGATCCTGAGGACCATCTTCAGATCTTTACCGGTGCAGCAAGGATAGAGAAATGGTCAAACGCTGAATGTTGCCTAATGTTCATGCAAACCCTCGTTGGATCAGCCAGGATCTAGTTCAACGACTTACTTGCTCGAAGCGTTCGAAGCTTTGACGACCTCAGCAAGGGTTTTCTTGCCAATTTCTCCCAACAAAGGCGATATGTCAAAGACGCAACTGTGATCTTTCAGATAAAACAACGTGATGATGAAAGTCTTCATGAGTTTATTGAACGATACAAGAAGGAAGGTCTCACATATGTAGGGGCTGAGGAGAAAATAAGGGTAGCCGGTTTCATGAGCGCTATCACCTCAAAATATCTCACAAGAGATTTCAACAAATCTCTGCCCAAGACTTTGGAAGAAGCTCTCGAAAGGGCAGAAGCCCACATCCGAGGAGAGGAGGCAGTAGATATTAAAGAGCAAAGAAAAAGAGGGTCTAATTGGCGGAACAACAGCCCAGCCAGAAAAAGAGGGAACTTTAACTCCTATGACAGACGTCAAAAGGGTTCAAACCATCGAAGGCCTGAAGGTCGGAACCCTCCAACCAGGGAGAAAGGCATGAGTTTCACACCCCTCACAAAGACTCCTCAAGAAATCCTTGCCACGGAAGAAGTCAAGCAAAACTTTCGGCCTCCTAGGCCTCTACCCAAAAGTAGAAAAAATGAGAACTCCACACAGTTTTGTGAGTTTCATGAAGAAAAAGGTCACCACACCAATGATTGCTTCCAGCTCAAGAAAAGAATTGAAGAAGCTGTTAAGTCCGGAGAACTCGCTCATTTGGTGAAAGGGGTACGAGACAAAATGGCCGAAGGAAAGGGCAAGGAAGTTAATATGGTAGATTTCGATGGAAGGGTTCCTCAGAAGAGACAGCGGTTGGAAGCTTGGGAGCTTCAGTGTGTTTGCTTCCCCCCAATAGAAAAAAGACCCTCTTTCAAGCCCTCTTGTGGTAGAAGCCACTGTGGGGACGTTGCAAACAAATAAAGCATACAATGACACTGGGGCACCCACTGAAATCATGTTTGAGAAATTCTTCAACCGCTTGAGCAATGAAGAACGTTCAAGGCTTCAACCCTCTGGGACTTCCATAAAAGGTATTGCCGATATACCCCTCAAGCCTTTAGGGCAACTGACACTAAATGTTCGTTTCAGGGAAGGTCATAAGGAAAGAATCCAACCACTCACCTTTGTGGTTATCAACATACCTTCAAACTATGATGTGATCATTGGAAGACCAGGTGTCACGGCCCTTGGCCCCGGTTTGACCCGGTCCAGAGCCGCGAGGCAGGAAATCCGATGGTATCTAATTAAGTGACAGCGAAAGTCTTTTTAAACAGGATCGATTAATATTAAAACTGCTCGTTTATATATAATATAGGGATAATTCCCATAATTTACAATAAAGTGATTTCGCTGGGAAATCTTTATTTCTTAAAACATGTTTCTTTATTTATTTACATTGAGCCACTTTTCTAAGCTGGTAGTGCTCCATAGCACTTTTCCTTTGCTCACAACAGATTACCTGAAACATGTTTGAAAAAGGTTTTGTCAGCAGGGAAATACTGAGTGAATCATTCAGTTTTACTAAAACGACTCGTTTGTTATAATTCACAGTATTAAGATATTACAATGTTTCTGATATCAAACCAACTACCCACAGTATTTGTCACTCGACTCTTTTCTGTGACTGTGGTCATATCACCATTGGCTGCCCCAATGAATGACGGTTATCACTAAATTTAGGTTCGCCCACCTAAAGTGATAAAACAGCAATACTGTGCACAATACCCCACATACCGGCTGTAATTTGGTGATTACATAAACTTAATCACTGTAATTATAACTTTGAAAACATTTTAAGAATTTATAAAGCAATTTGATAAAAAGAGAATGACTCACATTGTAGATTTAACGAGCATAATATAAGCCTACTGATTAGCCTTGATTAACCTAATTTAAATAACAATGCACACACAACAGGTTAGTAACTAATACAGCAGTTACGACAATTCACGAGATTAAACCTTCACAATGATTATTAGTTCAATACTTTACAATTCAGCGGATTCACAACGAATGACAGAGTATAGTCCGAATTCGAGCAGTACTCAAACATTCAAGTCGAAATCACGATGAATTAACAAAGTATAACTCAATTTGAGCGGCACTTAAACAATCGTTGGATAGTTATAATCGATCGGACGTTGAATCGTAATAGCGATCGAGTTATTACCCTGATGGTGGCAGCACTTCGTGATTAGTGTGTGTTAATTGTGGTAAACAGAAAGTAATTCGATGCATGAAACGAATTTCTTCGTCGAACATATGCCAAATTTCAAGTCCCAATGTCTGCTATTTATAGTCAAAATTTGGCATTGCTTACGGACCGTAAGCCTAACATTGTTGCGGTCCGTAAGGGTTCTTACGGTCCGTAAGATTAATAATGTTACGGTCCGTAAGGGTTAAAAATAGGTTATAGGGTAGCCACGGTTGGGACTAGCTTTGCTGACTTGACATATTCTTAATTTCGAGTTTTGACAGCGAGTATTTTCAGATAATCGTTAGCTAGGGTATTTCCCCCCCTTGAGTTTTAGGGGCCCTAATCCCGATTCTAAATGTTTTGAAAATTTTAGGGTTAGTGCAGAATTACTTGGGTTTCTCAATTAAGGTTTTCTTAATAGATAATTAACCTACTAAGTATTAATTTTAGTGAGAGTTGTTACATCCTCCCCACCTTAAGAAAAATCTCGTCCTCGAGATTTACTGGAATAAATGAGGATACTTTCGCTTCATTTCTGATTCCAGCTCCCAAGTGTATTCTGGTCCTCTCTTTGAATTCCATCTGACTTTGACTAAAACTAGTCGTTTATGTTTGAGAAACTTAATCTTTCGATCCTCAATTTGAAGAGGTTTCTCAACAAATTTCAGCTTTTCGTTTACCTCAATATCTTGAAGAGGTACTACCAGTGATTCATCTGATAAGCATTTCTTGAGATTGGATACATGAAATACATCATGTACTCCAGCTAATTCTTCTGGTAGTTGTAAACGATAAGCAACTGGTCCTATACGTTGGATCACTGAAAATGGTCCTACGTATCTTGGACTTAGCTTTCCTTTCTTACCGAATCGAACAACTCCTTTCCAAGGAGAAACTTTTAATAGTACTTTATCTCCGACCTGAAATTCTAACGGCTTGCGGCGATTATTTGCATAGCTCTTCTGACGATCTCGAGCTGTTTTCAGTCTTTCCTTGATTTGAGTTATCCTGTCAGTAGTTTCTTGCACAATTTCTGGACCTGATAATTGACTTTCTCCTATTTCTGCCCAACAAACTGGAGTTCTGCACTTACGTCCATATAGTGCTTCAAATGGAGCAGTTTCAATACTTGAATGATAACTATTGTTATAGGAGAATTCAATTAATGGTAAATGATCATCCCAATTTCCACCAAAATCTATTACACATGCTCGAAGCATGTCTTCTAGAGTTTGGATGGTTCTTTCACTTTGCCCGTCTGTTTGAGGATGATATGCCGTACTCAAATTTAGTCGAGTTCCCATAGCTTGCTGGAAACTTTTACAGAAATGAGAAGTGAAACGACTATCTCTATCTGATACAATGGAGAGTGGGACTCCATGTAAAGATACTACTTCGTCTACGTACAACTTGGCTAACCTTTCCATGCTAAAGGTTTCCTTCATTGGTAGAAAATGAGCTGATTTGGTTAATCGATCCACAATTACCCAAATCGCATCATTACCTTTTCTTGTTTTAGGCAACTTAGTAACAAAATCCATTGTTATAAGTTCCCATTTCCACACCGGTATTTCTAATTGTTGTAGTAGTCCTGAAGGTTTTTGGTGTTCTGCCTTAACTTGTGAACAAGTAAGACACTTAGAAACATATCTTGCTATATCTTTCTTCATTCCTATCCACCAGAAATTCTTTCTTAAATCTTGGTACATCTTATTGTTTCCTGGATGCATAGTATACCTAGATTTATGGGCTTCCTCTAAAATCTTATTTCTTAATTCTCCTTGCTTAGGTACCCAAACTCGTTTCTTGTGGAATCTCCAAATTCCATCATTTCCTTGCTCTAGTTCCTTTATATAACCTTTCATTCCTTCAGCATCGTCCTTGATTGCTGTTTCCTGAACTTCCTTTAATTGTTTCATTAAATCTACTTGTAGATTTAATCTAAGAGCACGAACTCGTCGTTGCTTTTCATGATATTTACGACTTAAGGCATCTGCAACTACGTTTGCCTTTCCTTCGTGATAGTGGATATCACAGTCGTAATCGCTTAAAACTTCCATCCATCTTCTTTGCCTCATATTTAACTCTTTCTGCCCAAATATATACCTTAAACTTTTATGATCTGTATAAACAGTAAACTTACTTCCATACAGATAATGTCTCCATATTTTAAGGGCAAAAATTATGGCTCCTAATTCTAAGTCATGAGTCGTATAATTTTCCTCGTGCTTTTTCAACTGCCGGGAGGCATACGCAATTACCTTTTTGCGTTGCATCAATACACATCCGAATCCTAATTTTGAAGCATCACAATATACTTCAAAATCTTCTGTTCCTTCGGGTAATGCTAAAATTGGAGCATTCGTCAATCGGTGCTTTAAAATCTTAAAAGCTTCTTCTTGCCTATGTCCCCATTCAAACTTAGTGGCTTTACAGGTTAACTTAGTCAAAGGTACAGCTATCTTAGAGAAATCCTTAATAAATCGTCTGTAGTATCCGGCTAAGCCTAGAAAACTTCTAATTTCCATAGCTGTTTGTGGGACCTTCCATTTGATGATTGCTTCTATTTTAGCAGGGTCTACGTGAATGCCTTCGTGATTCACCATATGTCCTAGGAATTGCACTTCCTTTAACCAAAATTCACACTTCGAGAATTTGGCATAAAGCTTTTCTTTTCTTAACAAAGTTAAGAGTGCATGCAAGTGCTTGCAATGTTCTTCCTGACTTTTGGAATAAATAAGTATATCGTCGATAAATACGATTACAAATTTATCCAAGTATGGTTTACAGATCCGATTCATCATGTCCATAAATGCTGCTGGGGCATTTGTTAGTCCAAAGGGCATGACTGTAAACTCATAATAGCCATACCTAGTTCTGAAAGCAGTTTTAGGTATGTCTTCTTCTTGTACTTTCAACTGGTGATATCCAGATCTTAAGTCTATCTTAGAAAAATACCTAGCACCTTGAAGTTGATCAAAAAGATCGTCAATCCTAGGTAATGGGTATCGATTCTTAATTGTAACCTTATTTAATTCTCTATAATCGATACACATTCTCATTGATCCATCCTTCTTCTTTACAAACAACACTGGTGCTCCCCAAGGGGATGAGCTAGGTTGTATGAAACCTTTACTTAGTAATTCATCTAATTGCTTTTTCAGTTCTAACATTTCTGTGGGTGCTAACCGATAAGGTGCCTTGGTTATCGGTATAGTTCCTGGAATTAGATGAATCCTAAATTCTACCTCCCTATCTGGTGGTAATCCTGGTAATTCTTCTGGAAATACATCTGGGTATTCTGAGACTATTGGTATTTCCTTAAGTTCTTTTCCCTTAGTACTAATGATTACTGAAATCATATATACTATTCCTTGTTTTCGTTCATAATTAGCAACTTTCATTACTGATATGAACTTCATAGGCTTACGTGGTTTATCTCCTGTAATCACAATTACTTCTCCGGTGGGTGCCTGAATTTCTATAGAGTTCTTATCACAGAGAATTCGAGCATGGTTGGCTATCAACCAATCCATTCCTAACACTACATCGAACTCGGCTAACTTCATAGGTAACAGGTTTGCAGAAAACTTATGGCCTAACAGTTCTATTTTTCCTTCTTGCAAAACCTTATTGATGTTAACAGAATTTCCGTCTGCCGTTTCGATTGTAAAAATTTGCCTAAGGGTGGTTAAAGGTAAGTTAAGAGCTTGGCAAAATGAAGTATTGATAAAACTTTGGTTTGCACCAGAGTCAAATAATACTTTTGCATAAACGTCGTGGACCAAGAACGTACCAGCTATGACGTCAGGGATTAGTTCAGCTTCTTGAGTGGTTAGCTGAAATGCTCGGGGATTCTTCTTTGTTGTTCCATCAGCTGGTTTGCCTTTATTGTCTGTGGTTTTAGTCAATTTAGGACATTCTGTTTTGTAATGTCCGGTTTCTCCACAGTTATAGCAGACTATTGTTTTCTTTTTGCAATTTTCTTCACGATGTCCTGCCATTTTGCAAAAGTTGCAATTTACATTGCATTTCCCAAAATGATTCTTTTTGCAATTGCTGCAAAAAGGCGATTGTGCAGATTGTCTCCTTCCTCTTTTCTTGAACCTAGTATTATCATTACCCACACGAAATCCTTGGGTAATCTTCTGAGCCAATTCCTTCTTTCGATATTCTTCTCTTGTTCGCACTAGTTCATCAGTTAGGGTATTAGCTAGTTCCACAGCATCGTCAATAGTGCGAGGTCTCGCAGCTTTAACGATGTTATGAATTTCACTAATTAGTCCCCAAATGTAGCGGGAAATGAGTACCGGTTCTGGCGAAGCCAGTGTTGGTACCACTCTAGCATATTCAAAGAATGTCGAAGTATAACCGCGACACTCTACGCCTACCATACGATGATTTAGGAACTTATTTGCCATTTGTTCCTTTTCATATTCAGGACAATATTTCCTTTCTACAAGAATTTTAAATTCTTCCCAGTTCATAGCATAATCCATCCTTCTTCCTTTTGATTGTAATACCGTGTTCCACCATTCTAGCGCCCCTTCTTTGAACAAGTTTGACGCATACATCACCTGATCTTCTTCGGAACATTTACTTATTGCAATTACTGCTTCAGTTTTCTCTAACCAACGCAGTACTGCAGTTGCTCCTTCGTTACCTGCAAATTCAGCAGGTTTGCAAGCAAGAAATTCTTTGAAAGTGCAACCAGGTGTTGCGGCTTTCATTTTCTTAGGAGGTGGAGCCTGTCGTGGATTATTATCGTCATGATTGCCGCCTCCATTTACACTATGACTAAAATTATCTTCCTGAGTACGTTTACTAGGAACGATTTGTTGCGGTTCTATTGGATTTTTAATAGCAGCAACGAATGCTGGAATAGCATTGGCTATCCCTTGAGCAACAATATTTTCTATATCCTGCCTAGTCATATACTGGTTTTCGTGATTTTGTTCAGATTGATTCCCTTCATTAACTGGTTCATTATTAGCGTTTTCCATCTGATAATTATTAAAAATATAACTATTAGTATCAAATGATTGTAAATAAAACAATTTCACAGACGCACATAAAATCTTGTAATACAGATATATTTATCCAAAATCGTCGATATTTCGACTTCTATTTTGCTTTATATATTTATAGGCATCCATACACACTGTTTATCTTACAATGTTTTATTTCCCATTTTACAGAGTTATATTTAGCTATTATTATTATTATTATTATTATTATTATTATTATTATTATTATTATTATTATTATTATTATTATTATACAGACATTCTTCCCAACCCCACTGTTCTTTGGTCAACTGGTAGTTTAGTAGCGACGCTCCCTTTCGTCGTATTTCCAGGAAATTTGTTCCCCCATTTCCCGGATCCTATTCCCTGTACCTATAAGCTCTTCACCGAACAGACGGAGTTCGGCTAAGTTTTCGTTACTCATTGGAGGATTGGGGATAGGTTCTGGATCCCACTGTGGAAGGAAAGAATAAGGACTGTTGATGATATTTTCGAATTGCCAGTCATTTGTCCACCATTCTTCCATTTGGCCTAAAGGTCGAGTGTGGATTAGTGGGTCTGGAATAGCTGGTTCCAGATTCACAGGAAGTTGGGTTTCTAGGTAAGGATATAGATTATTATGGATAGGGCTAATGACATCACAATTTGCCAGTAGACGGTCTATTTCTTCTTGAAATGTGATTTCTTCAGTTTGTCTGGAGCTCTCTCCAATTTCTATTCCTTTTTGTTTAGAATCTTTCCTGATTTCTATCTCTGCTGGATTAGAACTCTCTCCGATTTCTATTCCTTTTCCTTTGTCTATAGGGTTTTCCATTTTAGGGAGTTTCCTAGTAACTGGCTTTCTTCTGCGCACTTTCCTCCATCCTACATATCTTCTTTTCTTTTTAAGTTTTGCTTTTTCCAGTGGTGGAGCTTGGAATTCCAGAGGTTCCTCTATGTCAGCAATATAACCAGTAAAGTCGTGGGAGACTTCAATTGGTACTGGGTAGAGGTTGAGATTCTGAAATGCTTCCGATATCCCACTCATGCTGGATAGCATATATGCAAAATGCACAAAAATGCTAAGTTAAAACTTTGGAACAAAGTTTTACAATAAACATTAAAGTTTTATTGCATACGGATTTGTACAAAAAGACTACAGGAAAGAGAACACACTATACTTTATTTATTTACTGGAGATTAATTTTCTACTAGACCAGGCTTATTATTATTTTAGAGGTTTGCATTCTCTGCTACGGTAGCTAGCATATAAAGGTTTGCCCATTTTTCATCTAATGTGTCTTCCCAAGGTGACCTATTGCCTATTTCCTGGATTTCTGAATTAAACCTCACTTTCTTGACTTGGGATTTCTTTATTTTCTCCTTTCCTTTTCTAAGAATCAAATTTCTTTTATCTTGGGTAAGAGGATTTTCATAATTTGCTTTACGGACAAAAATCCCTTCTTCCAGATCTGCTGGGTGTTTGGAGGAAGAGGTTCCTTTCTCTGTGGGTGCAGTATTTAATTTGTGGTAGATAGCAGAAATCTTTTGTTTACCCATACTATAACTCAACAATTAATCAGTTAATAAAACATATTTTCACAGAATAGCAATTAAATTTCTCAATTATTTTAATAGGCTAAAATCAATAGTAAGCTTAAATCAGTGGCTCTGATACCACCTTTTCCTGTCACGGCCCTTGGCCCCGGTTTGACCCGGTCCAGAGCCGCGAGGCAGGAAATCCGATGGTATCTAATTAAGTGACAGCGAAAGTCTTTTTAAACAGGATCGATTAATATTAAAACTGCTCGTTTATATATAATATAGGGATAATTCCCATAATTTACAATAAAGTGATTTCGCTGGGAAATCTTTATTTCTTAAAACATGTTTCTTTATTTATTTACATTGAGCCACTTTTCTAAGCTGGTAGTGCTCCATAGCACTTTTCCTTTGCTCACAACAGATTACCTGAAACATGTTTGAAAAAGGTTTTGTCAGCAGGGAAATACTGAGTGAATCATTCAGTTTTACTAAAACGACTCGTTTGTTATAATTCACAGTATTAAGATATTACAATGTTTCTGATATCAAACCAACTACCCACAGTATTTGTCACTCGACTCTTTTCTGTGACTGTGGTCATATCACCATTGGCTGCCCCAATGAATGACGGTTATCACTAAATTTAGGTTCGCCCACCTAAAGTGATAAAACAGCAATACTGTGCACAATACCCCACATACCGGCTGTAATTTGGTGATTACATAAACTTAATCACTGTAATTATAACTTTGAAAACATTTTTTAAGAATTTATAAAGCAATTTGATAAAAAGAGAATGACTCACATTGTAGATTTAACGAGCAGAATATAAGCCTACTGATTAGCCTTGATTAACCTAATTTAAATAACAATGCACACACAACAGGTTAGTAACTAATACAGCAGTTACGACAATTCACGAGATTAAACCTTCACAACGATTATTAGTGCAATACTTTACAATTCAGCGGATTCACAACGAATGACCTATTGCCTATTTCCTGGATTTCTGAATTAAACCTCACTTTCTTGACTTGGGATTTCTTTATTTTCTCCTTTCCTTTTCTAAGAATCAAATTTCTTTTATCTTGGGTAAGAGGATTTTCATAATTTGCTTTACGGACAAAAATCCCTTCTTCCAGATCTGCTGGGTGTTTGGAGGAAGAGGTTCCTTTCTCTGTGGGTGCAGTATTTAATTTGTGGTAGATAGCAGAAACCCGCAATAAGACCTTGGTGTTTTCCCAGATTAAGCAGTTTAGTGTAAACCTCGCCAAGAGCGGTGTTAAACTCTTTAGAATGAAGCAAATAAGTAACAACCTGGTGAAAACCCTGCTCAATAAGCCACTGGTTATCCCCAGTGGCCCGGGCAACCGAAGTCTTCAAACCATCTTTCTCCTCATCAAAAGACTTCTGTTGTACAACCAAGGCTTCTCTATCAGATTTCAGCTTCAGACGGTCAGCTTCAAAACTCTTCTTGAGATCACCCATCTCAATCTCGTGCCTCCTTGTAACTCTTCCACTTTCTTGGTCCAAGCCAGCTCTTTCTCAGAAAAGCTATCGATTTCCTTTTTCATTGCAGCAATTGAAGCTTTCATTTTTTCCTTCTTCTTGGAAGCCACCTCATATTCCTGCATCCCTTTAGCAAAGCGAGTAACACCTTCAGCCAAAAAGGCAGAAAGGTTGTAGGAACTGAGCATCATCCTAGAAATAAGATGATCAGCCTCCATCTCAGATATGGCACTTCGACACCGGGAGGAGTGAAATGAGCCAAGGCTTCAGTACAAACAGCCGGGTCCTTAAAATTATCACCAACCTTAACCCCCCAGTTAGGTACATAAATATCCTGACCCTCTGAACCTTCGAAACTCTCAACACTTTTGGCTGATGAACCTTGAATAACAGGAGTGGTACCTTTCTTATTTAATTTCTTCTACTTGCTTGAACCAATTAACTCCTTTTCCTTACCCTTGCCAACATCCATAACCTGATCCCCTGACGCCTCAATATCATCACTAACATCGATAGGCTCCGAACCAGAAGGCTGATCAACACCTTTCAGATGACGTTGGGAACGACGAGTAGAACCTTTGGAAGCAGTAACCTTGGTAAAGCCTTTAATATTCGGAACATTCACGTAACCAGAACCCTCAAATCTGTAATCAGAACCCTAAACAACCGCATTCTCGCCAGGAGTAGCAGCAACATCATCAAAGGCAACGTCAGAGGTATCATCGCTTTTAATAAAATCAAGGGTAGACATAAGTGCAACACAAATGTAAAACACACATAAGCAAACAAAGAAAAAGGAATAAAAAAAGCAAGAAAAGAATAAATGCATACCCTTCCCATCTTTAATAAGCACCGGATCCCGGTTGGCCTTTTCCCACATTTTACTTATACCCAACAACACCAACAAATGCTCGGGGAAGGGACGAAGCCTCGAAGGGCACTCCCTGAGAATTTCTAAAAAACAAGTGTTTATTTCAGAATCAGAAGGCTCCGGTTCATTCAGAACGGCATCCGAGTGTCTCCAAACAAGTTTGAAAGGAACAATCTCCTCCGACACCCAGAAAAACCGATCTTTCCATACCCCAAGCGTAGAAACCATGGAAGAAATTAAACAAGTATCGATTTGAGTGGTCTCAAAGGTGAACCAATCACCATTCTTAGCAAGCCGGAAGAAGCGACAGAAGGACAACAGAGATGGGTCATACCCGGTGGCCCGTCACAAAATTTCAAAATGATGACAATACAAGGCAATCATACCAGAAGGACATTCATTGATAGATTTATCACAAGCCGGTGCAACCGGTTTATACTTCATCCCTATACCCCATTCAACACAAAACAAATCGACTTCCTCTTGGGTCAGTCAAGAAAAGGACTTCGCCATATCCTTACGAGCACCCATGATATGAACAATTAAAAAGAAAGTAAGCAAAACGGAACTGACCTGATTTGAAAAAGGGGGATACTTGAGAGAAAAAGGGAGCAAGTAATGTTCTTCAAAATAAAAATGTTAAAATAAATGAAATAAGTGATAATTATCAACAGTCAGAATTCAAAACCGCCGCCTGACAAACTGCCACAGGTCTTGTCAACCGTCTTGTCAAATTCCGAAATTCAAAAACCGTTTTCAACCTTCCAACCTTCGAACCCTCGAAGCCTTTGGGCAGAAAAACCTACGTATAAAAGTCAGAAGTCTTTGAGCTCATTTCCCAAAAACCTTTGACTTGGGGGGCTGATGACGAGGGTAGCCCAAGACCAAATATGATTGATTTAAAAATGTAAATGCTCATAAGGCAAAATGGTTCAAAGGTTAAAAACCTGGGAAGACGAGATAAAGTAGCACGGAACAGTAAGTAGTCATGTCTCCAGATTACTTCACCAACTCGCCAGCCGCAAAAGCAATGCAGGTCCACAGAGCACACTCTATTATCCAGGGGTCAAAAGGCTTCAACCCCCGAAAGGGCAAGCCCCTCACTGCAAGCAAGGTCACTAGTCAAATGCATTCCTCTTTGGGAGATGTCTTCTCCTATATATTTGACACTTCATTTACTGGGTGAGGACATGCCTGGCCAGTCAAGATTCCTTAAAAATCTGGTCATTCATTCCGAGTACTTGCCTCATGCGAGTTACTCTCTTTCACATCCAACACACACATTCTGTTTGCCCCTTCATCCGAATCTGAAATATACTTTAGAGAAGGATCCTTAGCAAACAACAAGAATAAACTAGTGAACCTCCTTCCATGTCTTGCAAACGTGGGGGGACCCCACGACCTGCGTTAGGCAAAGTTAAACCCTTTAACCCTTTTGCCTAACCAACCTCGCTACTATCTTTGGTCTCTTATTTGTTGCATCAACACCATGCATTACGTATTTCATGCAATTAATTCTCATAGGTACATAATATTTTATGTTATTTTATAACTTTTAATTTGGAAAATTATGAAATTGGCCAAAGACCATGTTGACTTACCAATTTGGCCATCGCATGCGTCGGTGGAGCAGCACATCCGGACTTTCATGCGTCCGCCAGTAGAAGTGTAACACGTATGTTTTCGCCGGAGGAGCAGCCGCCAGCGCATCCAACTAAAAAGTAAGTTGATGCTTCTGGCTCTGCTGCTTCCCGAGACGCTTGGCTGGCTGGCTAGTGGTTTCTTGAATGGCTCGTTTGAAGGGCTAGCGAACGCATCGGATGCGCTTGTCTGGCTATTTTCTTTTTTTTTCATAACTATTTTTTAACATTTTCAAATTATTTGTAAATTATAATGTCCCCCCTATAAATACCCACAAAAATTAGATGTTTTATGTGCAACCAATTTATACAATGCCTATCTCTAGTCCTTTCGATAGTCTCCAAATAGAAGCGAATGTGTTTTCATGGTTTGAAAATGACGTTTTTCAGGCAAATAACACGGATGTGATTGGTGTTTCTCTTCAACAGGCCCATATCAAAGCAACATTTTCAAGAACTCACTTACAAAGGGAACCTGGAGTCACACCGTGTTAATTATCGCTAAATAACATTTTGTTCTATTTGTTGTTGTTACTGTATTTGAATGAAATCTATTGTATTAGTAATATGTGTTAGTTATTGTATTTTTAAAATTTATAAAAGTTGTTTCATGTGTTATTTTTTTTTCTAATTATTTTACATAACAATATTATCTAACAAAATTTGACAATTTCGTGTATGGCTCTACCTCTATAAAAACCAGCATACCACATTATCAATATTTTCTATCAAAACTTATTTATAAGATATGAGTGGTGGTGAAGTCAGACAATCGAACGTTAGACGATGTTCTCGTCGTCAAACTGTTCGACATGTTGTCGTTACCCAGTCAAATGCCTGTTTGAACCGTCCATCGGCAACCCCCGGATCGTACCAAACATCGCCAGCAGCCTACCATGTGCCGCCAGCAGCCTCCCTTGTGCTACCAGCAGCGTACCAAACATCGTTAGCAGCCTATCAAACATCGTCAGCAGCCTATTAAACACCTGTTTTTAGACGTCGACGCTCACCCCGTTTAAATCCTGGCATATTTAACCCGTCACCTCCAAATGAGTATGATGATTGGGATGACTGCGCCATGGCAGAACTCCAGTTTGCTCGTTTGCGAGTTGGCGCTAGTCAATCTAACCAGTGGCGAAGCTTGACCAAAATAATGGGGGGGGGGGGGTCGAAAACGTATATACCAAAAAATTTCTACAGAACCGGGGGGTCGAAAACATATATACCCAAAAATTTCTATACGAAAGCTACATGTATAACATTACTGAACGAAAAGTTTGGGGGGTCAGGCCGCCCCCCGGCCACCTTCTAAGCTACGCCCATGAATCTAACTACCTGGGTGGTGCTGAAGCTAACGAAAGTGACCCGGGTGAGGAATACGTATAGTTAACGTTAGGCTTGATTAATACTAAAATGTTTTTAATTTGGTAGTAAGTGTTTGTCTCATATTATGTTTAAATGTTTTAGCCAACGTTCTTAGGTTTGATTTATAACAAAAGAAAATGATTTGTTTTTTTTTACTTTATTTAAAAATAAAAAAACGACTAGTTCGATTGATATAAATTACAAAGTAAAATACAAATTCCACATTAAACAACATTTGGACGTGGTAAACAACGCCAAAAATACAATTTATCTGCCACGAACCTTCGATAAGACATCAATTTTTGATTGACGTCACCACTGAGATTTATGGGTTTATCCGTAACCAGATGCTCCTTCAGCATACATAGATACACAACTTAGTTACCGGATACGGAACTGTTTAACATGACATAGTCATCATTGACCTCGAATGAAATGACCTTTTCTGGTTTTCCAGTTTTTTTTTCCAGTATCGTATGTTAACCAATACTGCTCCTAAATATACGGAGATTTTAATTTTGGCCCGCACAAATGTCTTGACAGGGGTACATTACCGGCTGTTGGCTCCCCAGCCACTCCTTATTTTCTAGCGAGATTGGAAAAAAAAATGTAATCAACGTCAAAAAATAAGGAAATGGGTTCAATTTACCATTGCAATAAGGAGCCACATTTTTCGGGACGGATCCAATAAACACTCATAAAACTTTGGTGGTAGAATCGTCCAACGCAGATTTAACCTCGGGTCTTTCTGAAGCTTTCTACTTCTCCAAGACATGAGTCTTCCAACCCAATCTTCAATATGCTGTAAAAATGTTGTTCACTTAGTTAGTAACACATTATATTAAAAAAATACTTTTCGTAAAATAGTTGATATACCTACCGTAACCAATGGGCCGTGTTACGGCCCGGTTTTTTGGGGCCTTAAAACTACCTTTCGATACACTTTATGTTAAAAAAACAATTTTTTACAAAACTTTACGGGCCGATATCTCTCGGGCCAAGGCACGGGCCAGGCCAACGAGACCGTCTAATAACAGCCCTCTTGGTGAAAAAAAAAAAACGGCCCCGTTGAAAAAAAAAACGGCCCGATGGACCGCGTTACGGCCTGCTTTTTTGGGCCTTAAAACTGCCTTTCTATACACTTTATGTTAAAAAACACTGATTTTTAATAAAATAGACATTAACTTAAAATACAACACAGTACATAAAACGTACAACATAGAAACTGAAAAATATTAAATTTCAACAACAACTGAGCACTTATAAATGAAACTTAATAATTTGCCAAACATATAGGTGATCAACGTCCTCCTCGTACGTCAATACGTACTCAAGCTTGGCGTCTGTTGATGCAACAAATAAGAGACCAAGGATAGTAGCGAGAATGGTTAGGCAAAATGGTTAAAGGATTTAACTTTGCCTAACGCAGGTCGTGGGGCCCCCCCACGTTTACAAGACGTGGAAGGAGGTTCTCTAGTTTATTTTTGTTGTTTGCTAAGGATCCTCATCTGAAGTGTATTCAGATTCGGATGAAGGAGCAAACAGAATGTGTGTGGAGGATGTGAAAGGGAGTAACTCGCATGAAACAAGTACTCGATGTGAATGGCCAGAGGTTTAAGGAATCAGGGCTGGCCAGGAATGTCTTTCCTCAGTAAATGAAGTGTCAAATATATAGGAGAAGACATTTCCCAAAGATGAATGCATTTGACTAGTGACCTTGCTTGCAGTGAGGGGCTTACCCTTTCGGGGGTTGAAGCCTTTTGACCCCTGGATAATAGAGTGTGCTCTGTGGACCTGCATTGCTTTTGCGGCTGGCGAGTTGGTGAAGTAATCTGGAGACATGACTACTTACTGTTCCGTGCTACTTTATCTCGTCTTCCCAGGTTTTTAACCTTTGAACCATTTTGCCTTATGAGCATTTACGTATTTAAATCATTCATATTTGGTATTGGGCTACCCCCGTCATCAGACCCCCAAGTCAGAGGTTTTTGGGAAATGAGCTCAAAGACTTCTGACTTTTATGCGTAGGTTTTTCTGCCCAAAGGCTTCGAGGGTTCGAAGGCTGGAAGGTTGAAAATGGTTTTTGAATTTCGGAATTTGACAAGACAGTTGACAAGACCTATGGCAGTTTGTCAGGCGGCGGTTTTGAATTCTGCCTGTTGATAATTATCACTTATTTCATTTATTTTCACATTTTTATTTTGAAGAACATTACTTGTTTCCTTTTTCTCTCAAGTATCCCCCTTTTTCAAATCAGGTCAGTTCCGTTTTGCTTACTTTCTTTTTAATTGTTCATATCATGGGTGCTCGTAAGGATATGGCAAAGTCTTTTTCTCGACTGACCCAAGAGGAAGTCGATTTATTTTGTATGGAATGGGGTATAGGGACGAAGTATAAACCGGTTGCACCGGCTTGTGATAAATCTATCAATGACTGTCCTTCTGGTATGATTGCCTTGTATTGTCGTCATTTTGAGTTTTCCAATCTTCGTTATCCGTTTTCAAACTTTGTTTTGAATATTTTGGAATATTATCGAGTGTCTTTTGGTCAGATTCACCCCCTTGGCATGGCTAGGGTTTTACATTTTGAAATTTTGTGTCGGGCCACCGGGTATAACCCATCTCTGTTGTCCTTCCGTCGCTTCTTCCGGCTTGCTAAGAATGGTGATTGGTTCACCTTTGAAACCACTCAAGTTGATACTTGTTTAATTTCGTCCATGGTTTCTACACTTGGGGTCTGGAAAGATCGGTTTTTCTGGGTGTCGGAGGAAATTGTTCCTTTCAAACTTGTTTGGAGACACCCGGATGCTGTTCTGAACGAGCCGGAGCCTTCTGATTCCGAAATAAACACTCGTTTTTTAGAAATTCTCTGGGAGTGCCCTTCGAGGCTTCGTCCCTTCCCTGAGCATTTGTTGGTGTTGTTGGGTATAAATAAAGTGTGGGAAAAGGCCAACCGGGATCCGATGCTTATTAGAGATGGGAAGGGTATGCATTTATTCTTTTCTTGCTTTTTTGTTCCTTTTTCTTTGTTTGCTTATGTGCTTTTTATATTTGTGTTGTAGTTATGTCTGCCCTTGATTTTATTAAAAGCGATGACACCTCTGATGTTGCCTTTGATGATGTTGCTGCTACTCCCGGCAAGAATGCGGTTGTTAAGGGTTCTGATTACAGGTTTGAGGGTTCTGGTTACGTGAATGTTCCGAATGTTAAAGGCTTTACTAAGGTTACTGCTTCCAAAGGTTCTACCCGTCGTTCCCAACGTCATCTGAAAGGTGTTGATCAGCCTTCTGGTTCAGAGCCCATCGATGTTAGTGATGATATTGAGGCATCAGGGGATCAGGCTGTGGATGTTGGCAAGGGTAAGGAAAAGGAGTTAATTATTTCATGCAAGAAGAAGAAATTGATTAAGAAAGGTACCACTCCTGTTATTCAGGGTTCATCAGCCAAAAGTGTTGAATGTTTCGAAGGTTCAGAGGGTCAGGATATTTATGTGCCTAACTGGGGGGTTAAGGTTGGTGATAATTTTAAGGACCCGGCTGTTTGTGCTGAAGCCTTGGCTCATTTTGCTCCTCCCGGTGTTCGAAGTGCCATATCTGAGATGGAGGCTGATCATCTTATTTCTAGGATGATGCTCAGTTCCTGCAACCTTTCTGCCTTTTTGGCTGAAGGTGTTACTCGCTTTGCTAAAGGGATGCAGGAATATGAGGAGGCTTCCAAGAAGAAGGAAAAAAATGAAAGCTTCAATTGCTGCAATGAAGAAGGAAATCGATATCTTTTCCGAGAAAGAGTTGGCTTGGACCAAGAAAGAGGAAGAGTTAACAAGGAGGCACGAGATTGAGATGGGTGATCTCTAGAAGTGTTTTGAAGCTGACCGTCTCAAGCTGAAATCTGATAGAGAGGCCTTGGTTGTACAACAGAAAGCTTTTGATGAGGAGAAAGATGGTTTGAAGACTTTGGTTGCCCGGGCTACTGGGGATAATCAATGGCTTATTGAGCAGGGTTTTCACCAGGTTGTTACCTATTTGCTTCATTCCAAGGAGTTTAACTCCGCTCTTGGCGCGGTTTACACTAAACTGCTCAATCTGGGAAAACACCAAGGTCTTATTGCGGGTTATAAGCTTCACGAGTCTGGCCATCCTTTAGAGAAATCTCCCCTATACCGTCCCGAGGCTTCCGATATATTTAAGAGTTCCGTTGAGCAAATGGAGAGGTTGTCGTATCCGTATGTGAGTCAGGTTGCTTCTTGTTATGGTAAGCCTCTCTCCGTTTTGCAGGAACTGAAGCCGGATGGTTTGAATGAAAAGTTATGCATTAAAATGCTTAGCTCCCTTTCAAGGAAACGTTCCTACTCGGGAGATAGTGAAGATACCTTTCCTGGGGAATCTGATGCTCCGAAGGATGCCAGCTTGGAGGGTTCAGCTGTTGATGATCAGGGCCAAAAGGCTAAGAAGGTTAAGAAGGCCAAAGGTAGCAGTTCTGGGGTCTCTAAGCCTTCTACTGATGCTTGAAATTCGTAGCTTTCTTAGCACTTTTTTAAAACAATTTGTGGTTTGTAACCTTTAAACAATATTAGGTTTTCAGGAACCCTTAAGGTTCCTGTTGGTGGTGTTTTAGACCTGCGTGGTTTTTTGAACAATATCTTAACTTACAAGTCACTAGGACTTGTTATGGCTTTCTTTGCTATGATATTATGTTTATCCAATTTCTTTGCGTTGTGTTTTTTGTACCTGTGCTTATTTTGTTAAGGCAGTTTGGTTGGCTTTAACCCTTCAAGCTTTTTGGCTATCCGTAGGTAGGTTGAAGCCTTCGAGGTCTCGAGTTGTCACGTAGGTGGCTTGAAGCCTTGAAGGTTTCTTAGTTTCTTGACTTGACTTGGTTTGAATTTTCTGTAATTTTTTCGTTTGTATCATCCTTTAGATAATTTTTTGTTTTCTTGTAACTTTGTCTTTGTCGAGTTTATGTTGCCTTTATGTTTTTTATACCTTAAAGGGTTCAGTGTTGCAGACACTTAGCCTTGGTGTTTTTAACAAGAAGACATAGCACCTATCCTTTTTATCATTTCTTTGTTTTTCATTTGACTTCATAAGGAACATTTGGTGTAGGTTGTTCAGACCTGTCTATGAGACAATTTTGCTTTAACTTAATAAGTCTCATGGAGTTGTATTGATTTAGGAACTCACCCCTTATATAGGTTCATTCAACCCTTGAACCTATTGAGCGATGTGGCCTGGGAGCTCATCCCTTTACATGGCCCTTGCCATGGAGTTTTTTGCTAGGTTCTCAACCTGATCTTAGGATAGAAAGACAAGTTTGATAAAACAACTTCATTCATTCAAGCAATACTTTCTTTTTACAAAAGGTATTCATAGTGTTGTTCGAAATACATTTTTATACAAACCAAACTTTCCTGTCTAAACATGGAACCTTTTCAGGGTTTTGCCATTCCAATGCCTTGGAAGCCTCTTGCCTTCTGAATCTGCTAGCTTGTAGGATCCACCCTTGTGTGCTTCGAGGATGGTATATGGACCCTCCCATTTTGGGCCAAGCTTTCCTTGATTTTCTTTTTTGCTAGCTTCATTGTTTCTGAGGACCAGGTCCCCTGGCTTGAATCGTTCGTTCTTGACTTTCTTGTTGTAGTAGGCTTCCATTTGTTGCTTGTATTTGGCCTCTTGGATTGCAGCTTGATCTCGTGCTTCCTCTAGGAGTTGTAAATTCAACATGGTCTCTTTTTGGTTTGTTTCGGGATCCATGTTGACGATTCGCTGGGTTACAACTCCTATTTCAGCGGGGATCACAGCCTCGGATCCAAATACCAAGCTATAGGGTGTTTTCTTATGGCTTGTTTTTTCGGTTGTTCTAATTGCCCATAGAACACTAGGCAATTCTTCAAGCCAGTTGCTTTCGTATCTTCCCAATCTTGTCTTGATACCTTCCACTATGCTTCGATTTGCCCTTTCAACCTGACCGTTTGATTGCGGGTAAGCCACTGAGCTGAAAACCTGGTTGATTCTGTATTCTTTGCACCAAACGCTGAAAGGCTTCTCAGCAAATTGCTTTCCATTGTTGGTGACAATTACTCCCGGCAATCCATAACGGCAAATAATGTTTTCCCAAACAAAGTCGATGACCTGTTTGCCTGTGATCTTTGCAAGTGGTTTAACCTCGGGCCACTTGGTGAAATAATCTATTGCCACCAGCAGGAATTTTACTCCTCCTTTGCTTGGGGGGAATGGTCCAACAATGTCCATTCCCCATTTATGGAATGGTCATGCCGAGGTTATTGGGACAAGGTCATGCTTGGGATTTTTTGGGATCGGTGCATGAATCTGGCAAGCATCACATTTTCTCAATTGTTCAGTGGTATCACGATGCATTGAGGGTCAGAAATATCCAAGGTTCATGAGTTTTGCAACCACCGACCTAGCTCCAAAATGAGCTCCGCATATGCCTTCGTGAATCTCTTTGATCAACTACTTACTTTGCTCAGGACCAACACATCTTAGCAAGGGGGCAAGGTAACCCTTTTTGTAAAGGGTTTCTCCTTGTAGTACATACTGCCTTGCCTTGATTTTAACCCTTTCAGCTTCTACTTGATCGTTGGGTAGTTCACCATTTTTAAGGAACTTTTTGATGGGAGTCATCCAGTTTGGATCTTCCTCGGTGACTACGTCTTGAACTTCCAATTCATCAATCGATGGAGCCTTCAACACTTCTACCAACACCTTCTTGGTTAGGTGGGCAAAAGTGAGAGATGCTAGCTTACTTAAGGCATCAGCCTTTTTGTTTTGGGATCTGGGAATTTGCTTAATGTGGCATGCTTGGAAGGTACTCATCAGCTCCTTGGATTTTTCTTTGTTTTTTTTCATGTTGGGTTCTTTAGCAATGTAGCTATCATTTACTTGGCTCGAGACCAGCAACGAATCTGTGAACACTTCAAGCTTCTGGACCTTCATCTCTTTGGCCAGCCTTAAACCGGCGATCAGTGCCTCGTATTCAGCCTCATTATTGGTGGTCTGAAAATCAAAACGGGGAGCATATGTGAATTCCAACCCTTCTGGGTTGATCAAAATTAGCTCAGCCCCTGACCCTTCAACGCTTGAAGCCCCGTCGGTAAAAAGCTTCCAGGCTTCAGGGTTGGAGGGTTCAGCGGTGGCAGTGTTCACTTCAGTGATTGCTTGGTTTGGGACTTCTTTAGCAATGAAATCAGCCAAGACTTGGGCTTTGATAGCTTTTCGTGGGACGTACGTGATGTTCACCTAGTTCCACTACCCATTTGGCCAACCTTCCCGAATTCTCTGGTTTTTCAAGCACACTCTTAATAGGTTGGTCGGTGACCACTTGTATAGGATGTGCTTGGAAATACCTTCGAAGCCTTCTAGCTGTTTGAACTAGGGCTAGGGAAAGCTTTTCAAGGGGAGGGTATTTGGTTTCAGCCAATTTTAGAGTTTTGCTGAAGAAATAAACGGGTACCTGGGCCTTTTCTCGCTCCATGGTGAGGACCGCGCTTATGGCTTCCTCAGCGACTGAAAGGTACACCGAGATTAACTCTCCCGTTTCTAGAGCTGCAATGTCAAGTAAAGAAGCAAGATGTTGTTTCATCTGGTTGAAGGCTTCTTCAGCCTTATCAGTCCATTTGAAGTTCTTCTTATCAGAGCAATTCTTGAGAGTTTTGTAAAAGGGCAGAGATCTTTTGGCCAGCTTGGAGGTAAAACGCTTCAAGGCTGCAAGCTTCCCGTTCAGGCTTTCAACCTCCTTCTTGGTTTTAGGTGGTTTGGTTTCAAGAACAACTTTCACCTTGTTTGGGTTAGCCTTGATGCTTTGTTTCCCAACAATGTGACCCAAAAACTTTCCTTCCTCAAACCCAAATGAACATTTCTCAGGGTTGAGCTTCATATTAACCTTCCTGAGGTTCTTGAACGTTTCCTGAATGTCATCGAGCATTTGATATTCCGTCTTGCTTTTGATCACCAAGTCATCGACGTATGCCTCCATGTTTTTACCAATTTGGCTTGTAAAAGCTTTGTCTACTAGACGTTGGTAGGTTGCTCCAGCGTTTTTGAGTCCAAAAGGCATCTTTTTGTAACAAAAGATTCCTTTATCAGTGTGGAACGCTGTCTTCTCTTCATCTTCTTCTTTCATGAGTATTTGGTGATACCCTTTGTAAGCATCAAGAAAGCATTTGAAAGTGTAACCGGTGAGGGAGTCAACCTTGAGATCAATTTCTGGTAGTGGATAGCAATCCTTAGGGCAAGCCTTGTTAAGATCCTTGAAATCTAAGCACATCCTCCAAGAGTTGTCTGGTTTCTTGACCATAACCGGGTTTGCAACCCATGATTGGTACTTAACTTCTCGGAGAATGCCGGCCGACTCGAGCTTTTCAACTTCTTGGCAAGCAGCCAGGCTTCTCTCCGGTGCCAAACTTCTCTTCTTTTGTACCACAGGCTTGACTTCCGGTGGTATTCTTAACTCATGTTCAGCAATGTTTCGAGGGATCCCCGTCATGTCCTCTGGGCACCAAGCGAAAACATCGCTGTAATGTGTTAGCAACTTTTCAAGATACAAGAGGGTTTCTTGTGAAAGGCTTGGATTGACCCTTATTCTCTGTTCAGGGTACTTAGGATTTATGATTAGCCTTTGCTTGTCTTCTTCATTTTTGGAACTTTCCCCCTCAACCAGGTAGGCTTCTTGAGAGGGTTGAAGGGTTGCTATCCCCCTCTCGGTAGGAAATTTGACTGTGCCATGGCCAACAGACACGGCCATGTAGAATGCACACTGCCCTGGTCTTCCAATGATCACATCATAGTTTGAGGGTATGTTGATAACCACAAAGGTGAGTGGTTGGATTCTTTCCTTCTGACCTTCACTGAAACGAACATTAAGTGTCAGTTGCCCTAAAGGGTTGAGGGTATATCGGCAATACCTTTTATGGAAGTCCCCGAGGGTTGAAGCCTTGAACGTTCTTCATTGCTTAAGAGGTTGAAGAATTTCTCAAACATGATTTCAGTGGCTGCCCCAGTGTCTATGTATGCTTTACTAGTTTGCAACGTTCCCACAGTGGCTTCTACCACAAGAGGGCTTGAAAGAGGGTCTCTTTCCGTTGGGGGGAAGCAAACACACTGAAGCTCCCAAGCTTCCAACCGTTGTCTTGTAACAACTCTCACTAAAATTAATACTTAGTAGGTTAATTATCTATTAAGAAAACCTTAATTGAGAAACCCAAGTAATTCTGCACTAACCCTAAAATTTTCAAAACATTTAGAATCAGGATTAGGGCCCCTAAAACTCAAGGGGGGGGGGGGAATACCCTAGCTAACGATTATCTGAAAATACTCGCTGTCAAAACTCGAAATTAAGAATATGTCAAGTCAGCAAAGCTAGTCCCAACCGTGGCTACCCTATAACCTATTTTTAACCCTTACGGACCGTAACATTATTAATCTTACGGACCGTAAGAACCCTCACGGACCGCAACAATGTTAGGCTTACGGTCCGTAAGCAATGCCAAATTTTGACTATAAATAGCAGGCATTGGGACTTGAAATTTGGCATATGTTCGACGAAGAAATTCGTTTCAGGCATCGAATTACTTTCTGTTTACCACAATTAACACACACTAATAACGAAGTGCTGCCACCATCAGGGTAATAACTCGATCGCTATTACGATTCAACGTCCGATCGATTATAACTATCCAACGATTGTTTAAGTGCCGCTCAAATTGAGTTATACTTTGTTAATTCATCGTGATTTCGACTTGAATGTTTGAGTACTGCTCGAATTCGGACTATACTCTGTCATTCGTTGTGAATCCGCTGAATTGTAAAGTATTGCACTAATAATCGTTGTGAAGGTTTAATCTCGTGAATTGTCGTAACTGCTGTATTAGTTACTAACCTGTTGTGTGTGCATTGTTATTTAAATTAGGTTAATCAAGGCTAATCAGTAGGCTTATATTCTGCTCGTTAAATCTACAATGTGAGTCATTCTCTTTTTATCAAATTGCTTTATAAATTCTTAAAAAATGTTTTCAAAGTTATAATTACAGTGATTAAGTTTATGTAATCACCAAATTACAGCCGGTATGTGGGGTATTGTGCACAGTATTGCTGTTTTATCACTTTAGGTGGGCGAACCTAAATTTAGTGATAATC
The DNA here is from genome assembly GCA_030545235.1 of Helianthus tuberosus. Classification (NCBI taxonomy): domain Eukaryota; kingdom Viridiplantae; phylum Streptophyta; class Magnoliopsida; order Asterales; family Asteraceae; genus Helianthus; species Helianthus tuberosus. The sequence goes on along the minus strand of CM060450.1, from coordinate 157,305,319 downwards.
GTCATTCATTGGGGCAGCCAATGGTGATATGACCACAGTCACAGAAAAGAGTCGAGTGACAAATACTGTGGGTAGTTGGTTTGATATCAGAAACATTGTAATATCTTAATACTGTGAATTATAACAAACGAGTCGTTTTAGTAAAACTGAATGATTCACTCAGTATTTCCCTGCTGACAAAACCTTTTTCAAACATGTTTCAGGTAATCTGTTGTGAGCAAAGGAAAAGTGCTATGGAGCACTACCAGCTTAGAAAAGTGGCTCAATGTAAATAAATAAAGAAACATGTTTTAAGAAATAAAGATTTCCCAGCGAAATCACTTTATTGTAAATTATGGGAATTATCCCTATATTATATATAAACGAGCAGTTTTAATATTAATCGATCCTGTTTAAAAAGACTTCCGTTGTCACTTAATTAGATACCATCGGATTTCCTGCCTCGCGGCTCTGGACCGGGTCAAACCGGGGCCAAGGGCCGTGACAGGAAAAGGTGGTATCAGAGCCACTGATTTAAGCTTACTATTGATTTTAGCCTATTAAAATAATTGAGAAATTTAATTGCTATTCTGTGAAAATATGTTTTATTAACTGATTAATTGTTGAGTTACAGTATGGGTAAACAAAAGATTTCTGCTATCTACCACAAATTAAATACTACACCCACAGAGAAAGGAACCTCTTCCTCCAAACACCCAGCAGATCTGGAAGAAGGGATTTTTGTCCGTAAAGCAAATTATGAAAATCCTCTTACCCAAGATAAAAGAAATTTGATTCTTAGAAAAGGAAAGGAGAAAATAAAGAAATCCCAAGTCAAGAAAGTGAGGTTTAATTCAGAAATCCAGGAAATAGGCAATAGGTCACCTTGGGAAGACACATTAGATGAAAAATGGGCAAACCTTTATATGCTAGCTACCGTAGCAGAGAATGCAAACCTCTAAAATAATAATAAGCCTGGTCTAGTAGAAAATTAATCTCCAGTAAATAAATAAAGTATAGTGTGTTCTCTTTCCTGTAGTCTTTTTGTACAAATCCGTATGCAATAAAACTTTAATGTTTATTGTAAAACTTTGTTCCAAAGTTTTAACTTAGCATTTTTGTGCATTTTGCATATATGCTATCCAGCATGAGTGGGATATCGGAAGCATTTCAGAATCTCAACCTCTACCCAGTACCAATTGAAGTCTCCCACGACTTTACTGGTTATATTGCTGACATAGAGGAACCTCTGGAATTCCAAGCTCCACCGCTGGAAAAAGCAAAACTTAAAAAGAAAAGAAGATATGTAGGATGGAGGAAAGTGCGCAGAAGAAAGCCAGTTACTAGGAAACTCCCTAAAATAGAAAACCCTATAGACAAAGGAAAAGGAATAGAAATCGGAGAGAGTTCTAATCCAGCAGAGATAGAAATCAGGAAAGATTCTAAACAAAAAGGGATAGAAATTGGAGAGAGCTCCAGACAAACTGAAGAAATCACATTTCAAGAAGAAATAGACCGTCTACTGGCAAATTGTGATGTCATTAGCCCTATCCATAATAATCTATATCCTTACCTAGAAACCCAACTTCCTGTGAATCTGGAACCAGCTATTCCAGACCCACTAATCCACACTCGACCTTTAGGCCAAATGGAAGAATGGTGGACAAATGACTGGCAATTCGAAAATATCATCAACAGTCCTTATTCTTTCCTTCCACAGTGGGATCCAGAACCTATCCCCAATCCTCCAATGAGTAACGAAAACTTAGCCGAACTCCGTCTATTCGGTGAAGAGCTGATAGGTACAGGGAATAGGATCCGGGAAATGGGGGAACAAATTTCCTGGAAATACGACGAAAGGGAGCGTCGCTACTAAACTACCAGTTGACCAAAGAACAGTGGGGTTGGGAAGAATGTCTGTATAATAATAATAATAGCTAAATATAACTCTGTAAAATGGGAAATAAAACATTGTAAGATAAACAGTGTGTATGGATGCCTATATAATATATAAAGCAAAATAGAAGTCGAAATATCGACGATTTTGGATAAATATATATGTATTACAAGATTTTATGTGCTTCTGTGAAATTGTTTTATTTACAATCATTTGATACTAATAGTTATATTTTTAATAATTATCAGATGGAAAACGCTAATAATGAACCAGTTAATGAAGGGAATCAATCTGAACAAAATCAGGAAAACCAGTATATGACTAGGCAGGATATAGAAAATATTGTTGCTCAAGGGATAGCCAATGCTATTCCAGCATTCGTTGCTGCTATTAAAAATCCAATAGAACCGCAACAAATCGTTCCTAGTAAACGTACTCAGGAAGATAATTTTAGTCATAGTGTAAATGGAGGCGGCAATCATGACGATAATAATCCACGACAGGCTCCACCTCCTAAGAAAATGAAAGCCGCAACACCTGGTTGCACTTTCAAAGAATTTCTTGCTTGCAAACCTGCTGAATTTGCAGGTAACGAAGGAGCAACTGCAGTACTGCGTTGGTTAGAGAAAACTGAATCAGTAATTGCAATAAGTAAATGTTCCGAAGAAGATCAGGTGATGTATGCGTCAAACTTGTTCAAAGAAGGGGCGCTAGAATGGTGGAACACGGTATTACAATCAAAAGGAAGAAGGATGGCTTATGCTATGAACTGGGAAGAATTTAAAATTCTTGTAGAAAGGAAATATTGTCCTGAATATGAAAAGGAACAAATGGCAAATAAGTTCCTAAACCATCGTATGGTAGGCGTAGAGTGTCGCGGTTATACTTCGACATTCTTTGAATATGCTAGAGTGGTACCAACACTGGCTTCGCCAGAACCGGTACTCATTTCCCGCTACATTTGGGGACTAATTAGTGAAATTCATAACATCGTTAAAGCGGCGAGACCTCGCACTATTGACGATGCTGTGGAACTAGCTAATACCCTAACTGATGAACTAGTGCGAACAAGAGAAGAAGATCGAAAGAAGGAATTGGCTCAGAAGATTACCCAAGGATTTCGTGTGGGTAATGATAATACTAGGTTCAAGAAAAGAGGAAGGAGACAATCTGCACAATCGCCTTTTTGCAGCAATTGCAAAAAGAATCATTTTGGGAAATGCAATGTAAATTGCAACTTCTGCAAAATGGCAGGACATCGTGAAGAAAATTGCAAAAAGAAAACAATAGTCTGCTATAACTGTGGAGAAACCGAACATTACAAAACAGAATGTCCTAAATTGACTAAAACCACAGACAATAAAGGCAAACCAGCTGATGGAACAACAAAGAAGAATGCCCGAGCATTTCAGCTAACCACTCAAGAAGCTGAACTAATCCCTGACGTCATAGCTGGTACGTTCTTGGTCCACGACGTTTATGCAAAAGTATTATTTGACTCTGGTGCAAACCAAAGTTTTATCAATACTTCATTTTGCCAAGCTCTTAACTTACCTTTAACCACCCTTAGGCAAATTTTTACAGTCGAAACGGCAGACGGAAATTCTGTTAACATCAATAAGGTTTTGCAAGAAGGAAAAATAGAACTGTTAGGCCATAAGTTTTCTGCAAACCTGTTACCTATGAAGTTAGCCGAGTTCGATGTAGTGTTAGGAATGGATGGGTTGATAGCCAACCATGCTCGAATTCTCTGTGATAAGAACTCTATAGAAATTCAGGCACCCACCGGAGAAGTAATTGTGATTACAGGAGATAAACCAAGTAAGCCTATGAAGTTCATATCAGTAATGAAAGTTGCTAATTATGAACGAAAACAAGGAATAGTATATATGATTTCAGTAATCATTAGTACTAAGGGAAAAGAACTTAAGGAAATACCAATAGTCTCAGAATACCCAGATGTATTTACAGAAGAATTACCAGGATTACCACCAGATAGGGAGGTAGAATTTAGGATTCATCTAATTCCAGGAACTATACCGATAGCCAAGGCACCTTATCGGTTAGCACCCACAGAAATGTTAGAACTGAAAAAGCAATTAGATGAATTACTAAGTAAAGGTTTCATACAACCTAGCTCATCCCCTTGGGGAGCGCCAGTGTTGTTTGTAAAGAAGAAGGATGGATCAATGAGAATGTGTATCGATTATAGAGAATTAAATAAGGTTACAATTAAGAATCGATACCCATTACCTAGGATTGACGATCTTTTTGATCAACTTCAAGGTGCTAGGTATTTTTCTACGATAGACTTAAGATCTGGATATCACCAGTTGAAAGTACAAGAAGAAGACATACCTAAAACTGCTTTCAGAACTAGGTATGGTCATTATGAGTTTACAGTCATGCCCTTTGGACTAACAAATGCCTCAGCAACATTTATGGACATGATGAATCGGATCTGTAAACCATACTTGGATAAATTTGTAATCGTATTTATCGACGATATACTTATTTATTCCAAAAGTCAGGAAGAACATTGCAAGCACTTGCATGCACTCTTAACTTTGTTAAGAAAAGAAAAGCTTTATGCCAAATTCTCGAAGTGTGAATTTTGGTTAAAGGAAGTGCAATTCCTAGGACATATGGTGAATCACGAAGGCATTCACGTAGACCCTGCTAAAATAGAAGCAATCATCAAATGGAAGGTCCCACAAACAGCTATGGAAATTAGAAGTTTTCTAGGCTTAGCCGGATACTACAGACGATTTATTAAGGATTTCTCTAAGATAGTTGTACCTTTGACTAAGTTAACCTGTAAAGCCACTAAGTTTGAATGGGGACATAGGCAAGAAGAAGCTTTTAAGATTTTAAAGCACTGATTGACGAATGCTCCAATTTTAGCATTACCCGAAGGAACAGAAGATTTTGAAGCATATTGTGATGCTTCAAAATTAGGATTCGGATGTGTATTGATGCAACGCAAAAAGGTAATTGCGTATGCCTCCCGGCAGTTGAAAAAGCACGAGGAAAATTATACGACTCATGACTTAGAATTAGGAGCCATAATTTTTGCCCTTAAAATATGGAGACATTATCTGTATGGAAGTAAGTTTACTGTTTATACAGATCATAAAAGTTTAAGGTATATATTTGGGCAGAAAGAGTTAAATATGAGGCAAAGAAGATGGATGGAAGTTTTAAGCGATTACGACTGTGATATCCACTATCACGAAGGAAAGGCAAACGTAGTTGCAGATGCCTTAAGTCGTAAATATCATGAAAAGCAACGACGAGTTCGTGCTCTTAGATTAAATCTACAAGTAGATTTAATGAAACAATTAAAGGAAGTTCAGGAAACAGGAATCAAGGACGATGCTGAAGGAATGAAAGGTTATATAAAGGAACTAGAGCAAGGAAATGATGGAATTTGGAGATTCCATAAGAAACGAGTTTGGGTACCTAAGCAAGGAGAATTAAGAAATAAGATTTTAGAGGAAGCCCATAAATCTAGGTATACTATGCATCCAGGAAACAATAAGATGTACCAAGATTTAAGAAAGAATTTCTGGTGGATAGGAATGAAGAAAGATATAGCAAGATATGTTTCTAAGTGTCTTACTTGTTCACAAGTTAAGGCAGAACACCAGAAACCTTCAGGACTACTACAACAATTTGAAATGCCGGTGTGGAAATGGGAACTTATAACAATGGATTTTGTTACTAAGTTGCCTAAAACAAGAAAAGGTAATGATGCGATTTGGGTAATTGTGGATCGATTAACCAAATCAGCTCATTTTCTACCAATGAAGGAAACCTTTAGCATGGAAAGGTTAGCCAAGTTGTACGTAGACGAAGTAGTATCTTTACATGGAGTCCCACTCTCCATTGTATCAGATAGAGATAGTCGTTTCACTTCTCATTTCTGGAAAAGTTTCCAGCAAGCTATGGGAACTCGACTAAATTTGAGTACGGCATATCATCCTCAAACAGACGGGCAAAGTGAAAGAACCATCCAAACTCTAGAAGACATGCTTCGAGCATGTGTAATAGATTTTGGTGGAAATTGGGATGATCATTTACCATTAATTGAATTCTCCTATAACAATAGTTATCATTCAAGTATTGAAACTGCTCCATTTGAAGCACTATATGGACGTAAGTGCAGAACTCCAGTTTGTTGGGCAGAAATAGGAGAAAGTCAATTATCAGGTCCAGAAATTGTGCAAGAAACTACTGACAAGATAACTCAAATCAAGGAAAGACTGAAAACAGCTCGAGATCGTCAGAAGAGCTATGCAAATAATCGCCGCAAGCCGTTAGAATTTCAGGTCGGAGATAAAGTACTATTAAAAGTTTCTCCTTGGAAAGGAGTTGTTCGATTCGGTAAGAAAGGAAAGCTAAGTCCAAGATACATAGGACCATTTTCAGTGATCCAACGTATAGGACCAGTTGCTTATCGTTTACAACTACCAGAAGAATTAGCTGGAGTACATGATGTATTTCATGTATCCAATCTCAAGAAATGCTTATCAGATGAATCACTGGTAGTACCTCTTCAAGATATTGAGGTAAACGAAAAGCTGAAATTTGTTGAGAAACCTCTTCAAATTGAGGATCGAAAGATTAAGTTTCTCAAACATAAACGACTAGTTTTAGTCAAAGTCAGATGGAATTCAAAGAGAGGACCAGAATACACTTGGGAGCTGGAATCAGAAATGAAGCGAAAGTATCCTCATTTATTCCAGTAAATCTCGAGGACGAGATTTTTCTTAAGGTGGGGAGGATGTAACAACTCTCACTAAAATTAATACTTAGTAGGTTAATTATCTATTAAGAAAACCTTAATTGAGAAACCCAAGTAATTCTGCACTAACCCTAAAATTTTCAAAACATTTAGAATCAGGATTAGGGCCCCTAAAACTCAAGGGGGGGGGGGGGGAAATACCCTAGCTAACGATTATCTGAAAATACTCGCTGTCAAAACTCGAAATTAAGAATATGTCAAGTCAGCAAAGCTAGTCCCAACCGTGGCTACCCTATAACCTATTTTTAACCCTTACGGACCGTAACATTATTAATCTTACGGACCGTAAGAACCCTTACGGACCGCAACAATGTTAGGCTTACGGTCCGTAAGCAATGCCAAATTTTGACTATAAATAGCAGGCATTGGGACTTGAAATTTGGCATATGTTCGACGAAGAAATTCGTTTCAGGCATCGAATTACTTTCTGTTTACCACAATTAACACACACTAATCACGAAGTGCTGCCACCATCAGGGTAATAACTCGATCGCTATTACGATTCAACGTCCGATCGATTATAACTATCCAACGATTGTTTAAGTGCCGCTCAAATTGAGTTATACTTTGTTAATTCATCGTGATTTCGACTTGAATGTTTGAGTACTGCTCGAATTCGGACTATACTCTGTCATTCGTTGTGAATCCGCTGAATTGTAAAGTATTGCACTAATAATCGTTGTGAAGGTTTAATCTCGTGAATTGTCGTAACTGCTGTATTAGTTACTAACCTGTTGTGTGTGCATTGTTATTTAAATTAGGTTAATCAAGGCTAATCAGTAGGCTTATATTCTGCTCGTTAAATCTACAATGTGAGTCATTCTCTTTTTATCAAATTGCTTTATAAATTCTTAAAAAATGTTTTCAAAGTTATAATTACAGTGATTAAGTTTATGTAATCACCAAATTACAGCCGGTATGTGGGGTATTGTGCACAGTATTGCTGTTTTATAACTTTAGGTGGGCGAACCTAAATTTAGTGATAACCGTCATTCATTGGGGCAGCCAATGGTGATATGACCACAGTCACAGAAAAGAGTCGAGTGACAAATACTGTGGGTAGTTGGTTTGATATCAGAAACATTGTAATATCTTAATACTGTGAATTATAACAAACGAGTAGTTTTAGTAAAACTGAATGATTCACTCAGTATTTCCCTGCTGACAAAACCTTTTTCAAACATGTTTCAGGTAATCTGTTGTGAGCAAAGGAAAAGTGCTATGGAGCACTACCAGCTTAGAAAAGTGGCTCAATGTAAATAAATAAAGAAACATGTTTTAAGAAATAAAGATTTCCCAGCGAAATCACTTTATTGTAAATTATGGGAATTATCCCTATATTATATATAAACGAGCAGTTTTAATATTAATCGATCCTGTTTAAAAAGACTTCCGCTGTCACTTAATTAGATACCATCGGATTTCCGGCCTCGCGGCTCTGGACCGGGTCAAACCGGGGCCAAGGGCCGTGACATGTCTTTTGTGAGGAACCCTTCCATCGAAATCCACCATATTGACTTCCTTGCCCTTTCCTTCAGCCATTTTGTCCCGTACCCCCTTCACCAAATGAGCGAGTTCTCCGGACTTAACAGCTTCTTCAATTCTTTTCTTGAGCTGGAAGCAATAATTGGTGTGGTGACCTTTTTCTTCATGTAACTCACAAAACTGTGTGGAGTTATCATTTTTTCTGCTTTTGGGTAGAGGCCTAGGAGGCCTAAAGTTCTGTTTAACTTCTTCCGTGGCAAGGATTTCTTGAGGTGTCTTTGTGAGGGGTGTGAAACTCATGCCTCTCTCCCTGGTTGGAGGGTTCCGACCTTCAGGCCTTCGATGGTCTGAACCCTTTTGACGTCTGTCATAGGAGTTAAAGTTCCCTCTTTTTTCTGGTAGGGCTGTTACTCTGCCAACTAGACCCTCTTTTCCTTTGCTCTTTAATATCTACTGCCTCCTCTCCTCGGATGTGGGCTTCTGCCCTTTCGAGAGCTTCTTCCAAGGTTTTGGGCAGAGAATTGTTGAAATCTCTTGTGAGATATTTTGAGGTGATAGCGTTCATGAACCCGGCTACCCTCATCTTCTCATCTGCCCCTATATATGTGAGAGCTTCCTTCTTGTATCGTTCAATAAACTCACGAAGACTTTCATCATCACGTTGTTTTATCTGAAAGATGACAGTTGCATCTTTGACATATCGCCTTTGTTGGGAGAAGTTGGCCAAAAAACCCTTGCTGAGGTCGTCAAAGCTTCGAATGCTTCGAGCAGGTAAATCATTGAACCAAATCCTGGTTGATCCGACAAGAGTTTGCATAAACATTAGACAACATTCAGCATTTGACCACTTCTCAATCCTTGCTGCACCAGTGAAGATCTGAAGATGGTCGTCTGGGTCCTCAGTCCCATCGTACGTTCTGATGTGGGACGACATCTTGATCTTCGTTTGAAAGTCATAATCGGCTATTCGCTGTGAAAAGCATGAGAGGTTACTTGGCTTATAAGGTTTGGCCAAATCTTCTTCAACTCCTGCACCCACGTTATTGCCATTGTTGTTGTTTCCCTGGGTGGCCAACACTTGGTTAATAAAGTGTTGCCATGGGAAGCCGGCCATCATCTGGGGCATGGGGTTGAAGCTTTGAAGGCTTCCAGGTGCACCTGAACAGCTAACTCCAAAGAGGGTGCTCATAACAGCACTTCGTGCCAAGGGGAGCACGGATAGGGCCTGTTCCCATGAGGTTGTTGTAGAAGCTGGAAGGCTGGTTACTGGGGACTGTAGGAGCTTATCTAGGGTCAGCTCGTGGCCCAGAGGAGCACCATTTATAGCTGGTTGAGATGAAAAGAGAGGACGTGTTGTAGGATTTGCCATTGCAGACATATATGGATTAGGGTTTGGAGGATTACTGGGACCAGCCTCATTCCTAGTTGTAAAAGGTGGGATGGGTGGTCCGGGAGACAGCGTTGGTTCAGGCTCATCATAGTCTAGACGAATCCTCACTCCCTTGTCCCTTTCCTTATTTACATATTGGTTGAGGAGAGACCTCAACTCAAGGAAATTGTTGGCAACCCCCTCAGGGGTAAGTTCAATGCGTGTCGGGGTATCCGAGACACCAACATTGGGGGAAGGGACTCCGGATTTGGACGGAGTTGGCGTGTTAAAAGTGAGGAATTCAGAAGTGCTTCCCGGAGTTGAGAAAGGAGTTGGTATAGACACATAAGCTTGGCTAGTACCCGGGGTTGAGGTGTTTGGGACCTGATTCACTTCTCCCGGGGATCCACTTTTGGACATGGTAGTTTCAAAAGAAGAGAGCTACACTACTAGGTCTTTTTTGAGGAGAAATAGCGGCGTAGCCCCACGGTGGGCGCCAACTTGTTTATGCAACAAATAAGAGACCAAGGATAGTAGCGAGAATGGTTAGGAAAAAGGGTTAAAGGGTTTAACTTTGCCTAACGCAAGTCGTGGGGTCCCCCCACGTTTGCAAGACGTGGAAGGAGGTTCACTAGTTTATTTTTGTTGTTTGCTAAGGATCCTCCTCTGAAGTGTATTCAGATTCGGATGAAGGAGCAAACAGAATGTGTGTGGAGGATGTGAAAGGGAGTAACTCGCATGAAACAAGTACTCGATGTGAATGGCTAGAGGTTTAAGGAATCAGGGCTGGCCAGGAATATCTTTCCTCAGTAAATGAAGTGTCAAATATATAGGAGAAGACATCTCCCAAAGAGGAATGCATTTGACTAGTGACCTTGCTTACAGTGAGGGGCTTACCCTTTCGGGGGTTGAAGCCTTTTGACCCCTGGATAATAGAGTGTGCTCTATGGACCTGCATTGCTTTTGCGGCTGGCGAGTTGGTGAAGTAATCTGGAGACATGACTACTTACTATTCCGTGCTACTTTATCTCGTTTTCCCAGGTTTTTAACCTTTGAACCATTTTGCCTTATGAGCATTTACGTATTTAAATAATTCATATTTGGTCTTGGGCTACCCCCGTCATCAGCGTCCTCACTCACTTCATCTATAGACAGCTCGCGGTTGGGGTTCCCTTCAATATTATACTTGTTATTAAACATTGAACATTTTAACCGGAGGAACGAGCAACGGTTCCTCACTTCCTACATGCTTCGAGTGGTTGCACCAACGTTGATAGAAAACTTATTGAAAACACTGTTCCAAAATTCATCATCCATGCTAGCATACAACCCCGATTTCCGCATGTCAACATAAGAAAACCCAACAACAAGGTCTTCAGTTTCTGACCACGTTGTCGACGACATTTCGTATGAATGAAGAAGAATTGGGTGATTTTTAATGTATAGAAGAATTGGTAAGTAGGTTACTTTAATGTATAGAAGAATTAGGTGAATGGAATTGGGGTATATATATATAAGAATTAGGTGATTTTTAATCTTTTTTTGAACGACAATTTTTTTAATATTTAATCTAAAAAATTAATTAACATAAATAATTTCTGCAAAAAAAAAAATAAGAAAGGTTTATTTCTTAAAAAAAATATTTAAAAATATTATTTATATACGGAGGGAGTAGGTGGATGTTTTTAGAGGTCTATATATATGGACCCTTGGTTGCCATTTCTTTATAACAAAATAATGTCGCCAACAGGAAGGCGTCGATCAAGCATTCCAGATTCAGTTCAAAACACCATTTGGCTTTACAAGAATGACCAATCGGTTCATTGGTCGCAAAATGTTCTTGAGTTCTATTACGACGGTGATAGTCCATTTTGCTATTCAGTTTATATGGGGCAAATGCCGCTAGACAGAAAGTGGTAGGGGGGGGGGACTTCTAGGTTATTGTGAAAATGGATTTATGCAAGAAACGATATTTTATTATTTTAAATATTGGATTATTTATATTTTCAAAATTTGATTATTTTAGAAAAATTGACAGCATGTCCGTGCATGGTGTAACAAGCTGTTAAAATTAAGGGAAACTCGAAGTCGTCGAGGGGCATCTTCGTCAGATAGTTTTCGTTAGACCATTCTTCCACCAAATTTTTTAGACCTTCTTGTTGAACAGGATCAGGATGCTTACGGATATGCGACTGGCGCTGTAGGAGCGTACCCTGCCTTTTGGGAAGTGGATACGGTAAAAGTGATTTTTTCCTAATGTAGCAAGGCCCGTGATAGAATGTTAACCATATTGTTTCAATCTTAAATGCTTTTCAGGTTTACATACCACTATCGCAAGACAAAGAAATCTGCAACATCCTAAAGATAGATATGCAGTCACTAAATACTACTGTATATTTTACCAATAATTGTGATGCACTTAATTGCGGAGAATGATTCTGCGTTCATGAAAAGATACACCAAGTTCTTGTAGAATTCGAGAGTGTGTTCTTATGGTTTCTAGGACGTATACAATATTGGCAAAAAGCTGGACTAAGCGAGGCTGATGCGTTGGATTACACCGGGGATGTTGTCTGGCCTACCTCCAATGATCGTGTTGGTCGAAATTCGGGGGTAATAGTGTGTATGTTACTCCAAAATCTTGTGCAAAACAGTTCACTGGTCTGGCAAGAAGGAAACATGCACGATGCATCTATGAGATACAGACGATTTATGGCATATCAACTGTATGCTGCACGTTTTACACCAGCTAATAATTAAGTTGATAAATAATGCTCCATGTACTTCTTTACAATAATATGCATGCTTTTAATAAATTCGATTAAGTATACATATGCATAAATTACAAAAGTTTTTAAAAGTCCCCCAAATTGTATGTAATGAAGGTATTTTGAAATACATAATCCTGAAATTCTTCGGGTTCCACTTGTACGCGTCGGGAAAAAACGAGTAAATCTTTTATATTACTGGGTTTTAGCTTAAAGCATCGGGAGACTCATGGGATACGTCTGTGTACGGACAGTTGTACGAAAAATGGATTATGAGTCAACGACGCATGGGAAGCTTCGGCAAAGGCCTTCAAAAACTGTCACTCTATGCATCAGCAACGCATGGGAAGCGTCGGCAAAGGCCTTCAAAAACTGACACTCAGGAGGCGTCAGCGACGCATGGGAAGCGTCGGCAAAGGCCTTCGAAAACAGACATAAGGGATCATCAACGACGCATCAGAAGCGTCGGGAAAAGCTTCAATGGGAGGCGTTAGCGTGCTTCAGCGACGCATGGGAGGTGTCTGAAAAGAGGCATCAGGACTAGCGATGGGAGAGGGCTGAGCTAGGCGCTTGGCAAGGAGCCAGACGCAAGCTGTTATTAATGCGTCCGGGAGACGCCTCCAATGCGTCCGCCTTCTATTTGGCCACGTGTCAATCACCTAATGAAAGACACCAGAACATCACTTGTAGACGCATCACCTGCATCTGGATCACTGATGCGCTGTTCCACCGACACAGGAGGTGGCCATTTTGGTAAGTCAACTTGGTCTTTGGCCAATTTCGTAATTTTCCCTTTTAATTTAACATCTTTTAAGGTTTTATAATATCAAAATCACTAGTTATATGCTATATGTATAAAACTCTAGAATTTTAATATTCCCGCAGTACCATACGTGATCCGAATATATATACACACACCATATATGATACAGAATATATGTATATATATACTCCATACATGATACAAAATAAATACATACCAAGGTTCAAAAGAAATATACTAATTAAACATTATGTAAGGATTTTGTTAACCATTATGCAGACTTATTAACATTCTGTACAACTCTCGTGAACCAACTTGTACATTTTAGTGGAAAAAATCAAGTTTAGCCAAGCACATAACTCAAAAGGTTCATGGATTTTCAAGTGATAAAACACTACTCAGATGATTGTACGTATAACCAAAATGGGAAGTTCAAAGGATGTTAAAATATTGTGCTGAGTTATGGTCATTGTAAACTGCGCTTTAAATCTTTACTGGGCTGCTTATGTGGGCTTCGTTTGTTATAAGACTTTGGGCTTCATGTTTGTTTTAAGTGGTTCAGGTTGTTGAAACTGATTGTGAGCTGGTAAGAAGTTGTGGGGGCTTTGTGTAAGTTCTGGAGGACTGTGATCATTATGTGTTATACTTCTGGACTCGATTGTAAATATGGAACGGGGTGATATATAAGGCTGAAGTTTCTGGAATTATTCATTCATCCCTTCTCACTTTTACTCTCACTTTCTCTCTGTATAGTTAGGGTTTGTAGGCGATTTGTATAGTGCAACCATTGTATTGTTGTGATCTCTCTTCCTTGGTGAGAGACTGTTGTTGCTACTTGGTAGATGATCATCAGTTTGTTCTGTATTTTCTGTATCATTCTGATCTTACTTTTGTAAGATCTGTTGGGAGATTGGGGGTAATTTTTTGGTTTGGGTTAATAAGAGTTTTGTCACCTGTTTTGTCGCTATTTGTTGTTCATCTTCTGTTGTTTGTTTTTGATTCATCATCATACCATTGTTTTAACATGGTATCAGAGCCTACGTGCTCCTGTTGATGATTTGTTGTTATTATCAGCTGTGTAGTTGTGTTCTCTGATTGTTTGTTTTTGTTGTCTAGGGTTTCTGTGCTCGGAAACTTTTATTGGTGACAGATCTGCTTAGATCTGTTTGTTCTTGGTGACATACTTGTTGGTGCTGGACGAAACCCTAACTTAGGGTTTGCTGGTTGTTTGGTCTTCTCTCCGATCAGACTTCTGTGTTAGTCTCTGAAACCCTAGAAGGTTTTGGGCAAACTAACCAGAAGGATTCTTAGGGTATCTTCTATATCAGATTTAGTAGTTCTTGAAAACTACTGATCTGATATCTCTTGGAACTTTTGCACCCGCTGTAAGATTGTTCCTGTCTTTTAACTTTGTTATTTCTTGTTTCTGCGTCATTTTTGTCTAAGTCTAGGCATCCCTATTTACTAGACTAGTCGGGCCGGCACTTGATCGAGTCTGTCTACTTGCTATTTGGTGTGTCTTGTTTTTTGTTTGCATTTGTTCTGTGTTGTTGTTTCAGTTTCTGTTCTGTGTTTTGTTATCTGTTCTTGGTTAGTTTTTTAGGTGTGGCTCCTGAATAAAGGCTTGTCCAGGCGCCTGTGAGTGACGAACCTGGAATCTGGTCCCTGACTCAGCTTCGCCCTAGGTTATTCTCTTGTTTAGTTGTCTTATATCTTGGGTGTTATTTGTTGGTATCTTGTGTGATCTGTACTTGTTTGGTTGTTTGTTCTTTGTGTGTTTGACATCATGGGTGATGGTGAAGGTACTTCTGTTACCCTTATTAGCAAGTTGGATAGGGAACCCTCTTTATTTGCATCCTAGTGACTCAAGTGCTTTGACCATAGTGAACATAAAACTTAAGGGCACTGAGAATTATTCTGTTTGGTCTAGTGCAATGAAGCTTGCACTAGAAGCTAAAAATAAGTTTGGTTTTATAAACGGAAAGTGTGAAAAACCTAATGATGATGATGTCATAGCTGCCCAATGGGATAGGTGCAACTCTGTGGTGTTAACTTGGTTATTGAATTCAGTGTCTGAAGAGTTATTCTTAGGACATGTCTTTTCCAAACTTGCTTCTAAAGTTTGGACAGACCTGAAAGAAACTTATGATAAGGTAGATGGTTCTGTTGTCTATGATTTATATAAAAGAATCATCTGTATTTCTCAAAATGGTAGCTCAGTGGCTGAATATTATAATAAGTTGACAACAATGTGGAAGCAATTTGATGCAATGGTGCATCGGCCTTCATGTTCTTGTCAAGCAGCCAAAGACTACAATGGTTTTTCCACATTAATCAAGTTAATGCAATTCCTCATGGGTCTTGATGATGTATATCAACCTGTGAGGACACATTTATTGACAAGAGAACCATTCCCTTCTGTCAAGACTGCTTATGCCTTAATTTCTAGAGAAGAGTCTCATAGACTCTCAAGTAGTGGATCAAAGGGTTAGTCTGTGTCTTTTGTGGCTAAGTCAAACCAGTCCAATCAGAATTTTGACTCTAGAAGGAGAAACAACTTTAGGGGACCTAATCCTAATTTGAAATGTACTAATTGCAACATGATAGGTCATACTGTTGATCGATGTTTTGAGTTGATTGGTTATCCTCCTGGTATAAGGAAGAGGTCTAGTGGGTGTTTTGGTAGAAATAATAGTGGTAATAACTCAAATAAGTCTAGTATGTCTTCTGGTCCTTCTAGTTCTATTGTGTCTGCTTTGCCGTTTACTCCTGAACCGATTTCAAAGTTGATGAGTTTAGTTAGTGATAAACCTGAGGGAGATCAGGTGAAGTCTAATATGGGAGGTATGTCTTCGTGTGTTTATGATTTTGTTAGTTGTTCTAGTAGTGTGAGTTTAAGTTATAATTACAATTGGGTTGTTGATTCTGGTGCCAATCAACATATGATTAAGAGTGACAAAGACATGTTTAATTGTATTGATGTGTCTGAATTTGGGTTGAAGGTTGGTCATCCTAATGGGACTAGTGTTAGTGTGTTAAAAATGGGAGAACTTAGGTTGATTAATAATGTTGTTAAAAAAGATGTGTTTTATGTTCCCGAGTATAGTGTTAATCTTTTATCTGTGCATAAGTTAGCCAACGATAATAGTATTGCTGTTTTGTTTACTGAAAACAATTGTATGCTTCAGGATTTGAAGTCAAGGAAAATCCTGGTGATTGGTAAACAGGAAAATGGGATGTATTTTGTAGGAAAAGATGGTAATTCTATGAATATGTGTTTTAATAGTGTTGTTAGGTCAAATTTATGGCACAGTAGGTTAGGGCATCCTTCAGATCAGGTTCTGGCTGTTTTAAAAGATGATTTAGGAGTGCAATGTTGAACATGGTCCATGTGAGATTTGTCATAGGTCTAAACAAATAAGAGTTCCTTTTCCTTTGAGCGAACAGAAGTCTAAGGAATTGGGTGATCTAATTCACTTAGACTTATGGGGTCCGTATAAGGTTTCCAGTTATAAAGGGTTCAAATTTTTTTAACAGTGGTTGATGATTATTCTAGGTCTGTATGGTGTTATCTTCTCAAAAATAAAATGAAAGTTTTTGAAAATCTAAATGTGTTTTATGAAATAGTTCAGACTCGGTTTAAAAAGAAAGTGAAAGTATTTAGAAGTGATAACGGCACAAAAGTTGTTAATAATCAAATATCATTGTTTTGTAAAACAAAAGGTATTATTCATCAAACTTCTTGTTCATAATCCCCACAACAAAATGGGGTTGTTGAACGGAAACATTGTGACACCCCAGGAAAACCAGTAAACACCGCAACTTAACTAGCTCCCTCAGTAACCACGTACTAAATTTCGGGACGAAATTTTCTTAACAGGGGGAGAATGCGACAACCCTCGTAATTTCATGTATCCGTACGATTATTTAATGATAATTAAAGTGCTTGGTGACTGTGTCATACTTACATGTGTTTGTTAACGTACTAGGCTTGTGTAGAAAAACTTGACTAAATGGTCCTGAATATTTCCCTATGTGTTAGGAATTAATTGTGTTACAAATATATATATATATATATATATATATATATATATAAGACGCCTTACGGAACAATTAAACGATTTAATAGAACAGTATCTGACCGAACAACCGGACATTACCCGGGACCCCAAATATTTGTCAAACACATTATTTAATTATTTTTGGCTAGTCATGATCCCCGTATATCATAACACCCACTAAAAACCTTATGACTAACACCTATGATCATATTACTTGCATTCTAACTATCAATCACCATTTAGTTCAAAAAGTTGCAAACAAGCCCCCCCCCCCCCCCCAAACCGAAAATCGGTTCCCATGGACCCCACCATATATCTACACCATGCCTCATATCTCCTAACTAGATTTTACTCTAATATTTTAAGTGATCTTGCTTGTTGAACTTGCTAAAAAATGTGGTGAACATGATAAGTATGGAGCTCATAGATTGCCCATCATTCACAAGATTTCACTTCTCTCACCTCACTCTCTCTCTCACTTTCGGCTCCCCCATAACCGAACCCACCACCACCCCTCAACATCTTCATCTTCTCCAACATCAAGTTCCATTTAAGCTTCAAAGTTGATCCATGGAGGTTGCAAGTTGAAGGGCTTTCTAAGGAGCTTCTTTCACTTGCTTTTCACCATCATCCTCTCCAACTTCTTCACTAAGAATCATCCCAAGCTTTATGCTAGTAGTAAGTTCCTTATGTCACCTTTGTTCATCTTGTTTCATGATTAAAAGATGTAATATGTTAAATCTACAAGAACACTAAAAATGGTTTAAACAAGAAGATGAAACATGATGTATTTATGTTAGTATGAAGTTGTCTTGAGATGTTGCTGATTTCTTGCTGATTACTTGTTAATATTGATTACTAGAAATGTTGTTATTCGCTGAACATGTTAACGGAACCAAAATAACTTGCATTAGAATGTAAAAGCTGAAAAACAGAAAGTTGTTTGGTGATTACAGCCGACTTCAGTTGGCTGTAACTGAACCCTAATAAAGCGAAAAATGTATTTTCTGAAGTCTAGATTTATGTACTATGAAATACGGTTCTAATGGCACTGGAATCATAATTTTTGGACTTCGTTTACTATTTTTAAAGTGTCGTTTTGTAACAGCAGCTAGAGCTGCATTTTTCCTGCTGAAAATATGCGTTCTGTTTTCCGTCATAACTTGAATTCTGGGTAGTGTTAGATCATGAAATTTGTACAGTAGATGACAACTGATGTATTTGTAATTACCCCACTGGAATTTCGTAAATCGGACTCTCAACGAATTTTTAATAAATTATTCCGTGGACTGCAATCAGAAAAAGATGAATCTGATTGCAGTCAGGATAATGAATTTTTATAAAATATTGGTGATGAATTGGATCCCGATATTTTTACACAATAATATTTGGATCGTTCAAGACCTTCTGTAAAAAGTTGGGAATTTTTTAAACAAGTTAACTATTTTATTAAAATCCCTGAAAACTGCCCAGTTTTGAATATAAAAGCTGAAACGACATAAGTAGTGATTTGCGTGTCTAAATGTCAGGTAGGTTATCCGAGAATGATATAACATGTTATATGTCTATAAAAGTGTTATGTGCAATGTCGTATGTTTGTTTATGAGTGTGGAATAGATGGGAAGCTTATATGGGCATGAACCGTTAAAGTGATGCATGTTATGTGATAGATACGTGTAGGAACTTTGTCTTCTATTTGAAGTCACTAATAAACTAAGTGGTAATCATACTAGGACGTGATTGACTAACCTTGACTGTTAGCTATATTTGAGAGTCAAACCGAGCAACCGAGGTGAGTTCACACTTTCTACAAGGCATGGGATTCTCGGTGGTTTGGGAATGGGTTAAGAAACTAAAATGAAATCTACATATCCTCATTGGGTAGGATATGTACGGCCATCCTCCATAGGTAGGATGCCATTATTAATCCTACGAATTCTCCTTGTGCAGAATACGTACGTTCGTCCTCCTTGGGTAGGACAACAACCTTAAAACTTACTAGACAAAACTCTATCACCTAAGCCCTCAAATTTATATCGACTTAATCGCCGAGGCCGATGGCGAGCGGGTCATTAGTTAATAGCGCTATTAGGTTTAACAAACCTCACACCGTGTCGTCCGAACGGGCGTGTACTAATGGACTATGGCAAACTGTCAATGATGATAGAACATTGATGTAGGGCACGTTATTCGTCAGTTGTCGATATCAGGACAGTCTAGTGGTTTACATTGGGAAGCCCCCCCCCACACTAATTATGGGTATGATTTGGGTAATAAAAAGAATCTGGTTAAACATACTTTCAACTAAGGGGTAACCCCCACGGCATATAAGCCAACGAAAGTCAAACCACGTTTTTCAGAAACAACCTAAAACTAATCAACCAACCGTGAACTCACTCAACTTTGTTGTTGACTCGTTGTTACATGCCTTACAGGTCGCTAGACGCTTATGGAGCTTGCACGAGGAAGAAGTCGTTGTGGGATGCGGACTGTTATGTCCCGTACTTAATAATTGAACTTTATAAACTATGGAACTTATGTTTTGGTTTAACGTCTTATGCTTCCGATGTTTAAATTAAACTTGGTTAACTTACTTTTGGTCACCAATCGTATTGTGGTCAGTTTTATTTACTTAATTATGTTGTTCAATATGATTGGTGGCTCGATCCTGGTCATGTCACGCCTCCAAGCGGTGATACCCCGCATGGTGGATTTTGGGGGTGTGACAAACATAGGCATCTTTTAATATAGCCAGAGCGTTGATGTTTCAGGGTGGTCTACCACTGAGGTTTTGGAGTGACTGTGTGCTAACTGTTGTTTATATTATTAACAGGCTGCCATCTTCTGTGTTAAATGGGAAAAGTCCTTATGAGCTTATGTTTAATTTTAAACCCTCTTTGTCTCATCTTAGAAATTTTGGGTGTCTTTGTTTTAGTACCATTTTAAATGAACCTGATAAATTTGCTTATCATGCTGATAAGTGTGATTTGATAGGTTATTCAAATGTGAAAAAAAGATATAAACTTTGGAGTTTAGATGAAAAAAAGGTTTTTTATTCTAGAGATGTTAAGTTCTATGAACATGTATATCCTTTTAAGTCAACAGATTAATGATAATGTAGTGTTTGATAATAGTTTAAATCTGACAAACTTTTTTGATCAAAATGAAACAAATACACCAGAAGTTTCTTCAATTCCCAATGATGAAGAGGAAACTGCTGAATCTCATGACACAGTCAGTGATGAGTAGCAGCCAGTTCCCTCTACATCTGCCACTCCTGGACTAGGTGACTTGGGTCATAGCTTAGAGTATAGTGTAGAAGGTAGTAATAGGGAGGAGTCTGGAAGGGCAGAGGACACTGCTGTGTCAGATGCTGAGATCAACCCATCCGAGGGAAACCTAGGAGGTCTTAGAAGATCTTCTAGGAATATTTCTATTCCAAAAGGATTTCAAGATTTTGTTCTTAATAACTGTGCTAAGTATGATATAAATAAAGTGGTTAACTATTCTTGTTTGACAACTGATTCTGTGTGTTTTATTAGTAGCTTAAATAAATCTACTGAACCGAGTAGTTTTATTGAAGCTTCCAAAGACCCTAAGTGAGTTGAAGCTATGAATTTAGAAATGGAAGCTTTGCTTAGGAATAAAACCTGGGAAATTGTTGATTTGCCTGCAAATAAAAAGCCCATATGTTGTAAATGGATTTATAAAATGGGGAATTGGCCTGTAATAATCTCATCTAGACCTTATTAGCTATTAATAATCCCACCTCAGAATATTCCCCCCACTAGTCCCACCTTTCACCTATTTTTCCTACAATGGTCCCCTGTTAAAAAAACTTAACGGAGTTAACCTTTTTTCCAAATTTCAAACAAATTTTTTAGGGCTTTTGATCAGAACGATGATATGAGTCCATTGATGTAAAACTTACTTCGAAATGGCGTTCTGAGATGGGACTGCTAGGGGGAATATTCTGAGATGGGATTATTAATGGCCAATAAGGTTTAGGTGAGATTATTACAGGCCAATTTCCCTTATAAAATCAAGTACAAGGCTAACGGTGAAACAGAACGATATAAAGCTAGGTTGGTAGCTAAAAGGTATAACCAACGGGAAGGTTTGGACTTTGGGGAAACATTTTCACCGGTTGTGAAAATGGTTACTGTTAGGTGCATATTAAGTCTTGCCATTCAAAATGGTTGGACTTTGTATCAAGTTGACGTAAATAATGCTTTTTTATATGGTTCAATAACTGAAAATGTCTATATGTCTCTTCCCGAGGGTTATTATTCTAAAAATGATACCAAAGTATGTAAATTAGTTAAGTCCTTGTATGGGTTAAAACAGGCTCCTAGAAAATGGAATTAAAAATTAACTGATGTATTACTTGATGTTGGTTTTGTTCAGAGTCAGTGTCATCATTCCTTATATGTTATGAATAAAGATTTTGTGTTTATAGCTTTGCTAGTATATGTTGATGATATAGTGATAACAGGAAACAATGATGTTGAAATTCGTAGGATAAAAGGTCTTCTTAGTTAAAGTTTTCAAATCAAGGACTTGGGTGTTCTAAAATATTTCCTTGGTTTAGAAGTTGTTTATGATAAATCAGGAGTATGTTTAAAGCAACGAAAGTACTGTTTAGAACTTTTATCTGAATTTGGTTATCTTGGATGTAAACTTGTTAATACACCTATCGAATTAAGTCATATTATTAATAATAAAATAGGTGATAAACAGGAAGAACTGGTTGACATAACAAATTATCAAAAATTGATTGGGAAGCTAATCTATTTGTCCTTAACTCGACCTGATATTTGCTATGCTGTTCAATTTTTGAGTAAATATATGCATAGACCTTATGTTTCACATCTTAAAGTGGCTTTAAGATTATGGAGGTATCTTAAGTCATGTCCTGGTAAAGGTCTTAAGTTCAAAAAAGGTGATAGTTTTGAGTTAGCGTGTTTTGCTGATTCGGACCGGGCTAAGTGCTTTGATACTAGGAAATCTGTGACTGGGTATTGCATTTTTCTTGGTCATGATTTAATTTCCTGGAAAAGCAAAAAACAGAGTACAGTTTCCAGGTCTTCAGGAGAGGCTCTGAGTACAGGGCTATGTGCTCAGCCACATGTGAGCTTGCTTGGATTGTAAATATGTTAAGTGAGCTTAATATTAGTTGTAAAGTTCCTATAAGTCTGTATTGTGATAGCATCGCTACAATATCTATTGCAGCAAACCCAGTTTTTCATGAGCGAACGAAGCATTTTGAGCTGGACTTGTATTTTCTTAGGGAAAAGGTTGCTTCAGGTTTTACACAAACTGTGAAGGTTGACTCTGAATGTCAACTAGCAGATGTTTTAACTAAAGGGTTAAGTGCAAACCAGCATGAAATATTTTGTGAAAAACTGGGACTTGTAAATTTGTTTAAAGCCGTTTGAATGAAGGGGGGATGTTAAAATATTGTGCTAAGTTATGGTCATTCTAAACTGGGCTTTAAATCTTTACTGGGCTGCTTATGTGGGCTTCGTTTGTTACAAGACTTTGGGCTTGATGTTTGTTTTAAGTGGTTCAGGTTGTTGAAACTGATTGTGAGCTGGTAAGAAGTTGAGGGGGCTTTGTGTAAGTTCTGGAGGACTGCGATCATTATTTGTTATACTTTTGGACTGGATTGTAAATATGGAACGAGGTGATATATAAGGCTGGAGTTTCTGGAATTATTCATTCATCCCTTCGCACTTTTACTCTCACTTTCTCTCTGTATAGTTAGGGTTTGTAGGCGATTTGTATAGTGCAGCCATTGTATTGTTGTGATCTCTCTTCCTTGTTGAGAGACTGTTGTTGTTGCTTGGTAGATGATCATCGGTTGATGATCATGAGTTCGTTCTGTATTTTCTGTAACGTTCTGATCTTAGTTTTGTAAGATATGTTGGGAGATTGGGGGGTAATTTTTTTGGTTTGGGTTAATAAGAGTTTTGTCACCTGTTTTGTCGCTATTTTGTTGTTCATCTTCTGTTGTTTGTTGTTGATTCATCATCATACCATTGTTTTAACAAAGGATAACCATGATAAACATTTACAAAAGTAAGCGGGGATGCGTTCGAAAGATGAGATGATGAAGAACTCAAGCTCGCTTTCCGGGGGAATTTGAGACTTGCTTCTTGTGGGATTTGAACTAGATTAGAATTAGATTATTGAATCAACTCGATAAGAAAGATGAGTTGTGGAAGATAAACACTAGTATTTAAGCTAGAATACTTGCACTAAAATTCAGCTTGCACTTTAGATGCGAGAGCCATGCGAAAGACACCAAAACGAAGCCGTAAATGATGCCGATGGAGGATGAATCCTTGCTTCCGAATATAACTGCAAATATTCTCGGTATCAGGGCTGAATTAGCACAAGTTTTTGTAGGTTAAGGGCTGGTCTAAATCTGTTATGGGTGGACACAAGGGTGAGCCGTGAAAGAGAGCTGGGAAATGGAAGGTGTTAGGAGTGAAAGTGTAGAGTTTTTGAAAAGTATCAATCTTGTGACCTGGTGGGTTTATATTGAATGATCTTGGGATTTTATCCACTTAGATATTAACAAGATGTTTAGTGCTTATGACCAAATTTGTTTAAGTTCCCAAGGGTTATAATTAGATCCACGGGAACCGATTGGAAGGGATAAGAGATGGAAATGATGGTGTTGGGGTTTGTCATGAATGGTTCTTAGTGAAAATACATGATAAAAATTAAATATATAAAGCATGCAACACTTTTCATTTATCTTCTTGTTGTTGACGGCTCTAAGTCAGAAGACAAAGAAAGGTGATGGGATTTGATCAATTTATGTAAATTATACTATGTTTACCAAAGTTGTAAGTAATCAATTAAACAATTAAACATATGAGAGAATTTCAACCCTTTGAGATTTCATTACTTTTGGAATCGGCTGGAATGGATAAGAGTTTGTGGACATGATATTTCTTGAAAGAAAAAGGTTAAGGTAGTACCATATTGTGATTAATTAAATCCCATGGTGTTCCTTGCTAGGTGGCATGAGATTTGAGAGTGTATAAAACTTAGTTTAGACAAAATAGACATGAATTGTGCATACCTTCCTGGCTAGGATCAGATGTGGAGTTCAAAGGTAAGGGTCTAGATATTTGAGATGTTTGGCAAAAAAGTTAGGAGATTTAAGTCGGCGTTCGAGTAATCTGTATTTAGCATAAATCCATGAACCAGCTTACACCAATGAAAGAACGCTTAAAATTTCTGATTGAAACAATCAAAATACATATAATTTATGACCGTGCGTACGAACATGTGTTGCGTGTATGTATATATATATACACACACTATTATAGAATGGATTGGAAAGAGAACTTAAACTCTTAAAATAGGTGAAGCGGTAATGAAATGAGTTTTGAAATTTGAATCAAATAATAATGTAAGATGAGTTTTTGCTAAGAGAAAAGGGGGTTGCAATAAAGTCAAAGAATTTGGGGAAAATAAGGATAATTTAGGTTTTGGTATCCAAATTTTGCTATTTATTTGATTATTTTTGAAGCTTGAGTAGACATCTTTGATAAAGAAAAGTAAGTCTAGCATGAACTAAAATGAAACATATTATCTTTCATTCTTTAAATTCCTTTATAAATGCTAAATATGTGAGATAAAGATGTCTTGGTGGTGGGTCAAATGCCATGGGAGTTTGTTGATGATAAAGATGTGAGAATGATTAGTGTAGAGGCTGCGGGTTTCAGGTTTCATGAGTTTGTTACCAACCTCTTTACTTTCTTCTTACAATTGCACCATATACCATTACATTCTCTTTTCTGAAGAGTTGTTATAGTTAGTCCTCTTTTGGATTTCTTTGTACGTTCATTCTACAATGATTACTTCTTGCGATTGCTTGCAAAGATTGGCAAATTTTAAGGCTGCTTCTGATGCGGGTAATTCATACGTTTTCAACATAAGGGAGAGAGCTTTTCCAGAAAGTTCTTTGTTTTAAAGCTACATGAATTTGATGTAATGAAAAGTTACTCCTGGTGTCTATATTTTAATCAGATTCAATTGTAGCTTGAATGGAAGTTTTGTTTTCTAGAGCTGCTTCTATAGTTTTGCTAAACATTGCAATTAGTTATAAATGATATTAGTCAGTAGTCACAGTATTTTCAAAATGTCTTGTTAGAATGAGTTCTTGTTACACCTACCCACTTTTATCATTGTCACTCCATGGACACCACATGTTCAATTTCCAGTCCCTTATTAAGATTATTTATTTAGGAATTGTAATTTAATCTTCTTTTTGTTTATGCAGATAGTTCAGAAGTGGCTGAAGATTCTTATGATCTATGAATATGGTATATCGCGTACCATAGAGATAATGACGCCAAATCTTCAAAGTGAACCACAACACCTAACTCAAGGTCGTGAGTGGTGTAATTCTTCTCATGGACCTTCAACTGACGAGACGCAAACGCGATGACTTTCTCCCATTGCATCAATACGCAACCTAGACCTTAATGAGAAGTATCACAGTAAACCAAAAAGTCATTTAAACCGTCGGGAAGAGACAAAATCGGAGCGCCACATAGTTTCTCCTTAAGCAAAAGAAACTCTTTCTAGATCTACATGGCCAAGGGTTGGGCTATCTTGGGAAAAATTTCTATAAATCATCAATAGTATCCAGCTAGACCTAAAAATTGACGCACCTCGTGTCACACCCCACCAAGGCGGAATATCGGAGTATAACACAAAAGGTTTTCTAACACATGATTAAGCAAAAGCTAGACCTAAAAATTGACGCACCTCGTGTCACACCCCACCAAGGCGGAATATCGAAGTATAACACAAAAGGTTTTCTAACACATGATTAAGCAAACATTTAAATGAAATAACATAAGTTTGGATACCAAATAGTTAAGTGTTTACATCACCAAATAAATTGTTTTGAGAAAACCAAGATTTTACATCGATATCTCGAAGTTGATGAGAAATAAACGGAAAATCTTCCTAAAAGTGGTATCCTGTAAAAGATGATCCTTTTTCCATGAATTACCTGAAAAACATGCTAAAATCGTCAACACAAAGTATGTGGGCTCACATGTTTATGAGACTCGAAGTAAATCGTTTGAGAGACCATATGTATAGCTAGTTAAATTCATGAATGATCAAATCGATGCCTAGCTACGCCAATGACATATGTGACTAGCATGAGCTTATAACCAAACCTTGATTGAGATTGCCTCGCCCATCGTACACTCATGACAATGATATATAGTTTTTCAGAAGTACAAGCACTCTTTGCCTTTACCGGGTTAGCGCTACCAACCCAGGATGGGGGCATCAACCTAATAGATCTATTTGAGAGATTTCATGGCTAGATCCATAGCTAATGGTTATAGTGGAGAATGAGAACACGAGGACTTTTCTTAAGTAATCTTGAGATCATTGAGAAACTCATGAAAATGCTCAACTAGAATATATTCATACAATCGTACTTTAAATAAATGCATGCCCCCCCCCCCCCCCCCTAAAAAAGTAAAAAAAATAGTAAAATAGGAGTTGTGAAACTCACCTGGAATGAACCTGAACTGTGCTAGTACAATAAGCCTGAAAGTGCGAAAGACTCGACCTATTTGTGCCCTAGTGTAAATAAAGGACAACTTAAGGTCTATGGAAACACAATAGCATGCAAGTTGGCTATAATAAAAATTGTTTATATATTTCTACACGTATATATATATATATATATATATGTATATTTATAAGTACATATTCTTGTTTGATTCCTATTGAGTATAACTTGTTATATATCTTTACTATCTATTACAGGAGAATATGCGTTGACATAAGAAAAGCTATGTGTCGAGCTCTTAGGCATGCTAACTCAACTTTTCTTATGTCATTATTACATCATCATCCCACTTTATTTTTTTTAATCACTTCATTTATTTAAAATACTAATCATCCATCCAGAGCTCATTTTGAAATTCAATGGCCCGCCCAAATCTATCTATGAGCCTGCACAAACATCAGATCTAGAATTGTAGCCCCTTTTTATCAATAAGTGAGGATTTTTGTTTTTTTGACTTTCGAGTCTGATTTTGTAATTTCGAGTATGAACTGGTGTAGTGTCTATAGGAAAATATACAAAAGATGAACCAGGAAATAAATTATCATAATTGTATCACACATTTATTAAATATTGTTTTTCGGCTGTTAGCGGAGTTAGGCATATATTAGTTACTAGGTTATCACCCGGGACTACTTCCCGGGTTGTTTATTTTTATTAGTTAATAAACATGCTTTTTTTAATTAAAATGTAACATATTATTTCATTAAACTTTAACACGACATTAATTAATTGTACGTTAATACAATAATAAATTAAGTGTATTAATTAAAATAATATAAACAAAGTGTCATGTTACGTAAATTGACAAAGTAAAAATACAATTTTAAGATAGTCGAGTCTATTTGAAGATTCATATCCTTCGAATTACCAAAACATTTCCTTTAGTAAATCGAGTCCCCTCTACAAAAAGTATGACATAAGCAGCAACACGTCTAGATTATCGTCGTTTTCTTTAACTACAAATCTTGTTTCCGAAATTGCCCCTACATAATCCTTTGTAGCTGGTAACAACCTCACATTTAGTATCTTAGTCTAAAATTTAAACAAAATAATAACGAAATACTCAACGCCTTTAACCAAAATAACGAAATATTCAACGTGTGTACCATGTCCATAGTTTTACCTTTGAATTCTTCATGGCTTCTCTAGATGCAAATATCGGTCCTTGACCGATATCCGACTGTTTATCGCATTCACTGTATTAGACTCATTTATAACAAACAAATTTAAATTATGAATTAAACAAATCCACTTTATGGAGAAATACCTCAATGCATGCAAGGACGATCCGCAAAGCCATTTCATGACAGTATTTTCCTCTCAAAGGGTATGAACCATATCTGGTTCATGATTAAGCATTATACGAAAGCATTAACGTTTTCTTAACAATTGGGTAGATTAACATATTAACCCTAAAATTCAAACAAATATTGCACATCATAATAAAAATATCAGATAGGATTCAGACCCAGATCACAATCATAGACAAATCTATAACCTATTCGTATAAACAGTTGATATAACACACATATAACTTGCACATAATCAACAAAAGGAGATTTGGTTACCTTGAATCGTGTAGATTGCAGATGCTTAAACCATAAGGAAGATGAGGGCAATATCTAGGGTTTAGAAAAAAAAAATCAATCCAATTTCAAGAAAATCAAGAATTAATTTTGATTCAACAATGCTTCATCCCCTTTACGTTATGGAATACCCCTTTGTCGTTCACAAATCAATAATCAACATATGTGATGGTGTATAGAAGAAGAAGAAGAAGAAGAATCCACAAATGCGATTGTGTTTGCGATGGTGTTTTCCGATTAGTGTTGTTGAATGAGGCAATTTAGGAGATTAGGGTTATTACATGGTTTATATAGCCGGGTAAAAAAACGGGTTTGGAGCAGCACGCGGGGTCCGTATTTACTCATCCATTTTCCCGCCAAAACCATTCTGAGGTGCAATATCACGCTGACACGTGTCCCATATTTTTTTTGTTTATTATATATAATAGATTAATTTAAGTGTTTGTGTTTGAATTCAGCTGTTAGAGGAGTTAGGCACGTAATATCATGATCTCTAAACATAATTGAAGAATTTTGTTGATATAAGTTATTATTTAAAGTGTTTAAATTCAGCTTTTAGAGGAGTTAGGCACATTATATCATGATTATTAAACAAAATTAAAGAATTTTGTTGATTTAAGTGTTTGAATGCAGCTTTTTGAAGAGTTACGCACCTTATATATCATGATGTTTAAACAAAATTAAAGAATTTTGTTGATATAAGTTATATTAGTTAAAGTGTTTTAAATACAACTTTTAGATGAGTTAGGCATGTTATATCTATTTTTTTTTAATAATGAAGAATTTTGTTGATATAAGTTATTGATTGAAGTGTTTGAATTCAACTTTTAGAGAAGTTAGGCACCTTATATCATATGATTTATAAACAAAGTTGAAGAATTTTGTTGATATGAGTTATTAATTGAAGTGTTTGAATCCAGCTTTTGGAGGAGTTAGGCACGGATCAATGGCCGGTTGCACCGGGTCATCGATCTTTGAGGTGCACCGAGGTTGCATTGAGTGTTGCAGCTGGTTTGTTAGGGGCTTGTATGGCTGGTACCGGTGCGTGAATCGTGGCATTGGTTGGTGGTCCTTGCACTAAATGCCCTGGTTCTGTAAGTTTAGTTTTACTGTTTGTGAGTTATGAATATGGTTGTTTTCTTTGTGAAAATAATAATCTTGTGTTTGTGTTTGTTTTTGTTTTTCTTTTCAGATTGTATCAAAGGATTTATCAGATCCAGTACGTTCACATAAAGATTTGGATAAGGATGCCGCAACGTATTTTAGGAAGGCGGTTCAATTCTATGAAGAACTTTCTAATCAAATGGTCAGCTAGGGTCATGCGTTGGACCTTTTTGCTTCTGCACTCGACCAGGTTCAAAACTCATTAGTAGATTTTGATGTTCATTAATCATTTTTTTAATCTGTTTGTAGTTATAGGGTTAGGATCATGTGAGGTGTACTGTTATTTCATATAAAAAGTTGTTACAATTTGTATTTATTAATTGTAATGGTCTTACCGAAACGCTTACTTTATATGTGATCTAGGAAAATAGTGAATGGAATGAGTGGCATACAACATTTCTACAAGAGCGTAATATAATTGAAAATGTGCATCGATGGGGTATACTTCTTTTACTAATGTAGCTACTTTTAGAAATTGGATGAAATATTGGTTTCTTGATGGTAAAATATTTGTATAATTTATGATTATTTTCAGTCGATCATCTGCACTACATGACAGAAGTAGGGACAGTGATGAGGATGACAGAAACTATGATGTGGCCGCTCTAGCAAATAATTTAGGACAAGCGTTTAGATACAACTTATATGACAATGACGAAAGTCAAGAGGACCATGATATCGTTAATCGAGATAATGAGATAATTTTTTAATTTAATTTATTCATCCCGCATATATATATATATATATTATATGTAGTGACAAAACTTCATTTTATGGTATGATCCTATTTTTGCATGATATTTACTTTGACGATGACACTACTATGATGACATGTCCTTCACCTGACTCGCCTAATCAGAGCTTTAAGAGAAAAAAAACATTGATGATGATTCTGCTTGTCAATATGGATGGGTAAATATTTTCAAACTTTTATTAATAAATAAACTTTTTACAAGCACATTATGTTGGTTGTTTAAATGTTTCGTGACTTTGAACAGGAACTTAAGAAGAAGAATGCAAGACTGAGGATGAAACAGTTCGGTCTCAGTCGAGTAGGAGAATTAGAGTTGCTGCTGTTCCTAACCAGCCCGAACAAGTAAGTTGTTTGTAAGTTCATTTTGTAAAAGAAAAAGTACTAAAAGTTGAAAATTTTGAACCACTAAATGTGATCTTATGTGATATATTGTTATTTTAGCGATGAAGAGAAAGGATTAACCAGAAGATGAAAGCTCTACAAAAGCTTGTGCCTAATGCTAATAAGGTCAGAATTTAATTTATGTGTTCTTAACTTCTCTGGAAGAATGGGTCAAGGTCGATGACATCATGATTCATGAAGAGGATGCAGCCGATTCAGATTTTAAATGTGTGTGATGTTTGGAGATCGGAGAAGGAAATGTGGGTGAACTTCTCTATTAAAGCCTTGAGAATTGAGTTGGCTGAAGCAGGTGTCAATCCAGTCGCATGTAAGACCCAATTCAAGCATCAATAGCCCAAAGTCAGCATGTGGTTTCACAGGTATACGCTAATAACTTATCTCTACATCAAAATGCTTATCATTATGCACGCCTATAATCATCGTTCCTTATAAATTAATTGATGTATTTGGAATTTTTATTCTACTTTTGTACTTTAAACTACTTTTGTTGCGGTCATTATGCAAGGACTAAGATCAGCTCCATTTGATGTGATGCAACTCTTGAATTGGTAGGTATTTTGATTTACACTTAAAAAATCTTTATTAATGCTAATGGTTTGATGAATTGCTTATGATTGGTGTTTATTAAGGTCCATAAATTAGTAATTTATACAAGTTATATGTTTGTAGTCTTTGTAAGAAATTCTTTATACAACTTTCGCTTACGAGCTTTTTGGTAAAAATACTTTTTGTGATTGTGTGTATATGTGTTATGTTTTGTATGGTGTAGGTTGGAGGGATGTAGTTTGAGGCGAAGCTACATAGATAATGTTCCATGGTGGTTTGATGATTGTGGTTTAAGGCGGAGCTGCATAAGCGGTGTTCCATGGCGGTGGTTTTAATACGTTTGATGGCGGCACAGGTGAACCGATCGTAAGGGTTCTAGTAGAATTCATGTTTCTCAAATTTTCTAACTGTAGAATTCATTCGTTTTAACTTATTATGTTTAAATAAATTTACTTAGGTTGAAACGAAGCGCAATCTTCGTAGTAGGTCTATGTGATGTATAATCATTCGTCGTTTAATAAAATGTGGTATGCATGTTGTGTTATTCACTATATATAGAGAGAGAGACTTTATATCTAGATCTATATACATTAAAAATATTAAGCTTTAATGTCCATGGATATTCCAACACATATAACTCTAGCACATGAACTTTTAACAACTAAACATAAATATTGTTCATATTGTGTAGGTAAATATACACATATATATGTCCAAAGTCCATAAATATAAGGTATGAATATATGAATGAGTCCAACAAGTCCAAGATTTCAAATATACTGTTAGTTACTTGTATTTTGAAGAAAAAAAAACATATAAAAGTTCATAAACAACCCACAACTAAACAACATAAATCACCAACTTGAACATCTAAGTAAACTTTCTTCTATTCAAAGACAACATCTTATATTTTAGTAAAAATCATTTGTTCAAGATATTTGTTTACTTGTTAAAAACTCATTTTAACAGATACTACCTGGGTAGGTGTTCATATTTTAAACCAACTTGCAAGTTCACCTTAATAAGCAAGGAAGCTTGACAAAAGCACCTTGAATTTTTTTTTTTGAAACCTCTTTTAAAAAATGCTTACGGATATACTTGATATACGATGGAAAGGGGATTGCGGAGATTGTTTTAAAAAAAAAGATACATTATTCAAGTCATTTGAGTGACAAATAATTTGTTTAATCTAAAATTATCATAAATTAAAAACTTAAATTTAAGGATAATATTTTATTAGAAAAATAGAATGATTCTATTCGCATTCAAAGTAGGATAAGATTTAATACTAATTTTTTATTTATTTAATTAATATAAAATATGTAGGAAAAAAATGAGAAAATGAAAACGTAGATGTTTTCAATGAACGTCACGTGCCACAAATTGATTTATTTTAAAATAGATGGCTCCAATGAATATATAGATGGAACATGGAGATCCGTATTTGAACTTTCATCGAAGTGAAGCTTATTCTTAATGTTATTTTTTATAAAGCTTACATCTAAACGTCATGTAAATGTACAGTGAATACCGCATTAGAGTTAGAGTTGAACATGAAAATAAAGTTTAGCACCAATAAACATTTATCAATATTTTTGTTTACCCCTTATAAAATATTTTTGAAATTAGTTATACCCTTAACTACTTTAATTTAATAAAATAAATAAATTATTTTGACATTATATTAATTTATCTCTATGATTGACTGATTTCTTGTATTAATTTATGTCATGCTACGTCTTTTTTAATTTCAGGACATTCAGGATAAATAATTACTAATTCAGGTTCTTTAATTACATCCCTGTATGATATAGATATTGATATGGTTTTACTTGACAGGGGAGGCTTCAAATGAAAACCATTTTTAATGCGAAAACTTGAAAACTAACTAAAAAAACCTAAAAAACACACCAATTTTTTTTTATATTTTTTATTAAAAATCACTAGTTTTTATATATAAAAAAAAACTTTTTTTCAAAAAAAAAAAACTTTTTTGTAGTACACATGTGCACTACAAATTTTTTTTTTTGAGAAAAACTTTTTTTTATATAATTTAATTAGCGAAAATTGGTATGCAAAAAAAAAAAATTAGTATGTTTTTTGGGCTTTTTTTAGTTAGTTTTCGAGTTTTCGCGATAACTAGTGGTTTTCATTTGAACCTTCCCCTTACTTCATATAGATATAAATATGGTTTGTTTTACGGCGAAACAGTGAAAAAAATTTAACGTAATTCAGGTTCTCTAACGTCCCTATATGCAAACACTTTTGAGTGACTCAAGCCCTATTCACACCACATAAGTGGATAAGAGTTAATACCTTAACTTTAAATTGAATTCTGCTTTAATCCTTGTAGTTTAACTAGTAGATGCCCCGCCCGCGTTACGGGGCGATGGCCGAATAATTCGCAACCAATTAAAAAAAAGAGTACTATAATTTTGCTAGGAAAAAAAATAAAAACGATGATAAGACCGTATTTTTTTACTAAGGGCAAAACTGTAATTTCTCAGGACTAATGAGCCAGTGTTAGGCAACTCCTTAACACGGGAAGAAATTAAATCGAGTAAAACAATTAAAACAAAAAACCTTTATAGTTTTGGTAAAAAACCTAAAATGATGGGAAAACGTAATTTTTAACCAAGGGCCAAATCATAATTTTAATTCAGGGATAAATCGTAAACTAAATGGACCAACAGGCGAGTGCCAGGAAGTTGCCGGCACGACTGTAATTTTGCACTGGGGGCAAACTTGTAATGTCACCAGGAAATCAAACAAAAACGATGGGCAAAATGTAAATTTAAGTTGAGGGCAAAATCGTAACCTGGCTGTGAGAAAAAAAAACTAATGGCGAAAGTATAAATATATACGGAGCAAAATCGTAATTTTGAGCCGATGACAAAATTAGAATTTTTAGCCGGGAGCAAAAGCGTAAATTTATTTTTAAGCGTGGGCAAAAACATAACTTTGACCTGATGGCAAAATCGTAATTTTAAGGGAAAAAAACTAATGGCAAAACTGTAAGTTGAAACAGGTAAAAATCGTAATTTTTAACCGGGGGCAAAATTGAAATATTTAGCTGGGAGCAAAAGCGTAAATTTATTTTTAAGCGGGGGCGAAAACATAAATTTGAACTGATGGCAAAATCGCAATTTTAAATCGGGATAAAATCGTAAATTTGTTGGGCCAATAGGGAAGTGTCAGGCAGCTGCCTGACACTATTAGACATGCCGCCCATTTTGCCCAATTGAGGGCCGGAACTGTTACCGGCTGACGTAAGCTCACTTGAGTTTGTATGTATTTAAATTTGTTTCTATCTTATTTTTATCTTCAATGATTACACAGTCTCCATGAGTTCTTCTGTTACGCGAGCTATGGCAAACACACACACACACCAAAACTCAAATAGAACAAATGAGTTTCTTCTGTATTGATTTAAAGGGGTTATTGTATTTAGTTTGTTATGAGTTTTTCATGTTTAATATAAAAATTTAAATAAAGAGTTATGATCTATAGTTTGAACACAAATATAGGTCATGATTTTGCTATGCTTGATCCAGTTGAAACCTTCACAGACAACCTCTTAATCTCCTATACCATATGAAACATAACTGGTTTATTTGAAGAACCAAAAGCTTTATAAAAACTCAACCTTGAAGATGAAAGATCGAATGAATCACCGGCAATTAATGATACAAACTCTGTGGATGTAAATTCATAACACGACTCTAAGTAATAATCTTACATTTGAATGAACAAAATTTACTAATTAGAATGTAAGCTAATGCCGATGATGACCTTCTGGTGCATTGGCAACCTCATGACCTTCCAATGTGGAGGTCATGGTTCGAGTCTCGCATGGAGCAAAATTGCTCTGGGTTGACCCAAGTGTTTTACTACAGTGGGCCCTCGGGTGGTGGATTTCCTTTGGAATGTTGGCGGATCGGGTCACCAGCGCCGTCTGCGTTCGCGGGCATGGGTGACCTTTTTCTTTGAACGCCCAACAGAATCAATCCCCAGCACTCTCGGGGCACCCACTGGAACAAACGGAATACTCTGAGAGTAACTCGAGTCCACCATCAATTCCGGGGAAAACCCGGTAACCTACCCGCCCGTAGGCATGATGGTGAAATTACCATTAAAACTCGTTTGGCTCAAGGATCGAACCCAGGTTTCCCTGGGTCTCCTATCATTGCCTACCAGTGTCTCACTCTGCACCAAGTGAGAGTTAAACCCAAGGTTGAAGAACTCCCTAGTCGCTAGTCGGCCGGTAAGGTGGGGACTAACGACTACTCGGGATTATTCAGGATTAATCGGATCGGGTTTTTTATATGTAATTTTCAGTTTTATGTATACATATACACATTTTTATAGTTAAATATTTTAAGTAGCTAGGATTTAACTCTTGCTCAACTCATTTTTTTAAGTATACAAGATTAATTGTTGGAATTCACATGGTCTGGTTGAAAATTGGCCATAATTTAAAGGTTTTGTCCGGAATATATATGTTTTAACCCGAATCTGGCTGGAATTGCCAATTTTTGGCTGGCCGACTAGCGATTAATGGACTGATTAACGAAAAGTTACTCAGTTACTGGCCTACTAGCGATTAATCGCTACCTAATCGTGGATTTTACAACACTGGTTAAACCTGCATCTTTATAAAGAAATGCAAGTTCCATCACTTTATCCAGGGATCATTGCCTCTTGTTGTCATTAAAAAAGGAATGTAAGCTAATAAAAATTACAAAAGTGATTTTTCTATCCTAAAACTATAGAACTTTTTTAAAGACAAAAGCCAACGTATCACAGCTACCATTTTTTTAAATTATCACATTAACTGGTACGATAATATTGATTAAACATAATTAGTATTTTATATACTTAATCAACACCTTTTGATTGGTCCGACGTTAATATTCTTTTTAGCATGTATACTGGTTCTTAATTAATATGTTGTCTTCTTCATACATCTGATTTTTCAAGTGGGATTGAGTTGTTCAAAGTTGGAGAGTGACGAGTGAGATGGGTAATAATGGGCCCTTTCCATATTTTTTATTTATTTTCCTAAAATATAAAATCACCGACTTTTCAACACTTTAGTCTTGCTTAATTAAGAATATGAACCTTTTATTAGTAGTACATTTTTTAGTCCTTTTTTTCCAACATAACTTCGTACAAATGTCTTAAAATATATACATTTTACTATTTCTTGTTAATATCATTTTACGAATACGTATTCATGTACTATTGTTAAGGTTGTAGAACTAACTTATAGCTCACAACTCCCTTGTTACCTATACATAATTAGCTCGATAAAAACTTATTCATAATGTAGTTCCGAGTTATTTGTCTAGTATAAACTTCTAGTTCGATAAAAACTTATTAATAATGTAGTTCTGAGTTATTTGTCTAGTATAAACTTGTGGACTAATCAAATGTATATTTGTCCTTGATTTTTTTATACTGGTAATCCTTGTAAATCTTTTCCTGTATATGAGATGTATATTTTTATTTCTTAATTGTTGTAAATTGGGTTTTGAGACTTAATTATATAGAAAACCGTTCAAAATTATTAAAAAAGCGAGTGCACTCATGAATGGGTCACGAGATGCCTCTACTTGAACATGAGCTCAATTTCTAGCTTAGTTTGAATTATAATCTGGGCCACTCATAAAATATGAGCTCAAGCTGAGCTCAAGCTCATGTTGGCTTGGCTCAGTTCACTTGTTAAACGACATTGATCATAATGAAAATATAATTGATCACTAGACACATACAATTCATATTCTAAATAAAATGAGATCAAATATTGGATTGTTGCCATTCAAAGACATAGAACCAAGTTCCTGGACTCTATGTGCTTACCAAAATTCGGACGTGATGATTAGATTTAGAACCCTGATTTTTATTAGAAAAATCAGGCTCTACTACACGATCGAAATCCTAATTTATAACTTTAGAACTCTTCATTCCTCATATTTGCACTCTCCTAGTTTCTCCAAACATGTTTATGTAGCGTCTCATCAATAAAAAACAATGTTAAAAAAAATAATCATCATTAAAATACAATGTTAAACAAGAAATTAGAAACTCTATATATAAACATATAAAGTTATTTACAATTTGTTTCCTATATATATTTGATTATATTTATTTACATTGTATATAGCTTATTAAAATAAATAGTTTATTTATGAAATATTTGTGTAAAAAGTGAGATTCAAGTTAAAAAACTAGGAAACTGTAAAGATAATTATAACGACATAACACTTGTATGGACAAATATAAAAATGTGTTACCACACATGATCGTCTAAACTTTTACAAGTGAACAATAAAATTAACTTAGGGTAACACAAACAGTAGATTTACGTTATCATCTTGTTCAACAAATCCATTTATAAACGTTGTAGATCAATGTATAAAAACTTCTATTTATGAAATACAATTAGTATCTATTAATCTATTAATGTTAATAAATCAAAGTTTCTAAAGGATACTTGTAATCATTTTAGAGTCTTTATATTTTTGTTTTCCCATCTAAACTCTATCTAATAATCTATTTTAATTTTTTTTAAACTCCTTTGATTAAATACAACTTAAATGTTTCCATGTTTGTTATGATTTTATTTTTTATATATTTAATGTAGAATAAATAACATTCTTTTCTCCTTCTGCTACCTAATAAATAAATGCAAAATTGTACATGTGTGATCATCATATCTTATCTTATCGTTTATTAATATTGATTGGTTTTTATGATACATTCAAATTATTTATGTGAATCGTCATATAATAATAAAAATACGTTAGTTATATAAAGCTTTTACATATTATATAATTATATCGTTTCTATTAAACAATACAACCCTATAAACTATGTTGTAATACATAACAAAGGAGAATGCTATCATATAAGCAAAACATATGAAAGAGTATAGTCCCAAATCCTGCTACCCAAACTTAATCACAACAACACTTAGCTTCCTACAGTGTTCTTGCGTGAGTATCATCCGTGCATATGCAACTTGACAGCTCATAAATAGTACAATGAGTACAAGTGATAGGAGCCTTCAGCCAATCAGCGTGCGGCAGGCTCTGCCTATACAATTCCCACGATGATCAATCGCGCAAGATACAAACGGGACAAAAATATAGTGATGTGTAGCCAGACATCGTGCACCATTCACTGCTCCACGATCTCTAATCAAAGCTGATGACAAACTCGATAATAAGTACACTCGGCAGGCCACGTGGCACCAGCCACCATGCGCTAACGTCCCTCTACCTCTATAAACACTATATGTTGTGTCAGAAGGGACAAAGAACATATTCCTTGTTGGGCACGTCTAGCCAAGGCCCATCAGCCCATTTCCTTCTCCTTAATCTTTGGCTATAAACACCAACCTTCAATCACATGTTTAAGGGTTCGAATTCTCTCTCTCTCTCTCATTCTCACTCTGAACACACACACCCATTTTATTCCTTAAGACGATACTTCTTCTCACGCTGGGGAGGATAACCCCCTCTCTCCTTCTCATAACGAGCTTCACGGTGTTCTTTATTTTGTAGATTTACTCCAGGAAAAACATCAGTCGTAGATCTAGAAATGATTAAGGATTAACCTCTGTGGAGAGTACCTCTTTTACACTACCTGGTCGTGGCCGCTTACTAGCAATCCTTTGCTCTAACTCGTGAACCGGATTCGCCTCTAAATCTATGGGAGTAGATGTAAGGGTCGCACCAGGTTGATTCTCTTCGGTTGAAGCACTTCCTGTACTCGCGCCAGAACTATACTTCTTACTTTTACTTCCACATGCATCATCTGCAAGAGAGTTAGAAACTATGACCCAGTCATCTAATGTGACTTTCCTGGCGCGGACTATGCCTTTTTGAGAGCCCACATTAGGGACAATAACAACGTTTCATTTTTCCTTCTTTTCGACCCACCGGTCTACCTTATAGTTTTCTTCCTTGGAGCTTTGTCGGTTTTGCTCGCCACATCAGGACCAATACCTAGACCATGCAATGCACCTGCAAATGACACTTGATAGGGATGAGTTAGCCCATGACTAGAAGAAGCCACTACTCCTCACTGGAAGGAATCATTACTTCCTCCCCAACATGAGTCATACCTCTACAAGGTCTAGGGTTAGGGATCTGCGCAACTGCATATTTATGTAATGGCTCAGTAAAATTACCCACTATTTGGTCATACCAAAACTGTTCACTGGACCTTAAATCCCTAACACCCATTGATCCTTGCACATTGTTGAAAGCCACATGATAAATTGGTTTCTCTGCGCAATGGGAAAAAGTTAACCAACGGAACTTGAACAAAAACATAACAAGTTGTAGCACAGGACTTACCAATTCCATCTTCTGGGTATACTAGCACATGCTTGTTCTGTGCTTTCCGTCGGGCACTCATTGCCACGAAAACAAGAGCTCTTTCACCTAAGGACTTTCAAGGTAAAGCACATAAGTTGTTATACCAATCTTCACCTTTGGGGATCAATGATTCTTCCTTAGGTATCTCTTCAGTGCCTCTAACAGTCATGGCTACCGGAGTCACGACATCTTAATATAGAAGAACTTGTCTTTCCAATCATGATAGCTTTTCGAAGAAACCGCCAGTATATTCTTTACGCCGCCGCGTAACAAAAAGGAATAGAAGCCTAACGTACATTGTAACTGGTAAAAGGCTCGAAATTTATCAAGAGTTGGCTCAACACCCTAAATCTCCCAAAAAATACTAGGTGATCGGCAACCTAAAGTTACTGTCATAAAAAAGTATGCAAATAAAGTTATAAAACCTGTCGGAGCATCGACGACAGTATAGCTAGGTGTCGGGTACAAAATCCCTAGACGTCAGGAAACCCTAGACCATTAATGATCTGCTCGAATAACGGAGGTAGCCCAACAGATTACCTTACAACTTCTAATGCAACCTCCTCTTGACGAGACAACGTCGGCCTGACAATAAGAAAAAATTCTTGAAATTTACCTGGCGATCTTCAAAGAAGACTCAAAGATACGAAGATATTTCTCAAAAAGGAAGACAAATCGAAGAACACTTGAAGAAGGTTTGAAGATTGGAGAGAAAACTGGTAGAATAAATTTGAAGAAGTGGGTTTCGAAAACCCTAATTTTGCAATTTATACCCATCACATTTAATGCGATGGGTAACTGTACAGACAACTTGTTGTGCAGGCCCAATCAAAAGATGACACATCAGGTGGCAGAACCGGAAGTGCCGCTTATCACGCACGTGTGACACTTACTCGCATAACATATAAACGAAAAGGTACTACTGACATAGTGATGACATGCCTCGCACAGTGTTAGCAGTCACATTAACCCCTTTTCACACCAAACTTTATCTTTAAAGATTTCGTTTTCACAATTCAAATCACCAGAGCATGCGCATATTAGTTTATTTCCCTCCAAGGAATAAGTTACTCCGCCAGGACCATAACAAAGTCAAGAGCCTAACACATGCGGCTGAACAACTAAAATGAAAAGTTGGGTCGTGCCAATTAGCCTAACAATAGAAACAACACTCATCAAGTCTGGAGCTCCACCAACTTACCATTTGTGCATGGGATCAGCACTAGACTGGGGGGGTCCTTGAAGGGGTATGGACCCAAATCCTGCGCAAGACATGCACACAAAGGGCCATACCTAAACTTAATCATAGTAGCGCTTAGCTTCTTACAATGTTCTTGCGCGAGTATCATTTGCACATGCACAACTTGACAGCTCATAAATAGTACGACCAATACAAGTGACAGGAGCCTGCAGCTAATCATCGTGCGCTAGGCTTTGCCAATACAATTCCCACGATGATCAGTCGTGTAGGAGACAAATTGTACAAAAAGACAGTGACGTGTAGCCAATCAGCGTGCGGCATTCACTACTCCACGATCTCCGCTCACAGCTGATGATAAACTCGACTATAAGTACACTCGGCACGTCACGTGGCATCAACCACCGAGCGCCAACGTCCCTTTACCTCCGCAAACACCATCTGTCATGTCAGGTGGGACAAAGAGAATATTCCTTGTTGGCGACGTATGGCCCAAGGCCCATCAGCCCATTTCCTTCTCCCAAATCTTCAGCTATAAATAAACCACATATTTAAGGGTTTGAATTCTCTCACTCTCACTCTCACTCTGAATTAGGGCTGTCCAAACTGCTCAACGATCGAGGATCGCTCAAAAAATGCTCGGTAAATGCTCGTTCGATTCCCGCTCAGTTTGTAAATGAGCCGCTCGGATAGGTTCGATTCAAATTCAATCCAAGCATGAGCAAAGGTCCGCTCGCTCGTCGATCGCTCGGTTTCGCTCGAATTATTTTTATTAATAATTAATGCTTGTGTTTATAAGTTATATGTTGATTTGAAGTTGAATTTTGTGGATGGAGATGATCAAGCTTAAAGAAGAAGTTTATGGCTTTTGAACTAAATGACAATTTGTATTTCGCACTTTATTTTGTGCTTCTTGTTATTGTTAAGAAAATTTTTAGAATCATGATTTTAGTTATGTATTGCTTTTGTTAGTAAAGTGTTGGACATGTTTTAATTAAGTTAGGATTTGTTTTTGCTGAACGCAGCCTTATAATTCAATCGAGCGAAAACGATCCGCTTGATTTTAGTTAGGATTTGATAAAAACCGACCAAAATCGAGCGAAAACGATCCGATCGATTTAAATTCAATCCGAGCATGAGCATCACTTTTGTGCTCGGTTTTGCAAATTCGATCCGATCGGATCAGTTGTAATTCAATCCGAGCATGAACAGACCCTCGATCGGATCGGTTCATGAACACCCCTACTCTGAATACACACACTCGTTTCATTCCTTAAGACGATACTTATTCTTAAATTGGAGGGTGGTTACGAGGAGAACCCCCCACCTCTCTTTTTTGTAACAAGCTTCACGGTGTTCTTTGTTTTGCAGATTTACTCTCGGAATTAATCGTTGATGGGGTACGGTACTAGACCCGACCCGAGCGGTCGGACTTCCCGTTACTTGTTGTTTTTATATCAATTATTTATTATTGTTGCTTACTAACCCAACCGCGAGGCCCAACGCGATGTAGTTTACACTACTTTGGGCTGGGGCTTGTAGAGATAACCCCTAACTGGTTTGGCCCATTGAGGTTAGGGGAGACCCATATCCCCTATATAAAGAGGTCTTCACCTCATTATTAGGGGAGATGAAATGGAGCCGCCACACTTTTTGTAGCTGGAAACAGGAGAATCTTCTCCTACCGGCAATCTCTACAGCTCCACTTTCTTCTTTTCTCCATCGCAGATCTAGGTTCAAGAGGAAGAACAAGGTGTGATTCTCACCCACTCAGAGAAATCGGTCTAATCATCCTGACGGTGATTCCGTGTTTCTTCAATCGTAGATCTAGAAATGATTAAGGATTAACCCTCTATCAAGACTGCCTTTTTAGTTCTAACCCACACGGATTAAAACCGTTATTTCTTCAACATACGTGTATATTTAGAATGTGTCGCTTTTTATAGTCGGTTAATATATCTCTTTGACAATTTTTTTTTTTGAACGGCAAATTTGGATCACTGACGGACCACTGGAGTATCATCGTGCCACCAGAGGAACCACCCGATCATATCCATCTCCACTAGGCATAACGCCACACCAATTCAGGAGGAAACCCTATAAACATGGGAAAACCCCCCTTGTGGGAATCGAACCCAGGACCTATTGGTCCCAAAGTCTTATCCCACCACCAAGATGCCACTAGGCTATAAAGCCATGGGCATCTCTTTGACAATTTGGTATAACCTTATATATTACAGCTTTATTCACTCTTTGGATTGATAAATTTTTGAATCCACATCGACTACACATATTTTAAGATTGAAACCAGATGTCTGAAATTATCAAGGGAGGGACCAGTATTTATAGAAATTAAGTTTCTAGCTACTTCTTCTTTACCTAATTTACTCACCAAGGGAGGGACCATCAATTATACAAGGAAATTATCATTTTTTATCTGATCACTTTTATCATTATGAATACTTAAAACCGAGAAAAGCGAAAGGAGGAGAAAAAAAAGTGTGTATCTATTAAATAAAAAATCTGAAAAGCTTCAATCAACCCAATTTATTTGGGTGTTTGATATATGTATAAATGTTACTTTTATGTCGGATTTCTTGTGATAATTGACACAAGAAATTTTTTATGTTATTAAAAAATTTCAGAAAGATAACATAATTTATACTCTTATAAGCTGTTAAGTTATGTGATGAAAAGTCATGATGTGATTTACAACATTTGTTAATGTTATTTGCAGAAAGGTCTAAACTTCAGTTGCTTTGTTTTCACTGTCAAAATGCTCATCGAAAACGAAGATTTATGATTTGTTTTATGGCTGATTCTAAACACACCCCAAC
This sequence comes from Helianthus tuberosus, assembly GCA_030545235.1. Taxonomy (NCBI): domain Eukaryota; kingdom Viridiplantae; phylum Streptophyta; class Magnoliopsida; order Asterales; family Asteraceae; genus Helianthus; species Helianthus tuberosus. The sequence goes on along the minus strand of CM060450.1, from coordinate 157,261,694 downwards.
CCCTCCTGACTATACCCCCCCTTGTGAGAGGAAAACTGTCGGTCCCACGCAGGCCCCACCTGTAAGTATGTGAGAGGAGGGGGTGTAAAAAGTAACTAGGGGGTGTAGAAAGTAGCACCCTTGTTTTTCTTTTATACGGTTGTATCAAGGCGTGACATGAGGATGGTGCCAAACATGCACGACCATGGCCATTACAGTTGCGGGGCGATGGCCGAATAATGAGCGAGTGTTAGTCAGCTCATTGACACGGAAAACAATTAAATCGAGTCAACCAATTAAAACAAAACACTTTTATAGTTTTGATAAAAAAAAAAAACTAAAACAATGGCAATATTATAATTTTTAACTGAGGGAAAGTTGTATTTTTTGACTGGGGTAATTTGGCAAAAGCTAAAGTAAAGACAGTACTGTAAATTTGAACCAGAGGCAAAATTGTAAATTTTCACAGGGGCAAATTCATAATTTTTAACTTGGGGTAACAACGTAATATAAGTTTGAACTAAGGACACAATCATAATTTTAAGCTTGAGGCAAAAACACAATTTTATTTTGAACCGAGGGCAAAATCGTAATTTTGAGTTGGGGGCAAAAACATAATTTTATTTTGAACCCGGGAAAAAACGTAATTTTGAATTGAGGGCGAAATCACAATTTTTAAACGGGGAAAAATCACATTTTTTAACAGAGGGCAAAATCGTAATTTTTAAGTGGGAGCAAAAACAAAATTTTATCTTGAACTGTGGGCGAAAAGGTAATTCTGAGTTGAGGGAAAAACCACAATTTTATTTTGAATGGAGGGAAAATTCGTAATTTTGAGCTGGGGACAAAAGTGTAATTTTATTTTGAGCTGGGGCAAAACCGTAATTTTAAAGAGGGACAAAAACGTGATTTTAGAATGGATATAAAATAATAAACTGTTGGTCAAATGGGAGAGTGCCAGGCAAAGTCGTAATTTTGAATTGAGGGCAAGATCGTAATTTTGGGATAGGGTCAAAAAAACGTAATTTTATTTTGAGCTGGGGGGCAAAAACGTAATTTTAAAATTGATATAAAACAATATACGTGTTGGTCCAATGGGGGAATGCCAGGCAGCTGCCTGGCACTATTCCCAAATTTGGTTTTTGTATATGTAGGAAATGTTAAAGTGGAAGCTGAAACGTTTTATTTGGGTAATTGCTGAAATCCTAGGATAAGGTGGATTTTTTTTTAAAGGAGAACTTCATTAACAACAGCGAACACCTCCTACTTAGGGGTGTAAACAAGCCTAGAGGCTCGAGAGCTACTCCTTATCGGCTCGGTTAAAGCTCGAACGAGCTGAGCTTTAACAAGCTCGAGCTCGAGCCCGAGCTCGAGCTTGTAATAGAGCTCGTTTAGTTATCGAGCCTGAGCTCGGAAATACAAAGCTCATTTAGGTTCGTGAGCCTAAACGAGCACAAACAAAATTTTACTTTTTTTATATATAATAATTATGATGACATTGGCGAGTTTTATTTGGGAAATTGCTGAAATCCTAGGATAAGGTGGATTTTTTTGAAAGGAGAACTTCATTAACAACCGCGAACACCTCCTACTTAGGGGTGTAAACAAGCCCAGAGGCTCGAGAGCTACTCGTTATCGGCTCGGTTAAAAGCTCGAACGAGCTGAGCTTTAACGAACCCAAGCCCGAGCTTGTAATAGAGCTCGTTTAGTTATCGAGCCTGAGCTCGAGCCTGAGCTCGAGCCTAAAATACAAAGCTCATTTAGGCTCGTGAGCCTAAACGAGCACAAACAAAATTTTACTTTTTTTATATATAATAATTATGATGACATTGGCGAGCCGATCTTTGACTCATTTAAGCGATATTGAAGCGAGCTCGAGCCAAGCTTTTAGCTTGTTGATGGTTGTTCTCAAAATATCTCGAGCCAAGTCAAGCCGAGCTCGAGCTTTAGGTTTAATTCGCGAGCCGAGCTCGAGCTCAAATGAGTAGGCTCGAACCGAGCCGAGCCCGAGCTCGAGCTTCATTAAAACATGACGAGCCGAGCTCGAGCCTAGTCGGGCTCGGGCTCGGCTCGTTTACACCTCTACTCCTACTCTCCAATGCGGAGAGGAGAAGGCCGCAAAAAAATTACAAAAGCATCACATTGGACCAACATTTCCAATCCTTTACAAAATCTTTATGCCTATTCGAAAATCAAAGGAAACCGTAAACTTTAATATCCTTCACAATCTCAACAACATTGCTACGCTTCTTCCGGAAGATACCATCATTCCTAGCTTTCCAGATACGCCAACAACTTATCATAGCCATACCTTTAATAATATCTTTGCGGGAAGCCGATAAACCGTCCACCTTGTGAATGTTCATAACGTATCCGACACTGAAAGCAAAAAAAATCGGCATGCCAAGCCATTTTCAAATCCATTCCACTTGCTCGTAGAAAAAACACAACCTGTAAAAATATGGTCGATCTCATCCTCACCATCCCCACAAAAAATACACAACGTGCTTTTCATATTAATATTCCTCCTCAATAACGCTAAGTTGGTGGGTAAACGATTCAACATAAGACGCCACATGAAGATGTTACACTTAAGCGGAACCCATTTACACCAATCGAAATTCGAGGTGTTCGAACCTAGGCACGCAGCCGCCAACCATTTTCTGACAACAGCAGTCGAGAAAATGCCCCCCGGATCACCGTCCCACCTCCAAACATCCGTACCAATTTTCGGCCTAATTTGCTGCACATCGGACATTATTTTCTGTATCTGACCCAACAGATCCCGCGAATAAATGTTCCTCTTCCACGACCAAGAAAAAAGATCGGCTTTTCCTTGATAACCCTATCAGCCACAACACAACACAACACAAAACTTGACATTTTCCAGCTTAAATAGCTCCTGGTACCTGTCCTTTAGAACCCCCATCATGCGTCCAATTATCTTACCAGAATCTAGTATTATCCCTATTTCCCATTTCACATTTCAATAAGCGAATAAATGATGACCCCTTAACCTTCATTTTATAACCTTCCTTAACAATATTGGCCCAACCACTGGAATAAGCGTTATTAACCGGGAACATATCCCACTTACGCTTTGACTGATGAATGGCTTCAATGATCTTCTTCCACATAGAATTCTTTTCAGAAATATATCTCCAAATCCATTTAGATATAAGCGCTCGGTTGCAATTAAATAGGCGAAACAAACCCAGATCGCCACTATCCCTACTACAAGCAACCGTGTCCCAAGCCACCTAAGCCACCTAATGAAGCTTTTTACCCCCCAAAGGAACTTCTTCATAAGCGCTTCCAAATCAACAATAACTTTCAAGGGAGCTCTATAGATAGAAAAATAATATGTAGGTAAAGCTTCCAGAACTGACTTGATCAACACGAGCCGACCTCCTATGGATAGAGTATCCGCCTTCCATTTACTCAACCGACATCTGACCGTATCTATAACCGGTTGCCAATTGGCCACCCTATTCATATTAGCCCCAACTTTAACATCAAGATACGAAAACGGAATCGACCCCGCCTTAAAGCCCATAGTCTCAACAATTCTTTTCACTTCCTGGTAATCCACACCAACACATCATGATAGACTTACTAAGATTAATTTTGAGGCCCGAACAAAAATAAAAAAATTCTCAGTATCCTTTTCAAGTTGGTGAAGTTAAACATGGACCACTCGTCAAGAATCATAACGTCATCCGCAAACAAGAGATGAGATAACCGCAAACCTCCATTTGGCAAACGAATACTATCAAAAGACCTAATGGCCTCAACCTTCCTAAACATTGCTGAGAGTGCCTCCATAACAATAATAAAAAGAAAAGGTGATAACGGGTCACCTTGTCTAATGCCTTTAGAACATCCAAACTCGAACGCATGAGATCCATTAACGAGAATAGACGCTCTAGAGGCGGCTAAAACACCATTTATCCACTTACACCAAATCGGGGGAAACTTCATTTGATTTATCACACCAATAAGGAATGCCCAACTCACATTTTGGTAGGCCTTGGCGAAATCAATTTTGAAAAGAAACAACTCCTTACCTATCTTCTTAGCCCATGAAAGAATTTCATTGAGCATAATTGGACCATCCAAAATAAACAGGCCTCCCAAAAAAGCAAACTGTGCCTCAGAAATAATATTACCAAACACCGTCTTCAATCTATTCGCCAGAATCTTTGAAATAACCTTGCTAATAACCCCATTTAACGTAGTCGGCCTATACTCGCCAAGGGATGATGGGTCTTTAATAGGGATGAGATTGGTAAGATACCGGTACCGTACCGGTACCAATACCGCAAATACCGTTACCAAAATTGAGGAAATGTGGATATCGATTACCGTACCGTATTTATATATTCGGTACCGGTACGGTACCGGTATCGGTACTGGTATTTTGGTAATTTACCACATTGGTACCGCTTTGGTGTCATCCATTATTTTTCCTAAAAAATATCATGTGCAACCCATCCATCCATACTCTTTTTTTCAAATGTAAATATGTGAAGGACAATATAATCACGTAACTAGGCTAAAACTTATCAGTCAATAACAGTACACCACACGAAATAGCTAATGCATATGCAATTACATAATATAATTCCAATGTTGAACCCTCGATATGTGAAATGAAGCACAACAACAAACAAAATCAGCTAAAACACACAAACTTTAAATAACTACAATTCACTAAAATGAAAACCATAAAAGCTTATCAATTAAAAAATTTCCATTCTCTCTCAAATATGTAAAAAAATATAATATGTTATGAAAAGATTATACTATAATTATTTTTTGAGGCTTCATATCTATATACGATTAAAATAACTTTAAATTCGGTTTATGAAAACATTATACTATAAATCATTGTTATTGGAAAAAAGATGATTCATGGTATAACGATGCCTTTAGATTTGAATGAATATAAGCTTTACATTATATTAGAATCTCTTTTTAAATTCGGTATTAAAACCGGTATTTACCGAAAAATACCTATACCGATACCATTTTTTACCGATACCGAATTTTGAAAAATCTATTACCGATACCGGTACCGTTTATGATCGGTACAGTACGGTTCGGTACCAGTACGGTATTTCGGTAAAAAATCTCATCCCTAGTCTTTAACCTTAGGGATCATTGTAATAAAAGAAGATCCCATGCCTTTATTAATGCAACCATTCTCAAAAAACTCTCGCATCACATCTTAAAATCACCTACAAAACAACTCCAAAAGGTCTTAATAAAATGAAAATTAAAACCATCATGCCCTGGAGCCTTATCGTCCCCACACTCAAAACCAACAGTCTTGATTTCTTCATTGGTGAAGCTACTAGAAAGAAAAGTTGCTTCATCTTCAGATAACGTCTTCAATCCATAACAATCTAGTCTCGGACTATTAGGTATATCTTCCACGAATTTTGATCTAAAAAAATCGAAAACCACTTTTTTCGCTTCCTTTGGTTTCGACTTCCACACCCCATTACTAAAAATACCCGGAATAAAGTTGGAGGCGCGTCTCTTGTTAATCAAACCGTGAAAATACTTATTATTGGCATCCCCATCCTTAGCCCATCTACTACGAGCACGCTGCTTTAAGTCTTTACTACGATAGAACTCCAATTCCGCTAGTCTATTCTTCCCTTCCTCCCATGTCCACACCTCCTCCTCCTCTAAATCCCTGACCTCTAAAGTTTTGTCTAGACAAGTCATCTCCTGAGCCAGAATCAATTCCTCCTGCTTCTCCATAGCATTAACCTCATCTCTCCATGTTGTGATCGCCTACCGCAAACATCTAAACTTGTGCATAAGCCGAACATCCGAAGGGCCAACAAACAAAAAGTCTTCATTAGCCATAACAATAACCTCCTTAAAATCCTTTCGATCCATCCAAGAGTTAAAAAATCAAAATGGTTTGGGACCGAAATTGCACGAAAACGTGTGCAATAAAACCGGATTATTATCAGACTTTCCCCTAGGCAGAATCTTATATACTAAAGTCAGCCACTTGTTAACAAAATTTCACGTACAAGAAACCTGTCAATCCTACTAAGCTTGTTACCCACTACGTAAGTAAATTTACCACACTTCAATCCGAACTCCACCAGACCAAATTCAGCGACAAATAGGTTAAAATCGTTGGCGGCAGCAACATTGAACCTGGAATTTCTCCTTTCATCCATACACCTAACCGAATTAAAGTCTCCACCCAAAATCCATAATCCCTCCTTCAACGACATAATCCCTAGAAGAGTATCCCACAAACACCTTTTGTCAACCGATTTTTATAGGGCTTATATGTTTAGAACATTAACAATATCCCCACTACCCTTTAAAGTACCAGATGTCAACAAGAATGATCTATCTTTAGTCACCGAAGAGAGTTCAAAAAAGTTACAGTCCCATATAGTGAAAATGCCACCCGACCTCCCTGTAGGGTCAACAACCTCAGCGCCAAAAGCACCCCTACCCCAAAACGTTTCCAAAACCTCATCCTCAATTCCCGTACAAAGCGATTCTATAATGAGCATGAAATTAACCTCATGTTCTCTCCGTAGTTTCCTACACCACCCTGCCTTACCTTCCACCCCCGTCCCTTGCATATTCAAAGAGAGTAAATTCAAGGATTCACCTCTTGAAATCCTTCATCCTCTACCAACTTACGTACTTGCACTTTAAACTTACTCAAATTCTGAGCTCCTAAAACGGTACCCAACTGAACAGTCTCGGTCGCTTCCTTATCCACATATTCCGAACGGTTCCTGTAACTTGATCAACGTTGGTGTTAGATGAAATTGTAATGTCAGCAGCACTCACGGCAACTCCAGTGTTCCCAGGTTCATCATGCACACAATGTTTATTTAAATCTGGAGTCAAAAAATTGTTTGGGCTCCCTTCCACTTCTTCTCTATTACCAGCATTACTAGGCCCAACAGATAATATCCCGATAAATCTATCAATGTCGAACGGGTCCGTCTCACTTCTGGCCGTCTTTTTAGGTCTTTCCTGACCCGCCGAAGCGTGAACCGACTGTCTTCCACCTTTTCGTCTAAATCCTTTCCTCCTATTCCTCCGGTTACCATTAGAAGGTGACCGATCATCTTGTAAATCGTTATGAGGATTAATCTCCTCAAACACATGATCTTCTGGATTATTGACGGGTAGTCTGTAGGACAACCCTTAAGTGGTATAAACGATACTAAAATCCTACATTTAATCGGGTAATTGTCTAGAATTAGATAACTATGGTTGTTTGTGTTTCACGTACAAATGGAGCTTAAAATGGAAGGAATACGGAGAATAAATGAAAACAAATCAATTATTGTAATTGAAGAATTAAGATGATGACAAGATAGAGGGTGAAATTACAAGAACGTGGGCGAAAACAGCAAAGAAAATGTAGTTCAAACGAGAAAGTTATGAAGAAAACAAAATTGTTTGCTGAAGCCTACCGTAGCTTACGGTAGCTAGCGTAATTTACGGTAGACACTGACAAGTTTTGACCACCGTAAGGCAGTAAAGACTGAGCGTAATGGTTTTATTGCTACCGTAAATTACGGTAGCCACCGTAATTTACGGTAGACTCTGGCGAGAAAAGTGTAACTGCCCTCTTTTAAGCCGTTTTCAAGTGCCTTTTCACATATCTCATCATTGGGGACGTTTTTCTGGAGATTTTGGGTGAAATTTAGCTTATGCAAGTGATTGGGAACATTTCTAAACATTTCGGTTTGTATTTTGATTCGTATGAACTTTGATTTTGTTGGTATGATGATTCACCAAACTATGTTAGGCTAAACTTTCGGTGATCATCTTAGGTGAAGGTTTCTTTATGACTTTTGTGTGTTGAATCTTATTTCTAAAATAATGAACTTGGTTTACTTGCTATGTTTATTATGGTGCATGCTTGTTTGATTGTAATTTGTTAATTGATGTTTTAATATTGGTCTAAACCGTACGTTCTTGGTGTCGTTGACAATCGAGATATCACGGGAAGGGTTAGGGTTGGAAATTGGTTAATTGGTCATCGGGTAACAACCTCGCGTTATATAATCCGAGTACTTTGTTCCCTTTTATCACAACAAACATTTATGCATGAGTTATGTCTATGTAACTCTTTCTAGTTGGATTTAGGCGCAATTGTTAACGGAAACCGGAACCTAAGATGGTCATTTTCTCCTAATCTGTTAAACAACCAATTTTGATTTGCAATTAGTTAGTAATTTAGTTTTTAAAAAAATCAAACAATCCAAACTCTTGAATTTTAATTTCTGCAAATTAGTTTAATTGTAGTTAATTCACAAAGCTATAGAATCAACACACTTTCCACAAACTCCCTGTGTTCGATACCCATTTGCTGTTATCTATTAGTTGTAATTTGGATTAAATTTGCGTGTGACTACGACCTCACGTCAAATTTTGGCGCCGTTGCTGGGGAGTAGTGCGCAATGTGTGTTAATTTAGTAATTTTGTTTGTTATTTTCGGGTTTACGCTGGTTGTGTTTAGTGTGCAGGTACTACATGTGTATGCATACTAGGGGCTCTCACAAGTCATCACCACTATCGTTTGGTCCGGAAATTGAAAGAACTTTGAGGTAAAACAGAATTTTATTACGAGAAAACAAGATCCTTGATTCACCCACTTCACCCATTACACCTAGAAACATTATGGCTGACTCACAAATACCACCCACTACTGGTTAAACAACATCAACTTTCATTCCTACATCAACACAACCTTCACCAAATACCACCATGCCTAATTCCACTACCGATCTTACTCCACCACAAGATGTTACACCAACCAACACTACACCACCCATTACTACCCAAGTTGAACCTACCCTTACTTTTAGCCCTGCTTCAACAATTCCACCACTCTCACATTTTTCCCAACTACGGGTCAATCATCTTCTACCTATCCAGTACCACCAAGTTCAACCGTTATTCATACTACATCTACATACCGACCACCGAACCAACCGGGTTTTCAATACTCTTCTTTTCCTTTTGTGCAATCTTCGGGTATAGGAGGAGATGGTTATGATGAAGGGTATGAAGAGGACTTTAGAGGATACGAAGAAGAAGGTTTTTATTATGGGGGTGATGGAGGTAATTTAGGACCTCAAGGAGGAGCGGGTCAACAAAGTCAACCATTACAACAAATTCAAGACATGGGTAGGCTACCGGTTGGGGTACAACATATTCGGCTACATGGGCCACAAGTCCAAAGACCAACACATCTACAACAAGTTCGTCCGCAATATCAACATCACCAATTCCAAAGGCCGGTGCAACAACCTCCAATGCAACAACATCAATTTCAACCACCATTTGCACCTTAAGGGCCTATGCAAGGGAAAATGGGTCAACCAAGTGTACCATTGGGTGCTCCGCGTAGACATCATCGAGAGGCGGTACGGAGTATTGAAGCTCACTTTAGACCGGTTATCACTAATAATCCTTCTCCGGTAGTGATTCCTCATCACCCGGATGGGAGGACTTTTGAGATTAGAACAATCGCACTCCAAAGTTTGCCAAAGTTCAAGGGATTAGCAACGGAAGAACCTTACTTTCATTTGGAAACATACGACTCCATTTGCAACACTATTGGAGGTCAAGGTTTTTCGTCGGACGATGTCAAGTTGGTTCTATTTCAATTCTCTTTGGAAGATAAAGCAAAGAGATGGTTTCATACTTTGCCTTCCGCGTCAATTTAAACATGGGTCGACATGCAACAAATTTTCTTAGAAGAGTTCTTCACGGCTCAAAAGACAAATGATGCTAGAAGGAGTTTAAGAAGTTTTCAACAACAACCAGGGAGATGTTTCATGAGGCTTTCGAAAGGTTTAACATGATGTTGAAAAATTTCCCTCATCATGACATACAACTTTGGGAGTTGTTAAATACTTTTCACGAGGGGTTGAGTTCGGAGGATGCTCGTGACTTAATGTCAATCACTAACGGTATGTTTGGTACGAATTTTGAGCATGATGATTGGCAATTTATAGAGAAAATGGTGGTTACTTCAAAAAGGAAGGCTCAATCTTCTAGGAGGGCAAGGCATGTTACAACAAGGCCACAAGTTCATGGTGTAGAGAATGGAGGTGTGCAAACCACGAATCAAGTGTACAATGTTTGCACTAATTGTAATGAAATAGGCCATACGGCGAAAGTGTGCATGGTAGGAGTGGTTAAAGATCAAGTAGAGGAGGTGAATGCTATTCAAGGGGGTGGTCGTAACTTTAACATGAATTCGAACACATACCACCCCAGGTTAAGGAATCATCCTAATTTTCGTTATGGGAACCCGTCAAATCAACTTAACCCAAACTTTCAAGGAAACCAAGGAAATTATGCTCCTCGCCAACAATTTAATAATCAAGGTTTCCAAAGGCAATTCCAACAACCGGGTAATGAACAAAGTGGGTTTTCGGATCAATGTTCCTCGGGTGGAAATGAGGTCATGAAGATGTTGAAAGCGATGCAAATGGAGATGCAACAAAGAAATCAGCTTGATGAGGTTCATATGCAAAAAGATGAAATCCATGACAAAGCTATTCAATTGTTGACCACTCAAATGGGTCAACTTGCGAGTGAAGTGGCGATATTGAAGAAATCAAAAGGCCAGCTACCGAGTGACACGGTGACGAATCCCAAGAACATAAAAAGCGTTAATATCAATGTGGTAAGCACCGTTCCTAGTACCGAATTTAATGAAAAATTTCTAACCTCTTCGTGTCAAATAAATACAGGTATAGGGAAGGAAACCGAAGGTGAGAATGATAAAGAACATGGAGCACCAATCGTGTCTATTCGTGTGGGAAAATTAAAAATCCCTCACGCATTGTTGGACTACGGGGCGAGCATGAGTGTATTACCAGGTGATCTATATGACATGTATGATTTTGGTCCGCTCGAAGATATAGACACCATGGTGAGTTTGGCGGATGAGAGTTGGAGGTGTCCGCGAGGAGTGGTTAGGAATGTCATGATTCGGTTGGGAGAATTCAACAATCCGGTGGATTTTCTGGTCTTAGATTATGCCTCTACCAAATTGGGATCACAACAAAGGGTAATTTTAGGTCGACCGTTTCTTTATATAGAAAATGCTCAAATCAACTGTAGAGACGGGGTTATTACTATGACCGAAAAGAATCGTAAGTTGTACTTTGATGTTCATACTAGGGAGATTAGTTATGAATCTATTGAAGTGAAGGGTAGAGAGTCTAGTGACCATATGAAAAGTGTGCATCAAAGAATAAAAACAAACAAACCACCGGGGTGTGAAAAGAAGTATGAGGGTTCGAGCAGGTATGTAGTTGACTATCCACCAAAAGGACATTTGATAGATGCATTTCAACCAATGACAAGCTACAGTGGGGGAGGTGATAGGAACCGGTTCTTTGAGCCACCATAAATGGGGGTGGCATGGTCTGGCTGAAGACTCGAAACTTAGCGCTGCTCGGGAGGCAACCCGGGGTTTTATATTGATCTTGTTGTTTTTATCTTTCTATGTTTCAGGGCCATGGCGACATTCAAGTATGGGGAAGATGTGCGGATATTTGTGTGAAGGTGGTGATAGGAAGTCGGATTATCTACAACATCTGTTGTGTCAAACTTCACCAGGTGAATGTACTCTTTCCTTAGTCTTGTTATGTTCTTTAGCTTTGAAATATTGGTAGTTAGTTCGTTTGCTTTTAGATTAAAAAAATAATAATAAACAAAAATAAATTTGGGGTTTGAGTGTTTGAGCTAATATTGATGTTGAATGGTTTTTAGCGATCCTTCGTTCCAAATCCATACATTGGGGTCAATGTATCCCAAGTGTGGGGATGGGGGAAATTTTTGATGGTTTTAAAAATTTTTAAGCGAAACATTGTTGGAATTTGAAAACTTTGTACTAACCCTGAGTGACACATCGACAACCCTTATTTACCCTTTTCTTGGTGAGAGTTGAAGCCAGAATTGTACATAAATAATGCTTATCTTTGATGAGAGTGGCAATGGGTGGGGGTGCATTAGAACTTGTGCTTGAATACGGTTCGAGGCCTTAGTGAAACATGAATGTGGATAGGATAAGGGCATTTAGGTAGCCTCGTCCTAGTGTGTGCGAGTGTGGGATTTGGGGGGTTGGACCTCATAAATTATATATATGAGCTTCGTAGTGAGAGGGGCGGGGGTTTGGACATTTAGTTGCCCATTTTGTGCCTAAAGCCAATCGTTTGTTAACCCATACCTAGTTCCCCAAAAATTTACCCGATTTGACCCGGTCTTGTAGCGTTAGTAGTTGTTCTAGTTGTGTTTATTTATGTTACGTTTGGATGTGTTCTTGTGTTTGATTGTAAAAAAAAAAAAAAAAAAAAGAGAAAAAACAATGAAAAAATATGATGCATGAGTTGTCTTGTATATAGAAGTTTATGTTTTGTTTTGTTAGTTTAATGTGTAATAAAAAGACCGGGTTAAGTCATTCGCTACTATACATATATATTTCCATTTCCTACCCGTATGCCTAGCCACGTTACAACATTTAAGTCCCTTTGATTTGCATTCATGCTTTGGCACTTGTTAGGCGGAGGACCGATTTAGGTACAAGCATATAGTTGTGCAATTACCCGTTTGCTTTTTGTCTGTCTAGCTTATCTTTGCTAGTGCTTACATGTCGCCGAGAGGAGAGATATAGTGAGGGGTGTGTTGCTTGGGTGTTAGGAAAAAGTTAGTAAATGAGGACATTTGGTTGCTTGGTTTGTGTTTGATCGCTTGAGTAAATTGTGGTTTGTTTAAATGAGTTGCTTGGGGGCAAGCAACGGTTAAGTGTGGGGATGTGACGGGTAGTCCGTAGGACAACCCTTAAGTGGTATAAACGATACTAAAATCCTACATTTAATCAGGTAATTGTCTAGAATTAGATAACTACGGTTGTTTGTGTTTCAGGTACAAATGGAGCTTAAAATGGAAGGAATACGGAGAATAAATGAAAAAAATCAATTATTGTAATTGAATAATTAAGATGATGACAAGATAGAGGATGAAATTACTTGCTGAAGCCTACCGTAGCTTACGGTAGCTAGCGTAATTTACGGTAGACACTGACACTTTTTTACCACCGTAAGGCAGTAAAGACTGAGCATAATGGTTTTATTGCTACTGTAAATTACGGTAGCCACCGTAATTTATAGTAGATTCTGGCGAGAAAAGTGTAACTGCCCTCTTTTAAGCCGTTTTCAAGTGCCTTTTCACATATCTCATCATTGGGGACGTTTTTCTGGAGTTTTTGGGTGAAATTTAGCTTGTGCAAGTGATTGGGAACATTTCTAAACATTTCGGTTTGTATTTTGATTCGTATGAACTTTGATTTTGTTGGTATGATGATTCACCAAACTATGTTAGCCTAAACTTTTGGTGATCATCTTAGGTGAAGGTTTCTTTATGACTTTTGTGTGTTGAATCTTATTTCTAAAATAATGAACTTGGTTTATTTGCTATGTTTATTATGGTGCATGCTTGTTTGATTGTAATTTGTTAATTGATGTTTTAATCTTGGTCTAAACCGTACGTTCTTGGTGTCGTTGACAATCGAGATATCACGGGAAGGGTTAAGGTTGGATATTGGTTAATTGGTCATCGGGTAACAACCTCGCGTTATTCTGAGTACTTTGTTCCCTTTTATCACAACAAACATTTATGCATGAGTTATGTCTATGTAACTCTTTCTAGTTGGATTTAGGAACAATAGTTAACGGAAACCGGAACCTAAGATGGTCATTTTCTCCTAATCTGTTAAACAACCAATTTTGATTTGCAATTAGTTACTAATTTAGTTTTTAAAAAATCAAACAATCCAAACTCTTGAATTTTAATTTCTGCAAATTAGTTTAATTGTAGTTAATTCACAAAGCTATAGAATCTACACACTTTCCACAAACTCCCTGTGTTCGATACCCATTTGATGCTATCTATTAGTTGTAATTTGGATTAAATTTGCATGTGACTCCGACCTCACATCAATTATTAGCAATATTTTCATTACTTCCCAAAGTTTCATTACTGGACTGACTACCCAGACCATCAAGGTTAACATTTATGTTTCGATCGACTTCCGATGCATGGTTTACACCAATTCTACATCTATAACCGCAATGCAGTCCGGTATCCATTCGCCAACATCCTCCTCCACCCACACCTTATAAATCGAATCATTCCATTGAAGATTAACCATAGCATTAATTCGACCAGGATTACTACATAAGACTGCAACATACGCATATGATAAATCACACACGTCATCATTAATATGAATGTCCTGAATAACTTTGCCAAATCTACTAGCAATAACATTAATCACAGGATCCATTACTAAGTGTAAAGGAACTCCATGCACTTTGATCCATGCAAGACGTTGAAACTGAATTTCCTGACCGTTCTAACTATCCAGACTCCCAAACCATGCCTTCCAATTCTCATCTATATCTCGAAAGTAAGTCATAATCTCTTCATCCTCAAATAGTAGCAAAACACAAAAGCCACCTAAGTATTTGATATTAACCCTCTCGAAACCATAATCATTCAATAAGTTCCTAAGGGATGTAAGAATCTTGAAATCTATAACCCGTCCTACCAACGCCTTATCGTACCAATGAACAAAACTACAAAAGCATTACCATCAATTCTCAATGTCACCACATCAGAACTGTGCTTTTTGTTAGTGACTGTATCACAATACGACCTATTACCCATTCCAGCATCCCCTACCGGCTGTTGAGTCTTCATCTCTTCAGTCGGTTTCTTTCCTTCTTCCTGACTGGTATCATTAGAATGCTCATACTGCACTTTTTCCCCATCCACAAATCTCGCTAGAACAATAAAAGGTTTGTAAGACCCAATCCACACGTCCTTTAAATCCCCTTCTAACCTTTTCGGACCAGAAACATTCTGAAAAGTGGCGAAACCAAATCGTTTACCGAGCCTATCCAACTTCCTAGCTATATACGTGTTATCAATCTCCCCACACCTTTTCAAAAGATCGAACAAATCCTTAGATGAGCACTTACCCGGGAGATTAGACACAAATACCTTGGTTAACCTATCCTTCTTCTTAGATGAATGATCAGATTGCCTGTTCCCATGCCTTTTGATCGGTACATCCTGCCATTCGTTTGCTTTATCGCGCCGCATTCCGAAGTTTTTGGAGAAACCCTATTCGCCGAAGTTTTAGGATAAGGTAGATAAGATACACAAGGCATCAAAGGCTTTCTAAAGATCCTAGGATTATCTTAGTTATTCTGCTAAGATTTAAACTTTGTTTCGCATATGGAAAATATATGTTTCAATTATTTAAGACTTTCGGTGTAGTAATGGTTTCAAATTAGATTATAAGTTTAGTTAAAATCCAATCAAGTGGGATCCGGGGTGTCAGGGGCGGACGTACCTTAGGGGAAGGAGTAGCCTCCACTACCGCTTTGCGCTCCGGCGGTAGTGTAAAATTTGAAAAAATTTGACCTTTTTTCGATTTCGTTACCCTTTTTTTATAAAATGTTACCACTATGAAGATTTTCTAGATCCGCCACTGCGAAGTGTGTTAGCAATTTCACTAATAAACATGAATACATGATTTTTCTTTCATCCATATAGTCACTACATATTGTTCAAGACTATTATGATTTCTGCCACCTTCGAACGTAGCTAATGGTTCAAGAGAGCAAAGTCACCTAGTGACCATGGGGTTCCAAGGGGCCTGGCCACAACTCTAGGGCAGCACCTGTGGCGAACATGCATAATATCTCCTTGTTGAAAAGCCATTGAAAGTTGTTTCGGATTTTTATGGTTGATACCAATTAATGTCAACGATTTAACATCTTTCACAAAAGGTTGTGAAGTCTAGTTAACCAGATAGACATTATGTTATTTTTATTTGTATTTTATATTTTTATATTATTAGTAAATAGTAAATATGTTATTAGCATATTACTACTTTTTCTAACTTACTGCAACCTTAATTATGGCCAGAAGGTAGATAAGCCAAATACAATGTTATAAACCATAGAACAAATTAGAATTAGCCAATCAAAGGAGATAATTAGTTTTTTTTTCCATTTATGTCCATTTATGTCTTTTTCAGTTGAAATTTGAAAGGGATAATTAGCTACACCATTTTACTATGTCCATATCAAAACATCATTAAAGATCTCTAATTGGTCAAATTTGCTCCGTAAATCTGCCAATCAAAAGGGATGGCTATTAGTCAGCAAGTAAAAAATTCTGGAGTCACTGTCTAATTGCACACAACTTGGCTGCATATTCATACCCATCAACTCTCAACCAATCTGCAAGGTATGTTATAGTTATTATAATTTAAAACTGGTGTGATGGTAGACACGGATGAAACTGGCCAGGTAGAATTCCTGATTTTTTTTCTTTCAAAATGTATTGGTGTAAAAATATTTATCAAAATGGGTGATTTCAAAACTGTATCAAAATGGGTGATTTTGAGAAAAAAAAATATATAGATGATTCAGGTTGGATCATATCGCTATTCGATTATTATTAGTGTTAAATTCTTTTTTATCTTACGATACAAGTTTGAACGATCTTGTTGGTCGATTCACCATCCGTTAAGTCTAGTTTTTAGTGACGACGAGTCATCTGATCACTCGTGTTGGATTGATCTTGGGCAGAGCCCGTTAGGGTCCGATTATGATGGTGGCCAGGTAAGCAATAAGCACGAGTCGAAACAAAAACAAACGGATGTCGTCTCCTAAACCAACCTCAACAGAGAGCTAATAGTCCCATCTTTATACAACCATGAAGCTAGAATGTTGTCATTTGATGCAGTGGTTATGTCAGTTTTTCAATAGTTAGACTGAACTAAAGTAGATTCCAAGAAGATCACTTTATGGAAGCAATAGAAAACACTCCAAATAATCACAATTTTCACGAGATTGAAGAATAAGAAAGGGAAACGAGAAAATGGGAAAATTTGGGTCGAGCTAATTCAAAATCACTTGCCCCATTTGAAACTAAAATTGGATCCCAAAAAGAAATGCAAACTGTAAGTGTAACAAGTGGATATAATCATATGATGCTGTGAAATCATACATTTCTTTACACAAAAATACACGCCATATATAGGCATATTACAATAGGGAATAAGAGCATTTACAGGAGATATTTGTGTGTCTAAACTTGGAAATAATACTACAGGTTTGAATACAATTGATTTCATTCTATATGCCTTTGACTGAATCCCCATAATATCGCCTTTCCTTATACGCCCCCACAAGATGAAGGATCCATCGGTACGCCGATCTTGGATTTGCTACGTAGAAACGGGGCTCTTGATAGTTGATGCGTGTGAAGTGTAGTTAGTTTTTAATGTATATATTAAGCCCTTTTTAACACTTTTTAGCCAAGTTTTAAATTTATAAAACACGATATTTACTAACACTAAACACACATATGGGCAAGTGCACCCATCGTGAGCGTAGTATAGTGTTGGTAAGATACCGAGGTCGTCCAAGGACACAAGAGCTTTTAGTACCGGTTTATCCTCAATGTCTAATCAAATCAAAAGTTTAGAAAAATGTTTTAAACTAGAAAAATAAAAACTAACTAAAATGCTGAAAATAAAAATAAAAATAAAAACAGATAGACAAGATGAATCACTTGGCTCCGACTCGTGTTTAGTGTAACCTTTGATTATTTCCGCACTTTTGCACTATTTAAGAGATTATCTTAGTTATTGTAGTAGGCCCCTCTTTTGGAGGTGACGTTACCCTCAACCCAGTAGTTTGAGTCAGTAGGGATACAATCCTAAAGGGTCGGATTATTGAAAGATAATTAATTAAGTTATTAATGCATAATGTGGTAGGCCCCTCTTTTGAAGGCGACGTTACCCTCGGCTAAGTAGTCTGAGTCAGCAGGGATACAGTCCTAAGTAGTCGGGTTAAAGTTTTAATAGTAGTTTAACTTATGAGGGGATCAAAGAGTTTGGACCCCCGCCATCCAATACCGTTAAGTATTGAAGGAGGTCCTACTAAATTTGACCCAGGTCCTTTGCAGGATCTATACACTGAACAATGGCAAGACTCTTACCAAACTGTTCCCTTAACCCCCGACCAGGTAGCCAACATACCTCCATATAGACTGTGGAGATATGAATGGTGAAAATCTTTTATTTTATATAGACAGTAAAATAATGCCAAGACACCACGGACAAACGATAAGGAAGAATCACCTTCAACATAAGAAACTAGTTATTAAAGTCATTAATACATAACCAATTAAAAAGTGCGAAAATATTAAAAATAAAAAGTATTACACTAGACACTTTGTCTTCACCAAGTGATGTAAGAGACTTAGGCAAACATGGCCTTGATTGTCAAGAACTCTTACGATCAATCTTGGGTCCCGAGACGACTCACACACTCTATGATGGACAATGGATGATGGTGTTATGGTGGTGGTGGGTGGTGGGTGAAGTGTGAGAGAGGTGGTGTGCCAAGGGATGGTTTGAGCTTGAGCCAAGCACTCCTATTTATAGCCTGCACAGAAGCCTGGACACGGCCCCGTGTCCGCTGGACACGGCCCCGTGTCCACCCTTTTCTCCTTCTTCATTAATACAATTTGTCTGCATTAGCTCCACACACCCCCGTGTCCGCTGGGCACGGCCCCGTGTGCAGAAGCGTATCTGTACTATCAAGATTTGCTCAGATTCTGCGAATCTTTGCGTTGACCACGGCCCCGTGTCTGCTGGACACGCCCCCGTGTTGGGAAATAGAAGCTTCTACAGGTTTGTCTTTTATACCAGGGCTGACCATCCTGGACACGGCCCCGTGCTCGTTGAGCACGGCCCCGTGCTAAGCTGGGCACGCCCCGTGTCGAGCTGGGCACAGCCCCATGCTCAGCTTTCTTCTTGTTTTTGCTTTGGGAGATGCTGTCGAGGGTCAGGCATGCCACGTTTCTTCCCTTTTCTTGTATTTTTGTTAGATTTAGCTGCATTTTTGCTTCTTTTGTTCCTTTAAGCTCTTTTAATCCTGAAAATACAAAAGGAAGACAAAAACACACTTTTTCCAACATTAGTACTAAAAAAGGTTAGTTTTATGCCATATTTGATGTAATTTATATGTTGCATTTTGCGCATATCAAATACCCCCACACTTGAATCTTTGGTTGTCCTCAAGCAAAACTCTTTATAATGTGGCTTACACTCCCAAATGGAATGGGTAGAAGAGAATGTTTTTGGGCTTGTCATAGAGTGTTGGGATTTCCAAGATTCTTTATTAAGTTTTATTTTTATTTATTTAGTATCCTATTCGTCATGATTTATTTAAAACATTTCATAAGATAAATTACTTATTAGGGCATAATATGCCTTTTTAAAATTCCATTTATATACAAGTTCACATACCTCACGGGGGATCACTCAACACTCGGCCGAAGATGTATTTTAGTGAATCACTTGAGAGCGGCATGGAACTTACTCCTACCATAAGCTTGCCAAGCAATCAATCCTCCTCCTTTTTAATTATACACCTTTGTAAATATCAAGAGGACTTTTGGGGTGAAGGGTTAGGCTTGGGCTAAAGGTAGGTGGTTGGGTTAGTGGTTAGTAAAATGGCGAAAGGCGTAAAAAGTGTCGGTTTTCGTAAGACCTTTTTTTTAAGTCGTAAGAAAAACCGAGCTTGTTACTAAAACAAAGGGTTAAAAATAAAAAGGTTTTGGTGGGTGAAAGGGTGTTTGGTTTGGGTTAAGAAATGAAAAGGTTTAGGCTCAAAGGGGTTAACTAAGGGGATTTTGGGTAGGTGGTAAAAAAAACAAGAGAAAAATAATGGTGTAGAAATAAAAAGGGTTAGTCCTAATGCCTCGATCATTTACTTACTCGGATTTAAGTTGGTAAGGACCGGGAATGTATCGTCGTGGCAAGTTCTAGAGTTGTAAGGACCAAGCGGCTATTCACACAAGAAACGAAAAATGAGCATTTAATTTAAAGATATGTATTTGTATGCTCAATAAAGGCTCAAAACTCACTTTTGTGGGAATGAGTTTTTATGTGATCAAGTATATATAATTAAATTTTAAGTAAGCTTGTCATGCCTTTTCATAAATTTCTTATGTTGGTTCTTTTTATCACGACGCTATCGGTTGTAAATTTGTAAAAATATAACCTTTTTAGAACTTGTTATTCCCAAATTAAACCAAGACAAGTAAAAAAAAATGAAATTTTTTGAAAATTTTTTTGGGGTGATTAGCGGTTCCAATAGAGTTCTGTGTAAGGCTTGTTTTTAGGACTTGCAAGACTCAAGGTTTTAGCATCCCCCCCCCCCCCACACTTAAATTACACATTGTCCTCAATGTGTCCCAAAAATAAGTTTTTAGGTTGATTAAAATGTGTAAAAGTGGCTGAACACGGGGTGGTGTTGGCTGAGCACGGCCCCGTGGTCAGACTGCCAGTATCAAATTTAAACAGAAGGCTGGGCACGGGGGCGTGTTCAGTGAGCACAGCCCCGTGTCCAGTTACCTGAACTGGGCATTTTCTGCAGAACCTCGGGCACGGGGCGTGTTGGGGTGAGCACGGCCCCGTGCTGAACTTGCTGTAATGAAGAAAAATCATTGGGAGGCTCTGTTTTTGTGCATGGGGTGTGGGTTCAAGTTTCCCTTAGTAACCTCCATCATCTCGAGTGTGTTTTATTCCTAAAAATTAAAACTAAACTAGAAAACGTAAACGTTAATCTAAACTAAAACTACGGATAGTTCCGCGGAATGCCTCCGTGGTGCGCTACGTTTATAAGGGTCCTTGGCTAGACCCACCTTATCAGGTGGTTCTGGCTCATCTTCAATTAGGGGGTCGTCATTGCCGAATGGATATTTCATTGATCGCTCAAGGTCGACACTTTTTTTGAATGCCCCTAATTGAAGAGGTAGATTGTTGTACTTCCGTTTTTTCAAAGCTTCGTGTGTTTTTACAAATGGTCATCCCAACACTAGAGGAGCGTCATCGAGGATGACAAAGTCGATTGGGATTACCATTTGATTTGTTTGAACCAAGATATCCTCAACTGTACCGATTGATTTTATTACCTTCCGATTAGATAGAAAAATGGGTATTTGAAGTGGAGAAAAATCACTAATACTTAATTTTTCGAAAATGTAGTTAGGCATTATGTTAACACAAAGTTCTTTATCGATTGTGACATTACTAATAAATGAATTTTGAAAGAAACACGGAACCGGTGTAATGTTAATTTCAAATGGGTCTTCTTTTATTAGTGAGGTTTGATCAATAGTTAACTTAACACTTACTGTTTCGTCAATTTTAGTGTTAGTGTTTAACTCTTTTAAAAACTTAGCATGAGTGGGTACTAAACAATGATTTTCAAAAGAAGGTGACAAGAGATTAATTTCTTCAAAATTAGACTCATCTTGAATTTCAACGTTGTCGGACTCACCTTTTTCGTTGTTTAACTCATGTGTCGGTTTTTCACTTATTTGTTCTTCCATTTTTACACTTTCAGTTATCTCTTCTTTATTTAATTGTTCTCTTGCGCGGGACTCCTCTTCCCTTGCGCGAGATTCTTTTATATAGCGCTCGATAACTTTAAGGTGTTCTAATATCCTATCGGTCACTTCGGTTATAGAAAAAGGATTGGGATTTTCAAAGCTTGAATCCGGTTATTCGATCCTTTGTTCCTCATAATACCCATATGAAGTAGATGGTTCACACCATTGTTCTTCATTGTAAGCATATGATGGATAAGGGTCGTAATTTTGTTCTTCATAATACTCATATGAGGTGGGTTGTTCACGCCATGGTTCCTCATAATAATCATACGAAGGTGGTGGCTCATATCTTGGTTCCTCAAAGTATTAGTAAGAAGGCTCATACCTTGGTTCATCAAAATATGAGTATGAGGGAGGAGGTTTATACCTTTGGTCTTCATAGGATGTGTATGAAGTTGATGGCTCGTACCTGGGCTCCTCATAGTAGGTGTATGAATTGTATGGTTGATATGAGTGACAATATTGAACCGAGTGCGGGTCACCACAATTAGTGCAACAGTTACTCCTATAATCTACCATCTCATAGGTGTAGTTGTAACCTCCTGAGTATTGATCCATAAGAATCACTCAGCAGACCACAACCAAGTCTCGAGATCAGAAAACAAAAATAAAAACGGAAACAGAGGCTAGACACGGCCCCGTGTTCAGTGGACACGGCCCTGTGTACAGAATCTGTATCTGGGCGTTTTAATTAAAGTTACTGATTTCGTTGAGCACGGGGCGTGTTCAGTGAGCACGGCCCGTGTTCAAGCTACTGTTACTGGGTGTTTTATGAAAAATGTGCAGCACGGCCCCGTGTTCAGTGAGCACGACCCGTGTTCAACTTACTGTAAATGCAAAACTAAACTAAAATGCATAAAAATGTGCGCGCGTTTTAAAAAGGTTTTGAACAACTGATTAGGCCGTCGATTTTAAGTTTTCTTAAAATCCTTGTGTCCCCGGCAACGGCGCCAAAAACTTGATGCGTATGAAGTGTCGTTAGTTTTTAATGTATATATTAAGCCCTTTTTAACACATTTTAGCCAAGTTTTAAATTTATAAAACACGATATTTACTAACACTAAACACACATATGGGCAAGTGCACCCATCGTGAGAGTAGTATAGTGTTGGTAAGATACCGAGGTCGTCCAAGGACACAAGAGCTTTTAGTACCGGTTTATCCTCAACGTCTTATCAAATCAAAAGTTTAGAAAAATGTTTTAAACTAGAAAAATAAAAACTAACTAAAATGCTGAAAATAAAAATAAAAATAAAAACAGATAGACAAGATGAATCACTTGGCTCCGACTCGTGTTTAGTGTAACCTTTGATTATTTCCGCACTTTTGCACTATTTAAGAGATTATCTTAGTTATTGTAGTAGGCCCCTCTTTTGGAGGTGACGTTACCCTCAACCCAGTAGTTTGAGTCAGTAGGGATACAATCCTAAAGGGTCGGATTATTGAAAGATAATTAATTAAGTTATTAATGCATAATGTGGTAGGCCCCTCTTTTGAAGGCGACGTTACCCTCGGCTAAGTAGTCTGAGTCAGCAGGGATACAATCCTAAGTAGCCGGGTTAAAGTTTTAATAGTAGTTTAACTTATGAGGGGATCAAAGAGTTTGGACCCCCGCCATCCAATACCGTTAAGTATTGAAGGAGGTCCTACTAAATTTGACCCAGGTCCTTTGCAGGATCTATACACTGAACAATGGCAAGACTCTTACCAAACCGTTCCCTTAACCCCCGACCAGGTAGCCAACATACCTCCATATAGACCGTGGATATATGAATGGTGAAAATCTTTTATTTTATATAGACAGTAAAATAATGCCAAGACACCACGGACAAACGATAAGGAATAATCACCTTCAACATAAGAAACTAGTTATTAAAGTCATTAATACATAACCAATTAAAAAGTGCGAAAAGATTAAAAATAAAAAGTATTACACTAGACACTTTGTCTTCACCAAGTGATGTAAGAGACTTAGGCAAACATGGCCTTGATTGTCAAGAACTCTTACGATCAATCTTGGATCCCGAGACGACTCACACACTTTATGATGGACAATGGATGATGGTGGTGGATGATGGTGTTATGGTGGTGGTGGGTGGTGGGTGAAGTGTGAGAGAGGTGGTGTGCCAAGGGATGGTTTGAGCTTGAGCCAAGCACTCATATTTATAGCCTGCACAGAAGCCTGGACACGGCACCGTGTCCACTAGACACGGCCCCGTGTCCACTAGACACGGCCTCGTGTTCACCCTTTTCTCTTTCTTCATTAATACAATTTGTCTGCATTAGCTCCACACGCCCCCGTGTCCGATGGGCACGGCCCCGTGTGCAGAAACGTATCTGTACTATCAAGATTTGCTCAGATTCTGCGAATCTTTGCGTTGACTACGGCCCCGTGTCCGCTGGACACGCCCCCGTGTTGGGAAATAGAAGCTTCTACAGGTTTGTCTTTTGTGCCAGGGCTGACCATCCTGGACACGGCCCCGTGCTCGCTGAGCACGGCCCCGTGCTGAACTGGGCACGCCCCGTGTCGAGCTGGGCACAG
The DNA here is from genome assembly GCA_030545235.1 of Helianthus tuberosus. Classification (NCBI taxonomy): domain Eukaryota; kingdom Viridiplantae; phylum Streptophyta; class Magnoliopsida; order Asterales; family Asteraceae; genus Helianthus; species Helianthus tuberosus. The sequence goes on along the minus strand of CM060450.1, from coordinate 157,237,597 downwards.
CCCCATGCTCAGCTTTCTTCTTGTTTTTTGCTTTGGGAGATGCTGTCGAGGGGTCGGGCATGCCACGTTTCTTCGCTTTTCTTGTATTTTTGTTAGATTTAGCTGCATTTTTGCTTCTTTTGTTCCTTTAAGCTCTTTTAATCCTGAAAATACAAAAAGAAGACAAAAACACACTTTTTCCAACATTAGTACTAAAAAAGGGTTAGTTTTATGCCATATTTGATGTAATTTATATGTTGCATTTTGCGCACATCAATAGTGGCTTAGTAAGCATGTCCGCAAGTTGGTCTTGCGAACTGATGTGAAGAACACGTAAGTGACCATCCGATACTTATTCTCGTACAAAATGATAGTCAAGAGCCACACGCTTCATATGTGAGTGGTAAACCGGATTAACACACATATATATAGCCCCTGTATTGTCACAAAATAAGGCTGGTGTATTGTTATTAGAGATCCCTAGATCTATGAAGAAGTTCTTTAGCCATGCTAGTTCTGCAAAAGCATTGGCCAAAGATTTGTATTCAGCTTCGTGAGAGGACCGAGAGACCGACTTTTGCTGTGTAGACTTCCATGAGACAATATTGGTATTGAGATAAAGTACATAAGTAGTAGTGGATCGACCGACATCATGTACACCACCCCAATCTGAATCTGAAAAGGCAAAGAGATCGAGAGAGGATTTTCGGTAACGAAGGACCCGTTTAAGATCTTGCCAATGAGCTTGTCTAGGAGCGTGCATGAATTGAGAGAGTTTATTAATAGAAAATGAGATGTCTGGGCGAGTAAATGCAAGATATTGAAGGGATCTGACAAGTTTACATACGGGGTAACATCAACTGACGGGATGAGTCATTTGGTGATAAAGGGTCAGTAGCACTAAGAGTGAGAATGTCTTGGATGTGGTGATGTTGAGACAAGAATAGACTGGTCTGTGTAGGAATTACTTCCACACCTAAGAAATGATGAAACATGCCCAGATCCTTAATGGAGAATTGATTGCCTAAAGCTTTGATAAATTTGTCAAGGAATTGGGAATTATTTCCTATGAGGACAATGTCATCAACATAAACCAAAATGTAGCACATGACATTTGGTGTTTGCTGGATGAAGAGAAATGCATCAGCTAAGGATTTTCAGAATCCAAACCATATAAGGAAGTTGGTATGCTCGATGTACCATGCTCTCGGTGCTTTCTTTTGACCGTATAATGACTTTTTTGAGTTTGCAAATACGATTAGGAGATTGAGGATTAACATAAACCAGTGGTTGGTTCATAATCCTTGTGGAGTGTACCATGTAGAAAAGCATCGTTAACATCGAGTTGACGTAAAGACCAATTTTTTAAAAGAGCTACCGAAAGAATGGTGTGGATGATGATAGGTTTCATTACAAGGATAAATGTATCAAAGTAGTTTTTCCCGTATTGTTGGAGAAATTTGTGACCACCAAATGAGCCGTGTACTTTGCATTTGCAACCAATTAGTGTTTTGGAGTTGGGTGGTATAAGTTCCCATGTTTGGTGTTGGATAAGGGCTTTAAACTCAAAATATATAGCCTTTCGCCATTGAGGGTCTTTTGATGCTTGAGTGTGAGTGGTGGGTTCAAGAGTGGGTGGAAAAAGGTGGAGTGCTGCCGTGTTTACTAGTTTTGGGTTAAACCATTTTGAGTTCGTTTTTTTGTTCCATGTGGTCGAGTAGTGGGTTCAAGAGTGGTTCTTGGGTTTGAAAAGGAACTGGAAATTGTGGGTGCGGTGGGATCGGTTATAGGTGAGGGCTGGGATTTGGTGGAGGTAAGAGGTTGTGATGAAACCAAGGTAGGGATGTGTGAGGGAGTGGCAGTGTAATTGTGTTAAAGGGTACTAAAGGGTTTAGAGAAGTAAGTTGAGGTTGATGATGCATGGGGATTATTAAAGGGTTGGGGTTAACGTAAGTATGAACATGAGGAGGTGAACGTGGAATGTTGTCAGTAGTGTTATTTTTTGGTGGGGAATTTATTTGCACGTTGGGAGGTAAAATGAAGACATCGACACTGGGATAGAGAATGGTGGATTGATTTTCATTTTTAATGGAAATTGTGTTCAACGAAATTGATGTGGCGGGAGTGATAGAGGTAATGAGATACACTGTCATAATACTTATAGGCGGATTTAGAAGTTGAGTAGCCCAAAAGAATGGATTTAACCGATTTTAGATGTAACTTGGAAGCCGCATCTGGTCATAACCATGGGAAGCACAAGCAACCAGACGGTTGTAATTTTGTGTAGGTTGGTGGAGTATTGTACAACCGATCATAAGGAGGTTTAAAATCTAGAATTTTTGTTAGAAGACGATTGATGAGATGGACAGATGTTTGGAACGCATGAGACCAAATGGTAAGTGGTAAATTAGCTTGATGTAGGAGAGATAAACCAGTTTCGACAATGTGTCAATGGCGTTTCTCAGAAAACACTCTTTTATCTGGAGTGTGAGAAGCAATGGCAAACTGTTCATTTTAGACCCCCTAGTCATAAGGCGTCTCTCGACAACACCGATCATAAGTCGTGTCTCGGCAACACCGTTGATATGAAAGATCTTGGACCCCTTAGTCATTTTCTAGGGATTCAGATTCACAGAAGCAATGGAAAATTGGTCTTTTCTCAACATGTATATACTAAAGACATTATTGAGTGTGCTAACATGTCCTCTTATAAGTCCATGGCCACACCTGTGGATTCCAAGCCAAAGCTGAGTGTTACCTCAAGTGCTACATTTGATAATCTCACTTTTTTACATAGTCTAGCAGGGTCTTTCGCAGTGCTTAACATTTACTCGACCTGGCATCAGTTATGCGGTACAACATGTTTGCATGCATATGCACTCGCCGTGTATTGACCAATGGAATGCATTATTAGATACTCTTGGCTCATCCACCGATTTCTCCTTACGAGCTTACGCTGATGCAGACTGGGTCGGTTTCCCTGATACACGTATGTCCACTTCTGGATACTGCGTTTACTTAGGTCCAAATCTTCTATCTTGGTACAAACGCCAAGCTGTCATATTTCGTTCCAGTGGTGATGAAGCTGAATGTTGAGGAGTTGCAAATGTAGTAGCCGAAATTTGTTGGCTACACAAATAGTTCATCACAACCAGCTTGGTATACTATGACAACATAAGTGGTATTTCTTTATTAGTTAACCCTGATTTAGCATCAACGAACGAAACATATAGAATTAGATCCATTTTGTTTGTGATCTAATTGTACAACGTGGCACGTTTCGTGTATTGCATATTCCAGCTTGTTTTAAAGTCACAAATACACTCACCAAAGGTTTACCCAAGGTTTTGTTCATGATTTCTAATCCAGCCTTAGCATTCGCCTACCTCTTGCTTCGACTACAGGAGTGTCATAGATAATAAATATTTATATAGAATAGGAATGTATATATCTTGTAAGTTTATTGTATATCTCTCGACCACATTAGGAGACCCATTATAAACTATATTTATTCTTGATTATTAAATGAAAGAGGCAAGAGAGATTACAATTCTTTCACGTAACCATCATATGGTTTTCTAAGCTAAAGCCTGATCGAAAGGTTTTATTTTAATTATTTTCTAGATAGGTTGGGAGATGTATCTTAATCCTTAAGTAGTTGAGAAGAAGAGATGAAAAGATTTTGAAAACAACATGCCTGAGCCAATTTTTTGTGTAGATGCGAGGCGTAATGGTAAAGTTGCGAGTTTCATCAACCATAGTTGTGATCTAAACCTTTTTGTACAATGTGTTTTGAGCTCATACCATGACTTAAAACTAGCAAGAATAGGTTTGTATGCTTCTGATGACGTAGCCCTGATGCAGGCATGTAGGTCGGTTGCTACATCGTTTTAGGTAATTATGAATATCAATAGTCTAGTCTAGACTAGGTTAATGAGATGTTGATTGAAATAGGAACTTACAAACGACTATGGTTATGCCTTTGATAGTGTTGCAGACAAGAATGGGAATATAAGGACATTAGAATGTAGAACGATTTTGTATTAAGGTTGACGTATTATTTGTAGGTGATGGTCCGACTCAAATTTTCATCACCTTGCTAGACTTTTGAGATGTTTTCATCTTTCATCGGCCTAAAGGTGAACTTCTCAAAAATTAAATTGTTTGGTGTTGGGGTGGGAAATGAAGATAACACACGAATGGCATCGATCCTTGATTGTGAAAATGGTTCACTACCGTTTACCTACCTAGGTCTACCGGTGGGTTCTAATATGGGTTTGGAAAAAAAATTTGGAAACTCGTCATTAAAAGGTTTGAAAACAAACTCTCCATATGGAAGGATTAGACACTTTCTTTTGGCGGAAGGACAACACTAATCGAGGCGGTACTAGATAACCTCCCTACATGTTATTTCTCATTATTTAATGCACCAATACATGTTATTAACTATTTGGAGAAAATTAGACATAAATTTCTAGGGGGGGCTTGCCTTGATAAAAACAAGGTTGGTTGGGCACCTTGGTATAATGTTGTGGCACCAAAAGCGTATAGGGGATTGGGGATTGGCAACCTAGCATCAATAAACAATGCATTGATGGTGAAGTGGATTGTGAAATTTAAAAATGAAAGTATCCACCTTTGGACTAAAGTTATAATGACAATACATAGTAGGAGTCGAAGCTATCCCGCTATACCGTTATTGAGTTCGATAACTGGTGTATGGAAAAATATTGTCAATTTGGGGAGGCGACTGGACCTTGCACCAACACAAGTACAAAATAGGTTGGAGGTGCAATTGGGATGTGGAGACAAAACTTTTTTCTGGTTAGATAGGTGGGTGGGCGACATGTCGCTACGGGAACGCTTCCCTAACCTATTTACCTTGGAAACAAATCAATATAGCACGGTTCAGAAGTGTTGTAGTGTTAATAATGGGCAGATTTTGTGATTATGGGTTATGCTTCTCCCCTCACGCAATATGGAGCCGCAAATACGTGGGGAAATTACGTTAATCTGCTGGAAGGCAAAGTGGTAGGGCTGAAACCAGACACTAGGTTATGGAAAAGCAACGACACCAACGTGGAATTCAAAGCATGCAACCTACGGTCAGAAATGGATGCTTTACAAACTATCCCGAAAACAAAATTTCTTAGACGGCTGAATTGGATACTGAAAAAATAAATTGTTTTCTATGGAGGGTCGTGTTGGATAGGATATCCACAAAGGATGCGCTGCCAATCCGAAACATCACAATACCCTCGGTATTGTGCGTATTATGTAACTCGGCTAACGGATCAGTTGATCACTTGCTGGTTTCCTGCCAACACACTCAGCAAGTCTGGGTTACGATTTCATTATGGCTGAAAATACCACTTCTAAGGTATTTGCTCTAGTGGAACTAATGGAACATATTAAAAGCTGTAGTTATTCAAAAGAGAAAATGAAGGCGGTATATGTTATTGTGGCAGCAACATGTTGGACTATTTAGCGGATATGAAACAATCTAATTTTTAATAACAAGACAACACAAATATCAATAGTAGTTGGAGACATCAAAGCACTCTCATTCTTATGGATGAAAGCAAGGGTTGGAGTAAAGGATCTTGAATGGAAAAATTGGTGTGAATTTAGTTTTTTTAAGTAATGCTCCTGTAATTTTCTTCCTTTTTGTACTGTACTAATGCCTTAAGTAACTTCCTAAGGTTTTTCATCTTAATGAGATATCGCCTTCTTTCAAAAAAAAAATTAAAGATGATGCTTCTTTTGTAGTGTTACTACCATCATATTAACATCAAGTGTACACTGACTATCTATTTATTTAATTTATTCTATAATTAGATTTTAGTTTGGGTGAAAAATGAATGTAAACTGTTGTTTTAATAGGGGTATCAGTTTTGGTTTAGGTTGGATTAGCACATTATGGAACAGGGATTCATAGTATGAATAGTAAAATACAAGGAAATTATTGAAGTTAAGATTAGATGTTAGACTTACCATGACATGTTGCCAAAATTCTTCCTTTGTTTCCTTACCAATGTTCTTCCAAGTGGTATAAGTTATGGGTCAGAATCATAGTTCTAACTACCAATCCCTCAATAGTAGAGAGTTTTAACGCTTCGTCTCCAATTGGGACACATTTTTTATTGTATGTACTTATAACTTTCCCTTTACTATCTTTTGACTTTATTGTCGGGCCTCTTTATGATTTGTCCTCTTCAGCATGATCTTGATCCAAGGTAGAATTTGATTCCATGTCACAAAAAGAACCTACTTCAACATATTCAACATGGTATGAAGCCAACAATAGTTAGTTATAGCATAGTGTTAGAATTATAAAGTAATAAATACAAAATAATTAGTTACAAAATGAAGTAATAAAAACACAATAACAAAGTCAAGTAAAATAGACAAATTTCATGTAATTTGGAATCTACATCATGCTCTGAATCAGAATCAAAGAATAAAAAACATAAAATTAATCACAAAATTCTCAAATTCAGACAATTCATACGAAATTAATCCACAAAATAGTTTAAACTAATATGCCCTTGCCATCCACGCACATCCACGAAAAATCATCGTCAAGGTCTACTAAAGCGAGATTGTGAAACATCAACACTAGGATCAAATTCCAACATATCATTAATTTCACCTCTTGATCCATACTTGTACATCTTGTGTGGTATGATGCCAACATTAGACAAATTATCATCTTGTTGATATTGAACATAAAAAACTTGTTTGGCTTGACTAGCTACTATGAAGCGTTTAGTCCGGTGACCAAGCCTATCAAAGTTAACCACTCTGATTCCAAAATCATCCTTATTTATTCCACTACTATCAGCCCGATCACACATGAAAATGAGAAGGGTAAACATGCGATAATCAAGATCCCATGTCTCATTTATACGACCAAAGTAAGTAACCGCGCCATACACGGGATTGGAGTCTTTTGTACTAGCAATTTGCATAGCATGTACAACTAAAGATACTCCACTACATTGAGTTGTTTTATATTCATCTCAAGATGTTGTATGGAACTTATACTTATTTATGCCAAACCGTTGTATTTAGTAACATAAAAGCTAGGCCCTTTGGCCAACCAATGAACAGTGACACAAATATCTTCCTTGTTAGCCAAACATTTTTCAACCACTTGGAAACAGAATTAATGTAAATCAAACAAAATTATTTAAAATATTGTAATTCTAGCAAACTTATTAAAAATAAACCTCATTCTTAAGCTGACTGATAAATGTCTGACTGTGTTGGCACTGGAACCATGTAATATTTTGAGAGGTGCGGGGGTTGTGATTCTTCATTTCCAGCATATGTTGCCTCAATTATAATAGAAGTTAGAAGAAACTTTATATATTAGATAAAGTACATAGAATGTACAGTTTTATGTAATTCTTACTCTATATATGACTCCACAACTGCAATGTTTCATAATACATAAAGATGAGCTTGATCAAGTTACTTAGCATCCACACCCTCGATTATAGCCCCGATAAAGGCATGGATGTGTGGATTCTTTCACCAACTCGTTCATAAGGATTGCCAATTGACTTCATGTTTTTTAAGTAACCCAAGAAAAATTCTAAAGCTTCCTCTACCATATAACATTTTGCAATGCAACCCTAGTGTCGATGATGATTTCTTACATACCCTTTGAGTGTTTTCATGTATCCCTCAAATGGATACATCCACCTAAAATGAACCGGGCCACATAACCTAGCCTGTTTAACTAAATGCACCATCAAGTGATCATGGCATCAAAAAACGAAAGAGGAAAATACTTCTCTAACAAACACAAAGTTAATACGATGTCACTTTGCCAATTGCATAGTTTACTAACATCTGTGGATGTTAGAACTTGGCTCTGATACCAATTGTAGGTCCCTATCACACGTGGATCAATACGAGATTGACAATCAACCAAGGGTGCGGAATCCCATTGATAGATCACACAAATACAAATAATCACTTTCAAACCGTCTTCTATTGATTATCCTACAAGAATGTTTACAATCAATTCAAGACACACAAGAAATCTCTTAGCCACTCTCTGTAGATTTCTCACACTCAATCTCACAGCCACTCTTTATGTAGTTGAATCACTAACTCTCTAGCTCTCTAACCCTAATCACAAAACATGTTTATATACCATATGTTTATGAACTGGGCTTCTAACTGGGCTAAGCCATTCTCCAAGCCCATTAAAATAATATACTCACTAACCAATAATGCTAACCCAACACAAAATATCCAAAGACTAAACTATTAAACTATCAAGTTGTTGTTACAGAATATGCACCAACAGACTCCCCCTTGACAATAGCTTTATAGTGTAACTTTGTCTTCAAACATCTTGCAATCTTTTGGTCTTTGGATAGCTTCAGCTACACACATATTCTGAACATCTTGACTCCCCCTTGACAATAGCTTCATAGTGTAACTTTGTCTTCAAACATCTTGCAATATTTTGGTCTTTGGATAGTTTCAGCTACACACAGATTCTGAACATCAACAGACTCCCCCTTAGCTGATGCTTCAAATCTCCAAAAAAATTTATTCATTGTAGTTCAGTGAGCTAGCAATCTCTAATTAGAGAAGGATCCTACCATGCATCTTCACACATTCAGCACTCCACTTTCAATCTGCACTTCACTTGAGTTATGTACTTCATTTTGATAACTGCCGCAATCTGTTTAGAAACACAAGCAAGTATCTCGAAAAAACATTAGTCTTTTTCACATTCAAGATAAACCAATATTTTATCTTATCATACAAAAACAACAACTTGTCAGCTCAAAATGTGAGAGCCTTTAGAAAGAAAATCTTTTTGGTATTTTTATATCTTTTAAAACAAACTAAAAAATATATACAATACATCTTTTTTTGTGAGAATCATGTGCAAGAAAATCATATCAGCTTAGTTACACTATTTTCACACCATCAGTTAATTGTTAATTTAATTTTTATGAAAAGCAATCCAAGACGATTACCTGTATTGTTTATCCACTTAAAAAAACACATACAAATTTCAAGTTCCATTACCGCGTGTAACGCCCTGCGTTTTCATACTTTCCATATTTAGAAACCATTGATTGAAATTCTATTTTTAGAAACCTTGTATTCTTGTAATCGTTCTTTCGTTGTAATCATTGTAAAATCCGAGACTTGGATCATAAATAAAACTTGTATTTCCTTAAATTCATGTTATACCTACCTTATACACATTCGTACATTTAATTTCATGAAACATTTGAGTTATATTCTTAATTCTTGGAAACTATGTGCCAAACTTGCAAATATGTGAAACTTGTGCATAAAACGTCTTTTGAACAAATACAAAACTTAATTATGACATTCATACACTTAATTATACTTGGTTTATGTTCCTCATACTTGTTTTGCCCTTATACTATGCTTATATGACGAAAACAACCCCTAAAACACCTTAAAACCCTAAAATACAAACTAGAGGGGCCTAAAGTGTAAGAAACCAAAACTTGTCTGGAGGAGAGTCGCAGGCCGCGAAGAAACCCCCCCCCCCCCTGACCTTACGCTGGATGCGAGGCACTCCCCAGATCAGAAGGCTCATTTCAGCTCACGAATTTGAGCGGGATTAGTGTTTAATTGAAGTTTAAACTCGTTTTTGGCATTAAATACCCAACTACAACCTACCCTAACCTTCTCCTATAAATACCAAGCCATCTCCAAGCCATTTTCACTTTTCTAAACACTCACAAGGCTCACATTAGAAGTTCGGACAGATTCAGCAAGCTTCACTAAAGTGAGCATAACTCACTCAATTATTGTCTGATTTACCCCATTTTTTTCCTATGTGCTTGGATTAACCTTAGCTTCGATCCCATAGGTTTTTCACAGAAAACCAGTCCCTGGAACGTCACCAAAAGGGCATGAAAGTTCACTGATTGTTTCTGTTTTGGTTCAAACTTTATTAAACATAATTCAACTTGAGTCTAACTCATCTCAAACCTATGTCCTTATGCTTATAACCACTTCTATGGTTAGTTAGACTTAAAAACAAGGTTGAGACATTCAAAATCAGAGGCATAGCCTCACAAACTTTCTGTTTTGTTCAAGGGTTTAACCCACAAGTGATGTTCAAGCTCAAAGCTTGATGAATGTGTGATTTAGGATTAACTTGGGTTATCCTACATAAAATCCACACATTGCTTGATGATTTTTCATAGAATGGTTGTTCATATCCTATTGTTTCTTGTAAGTTCATGACCCTCCTTGAATATTTATAACATCAACTGTAGTGGTGAACATCTAGAGGTACCTAAATGGAAGACTTGTCCTTCCTATCTCCTACATGATTTCTAAGACACAAAAGAGGTTCCTAAATGGAGGATTTGTCCTCCTACCTCATGCTTTAACTATTGGACTTATTGAGATACATAATCTATATAATACTTATATAAACTATTCAAATATTCGAACCTTTGATGATGAATTTGTGTTCATTCGTCAAAGTACTAGATTGCATCATCTAAGACCTAATAACTTGTTATGATTCTAATGGGTATTCCACCCATGAAAACATTCTAACCCTTGGGGTTTCATAGTGTCAAACAAGTATTCTACGATTAGATGATTACTTTTCATACGTTTATTTTCATGTCCACAAACTCCAAATCCTTAGACCATATGTTGACATCTCTTAAACTCCTAGTCGAACACATTCAACTTGCTAGTCTCAACAAATTCGTGACATTGGATAATCAGAAGAATTAGCAATATTGTGAGTATACTTGACTCATTTTACCGTTTTCACACTTTTGGGTGTAAAATGTTTTTATATACAAAACACACTTAGTATACATATTCTTATGCAAATACATAAACAAACAATCCAATACATGCTTACTATTTGTTATGCTTGATTCGTGTTTTCTGGGTGGTGATTCTTATGTGATGAACTTGTCATTAGCTTCGTACAAGCCTCCACTTAACATGTATAGCGCTATAGGAGTAACGTACCACCCGAGAACGAGAGGTCATGTTAGGTTTATTTATTTATACTTACGTAAGCAGAGGGTTGACTTGTAAATCGCATGCCAGTTTATACGTTATTCTTGATAACTAGGTTTGTCATCTGGATTGTTCCTTATTATTTTATACTTATATACTACGCACCAAACTTGTATACTCTCCAATACTTTTGTATTGAACTACACTTTTAAAACATGTTGCAGGTTTAGCGATGACGTTGGTGATGCATGGAATCTAGTAGGATGCTTAGATACACACTTTAAATTTGTATTCTTATTGTATTGTATTTCATTATTCATGTTGTAATTGTTTCAAATCCTTGTAATTGACTCTTTAGAAATGAAATGAAAATTTATTATTTAAATACTTATCACAAATAGCGTTATGAAGTCTCTTGCAATCTATTTCGTCTCACTCCGATGTTTCCGCTATCGGTTGGGGTGTGACACCGCGTGATACGCTTAAGGTAATATTATACTGATATACTAGTGTGCCCCACTTCAGGACATACCCCCGCGATCAAGGTATGCACAAAGCTTCCTCGTAGTAGGTGAGTATACCGAATTCATCCTTTTTGTTTTACAACGTTAGAACTTTGGTGATCAGGTCAGTACTTTTGTATAGCAAAGAGACCAATATCTAACGAGGGTAAGGCAAATACCAAATGTGGTACGATTATGCATTTTGCACATTTGAATGACTCTCTAGGAGAGCTTCTTCAATTTCTGGGTTTTTTGGATTTTTTTTAGCTCTTTTAAGATATCTTAGTTGTGCCTAGGTCAGCATATATCTGGAAGCAGCAAAAGGACAACCCTGATATCCCCGGATGAAATAACTGTATAAAGACCCAAAACCTTAGATTTTGGCAATCTCTCAACGCAAGATTTAAGGTTATAAAACGATACGCCACTGATATGTTACCCACTTAGTACAAAGTTCGTTAGATTTATATCACGTTGGTAAGTTGATTATTTCATACTTTTTGCGTACTTGTACATCATATAATGGATCTATTATCACACTTAAGCATTTATTTCAATTTCAGTGTGACAGTCTAACTTGCTGATGTACTATCATTTCTTCTTTTTTGCACTATGAAATCTATTTTTTCAATTTTTCATTTTTTATGTTTTTCATTTTCAATGTTTTGGCTTTTTAAATTTTTTTTAACTTACTCCCCCTAAACTCATGCACTAACTAAACTCTTTTTGCCTTACTGAAATTTCTCCTCCTAAATTTTTGTTTCTATGGAGTAAGTTGTAAAAATAATAAAAAAAACTAAAATTTAAACACAAATAGACTTCCACTTAAATCTGACAAAATTTTTACCATTTTGAAGGTTAGAATAATCATAACAATCACTGAAGTAAATAATCCGTTACCAATTTTAACCTGTAATTCACCTCAGATGCTATTGAGGAATAACCAGTGTTGAACAAATCAACAGTTCTTCTTAGTCATCCAGCACATACTCAACAACTTAAACTTGAGAACCCAAACCTTACCGGTTTTGGGTTGACCATAAACATCCACATAAGATAATTATGTCCAATATTCATCACACCCTACTAGTGTCTTGGATGTCTTCCCTGTTATTGAACAAGATTTATAATTTCCACCAGGTCTTTGATCGCGAGAGTTCCAATAAACTCTCTGATTTTCCAACCTTTGATGATGAATTTGTGTTCATTCATCAAAGTACTAGATTGCATCATCTAAGACCTAATAACTTGTTATGATTCTAATGGGTATTCCACCCATGAAAACATTCTAACCCTTGGGGTTTCATAGTGTCAAACAAGTATTATACGATTAGATGATTACTTTTCATACGTTTATTTTCATGTCCACAAACTCCAAATCCTTAGACCATATGTAGACATCTCTTAAACTCCTAGTCAAACACATTCAACTTGCTAGTCTCAACAAATTCGTGACATTGGATAATCAGAAGAATTTGCAATATTGTGAGTATACTTGACCCATTTTACCGTTTTCACACTTTTGGGTGTAAATGTTTTTATATACAAAACACACTTAGTATACATATTCTTATTCAAATACATAAACAAACAATCCAATACATGCTTACTATTTGTTATGCTTGATTCGTGTTTTCTGGGTGGTGATTCTTATGTGATGAACTTGTCATTAGCTTCGTACAAGCCTCCACTTAACATGTATAGCGCTATAGGAGTAACGTACCACCCGAGAACGAGAGGTCATGTTAGGTTTATTTATTTATACTTACGTATTCTTATTGTATTGTGTTTCATTATTCATGTTGTAATTGTTTCAAATCCTTGTAATTGACTCTTTAGAAATGAAATGAAAATTTATTATTTAAATACTTGTCACAAATAGCGTTATGAAGTCTCTTGCAATCTATTTCGTCTCACTCCGAAGTTTCTGCTATCGGTTGGGGTGTGACACCGCGTGATACGCTTAAGGTAATATTATACTGATATATTAGTGTGTCCCACTTCAGGACATACCCCCGCGATCAAGGTATGCACAAAGCATCCTCGTAGTAGGTGAGTATACCGAATTCATCCTTTTTGTTTTACAACGTTAGAACTTTGGTGATCAGGTCAGTACTTTTGTACAGCAAAGAGACCAATTTCTGGTAAGGCAAATAACAAATGTGGTACGATTATGCATTTTGCACATTTGAATGACTCTCTAAGAGAGCTTCTTCAATTTCTGGGTTTTTGGATTTTTTAGCTCTTTTAAGATATCTTAGTTGTGCCTAGGTCAGCATATATCTGGAAGTAGCAAAAGGACAACCCTGATATTCCCGGATGAAATAACAGTATATAGACCCAAAACCTTGGATTTTGGCAATCTCTCAACGCAAGATTTAAGGTTATAAAACGATACGCCACTGATGTGTTACCCACTTGGTACACAGTTCGTTAGATTTGTATCACGTTGGTAAGTTGATTATTTCATACTTTTTGCGTACTTGTACATCATATAATGGATCTATTATCACACTTAAGCATTTATTTTGAATTTCAGTGTGACGGTCTAACTTGCTGATGTAGTATCATTTCATCTTTTTAGCACCATGAAATCTCTTTTTTCAATTTTTCATTTTTTTATGTTTTTCATTTTCAATGTTTTGGCTTTTTAATTTTTTTTTAACTTACTCCCCCTAAACTCATGCACTAACTAAACTTTTTTTTCCTTACTGAAATTTCTCCTCCTAAATTTTTGTTTATATGGAGTAAGGTTTAAAAATAATTTAAAAAAACTAAAATTTAAACACAAATAGACTTCCACTTAAATCTGACAAAAGTTTTTCAATTTTGAAGTTTAGAATAATCACAACAATCACTGTAGTAAATAATCCGTTACCAATTTTAACCTGTAATTCACCTCAGATGCTATTGAGGAATAACTAGTGTTGAACACATCAACCGTTCTTCTTAGTCATCCAGCACATACTCAACAACTTAGACTTGAGAACCCAAACCTTACCGGTTTTGGGTTGACCATAAACATCCACATAAGATAATTATGTCCAATATCCATCACACCCTACTAGTGTCTTGGATGTCTTCCCTGTTATTGAACAAGATTTATAATTCCCACCAGGTCTTTGATCGCGAGAGTTCCAATAAACTCTCGGATTTTCCGACCTTTGAAAATTATTATCTCAAAACCTTCTTTTCCCATTATCATAACATGAACTTTGGAAAAATTTTGGATTGTTCTGAACATTTGAGTTACTAAAACCCCTATATTCACTTCTTCTTTGAAAATTTCAATTACCAGAAGTCTGGTATCGATTTTGATATCCAAAATTTCTATTTTGAGACTGATTTGATTGACCATCAAAATGATTTGTTTTTGGAGAATTTCTTCTTGGTTTATCAAATCTTCCCGATGTTGAAGATTTAGGTTGAAATCTAGGTTGATTTATCTGACAACTTGATTTTACATTATTATTTGAACCAACCTGATTCCCATCCTTAACCTCATTAACTTTTTGCTTACCTTTCTTCAAAGAACAACAACTCGCCACATGTCCTTTGTTGTGACATTTAAAACAAGATCTTTTCTTAAAAACTTTCTTTTTGCTTGATCCCTTTTATATGTTTTGACCTTTTTGTCTTCAGCATCCTCATCCACTTTATGAGGTGTACTATTAGACCCAACAGATTCTTTAAAAGAAACTGGACTATTAGGTATGCCAACTATTATCAGATCTACTACAGCTAGTGTAGTAAGCACAAAATCCGTGCTCATTTTCATTTGGTAAAAAAGAGTAGTCTTGATCCTCACAATGTGAAGCTTTAACAAACCCCACTCTCGTCTTATCATTACTATTTTTCAAAATTTCTTGAATGTGAGTCCTGACTAACGATGATTTTCCAAATTTGTCTAACTTTCTATGAAGTTCAACAATTTTGGCTTGTGCATCAGCTAATTCTGTGCACTTTTTTTAAACTCGTTAGTCTTATCATTCACAGTTTCACGAGCCAAATCAATGATCTGTAACAGTTCATTGATTTTCTTTGTTAAATTACTGATTTCTTGAAAATTTGATTTGATTCTATTTAAACAAATTGACTCCCTTTTTTTTTTTTATCAAAATAGCATTCGACTCTTTTAACTTCTCTAGATCAGCTAACAAAATTTTGTTTTATTCCGATAGCCTGTCCACTTTTCCTTTTAGTTCAGTGCAATTATAACAACCATTACTTGTAGAATCTAATTTTACATGTACATCTGTTGTAAGCTAATCTGCATCTCTAACTTCCATAGTCTCCTCAGCAATTTCCACTCTTTCTTCTATCTCAGCAGTTGTTTCTCCAATCTTCACAGCTGGAATCTCAGCTACACATGCTTGATCGCATGTACTCTATTTTGAAAAACTCTGATAACATTTTTCTAAAGTTTCCCACAGCTCTCTAGAAGACCCATACCAATTACAAATGTGTTTTATTTCAAATTGCAATGACATCTTTATCACTACTAAGGCTTTCTTCTTAGCATCATATATACGTTTCTCAGAGTCTGTCATCTTCTCATTAGAAATCACTATAACTCTCTCGTCAACACGACGTGTAGGAGCAATGTAGCCATCAATCATACATCTCCACATCCTAGAATCTTCACTTTGAATAAATATGTTAAATTTCCCTTTCCAATCAACATATTGCGAAACTTGTTTCAGATGTGGTGGATCATTAGTCGCATCTTTATGTTCCATATTACCCATTCTAAACACGCAACGAAAAAGTATCAAATTTATTTTGCTAAACCTGATTCAAAATCCAAATCAAACCTTTCAACACTTTAAGTTACAAACGCTGAACAATTTTTAAATTCAGAATAAATGGTAAACCCTAAACAAGATTAAATTTGTAATGAAGTATAAACCCTGAACACCTTACAAACCCTGAAGGATTTCACAAACCCTGAAGGATTTCACAAACCCTGAAGGATTGCACAAACTCTTACAAACTTCACAAACCCTTAAGGCTTTCACAAACTCTGACAAATCACAAACCCTGACCACCTTCACAAACTCTGAAAAATCACAAACTCTGACAAACTTCACAAATGACAAATCACAAACCCTGACCAACTTCACAAACTTTGACAAATCACAAACCCTGGCCAACTTCACAAGCTCTGAAGACTTTCACAAATCCTGATGTCGCAACCCCCAGCCTCTAATCACCTGGGAACGGGCGGCCGCGAGCTCAGATTCAGTGGTATCGGTGTTTATCAGTTTGGCAACAGAATTTACATCAAGACCGTAGTTAGGAAATATTTTATCAGAGTAAAATACCACATTTTTATAATAGTAAATACATGGGAAATTCCCAAGTTTCCATTAAAAACGGGTTTGTAGGGATAAACCCTAATTTATTTAAAATAAAACATCTTCTTTATTTAGGTAACTTTTATAGCCACTTTTCCAAGCCTTCAGTGCTGTCCAGCTGGCTTCTATTTGGCTTTCACATTTTGTTACCTGAAACGCATTTAAAAACATTTGTTAGTGGGAAATACAGGTGAGTGAATCCTAATTTAGTCAAAACAGATTTTATCCTTTTACAGTATTGAGGGCGATCTCGCAATTACATTTTTTTATATTTCTACTTTAATTACCACCCACGGCACTGTCAACCCGACTTGTGGTTATGTTACTACTCACAGTGTAGTAACAAATTTTGTATACAAAACCCCAACATACCGACGATAATTGTAGAATTACAAATACTCAATCACTGTGAAATATAATTAAAACATTGAGGTTTTGTAAAAATAGTATGCAAAAAGGTTTACAAAAAGGAGATTACTCACATTGCTACTTTAGGTATTTTTCCTGTGATTTCCTGGTTATAATCTATTAATTAAACAATGCATACGAGTAGTATAATAACCCAATTTACATTAGTTATACCCTCCCCGAGACAGAAACTCCAACGACTACGTCGGGTAGAGCCTCAACAGTCGTTACGGAGCACTAGATCAACTGGGCAGCGTATCTAATACGTAACCGAGGGTTATGATACTTACATCGAGGCATAACTTGGCTATTTTAGTGGGTATAATGCCCGGGAATTACTTATACTATCAGAGATTGAGAGAGAGAAATATATTTTGAACGGTTTTGACTGAATGCCAAACCCATCTATTTATAGTGTCTGATCTTGACTTCCTCGTGGCCCGCGAAGGATACACAAGGGGTCGTCGCGCCCCGTGAGCTAGGGGCTAGGGTGTAGCTTTGACCAGTCACACGCATAGACTCGACACGATGTTGCCATGTGGCGGCTTAGGGGCTCGCCTGGTGGTTTAGCTGTCGCGGCCCGCGTAAACCGAAGACAAAGTCTTCGCGGCCCGCGAGCGCCACAAGGATTTTGATTTTATTTAATTTTTATAAAAATAAAGGTATTTAGGGCCATTTCTCATATACGAGGTGTATTTTAGGATGTATAGGGACATTCTAAATATTTTAGGAGTGTCGAAAATATTTTAGGAGGGTTGTTATATCCTCCCCACCTTGTTTTAGAACTCGTCCTCAAGGTCTACTGGAACATGAGTGGATATTTCTTCTGCATCTCTGATTCAAGTTCCCATGTGTGTTCTGGTCCTCTCTTGGAATCCCATTTCACTTTGATTAGAACCAATCTCTTGTGTTTGAGATTCTTGACTTTCCTGTCTTCAATCTGTAGTGGATTTTCTATAAACTTGAGTTTCTCATTTACCTCTATATCCTTAGGAGGTACCACTAATGATTCATCAGCTAAGCACTTTTTGAGATTACATACATGAAATACATCATGTATTCCTGCCATCTCCTGTAGAAGTTGTAGCTGATAAGCTACTGGTCCTATTCTTTTGATAATCTCAAAGGGTCCAACATACCTGGGACTTAGCTTTCCCCTCTTGATGAATCTTACCACTCCTTTCCAAGGAGAGACTTTTAACAATACCTTATCTCCTACTTGAAACTCCAATGGCTTTCGCCTGTTATCAGCATAACTCTTTTGTCGATCGCGTGCTGTTTTTATTCTTTCCTTGACTTGAATAATCTTGTCTGTTGTCTCTTGTACTATCTCTGGCCCAGACAATTGTTTTTCTCCAATTTCTGCCCAGCAGACTGGAGTTCGGCACTTTCGTCCATAAAGTGCTTCGAATGGTGCAGCATTGATACTTGTATGATAGTTGTTATTGTAGGAAAATTCTATTAATGGTAAATGATCGTCCCAATTTCCTCCGAAATCAATTACACAAGCTCTAAGCATATCTTCCATTGTCTGAATTGTCCTTTCGCTTTGTCCATTCGTTTGAGGATGATAAGCGGTGCTTAGATTCAGCTTGGTTCCCATTGCTTTTTGGAAACTTGTCCAAAAGTGAGAAGTAAAACGGCTATCTCTATCAAACACAATAGATAAAGGAATGCCATGTAATGAAACTATTTTATTTACATATAATTTAGCTAATTGTTCCATACTGAAAGTTTCCTTCATCGGTAAGAAATGAGCAGATTTAGTTAATCTATCTACAATCACCCAGATTGTATCATTTCCTTTTCATGTCTTGGGTAATTTGGTAACAAAGTCCATTGTGGTCAATTCCCATTTCCATACAGGCATTTCTAATTGCTGTAATAAACCTGAGGGTTTCTGATGTTCAGCTTTTACCTGTGAACAGGTTAGACACTTGGCCACATAAGCTGCTATATCCTTTTTCATTCTTATCCACCAGAAATTCTTTCTTAAGTCTTGATACATCTTATCACTTCCAGGATGTATCGTGTACTTAGACTTATGTGCTTCTTCTAATATTCGGTGACGTAGGTTTTCTAGTTTAGGTATCCAAATCCTTTTTTTATGGAATCTCCAAATTCCATCTGTTCCTTGTTCTAATTCCTTAATCATTCCTTTCAATTTTTCAGTATCGTCCTTGAGTACTGATTCTGGTACTTCTCTAATCTGTTCATTTAAATCTATCTGCATATTTAATTTAAGAGAACGTACTCTTTTTGGCTTTTCTTGATACTTTCGACTTAAAGCATCGGCTCCTACGTTCGCTTTTCCTGCATGATACTGGATACTACAATCATAATCACTAAGAATTTCCATCCAGCGTCTCTGTCTCATATTTAACTCTTTTTGCCCGAAAACATATCTTAAACTCTTATGATCGGTGAAAATGGTAAACTTACAACCGTAAAGGTAATGTCTCCAAATTTTCAGGGCAAAAATTATGGCTCCTAATTCTAAATCATGGGTTGAATAATTTTCTTGATGATTCTTAAGTTGTCTAGACGCATAGGCTATAACCTTTTGACGTTGCATCAACACACATCCATAACCTAACTTAGAAGCGTCACAATAGACTATAAAGTCTTCAGTTCCTTCTGGTAACGCTAGTATAGGTGCGTTGGTTAATCTTTGCTTAAGAATTCTAAAGGCTTCTTCCTGCTTTGGTCCCCATTCAAACTTAACAGACTTACAGGTTAATTTTGTTAACGGAATGGCTATTCTAGAAAAATCTCGGATAAACCGTTTATAATAACCGGCCAGTTCTATAAAACTTCTAACCTCCGTTGGTGATTCAGGGACTTTCCATTTAGTAATCGCCTCAATCTTTGTGGGATCCACATGAATTCCTTCATGATTAACTAAATGTCCAAGAAATTGCACTTCTTCTAACCAAAATTTGCATTTTGAAAATTTAGCATAAAGCTTTTCTTTTCTCAGCAAATTTAGGAGTGCATGCAGACGCGCTGCATGTTCCTCTTTACTCTTAGAGTAAATGAAAATATCATCTATAAAAACAATTATGAATTTATCCAAATATGGCTTACATATTCGGCTCATCATGTCCATAAATGCGGTTGGGGCATTGGTCAAACCAAATGAAATGACAGTAAATTCATAATGGCCATACCTTGTTCTGAAAGCAGTTTTAGGAATGTCCTATTCCTATACCTTTAATTGATGATATCCTGAGCGTAAGTCGATCTTAGAAAAGAATCGACCTCCTTGCAATTGATCAAACATATCATCGATCCTTGGTAATGGGTACCGATTTTTAATCGTGACCTTATTTAATTCTCGGTAATCAATGCACATACGCATTGACCCGTATTTCTTCTTGACAAACAAGATCGGTGCTCCCCATGGTGATGAACTTGGCTGTATGAATCCTTTCTCCAAAAGTTCGTCCAATTGTTTCTTTAGTTCTTGCATCTCTGTTGTGCCAAACGGTAAGGTGCCTTGGCAATTGGCGCCGTTCCTGGTAGCAGGTGAATTCTGAATTCAACTTCCATGTCCGGCGGTAGTCCTGGTAGCTCTTCTGGAAACACATCTGAGAATTGGGATACTACAGGAATATCTTTCAATTCTTTTCCTTTAGTGTTAATGATTATGGAAATCATATACGCTATTGACCCTTTTCTTGCATAACTGGTTGTTTTTATCACAGAGATGAATTTCGTAGATCTAGATGGCTTATCTCCTTTAATTGTGATCTTTTCACCTTTTGGTGAATTTACTTGTATTGGCTTTTGATCACGTACAATACTGGCTTTATTGGCTACTAACCAATCCATTCCTAATAAAATATCAAATCCAACAAGATTCATTGAGTAAAGATTAGCGATAAATTTTTGGTTTAAAATTTCTATTCTTGCTCCCTTCAATATTTCAGTAATCTTAATGGTTTCTCCGTTTGTTGTCTCTACTAGACATTCTTGTTGAAGTTTAGTTAATGGTTGATTGAGAAGTTTGCAAAATGAAGTATTAATAAAACTTTGGTTCGCACCAGAGTCAAACAATACTTTAGCAAAAACATCATTAACTAAAAACGTACGGGCAATCCCGTCCGGAATCATCTTTGCTTCTTCGGTTGTCAAAACAAATGCCCTAGCATTCTTAGTAGTCTTGTTGTTCATGGCTAGAGCTAGTTTCGGACAATTCGGCTTGATATGTCCTTTTCCTCCACAATTGAAGCATACTCCATTACTGGGTTTCTTCCTACAATCTTCTTCCTTGTGTCCTGGTATCTTGCAGTAGTTGCAGTATGTAGAGTATCTTCCTGAGTGCTTCTTCTTGCAAGCCTTACAATAAGGTGTAGAAGTAGAACCTACATTTCTCCCACGGTTGGAATTTCCATAACGAAATTCTTGGGTAAGATTTTGAACTAGGTTCTTCCTCTGGTTTTCTTCTTGTGTACGTACTAATTCGTGAGTCAAGGTATTTGCTAGTTCTACAGCTTCTTCTATGGTTGGCGATCTAGCTGCCTTGACTACATGTCTAATCTCACTGATTAATCCCCAGATGTAACGGGAGATTAATACTGGTTCTGGTGAAGCTAGGGTTGACACTATTCTAGCATATTCGAAGAATACAGTAGTGTAACCCTTACAGTCTACTCCAGTCATTCTAAGGTTTAAAAACTTATTAGCTATCTATTCTTTTTCATTGGGAGGACAAAATTTCCTTTCATGTTCTTAAACTCAGTCCATTCCATATTATAGACTCTGTCACTTACCCTAGACTAGAGAATAGTGTTCCACCATTCTAACGCTGCATTCTTAAATAGATTGGAAGCAAACATAACTTTGTCTTCCTCTGCACATTTGCTTATTTTTAAGACTGCCTCAGTCTTTTCTATCCAGCGTAGAGCTGCAATGGCTCCTTCATTGCCTGAGAATTCTATTGGTTTGCAACACCAGAATTCTTTGTAAGAACAACCATAAGACATGGTTCTTCTTCTTTTTGGAATAGACAATTGAAGTAATGGTCCATTGTTCACGCTGTGACTAGGTTCAGTATGTGTTCACTTACTTCCACCATTACTGTTATTATTTTCCTCTTCTTTAACATTTTGGATGATATATGGCATAACATCTTTAATTCCTTGGGTTACTATGTGTCGAATTGCACTGTTATTTATTTGATTATCATTATTCTGGTTTTCCTTATTTGCTGCGTTGTCCATCTGGATTATAAACATTTACCAAGTATTAATATCGTAAAACAATACTTAATGCAAACAATCTCACAAAAAAGAATTGACTTTTTATGCCACAATTTAGCTTTTTCATCGATACTTTCTTTTTCTTTCTTTGATGTTTCCTTCTTTGACGTATCCTTCCTAACGTTTCTTTCTTTGGCGTATCCTTCTTACCCTATGTATTCTCAAACTATGCAAGATTGTCGTATTTTTCTTCACCTGAATGGATTATTTATAACTTTGTTCTCTTGATGATTGCTAAAATCTTTTTTTCTTTTACGAAAAGTGTGTTCAAGTGGTAGAAATCTTCTATGCCCAAGGAAGCATACTTTTTTTGGACGTTGTCAGCCATTGTCCACAAGTATACTCTGAACATAGAATAAGAATGATAACATTTGGTAACACACCCCGAAAGATTACCATATGCGGGAAAGACATTTATAGTCCAAAGTAATAATGCCCTTAAATTGAAGAATTCTTTCTTATAAGGATCAAATGTCTTAATGTCAGTCTCCCACAAGAGTTTTAGATCTACTATCAATGATGCCTAGTAGATATCAATATTATTACCATGTTGGTTTGGCCTTGATATCAGTAGAGTCAACATCATGAATTTTCTTGACATACACAAAACAGGGATATGTTATTAGGATAACCGGCCAACAACTACGCTTAGAACTTAATGACTTGTGGGGATTGATATCGTTAGCAGACACGGCTAATCTAAGATTCTGGTTTTCTTTTCTGAATTCCTTCTACATGTTGTCAACAACCTTCCAAGTGGGGGAATAACGAGGATGAGTTAGCTTACCATTATTTACCGAACCTTGTGCATGCCAAGTTAAGACGTGTGCAACATTTTGGTGACAAAAACATTCTTCTAAGTCTAGGGATGGCAAGAAAATACCACAAAACTTTTGAAGGCACGTTTTAGGTATTCTTCTTCTAACGAGATGTGCCACAAGATTCCTTATCTTCTTTCCAGAATAGAACACCATCGTTTTTACATGCATGAATCTTTTCACAATGTAGACCTACTCCTTTTAGAAACTTCTTAGCCTCATATATCGAGCTTGGAATTCTATTGTTTGACGGTAGGATATCATTTAGGACACCCAACAAAGCGCCAAAACTAGCATCAGACTAGCCAAATTGACCCTTCAAATATTGAAATTTCAATAATCC
The DNA here is from genome assembly GCA_030545235.1 of Helianthus tuberosus. NCBI lineage: Eukaryota > Viridiplantae > Streptophyta > Magnoliopsida > Asterales > Asteraceae > Helianthus > Helianthus tuberosus. Next base: position 157,213,918 of record CM060450.1, on the reverse strand, counting down.
ACTAAGTGCATCATACTTTGACCCAACGTAAAGTGGTTTATCACATTCTTTGATAAGTGACTTCAATGAATCAAGTTTGTTTTCTACATAATTGAAGGCATCATGTAGCATTTCCTTTGTATTAATAAAGTCGGGAGGTCAAGATTTATTAGGGCATCTAGAATCAAGCTTTAGAAGTTTTTCTCCATGGAAAGACCAAACCTTATAATTTTCATCGAAACCATGGGCGAACAGATGAGAACGTACATCTGACACAAATTGATACACTTTACACAAGGAAATGGAATAATATCCAATTTAGGATTATTACTTTGCGCAAACTCTAAAAAATCTTTCACACGTTTGTCATATGCGTTTGATAATCTACCTAAAACAACCCATGATTTATCCATGACCATTTGTTACTAGCTAGTTATCTACCATGACACAAAACAAAATCAAACTTTAAACTTAAATAATTAACTTATAGATGTAATAGAAAACAAAACTTAGGTGACAATTTAGGTAGCAAGTAAGAACATAACAAACAGAAAACCGCTAACGATTTAGGTGGCCCGTCCAATCATTAACTAGCTTGTTTAAAAGATCCTAAAACTCAGGTAGTAGAATCTAAGGTGGTTTTTAAAAGCTTTTTAACTATTTTTGTCACTGCCCCGACTCGGTTTTGCCCGTTTCAGGAGCCGCGGGACAGAAACCCGTGGTATTGTTTATTTTGGCAGCGGAAATTTTAACAGAATCTTTTAAAACTGAAAATGTCCAATTATCTTATTTCACATTTTTGGGACAAACCCCGTAATTTACAATAAGGGTAATTTCACCGGGAAACCCGTGATTTATAAAAACATGTTTATTTATTTTATTTACTGAGCCACATTCTTCAAGCTGGTATGCTACGCGACACCTTTCCTAGTTCACAGTAAATCACCTGAAACATGTTTAGAAAGATTTCATCAGCGGGGAAATACTGGCGAGTCACTCAAGTTATAAAATGACACATTCGTTATAGATTACAGCATAAGAGCGATTACAATGGCCCCTATCTTACAATTATCTAGCCCCGTGTCACACCCTGGTGACGATGGTCATACCACTATTGGTCCTTTTTCCCAATAGTGATGATTATCACTGTTAAAAGTGAGAAACAATAGTAATGTTCACAATACCCCACTTGCCAGTAATTTAAGATAACCAAGACTTAATCCTTGTAACATATAATTGGAAAACATTTGGGTATTGTAAAACATTGTTGATAAAAAGAGAATGACTCACATTGCAAGTTTAATTGGACAGAACTTTGCCTACAGATTTAGCCTTGTAACCTAGTTAAATAATAATGCACACGAAACTAGGTCAGTAACTTAATACAACATTTACGATAAACTCACGAAATCAAAACCCTCACGACGAATGAAAAAGTATAGCCCGAGTTCGAGCAGCACTTAAACATTCACCGGATCGGTTTCAATCGATCGAACATTGTATCATAGCAGTGATCGAGTTATTACCCTGTAGTCGTAGCAGAGATTCGATATTATGACTATTTTGAATGAAACAGTGTGTACGTAATGAAATCTTTCGTCGAAATAGGCAAACAGTTCAAGTCCCAGGCTAGGGGCTTTATAGCCCAAATGGAACCCGCCCGCGTGTCGCGACAAGTTCCATTAATCCTATCGCGTATCGCGGGCCAAGCCCAAGTAGGCTAGGCCTGCTTCGTCTCCTGCTTAGCCCTGCTGAGTCGACAGTCTCTCAAAATACGTGTTTTAATTTCATTTTTTACGGATAAACATAATTAGGGGATACCCCCCTTGAGTTTTAGGGGGCCCTGATCCTAGTTTCGATTGTTTCAAAAATTAAGGGTCATGATACTATTTGGGGGTCTCAATTAGGGTTTCCTAATGGACATTATTAGAATAAGAAATAATAGTTTTGGCAAGAGTTGTTACACCCTCCCCACCTTGTTTAAAATCTCGTCCTCGAGATTTACTGGAACAAGTGAGGATATTTTCGCTTCATTTCCGATTCTAGCTCCCATGTATACTCTGGTCCTCTTTTCGAATCCCATTTTACTTTAACTAGTAATAGTCTCTTGTGTTTGAGGAACTTGACTTTTTTGTCTTCTATTGGAAGAGGTTTTTCCACGAACTTCAATTTTTCATTCACCTCTACATCTTGAAGAGGGACTACCAGGGATTCATCAGACAAACATTTCTTGAGATTGGATACATGAAATACATCATGTACCCCAGCTAGTTCCTCTGGTAGTTGTAAGCGATAGGCAACTGGTCCTATTCGTTGGGTTACTGGGAATGGTCCTATGTACCTTGGACTTAGCTTTCCTTTCTTACTGAATCGAACTACTCCTTTCCAAGGAGAAACTTTTAAGAGTACCTTGTCTCCAACCTGAAATTCTAATGGCTTACGTCGATTGTCGGCATAACTTTTCTAGCGATCTAGAGCCGTCTTCAGTCTTTCCTTGATTTGAGTTATCTTGTCGATGGTTTCCTATACGATCTCAGGACCTGATAATTGGCTTTCTCCTATTTCTACGCAATAAACTGGAGTTCTACACTTTCGTCCATACAGTGCTTCGAATGGGGCAGCTTCGATACTTGCATGATAACTATTATTATTGGAGAATTCAATTAAGGGTCGGTGGTTATCCTAGTTTCCACCAAAGTCTATTAAACATGCCCTGAGCATGTCCTCCAGGGTTTGGATCGTCCTTTCACTCTGTCCGTCTGTTTGGGGATGGTATGCAGTACTTAAATTCAGTCGTGTCCCCATGGCTTCTTGGAAACTTGTCAAGAAATGCGAAGTGAAACGACTATCTCTATCTGATACTATGGAGAGTGGAACTCCATGTAAAGATACTACCTCATCTACGTATAATTTTGCTAATCTTTCCATGTTAAAGGTTTCCTTCATTGGCAGAAAATGAGCTGATTTGGTTAATCGATCCACAATTACCCAAATCGCGTCATTACCTTTTCTGGTTTTGGGTAACTTAGTAACAAAGTCCATCGTAATTAGTTCCCATTTCCATTCAGGCATTTCTAATTATTGAAGTAAACCTGAAGGTTTCTGATGTTCTGCCTTAACTTGCGAACAAGTTAGACATTTAGATACATATCTAGCAATGTCCTTTTTCATTCCTATCCACCAGAAGCTATTCCTTAAATCATGGTACATCTTGTTGTTTCCAGGGTGCATGGAATATCTAGATTTATGGGCTTCTTCTAAAATCTTATCTCTTAAATTTCCTTGCTTAGGTACCCAAATTCTTTTCTTGTGGAATTTCCAAATTCCATCAGTCCCTTGCTCTAATTCTTTTATTCTTCCATTCATTCCTTCAGCATCATCCTTGATTGCTGTTTCTTGAACATTCTTCAATTGTTCCATTAAATCTACTTGCAGATTTAATCTAAGAGCACGAATTCGTCTTTGTTTTTCATGATACTTACGACTTAAGGCATCTGCAACTATGTTTACTTTTCCTTCGTCGTATTGAATATTACAATCGTAATCACTTAGAATTTCCATCCATCTTCTTTGTCTCATGTTTAATTCTTTTTGCCCAAATATATATCTTAAGCTCTTATGATCTATATAAACTGTAAACTTACTTCCATACAGATAGTGTCTCCAAATCTTAAGGGCAAAAAATATTGCTCCTAATTCTAAGTCACGAGTCGTATAATTTTCCTCGTGCTTTTTCAATTGCCTTGAGGCTTACGCAATTACCTTTTTGTGTTGCATCAACACACATCCTAATCCTAGTTTAGAAGCGTCACAGTAAACTTCAAAATCTTCTGTTCCTTCTGGCAAGGCTAGAATTGGAGCATGTGTTAACCTTTGCTTTAGAATCTTAAAAGCCTCTTCTTGCCTAGGTCCCCTTTCAAAATTAACTGTTTTACAGGTTAGCTTAGTTAATGGCACTGCTATCTTAGAGAAATCCTTAATGAAGCGCCTATAGTACCCAGCTAATCCTAGAAAACTTCTAACTTCCGTAGCTGATTGCGGGACTTTCCAGTTCGTGACCGCTTCTATCTTGGAGGGATCTACATGAATACCTTCGTGATTCACCATGTGTCCTAAAAATTGTACCTCCTGTAGCCAAAATTCACACTTTGAGAATTTGGGGTAAAGCTTTTCCTTTCTTAACAAAGTTAAGAGTGCATGCAGGTGTTCACAATGCTCGTTTTGACTTTTGGAATAAATAAGTATATCGTCGATGAAGACAATCACAAATTTATCCAAGTACGGCTTACAGATTCTATTCATCATGTCCATGAAAGCTGTAGGAGCATTCGTTAATCCAAAGGGCATGACTGTAAACTCGTAATGACCATACCTAGTTCTGAAAGCGGTTTTAGGTATGTCTTCTTCTTGTACCTTCAATTGATGATATCCGGAGCGTAAGTCGATCTTAGAAAAATATCTAGCTCCTTGAAGCTGATCAAAGAGATCATCAATCCTAGGTAATGGGTATCAATTCTTAATTATAACCTTATTTAATTCCCTATAATCGATACACATTCGCATGGAACCATCTTTCTTTTTCACAAACAATACTTGTGCTCCCTAAGGGGATGAACTAGGTTGTATAAATCCTTTACTAAGCAATTCATCTAACTTCTTTTTCAGTTCTAACATTTCGATGGGTGCCAGCCGATAGGGTGCCTTAGCTATTGGTGTTGTTCCAGGAATTAGATGAATTCTAAACTCTACTTCCCTATCTGGTGGTAATCCTGGTAGCTCTTCTGGGAATACATCCGGGTATTCTGATACTACAGGAATTTCCTTAAGTTCCTTACTTTTAGTGTTAACGATTACTGAAATCATATACACTATTCCTTGTTTTCGCTCATAACTAGCAATTTTCATTACCGAAATGAACTTTAATGGTTTGCGTGGCTTATCTCCTGTAATCAAAATTACTTCTCCTGCGGGTGTATGAATTTCTATGGAATTCTTATCACAGAGGATTCGAGCATGGTTGGCCACTAACCAATCCATTCCTAACACGACATCGAATCCGGCTAAATTCATAGGTAAAAGATTTGCGGAAAATTTATGGCCTGAAAGTTCTATCTTTCCTTCTTGAAGAACCTTATTTATGTTAACAAAATTTCCATCTGCTGTTTCTACCGTATAAATCTGCCTAAGTTTGGTTAAGGGTAGCTTAAGAGCTTGACAGAATGAAGTATTTATAAAACTTTGGTTTGCACCAGAGTCAAATAATACTTTCGCATAAACGTCGTGAACTAGGAACGTACCAGCTATCACGTCCGGAATCAGATCTGCTTCCTGGGTTGTCAGCTGAAAGGCTCTTGCGTTCTTCTTATTGGTTCCTTCAGCAGGTTTGGTCTTGTTGTCAGCTGGTTTGGCCAGTTTAGGACAGTCTGGTCTAAAATGTCTAGCTTCTCCACAGTTGAAGCAAATTGTTGATTTCTTTCTTCTGCATTCTTCTTCTTGGTGCCCCGGAATTTTTTAGATATTGCAGTACCCCTTACATTTTCCAAAGTGCTTTCTTTTACAGGTACTGCAGAATGGAGCAGTGGAGGATTGCCCAGTTCCTCTTTTCTTGAAGTTGCTACTAGTATTACCCCCACGAAATCCTTGGTTAATTTTCTGAGCCAATTCCTTCTTCCTGTTTTCTTCTCGCGTACGCACCAGCCCATCGGTCAGGGCGTTGGCAAATTCTACCGCATCATCAATTGTGCGGGGTCTCGCAGCTTTGCCAATATCACGAATCTCGCTAATTAAACCCCAAATATAGCGAGAAATAAGTAACGGTTCTGGCGAGGCCAGAGTTGGTACAATTCTGGCATATTCGAAGAATTTCGAAGTATACCATCGACAATCGACATCTACCATCCGGTGGCTCAGGAACTTATTTGCCATTTGTTCCTTTTCATACTCGGGACAGAATTTCCTTTCCACCAATTGCTTAAATTCTTCCCAATTCATGGTATAAGCCATGTCACTTCAATTGGCTTGCAATACCGTATTCCACCACTCTAATGCCTCTTCCTTAAAAAGGTGAGACGCATACATAACCTTGTCTTCTTCTGCACATTTACTTATTTTAATTACTGCTTCAGTTTTCTCTAACCAACGTAGTGCAGCCATTGCTTCTTCATTGCATGCAGATTCAACAGGTTTACAGGCAAGAAAACCTTTATCGGTGCAACCAGGTGTTGCAACCCTCATTTTCTTAAGTATTGGGGCTTGAATCACGTTGTTGTCATTATTGCCGCCTTCGTTAACACTGTTACTGAAATTATCTTCGCGCGTGCGTTTACTAAGGTTGGCTTGTGAAGGCTCGACAGGGCTTTTAACAGCGGCGACGATTGCCGGGATAGCATTGGCTATTCCCCGGGCAACAATATTTTCTATATCTTGCCTATTAAGAAAGTGATCCTCATTGTTTTGCTCAGATTGGTTAACTTCATTAACTGGCTCATTAATGGCGTGTTCCATCTGATAATTAACAATATATATATATATATATATATATATATATATATATATATATAAATTATTGGCACAAAATAAATAACAACCAAACAAAATAAAGCAATCACACATAATCATGTCAACACTATAGCCAAAATTGTCGACTTTGCGACTTTCATATTTTTATATATTTTAGCATGCATCGATACACACCAGTTATATTACAAAAGTTTTATTTTAAGTTATTTTACATGATTGTATTTATTATTATATTATTATTGTTATTTAACATGCAACCACAATTTAACCGGCCTTTCAGAAACGACGCTCCCTCTCGTCGTATTTTCATGTGATTTTCTCCCCCACATCCCTAATTCTATTTCCTGCCTCCACCAGCTCCTCGCCATAATGACGGAGTTCAGCCAAGTTTTCAGTGCTCATAGGTGGGTTTGGTGCATGCTCATGGTCAAATTGGGGAAAATAGACGCTGGGGTTATTCATGAAATTCTGAAATTGCCAGTTATTTGTCCACCATTCCTCCAGCTGGCCTATAACAGGTCGGGGGTTGACAATAGGATCTGGGATAGCAGGTTCCAAATTAACTGAAAGTTGGGATTCAGCGGGGTAATTGAAGAGGTTTTCATCGGCAGGTCCGATGAGGACACAATTTGCCAGTTTGCGATCCAGCTCCTCCCATGGTGGCATTTCCTGAGCTTGCCCGGAACCTTCCCCGATCTCTTTTCCTTTCCCTTTATCCTTCGGATCATTAGTCTTTTTAACCTTCTGTGCAGCTGGTTTCTTCCTACGCCCACGTTTCCAATCCAGGATTATCCTCCTCTTTTTCGGCTTTGGTTTCTCCTGGGCCTGGGCCAGGAATGTTAGTGGTTCCTCCGTATCTGCCAGGTAGCCAGATGGGTTTCCTGTGGTATCCATATCGATGGTATGGATAGTAAAGTTTCGGAGTGCCTCCAACAGTTCATTCATGCTGTTAGCACACATGAAGAAACACACACAAATTTAAGTTAAAATTTTATTTATTGTAAATTAAATTTTCACAGAATCACAGAATAGCAATCAAAAAAATTAAGTATTTCTAAATACTTAATTGGCTTAAATCAGTGGCTCTGATACCACCTTTTTCTGTCACGCCCCGACTCGGTTTTACCCGTTTCAGGAGCCGCGGGACAGAAACCCGTGGTATTGTTTATTTTGGCAGCGGAAATTTTAACAGAATCTTTTAAAACTGAAAATGTCCAATTATCTTATTTCACATTTTTGGGACAAACCCCGTAATTTACAATAAGGGTAATTTCACCGGGAAACCCCTGTTTTACAAAAACATGTTTATTTATTTTATTTACTTAGCCACATTCTTCAAGCTAGTGTGCTACGCGACACCTTTCCTGGTTCAAAGTAAATCACCTGAAACATGTTTAAAAAGATTTTATCAACGGGGAAATACTGGCGAGTCACTCAAGTTATAAAATGACACATTCGTTATAGATTACAGCATAAGAGCGATTACAATGGCCCCTATCTTACAACTATCTAGCCCCGTGTCACACCCTGGTGACGATGGTCATACCACTATTGGGTCCTTTTTCCCAATAGTGATGATTATCATTGTTAAAAGTGAGAAACAATAGTAATGTGCACAATACCCCACTTTCCAGTAATTTAAGATAACCAAGACTTAATCCATGTAACATATAATTGGAAAACATTTGGGTATTATAAAACATTGTTGATAAAAAGAGAATGACTCACATTGCAAGTTTAATTGGACAAAACTTTGCCTACATATTTAGCCTTGTTACCTAGTTAAATAATAATGCACACGAAACTAGGTCAGTAACTTAATACAACATTTACGATAAACTCACGAAATCAAAACCCTCACGACGAATGGCAAAGTATAGCCCGAGTTCGGGCAACACTTAAACATTCATCGGATCGGTTTCAATCGATCGGACATTGTATCGTAGCAGTGATCGAGTTATTACCCTGTAATCATAGCAGAGATTCGATATTATGACTATTTTGAACGAAACAGTGTGTACGTAATGAAATCTTTCGTCGAAACAGGCAAACAGTTCAAGTCCCAGGCTAGGGGCTTTATAGCCCAAATGGAACCCGCCCGCGTGTCGCGACAGGTTTCATTAATCCTATCGCGTATCGCGGGGCAAGCCCAAGTAGGCTAGGCCTGCTTCGTCTCCTGCTTAGCCCTGCTGAGTCGACAGTCTCTCAAAATACATGTTTTAATTTCGTTTTTTACGGATAAACATAATTAGGGGATACCCCCCTTGAGTTTTAGGGGGCCCTGGTCCTAGTTTCGATTGTTTCAAAAATTAAGGGTCATGCCATACTATTTGGGGGTCTCAATTAGGGTTTCCTAATGGACATTATTAGAATAAGAAATAATAATTTTAGTAAGAGTTATTACAATTTTACATAAAATGCATCTAAGATGTCCGGGACATCACGTAACTTATCTACATTAATCAAATCAATAACAACATTAGCAATAACATTGATTAAAGGGATAACAAAACTCGATGCCATGATTCAGTCTTTCTAATCAATAGCACTAAACGCATCTAAGATGTTTTCATAAAAACCCGAAGTAACAGATATAACATAATGGGTATTAAGGTGGTTACGCTAATAGATTCTCAGCATTTAAACTCCACTAAAAACCTAATTAACAGATTATTAAAACGCTAGCTAACAACTTATCAGATATATTCTACCTTACGAAAACACTAAATATAGATTTGAAGAATGATGTTACCCGAAAGCAGATGATGGAAACTATGAACTTCACAGTTGATGGATTAAAACCCTAATCTCATAATCCATCTACGAAACATCAAATAAAAAATTCCAATTGAAATCAATCGCATAACCGATGTTTATTGTTTGTTGTTTTCCAGCGAGAATTGGATGATGCTCATTCTTCGCTATTTCTTGTTTTCCAGCGAGAATGATGAAGGTTTGAGATGGTAGTGTGATGGAATTTGAGATGGAATGGCTGAGGGTTTGGGTTTTTGAGAGGGAATTGTGAGATAGAAAATAGGGTAAATTACGCTTTTCGTCCTTTATGTTTGTACTGGATTGCAACGGATAGCCTTTAACTTCAATAATTACAGTCACAATCATTTCTTTGCAAAACCCGTTACACTCTACGTCCTTTAACACTAACCAGATTAAAATTTTCAGTTAACTTTATTTACTCAAGGGTATTCTGGTCAATTCATCTCTTATTTAAATATTTAATAAAAAAATAAAAAAAATACATATACACAATTCATCTTCCCCAATTCTCTAACCCTAACCCTAACCCTAACCACCACATCTTGCCACCACCACCACCACAACATCCTGTCGCCAAAACAACCACCACCGGCAACACCATACAACCATCATCTCCATTTCATCTCTATAACCTACCCTCTATCTAACACCGCCGGCACCAAGCAAACCACCAACACCACCACCACTGAAACTCTCTCTAACTCTACGCTCTCTCTTCTCTACTTACAGGTTCAAGCAACATGATGTTTCTAGAACTTGTATATGCGATCTAAAAGAGGATTGATGAAAGACTGGTTTCTTTAGCAATGAAATGTCAATTGATAAACTGGAGATTGAAATAAGGATTGATGTTACAAGAACCTAATTATTAAACAGCAAATGAAGAATTGGGCATTAGGGATCTGTACCAATCTATTTTGATTTATGAAGCCTGGTGTGGTTGGTACTTCTCCTCCGATCTACTTCTGACCTGTTTACCGACGGACAATACCCAATCGATAACTGGACCCTTGTGGTTGCCGGAGGTTGGGTGGTGGTTGGTTGGCTGGTGGTGGTGGTTGTGGCTGGTAGTCGAGAGAAGGGTAGAGAGGGAGTTGAGTGGGAGAAAGAGATGAGTTGAGAACCTGAGACACAGGGATTTATCCTTTTATATATTCTTTTATAATTTTAGAAAATTCTTTTTGTTGTATTTTTTAAATTCATTTTAAATAAAAGGTGTTAAAAGACACAAATGCCCTCATATGAGATGCAAATGATATGACTTAACGTTTAAAGTTAACCTGGTTAGAGCCAAATGACGTAGGGTGTAATGGGTTTTGCAAATAAAGGACTGTGACTGTAATTATTGAAGTTAAAGGCTATTCGTTGCAATCAAGTACAAACATAAAGGACGAAAAGTGTAATTTACCCTAGAAAATAAGTGTTTTATTTTGGTGACACACAACTATGACACACATATTTTATTGTGTTTTCTTATTTTTAAAATGACGTTTAAACAATGACACACAAAAATAAGTGTCATAAAATATCATTTTTACCAACTAAGAAATTTTTTTTTGACAAACGCGTTTGCTTGTCATAAAATTAGTGTGGGTCATCGTTCTTATGTTATTAAATATCTTTTTTCTAGTTGTTGGAATTCGAAGAACTCTCCCTGCATGTTTAAGGGAGTCTTAAAAATTCGTGAAAATTGAGTTAAAGAAGTGGTCACAACATTGATGCATATCCATGATATTTTGAGGACGGAAAGTTGAAACATAGAAACAGAACAACCTCCCCCCCCCAACGTAAAGGATTGAAAATTGAATTAAAGAAGTGGTCACAACTTTGATGCATATCCATGGTATTTTGAGGTTTTGTTTAGGAATTAGTTTTAAACCTTACGATAGTAGTGGTGAAATCTTAGGGACGGCCCTCAGAATCCGTGTACTCTGTTCGAGTTTGAAAAAACATGTCCTTGGGCTTTAACGGAATTGGGTATTGAGCTCACTAAAAGTCTAAACCTAATGTCAATGGGATAGTAACTAATCTAAACCATAAGAATAGTTTTGTAAGTGAGCCTATGTTGGTGTTTGTAGGGATATACCCTATTAAAAAAATATTTTACATATACATATTGGGTTTTTTTTTCATAAAATAACGTGCTCTTCGAAATATCGGGTCCTAGCCGGTGGTCCTCCCCGCCCATCCCAAGGGCCGGCCATGTGAAATCTGGTTCGCAAGAGAGTATTTTAAGAAAGAATGTCACTAATCAGAAAAAGAGGAGGGCCAATGGGATGCATAGTATAGGATAAATCCTTTAGGGGCTTAATCACATCATACCAGCGTCAAGTCTGAGCCATATAAGTTAGGACCGTTATTGTTAACTTATATTGTGCAGAATGAAGTCTCCACTGAAATTACATTTTTACATATGATAGTGGAAACGATCAATTAGAGTCGTATTTTGTCGAAAATATTCAACTGAGTAACATGTTTCATTTTAAAAAAAAAGCAAAAAAGTGAAATAATCAAATGTGTCAAAAGTATTTATATGCTTAAAATGTTCTTAATCGTTTTATTAAAAAGAAATCTTATATCATATTTTTGATAATATGTTTTCGCTACTCATAAACAATACATCAAACACTACAAAATGTATATAAAAAATAAAATGCACAAAAGGTCTTGAAACGTTGGCCTAACATGACTCAAATTCTTTTGACCCATATAAATACCTGTTTAAAATGAACCCTTTATAACCTGAAAAAGAAGGTTAAATAAGATTCAAACATTTCCCATTAAAAAAATAAACAAAATCCTATTATAAATATATGATTGACATGTGTAGTTCATAATATTCACCTTAAACATAAATTATTGTGAAATACAAGAATAAATTGGAAACCACTACTAATATGTGACATATAAAGATTATAGATCATGTAAAAAAAATTAAGCATAATTATTCATTTAAAAAGTATTAAAATAATAGGTTTTAAAATTATAGATAACTGCAGGTTTTAAAATTATAGATAACTGCCTTTAAAATAAAGTTGAAGTATTATTTTAATAAAATCTTTAAGTATTTTTTAATCATTAATTAATCTTGAATTTCAATTAATATTAATTGCATAACATTATTAATAATCATTAATTACAATTAGATATTAATTAAATAATATTATTAATGATTTAAAAAAAATGCCATGTGACATTACTTGGAATTTTGAATAACAAAATGTCATGTGGCATTAGTTGGAATTTTTTTATTAGAATTAGATTAGATTGAAGAAAAAGGAAATCTTATTATTGGAAATATGCGAGTGTCCCCTAAAGAAAAAAAAATGCCTAGGCAGCGGTGTGATGTGGCCACCCTAATGGCCTTATCATAAAAGTGCATACATTTCTTTGTGTGAAAATATTCAGGATACATAAGAGATTATAAAGTAACATTAAGGGAGGTTTGAAACACGTCTACAATTTAAAAAATGGGTCAAGACTCAATTTATTTATAGCAATTACATATTATCTTCCATGATTTAAAATTAAAATTTAAAGTTATAGTCATGCAACTTGTTGCTTGTTTTTTTTACTCTTAGTAGGACAACAGAGAATTAGATGTCAAAATGATAAGTTACTTGTTTACTTTGGTCTCTAAGGCTGCACGGTATGGTCGTTGAGGACGGTCCGTCCTCCATCGGCGCCGGCGTCGACCCCACCCCCCGGTCCTCCATCCCGTCCCGTCTTCAACGTCGAAGTTCAGACGGTGGCGACGATCCTCCAATGGTGGGCCCCCCTTTGTTGTTTGTTTGTTTGTTTGTTTGCGTTAGAGACTTGTATATTAGGCTTCAATACTTGTACATAGGGCATAGAAATTAAAAAAAATAAAAAAAACTGGTGGGGTAGGATCATCCTCCCATACCCTCTAGTGACCATCATTGGGAGGACTATGACGTGGCGCCTACGTGACGGATGGTCCTCCAATGATGGAATGTCACCATACCCTCTAGCCAAACTATAAAAAAGAATATCACATATAGTTATGGGCTAACTTTTATCTATTAGTTATATGTCACATATTGTAAGTTGCTAATTATTATATTCATATAGTTGTATTAGCGATTTAGCGATTTGTTACTTCATATCTAATCTAATCTAACTTATAATAAAAAACTACAAACAATGACACATGTCATTCTCTCCTTCAACCTCATAATTTTTTTAATAATTGTTTAATAAATTTCTTTTAATATTAATATTAATATCAATAACTAATATATAGATATTATTTATTTTTATCTTTATCTTTATCTAAGATTAATAAATAATTTCAATTTTGCAATTTAGATACTTTGTTTTTTTATCCTCACCTTGTGGCCCAGTGGTAAAGTTGGGCCGGTGTCTCCTTGGGGGCGCTGGTTCGAATCCCATCTGTGGCAACGGGTGCAGGACGTCCCAATGATAGACCGTATCCTACCGAGGCATGGTGCGATCTTGAGGGCAACCCGGTTTTCACCCAGCTGTTACCCCAGCGGCTTTACCCGTGTGGGGGCAGTATGGTTTCCGGGCGAAGGTCAGCTTACGAGACGGCCGGGGCCCAAACGAACATCGCGCCGGAGGGCGGAGCTGACGGGGGATTGTCTTCGACAAGAACCCGGTGACACTGAGTCACGTACATAGAAAGTCACCCTTCAAAAAAAAAGATACTTTGTTTTTTTAGTTTTAACCCAAAGTTTTTCATTTTTTTGCAATTTAATCCCAACTCTTTTTTATTTTCAATTTTGATCTACCATACTTTTCATCTTTCCCAAGTTTTTCGTTTCGTTCTAAATTTGTGAGTTAATACACTGCAACGTGCGTGTAAGGTTCAACATTTTTTCGTATATTTTTTTCCGTTTAACTGACCCGTCGCAGCACATTTATTTTTCTCCATTTAACAAATTCGACCAACATGCGGGTCCTGGATTGACTTATTTTTTTTCTATGTTTTACGTTTCGGTTTAATTTCTCTGCAACGAGCGTTCGTGATTCAAAGATTTTACGCATGCTTTTCGCTCGACGTTATTATTTTTCGTTTTTATTTAATCTTTTACAAGCTTTTCTGGTGTTGGTGGTCGCTGACAGTGGTATAGCATTGGTACTACTTGACACAGTTTTACAATAACTGCTGCAACGCAGGGGCTTAATACTAGTTTAAAATAATATTTTGAAGGTTAGTGATTGCTCATGAAGTTATTATAACAACCCTCCTAAACCCTTAAAACACCCCTACACGTCCTAAAATATACCCCGTATACTCGTTAACGGTCCTGAATAACCTTAATATTAATAAAAATCAAATAAAAACAAAATACTAGGGTCTCGCGGGCCACGACCCGGACCCTCAGGTCTGTCGCGGGGCGCGACTGAGTGACACCAGGCGAGCCATCCAGCTGCCACGTGTCCCGATGCGAGTTGAACCTACACCGTTGATTCATCAACCCTACAACCCTAGTCTAGGGTCTCGCGGGCCGCGAAGGAGAAGCAAGGGGGCGTCGCGAGGCGTGAGCCGCCCTTCGATCAGCCCTATAAAGGCGCCTCGGGCCTCATTTGTTCGACAATCAATTCTTTTCTTTCCTCGGACATATAGTAGACATAATACTCGGGTATTATACCCCTAAAAAGCAAAGCTCTGCCTCGTTGTAAGTATTATAACCCCCGATCACGTATTTGTTACCCTACCCGATTGATCTAGGACTCCGTAACGCATGTCAAGGCTCTGCCTGACTCAGTTCGTTGGAGTTATGTCTCGTGTTGTATGGCTAATGTGATTTGGGTTATCTTACTAATACGTGTGCATTGTTTAATTTTTAATAGATAATAACCACGAGAACCATCAGGAAGCTATATTATTATCTAAGTTAGCAATGTGAGTACATTCTACATTTTCTCACCATTTATGAGTCATTCTCTTTTTCTATCAACTTGTTTTACCAAAACCTCAAAAATTTTAATTATACTTAACAGTGATTGAGTCTATGTATTCCACAATTACTGCCGGTATGTTGGGGTTTTGTATATATTATTTGTAATCCATTACTATTGGACAAAGAGTTGGCCAATGAGTAACATGACCCCAGAAGTCAGGATTGACGGTACTGAATGAGTATATTGGTAGATATAAACATTGTAATCGCTCTCAATACTCTAAAGTTATAAAAGCTGTTTTGATTAAACTGAAATGCACTCGCCAGTATTTTTAGCTGATAAAACCTTTTTAAAACGCGTTTCAGGTAACTTAATGTGAAACTAATAGAAGCCAGCTGGAGAGTACTGAAGGCTTAGAAAAGTGGTTATAAAAGTTACCAAATTAAAAAGGAGTTAATGTTTTCAATAATTAGGGTTTATCTCTACAAATGTATTGTCAAATGAAACTTGGGTTTTATCCTATTTATTATTATAAAAGTTTGGTGTTTAACTCTGATAAAAATATTTCCTAACTACGGTCCTGATGTATAAATTCTGCTGCCAAATTAATAAACACCGATACCACCCGCTCTGCGTTGCTCTCGCGGCCGCCCGCTCCCATGGCAGGGGTCGGGGCTGCGACAGAAGGTGGTATCAGAGCTACAACCACTGGTTTAAGCTATTTAGGTGTTCTGCCAATACCTAAATTTTAAATAAATTGTGTTAGGAAATAACTTATGTGATTATGTTTAAATATTTATATTATTGTTTTGTGTTATATGACAATTTGTTAGTTTACAGTATGAGTGAGCAAGGTACATCCGACGCTTATCGTCATTTAGCTAGTTCCCAAAAGATGAAGGAACCTCATCTCAGCCAAACCCCTCAGGATACTCAGCTGATACTAAGGAAGAAATATTTATCTTTAAGGCACAGTCTGAGGAACCGTTCCTCCTAAAAAGAGAGGATGGTTTAGTAGGGGAGCGCATGAGAGGAGGAAGAGAATGAAGAAATTACAACAACAGAGAGCCTTAGCAAGAGCAAATAGGGAAGTGAATGCACAAACCCAGGAAGCAGTTAATAGACCATTGTGGCAAGAGGAACTTGATAGGCAGTTAGCAGATTTCCATATGTTAGCCACTACAGCAGCAGATCCTAATCTGAACCAAATAGCTGAACTACCACTGTTACCCTTATTCCCAGACAAACAAATGTTAGAACCCAACCAAGAGGACCAATTCCCAATCCCAGCAGTCGACCCCTATGAGATCCCCCAGAATTCCACACCAAACCACATAGCTCAGTATACCAACCTGAACCCTTTAGACCTATTCTAGAACAGCGAATGGTATATGCAGAGTATAATAAGAAACCCATACCCTTACGGACACCCCAAACCTCGGTACCCTAATCCAGTATCAGCACCATGCCACCTATGAGCCAAGAAAATTTGGAAGAACATCGCTCATATGGTGACGAGTTAGTAGAAGAAGGAGATAGAATCCAACAGATAGGAGAGAAGCTAGTGTGGAAGTACGTCGAGCATGAGATACAGGATTGGAAAACGACACCTAGAATAATAAATGGATATGTGTGTAATTTTGTATTTTGATATATATATATATATATATTGATATATATATACATGGTAAGGTTCATGCGAGAACCACCTTTATTGCGAGAACCGCGAGAACCAATGTGAACACAACCAAAAAAACCTAACCCCCTCCCAAAAAAAAAAAAAAAAACACCTAACACCCCTCCCCCACTCCCCCCCCCCCCTCAAAAAAAAAACCCTAAACCCCCCCCCCCCCCAAGCTAAAATGCTAAAAACTAAACCCCAAAAAAACCTAAAAAATTAAAAAAAACACACAAAAATAACCTTTTTTAAATAATTTTTACATTAAAATCGCTACGTTTAGCAGCCAAATTTTTTTTTTTGTTACTAAAAATAGCGATTCTTTTTATAAAAAAAAATTGTGTGTTTTTTAGGTATTTTTTGTTGTGTTCACATTGGTTCTCGCAATAAAGGGTGGTTACTAATGGATCCTTCTCCTATATATATATATATAACCAACTAAAATAGCTAGATTAAAATATTTATCGATGCATAACTACTAGTGTGTTTTATTTTCTGTTGTAATATATAATCGATGCATATATAGATATATACAAAAAGAGTAAAGTCGCAATGTTCGACGTTTTTGATCAATCTACTTGTGTGATTGTTTTTATAAATTTTATTCTATGATATTAATACCTGATAAATGTTTACAATTCAGATGTCGAACGACGTAAATTAGGAAAACCAGAATAATGATAATAACGGGAACCAAGTGAATAATAGTGCCATCGAACACATAGTCGCACAAGGAATAATAGATGATATGCCCTATATTATCAAGACTGTTAAAGAAGCAGAAAATAATAAATCTGTAACTAGAAGTAAACGTCAACCCACTGAACCAAGTCACAGTGTGAACGAAAATCACAGATCACTGATCAAAGCTCCAATTCCAAAAAGAAGAAGAACCATCTCATATTGTTGTTCTTATAAAGAATTCTTGGCCTGAAAACCAATAGAATTCTCAGGCAATGAAGGAGCCATTGCAGCATTACGTTGGATAGAAAAGACAGAAGCAGTCATAAAAATAAGTAAATGTGCAGATGAAGATAAAATTATGTTTGCTTCTAATCTTTTCAAAAATGAAGCCTTAGAATGGTGGAATACTATTCTCCAGTCTAGAGGAAGTGACAGAGTTTATAATATGGAATGTACCAACTTTAAGGAGATAGTTGAAAGAAAATTATATCCTCCTCATGAAAAAGAACATATTGCCAATAAGTTTTTAAATCTTAAAATGACTGGAATAGACTGCAAGGGTTACACCACCATATTCTTCGAATATGCTAGGATAGTACCAACCTTAGCCTCACCTGAGCCAGTGTTAATATCCCGTTACGTTTGGGGATTAATTAGTGAGATCAGACATGTAGTCAAGGCAGCTAGGCCACAAGAAGAAGCAGTAGAACTAGCCAACACATTGACTGATTAATTGGTACGCAAACAAGAGGAAAACCAGATAAAGAACCTAGCTTAAAGGCTTACCCAAGAATTTCGCTACGGTAATTCGAACCGTGGGAAAGGTACAGGTTCTTCCTCTGCACCATACTGCAAGTCTTGCAAAAGAAAGCACTCTGGAAGGTGCTCAATATACTGCAACTTTTGCAAAATGTCTAGACATAAAGAAGAAGACTCTAGGAGGAAACCTAGCAATAGGCTATGCTTCAATTGTGGAGAAACTAGTCACATCAAACCGAACTGTCCGAAACTAGATCTAGCAACAACCAACAAAGCTAAGACAATTGAAGGACCCAAGAAGAATGCCAGGGCATTTGTCTGACAGCTGAAGTAGCCAAAATGATTCCGGATGTGATTGCCGGTACGTTTTTAGTTAATGATATATTTGCCAAAGTATTATTTGACTATGGTGCAAACCAAAGTTTTATCAATACTTCTTTCTACCTGCTTCTTGACCAACCATTAACTAAACTTCAACAAGACTGTCTGGTGGAGACAGCAAACGGAGATTCCATTAAGATAAGTGAAATCTTACAGGGAGCAAGAATAGAAATTTTGAACCATGATTGTTCTGCTAACCTTTATCTAATGAATCTAGCCGGATTCGATATTATATTAAAAATGGATTTGTTGGTAGTCAATCATGCCAGTATTTTATGTGATCAAAACTTGGCACAATTAAATACACCAAGTGGTGAAAAGATCACAATTAAAGGAGATAAGCCAACCAGGTCAACAAAATTCATATCTGTGATGAGAGCTGCAAGTTGTGCAAGGAAAGGAAGAATAGTGTATATGATTTCCATAATCATTAACACTAAAGGAAAAGAATTAAAAGATATTCCTGTAATATCTAAATTCTCAGACGTTATTCCAGAAGAGTTACCTGGATTACCGCCAGATAGAGAGGTTGAATTCAGAATTCACCTAATACCAGGAACGGTATCGATTGCCAAAGCACCATACCGACTAGCACCAACAGAAATGTAGGAACTGAAGAAACAGTTGGACGAACTACTTGAAAAGGGTTTTATATAACCTAATTCATCACCGTGGGGAGCATCGGTGTTACGATTAAAAATCAGTACCCACTACCGAGAATCGATGATCTGTTCGATCAACTTCAAGGAGCTCGATTATTTTCTAAGATCGATTTACGCTCAGGATATCATCAACTGAAAGTACAGGAAGAGGACATTCCTAAAACTGCTTTCAGAACAAGGTACGGTCATTATGAATTTACAGTCATGTCATTTAGTTTAACCAATGCCCTAATCGCATTTATGGACATGATGAACAGGATATGTAAGCCATACCTGGATAAATTCATAATTGCCTTTATAGATGATATTCTAATTTACTCTAAGAGTAAAGAAGATCATGCAGAGCATCTGCATATACTTCTGACATTGTTGAGAAAAGAGAAGCTTTATGCTAAATTCTCAAAATGTGAATTATGGTTACAAGAAGTGCAATTCCTTGGACATCTGGTTAATCATGAAGGAATTCATGTGGATCCCACAAAGATCGAGGTGATTACCAAATGGAAAGTCCCTGAATCACCAACGGAAATAAGAAGTTTTCTTGGACTGGCAGGATATTATAGACGTTTCATTCAAGATTTTTCTAGAATAGCCATTCCATTAACCAAACTGACCTGCAAATCAGTTAAATTTGAATGGGGACCAAGACAGGAAGAAGCCTTTAGGATTCTTAAGCAAAGGTTAACCAACGCACCCATACTTGCATTACTAGAAGGAACTGAAGAATTTATAGTCTATTATGATGCGTCTAATTTAGGATATGGATGTGTGTTGATGCAACGTCAAAAGGTTATAGCTTATGCCTCTAGACAACTTGAAAAACATGAAGAAAATTATACAACCCATGATCTAGAGTTAGGAGCCATAGTTTTTGCCCTCAAGATGTGGAGACACTATCTTTATGGTTATAAGTTTGTTGTCTTCACAGATCATAAAAAGATTAAGGTACATTTTTGGGCAAAAGGAATTAAATATGAGACAGAGACACTGGATGGAAATCCTTAGTGATTATGATTGTGATATCCAGTATCATGCTGGAAAAGCTAATGTAGTAGCTGATGCTCTAAGTCGAAAGTATCATGAAAAACCAAAACGAGTACGCTCTCTCAGATTAAATCTGCAGATAGATTTAAACAAGCAAATTAGAGAGGCACAGGAAACAGCAATCAAGGACGATGCTGAAGGTTTAAAAGGAATGATTAAGGAATTAGAACAAGGATCTGGTGGAATTTGGAAATTCCATAAGAAAAGGATCTGGATACCTAAACAAGGAAACCTACGCCACAGAATTTTAGAAGAAGCCCATAAGTCTAAGTATACGATACATCCCGGAAGTGATAAAATGTATCAAGACTTAAGGAAGAATTTCCGGTGGATAGGAACGAAAAGGGATATAGCAAACTATGATGCTAAATGTTTAACCTGTTAACAGGTTAAAGCTGAACATCAAAAACCCTCAGGGTTATTACAGCAATTAGAAATGCCAATATGGAAATGGGAATTGATAACAATGGACTTTGTTACCAAATTACCTAAAACATGAAAAAGTAATGATACAATCTGGGTGATTGTAGACAGATTAACCAAATATGCTCATTTCTTACCAATGAAGGAAACTTTCAATATGGAACAGTTAGCCAAGTTATATGTAAATGAAATAGTTTCATTACATGGAATTCCTTTATCTATTATATCTGATAGAGATAGCCGTTTTACTTCTCATTTTTGGACAAGTTTCCAAAAAGCAATGGGAACCAGGTTAAATCTAAGCACATCTTATCATCCACAAACGGACGGACAAAGTGAAAGGACAATTCAAACTATGGAAGATATGCTTAGAGCTTGTGTAATTGATTTTGGAGGAAATTGGGATGATCACTAACCATTAATAGAATTTTCCTACAATAACAGCTATTAGACCAGCATTAATACTACACCGTTTGAAGTACTTTATGGACGAAAGTGCCGAACTCCAGTCTGTTGGGCAGAGATTGGAGAAAAGCAATTATCTGGACCAGAGATAGTACAAGAGACAACGGGCAAGATTATTCAAGTCAATGAAAGACTAAAAGCAGCACAAGATCGTCAAAAGAGTTATGCGGATAACAGACGAAAACCATTAGAATTTCAAGGTGGAGATAATGTATTATTAAAAGTTTCTGTATGAAAAGGAGTGGTCAGATTCGTTAAAAGAGGAAAGCTAAGCCCCAGGTATGTTGGACCTTTTGAGATTATTAGAAGAATAGGACCAGTAGATTATCAGCTACAACTGCCAGAAAAAATGGCAGGAATACATGATGTGTTTCATGTATGTAATCTCAAAAAGTGCTTAGCAGATGAATCATTAACGATACCTCTTCAGGACATAAAGGTAAATGAGAAACTTAAGTTTATAGAGAAACCCATTTAGATTGAAGATAGAAAGATCAAGAATCTCAAGCACAAGAGATTAGTTCTGGTCAAGGTAAAATGGGATTCAAAGAGAGGACCAGAATACACTTGGGAACTCAAGTCAGAGATGCAACAGAAATATCCACACCTGTTCCAGTAGATCTCGAGGACGAGATTTAAATTAAGGTGGGGATGATATAACAACCCTCCAAAAACCCTTAAAACACCCCTACACGTCCTAAAATATACCCTGTATACTTGTTAACCATCCTGAATAACCTTAATATTAATAAAAATCAAATAAAAACAAAATATTAGGGTCTCCCGGGCCGCAACCCGGACCCTCAGGTCTGTCGTGGGGCGCGATGGAGTGACACCAGGCGAGCCATCCGGCTACCACGTGTCCCCATGCGTGTTGAACCGACACCATTGATTCATCAACCCTACAACCCTAGTCTAGGGTCTCGTTGGCCGTGAAGGAGAAGCAAGGGGGCGTCGCGGGGCGCGAGCCGCCCTTCGGTCATCCTTATAAAAAAGGCCTCAGGCCTCATCTGTCCGACGTTCAATTTTTTTCTTTCCTCTGACATATAGTAGACATAATACTCGGGTATTATACCCCTAAAAAGCGAAGCACTGCCTCGTTGTAAGTATTATAACCCCCAATCACGTATTTGTTACCCTACCCGATTGATCTAGGGCTCCGTAATGCATGTCAAGGCTCTGCCTGACTCAGTTCGTTAGAGTTCTGTCTCGTGTTGTATGGCTAATGTGATTTGGGTTATCTTACTAACACGTGTGCATTGTTTAATTTTTAATAGATAATAACAGGAGAACCATCAGGAAGCTATATTATTTTCTAAGTTAGCAACGTGAGTACATTCTACTTTTTCTCACCGTTTGTGAGTCATTCTCTTTTTCTATCAACTTGTTTTACCAAAACCTCAAAATTATAATTATACTTAACAGTGATTGTGTAACACCCCGAGTTTCGAAAGTCAAAGTCAAGATTGAAGTCAAAGGGAGACAAGATTGCTAATTGCGATCTGTCACCCCTTGCTCAATTCCGGTTTTGACTTCTTTGACTTGTAGTTAGACTGTTTTATGCTTTATGTTAGTTGTATTATGTGGAGTACTTATTAATAATCGAGGTTTATTCGATATTTATCGCATGTTTTATCGCTTTATCGCTATTGCAATCGCGCTCGTAACCCGAATTACGCATTCTGGATATTGTTCTATGTATGTGTGTGCCTTACGTGTTACTTGTGCATGTTTAATTATGTTTATGTGTGGTGATTAATCGAAACTCAATCGCAATCGAATCGCAAACGCTAAACGAATATGAAATAAGGATGATTGTATGTTGATATAGTATTCAACGCTAAACGAATCGCAAACGCTACCACCCGACCAGGGTAGCCACTCGATCGACCAAGCCCTCTCCTCCCCTTTCCTTTTATGGTAAGCCTATAAATACCCCCTGTCAACATCACAAACTTACCATTTTCGCCACCTCCATCCGACCAGCGTTCTTGCCCACTTTCTTCAGATTTCTTGCGATTCTTGTAAGTATTCAACCTAAATCTTGTACTTTCTTAATCTACACGCACTCCTACACCTTTCTAACTTTTGAATCATAACTTTTAACCGTGAAATCATTAGATTTGAGCTGTTCTAGGATGATGTCATCATGGTGTTCTTATGAACTTCATGTTTTGGCTTCAATCCAACAAGAACAACTTAGATCTGAACGATTTCCACACAAATCAACAAAGATCTTGCATAGATCTGAACATATCCATGGTGAAAAAGGATTGAAAGATGGTTTCTAACTTTCTTTCAACTATTTTACACTCAATGCACTCAAAACCGAGAGAATCGGAGCTTGTTCTAACTTCTACTCTTTCCTGTTGGTGTGTTGGTTCGACATCTGGATTCTATCCACGAGATTACCAATTTCGGGTTAAACATGGGACACCGTCTCGAACAGTTAACTGGTCGGATTTGGGTGATTCCTGTCCGATCAGGTTACTAAGACGTGACGAGGTTTCTGTTGTCTAATACATTATCAAATTATCTCGATAAAACGACAAACTAACGAGATGACCAAGGAATAAGACGATCAGGTTGGAGTGTCACCCGATCGGACTACTGTCCGATCGGATTGTCACCCGATCGGGTTGCCACCCGATCGGCTTGCACCTTGGCCCCACATTTAACTTCTGTTCCAAACTTCAAGAGTTTTTTAGCACCGAACGGATAGTTACCCGATCGGGTTGCCACCCGATCGTCCGACCATCCTACCATGTGATGTTCTGAAACTTCAATACTTAAAATTTTCAACATGATTCAATACAAACGGATTGTTACCCGATCGGGCTACAATCCGATCGAATGACAAACGGCTGTGAACTTGTTTTCACTAAAGTGTCCAACCAATCGGATTGTCGTCCGATCGAACGGTCGTTCGATCGATCGACCTGAAAGGTAGGGATACTTCTATGTTTTCAAGATGCTACAACGAAAACTTCAAAAGACAAATGTAACACCTTGAAAATTCACGTCCTATAATGTGTTGACACGTGTCATAAAGTTTGAACGTGTGAAAGAATGTTATAAAAGGACTAAAGTTGACAAACATGGAAAGTATGTGATTATACGGGTTCTAAATGTCAATAGTGAATAAATATACTTCATAATAACCCTACATGATGTTTATAACATCAAACAAACAAATCATGGATCATACGAAGCAAAAAGTGAGAGATTACAAACTACAGGGGCTAAATGTGTCAACATGTTTAATTTATACCTCTGAGTGACCTTTTGACAAACCCGAAGCTTTGTAAATGTAAATTATGCTCACTAGAATGCACGATATAAATTTCATAAAGTTTCGTTATCGTATGAGAAAGTTATGATCAAATTCGGGTGCGAGGGGTTAAAGTGCAAACATTGAAAGTTAAGACTTTTCGGGTTAACCGGAAGTGTTCAGGGACTTGGCAAAGTGGGTATAAGTCCTAAAGCCCTTGTGGGAAAATATAAGGGGGTCAAAATGCAAGAAATAACCTTAGTTGCCCCTTCGTGAAGCCAAAGGTCAAATTGCAAAATAATAAAAATGAGAATTCTGATTTTTGAGGGCCAAGCGGCCCGCGTGGGCCTTAATTAATCTTGAGGCGGGCCGCGTCAGGCCGCCAGATGCAGAAAAGCAGGACAGACTCGTGGAAACACGGAATTTCGATCTTAAACGACATTTTAACATGGTGGGCGACCCCTAAACTGTACTAGGGCACTAGAGACACATGTTGGATGGTTGTGGTCGATCATAGAGCTATGTGTCAAGGAATTGTGGTGGGTTGATTCACTATAAAAGGCTTTGACATGCAAACAAGTTCTTCACACTTCCTTCTTGCAATCTGATCAATTCTGGAGCTCTCAAGCAGGTCCAACTGATCATAAGTCGTGCATAGGACTCTTGTAAGTCTGCTAGTCCTTCTTTAATTGAGTTTAGCTTGTTTAATTAGCTAAAAGTCAAACCGTCGTAATTACGGTTTGACTTTGAGATTAGTCAACAATGGCTCAATCATATCTCGAATTAAAAGTGGTTATAGCTTGGTATTTATGTGGGTAATAAAACCTCAAAAGGGTTTCCCCTGATCACCACTCTAACCAGGTCAAAAGTCGGGTCAAACTAGTTTAGAAAAAGTCAACAGGAAGCTTAAAATGTCATTTATGAATAATTAACATTATAGACCATATACAACCTGTTTGATCATTGTTATAACTTAGTAATAAGTGTAAGAACATGTCTAAACATGTTCAACCCGACAATTTCCTGTTTAGACCCGGTTCGGAACCGAAAGTCACATAGTTTGACTTTCACTTTGACTTTCAGTTCTGACCCGTTAAGGCATGTTTTAGAAATGCCTCAGAGCTTTAATTGGACTAGGTTACGTGTTAGAACAACCCTCTGTGATTATACACCTTGGTTCATTAGTTATCCAATTAATATGCATGTTTCCGTTAATTGCTCATATGTTGACCGTTATGCCCTTATTACCTTAAAACGTGATTTATGAAAATGTAAAAATGTAGAAACCTTAAATACTGATATATAAACTTGTATGCAAAGTTTGACATCAGTTTGACTTGTAGATTAAGAGTTATGCTCAATATCGCAAATTTAAAGCTTTATGTTAATTAAACGGCATAATTAGCGTATAGCTTAGTTAAGCCTACTTTTTGGTATCAAACTTAATACCCACTGATGTAATATATTATTTTGGGATTTTTAAAGATTTTTAATTAATTTTAGGCTGAGCATAACTAGTAGTCGTAGGCTTAATCCGGTAATTGTCGGTTTTGCCCTTACGGGCCATAAAATGAGTTTTACACATCTAAACGACTCCAAACCTTTTTGCTACTGATCACATATGATAAATAAATTATTTTAAGCCTTCTGGAAATATAAAAATATCAGATTTAAGTATCGAACCCGGAAATGGCCTTAAATCGCCTTATTTAGCGTTATTAACGCATAGTATGTATAAAAATTATATTGAACATACCCGGGTTGATACCTACTGATATATGAGGCAAATTATAATATTTTAACAGTAAGCAAAGGTTGATAAACTCAGACTTCAGTTTTGAGCTTTTCGGCTTATGTGAAATTACCAAAATACCCCTACGGGGCATAGTTTGGTTAAAAATGATAAATTTCACATACATGCTTTAACCTACTGATATAACTTAGAAAATTGAGTATATTTTCTGATTACATCAGACCTGTAACTCAGGTTGTTACTTAAACGCTTTTATAAACTTTTAAATGACCAAACTACCCCTACGGGGCCTAGTTTGTGTTTAAACACGTTTCGGGCATAATGAAAGACACCTTACTGATGTCACAACATATTTGAGACATAATTAACTTAGGAAACCTGTATATAGCTCTCATGAATACCCGTCACGCTTATTACGCGCACGGTTCGGTTTATGTAACAAGTTTACATAAATTAGCCGAAACGGGTCAAACCGTAACGGTTTTATCTCAAAATCCAGAATGTGAATAATAAACCCATATTAAACAAGTCTTCAAACTTGTCGGGTCTGAATCACATTCTATCCGGTCTTCCCTTAATCGTGCGTACGAACCGTATCTTGAAACTAGCCGGTCTAAGCTTAAGCTTAATAAAAGGCCCGTTAGAATTCTAATAGGTTATTATAAACCTTCGTTCCAGATTAGGAGTACCAGTAAAATCTACGTGCATTTTTGCTTGTTGTGATTAATACTTACTCAGGTAAATACTTTTAACTTATTTTCCCTATACGGGCTTGGGTTACGGTATATAGCATACCGCTTGATCGAGCATCAAATCTCCACAGTTAAGTGGGTAGTTGACTAATTTGATCGGCTCGTTTAAACAGTCTTGATTACTTAAAGCCTTTGGGGGGTTAATGACCATGTCCCGGATATCCTTGGCATCATCTTACGAGATGTCCACGACCTGAGCACGGGGTGTAGGCGTACACCTGTCAGTGTATAACTCTATGATGTGGTGTGTCTATTGATCTTTAACCCGGACAAGATCCGGGCTACTGAACGCACAAGTAACATGTAATTCGTTCACAAGAATATAGTATTAAATAATTCTCCCAAGTTATAAAAATGTTTATGCCATGTGAATCCAAACCAATTTCCAATCATTTTCCAAAATGAGTCAGTTGAATGTATTTACCAGTGTAAACTGACGTATTTTTCCAAAAAGATTAAATGCAGGTACTAAGCAAAATTGGCTGGGATTTCTCCTTAGCATCGTTAGAAGTCTCGCAAGCTTAAGATGCCTGAACTCCGTTGAACCATTAATATTATTTTGTTTCGATCCTACTGTGGATAAACTTCCGGATATTGTTACATTAATAAACAATATTAAATTCGGTTGTATCATATTTTAAATTTGCTTCCGCTGTGCATAATAATATTGTGTTGTTTGACTATTACGTTACCAACCACGTCACGATACTCCCCCACCGGGCCCACCAGTGACACGTGGAAATCGGGGTGTGACAGGTTGGTATCAGAGCCAACTCTGAGTGAATTAAACACTAGCCTTTTGTGTTTAATCTCAGTTACACAATTGCACCTATCTAAACTTTCGAGTCTAGACATATAACATAGGACAAATTCCACCTTTTCGGTTTTTGTTTTGTCCTTTAAATTTTATATTTTGTTATTGTTATCTTATGCTATTTTGACAGGCTTAACAAAGATGCCTCCAAGATTTTTCCATAGAAGAGGACGAGGAAAGGGCCGATCACCGCCCCCAATGACAACGAGGCAGGACCCTCGAATGCACGAGCTCCTTCGACAACAGAGAGTGATAATCCACAACAAAACCGAAGGAACCTATTTGAGCCGGCCAGACGGTCGGTATCTCACAGCTCTACCCCTCCGGTCCAAAACCCGCATGGACCCCAACCGGACTACGAGCCGAATAACCCTCAGCCTTCCTTTATACCATTACAACGATCTCTGTCTCACCATTCGTATGGAGACCCTAAACCAGTCTTTCGAGGCCAATTTAACCCGGTAGGCTACATCCAAGAACCCGTGGGTTTTAACCCACTAGGGCCAGATGACCATTTCTCTGGCGATAACGCTGACGACATGGACGAGGATACGGATCCCGTCGAACCTGCAAGTGGCACTCCGAACCACCCGATCGAGATCTCCGACGGGTCTTCGTTCCATGGATCACCATATGGTGGTCCAGACAGCTTCCAAGCCATGTTCACTCGGCACGAGTGGTACTACACACCTTCTCACCACTCGTCGCCTCATGAGCAGCAGCAGCAACAGCAGCAGCAGCATCATCAAGATTCCTCTGAGGATCACCGATTTGTGGCAGTTACGCCACCACCTCCACCGCCACCAGTTCAGCCGGCACCTCCTCAACCGCCAAGGCGTAGGAGAACCGGTGCCCGCATGTTGGCACGTGCAGGGGACTTCCATTTCAGTTCCCCACGTCAGTCCAGTGGCAGCCATTATCCGCCACATCAGGAGGACCCACAAATGGGTGGGCCTTCCAAACCAGCGATGCCGCAGCCACCGCCGATGGGTTTTGACAACCCAATTCCAGCATATACGGGTTCCATGGCATACAACCCGTTTGAACCAACTCACCACAACTATGGTTACGCGGAGGCCGATCCTTACATGGTAGCGGCTAACTACAACCCCCAAGGACCCTATGGAGACCCATGGGGAGTAGGTTACCCGACTCAGGGGTACCCGATACCTCCTAGGCCTATTATCCGGACGCAATCGCAGCCGCCTCGGTTTTCTCCCCCAGAAAGGGAGGAAATTCTTCAGAGGCTGGATCAGGTTGAGCGGGAAAATCGCCGCGACCGCCAGGAAAGACAAAGCTTTTTCCAAGGATTGGCAAGCTTGATCAAGGGGAAGAACAAGAAGGATCGTTGAATCCTTCCATTATTGTTGTAACCTCCTTTTATCAGTTTAGCCCCTGCGTGGGCATGTATTTGGGTGTTAAGCCCCTACGTGGGTATGTATATTTGTTTGTTTGCTTCAAGCCCCTGCGTGGGCCTGTCATTCTATAAACCCCTACGAGGGTATATTATTGTTTAAAGTCCCTGCGTGGACTATTATGTGTTTTATTAAGCCCCTGCGAGGGTAAGTATTTATTTAAACCCCTGTGTGGGTAAGTTGTTATTTGAAAAGACCCGTTTAGGGCAGCGTGTAATATTATGTATAATTAATGGAATGTTGGTTTTATAAATTTCGTGTTTGCTTTATGTGCATAAATAATTAATATATGAAATAAATCAAAATCATTCCTTTGGAAAATAATCTGCCTATGTAAATTTTTAAAATAAGAATCTTAAAGTGTGAAACCTAGTCTGAGTGTCCTTATAAAGACCTGACCATGATGGTAAGACCTGTTTAAAAGATTCAAATCCCTGTTAACATCTGAAAACATGTTAACGCTCCCGGCAGATGTGATGCATTTAAAATCACACGCATTATTATTATGTAAGGATCTTTCTAAAGATTCCAAACCCAACTTAATGATCTCTGAATCATGGGTTAAATCATCAATTAAGATGATCATATTTTACCATACGTGGTAATATGATGCCTACGAGCCCTGCTCACTTCCATATGAGCCAAAAGACAGTGGTAGCTATAACTCCCTGTCTGATAAGGGTAATGAACTAGGTTCAAACCTTAAAAGTCTTGATTCTCTGAAATCATAGCTTATAATTTAAATTGTCCAAGTGACTAAAGCCTCATGTGCTAATATATATTGTTATTGTTTATAATTAGGATAAATTTTAATTGAAATCCTAAATTAATACGATTAATAAGTTAACCAAATATGGTCTCTGTTTACCATGGTTAACGAGTTACCCTAAGGGGTAATTCCATAATAAACTCCCAAATAAAATATTGTCCTTGTTTTCTGCAACAGTTCAATTCAAATGGCTGACTCAAATGAAATAAATAGCCATCCAGTGGAGCAAAATGAGAACGCCCAGATTACGTTAACGGGTGCTGAATTAAAAGCGATCATAGACGGCGCTGTTACACAGGCTTTGGAAAGGCAGTATGAAGAGTACAGTGGGACTCGTAGTAGGACCCAATCTACACAGCCTTCAAAGCCACCGCCCAAGAAGGACGACCCGAAGAAAAACGATGATCGACGCTCCTCGAACCACAGTGCTCCATCTCAGCAGGTTATACGAAATCAAGGGCCCCGTGACAAGGGTTGCTCGTATAAATATTTTGTTTCTTGCAAGCCCCGGGATTTCACTGGGGAGAAAGGAGCCATTGACTGTATGACATGGCTGGATGAGATGGATACGGTTGTAGACATCAGCGGATGTGCGGAGAGAGACGTGGTCAAGTTTGTGTCACAGTCTTTTAAGGGTGAAGCGTTAGCATGGTGGAGATCTCTGATTGAGGCCACCGGAAAAACCCCATTGTATAATATGTCGTGGGATCAATTTGTTGCCCTTATCAAGGAAAATTACTGCCCTCAGCATGAGGTGGAGAAGATAGAATCTGATTTCCTATCATTGGTGATGACAAACCTCGACTGTCAAGCTTACCTAATGAGCTTCAACACGATGTCTCGGTTGGTTCCATATCTAGTAACCCCAGAGCCAAAAAGAATCGCTCGTTTTATCGGTGGTTTAGCCCCCGAGATCAAGGCAAGCGTTAAAGCTTCTCGGCCAGCTACTTTTAGATCAGTAGCTGACATTTCCTTATCCCTCACTCTGGATGCGGTCAGGCAGAGATCGCTGAGGAATAAGGAGGCTGAGAAGAGAAAACGTGAAGATGATGGTTCACGCAGATCGAACAAGAAGCACCGTGGGAACGGTGATAGCAAGAAAGGGTCCGACTCTAGGAAAGAGGGGCATAATTCTGGTGAGAAGCCCAAACGCAAAATTTGCAAGAAGCAGCACTTTGGAAAGTGTAGACTTGAGTCGAACTCACAGACTCAGTCAAAATCTTATGCTTGTGGCATTTGCAAGTCCACGGATCACAAAACCTTGGATTGCAAGAAGATAAAAGATGCAACGTGCTACCGTTGCAATGAAAAGGGCCACATTAAAACCAACTGCCCTAAGTACAACAAGAAGCCTGAAGAGGCTAAGAAGACTAATGCTAGAGTCTTCAGAATGGACGCGAAAGAGGCTGTGCAAGACGATAATGTCATAACAGGTACTTTCCTTGTAAATGATGTCTTTGCAAGAGTACTTTTTTATCCAGGCTCAGATAAGTCTTTCGTAGATCATAATTTTTGTAAATTGTTGAATTTACCTGTCAAAACCTTAAACGTAAACTATGAGGTAGAGTTAGCAGATGGTACCATAGAAACCGTCTCTACTGTGTTAGATGGATGTGTTATATCCATTAAGAACCATTCTTTTCCTCTGTCTCTACTTCCCTTTAAGTTGGCCGGTTTTGACATAGTTCTGGGTATGGACTGGTTATCTCATAACCAGGCCCAAATTGTCTGTAACAAGAAACATGTGGTAATAAAGACTCCGTCTGGTGAATCACTTACCATTCGGGGAGATACCCAGTATGGGCTGCCTGAGCAGGTGACTATGCTCAAGGCTTCCAAGTGTTTGAAGAAGGGGTGTGTCACCTACATGGCGCAAGTGATTATTGATGAGCCTAAACCGAAGATAGAAGACATCCCTGTCATTTCAGAATACCCAGAAGTGTTTCCTGAAGATCTACCTGGTTTACCACCAGATAGACAAGTAGAATTCAGGATTGATATCATCCCCGGAGCAGCACCAGTTGCTAGAGCACCATACAGATTGGCACCCACAGAAATGAAGGAGTTGCGGACGCAGCTAGATGAATTGCTGGCTAAAGGTTTCATTAGACCTAGTTCATCTCCTTGGGGAGCGCCAATCTTGTTTGTCAAGAAGAAGGATGGGTCGATGCGTCTGTGCATCGACTATCGCGAGCTTAATAAAGTCACGATCAAGAATAGGTATCCTTTGCCCAGGATCGACGATTTGTTCGATCAGCTTCAAGGGGCAAGTTACTTCTCGAAGATTGATTTGAGGTCAGGCTACCATCAATTGAAGGTCAAGGATGAAGACGTGCACAAGACTGCATTTAGGACTCGTTATGGCCACTACGAGTTCCTAGTGATGCCTTTTGGGCTCACTAATGCACCGGCCGCGTTCATGGATCTCATGAATCGCGTTTGCAAGCCATACTTAGATAAATTCGTCATCGTTTTCATCGACGACATTCTTATCTATTCGAAGAATCAAGCTGACCACGAGAAACACCTTCGCTGTATTCTCAAGCTCCTGCAACAGGAGAAGCTCTATGCCAAATTCTCCAAGTGTGAATTTTGGCTTCGTGAAGTCCAATTCCTTGGACACGTGGTTAGTGAGCGTGGTATCCAGATGGATCCCGCTAAGGTTGAAGCAGTTATGAACTGGCAAGAGCCAAAGACGCCTACGGAAATTCGTAGCTTCCTGGGATTGGCAGGATATTACAGGCGTTTCATTGAAAAATTTTCAAGGATTGCTGCACCCCTAACCTCCTTAACTAAGAAGAAGGTTAAATTCGTTTGGGGCCCTAAGCAGCAAGAATCCTTTGATATTCTGAAGCAAAAGTTGAGCAACGCCCCAGTATTGACACTGCCAGATGGAATTGAAGACTTTGTGGTTTATTGTGATGCTTCGCACACTGGCATGGGGTGTGTGCTTATGCAGAAAGGCAAGGTTATCGCCTACGCTTCATGACAATTGAAAGTGCATGAAAAGAATTACACCACCCATGACTTGGAGCTGGGTGCCGTTGTATTCGCACTGAAACTTTGGAGGCATTATCTTTATGGGATTAAGTGTGTGATCTATTCTGATCACAAGAGCCTTCAACATCTGTTCAATCAGAAGGAACTAAACATGAGGCAACGCCGTTGGATGGAAACTTTAAATGATTATGATTGTGAAATCAAATAGCATCCCGGCAAGGCGAATGTAGTCGCCGATGCCTTGAGTAGGAAGGAAAGGGTGAAACCCATCCGAATCAATGCCAAGCACATGGAGATAAGGAATAATTTGATTGAAAGGTTGTTAGCTGCACAGAAGGAAGCTGTGTTGGATGCTAACTATCCTAATGAAAAGCTAGGAGTAACTGAGGAGTAGTTAACTCTTAGCAAGGACGGAATTTTGCGATTAAATGGACGAATATGGGTTCCAGTTTATGGAGGACTTCGTGATGTCATCCTCCAGGAAGCCCATAGTTCCAAATACTCCGTTCATCCTGGAGCTGATAAGATGTACCAGGATCTGAAGGCAAATTATTGGTGGATAGGCTTGAAGAAGTCTGTAGCCACTCATGTAGCTAAATGCTTGACATGTGCGCAAGTCAAAGCCGAGCATCAAAAGCCGTCAGGCTTGCTACAACAGCCTGAACTTCCTACGTGGAAGTGGGAAATGGTAACTATGGATTTTATTACCAAGTTGCCAAAGACAAGGAAAGGCAATGATACAATATGGGTTATAGTTGACAGACTGACTAAGTCAGCTCATTTCTTACCCATCAAGGAGACTTATAGCTCCGATATGTTAGCCCAGTTATACGTGGATAAGATTGTAGCCTTACATGGCATACCTGTAGCTATTATCTCTGATAGAGATACTAGATACACGTCACATTTTTGGAAGAGTTTCCAACAATCTTTGGGCACACGTTTGAACTTTAGTGCGGCTTACCATCCTCAGACAGACGGTCAGAGTGAGCGTACTATTCAAACATTAGAAGACATGCTACGTGCATGTGCAATCGATTTGGGTGGTAGTTGGGATAAGAACCTACTGTTAATCGAATTCTCCTACAACAATAGCTACCACACCAGCATCAAGGCTACGCCTTTTGAGGCATTATACGGTAGAAAGTGTAGATCGCCCGTCTGTTGGGCGGAAGTTGGAGATGTCCAGTTATCAGGACCAGAGATCGTGTTCGAAACAACGGACACGATTGTCCAGATTCGTGACCGTCTCAAGGCTGCCCGGGATAGGCAGAAGAGTTACGCTGATCCTAAGCGTAAAGATTTTCACTTCGAAGTAGGTGACAAAGTCCTACTTAAAGTGTCACCCTGGAAGGGGGTGATGCGGTTTGGTAAGAAAGGCAAGCTAAGCCCGAGATACATAGGACCTTTCGAGGTTATCGAACGTGTCGGGTCAGTTGCCTATAAGTTAAACTTACCAGAAGAGCTCAGTGGAATTCACAATGTGTTCCACATCTGCAATCTGAAAAAGTGTTTCACTGACGAATCACTGGTTATACCACATACAGATGTGCATATAGATGAGAGCTTAAGATTTGTTGAAAAACCCTTGTCGATTGAGGATCGACGGGTTAAGAAGCTTCGAAGGAAGCATGTGCCTATTGTTAAGGTCAAATGGGATGCCCGTAGAGGTCCCGAATTCACGTGGGAGGTTGAATCCACGATGAAAGAAAAGTACCCTTACTTATTTCAGTAAATCTCGGGTCGAGATTTATTTTAAGGGGGTGAGGATGTAACACCTCGAAAATTCACGTCCTATAATGTGTTGACACGTGTCATAAAGTTTGAACGTGTGAAAGAATGTTATAAAAGGACTAAAGTTGACAAACATGGAAAGTATGTGATTATACGGGTTCTAAATGTCAACAGTGAATAAATATACTTCATAATAACCCTACATGATGTTTATAACATCAAACGAATAAATCATGGATCATACGAAGCAAAAAGTGAGAGATTACAAACTACAGGGGCTAAATGTGTCAACATGTTTAATTTAAACCTCTGAGTGACCTTTTGACAAACCCGAAGCTTTGTAAATGTAAATTATGCTCACTAGAATGCACGATATAAATTTCATAAAGTTTCGTTATCGTTTGAGAAAGTTATGATCAAATTCGTGTGCGAGAGGTTAAAGTGCAAACATTGAAAGTTAAGACTTTTCGGGTTAACCGGAAGTATTGAGGGACTTGGCAAAGTGGGTATAAGTCCTAAAGCCCTTGTGGGATAATATAAGGGGGTCAAAATGCAAGAAATAACCTTAGTTGCCCCTTCGTGAAGCCAAAGGTCAAATTGCAAAAAAATAAAAATGAGAATTCTGATTTTTGAGGGCCAAGCGGCCCGCGTGGGCCTTAATGAATCTTGAGGCGGGCCGCGTCAGGCCGCCGGATGCAGAAAAGCGGGACAGACTCCTGGAAACACGGAATTTCGATCTTAAATGACATTTTAACATGGTGGGCGACCCTTAAACTGTACTAGGGAACTAGAGACACATGTTGTATGGTTGTGGTCGATCATAGAGCTATGTGTCAAGGTATTGTGGTGGGTTGATTCACTATAAAAGGCCTTGACATGCAAACAAGTTCTTCACACTTCCTTCTTGCAATCTAATAAATTCTGGAGCTCTCAAGCAGGTCCAACTGATCATAAGTCGTGCATAGGATTCTTGTAAGTCTGCTAGTCCTTCTTTAATTGAGTTTAGCTTGTTTAATTAGCTAAAAGTCAAACCGTCGTAATTACGGTTTGACTTCGAGATTAGTCAACAATGGCTCAGTCATATCTCGAATTAAAAGTGGTTATAGCTTGGTATTTATGTGGGTAATAAAACCTCAAAAGGGTTTCCCCTGATCACCACTCTAACCAGGTCAAAAGTCGGGTCAAACTAGTTTAAAAAAAGTCAACAGGAAGCTTAAAATGTCATTTATGCATAATTAACATTATAGACCATATACAACCTGTTTGATCATTGTTATAACTTAGTAATAAGTGTAAGAACATGTCTAAACATGTTCAACCCGACAATTTCCTGTTTAGACCCGGTTCGGAACCGAAAGTCACATAGTTTGACTTTCACTTTGACTTTCAGTTCTGACCCGTTAAGGCATGTTTTAGAAATTCCTCAGAGCTTTAATTGGACTAGGTTACATGTTAGAACAACCCTCTGTGATTATACACCTTGGTTCATTAGTTATCCAATTAATATGCATGTTTCCGTTAATTGCTCATATGTTGACCGTTATGCCCTTATTACCTTAAAACGTGATTTATGAAAATGTAAAAATGTAGAAACCTTAAATACTGATATATAAACTTGTATGCAAAGTTTGACATCAGTTTGACTTGTAGATTAAGAGTTATGCTCAATATCGCAAATTTAAAGCTTTATGTTAATTAAACGGCATAATTAGCGTATAGCCTAGTTAAGCCTACTTTTTGGTATCAAACTTAATACCCACTGATTTAATATATTATTTTGGGATTTTTAAAGATTTTTAATTAATTTTAGGCTGAGCATAACTAGTAGTCGTAGGCTTAATCCGGTAATTGTCGGTTTTGCCCTTACGGGCCATAAAATGAGTTTTACACATCTAAACGACTCCAAACCTTTTTTCTACTGATCACATATTATAAATAAATTATTTTAAGCCTTCTGGAAATATAAAAATATCAGATTTAAGTATCGAACCCGGAAATGGCCTTAAATCGCCTTATTTAGCGTTATTAACGCATAGTATGTATAAAAATTATATTGAACATACTCGGGTTGATACCTATGGATATATGAGGCAAATTATAATATTTTAACAGTAAGCAAAGGTTGATAAACTCAGACTTCAGTTTTGAGCTTTTCGGCTTATGTGAAATTACCAAAATACCCCTACGGGGCATAGTTTGGTTAAAAATGATAAATTTCACATACATACTTTAACCTACTGATATAACTTAGCAAATTGAGTATATTTTCTGATTACATCAGACCTGTAACTCAGGTTGTTACTTAAACGCTTTTATAAACTTTTAAATGACCAAACTACCCCTACGGGGCCTAGTTTGTGTTTAAACACGTTTCGGGTATAATGAAAGACACCTTACTGATGTCACAACATATTTGAGACATAATTAACTTAGGAAACCTGTATATAGCTCTCATGAATACCCGTCACGCTTATTACGCGCACGGTTCGGTTTATGTAACAAGTTTACATAAATTAGCCGAAACGGGTCAAACCGTAACGGTTTTATCTCAAAATCCAGAATGTGAATAATAAACCCATATTAAACAAGTCTTCAAACTTGTCGGGTCTGAATCACATTCTATCCGGTCTACGCTTAATCGTGCGTACGAACCGTATCTTGAAACTAGCCGGTCTAAGCTTAAGCTTAATAAAAGGCCCGTTAGAATTCTAATAGGTTATTATAAACCTTCGTTCCAGATTAGGAGGACCAGTAAAAGCTACGTGCATTTTTGCTTGTTGTGATTAATACTTACTCAGGTAAATACTTTTAACTTATTTTCCCTATACGGGCTTGGGTTACGGTATATAGCATACCGCTTGATCGAGCATCAAATCTCCACAGTTAAGTGGGTAGTTGACTAATTTGATCGGCTCGTTTAAACAGTCTTGATTACTTAAAGCCTTTGGGGGGTTAATGACCATGTCCCGGATATCCTTGGCATCATCTTACGAGATGGCCACGACCTGAGCACGGGGTGTAGGCGTACACCTGTCAGTGTATAACTCTATGATGTGGTGTGTCTATTGATCTTTAACCCGGATAAGATCCGGGCTACTGAATGCACAAGTAACATGTAATTCGTTAACAATATTATAATATTAAATAATTCTCCCAAGTTATAAAAATGTTTATGCCATGTGCATCCAAACCAATTTCCAATCATTTTCCAAAATGAGTCAGTTGAATGTATTTACCAGTGTAAACTGACGTATTTTCCCAAAAAGATTAAATGCAGGCACTAAGCGAAATTGGCTGGGATTTCTCCTTAGCATCGTTAGAAGTCTCGCAAGCTTAAGATGCCTGAAGTCTGTTGAACCATTAATATTATTTTGTTTCGATCCTACTGTGGATAAACTTCCGGATATTGTTACATTGATAAACAATATTAAATTCGGTTGTATCATATTTTAAATTTGCTTCCGCTGTGCATAATAATATTGTGTTGTTTGACTATTACGTTACCAACCACGTCACGATACTCCCCCACCGGGCCCACCGGTGACACGTGGAAATCGGGGTGTGACAACACACCATCATACACAAACACATCCATCCCAAAGGAAGTAACAATCCACTCGAAGGATCACCCGGTTGGATGACCATCCGAGCGGATTGTCACCCGAACGACCGGCTACCCGATCGGATTGCCATCCGATCGGATTGCTGTTCGACCCACTGACACTTTGCTCCGTTTTATGCGTTGCTTATCTTTTATGCTACCGTTCTGATCAGGCTAACCTTACTCTCTAGCGCTCCCTTCAATCCATCAATCGTTGTGAGTATACTCGATCCCTTTTTGCTTTACGCACTTTTGGGTGTTACATACGTTACTTATAATAAATCACATCGAACACACTATGCAATACTTTAACGCTAACCGCTACCGCATGTTATACGTGACTTAATGAATGCTTGTTTGTTATGTTACACATGGAATGCTGTCTACCTGCCTTAGCAACGATAGTACTATTTGTTTGGACTCAGCACCTGTTCACACAGGGGTTGTTAAGGACAATTTGTTACATGGCTCACAGTGGTGAGTGTGTATTACGAACTGCCTTGGGCATTCAACCCGCAGTCATTGGTATTGATAGGTTCATGTCGATAACTTACGTGCTTCATTTCACACTGTGTACGTGTTGGTTATGCGTAATGATTTCGAACTCTATATGCTATTATCAAACTTGTATGCTCACCTTTACACTATGTGTATTGACTTTTCCTTTAACGTATGTGACAGGTGCTTAGGATGCTTATGTGCTTAGCTTGTTGTGAAATCGAGGCTAGGAAAGGTCTAGAACAAATAAACAATTGCTGTATTATAAAATCTAAGTTGTCGGAACAGAACAAATTGACTAGATCTTGTCTGTAATAATTATGATATCTTTTATGACATGGTATGGGACATGTTGCTTTAAATAATTGGTAATTATAGTTGTTATGGAAACTTCTGGACAATCAGTTTCGCTCAGTGCCACGCCCCGATGTTTCCGCCATCGGTTGGGGTGTGACAGATTGGTATCAGAGCCATAACTTTAGGGAATTAGGCAAGACTCGACCTAGTCCGGGTCGATGTCTTAGAAGTGACCTAGTCTATAGTTAGGATCCAACAGACCGACTTGTGCATATCCTGTAGGGATTATGTACGAGCATATTTGCCATTTCTCGCTATTCTCGCCTACGCTACACTATCACTGCACTCTAGTTTTTGAAATGAACAAACGATTAGGTCGAGATTAGGTGTGAAAACCGCAAACTCTCGACTAAAATTGTTTGTTCGACCCGTATTTTATCTACAAACAGGAGAATTTACGTTGAATTAGGAGTGAAATCCATACTTTGACGCATAATTCTCTTTTATTTTATCAAAATAGGAACAAAGTTGTTAAGTCAGGGGTGAAACCCGAACCTTGACGACTTATACCGTCCAAATTTTGTTTTACAAAACTCTCACCAAAGTCTCGACGGACTCCAACGACTTGA
This sequence comes from Helianthus tuberosus, assembly GCA_030545235.1. NCBI lineage: Eukaryota > Viridiplantae > Streptophyta > Magnoliopsida > Asterales > Asteraceae > Helianthus > Helianthus tuberosus. The sequence continues at coordinate 157,174,127 of CM060450.1, read as the reverse complement.
AGTCACGATAAGACTGGAAGGATGCGTGCCGATCGCCCAGATTCGAGGCGAGAGCACAGTCCTGAAGGTCAAAGTGTGTACAAAAGGTCTTTGTGAATAGTCAAAACACTTTGGGTAGTCAATGTCTATCGAGCCTGAGACAATCTATTCTCGATTTTCATGTGTTTCGATTCTGAGCCCGCAACTACTGACTCTAATGCTTGTCGATTTTATGTGTTTATGTGTGTATTTACCTGTTTATGTGTCTTGATTTGGTGATTTATTCGATTTTCGACATTCTCTTTTCGATCAACACACACAACTCGCACTGCTCATCTACCTCAATACGCTAACAAATCGCTACTACTATGAGGAACAACCTTGCGCCATGTTGTTTGTTATATTATTCGCTTACGCTATACTAATCTCTACGATATACGCAATCGCTATTTTCAAACGGTCGCAGACTTTGAATAATAGGTTTATGTATTCTGACTACTCCAATGTGCTTCTAGGTGAATTACGTGTTTATATGCTTCTGTGCTTTTTGTGCTTCTGTGCCTTACATGCTTATGTGTTTCTATGCTTATGAGAATCTGTGGTTATGTGCATACATGTTTACATGATCGTATTCCTGAGCTTTAGTAGTATTAGACGTGTGAGGTGAGATTCGATCATGTTGTGATTGAGCCATATGGCGATGTCTGATGCAGACAATGTCGTCATCTGGAACCCGTCACCCACGAATTTCTCTCCAAGAACAGAGAGATAAAAGCCTTGCTGCAATCGTCGCTAAGCAAGTAGCAAAGGTAGTTCCCCAGATCGTGAGTGAAATATATGAGAATGTGAGTAAATCGTCTGAAGAGTTCAAAACCGAAGCTCCCAAAGCTGCTTTCAGCTGCAAACAGTTCAAGGCATGCGGACCGAAAGAGTACACGGGCGAAGATGGCCCTACGGCCTTGTTTCAATGGTTCGACTCGATCGAAGTCGCCCTGCGACAGAGCGGATGTCCTGATAATCTCTGCAAACTGAACGCTACCGGCGTCTTCCAGTCCCGCGCACTAGACTGGTGGACGGCTGAGAGGAACAAGCGCGGAAACGATGCAGCCTATGGTCTGTCATGGGACGAGTTGAAGAACGTTAAGCTTGAAGAGTTCTGCGCTCCCCCATGAGCGCCAAAAGCTGGAGGATGAATTCTGGCATCTGAAGCAGAAAGATGGTGACAACGCTGCCCTGACTGCTCACTTCAAGCAGCTCAGTATCATCTGCCCCGATCAAGTTAAGACTACCGACATGACAATCAAGAAGTACATTCGAGCCCTGCCTGATTGTGTTGCAGATTTTGTACATGCCGCAAAGCCAGCAACAATCAAAGAGACTTACTTGCTTGCTGCTGAAATCAATGACAAGCGAGTCAAAGCTGGTTTCTGGGATAAAGCTACTAAGAACTTGCATCAAGCTACCTCCGCACCATCCACTGAAACCGTCGCCGCTCAATCATCAAAGTCCTCACGCCGCAAGAAGAAGAACAACAACAGCAGCTCCAGTAATAAGAACTGTGTTGTCACTCCCACCGCTGCTCCACTTCAAGCCGTACCGGCTCAGCAGCAATCTCAGCATCGATCAGCTCCAGTTATCTATGCACCGCCTGCAAAGCGTGCATACACTGGTCCCCACCCTGGTTCCCCAACATGTACTTATCATCACCCGGTGGGTATCGCCTGCCGATTTTACGTGCACTGCAATATGTGCGGCCACTTCACTGCCAACTGCCGTACTGGTCCCCGACAAGCACCAGCTCAAGCCACTGCTCATCAAGCTCTGCTTCCAGCTCCTCAAGGCCAACAAGCGGCTCAGGCACCCGCGGTTAACGCCAGAGTCTGCTTCGCATGTGGTGATCCCAACCACTTCGCGAACATGTGCCCGAACAAGGTTGTGAAACAAGAGCCCCAGCAGCAGCAGCCTCAGCAGCAACAACAAGCCGCCCGCGCCAGAACTTTCAACATCAATGCGTGCCAAGCCCAGGCTGACAACAACGTGGTCAATGGTACGTTCCTTGTGAATGGTATTTATGCTTCATGTTTGTTTGATACTAGAGCCGATAACTGCTTTGTGTCGTTTGAATTCGAGAAGCTCCTTAATCGTAAGCACTCCCATCTCCCCTCGACGTTCGATGTCGAAGTCGCCACCGGAAGAACCGTCGCCGTCAATTCCGTTCTTTGTGATTGTACTCATGAACTCAATAATCACATCTTCCCAATCGACCTTATTCTGATGCAACTCGGAAGTTTTGATGTCATAGTAGGCATAGACTTTCTTCGCGAAAACCATGCTGAAGTTGTGTGCTTCGACAAGATGATTCGATTCTCGCTCGCGAATGGTGATTTATTGTGTGTTTATGGTGAAACTGCTTCGAAAGGTCTCAAACTCATGTCGTCTGTTCAAGCTAGCAAGTATCTCCGCAAGGAATACAGAGCTTTCTTGGCTAACATTGTAGTAGCGGAGAAGGAAAAGAAAGGAAAGACAGAAGTAAATGATGTTCTAGTGGTTCAAGAATTTCCTAACGTTTTTCCTGAGGATCTTCCCGGACTACCGCCAAGTCGTGATATCGACTTTCGTATCGACCTCATTCCTGGAGCGAACCCTATTGCCAAAGCTCCTTACCGACTCGCTCCATCCGAGATGCGCGAACTCTCGAGTCAGCTTCAGGAATTACTTGATAAAGGCTTCATTTGCCCGAGCACCTCTCCTTGGGGCGCGCCAGTCCTTTTCGTAAAAAAGAAGGATGGGTTGTTCAGGATATGCATCGATGATTTGTTTGATCAGCTACAAGGTGCTACGTGTTTCTCGAAGATCGATCTACGCTCAGGCTATCACCAACTGCGCATTCAAGAGGAAGATATACCCAAAACCGCTTTTCGCATTCGATACGGCCACTATGAGTTCGTTGTTATGCCTTTTGGTTTAACCAATGCACCCACGGTTTTCATGGATCTGATGAATCGCGTGTGTAAACCTTATCTTGACCGCTTCGTCATTGTGTTCATCGATGATGTCTTGATCTATTCCAAGTCGAAAGCCGAACACGCGCAACATCTACGTTTGGTTCTCGAGCTACTCCAAGGAAATCGACTCTATGTCAAGTTCTCCACGTGTGAATTTTGGCTGGGGGAGGTTCAATTCCTCGGTCAGATTGTTAATAGTCAAGGTATCCACGTCGATCCCACGAAGATTGTAGCACATGCTTTGCAATGCTCCCATTCTCATTTTACCCGACGGAAGCGATGACTTTATTGTCTATTGTGATGCCTCGAACCTTGGTCTTGGCTGTGTTCTTATGCAACGGGACAAGGTCATTGCTTACGCATCTCGTCAGCTCAAGATCCACGAGAAGAACTATACAACCCATGATCTCGAGCTAGGCGCAGTTGTTTTTGCGTTAAAGATTTGGCGACACTATCTGTATGGTACCAACTGTACGATCTTCACCGATCATAGGAGCCTACAACATATCTTTAACCAAAAGGAACTTAATATGCTTCAACGCCGATGAGTAGAACTTCTTAACGATTACGACTGTGAGATTCGTTATCATCTTGGCAAAGAAAATGTCGTTGCCGGCGCTCTCAGCAGACGGAGTTATTTGCTCAGCATCTGTAATACCCAAGCCCAATACGATCTCGAAGCCCTCATCAGCGAAGCTCAGCATGCATGTTTTAATGAACGCACTTTGAAGAGGGAAAAAATCTACCACGATGGAGCCCAGCTTGTGAATAAGTCGAATGGGATATTCCAATTTCTGGACCGAATTTGGATCCCTAAGCGGACCAATTTGCGACAGATATTAATGGACGAAGCTCACAAATCTCGGTACTCTCTTCATCACGGTGCTGATAAAATGTACCAGGATCTTCGCTACAAATACTGGTGGCCAGGCATGAAAAGGGATATCGCTCTCTACGTTGGAAAGTGTCTGACTTGCTCAAAGGTCAAAGCTGAAAACCAGAGACCCTCTGGCTTACTCGAAGAACCCCCGATCCCTATGTGGAAGTGGGAGAGTATAGCTATGGACTTCATAACGAAACTTCCGCGTACGCCATCAAGTCACGACAGCATCTGGGTTGTCGTTGACCGTTTGACCAAATCTGCTCACTTTTTGCCAATACGGGAAGACTACAAGGTAGAAATATTAGCCCGAATCTACACCGATGAGATCATTTGTCGACATAGGATGCCTCGCGACATCATCTCTGACCGTGATGCTCGGTTTACCTCGCGCCTGTGGGAAACGTTTCAAGCGACTCTCTGTACTATGCTTAATCTAAGTACCACAGTCCACCCTCAAACCGACGGTCAGACCAAAAGAACGATTCATACTCTTGAAGACATGCTCCGTTCGTGTGTCATAGATTTCAGTAGTAATTGGGACACTTACCTGTCGTTAGTCAAATTCTCGTATAATAACAGTTATCATTCCAGCATTCAAATGGCACCATTCGAGGCTTTATATAGAAGAAAATGTTGATCTCCTATTGTGTGGCACGAGATCGGGCACTCGCAATTAACCGGTCCTGAGCAACTGCAAGAAACGACTGAAAAAGTCCTCCAAATTCGAGACTATCTGCTGAAACCTCAGAGTCGATAGAAAAGTTACGCCGATAGATGACGCAAACCCCTTTATTTTGACGTTGGCGACTACATACTCCTAAAGATATCACCTTGGAATGGTGTGGTCAGATTCGGCAAGAAAGGGAAACTAGCGCCTCAATATGTTGGACCTTTTAAGATTCTAGAAAGGATTGGAAAAGTCGCCTACAGACTCGAACTATCGGAGGAAATTAGTAACGTCCACCCGACTTTCCATGTTTCGAACCTCCGAAAGTGCCTAGCTGAGCATGATTTAATTGTGCCCCTCGAGGACCTCCAATAAACGAAACACTACACTTCGTGGAGAAGCCTGTCGAAATCATGGATCGCCAAACTAAGCAGCTCAGACGCTCGCGCATTCCTATTGTGAAAGTCCGATGGGAAGGCAAACGAGGCGCAGAGTTCACTTGGGAACTCGAAAGCGACATGAAGGCGAAGTATCCGCAATTGTTTGTTACGGCTTCAGCCTAATTTCGGGACGAAATTCCCTCAACTAGGGGAGGGTGTAACACCCTGTGTTTCGAAAGTCAAAGTCAAGATTGAAGTCAAAGGGAGACAAGATTGCTAATTGCGATCTGTCACCCCTTGCTCAATTCCTGTTTTGACTTCTTTGACTTGTAGTTAGACTGTTTTATGCTTTATGTTAGTTGTATTATGTGGAGTACTTATTAATAATCGAGGTTTATTCGATATTTATCGCATGTTTTATCGCTTTATCGCTATCGCAATCGCGCTCGTAACCCGAATTACGCATTTTGGATATTGTTCTTTGTGTGTGTGCCTTACGTGTTACTTGTGCATGTTTAATTATGTTTATGTGTGGTGATTAATCAAAACGCAATCGAAACTCAATCGCAATCGAATCGCAAACGCTAAACGAATATGAAATAAGGATGATTGTATGTTGATATAGTAGTTGGGATTAAAAGTAATTAGACTAGGAAACTCTATCGCATCACAACGCTCGCAATCGCAATCGAAACAGTAAAACTCATCGTGCCGTGCCCTCCAATCGAGTGGCCAGCCGATCGAGCAGCCACCCGATCGGGCTGCCATCCGATCGAGGCGCCACTCGATCGGGCTGCCACCCGACCAGGGTAGCCACTCGATCGACCAAGCCCTTTCCTCCCCTTTCCTTTTATGGTAAGCCTATAAATACCCCCTGTCAACATCACAAACTTACCATTTTCGGCACCTCTCGTCCGACCAGCGTTCTTGCCCACTTTCTTCAGATTTCTCGCGATTCTTGTAAGTATTCAACCTAAATCTTGTACTTTCTTAATCTACACGCACTCCTAGACCTTTCTATCTTTTGAATCTTAACTTTTAACCGTGAAATCATTAGATTTGAGGTGTTCTAGGATGATGTCATCATGGTGTTCTTATGAACTTCATGTTTTGGCTTCAATCCACCAAGAACAACTTAGATCTGAACGATTTCCACACAAATAAACAAAGATCTTGCATAGATCTGAACATATCCATGGTGAAAAAAGGATTGAAATATGGTTTCTAACTTTCTTTCAACTCTTTTACACTCAATGCACTCAAAACCGAGAGAATCGAAGCTTGTTCTAACCTTCTACTCTTTCCTGTTGATGTGTTGGTTCGATATCTGGATTCTATCCACGAGATTACCGATTTCGGGTTAAACATGGGACACCGTCTCGAACAGTTAACTGGTCGGATTTGGGTGATTCCTGTCCGATCAGGTTACTAAGACATGACGAGGTTTCTGTTGTCTAATACATTATCAAATCATCTAGATAAACCGACAAACTAACGAGATGACCAAGGAAGAAGACGATCTGGTCGACCAGGTTGGAGTGTCGCCCGATCGGACTACTGTCCGATCGGATTGTCACCCGATCGGGTTGCCACCCGATCGGCTTGCACCTTGGCCCCACATTTAACTTCTGTTTCAAACTTCAAGAGTTTTTGAGCACCGAACGGATAGTCACCCGATCGGGTTGCCACCCGATTGACTGACCATCCTACCATATGATGTTCTGAAACTTCAATACTTAAAATTTTCAACATGATTCACTACAAACGGATTGTCACCCGATCGGACTACAATCCGATCGAGTGACAAACGACTGTGAACTTGTTTTCACTAAAGTGTCCAACCAATCGGATTGTCGTCCGATCGAACGGTCGTTCGATCGATCGACCTGAAAGGTAGGGATACTTCTATGTTTTCAAGATGCTACAATGAAAAATTCAAAAGAAAAACCATCATACACAAACACATCCATCCCAGAGGAAATAACAATCCACTCAAATGATCACCCGATCGGATGCCATCCAAGCGGATTGTCACCCGTACGACCGGCTACCCGATTGGATTGCCATCCGATCGGATTGCTGTTCGACCCACTGACACTTTACTCCGTTTTACGCCTTGCTTATCTTTTATGCTATCATTCTGATCAGGCTAACCTAACTCTCTAGCGCTCCCTTCAATCCATCAATCGTTGTGAGTATACTCGGTCCCTTTTTGCTTTACGCACTTTTGGGTGTTACATACGTTACTTATAATAAATCACATCGAACACACTACGTAATACTTTAACGCTAACCGTTACCGCATGTTATACGTGACTTAATGAATGCTTGTTTGTTATGTTTAAACATGGAATGCTGTCTACCTACCTTAGCAACGGTAGTACTATTTGTTTGGACGCAACACCTGTTCACTCAGGGGTTGTTAAGGACAATTTGTTACATGGCTCACAGTGGTGAGTGTGTATTACGAACTGCCTTGGGCAGTCAACCCGCAGTCATTGGTATTGATAGGTTCATGTCGATAACTTACGTGCTTCATTTCACACTGTGTACGTGTTGGTTATGCGTAACAATTTCGAACTCTATATGCTATTATCAAACTTGTATGCTCACCTTTACACTATGTGTATTGACTTTTACTTTAACGTATGTGACAGGTGCTTAGGATGCTTATGTGCTTAGCTTGCTGTGAAACCGAGGCTAGGAAAGGTCTAGAAACAAATAAACAATTGTCTGTATTATTAAATCTGAGTTGTTGAAACAGAACAATTTGACTAGATCTTGTTTGTAATAATTATGATATCTTTTATGACATGGTATGGGACATGTTGCTTTAAATAATTGTTAATTATAGTTGTTATGAAAACTTCTGGAAAATCTGTTTCGCTCAGTGCCACGCCCATATGTTTCCGCCATCGGTTGGGGTGTGACAGATTGATTCTATGTATTCTAGAATTACTGCCGGTATGTTGGGATTTTGTATACATTATCTGTAATCCGTTACTATTGGACAAAGAGTTAGCCAATGAGTAACATGACCCACAAGTCAGGATTGACAGTGCTGAATGAGTATATTGCTAGATATAAACATTGTAATCGTTCCCAATACTGTAAAGTTATAAAAGTCGTTTTGATTAAGCTGGAATGCACTCGCCAATATTTCTTGCTGATAAAACCTTTTTAAAACGCGTTTCATGTAACTTAATATGAAGTTAATAGAAGCCAACTGGAGAGCACTGAAGGCTTAGAAAAGTGGATATAAAAGTTACCAAATTAAAAAGGAGTTTATGTTTTCAATAATTAGGGTTTATCCCTACAAATGTATTGTCAAATGAAACTTGGGTTTTATCCTATTTATTTTTATAAAAGTTTGGTGTTAACTCTGATAAAAATATTTCCTAACTACGGTCCTGATGTATAAATTCCGCTGCCAAATTAATAAACACCGATACCACCCGCTCTACGTTGCTCTCGCGGCCGCCCGCTTACGGGGCAGGGGTCGGGGGCTGCAACAGTTATGATGTTTTGGTTAAAAAAATTATGTTCTATATCCAATTTTTATACTATATTTTTTAAGACAAAATATAGTATATTATTTAAAAAGTTTAAGACAAAATATATCATTTAAAAAAAAGTAAAAACAGGTTATCCTATTTGAATTAGCTTACCTAATAATACAACATTTTTTAGATCCGTGGACAAACACTTTTAGATGCGTATAAGCAATGTTTTTAGAACCAGAGCGAATGTTGAACCGGTCTTCTTACCTGTTTAATGGTTCGACCAGTCGGACCAGACATAAGAACTGGAAAATATCATAAATATTATAAAACTTAATAGGGTTAAATCTGAAAAATATTTAAAAATCCGGTCCAACCCTTCTAACAATTGGTTCGACCGGTTGGTTTCCCGGTCCAACCGTCGGGTCGCCGGTTCAATGTATTTCCAGTCCGATACCATAACCCAGACCGGATCAACATCCGGTTCCCGATCCGACCGGTCTGGTCCAGGTCTGAAAACACTGTGTTTAAGAGCTTCCAAGTTTAAGTTGTTTCATAGATTAATTGAATGCTATCATTCGCCATGCAATTTATATCGGTATTTAAGATCATGAAAAGAGTATAAAAACGATCACTTGAATGCATATTTTGATGAACTAAATCAAGATTCCATACAAAATTTAGATTGGAATGATCAATTCATCAGTGGGTTAGTGTTTAAATCCTTCGATGATGGCATTATTTTCCTCGGTGTCTTGGATGATGTGGTCTTTTTTCATAAATACAAATATGAATTACATGGGAAATTCAATGCAATAGTTGATTGGTTTTTGCACTCGTATCTAATGATCTCAGATAGACGTATGATCCCACGACTTGTAGGCAAAGGTTGTTATGCCGAGTTACTTCGTGTTTATTTGGTGGTAAACATGAGGGTGGTTAAAAACGAGTTACAGAAGACAACATTTGGGTGATGATTCCTAAGGGTCTGGGGTTTGATTGGGAAGGGTATGTTATGAGGGTTACTTATCAATTTCATAAAATATAAGCACAACAAATCCAAGATGAAACCTACTGTTAATTAAGAAAAATGCTAGGAGGGGTATTATGTTTGAGATTGAAGAAGACAAGCAAGTGGAGATTGGACTAGTTCAAGAAGTTAAAGATTATGCTTCATTCATGGGGTCAGATTGGCATGGAATGAAGAAATTAATGAAGAGAATGACCTTTGATTTCGAACGAGCGGAAAAGTCAGTGAAAGAAGCAAATCAATCTTTGCCAAAGCCTGTCAAGAACAACCTTACTCTACCTAAATAAGTTTAGGGGACTGTATTAGTATTAGAAACTTAATTATGCATTTGTATTTAATAAGTGTATTATTAATTTTAAGAATGTTGTTTAGGTTAGTATTAGCAAAAGTATGTCTGATGCTTATAAAGGTTTACTTGGATGTCGTTAACCATTACCATCAGTTATTCAAAACGGTTTGTAGCGCCAAATCCTAATCATCAATCTTAACCGCCAACATCATTTGCATATATATGTATATATATATAGTGTGAGGTTCACTAGGGAACACTAAAAAAATGGGGAACAATGGGAAACCGACTCAAACGAACTCCGATTGGACTCATTCCAGCGGTGTTGGAACCGGCTCGTCGGACCCTAACTAGGATCTCTTAACCTTAAACCCTAAATCATAACCCCTAAATATATTAGGGTTTGGCTTTTAGGGTTTAGCTTTAGGGTTTAACTTTAGGGTTTAGCTTTAGTGTTTAGGGTTTAGCTTTAGGTCTATCCTTTCGGGTTTAGCTTTTAGGGTTTACAGTTTAGATTTTACGGTTTAGCTTTGGTTTTAGCCTTATTTTTTAGCTTGAGGGTTTAGGAGTTATGATTTAGGGTTTAGGGTTTATGGTTTAGGGTTAAGAGATCTTAGTTAGGGTTCGACGAGCTGGTTCCAAAGCCGCTGGAATGAGTCCAATCGGAGTTCGTTTAAGTCGGTTCCCTGCTGTTCTCCATTTTTTTAGTGTTCCCCAATGAACCTTCCCCTATATATATATATGGAAGATTTAATATTTTTATGCAAAAGGGCAAACTTGTAATTGGATAATTATTTTATTTATGGAAGATTTTATCTCCTAAACCAATTCGAGATATTTATGGTAACTGAATATCTTTTTTGAATTCAAATTCGGAAGTTATAGTTTTATACTAAGATCATTGCTAATTCACAAACATAGTCTATTAGATTTTATCTCTTTCGATCAATTCATATTAGTAATAAAAAATCATGATTTCAAATGCCATGATTGATTGCGTTTATGTTTTAGGAAGAAGATGTGTTTTACCTGTAACAATCCTTGATGAACAATTTCTTGACGATGTGTTTTACAAGCTACAATCCTTCATGAACAATTTCTTGACGATGTGTTTTACAAGTTACATGTTAATATACAATGTGTTATAGCAGTATTGTTTTAGGAAGGAGATGTGTTTTAAATGCTACAATTCTTCATGAACAATTTCTTAACGATGTGTTTTACAAGCTGCAATCCTTCATGAACAGATTCTTGACGATATGTATTATAGCAGTTTATGTTTTAGGATGGAGATGTATTTGTAATTATTGATGTTGTGTTTTTAGGAAGGAGATGGACTTGTAATTTCTTAACAATGTGTTTTACAAGTTACAGATTAATTCACAATGTGTCATACCAGTTATGATTCACAAATGACATGTCTTTTGTGGTTTCTTAACGTTGTGTTTTATAATTTTTGGGTTTCTTTACGATGTGTTATATTGTATAACACACCATACAAGTTAAATGACGTTGTGTTATATTGTATGATTCACGATATGTTTTCTTGGGTTTTTTCACGATATGTTATATTGTATTATTCATGATGTGTTTTTCTTGACGTTGTGTTTCTTCGCGAAGGAGAAAAGGAAGAGAGAGAGAGAGAGGGGGGGGGGAGAAAGAGAGAAACTTGCGACAAATGTGGGGTAGTTTATGGTATGACAGTCATTTCTATATTTAAAACAAGCTAAATGACACATTTAACCCTAATTAATTAATTCATCCTATTTTTAAGACACGCATATTACCAAAATGCCACCAAGATGATCTCAACCATCAAACACACTCATCCAATGGTCAAGATCACTTCCTACACTTTGTAGAGGATATATATATATATATATATATATATATATATATATATATATATATATATATATATATATAGTAGGGTTCGCACGGAAAGTGTGTTTTTCCTAGAAAGTCTAGGAAGCGATCTAGTCCATCCGATTGGTGTGTTTAAGGGTTGAGATTAAATCAATGGCAATCTTGTAATATTTGAGTTTAATTAATTGATTGTTTTAAATGAATAGGGGAAATTTTGTCAAATGGCTGTTTTTTAAATCAATTAGATAACTGCAATCCCTACTTTCATGGGATTTTCCCTCTCTCTCTCCATTATTGATTTGATTTTCTCTTTTTCTCTCTCCAATCCAACCCTAAACATAATAAAACCTGCGATCTCTACTCCCCCTTGCTGTTGGCGACGCAAAACAGGACCCCAAAAGCATTCAGATTTCGGTTCCAGGGCTTGTTGATACCCCTTTTCTTCACTAGGTATTCATATCTTGTGTTGTGATTAAAGTTCTTGAAGTGCATATACGTTTTCGGTCTTAATTTGCTTGTAACTTGGCTGTGTTTTTTCTGTTTTAATTGATGATTGTAGAGAGGCATGTAAAACACAGCGTCAAGAATCTGCTTGCTGTTAAAACACAGCGTCAAGAATCTACTTGCTGTTAAAACACAGCGTCAGGAATCTGCTTGCTGTTAAAACACAGCGTCAGGAATCTGCTTGCTGTTAAAACACAGCGTCAAGAATCTGCTTACTGTTAAAACACAATGGCCTGCTTGCTGTTAAAACACAATGTCAAGAATCTGCTTGCTGTTAAAACAACATAAAACACATTCAGAGTGTTAAAATGCAAAATAACTGTTAAAACACAACCTGATTATATATTGACTTCAGATTGTTAAAACACACTGACTTCAACCTCTCTAACTGGTAAAACACATCACCAAGAACATGCTGATAGTTTCAGATAAACACATTGACTTGCAGATTTGAATTTGAAAACAATAAAAATTCCGAAAATCATGGAATTTTAGTTAATGAAGATACATTCCAAAAATAAAATTAAAATGTGAAATTACATGATAGCCCTTCTACTTAAAATCCCTCAATGACACATGACCAAATCTTATTCCTTCCTAGACTTTCTAGGAAAAATAGACTTTCCACCCAACTCCTACTCTATATATATATATATATATGATAACCATTCCAGTACCAATATATTGTTATCCATTATACTATTTCGAATTTAAAGAAATTGTAGTTTTCAATCATTGTGTTTAGTGAGTGTGTGTGAATTAATATCGAACATTTCTTGTGTTGAAGGCTTGCTTTCCACTACTATAAGCTAATACGACTATATACACTTCTAGTGTCGTTTCATCCCATACATTCATGTGATCGTCTTCTTCCAAATTAAACCAGGCACATCATAATCTCTTGATTTCCCAACATATTGCTCTTTAAGTGGTTCTTTGAACAATTCTTGCATTATATTGGGTTGTAGTTAGTAGAGCCACTGACAAGTTAACTCATAAATGGACAAGTCAACATAATCCTCACAAAAAGGAATGGATACATAGTGTATAATATATTCAAGCATAAAATGAGTTTACCATTTTAGAAGCATTCGTTACTCCTCCTGTAATCGCTCATTTTTCCTTTATTGTATTTGCCATTAAAAGGACACTATCTCCTGTTTGTAATTATTCAATTCAACAATTACAACACCTCTTATATGGTATCAAGATCTTCCTTGCTCCCCCAAACACTCTTCAATCCTCCTATTCTTCTTGTTTTCTGATCACTATGAAAACTACCAATATCATTGTTGAAACTACCACAACACATGCCTCCCACAATTTTGGATTCCTCACAAGCCAATTTAGCTCCAACCTCCACTAATACCATTATTACATCTTCTTCACCTCAATCCCTTACTCACCCATTTACCCCGACCAATACTACACAACGAAACCAAAAACCCAACTCCGGATACTTCAACCCCCATCTTGTCAACACCACGACTCTTCATCCTTTACCACCCATGCTTTCGGTACCAGTACCAACTTTTCCTCTTTTTCGGTAACAGTACTTTCGGTACCGAATGGGTATCGTGCTTATCCCTACTTGGGATCTTGTACCCGTCAGCTTGCACACCCCAGTTGATTGTAAATGAGTGTTTCACATCAAGAGCAATCCCGAAGGTTCAATCTCCAAATACAAAGCTCATCTCGTGGCAAAAGGCTTTCTACAACAATATGGAAAAGACTACTTTGACATGAACCCCTCACCATTCGCATAATTCACACCATTCTCTTGGTTGCTCTTTCCAACAATTGGTTGTTACGACAACTTGATGTTAACAATGCCTTCTTCGTGGTACACTTCATGAAGATGTTTTCATGACTCAACCACCGGGTTACGTCAATCCTCAATTCCCAAATCACTTATGCAAGCTCAAAATCTCACTCTATGGCCTAAAACAAGCCCTAGAGCTTGGTATATTGAGCTAACAAACTTCTATGAACGGTTTGGGTTTTGAAAATCCCGAGCCGTTGCCTCTCTCTTTAACTACGAATAACAAAATGTTACATGCTACTTCATGGTTTATGTCGACGACATTGTGCTCACAAGCAACAACTCACAATTCCTTGATCATTTCATCACAACCTTAAGCAAGAACTTTTCTGTTAAAGATCTTGGTATACTTCACCACTTTCTAGGTGTTGAAGTAAATCATACACCTACCGGTCTTTTCTTATCTCAACACCGACACATTAAGGACATTCTTACCCAATTACACATGGATGACACTAAAAATGTTACTACACCTCTCAGTGCCACCGACCAATTATCCCCTAACGATCCATCTACCTCGATTGATGCTACTCATTACCGTAAACTAGTTGGGTCTCTCCAATACCTAGCCTTTACCCATCCCAATATTTCCTTTCCCATCAACAAACTCTCCCATTTCATGCATTCCGCTCGCTAAGCTCATTGGCAAGCCCTTAAAAGGGTTCTTCTCTACCTAAAAGGAACTATCCATCATGGCTTCTTTCTTCACCGTAACTATACTCTCACGCTCACTACTTTTTCTGATTCTGTTTGGGGTAGATCTAATGATGTTGGTCGGTCTACCACTACGTACATCCTTTACCTTGGCAACAACATTGTCTCTTGGAAGTCTACACGACAAAAGTCGGTTTCACGCTCCTCTACCGAAGCCGAGTACAAGGCCTTAGCCAATGCATTTGCGGGACTCGTGTGGCGCAATAATTCACTTAGAGAACTGGGTGTTACTTCTAATCATACGCCTACCTTATTTTGTGACAACACAGATGCCACATATCTTTGTACCAATCCAATCTGCCATTCAGGCATGAAGCACGTTGCTCACGGGCACAACCACTCCAAGATTGGAGCATCTGACGGATCCTCCATCTTACGGGGGTGTATTAGAGCCACCGACCAGTCAAGTCAAGAAATGGACAAGTCAACATAATCCTCACAAAAAGGAATGGATACATACTGTTAATACATTCAACAATAAATTTAGCTTACCATTTTAGAAGCATTCATTACTTCTGTAATCATTCCTTTTCATTTGTTGCATTTGCCATTAAAAAGGCACCATGAGGTCTGGCAAATCGTGTTTAACAGGTCTCTGACGACGCGAATAACACAAGTATTAGATATAAATACAACTCGGTTAACTACTTTATATCTCATGTCTATAACACAGTTGTATGTTTTATGTACGAAGAAGATGAAACGATGGATCCTAGCTTTCTAATTTTATTTTATTTCAAAAAAGTAAAAAATCACGTAGTGTATTTTTCAGTAAACAGGTCTAGTCGGGGCTTATACATGTGACCGATTGCGAGTGAACATCTCCTGTATGTACATATTCAAGTTTTTTAATGATTACAATACCTCTTAGGTTACAGGGTGTGGTTATGACCCTCCTGGTCACCATGACCCTCCACATCAGCGTCATGTCATCCATTTCTAATCTATTATCCAAAACCACTACCCTAAGGGTGTGGTCATGACCCAAACCACTATTCTTATATATTAATATATTTTTGTAAAAAGGAAAAGAAAATATTGAAAAAAGAAAGAAGGCCCATGATTGCTATAGTTTAATCCATGCCAAACATGGTGGATGAGCCAAGAATATGGTATAACAATCTATTAATGGTCCTACGTGACGATTGATAACCCAACTCATGCCCCCACACCCTAAAGCCTTATGGTAGTCTCGTAGTCGTCATATCATCCCTGAAAGCCTAAAACTAGATCTTCTTGATTGGTATATGTTGGCGAACTGACTTTAAGTCCATGAGATTGTGTAAGACTTGCCATCATAAAAAGAAATTGTTGGATTGACAATATTGCTCCCAATTTGACAAAAACGTAACACCTGCATCTTTCTTTTGTTTAATGCTTAATCATTTCTAAATTATTATATCAGAAAAAAAATATTCAAATATCCTTTGTAACTGGTAACATAATAACAAGAATGGAAGATTTATAATATATAGATTCATCCTTGATTTATCGCAATATTAGAATAAAAGACGGTTATAGCCACTATAATAAGGTTTACCGAAATATGATCGGCTAGATTGAAAAAAACTGTGAGACAATTTTGTTGTGAGAAACAAAAGGAAGAAAATAAAGTGTATTTAGAGATATTCAATATTTTGGATGACAATTAAATATTGTGAGAAAAATAAATTAGAGGACTAATCGATGAGAATCAGAGGACTAATAAATGTTATAAATTAGAGGACTAATAAATTAGAGGACTAATCAAAGTACAAATGTTAAAAAAATTGGACTGAAAATGTTATAAAATGAGTGGTTAGGTAATTAGGGCGTCAAACTTTTTTATTTTAGGTTTAAGTGATTAAAACCATTAAAACAAAGAGATTCAAAAAGTAATTTACTCTATCTCTTTTAATTTTTAAAATTGTCACCTTTTTCCCTTCATTTTCTAAAAGTTTCTTTTGACCCCTCGACTTTCTAATACTTGTCGGTATAATTTCAAGTTGTTACTTGGTATTATAAATCCGTGTTTTTCTTTTACATTTTTCCCGGTTTTGGTTGTTTTTGACTTGCCACTTAGCACGGTTCTACCCTAAATGCTGGTAGCACAGTTTATGCCCCCGCCCCGCAACTCAGGGGCTTAAAACTAGTTTACTAACATTACACATCTGAATATTTGTAATTTTGTACACTTAGATTAGGGTAAGATTATCCATGTAAAAAAGATTATTAATATGTTTTCGTTTTTATCTTGGTAATTTTTTATTTTATAGAAAAACATTTAACAATTTTACTATTAATATGAGGTCGATTATTGTACAAATTGTCTTAACGTACCCTGCGTACGAGATGCAGTATCAACATGCGATTTTGGTTTTTTCAGCAACATGCGATTTTTTTAACATGCAAATTTTTTTTAACATGCGATCTTTAGTTTTTTACAGCATGCGAGATTTTCTTTCTGAGGTCATAACATGCGAACTTGCTATAGTGTACGCTTCGTACGTTAAGATATTTTATACGATACACTTTTTCCTATTAATATCAGTGTTGTAAAAGTCGGATTCCAAGGCCGAGTACTCGGTCCTCGGAACCCCTCTGAGGCGACTTCCTCCTAGGCGGACTCAATTAGTCGGCCTCGGTCAAACTCGGCGCCTAGTCGGCCTAGTCGGCGCCTAGTCGGACGTAGTCGGAAAGAGTCGGCCTAGTCGGTCTAGGCGGTCAACGTGGTTTGTTGACTTTTAATTAGTCAAAATCGGCCTACTCGGACTACTCAACCTTGTACTCGGACTGCTCGACCTTGTACTCAGACTAGTCGGACTTGTATTCAGAATATTTGAACTTTAAACATGTTTCATTTTAAATTATACTCAGTTGACATGAATTATGCTTATTTTAACATATATATAATATATAACAATTAATTTTATTTATAGTTACCATGTCCGCGTACTCCGATTACTCCCAACTCCGCGTACTCCGATTACTCCCAACTCCTCAATCGGCCGACTAGGGACAGCCTAGCGACTTTTACAACACTGATTAATATTGTATCCAAATTAGTTTTTAACGAAAAACAAATACATATGGTGCACCGACGTCAATTCCGATTAGATTTAAATGCAGCATTTTTTGTGTTTCATGTTTAACAACCAGAGAATGAACACTTTTATACATGGGGAGGTTAATTATGATTAAAATTTGGCTTTTACCAATTACATGTTAAACATTATTCAACATATACAAAGACCATGGCAGTGAATAGTGTTTCCCTATCATTGGTCGAAATAGGCGGCCGGCACTTTCCTATTAAACCAACCAGTTTATTATTTTATATCCACTTTAAAATTACGGTTTTGCCCCCAGTTTCAAATTACGCTTTTCTCTCGACTTAAAAATATATTAACCCTTTTGCCAGCATCTCAAAATTACGATTTTACCCTCGGTTTAAAAATTACGATTTTACCCTCAACTTTTTATTTTATACCCGCTTTAAAATTATGGTTTTGCCCACAGTTTAAAATTACGTCTTCGCCCCGCAGTTCAAGATAAAATTATACTTTTGCCCCCAGCTCAAAATTACGATTTTTCCCTCGGTTCAAAATTACGATTTCACCGTCAGTTTAAAATTACTTTTTTTGCCCCCAGCTAAAAATAAAATTACGGTTTTCCCCTACCTCAAAATTACGATTTTACCCTCGGTTCAAAATTATGATTTTCCCCCCGTTCAAAATAAAAATATGACTTTACACCCGACTAAACTGAAAATACGATTTCGCCCTCGGTAAAAAAATCCGCTTTTACCCCCAGCCAAAATTACGTTTTCGCCCCAGTTCAAAATAAAATTGTGTCCCCCCCCCCCCCCCCCCGGCTCAAAATTACGATTTTACACCAGTTTATTATTTTATACCCACTTTAAAATTACGTCTTTGCCCCAAGTTCAAAATCAAATTATGTTTTTGCCCCCGGCTAAAATTTATGATTTTCCCATCGGTTCAAAATTACGATATCACCCTCAATTCAAAATTCCGTTTTTTTGCCACCAGTACAAAATAAAAATATGGTTTTCCCCTAACTAAAAATTAGGATTTTACCCTCAGAAATTTTTTTTTTGATTTTTTCCCCAAGTAAAAACAAAAAATATGACTTTGCCCTCAGCTAAAAATCGTGTCAACGAGCTGCCTAACATTTTTTTTACCTTTTCTATCTAACAAAACTATAATATTGTTTTTTTAATTGGTTGAGAATTATTTGGTTATCGTCCCGCAACACGGACAAAGCATCACCTAGTTTGGTTACAAATTACAACTTGTATTAAACTATTTACGAAATGTCAATCACATATGGATGTATAATTTTATATAGTGCGAGAATTATTTGGTTATTGTCTCGCAACATGGACAAAGCATCACCTAGTTCTCCTATTCCTAGGGCTGTAAACGAACCAAACGAACACGAACAAGACCTTGTTCGTGTTCGTTTGTTAAAAAATATATGTGTTCGCGAACCGTTCACGAACACTTATCGAACGGGATTTTATGTTTGTGTTCGTTTGTTAAGGAAATGAACTTGTTCGTGTTCGTTTGTGTTTGTTTGTTAATTTTAGGCAACGAATGTTGACGAACACAAATAAGCACAAACTAATGTTCATGAACACAAATGGAAACAAACGAACACAAACAATAGTTCATGAACAGAATATATAATACACTGACACTTATTAGATATTTGATTTGTCAGAATTTTGATATATTTTAATAAATATAAAAACTAAAAACACTAATGAACTATCGAACACAAGCGAACACGTTACCAAACGTTCACGAACATAAACGAACGAACGCGACCCCTGTTCATGTTTGTTCATTTAACTAAACGAACGAAATTTCTTGTTCGTGTTCGTTTGTTTAATAAACGAACGAACAAAAACGAACTTCCCGCCGAACGGTTCACGAACTGTTCGCTGAACGTTTGGTTCGTTTACAGCCCTACCTATTCCTATATATTAATACTTCAACGTTTTAAACAGTAACATTGAAAAAAAAATAGCATTATTCAACCTATACAAATTAGATATGCGGCAACAGTGGTTTTCACCTATCGGGTGAAATGGGTGGTGGTGGCCATCTATTGGCTCACATGGGCGGCAAAGAAAATAGTGCCAATCAGCTGTCTGACACTCTCCTATTAGCCCAACAAATTTATGATTTTATCCCGCTTTAAATTTACGACTTTACCATGAGTTCAAAATTATGATTTTACCCCCAACTTAAAAATAAATTTACGCTTTTGCTCCCAGCTAAATATTTCAATTTTGCCCGCGGTTCGATTTACCATTTTGCCCTGTTTAAATTTATAGTTTTGCCATTATTTTTTTCCTTTAAAATTACGATTTTACCATTAGTTCAAAATTATGTTTTAACACCCACATAAAAATAAATTTACGCTTTTACTCCCAGCTAAAAATTCCAAATTTGCCATCGGTTCAAATTTATGATTTTGCCCTGTTTAAATTTACAGTTTTTCCATTAGGTTTTTTTTTCTCACAGCCAAGTTACGATTTTGCCCTCAACTTAAATTTACATTTTCTCCATCGTTTTTCTTTGTTTTCCCTCGTTGGTCCATTTAATTTACGATTTTATCCCTGAATGAAAAATATAATTTCCCCCCAGTTCAAAATTAAGTTTTTCCGATCGTTTTAGTTTTTTTAGCAAAACTATAAAAGTTTTTTTTTTAATTGGTTGACTCCGTTTAATTTTTTTCAGTGTCAAGAAGTTGCCTAACACTCGCTCATTAGTCCTGAAAAATTACAATTTTGCCCTGAGCCGAAAATTACGGTCTTATCATCATTTTAGTTTTTTTCCTAGCAAAATTATCGTAGTGGTTTTTTTAATTGATTTAGAATTATTCGGTTATCGCCCCGCAACACGGGCGGGGCCACTACTAGTTTGGTTACAAATTACAACTTGTATTAAACTATTTACGAAATGTCAATCACATATGGATGTATAATTTTATATCGTGCCTACATAGTGACAAGTTTGTCCCTTGTGGACTTAGAACTCCAATGGTCTCTCAACAACACAACATAGATTGGAGGCTCTCATTGGACCATATATGTTTCCACTTTAAAATATGGGTATGGCCACTACTACAATGGATAGAAATAACAAAAAAAAAATGTTTAAGAGATACAAAGCTCATGCCATTGGCTAAAATAAGATATACATATTTAATCGTTGTAGTCTTTTTCAGTCTTTTGTATATATTGCATCTTTAATGTTATATATAGGGATAGTTTAAAATGGGAATTACTTTGAGTTATAAGAACCATGAAAATTAAGTCATTCAAAAGGTTCTCCTGAATTTTTTTTTTCTCAAAAGTTATAAAAAATCACTTTTTTAATAAAAAAAAATTAAAAGGCCATATACACACATTTACATGAGGTGTAAAAAATATTTATATTCGTAAAAATTTTATGCTAGCACGTAAAAAAAACTTGCATCAGTTAAAACTATCGACTCAACAATTTTCTTTTACTTTTTTTACAAATGTGTTTATAATATTTTAATGTACGTTTGTGAAAAAAAAAATTGGTCCAACTCGCGCGGGAAGAAGGTTCTCACAACTCGTGGTGGTTCTCATTTGAACTGAGCCCTATATGTGTGTGTGTGTATGTGTATTAGGAGTTAGCTATAATGTCTAAAACTTATAAAAAAGTGTTTAAAGTCTATGTAAACATTATGTTTTAAATGTTAGAGATTACGTTTTAGATTCATTTGGCATGGTATGGGTGTATGTGTGTGTATATATATATATATATGTGTGTATGTATGTATGTATGTATGTATGTATGTATGTATGTATGTATGTATGTATGTATGTATGTATGTATGTATGTGTGTGTGTGTTGAGAGTTAGCTATAGAATTTAAAACTTCTAAAAAGTGTGTAAAGTCTATGTAAAAATTATGTTTTTAATCTTAGACATTACGTTTTAGATTCTTTTGACATGTTATTATATAAAATAACAAACGTAAAAATTTAAAGCAAAATGAATTGTTTCTAAACATAAAATTTAAAATACCATATAAAGAAAGTTAATCAATGTGTTTTAAATTTTATGCATAGAATCAATTGTCGCAACCCCCGATCCCTTATCAGTCCCGGGAACGGGCGGACGCGATCTCAGAGTTTCGGTGGTATCAGCTATTAAATCTTGCAGCGGAAATTACATCAGGACCGTAGTTAGGAAATGTTTATCAGAGTAAAACCACCATATTTAATATTTATAATCACATGGGCAAAACCCAAGTTTCATATTACAATACAATTATAGGGATAAACCCTATTTTATTCGAATTAAAATGCTTTCTTTATTTAGGTAACTTTTATAGCCACTTTTCCAAGCCTTCAGTGCTGTCCAGCTGGCTTCTAATTGGCTTTCACATTATGTTATCAGAAATGCGTTTTAAAAACATTTGTCAGTGGGAAATACTGGTGAGTGAATCCCAGTTTAATCAAGTTTAAATAAAAATCACAGTGAACAGTATTGAGAGCGATTACAATGTTTATATCTACACAATTACTCCATTAGTATTGTCAATCCACTGACTTGTGGGTCATATTACACATTGGCTAACTCATTGTCCAATGGTAACGTATTGTCATCCCTACTTACTACTCACAGTGTAGTACATTTTGTATACAAAACCCCAACATACCGGCAGTAATTGAAGAACTACAAAGACTCAATCACTGCTTAATTACATTATTAAGCATTTAAGGTTTTGTAAAACATTTCACAAAAAGATTACAAAAAGAGGATAAACTCACATTGCTATCTTAGACTTCGCGTAAGGGTTTCCTGGATATAATCTATAATTTATACAAATGTACATTGGTTAATATCATAACCCTTTGAAAATATTAATGATACCCTCCCCGAGACGACATTCCAATAACTACGTCGGGTAGAACCACGACAGTTATCACGGAACCCTAAATCAATCGGGCAGCGTATCTAGTAGGAAACCGGGGTTATAATACTTACAACGGAGCAGAACCTTGCTAATTAGGGGGTATAATACCCGAGTATTATAACTCTACTACAAAAACTGTGATTGAGAATTGAGAAATGAACGAACTGAATTGAAACCCGAGGCCTCCTTTATATAGTTGCTGATCACGACTCTCACGCGGCCCGCGTAAGATAAGGCAAAGCCTTACGCGGCCCGCGTCAACCCTGGGTCAACGAATAGCTTAGCTGGGTCAGCATGTAGGTCTGCCACGATGTCGACACGTGTCAGCTCAGGGTGTTGCCGTGTTGTTGATCTCTCGCGGCCCGCGTTAGTTTAAACAGGGTCTTACGCGGCCCGCCTTAACTTATGAAAACTAACGAAATCAGGTATCCACCTCGATACCGCCGGGGTGAATTGTTGGGGTGGGTCTACGCGGCCCGCCTCAGCTTAATATTTATTGTTTTTAATTTATTTTATATGTTATAACATATTTCGGGCTTGGTTTTCACATACGGGGTGTGTTTAAAGACATATAAGGGTATTTTAAAACATACTAGAGTGTTGGAAATATTAGGAGAGTGTCGGTTTTTACCGAGGGTTGTTACATTCTCCCCACCTTGTTTTAGAGCTCGTCCCCAAGATCTACCGGAATAAATACGGATATTTCTTTTGCATTTCTGATTCAAGCTCCCATGTGTACTCAGGTCCTCTTTTGGAGTCCCACTTCACTTTGACCAGAACTAATCTCTTATGCTTGAGATTCTTGACTTTCCTGTCTTCAATTTGTAGAGGCCTTTCTACAAACTTGAGTTGTTCATTTACCTCTATATCCTTAAGAGGTACTATTAGTGATTCATCAGCTAAACACTTTTTGAGATTTGATACATGAAATACATCATGTATTCCTGCCATTTCCTCTGGCAGTTGTAACTGATAGGCTACAGGTCCTATTTTTCTAATAATCTCAAAATGTCCAATATACCTGGGACTTAGCTTTCCTCTTTTGATGAATCTTACCACTCCTTTCCAAGGAGAGACTTTCAACAATACTTTATCTCCTACTTGAAATTCCAATGGCTTGCGTCGGTTATCGGCATAGCTCTTTTGCCAATCACGTGCTGCTTTCAGTCGTTCTTTGACTTGAATAATCTTGTCGGTTGTTTCCTGTACTATCTCAGGTCCAGATAGTTGCTTTTCCCCAATTTCTGCCCAACAGACTGGGGTACGACACTTTCGTCCATAAAGTGCTTCGAATGGTGCAGCATTGATACTTGTGTGATAACTATTATTATAAGAAAATTCTATTAAAGGTAAGTGATCATCCCAATTCCCTCCAAAATCAATTACACAAGCTCGAAGCATGTCCTCCATTGTCTAAATTGTTCTTTCACCTTGTCCGTCCGTTTGAGGATGATAAGTTGTGCTTAGATTTAACTTGGTTCCTGTCACACCCCGATTTCCACGTGTCACCGGTGGGCCCGGTGGGGAGTATCGTGACGTGGTTGGCAACATAATAGTCAAACAACACAATATATAATATGCACAGTGGAAGCAAATAGAAGATACAATTCAACCGATTATAATATTATAATATCGTGTATCACAACTGTCGATTGTTTATCCACATACGGATCGAAAATAAAATGGAAATAATAGTTCAACAGACTTTAGGCATCTTAAGCTTGCGAGACTTCTATTGATGCTAAGGAGAAATCCCAGCCAATTACGCTTAGTACCTGCATTTAATCTTTTTGGGAAAATACGTCAGTTTACACTGGTAAATATAATCAACTGACTCATTTTGGAAAATGATTGAAAATTGGTTTGGATGCACGTGGCATAAACATTTTTATTTAACTTGGGAGAATTATTTAAATATATAAACTTGTGAACGAATTACATGTTCCTTGTGCGTTCAGTAGCCCGGATCGTGTCCGGGTTAAAGATCAATAGACACACCACATTATTCT
Source organism: Helianthus tuberosus (assembly GCA_030545235.1). Taxonomy (NCBI): domain Eukaryota; kingdom Viridiplantae; phylum Streptophyta; class Magnoliopsida; order Asterales; family Asteraceae; genus Helianthus; species Helianthus tuberosus. Next base: position 157,149,515 of record CM060450.1, on the reverse strand, counting down.
TTTGTGCACTGACGGGTGTACGCCTACACCCCGCGCTTAAGTCGTGGCCATTTCATAAAATGATGCCAAGGATATCCGGGACATGGTCATTAACCCCCCAAAGGCTTTAAGTAACAAGACTGTTTAAACGAGCCGATCAAATTATTCAATTAACCACCCAACGATGGAAGATTTGATGCCCGATCAAGCGGTATTCTATATACCGTAACCCAAGCCCGTATAGGGAAAATAAGTTAAAAGTATTTACCTGAGTAATGTAATAATCACAATAAGCAAAATGTAAGTAGCTTTTACTGGTACTCCTAATCTGGAACGAAGGTTTATAATAACCTATTAGAATTCTAACAGGTCTTTAATTAAGCTTGAGCTTAGACCGGTTAGTTTTAAAGATACGGTTCGTACGCACGATTAAGCGATGACCGGATAGAATGTGTTTTAGACCCGACAAGTATGAAGACTTGTTTAATATGGGTATATTATACACATTCTGGATTTTGAGATAAAACCGATAAGGTTTGACCCGTTTCGGCTAATTTATGTAAACTAGTTACATAAACCGAACCGAACGCGTAATAAGCGTAACGGGTAATAATAAGAGCCATTTACAGGTTTCCTAAGTTAATATGCTCCAAATATGTTGTGACATCAGTAAGATATCATTTATTATGCCCGAAATGAATTTAAACACAAACTATGCCCCGTAGGGGTAGTTTGGTCATTTATAAGGTGATAAAAGAGTTTAAGTAATATCCTGAGTTACAGGTATGATGTAATCAGCAAAGATAATTAATTTGCTAAGTTATATCAGTAGGGTATTGTATATATGTGAAATTTGTCAATTATAACCAAACTATGCACCGTAGGGGCATTTTGGTAATTTCACATAAGCCGAAAAGCTCAAAACTGAAGTCTGAGTTTAAGGACTTTTGCTTACTGTTAAAATATTATAATTTTCCTCAAATATCAGTAGGTATCACCCTTTGTATGTTTAAAATAGTTTTAGTACATACTATGCGTTAAAAACGCTTAAAAAGGCTATTAGAAGCCGTTTCCGGGTTCGATACATAAAGCTGATATTTTTATTATTCCAGAAGGCTTAAAATAATTTATTTATCATATGTGATCAGTAGCAAAATGTTTGGAGTCAATTAGATATGTAAAACTCATTTTATGGCCCGTAAGGGCAAAACCGACAATTACCGGATTAAGCCTACGACTATTAGTTATGCTCAGCCTAAAATTAATTAAAAATCTTCAAAAATCCCAAAATAATATATTACATCAGTGGGTAAAGAGTTTGATATCAAAAAGTAGGCTTAACTAGGCTATACGCTAATTACGCCGTTTAATTAACAAAAAGCTTTCAATTTACGCTAATGAGCATAACTCTTATTCTACACTTCAAACTGATGTCAAACTTTGCATACAATTTTATATATCAGTAACTAAGGTTTCTACACTTTTACATTTTCACAAATCACGTTTTAAGGTGAAAAGGGCATAATGGTCAACATATGAGCAATTAACGGAATCATGTGTATTAATCGGTTAACTAATGAACCATGGTGTATAATCACAGAGGGTTATACTAACATGTAATCTGGTCCAAATGAAGCTCTTAGGTATTTCTAAATCATACCATAATGGGTCAGAACTGAAAGTCAAAGTAAAAGTCAAACTATGCGACTTTCGGTTCCTAACCGGGTCTAAACAGGAAATTGTCGGGTTGAACATGTTTAGACATGTTCTTACACTAATTACCAAGTTATATTAATGATCAAACAGGTTGTATGTGTTCTACATTGTTAATCATGCATAAATTAGAATTTAAGTATCCTGTTGACTTTTTATTCACAAGTTTGACCCGACATTTGACCTAGTTAGAGTGGGAATCAGGGGGAACCCTTTTAAGGGTTTATCACCCACATAATTACCTACTTAAAGGTACTTTCACTTCGACTAATCACTGGACTAACAATGATTAATCGTTAAGTCAACCGTTAATTACGACGGTTTGACTTTTAAGCTAAAACTTAATTAAGGAAGGATTAGTAGACTTACTGAAGTCCTATGCACGAAATGTGAAGCTTAGAGAGAAGTCTTTAGCTCCATAAATGCTCCAAAGTGCAGATGAAGGTGTGATCAAAGTGGTTGCAACTCAAGGCCCTTTTATAGTGAATTTGATCCACAAAATGTTGACATCTAAGTCTACCACTGACCATAATTCATCCACAAGTGTCCCTAAGTGTCTAGGACTGTTTAGGGGTCGCCCACAATGTGAAAATATCTGTTTTTGGTTGATCAAGCGTGAATACAGGCTGCTGTCTACGTATTCTGTTACTGTGTGTCTGACGCGGCCCGCGTAAGACCTTAAGGTCACTTACGCGGCCCGCCTTAACCCCTTAAACAGATTTTACATTTTCTAGTTTCCGCATCTTTGTCCCTTGGCTCTTCGAAAGGTCAACTAAGCTTAATACTTGCAATTTGACCCCTTTTTATTTACCTACAAGGGCTTTAAGATTTGTACCCACTTTGCCAAGTCCCTGGTCACTTCTGGTTAACCCGAAAAGTCATAACTTTCAACGTTAACGCTTTAACCCCTCGCATACGAATTTGATCATAACTTTCTCATACGATAACGAAACTTTATGAAATTTTTATCGTGCATTATAGTGAGCATAGTTAATCGTTACAAAGCTTCGGGTTTGTCAAAAGGTCACTCAGAGGTATAACTTGAACATGTTGACACATTTAACCCCTGTAGTTTGTAATCTCTCACTTTTAGCTTCGCATGATCCATGATTTATTCGTTTGATGCTATAAAAATCATGTAGGGTTAATGTACAATATATTTATTCACTATTGACATTCAGAACTCGTATATTCACATACTTTCTATGATTGTCAACTTTAGTCCTTTCAAAACATTCTGTCACACGTTAAATCATATGACATGTGTCAACACATCATAGGACGTGAATTTTCGAGGTGTTACATCCTCACCCCCTTAAAATACATCTCGACCCGAGATTTACTGAACTAAATAAGGGTACTTTTCTTTCATCGTGGACTCAACCTCCCACGTGTATTCGGGACCTCTACGGGCATCCCATTTGACCTTTACAATAGGTACATGCTTCCTTCGAAGCTTCTTAACCTGTCGATCTTCAATCGACAATGGTTTTTCCACAAATTTTAAGCTCTCATCTATATGCACATCTGTATGTGGTATAACTAGTGATTCATCAGCAAAGCACTTCTTCAGATTGCAGATGTGGAACACATTGTGAATTCCACTGAGCTCTTCAGGTAAGTTTAACTTATAGGCAACTGACCCGACACGTTCGATAACCTCAAAAGGTCCTATGTATCTCGGGCTTAGCTTGCCTTTCTTACCAAATCGCATCACCCCCTTCCAGGGTGATACCTTAAGTAATACTTTATCACCTACTTCGAAGTGAAAAGCTTTATGCTTTGGATCTGCGTAACTCTTCTGCCTATCTCGGGCAGCTTTGAGACGGTCACGAATCTGGACAATCTTGTCCGTCGTTTCAAAGACTATCTCTGGTCCTGATAATTGGACATCTCCAAATTCCGCCCAACAAACGGGCGTTCTACACTTTCTACCGTATAAGGCCTCGAAAGGCGCAGCCTTTATACTGGTGTGGTAGCTATTGTTGTAGGAGAACTCAATTAGTGGTAGGTGGTTATCCCAACTACCACCCAAATCGATCACACATGCACGTAGCATGTCTTCCAAAGTTTGAATAGTACGCTCACTCTGATCGTCTGTCTGAGGATGGTAAGCCGTACTAAAATTCAAACGCGTGCCCAAAGATTGTTGGAAACTCTTCCAAAAATGTGACGTGTATCTAGTATCTCGGTCAGAGATAATAGACACAGGGATGCCATGTAGGCTACAATCTTATCCACGTATAACTGGGCTAACATGTCGGAGCTATAAGTCTCCTTGATGGGTAAGAAATGTGCTGACTTAGTCAGTCTATCAACTATAACCCATATTGTATCATTTCCTTTCCTTGTCTTAGGTAACTTGGTGATAAAATCCATGGTTACCATTTCCCACTTCCATGTAGGAAGTTCAGGCTGTTGTAGCAAACCTGATGGTTTCTGATGCTCGGCTTTGACTTGTGCACATGTCAAGCATTTAGCTACATAGGTGGCTACAGACTTTTTCAAGCCTATCCACCAATAATTTGCCCTTAGATCCTGGTACATCTTATCAGCTCCAGGATGAATGGAGTATTTGGAACTATGGGCTTCCTGGAGGATGACATCTTGAAGCCCTCTATAAATTGGAACCTATATTCGTCCATTTAATCTTAGAATTCCGTCCTTGCTAAGAGTTAACTGCTCCTCAGTTACCCCTAGCTTTTCGGTAGGATAGTTAGCTTCCAACACAGCTTCCTTCTGTGCAGCTAACAACCTTTCAGTCAAACTGTTCTTTATCTCCATGCGCTTGGCATTGATTCGGATGGGTTTCACCCTTTCCTTTCGACTCAAGGCATCAGCGACTACATTCGCCTTGCCGGGATGATATCTGATTTCACAATCATAATCATTCAAAGTCTCCATCCAACGGCGTTGCCTCATGTTTTAATCTTTCTGATTGAACAGATGCTGGAGGCTCTTGTGATCAGAATAGATCACACACTTAATACCATATAAATAATGCCTCCACAGTTTTAGTGCGAATACAACGGCACCCAACTCCAAGTCGTGGGTGGTGTAATTCGTTTCATGCACTTTCAATTGACGTGATGCATAGGCAATAACCTTGCCTTTTTGCATAAGTACACACCCCATGCCAGTGTGGGATGCATCGCAGTAAACTACGAATTCTTCGATTCCATCAGGTAACGTCAATACAGGAGCGTTGCTCAACTTCTGTTTAAGGATATCAAAGGACTCTTGCTGCTTAGGGCCCCAAACGAACTTTACTTTCTTCTTTGTCAGGGAAGTTAGGGGTGCAGCAATCCTTGAAAATTTTTCAATGAAACGCCTGTAATATCCTGCCAATCCCAGGAAGCTACGAATCTCTGTATGCGTCTTTGGCTCTTGCCAGTTCATAACTGCTTCAAATTTAGCGGGATCCACTTGGATACCATGCTCACTAACCACATGTCCAAGGAATTGGACCTCTCGAAGCCAAAACTCACACTTAGAGAATTTGGCATAGAGTTTCTCCTGATGTAGAAGTTTAAGAATACATCGAAGGTGTTTCTCATGGTCAACTTGATTCTTCGAGTAGATAAGGATATCGTCAATGAAAACGATGACGAACTTGTCTAAGTAAGGCTTGCAGACGCGATTCATGAGATCCATGAACGCGGCAGGTGCATTAGTGAGCCCAAAAGGCATCACTAGGAACTCGTAATGACCATAACGAGTCCTAAATGCTGTTTTGTGCACGTCTTCATCTCTAACCTTCAGTTGATGGTAGCCTGACTTCAAATCAATCTTCGAGAAATAACTTGCCCCTTGTAACTGATCGAACAAATCGTCGATCCTGGGCAAAGGATATCTATTCTTTATTGTGACCTTGTTAAGCTCACGGTAATCGATGCACAGACGCATCGATCCATCCTTCTTCTTGACAAACAGGACTGGCGCTCCCCAAGGAGACGAACTAGGTTTAATGAAACCTTTAGCTAGCAATTCATCCAGTTGTGTTCTTAATTCCTTCATTTCCGTTGGCGCCAACCTATAGGGTGCTCTAGCAACTGGTGCTGCTCCGGGGATGATATCAATCTTGAATTCCACTTGCCTATCTGGTGGCAAACCAGGCAGTTCTTCTGGAAAAACTTCAGGGAATTCTGAAATGACGGGGATGTCTTCAATCTTCGGTTTAGGCTCATCAATAATCACTTGTGCCATGTAGATGACACAACCCTTCTTTAAACATTTGGAGGCCTTGAGCATAGTCACTTGCTCAGGCAGTCCATATCTCCCCGAATGGTAAGTGATTCACCAGACGGAGTCTTTATCACTACTTGTTTCTTGTTGCAGACAATTTGGGCCTGGTTATGAGATAACCAGTCCATACCCAGAACTATGTCAAAACCGGCCAACTTAAAGGGAAGTAGAGACAGAGGAAAAGAATGGTTCTTAATGGATATAACACATCCATCTAACACAGTTGAGACGGTTTCTAGTGTGCCATCTGCTAAATCCACCTCATAATTCACACTTAAGGTTTTGACAGGTAATTTCAACAATTCACAAAACTTATTATCTACGAAAGACTTATCAGCGCCTGAATCAAAAAGTACTCTTGCATAGACATCATTTACAAAGAAAGTACCTGTAATAACGTTGTCGTCTAGAACCGCTTCCTTTGCGTCCATTCTGAAGACCCTAGCATTGGTCTTCTTAGCCTCTTCAGGCTTCTTGGCGTATTTAGGGCAGTTGGTCTTAATGTGCCCCTTTTCATTGCAACTGTAGCAAGTTGCATCCTTCAGCTTTTTGCAGTCCAAGGTCTTGTGGTCCTTGGACTTGCATATACCACAAGCATAGGTTTTTGACTGAGACTGTGAGTTCGACTCAAGTCTGCACTTTCCAAAGTGCTGTTTCTTGCAAATCTTGCATTTGGGCTTCTCACCAGAATGATGCCCATCTTTCCTTGACTCAGATCCTTTCTTGTTGTCACCGTTCCCACGGTGCTTCTTGTTCGACCTCCGTGAACTATCATCTTCACGTTTTCTCTTCTCAGCCTCCTTATTCCTCAGCGATCTTTGCCTGACCGCATCCAAAGTGAGGGACAAAGATATGCCAGCTACAGTTCTAAAAGTAGCTGGCCAAGAAGCCTTCACGCTTGCCTTGATTTTCGGGGCTAAACCACCGATAAAACGAGCTATTCTTTTTGGTTCCGGGGTTACCAGATACGGAACCAACCGGGACATAGTGTTGAAGCTCGTGAGGTAAGCTTGACAGTCAAGGTTTGTCATCACCAATGATAGAAAATCAGCCTCTATCTTCTCAACCTCATGCTGGGGGCAGTAATTTTCCCTGATGAGGGCAACAAATTGATCCCACGACATGTTGTACAATGGGATTTTCCCGGTGGCTTGAATCAATGATCTCCACCAAGCTAATGCTTCACCCTTAAAAGACTGCGACACAAACTTGACTATATCCCTCTCAGCGCATCCGCTGATATCCACAACTGTGTCCATCTCATCCAGCCACGTCATACAGTCAATGGCTCCTTTCTCCCCAGTGAAATCCTGGGGTTTGCAGGAAACGAAATATTTATAAGAGCAACCATTGTCACGGGGTCCTTGGTTTAGTACAACCTACTGAGATGGAGCACTGTGGTGGTTCGAGGAGTGTCGATCATCATCTTTCTTCAGTTCTTCCTTCTTGGAAGGAGGCTTTGCATGCGGCGTAGATAGGGTCCTACTTCGAGTCCCACTATACTCTTCGTACTGCCGTTCCAATGCCTTTGTAACTGCGTCGTCTACCAACGCTTTCAATTCAGCACCCGTTAAATTTACTCGGGCATTATCGATATTCTCCACTGGATGGCTATTAATTTCGTCTGAGTTAGCCATTTTAATTGAACTGTTACAGAAAACAAGGACAATAGTTTATTTGGGAGTTTATTATGGAATTGCCCCTTAGGGTAATTCATTAACCATGGTAAACAGAGACCATATTTGGTTAATTTATTAATCATATTTATTTAGGATTTTTATCATAATTTATCCTAATTATAAAACAATAACAGTTTTATTTGTGGCACAAAAAGGCCTAGTCACATGGACACTTTTAATTTATAAGTTTTGATTTCAAAGAATCAAAATATGAGGTTTGAACCTAGTTCATTACCTTTATCTGACAGGGAGTCATCGCTCCCACTGTCTTTTTGGCTCATATGGAAATGAGCAGGGCCCGTAGGCGCTATATTACCACGTATGGTCAAAATATAATCATCTTAATTGATGACCTAAACCCATGATTCAGAGATCACAAAATTGGGTTAGGAATCTTTTGAAGAATCCAATCATAAGAAATGACGTGTGTGATTTTAATGGATCACATCTGCCAGGAGCGTTAACATGTTTACAGATGTTAACAGGGATTTGAATCTTTTAAACAGGTCTTACCATCTTGGCCCGGTCTTATAATGACCCGAAGGCTAGGTTTCACTCCTTAAGATTCTTATTCAATATTTAATAGGCAGATTATAAAAAAATGATTTTGATTCATTTCTTATAATATATTTATGCAGATAATAGCAAAAATGAAATTTATCACTTACATTCCATTAATTTATTAAAGGTTACACGTCACCCTAAACGGGACTTTTTAATAAACAAACTTACCCACGCAGGGGTTTAAACAAGGATTTACCCTCGCAGGGGCTTAACAACAAACATCATAATAGTCCACGCAGGGACTTACACAAATAACAAAATAGTCCACGCAGGGACTTAATAATAACATACCCTCGTAGGGGTTAACAGAAAGAGAGACCCACGCAGGGGTCAAAACAAACATACATACCCACGCAGGGGTTTATACAGCAAGACTGGCCCACGCAGGGGCTCAACAACAATTGGAAGGATTCAGTGGTCCTTCTTGCTTTTCCCTTTGATCAAGCTTGTCAATCCTTGGAAGAAGCTTTGTCTCTCCCTGCGGTCGCGGTGAAACTCTCGTTCAACCTGATCCAATCTCTGAAGAATTTCCTCTCGTTCTGGGGGAGAAAATCGTGGCGGCTGCGATTGCATCCGAATGATAGGTCTGGCCGGTATCTGGTACCCATGAGTTGGGTACCCTACCCCCCATGGATCTCCATACGGGCCTTGGGTGTTATAGTTAGCCGCTACCAAGTATGGGTCGGCTTCGGCGTAGTTGTAGTTGGTGTGCACTGGCTGTTCAAACGGGTTATACGCCATGGAACCCATGTATGCCGGAATTGGGTTATCAAAACCCATAGGCGGTGGTTGCGGTGCAACTGGGTGTGAGGGTCCACCCATTTGTGGGTCCTCCTGAAGTGGCGGGTAATGGCTGCCACTTGATTGGTGGGGAGAACTAAAATGAAAGTCTCCCGCTCGTGCAGACATACGCACTCCGGTTCTCCTATGCCTTTGCGGTTGCGGAGGTGTCGGTTGAACTGGTGGCGGTGGAGGCGGTGGCGTGACTGCCACAAACCGTGAATCCACAGAGGGATCCTGCTGCTGCTGCTATTGCTGCTGAGGCGGTGAATGGTGAGGAGGTGTATAATACCATTCGTGCCTGGTAAACATAGCTTGAAAGCTGTCTGGACCACCATAGGGTGATCCGTGGAAAGAAGATCCGTCAGAGATCTCTATCGGGTGGTTTGGTGTACCACTGGCAGGTTCGACGGGGTCCGTATCCTCGTCCATATCATCCGCGTGATCTCCCGAGAAATGATCCTCCGGCCCCAATGGGTTAAAACCCACTGGTTCTGGTATGTAATTGGCCGGGTTAAACCGGCCCCTGAAGACAGGTGTAGGGTCTCCAAAAGAGTTGTGCGATAAGGATCGCTGTAATGGTATGTATGAAGGTTGAGGGTTGTTGGGTTCATACTCCGGCTGTGGCCCGTAAGGGTTATGGATAGGAGGTGTTGAACTGTGCGAAACCGACCGTCTAGCTGGCTCGAAGAGGTTCCTCCGGTTTTGTCGGGGATCGTCACTCTCTGTGGTCGAAGGAGCTCGCACATTCGAAGGTCCTGCCTCGTTGTCATTGGGGGTGGTGATTGGCCCCTTTCCACGTCCTCTTCTTCTAAAGAATCTTGGCGGCATTTTGTTAATCCTGTCAATATAGCATGAGATAACAACAACAATATATAAAAATTTAAAGGACAAAACAAAAACCAAACAAGGTAGAATTTGTCCTATGTTATTTGTCTAGACTCGAAAGTTTAGATATGTGCAATTGTGTAACTGAGATTAAACACAAAAGGCTAGTGTTTAATTCACTCATTGTTGGCTCTGATACCAACCTGTCACACCCCGATTTCCACGTGTCACCGGTGGGCCCGGTGGGGAGTATCGTGACGTGGTTGGCAACATAATAGTCAAACAACACAATATATAATATGCACAGCGGAAGCAAATAGAAGATATAATTCAACCGGTTATAATATTGTAATATCGTGTATCACAACTATCGATTGTTTATCCACAGACGGATCGAAAATAAAATGGAAATAATAGTTCAACAGACTTTAGGCATCTTAAGCTTGCGAGACTTCTATTGATGCTAAGGAGAAATCCCAGCCAATTACGCTTAGTACCTGCATTTAATCTTTTTGGGAAAATACGTCAGTTTACACTGGTAAATACAATCAACTGACTCATTTTGGAAAATGATTGAAAATAGGTTTGGATGCACATGGCATAAACATTTTTATTTAACTTGGGAGAATTATTTAAATATATAATCTTGTGAACGAATTACATGTTCCTTGTGCGTTCAGTAGCCCGGATCGTGTCCGGGTTAAAGATCAATAGACACACCACATTATTCTTTTGTGCACTGACGGGTGTACGCCTACACCCCGCGCTTAAGTCGTGGCTATTTCGTAAAATGATGCCAAGGATATCCAGGACATGGTCATTAACCCCCCAAAGGCTTTAAGTAACAAGACTGTTTAAACGAGCCGATCAAATTATTCAATTAACCACCCAACGATGGAAGATTTGATGCCCGATCAAGCGGTATTCTATATACCGTAACCCAAGCCCGTATAGGGAAAATAAGTTAAAAGTATTTACCTGAGCAATGTAATAATCACAATAAGCAAAATGCAAGTAGCTTTTACTGGTACTCCTAATCTGGAACGAAGGTTTATAATAACTTATTAGAATTCTAACGGGTCTTTAATTAAGCTTGAGCTTAGACCGGTTAGTTTTAAAGATACGGTTCGTACGCACGATTAAGCGATGACCGGATAGAATGTGTTTTAGACCCGAAAAGTATGAAGGCTTGTTTAATATGGGTATATTATACACATTCTGGATTTTGAGATAAAACCGATAAGGTTTGACCCGTTTCGGCTAATTTATGTAAACTAGTTACATAAACCGAACCGAACGCGTAATAAGCGTAACGGGTAATAATGAGAGCCATTTACAGGTTTCCTAAGTTAATATGCTCCAAATATGTTGTGACATCAGTAAGATATCATTTATTATGCCCGAAATGAATTTAAACACAAACTATGCCCCGTAGGGGTAGTTTGGTCATTTATAAGGTGACAAAAGAGTTTAAGCAATATCCTGAGTTACAGGTCTGATGTAATCAGCAAAGATAATTAATTTGCTAAGTTATATCAGTAGGGTATTGTATATATGTGAAATTTGTCAATTATAACCAAACTATGCACCGTAGGGGCATTTTGGTAATTTCACATAAGCCGAAAAGCTCAAAACTGAAGTCTGAGTTTAAGGACTTTTGCTTACTGTTAAAATATTATAATTTGCCTCAAATATCAGTAGGTATCACCCTTTGTATGTTTAAAATAGTTTTAGTACATACTATGCGTTAAAAACGCTTAAAAAGGCTATTAGAAGCCGTTTCCGGGTTCGATACATAAAGCTGATATTTTTATTATTCCAGAAGGCTTAAAATAATTTATTTATCATATGTGATCAGTATCAAAAGGTTTGGAGTCAATTAGATATGTAAAACTCATTTTATGGCCCGTAAGGGCAAAACCGACAATTACCGGATTAAGCCTACGACTATTAGTTATGCTCAGCCTAAAGTTAATCGTTACAAAGCTTTGGGTTTGTCAAAAGGTCACTCAGAGGTATAACTTGAACATGTTGACACATTTAACCCCTGTAGTTTGTAATATCTCACTTTTAGCTTCGCATGATCCATGATTTATTCGTTTGATGCTATAAACATCATGTAGGGTTAATGTACAATATATTTATTCACTGTTGACATTCAGAACTCGTATATTCACATACTTTCTATGATTGTCAACTTTAGTCCTTTCAAAACATTCTGTCACACGTTAAATCATATGACATGTGTCAACACATCATAGGACGTGAATTTTCGAGGTGTTACAGTTCCCATTCCCTTTTGGAAACTTGACCAAAAATGAGAGGTAAATCGACTATCCCTATCAGAAACAATTGATAAAGGAATTCCATGTAAAGAAACAATTTCATTTACATATAGTTTAGCTAATTGTTCCATACTGAAAGTTTCTTTCATTGGTAGGAAATGAGCTGACTTGGTTAGTCTATCTACAATCACCCAGATTATATCATTACCTTTCCTTGTTTTGGGTAATTTAGTAACAAAATCCGTTGTTATTGTCACAACCCCCGATCCCTATTCCCCGGGAACGGGCGGACGTGATCACAGAGTTTGGTGGTATCAGTTTGTTTAGTCTCGCAGTGGAATTTACATCAGGATCGTAGTTAGGAAATGTTTACCAGAGTAAAACCACCATATTTCATATTAATAAATAACAAGGGCAAAACCCAAGTTTCTTATTACAATACATTTATAGGGAAAACCCCTATTTTATTTAATTTAAAACACCGCTTATTTGGTAACTGTTATAGCCACATTATCCCCAAGCCTTTAGTGCTCTCCAGCTGGCTTTTTAATAATTGGCTGTCACATTGGGTTACCTGAAACGCGTTTTAAAAACATTTGTCAGTCGGAAATACTGGTGAGTGAATCCCAGTTTCATCAAGAAACATTTTATCAAATTAAACAGTATCGAGGACGATTACAATGTTTATGTCTACACAATTACTCCATTTGGTACTATCAATCCTGACTTGTGTGTCATATTACCCATTGGCTAACTCATTGTCCAATGGTAACGTATTGTCATCCCGACTTACTACTCGCCAGTAGTACAAATTTTGTATACAAAACCCCAACATACCGGCAGTAATTGAAGACTACAAAGACTCAATCACCGCTTAATCATATTGTAAAATAATTAAGGTTTTGTAAAAACTGTTAACAAAAAGGAGATTACTCACATTGCTGTCTTAGGCTTTTCGTAAGGGTTTCCTGACTATAATCTATAATTTACACAAATGTACATTGATTAGTATCATAACCCTTTCAAAATTATTACTAATACCCTCCCCGAGACGGCATTCCATCAACTACGTCGGGCAGAACCACGACAGTTGTTACGGAACCCTAAATCAATCGGGCAGCGTAACTGTTACGAAACTGGGGTTATAATACTTACAACGGAGCAGAACCTCGATAATTAGGGGTATAATACTTGGCTATAATAACTTTCCTACAGAATTTGTGATTCGAGATTTGAGAATGAGCGACGAAAAACGTAGACTGATGGCCTTCTTATATAGTTGTTGATTCTAGTCCTGTCGCGGCCCGCGTAAAAGACAAGGGACCCTTACGCGGCCCGTGTCAACACCAGTCAACGCAGTAGCTTAGCTGGGTCAGCTAGTAGACTCGACACGATGTCGACACATGTCGGCCTCTGGTGTAATCGCGTGCTATGAACTGTCGCGGCCCGCATCAACTACACATACACCCTTACGCGGCCCGCTTCAACTAAAGAAGTCAGCGAAGTCAAGTCCAGCCTTGATACGGCCCGCGTAAGCTAAGGGTAGAGTATGTCGCGGCCCGCCTCAACCCTATATTTCATATTTTTGATTTATTTTATACTTATAAAATAACTAGGGCTCGGGTTTCACATACGGGGTATAATATACGACATATTGGGATAATAGAGTGTCAAAAATATTATGAGGGTGTTGGTTTTACTGAGGGTTGTTACATTCTCCCCACCTTGTTTTAGAGCTCGTCCTCGAGATCTACTGAAACAAATGCGGGTATTTTCTTTTCATTTCTGACTCTAGCTCCCATGTGTACCCAGGTCCTCTTTTGGAGTCCCATTTTACTTTGACCAGAACTAATCTTTTATGCTTGAGATTCTTGACTTTCCTGTTTTCAATTTGTAGAGGTCTTTCTGCAAACTTGAGTTGTTCATTTACCTCTATATCCTTAAGAGGCACTATCAATGTTTCATCAGCTAAACACTTTTTAAGATTAGATACATGAAACACATCATGTATTCCTGTTATTTCCTTTGGTAGTTGTAACTGATAGGCTACAGGTCCTATTCTTTTAATAATCGTAAAAGGTCCAACATACCTGGGACTTAGCTTTCCCCGTTTGATAAATATTACCACTCCTTTCCAAGGAGAGACCTTTAACAATACTTTATCTCCTACTTGAAATTCTAAGGGTTTGCATCGGTTATCAGCATAACTCTTTTGTCGATCACGTGCTGCTTTCAGTCGTTCCTTGACTTGAATAATCTTGTCAGTTGTTTCCTGTACTATCTCAGGTCCAGATAGTTGTTTTTCCCCAATTTCTGCCCAACAGACTGGGGTTCGACACTTTCGTCCATAAAGTGCTTCGAAGGGTGCAGCATTGATACTTGTGTGATAACTATTATTATAAGAAAATTCTATTAAAGGTAAGTGTTCGTCCCAATTACCTCCAAAGTCAATTACACAAGCTCTAAGCATGTCCTCCATTGTCTTAATTGTTCTTTCACTTTGTCCATCTGTTTTAGGATGATAAGCCGTGCTTAGCTTTATCTTGGTTCCCATTGCCTTTGGGAAACTTGACCAGAAATGAGATGTAAATCGACTATCTCTGTCAGAAACAATTGCTAAAGGAATGCCATGTAAAGAAACAATTTCATTTACATACAATTTAGATAATTGTTCCATACTAATTGTTTCCTTCATTGGTAGAAAATGAGCTGACTTAGTTAGCCTATCTACAATCACCCAGATTGTATCATTTCCTTTCCTAGTTTTGGGTAATTTAGTAACAAAATCCATTGTTATTAATTCCCATTTCCACACCGGCATTTCTAATTGCTGTAACAAACCTGAGGGTTTCTGGTGTTCAGCTTTGACTTGTGAACAAGTTAAACATTTAGAAACATAGACTGCTACGTCCTTTTTCATTCCTATCCACCAGAAATTTTTCCTTAAATCCTGATACATTTTATCAATTCCTGGATGCATTGTATACTTAGACTTATGGGCTTCTTCTAATATATGATTACGTAGATTTCCTAATTTAGGTATCCACATTCTCTTTTCATGGAATCTCCAAATTCCATCCGTTCCTTGTTTTAATTCTTTTAACATACCTTTTAATTTTTCAGAATCATCCTTGATTACTGATTCTTGTGCTTCTCTTATCTGATCATTTAAATCTACTTGCAGATTTAATTTAAGAGAACATACCCTTCTTGGCTTTTCATGATACTTTCTACTTAAAGCATCTGCCACTACATTTGTTTTCCTTCATGATACTGGATATCACAGTTATAGTCACTAAGAAATTCCATCCAGCGTCTTTGTCTCATATTTAACTCCTTTTGCCCGAAAACATACCTTAAACTCTTATGATCAGTGAATATGGTAAACTTACTACCGTAAAGGTAATGTCTCCAGATTTTAAGAGCAAAAATTATAGCTCCTAATTCTAAATCATGGGTTGAATAATTCTCTTCATGATTCTTAAGTTGCCTAGATGCATAAGCTATAACCTTTTGACGTTGCATCAACACACATCCATAACCTAATCTAGAAGCATCACAATATACTACAAAGTCTTCAGTTCCTTCTGGTAATGATAGTATGGGTGTATGGGTCAATCTTTGCTTAAGAATTCTAAAGGCTTCTTCTTGTTTTATTCCCCATTCAAACTTAACAGATTTACAGGTTAACTTAGTTAAGGGAATGGCTATTCTAGAGAAATCTTTAATAAATCTTCTATAATAACTGACCAATCCTAAGAAACTTCTGACCTCGGTTGGTGACTCAGGGGTTTTCCATTTAGTAATTGCCTCGATTTTGGTTGGGTCTACATGAATTCCTTCATGATTGACTAGGTGTCCAAGGAATTGTATTTGTTCTAACCAAAATTCACACTTTGAAAACTTAGCATAAAGCTTTTCCTTTCTTAACAAACTTAAAAGTGCGTGCAAATGTTTTGCATGATCTTCTTTATTCTTAGAATAAATTAGAATATCATCTATAAAAACAATTATGAATTTATCCAAATATGGCTTACATATTCGGTTCATCATGTCCATAAATGCAGCTGGGGCATTGGTTAAACCAAATGGCATGACAGTAAATTCATAATGGCCATACCTTGTTCTAAATGCGGTCTTAGGAATATCTTCTTCCTGTACCTTTAATTGATGATATCCTGACCTTAAATCGATTTTAGAGAAATATCGAGCTACTTGCAGCTGATCAAACAGATCATCGATTCTCGGTAATGGGTACCGATTCTTAATCGTGAGCTTGTTTAATTCACGGTAGTCAATGCACATACGCATTGATCCGTCCTTCTTTTTAACAAACAATATCGGCGCTCCCCATGGCGACGAACTTGGCTGTATGAATCATTTTTCCAACAATTCATCTAATTGTTTCTTCAATTCTTGCATTTCTGCAGGTGCCAAACGATAAGGTGCTTTGACAATCGGCGATGTTCCTGGTATTAAGTGAATTCTAAATTCAACTTCTCTGTCTGGAGGTTGCCCTGGTAATTCTTCTGGAAAGACATCTGAAAACTGAGATACTACTGGAATATCTTTTAGTTCTTTTCCTTTAGTGTTAGTGATTATGGAAATCAAATACACTATAGAACCTTTTCTTATACAACTTGCAGTTTTCATCACAGAGATGAATTTTGTGGATCTAGAGGGCTTATCTCCCTTAATTGTGATCGTTTTACCTTTTTGTGAATTTACACGAATTAACTTTTGATCACATAAAATACTGGCTTTATTGGTTATTAACCGATCCATTCCTAGAACAACATCAAATCCTACAAAATTCATGGGATAAAGATTTGCAATAAATTTTTGATTTGAAATTTTTATACTTGCTCCCTGCAAGATTTCAGAAATTCTAACAGTTTCTCCGTTGGTTGTTTCTACTAAACATTCATGTGGTAGTTTAGTTAATGATTGATTTAGTAATTTGCAAAACGATGTATTAATAAAACTTTGGTTTGCACCAGAGTCAAATAATACTTTAGCAAAGACATCATTAACTAAAAACGTACCAGCTATGACATCTGGGATCATCTTGGCTTCTTCTGCAGTTAGCACAAATGCTCTAGCATTTTTAATATTCTTGTTGTTTGTGGCTGGAGCTAATTTTGGACAATTTGACCTGATATGACCTTTTTCTCCACATTTGAAGCAAAATCCATTACTGGTTTTCTTCCTGCAATTTTCTTCCTTGTGTCCTCACATATTGCAATAATTGCAGAGATTGGAGCATTTTCCCAAGTGCTTTTTCTTGCAGACCTTGCAATAGGGTGCAGAGGTAGAACCCATATTCCTACGATTGAAATTTCCAGAACGAAATTCTTGAGTAAGCCTTTGAGTTAGGTTCCTTCTCTGATCTTCTTCTCTAGTACGAACTAACTCATCTGTCAAGGTATTTGTTAGTTCTACCGCTTCTTCTATGGTTTGCGGTCTAGCTGCCTTAACTATGTGTCTAATCTCTCCAATTAATCCCCAAATATAACGAGAGATTAACACTGGTTCTGGTGAAGCAAGAGTTGGCACTATTCTAGCATATTCAAAGAATATTTTAGTGTATCCCTTACTATCCACACCAGTCATTCTAAGGTTTAGAAATTTGTTTGCTATCTGTTCTTTCTCATTCGGTGGGCAGAATTTCCTTTCTACCTTATTTTTAAATTCTTCCCATTCCATATTGTAGGTTTGATCACTTCCTCTTGTCTGGAGGATAGTGTTCCAACATTCTAGAGCTGCATTCTTAAACAGATTAGAAGCAAACAGTATTTTATCTTCTTCAGCACACTTACTTATCCTTAAGACTGCCTCAGTCTTTTCTATCCAGCGTAAGGTTGCAATAGCCCCTTCATTGCCTGAGAATTCCATTGGTTTACAAGACCAGAATTCTTTATAAGAACAATCGTAAGGCACGGTTCTTCTTCTTTTGGGAATAGGCATTTGAAGTACAGGTCCATTGTTTACGCTGTTTTCTGGTTCACTTGGTCACTTACTGCTATGCTTACTTTTATTATCAGCATCTTTAACAGTTTGAAGAATAAATGGCATTGCATCTATAATTCCTTGTGCTACAATGTGTTGGATAGCACTATTATCCATCTGGATCCCATTGTTGTAATTCAGATTCTCATTATCATTCTGAATATTATCATTCTGGATTCCCGGGTTATTATCCAGATTTACTTGATTTCCTTGATCGGCCATCTGAATTTTAAACATTTATCCCATATTAATATCACAATTAATATCTAGTATAATTAATTACATGACACACAATCTAGCCAAAAACGTAGATCATTGTTACTTACTCTTTTCATATACTTATGCGTCTATTACACATTAGTACAGAAATAAAATTACAATACCAACAGAAATAAGATAGTAATATGCATCCGTACACACATATTTGATTTTATTTTATTATTACTACTGCTTTCTCCATGCTAACATTCATGGATATGGATTCATCCAGAAATCCATATTGCGTTCATCGTATTTCCATACGAGACGCTCTCCCACCTGACGCATCCTTTCACTGCATTCTAAGATCTCCTCCCCAAAAGTCCTAAGTTCTTGGACGTTTTTTGCACTCATTGGGGGTGCAGGTTCTAAGACTGGGTTTGGAATCTGGGGTTCTGGTTCCTGATATGGGGGTAAA
Source organism: Helianthus tuberosus (assembly GCA_030545235.1). NCBI lineage: Eukaryota > Viridiplantae > Streptophyta > Magnoliopsida > Asterales > Asteraceae > Helianthus > Helianthus tuberosus. The sequence goes on along the minus strand of CM060450.1, from coordinate 157,130,757 downwards.
AGTGCCTGTAATCGGTAAGGATCTTCTAAGATTTCCCTGATGTAGTTATCATGGTAATAGGGATCTAAAGGGTCCATACATGAATAGGCTCCTATAGGTGTGTCTTCCGGAATAGAGTAACGTTGCACATAGTCCCTATTTTCATCCCACCAGGGGTCGTAATTCGGGTCTAGAGGGTTTGGTGCAGGCACTCTAGGGATTTCTTCTGGATTAAAATTGTACATCTCTTCTTGGTTTTCCTGATTTTCTATTTCCATGGGTTGTTCTGGGTTTTGTGGTTGTGGGGCTACTAGTTGTTCCAGACTTGGGTCAGCAGCAGTCGTAGCTAAGATATGGAAATTAGCTAGGCTTCTATTAAGTATCTCTTGAGTATGGGCATCTGTTTCTCGCTTAATAGCTGCTAAAGCCCTTTGCTGTTGCAATTTCCTCATTCTCTTCCTACAAGCAAAAGCTTCTTTACCGAACCATCCTCGTTTCTTATTAAGAAATGGCTCTTCAGATTTAGCTCTAAAAGCAAATATTCCGTCTTCCTGATCAGCAACATACCCCGAGAGGGCAGGCTGTGATGATGTACTTTCACTCTTAAGGGAATCAGATAACTGACGGTTCAGATCTGATGGTCCTTGATCACTCATACTGAAAACTAACAAATAGTCAAATAACACATAACACATAATTATAGTTATGCATGTATTTCCTTATTTTATTTCCTAACACCAATTCAAAATTTAAGTGTCAGCAGAACACTTCTTTGGCTCAGACCAGTGGCTAGGCTCTGATACCACCTTCTGTCACAACCCCCGATCCCTGTTCCCCGGGAACGGGCGGACGTGATCACAGAGTTTGGTGGTATCAGTTTGTTTAGTCTCGCAGCGGAATTTACATCAGGATCGTAGTTAGGAAATGTTTATCAGAGTAAAACCACTATATTTCATATTAATAAATAACAAGGGCAAAACCCAAGTTTCTTATTACAATACATTTATAGGGAAAAACCCTATTTTATTTAATTTAAAACACCGCTTATTTGGTAACTGTTATAGCCACATTATCCCCAAGCCTTTAGTGCTCTCCAGCTGGCTTTTTAATAATTGGCTGTCACATTGGGTTACCTGAAACGCGTTTTAAAAACATTTGTCAGTCGGAAATACTGGTGAGTGAATCCCAGTTTCATCAAGAAAATTTTTATCAAATTAAACAGTATCGAGGACGATTACAATGTTTATGTCTACACAATTACTCCATTTGGTACTATCAATCCTGACTTGTGGGTCATATTACCCATTGGCTAACTCATTGTCCAATGGTAACGTATTGTCATCCCGACTTACTACTCGCAAGTAGTACAAATTTTGTATACAAAACCCCAACATACCGGCAGTAATTGAAGACTACAAAGCCTCAATCACCGCTTAATCATATTGTAAAATAATTAAGGTTTTGTAAAAACTGTTAACAAAAAGGAGATTACTCACATTGTTGTCTTAGGCTTTTCGTAAGGGTTTCCTGACTATAATCTATAATTTACACAAATGTACATTGATTAGTACCATAACCCTTTGAAATTATTAATAATACCCTCCCCGAGACGGCATTCCATCAACTACGTCGGGCAGAACCACGACAGTTGTTACGGAACCCTAAATCAATCTGGCAGCATAACTGTTACGAAACTGGGGTTATAATACTTACAACGGAGCAGAACCTCGATAATTAGGGGTATAATACTTGGCTATAATAACTTTCCTACAGAATTTGTGATTCGAGATTTAAGAATGAGCGACGAAAAACGTAGACTGATGGCCTTCTTATATAGTTGCTGATTCTAGTCCTGTCGCGGCCCGCGTAAAAGACAAGGGACCCTTACGCGGCCCGTGTCAACACCAGTCAACGCAGTAGCTTAGCTGTGTCAGCTAGTAGACTCGACACGATGTCGACACGTGTCGGCCTCTGGTGTAATCGCGTGCTATGAACTGTCGCGGCCCGCGTCAACTACACATACACCCTTACGCGGCCCGCTTCAACTAAAGAAGTCAGCGAAGTCAAGTCCAGCCTTGATACGGCCCGCGTAAGCTAAGGGTAGAGTATGTCGCGGCCCGCCTCAACCCTATATTTCATGTTTTTGATTTATTTTATACTTATAAAATAACTAGGGCTCGGGTTTCACATACGGGGTATAATATAAGACATATTGGGATAATAGAGTGTCAAAAATATTATGAGGGTGTTGGTTTTACCGAGGGTTGTTACAGTTATCAATTCCCATTTCCACACTGGCATTTCTAATTGTTGTAGAAATCCTGAGGGACTAGGTGTCCGAGAAATTGTACCTGTTCTAACCAAAATTCGCAATTAGAAAACTTAGCATAAAGTTTTTCTTTTCTTAATAGACTCAAAAGTGCGTACAAATGCTTTGCATGATCCTCTTTATTCTTAGAATAAATTAGAATATCATCTATGAAAAGAATTATGAATTTATCCAAATATGGCTTACATATTCGGTTCATCATGTCCATAAATGCGGCTGGAGCATTGGTTAAACCAAATGGCATGACAGTAAATTCATAATGGCCATACCTTGTTATGAAAGCGGTTTTAGGAATGTCCTCTTCCTGTACCTTTAATTGATGATATCCTGACCTTAAATCGATTTTAGAGAAAAATCGAGCTCCTTGCAGTTGATCAAACAGATCATCGATTCTCGGTAATGGGTACCGATTCTTAATCGTGACTTTGTTTAATTCACGGTAATCAATGCACATACGCATTGATCCGTCCTTCTTTTTAACAAACAGTGTCGGTGCTCCCCATGGCGATGAACTTGGTTGTATAAATCCTTTCTCTAACAATTCGTCTAATTGTTTCTTCAATTCCTGCATTTCGGCGGGTGCCAAACGATAAGGTGCTTTGGCAATCGGTGATGTTCCTGGTATTAAATGGATTCTGAATTCAACTTCCCTATCTGGAGGTTGCCCTGGCAATTCTTCTGGAAATACATCTGAAAACTGAAATACTGCTGGAATATCTTTTAAATCCTTTCCTTTAGTGTTAGAGATTATAGAAATCAAATACACTAATGATCCTTTTCTTATATAACTTGCAGTTTTCATCACAGAGATAAATTTTGTGGATCTAGATGGTTTATCTCCTTTAATTGTGATCGTTTTACCTTTTGGTGAATTTACTTGAATTGACTTTTGATCACATAAAATGCTGGCTTTATTGGCTATTAACCAATCCATTCCTAAAACAACATCAAATCCTGCCAGATTCATGGGATACAGGTTTGCCACAAATTTTTGATTTAAAATTTCTATTCTTGCTCCCTGGATGATTTCAGAAATCCTAACAGTTTCTCCATTAGTTGTCTCTACTAGACATTCTTGTGGTAGTTTAGTTAATGACTGATTTAGAAATTTGCAAAATGATGTATTAATAAAAATTTGGTTTGCACCAGAGTCAAATAATACTTTAGCAAAAATATCATTAACTAAGAACGTACCAGCGATAACATCTGGAATCATCTTGGCTTCATCTGCAGTCAGAACAAATGCTCTAGCATTTTGAGTATTCTTGTTGTTTGTAGCTGGAGCTAATTTTGGGTAATTAAGCTTGATATGACCTTGTTCTCCGCAGTTGTAACATATCCTGTTGTTAGCTTTCTTCCTGCAGTTTTCTTCCTTGTGTCCCGATATTTTGCAAAAGTTACAGTATATGGAGCATCTTCATGAATGCTTTCTTTTGCAATTCTTACAGTAAGGTGCAGAAGTAGAACCTATATTTTTCTCACGATTAGAATTTCCAGAACGAAATTCTTGTGTGAGTTTCTGGGTTAGGTTCCTTCTTTGATCCTCTTCTCGAGTACGGACTAATTCATCGGTCAAGGTGTTTGCTAGTTCTACAACTTCTTCTATGGTTTGAGGTCTAGCTGCCTTGACTACATGTCTTATTTCCCCAATTAATCCCCAAATATAACAGGAGATTAGCACTGGTTCTAGTGAGGCAAGAGTTGGCACTATTCTAGCATATTCAAATAATATTTTAGTGTATCCCTTACTATCCACACCAGTCATCCTAAGGTTTAGGAATTTGTTTGCTATCAGTTCCTTTTCATTGGGTGGGCAAAATTTCCTTTCTACCTTGTACTTAAATTCTTCCCATTCCATATTGTAGGTTCTATCACTTCCTCTTGATTGGAGGATAGTGTTCCACCATTCCAGTGCTGAATTTTTAAATAGATTAGAAGCAAACAATATCTTATCTTCTTCAGCACACTTGCTTATCCTTAAGACTGTCTCAGTCTTCTCTATCCAGCGTAAGGTTGCAATGGCCCCTTCGTTGCCCGAGAATTCCATTGTTTTACAAGACCAGAATTCTTTATAAGAACAACCGTAAGACACGGTTCTTCTTCTTTTAGGAATGGTCATTTGAAGTACAGGTCCATTGTTCACGCTGTGTTCTGGTTCAATTGGTCGCTTACTGCTATGCTTACTTTTATTATTCGCTTCTTGAATAGTTTGAATAATAAATGGCATTGCATCTATAATTCCTTGTGCCACTATATGTTGAACAGCACTATTATCCATTTGATTTCCATTGTTATTGATGCCCGGATTCTCATTAACCATGTTAATGTTACTCTGGTTATCATTATTCAGATTTCCTTGATTTCCTTCGTCGGCCATCTGAATTTTAAACATTTATCCCATATTAATATCACAAGATAATATGTAATATCATAAATCACATGACACGCAATCTAGCCAAAAACGTCAATCATTGCGACTTTTACTCTATTTTCATATACTATTATGCATCTATTACATTCTAGTACTGAAATAAAATTACAATACCAACAAAATAGAATCACACTAATAGTACTATGCATCCGTACACACATATTTTATTTTTATTTTATTATTATTATTACTATTACCAACTTTTCTATCACATCACGGATATGGATTTCTCCAAAAATCCATATTGCGCTCATCGTATTTCCATACGAGACGCTCTCCCACTTGTCTCATTCTCCCACTGCTTTCTAAAATCTCTTCTCCAAAAGTCCTAAGTTCTTGCACGTTTTTTGCACTCATTGGGGGTGCAGGTTCTAGGACTGGGTTCGGAATCTGGGGTGCGGGTTTCTGATATGGGGGTAAAAGTGCCTGAAATCGGTAAGGATCTTCTAAGATTTCCCTAATGTAGTTATCATGGTAATAGGGATCTAAAGGGTCCATACCTGTATAGGCTCCTATGGGTGTGTCTTCATGGATAGGGTAACGATGCACAAAGTCCCTATTATCGTCCCACCAGGGGTCGTAATTTGGGTCTAGGGGGTTTGGTGCAGGTACCCTAGGGATTTCTTCTGGGTTAAACTCATGCATCTCCACTTGGTTGTTAGGATTTTCTATCTCCATGGGTTGTTCTGGGTTTTGTGGCTGTGGGGCTACTAGTTGTTCCAGACTTGGGTTAGCAGCAGTTGTAGCTAGGATATGGAAATTAGCTAGGCTTCTATTAAGCATATCCTGTGTATGGGCATCTGTTTTTCGCTTAGCAGCTGCTAAAACTCTTTGCTATTGCAACTTTCGCATTCTTTTCCTACGTGCAAAGGCTTCCTTATGAACCATCCTCGTTTCTTTTGAGGGAATGGCTCTTCTAACTGTGCTTTAAAAGCAAACATTCCTTCTTCTTGATCAGCAGTATACCCAGAGAGGGCAGGCTGTGAAGAGGTACCTTCACTCCTAGGTGATTCAGACAACTGACGATTCATGTCTGAGAGTCCTTGATCACTCATACTGTAAACTAACAAATAGTCAAATAACACATAACAAATAAATACAGTTATGCACGTATTTCTGTAATTTATTTCCTAACACAAAATTTAGAATTTTAAGTGTCAGCAGAACACTTCTTTGGCTCAGACCAGTGGCTAGGCTCTGATACCACCTCCTGTCGCAACCCCCGATCCCTTATCTGTCCCGGGAACGGGCGGACGTGAACTCTGTAGTGGTGGTATCAGCTATTTAAATCTTGCAGCGGAAATTACATCAGGACCGTAGTTAGGAAATGTTCATCAGAGTAAAACCATCATATTTCTTATTACTAATCACGTGGGCAAAACCCAAGTTTCTTATTACAATACGTTTATAGGGATAAACCCTATTTTATTGAACTTAAAACATCGTCTTTTAGGTAACTTTTATAGCCACATTTTTACTACGCCTTCAGTGCTCTCCAGCTGGCTTTTTACTAATTGGCTGTCACATTGGGTTACCTGAAACGCGTTTTAAAAACATTTATCAGTGGGAAATACTGGTGAGTGAATCCCAGTTTAATCAAGAAACATTTTATCAATTAAAACAGTATTGAGAGCGATCACATTGTTTATTTCTACACAATTACTCATTCAGTACTGTCAATCCTGACTTGTGGGTCATATTACGCAGTAGTAAATTTTGTATACAAAACCCCAACATACCGGCAGTAATTGAAGAACTACAAAGACTCAATCACCGCTTAATCGCATTGTAAAACATTTAAGGTTTTGTAAAACATTACAAAAAGGTTAACAAAAAGAGGATAAACTCACTTTGCTATCTTAGAGTTCGCGTAAGGGTTTCCTGGATATAATCTATAATTTATACAAATGTACATTGGTTAGTATCATAACCCTTTGAAAATATTAATGATACCCTCCCCGAGACGGCATTCCAACAACTACGTCGGGCAGAACCACGACAGTTGTTACGGAACCCTAAATCAATCGGGCAGCGTATCTGTTACGAAACTGGGGTTATAATACTTACAACAGAGCAGAACTTCGCTAATTAGGGGGTATAATACCCGACTATAATGCCTCTAATTCAGAAAGTGAGATTGAGAAATCAATTTTGAGCGAGTTCGACTGAGATCCGAGGCCTCCTTTATATAGTGCTGAATTTTGGTCTCCACGCGGCCCGCGTAAAACACAGGCAGGGCTTACGCGGCTCGTGTTGACTCCGGTCAACTGCGTAGCTTGTCCCGGTCATGATTTAGACCCGCCACGATGTCGACACGTGTCGGCTCAGGGTGTTGCCATGTTATTGATCTCTCGCGGCCCGTGTTAACTTAAACGGGGTCTTACGCGGCCCGTTTGAACTAAAGAAACTCAAAGGAATCCGGTATCTACCTCGATACCGCCCGCGTAAATGATTGGGGTGGGTCTAAGCGGCCCGCCTCAACTTAATAATCAGATTTTATATTTTATTTTATATGTTATAACACGTTTCGGGCTCGGTTTTCACATACAGGGTGTATTTAAAGACATATAAGGGTATTTTAAGATATAATAGGGTCTCAGAAATATTATGAGAGTGTCGATTTTACCGAGGGTTGTTACAGTATCATAACCCTTTGAAAATATTAATGATACCCTCCCCGAGACGGCATTCCAATAACTACGTCGGGCAGAACTACGACAGTTATCACGGAACCCTAAATCAATCGGGCAGCGTATCTAGTACGAAACCGGGGTTATAATACTTACAACGGAGCAGAACCTTGCTAATTAGGGGGTATAATACCCGAGTATTATAACTCTACTACAGAAATTGTGATTGAGAATTAAGAAATGAACGAACTGAATTGAAACCCGAGGCCTCCTTTATATAGTTGCTGATCTCGACTCTCACGCGGCCCACGTAAGATAAGGCAAAGCCTTACGCGGCCCGCGTCAACCCTGGGTCAACGAATAGCTTAGCTGGGTCAGCATGTAGGTCCGCCACGATGTCGACACGTGTCAGCTCAGGGTGTTGCCGTGTTGTTGATCTCTCGCGGCCCGCGTTAGTTTAAACGGGGTCTTACGCGGCCCGCCTTAACTTATGAAAACTAACGAAATCAGGTATCCACCTCGATACCGCCCGCGTGAATTGTTGGGGTGGGTCTACGCGGCCCGCCTCAGCTTAATATTTATTGTTTTTAATTTATTTTATATGTTATAACATATTTCGGGCTTGGTTTTCACATACGGGGTGTGTTTAAAGACATATAAGGGTATTTTAAAACATACTAGAGTGTTGGAAATATTAGGAGAGTGTCGGTTTTTACCGAGGGTTGTTACATCAATGTTGTAAAACTAGGTCTAGAAGGCCGTGTACTTGCCGAGTAATCGTTACAAGGTACGATGCCGATATAATTTTCTTCAACTCCACTTAGTTACTCGAAATCGATCAAAGATGGCTAACCTCAGCCAAAATCGGATTTAGTCGACAACTCGGAACGAGTTTCACTTAAAAAACAAAACGTATTTTTTTGTCTTTTATTTTAATGATAAATACCAATTATAGAAATATTTTAGTATTTGAATATTTATAGTTTTTATATTGGTATTCCGTATTTACATTATAACATTTGGCAGAAATATAATTTCCTGAATTTCTTTTTATGTAATTTATCATGTCTGAGTACTCCCCGCCAAGGCCACTTACTCGCAACTCACCAGTTGACCAACCTAGGTCGCTTAGCGCCTTCTACAACCATGCGCAAAATACATTTCCTTGTGTTTTAACTGGTTACCTTTGTTGTTTTTCTATATAATATCATGCCAAAAGAATCTAAAACGTCATGGACTTCTCACATTTTTTAAGAGTTTTGAACTTTGTAGCCAAACTACAGAGACACACACACACACACACATACACACACACACACACATATATATAGGGTAATGTTCTACAGTGGACACTAATGTATTTGTAAAGTAAGTGAACAAATCTTGACCATTAATTTATATCATCAAATCATAAAATACACTAGTGTATTTTCATTATTAAATTCTAAACATCGATTTACACTTGTGTATTGATAATCAAGGTTTAAAATTAATTCACTTGTGTTAACAATTAAAAGGTTGTTCATGACATCTATAATTTTAAAGACTGTGAGAACTCCTAACAACTAATCGATTTATTTAATTATATAAAATATTTAATACAATTTAAGGATACTTTTATCATATTATATATATATATATATATATAATTTTTATATTACATATGTGTATTTTTATTACACATATGTAAACTTATAATTACATATATGTAATCACAAAATTACATATTTAATGATAATACTTACCTTAAGTATTATTAAATATATAAAATATTTAATTAAATTGATTAATAATATAACTTAGAATACTAAATTTATACGAGTTATTTAAATAAAGTATCGAACTATGTTTATAATATTATTTGATAGACATTTTGGTGTACTACACCAGTAATTTTAAAGAAATGGCCTTTTGTTGTTAAGTATAAAACTTGTAGAATAGTAAACAAGTTTTAAAAGTGTTCTAATTAGGTAACTCAAGTTTCAAAAGTGTTGCAATCAGGTCACCCAACATTCATTTTTCATTAAAATTAAGGATTTTTTAATCTATTTCATAGGTAACCATGGTGATGTGAATTTTTGTTTCTTTTTTCCCTTTTATTTAACATGTTTTTATTTTTATTTTTAATGTAATTAAAGTGTTTTTATTTTTAATAAATATAATTTAATATATTAAAATAATTTGATCCCAACATCTTATGCTCCATTTTTTATTTGACACATAGAAAAAATGATATGGCTCGATTTAAATGTTAAGTTATGTAAATGAGACAAAAACAATACAAGTAACCTAATTAAAACACTTTAAAAACTTGGTTCTATTATATGACATTTTCCCTTTCATATTTACTCAAGCCATGTATACATGAAATTTTATAACATAAACTTTATCCAATAAAGTACAGTCTAAACTAATTATTATGTGTCACTTGAACTTATTTTTAGGTTTCCTCTTTTTAGAGGGAAAAGATTGTAGGAATTAGATTTGCTAAATGTTGACTTAGTAAACTTCAAGAATATTTTAGATTCCTGGGTTTATTTAATTTATTGCGACATAAATTTTGTTTGTACTTTTAATCTAAACACTTATAGTTCTATTTTTTTATTTATTTTGGCACTGATAAAATTACTATTTTTTAAAGATTGTAATATTTTAAATTTAAGATTTGATTTGTAACTCTAAATATTATTTAGATCAATTATTAGTTTATAAATCTTAAATTCCTATATAATGTAGTTATTATAACTTATTAAAGTATTATATATGTATAAGTATTTTTTTGGAAAGATATGTATAAGTATTTTTACAATGTAAAATTTTGAAATTCTATTCCTATAAATTTTGAATTTTCTTTATATAATATTTCTAAAAAACTTTATACTATGTGAATTCTTATATAATGTAGTTATATTATAACTTATTAAACTATTAAATATGTATAAGTGTTTTAACAATGTAAAATTTTTAAATTTTGTTCCTATAAATTTTCTTTATTATAATATTTCTAAAAAGCCATTTATAATCTGTGTAATTAATATACGAGTTCTAACCTAGTTATAATGTATAAACAAACACATAAAAAATATATATAAAATTAGTTTATTCTTCTACAAGGTTATGTTCTTCATCTTTTTTGAACATGATTTAGATTTAAAATATTGTAAAAACAAGAACACGTATTAGTACGTATTAATTCGAGTTATAAAATGGAAAACAAATATCGACATTATTTTTAAAGTGATAATGGTTAAACTGTGTTGATCTATCCTCATACCGTAAATAAAAAACAAAGAAGTTGGGACACTTTTTAGGCTCATACTTGTTATATTAGTTTATTGCTAGGAGTGTTTAACGTAAAATCACGTAAATAACTGTTTTCGCTAATGTACTATTTCGAGTAAGCTTGAATTCTTCATGCATCGACATCACTCTGTACGTCATTATATATTAACTTCTAAAGTGGCAACTTGCATTTCTCTCCCATAAAATAGTAAAAAATGAAAATCAATATATAAATTAAATCATTAAGAAACCTCTCTCTCTCTCTCTCTCTCATGTCTTTATATTCCTTTGGATGTTCTCTATTGTTGAGGGTTTCTCTTGTGCTCTCCCTACATCTTCAACTTCACCAACTATTTTCTTCAGACCATGCGAGGAGAAGTGAGTCTCTCTCTCTCTCTCTCTCTATATATATATATATATATATATATTATGTTTGTATACACACATATATATCTACACTTCTCACACAAATTCATAACATGGAAATGTATACACACATATAACATGCACATGGAAGCTGACATTCTTATGTTGTGTTTTAAGGTTATGTGGCCAAGATTAGTAGCTAGTAAGCTACTCAGAAAAACATTAGGATCTAATAACTTTGTTGCGGACTTCCCGGGAAACACTTATTCTTTTCTTGATCTTCCAACATTGGATCTCGAACCTGTCCCAAGTCCTAAAATTCTCTTGACTGATTACCACGATACACAAAAGTTCAAGTAAGATGCCGTCACATACATATATATGTACAAGTGAATTATGCAGTTCTTACAGTTTCTATACAGTTATCTATCGACTTAATACTTGATATGAGTCTAAAATGTCTAAAATTAACGTACATATATATATCTAAAAGTTAATGCACCACACCTTTCTCAATTTTGTGTTCTTATAATTTGATTTGATTGAGCATTTCTTCGTTTATTAAGTTTTTGTATTATTTTAATATGAAGGGTCTTCGTTAGCACATGGAACGTTGGCGGTGTTGCACCTACCGATGATTTAAATATCGATGATTTATTAGATACAAGCAATACTACATGCGATATTTACGTACTTGGGTAATCTTTTAGTAACTTAAATAACAAGCTTCTTTAATTAAAATATTCTCATGGTACTAAGAAAATATCTAACAACTGCATACTCCATGCATGTTTGATTTTAAGGTTTCAAGAAGTGGTTCCTCTAAGAGCTTCCAATGTTCTTGGATCAGATAAGAAGAAGATATCTATGAAATGGAACTCCTTGATTAGGAAAACTCTAAACAAGAAATCACACGACCGATACAACAATAACTTGAGCGAGAAGCAACGTGCGACGAAAGGCAAGAAATCAAACACTGAGAGTAGCATGATTCAACCGGAGTTTCGATGTCTAATCAGCAAACAAATGGTTGGGATAATGATATCGGTATGGGTTCGCAGCGATCTTCATCCATTTTTTCGAAACCCTAATGTCTCTTGTGTAGGTTGTGGCATCATGGGATGCCTTGGCAACAAGGTAAATTAATTGTCTTCAATTGAATACCAATATAGATTTATGTATGACTAGTTTTAGATTCGAATATAACATGTATTCGAATATAAACCATGATCTAAAATAGGATATTCTTTTGTTATTTCATGTAAGATGCTTGATTACCTTAAGCTTTTTTCCTTTATAAAATGGTCTCTAATCACAAGATCATTATAATCATGCACGTAGTATGGTTTTTCTTTTCATAAAATATGGTAAACATGGTGAAATAACTAATAATGTTACCTACAGGGCTCGGTTTCAGTTCGATTCCAGTTTCACGAGACAAGTTTTTGCTTCGTATGTGTTCACTTAGCGTCCGGAGGGAGAGAAGGAGATGAGAGAGTTAGAAACTCGAATGCCAACGAGATTTTCTCTAGAACAAGTTTTCCGACCGCGATGGGACCGTCACTTGATCTGCCCAAAACGATTCTAGACCACGAGTACGTTTCTATTTCACTAGTAAATATTTCAAACCATTGGCGTCTTGCTTTCCACAAGAAAAAGCTATTAGGAATCGCAAATGCCACACAATTCGTCAAAACTAAAAATATTGCGTATTCATTGACGTTTAACTGAAAGAGATGGTTTGTTTGTAGGAAAAAAACGAATATCGCGTTTTGAAAAGTTAACAAGTTGCTTTCGGATATTATATTTTTTTATATATTTGCCAACTGCCAATCATATTTGCTTCTATACTTTAAACCAAGTTGTACGATTAATTTACCCAAAATTATCTTCCTATAATAAACTGAAAACCAAGTTGTACGATTAATTTACCCAAAATTATCTTCCTATAATAAACTAATAATATGAATGTGACATTAAAAATTCAACGAATAGTCGATTTATTGAAGTTTTGATGTTTTTGTCTCGTCGTTATCGTTTGAATTGGCAGATGAATATAAAACTACCTTTACAAGAACTACATAATGATCATTTCTGTATAATTATTCACACAAATAATCCAGAGGAAGAAACAAAAGTATCTTACTCAAAAGGTTTGTGGTAAAAAGACAATGGTTTATTTGGATTCTGTCTTCACTTCTGACTTCTTTAAAGGATTAAGTTTTTTAGAAATATATATATAGGGGTTGGTTATTGTACAACAGGGGTTAACGTACGAGCGTACGCGACTGGTTTTTCAACGTGAACTTTATTTTTTAACATGCGATTTGTGATGAAACAAATAACATGCGAAATTGTTACAAAAACCAACATGAGATTTCATCAATTTTACCAACATGTTATTTCATCATATTTACCAATATGTTTTTTTATAAAATGCGATTTCACAATAACGTACGAGCGTACGATAAGACCTATTGTACGTTACACTTTTTCTATATATTTATTAGGTTTGTGGTAAAATTTGAAGGCTTCGTACGATTCGCACGTTTTCACTCTCTTGTACAAAATTGTGTAGGAAATTTATGTAGGAAACTGTCCTATTTTCTAGTAGTGTCCTCTCTCTGATATATATATATATATATATATATGATTAACGACAACTTAGAATGGTTGTTTATAGATGATACATAAAATTAGATTAGAAACATGGCTCGAAAAAACTTGAACTTACAAATAAATTCTATAAAACGACCAAATACAATATTTTAATCAATGAAAAGAATAACCAAAAGTGATTAAATTGCTCAATAATGTAGGCTTAATTAAGTATTTTATAATGCCTTTAATTTTTTTATAATGCCTATTAAGATTGTTTATAATGCCTATTAAGATTTTTTGTTAAAGCCTAAAAATATTTCTTTATTAGTTTGACTTGTTTTAATAATGGTTAGTTTGAAATCCCATCTTCACACATATAGTTTTTTAAAACCTTATAAAATAATACCTGCAAGAAAAATGTTTTGAAGCTTCACTTTTGACGGAAAGTAAATAATATAAATAAGCCTTCAAAAGGGCTTTTTTCCTCGATGGATTAGTTGTCGACAAAAAGCCAAAGCAAGCTTGTGGTCAATTATTTTATTAGTCAATATTAATAACCGCCCCAAAGAGATGATTGATCGATTTGCTTGGTATCTTCAGCTTAAAAAATGTGTGATTAAATATTGTATCAATGTAATTACTTGATGATTAAGACACGTTCATTATTTAAAAAAGAAGCAACAATTCATATCAACCAATGGCTTGTTTTTATCTAGAAACTTATTATTTAACATTTTTCTTAATCTCTTGAAACTTATGGTTATAATTTACTAATAATATGTTGAAAACTTCTATTAATTATGTAGAAATATATATATATATATATATATATATATATATATTTTGTTTTACCATATGCCGGTGCGTAATCTTATAATTTATTATTGTTTCCTCTTTTATGTTTTATCTATATATCTTTGTCAACACAACGTATACATGCTTATTTAGTTTTTTGATGATAACAGTCGTGTTGTCTTGCTGGGAGACCTAAATTATCGGATTTCTTTGCCAGAGAGCGAAACACGATTACTAGTAAACCGAAAGGATTGGAATACGCTACTTGAGAACGATCAGGTAACTTAAAAGTGGCAATATAACACAATTTAATTAAGGGTCTATATCAAGGGCGGACCCAAGGCAAGCCTTGGGTGGGCGGGCGCCCACCTTAAAATTTATTTTTTTGTGTAATTTATAGGCAAAAATCCCGATCGCACCCCTTGACATTTTGGTTAAACCCTTCTTTCGCACCCCCATGAAATAATTTCTGGGTCCGCCACTGGTCTATATATTCACGCACTCTCGTATACGGATGTTGTATTGCATCCTATCGTATCGTATCGTATCGTATTCTATTGAATTGTATCGTATCATATCGTATAGTGTAGTATAGGTCTCATATAGGCCTATACGGGACATAAATCACACCTATAGTCCTATACGGGACCTATACTACACCTATAGGCCTATACGGGTGTTATATCGTATCGTATCATATTGTATTGGACCGTATCATATAATGTATAATATAAGTCTCGTATAGACCTACACAAGTGTTGTATTGTATCATATCGTATTCTTATTATTTTTATTTATTTAAAATAGAAAACTTATTTTTTAATAAAAGTTTGCTAAAACGATTAATATTGTATAAAATGTTTGTAAAAAAAACCCTTAACGCCCTATATTGGCCTATACGTGGCATATATGGGGCATGAGTCATATACAAGACCTTACAAGGGGTCCTATACGCCACGTATAGGCCTGTACGCAGCGTATATAAGCAGCCAAACCAGAACTGACATGAGTCAGGCACTGAGTTTGATGGAACCCTATACGCCCTGTATAGGAATACACAAGGCAGAGGGTGTGCAAATTGGTAGATGGGGTGTGTGGATAGTTTGACCCTTAACTAAACATAACAAGAATGGAACTATGAGTCATACTTAACTTGGACATCTACTAGAACTCTATACAAAATTTGAATTTAGAACCTGATATGATTAAATTTGGATTAATTGTGGCCTTTGATAACTTATAAAGCTTCGAATGGAAATCATGGATGGGCAAGCATTTGAAGCTTGGCATGAAGGAACTATCAGTTTTGCTCCTACTTACAAGTACCAACTTAATTGTGATGAATACTATGGTTGTGGTCATTTAGGTACCAAACCCAAAAAGAAACGTGCTCCTGCATGGTAATTTCTCTCTCTAAATTCATGCAAAACATTTACTGATTTACCTCTTTTTGGAGTTTGTTATTTTTTGTTGATAACCTCAACCTAAATTCATCCTTATATTAGTTGTATATACATTCTGAGTAGAATCTCAAGAAACTATTATGTCCGTAGGTGTGATAGGATAATTTGGACGGGTGAGGGATCAAAGCAACTTCTTTACACAAGAAGCGAAACCAGATTGTCGGATCACAGACCCGTGAAAGCTTTATTTTCCATTGAAGTTAAGGTTTCACGAACAACGTATCGAAGTTTTTGTTTATCAGAGAGGTTTGGATGTCAACCCCGTGCGAGTTTAGATTTTCATTCTGATGATGAATACTCTGGCCGCTTAAGCTATCATATCAAGAGTAAAATGACCCCGTGAAAGTGATCACTGGAGATTATATCAAAAGGAGAAACTAAGGAAATAAAAATACGTAAATAGAGAGTTTCAAGTTTCAACTATAGTACTATTGTTGTTCATGCTAGTCGGACCAAAAAATACCAACGTCATTTTTCTTGGAGTGGATATAAAATTATGTATATATATGTAAGTACAAATGTTAGAGACACTAAGACCTATATGTGTAACATAAAAGGTTTGAGGTATGTTGTTTCTATCTGTCCATTAGTACTTTGATTCCAATATTATTGCATCCTGATATAATTAATGGGTTCTTTAAAGGAAAATAATTCATTTAATTAGTTTTTTAATACAAAAGGGAAAATTACAAAGCCATTTAGCCTACACTTTTGTCTATCTTGCCAAAGCTGAATACCGTTGACTTTGGAGATCAACTTGTCTATTCTAGTAATCTTTCAAATATGAAGTAGTTGGTGCACCCAGTGACTATGACTGCCACTAGCCAGGATCAGCCGATGCCCGATAATAAGCATTTTTAGGCCTAAACCGCCCCCTTGTTAGCTTGGGCAAAGAAAGTTAGTTACATTTTCTTCAGAAATGATAAAGCAACTATATATAAGTGTGGATGTAACTAATTAGGGACCATTAATCAGCGTTAACAATCATTGTCTCTATATATACTTAATACAGTGGTTCATTAGAAAAAAAAAATGACTCTCACTATCTGCACACTCAGTTTGCCTATCTGCACACTTAGGGTTTACATACGCTGCGTAGAGGTCAATACGCAGCGTATAGGGTCGGTTATAAACGATAGGTCACGAGTTCGAACCTTGCAAGGGCCGGTTCTTTAAAGAAGACCCCCTTTTTTACATATGTTTGATATATTTACACTTTGGTCCCTGAAGTTTCAATTTTTACACAAATGGTCCCTGAAGTTTCAAAAATTGACATAAACGGTCCCTCAAGTTTCATAAATTTACAAAAATGGTCCCTGATGTTTCCAGGATTTACAAAAATGTTCCCTGAAGTTTTGAAAATTGACAAAAATGGTCCCTGTACTGTTCAGTTAAGTATGCTAACTGAGTTAGTGTTTAAAGAAGAAATCTTTATATGAAAGTTAACCTGGCTAAAACATTCAGTTAAAATAGTTTCAATAATGACCATTTAGTCCCTGAAGTATGAGTTTCATAAATGACCAAATATTAACGTAACTTTTTTTAGCGTTTCATGTCTCTAACTGATTTGAAGAATTGGGTACAAGAAAGGGGAAAGAAGTATGGTTACGTAATTGTCACCCGCTACGCAGCGTATATAAAACAGCTGCAAATTTGGGGTCATTTTGGTATGTTTGAAGTGACAAAGTTTTGCCAGGTTTCTATACGCTGCGTATAGGTCAATACGCAGCGTATACAAAGACCTATACGCAGCGTATAGAAACCTGGCAAAAATTTGACACTTCAAACCTACCAAAATGACCCCAAATAAGCAGCTGTTTTATATACGTTGCGTATTGACCAATACGCAGCGTATTTGAACATTGTTTTCTGTGCAATGATTGGTTATCAGGCACTGAGATCTATGGTCTATCTACGCTGCGTATTGATCTATACGCAGCGTATAGGGTTAACCCTATACGCTGCGTATTGGTCAATACGCAACGTAGATAAACCCTAATTTTGCTAGGGTTTGGTGTGCCAATAGGCACTTTAGTGTGCCAATAGGCACACTCAAAAAAATATACAATCATTGGTAAGAAAGCCACAAAGACTATATATCATTTTCCTCTGTGAACCCTTTCTTCTCTCCTTTTTTGATGGCAACAACAACATCTAAACAGCCTACACTTAGTCTCTCTAAAAGTTCTTCATATATTATTCTTAAAATCTGATAACAACAACATCGACCTCATTCACGCCTGTTGCCGCATGTTTGCCACTACGGGAACTTCGATCTCCAAACATTGTGCGAGCCCTTGTCGACAGTTTTGTGGCTCCTCTAACAATATCTCTATCACATTGTCTTCATCAGGTAAAGCTAACTTCAATAGGCTTTCAACCACTGCTAAACATCATGTGACATGCCCACGCACAACTCAGGTGCTGCCACTGCTCAACTCAGTTAACTCACAATTTTGTATTTTTCCTTGTTTTGTCATATTCTGCATCTTAAACTATTTATTTTATAAACGATGATGGAATTTCTGCCAGCATTGCACATTCATCATCGACAAAATCCTCAAAATAGGCAAGTTGACCAAAAAAGTAACCAAAATAAACATGGTAAATGGACCATTTCCAAACTATACATTTCAAATAAAGGGTCAAATCAATTATCGACACTTTAACACACGCCGACTACGCTGGCTAAAGTTGAGCCCTAACTGGAAAACATACGCAAGTCCAATAGTATTAAAGTATATGTATGTGCAGTTTGTATATAGAGTTACATAGTTGTATAGTTGCAGAGTTAGTTGAGGTAGTTGAGTTGTTACGATTGTCTATAAATACTTGTATCATTCAGTTTATGCTTAATGAGAAAACACTACCTTTCACATGGTATCAGAGCCACTCTCTGATCCTATGGCGGTTAATTTTCCGGTGACAGTTAGATCTCTGATCATCTTCTCCGGCCAGATTTTGGCTACATCTTCTTCGTTAATCTTCATCTATTCCATCTTCTCTAATAAAAAATCATCAACATTTAGTGATAAACTCTAGTAATTGGACTAATCAGCAAGATTCATCTTATTTTAGACTTGTAGCAGATCTATCGAATATGTGTGAAAGAGTAGACTCGTGGATACCCGATTCTGGTGCTACCGCGCACATGACTACTGATTCTTCTATTGTCTTTGATGTTGCTCCCTACACCGGCATTGTAAGCAATGATATGGCTCTTACTATTTCTCACATTGGCACTGCCTTGCTTCATTTATCTGATCATACTCTTACTCTTAAGCATGTTCTTGTGGTTCCTGGCTTAGCCAAGAACCTTTTATTGATCACACAGTTAATGATTGATCATCCTATAGCTGTTGTTTTCTCATATCTTGGTATGTCCATTCAGACAGTTGATGGGCAACTCCTTCATCAGCTATATTCACTTGATGCTTTCATTTTAGTTTATCGTGAGACTTGGCATTCTCGATTGGGTCATCCGTTTGATGATCTTTTGTATAGATGTTCATTTTTACATTTGACAAACAAAACCCAACACACACACACACACACACACACATTGTACTGCTTGTAGTGTATCGAAATCGAATAGATTGTCGTTTACATCAGTTGTGTCCCATTCTACTTCACCTTTACATATTATACACAGTGACATTTGGGCGCCTCACCTGTTATGTCTAGAGACAGATACCGGTATTTCATTACTTTCATTAATGATTTTAGTCGATTTACATGGATGTATCCTTTGACTTGTCATTCTCAAGCGGTTGATTGCTTTCGGCATTTCAAACCGCTAGTAGAGAACCTCTTCTCATGTACCATCAAGTATCTTCTTTGTGATAGTGCTCCTGAGCTCATTCGTGGCTCTATGGCTCATTTTATTTTAGACTCTGGCATTGCTTATCGCATTTCATGTCCGTATACTCCCCAACGGAATGTGGTTGCTGAGAGGAAAAACCGCCATCTTTCTGAGGTAGCTCGAGCTTTATTGTTTCATGCTCTGTTACCAAAGAAATTCTGGTATGATGCATATGCCGCTAGCGCTGTTGCATTTCTTATTAACCGGTTACCATCACCGGTTCTTCATCACTCATCTCCTTATGAGGTTCTATTTGGATCTCGTCCCGATTACTCTTTTCTTCGTACTTTTTGGTGTTTGTGTTGTCCGTTTCTTGGTGACACACGAGCGGATAAACTATCACCTAAATCTATTCCGTGCATTTTTGTTGGCTTTGCACTTTCTCATCTTGAATATCTTTGTTATGATCCTCCTACGTCCCGCACATATTGTCACACCCCAACCGATTGCGGAAACATCAGTGTCACACCCCAACCGATGGCGGAATCATCGGGGCGCGGCACTGAGCGAAACAGATTCTCCAGAAGTTTCCATAACAACTATCATTACCATTAAATTTATGTTAACATGTCCCATACCATGTCTCAAATAGCAAACAAGTTATTACAGACAAAAACTAAACAAATATTCTGTTCCGACAACTCAGATTTAAACATAACAATTTATTCGTTGGTTTCTAAGACTCCAGTTCCTAGCTTCAATTTCATCACAGCCCGAGAAGCATATAAACAACCTAGGCACCTGTTACATACGTTAAAATAAAGTCAATACATAAAATGTAAAGGTGAGCATACAAGTTTGATAATAGCATATAGAGTTCGAATTCGTTTACGCATAACCAGCACGTACACATAGTGAAATGAAGCACGTTAGTTATCGACATAGATCCATCGATACCAATGACTGCGGGTTGATTGCCCGAGGCAGTTCGCAATACATGATTACCACCGTAATCCATGCAAGTAAAAGATCCTTAACAACCCCCGTGTGAACGGGTGCTGAGTCCAAACTATAGTACTATCGTTGCTAAGGCAGGTAGACAGCATTCCATGTGTAAACATAACAAACAAGCATTCATAAGCCACGTATAACATGCATAAATGGTTTAGCGTTAAAATAGCTTGAGTAGTGTGATAGTTGTAGTTTGAATATTCGTAACGTATGTAACACCCAAAAGTGCTAAAGCAAAAAGGGTTCGAGTATATTCACAGCGATTATGGATTGAAGGGAGCGCTTTTACAGCGAGTACGGTTAGCCTGAATAGATTCGATAACGTAACGATAAGTGGCGCGTAAAACAGTACAAAGTGAGAGTGGTCGGGATGGCTGATCGTGCGGGGCAGCTATCCGTGAGAGGAAGTCATCCGTGCGCATGAACTATCCGTGCGGATGGTGATGCGTGCGGATGGTGATCCATCCGGATAAGCTATCCGTGCGTACGAGCTGTCTGTGCGGATGGTAATCCGTGCGGATTAGTTGTGCGTGCGGATGGCTTATCCGTGCGGACAAGTTGTTTGTGCGGATAAACTTTCAAGTGGATTGTTTCTTCCTAAGTGTGAGATGTGTTTGTGTATGATGGCTTGTGCTTTGGAGTTTTCGTTGTAGCATTTAGGAAGCACATAAGTGTTTCTACCTTTCAAGCCGGTCGCGCGGACAACAATCCGTCCGGATGGTAGTCCGTGCGGACAATGGTAATCCGTGCGGACAGCCCGTGCACGCGGGCAGAGACAATCCGTCCGGATACCCTGTCCGTGCGTACGACTTGGCCGTGCGGATGACCACTGTTTGAATTTATTTTAAGGCCTTAGTATCTCATGATCCAAAGAGTAATCCATTCAGAGATCGTCCGTCCGGATTGCTCATTCGTCGATACTCAAACCTTGTTTGGAAAGTGGGTCCCAAGGGTAGCTCGTCCGGGTGACAACCCGTCCGGATGACCTGTACGTGCGGACAGCTAGTCCGTGCGCACAGTTTGTCCGTGCGGACAACTTGTCCGTGCGGACAGCTGGTCCGTGCGGACGGCCTCTGGTCTGATTGTTCCGTTCGTCTACTCTTGGTTTCTGTTGTCGTTTATCGGGACGTTCTGATTACGTGGCAACCACTTGGAGTTGTATTCTCACCCGCACGACTAGACCGGTCAGGAACCACCCTAACTTGGCCTGTCGGCGACTCAGAACGGTCATTCCGGTTGACCCCGAAATCAGGTGTCTGTTGGGTAGGATTCCAGATCTAGGACTAGTGCATCACTATTACCGAGCAGAGACTAGAACCGATCAGATTCGTACCGATCTTAAGGGTAAAAGAAGGAGAGAACTTAGGTTTATTTCTTTCAACTCTTTTATCCTTAGAAAAGTTTAGATTTAGGTGAAGTTCTTGTGAAATCTTATGGAAATCGTTCAGATCTGAGATATTCTTGGTGGAATGAGGTCAAGCTTGAAGTTCATAAGAACTTCATGATGACGTCACCCGAGAATACCTCAAATCTTGATGGTTTCACGGTGAAAAGTGGAGATTTGAAAGATGGAAAGGTGTAGAATTGCGTAGTGATTAAGAATGTACAAGGATTAGTGCAAGATCTTACCTGGATTGAGAGAAATCTGAGAAAAAGTGAAGAATGCGTGCGGTTCGGACGTCACTTGCCAAAAGTGGAAAAGTTGGAGAGTGACCCGTGTATTTATAGGATGCCAAAAAGGGAAAGGGTGAGCCGTGCGGATGGCACGTACCCGGATAGGCTATCCGCGCGGATTGGTCATCCGTGCGGATTGGCAATCCGTGCGGATTGACCATCCGTGCGGATGCCGCCTGCTTTGGTGCGTTCGGTACAATGTTGCTTCGGTTTTGATTTGCGAGCGATTCAATAGGGTTTCCTAGTCAAATTACTTTCAGTCCCAACTACTTCTTATATGGCTCGACTCGGAATTTGGGTTCGGGTTCGTTTACGTTTGAGTTAGACTTCGAGTTCGATTGAGTTCGCTTGATTATCACAACATAACATAAAATAAAATAAACATGCACAGGTAACACGTAAGGCACACACACACGTATAAACAACAAGCAAAATACACAGTTCGAGTTATGGTTCGATGTCGATTTTATCAGCATAGCTTGACTAACTTTATCGCATTGTTACTTCCTATCATTCATAGTCGTATGTCGATTGAAATACGGTTAGCATGATTCGATTATTGTAATGAACGATATTTACTCCACATAATATAAATAAAATAAAAACATTTCTACGAGTCAAGTCGCGCGAAATCGGTCGTTGACTTTGACCTTGACTTTGACTTTCACTCGTGAAAACACGGGGTGTTACAATCAGGGTGTGGCACTAAGCGTTCAGATTGCTCATGAGATTCCATAACAACAAAAGTTTCAATATAGATTAATTAAGTTTCAAGCAAAATTTGTCTAAAACAACATCACCAACAAGAGTATCAAATACAACCATAAATCATCATTCAAATTCTAGATTAGACTAGGTGGGTTTCTAAGCATCAGCCCTAGCTTGATTTCCATGATTCAGCATCCTATCAGCCTGCAACATGTATTTAAAATAGAGTCAGTACAAAAATGTACCGGCGAATATACAAGTTTGAGTATATAGCATAATAGATTTAAAAGACTCATATCCATAATGTAAATGAGTAAAAATAGTTTCAGCCATGCTAGTGTTCGCAGTCCAAGTGATAGTCCAAGTGTCCCGATGCTTTGGTGTTTTCCCAAGACTCAAGGAAAACTAGAATCCTCCTAACAATACCCCCAAAAATAACGGGGAGGTGCATCTTCCTATAGCGCTACTATTGTTAAGGCGGAACTACACACTCTGGATTAAACGTTCACATAGCATAAAGAATCAATAATCACAAGTTTCACGTACACATAGGATAGAGTTTAGATTCAAAAGTATCAAGTTTCAAGTTTCATAGAATACATGTTACATCCCAAAGTTTAAAACAAAAAGGGATCGAGTATACTCACAGTGATTTGCTTAACAGTTTTAACTGTTATTGGATCAAAGGGAGTTCTTTAGGTTTAGCCTGATTAGTTTACAATAGATAAGCATCGAACAGAAATATGAGATTGCACAAAGTGTTGAATCAATCACTCGATCGGATGGTCGTTCGATCGGACGGCAATCCGATCGGATTGCCATTCGATTGAGATGACTTATATGTGTGGGGAAGGATCGCCATCCGATCGGATGGTCATCCGTACGGATGGCCATTCGATCGAATGGTCATTCGATCCAAGTGTTTGAGATTCCAAAATGTTTAGCCAAGTGTTCATGTCAGGTCACTTCGATCGGATAGTCATCCGATCGGATGGCCGTTCGATCGAAGGGCCCTTCCTTGTGCAAGTTTCAAGATTCAAAGTTTCTGGTTCAAAAACACTACAAAAAAAATGCCATGTAATGGCACACACAAAGTGCCACAAAACACCCAAAAAGTGCCACTAAAAGCACATATAGGAATGTGCGGCACACAAAAAAAGTACCACTAGAAGCGGTGCCACTAAATCCTTTTAGTGGCACTTTTTTGGGATGACACTACAAACTTTTGAGCTTTTAGTGGCACTTGTTGGTCAGCCACTATAAACTTTATGGGTTTTTGTGGCATTTTTTTATTCACCAATATTATTTTAGTGGCACATATTTTTTGCCACAAAACCACATCAAATTAGTGTCACTATATACAATTTCATATTAATATTGATTAAACAAAATCATTATATATTTACAATGTAAAATAAAATATTAAAATCATAACATCATCACTTTGATTCAAATACAGATCTAACAAATGCTTGAATAAAAAAAACTCAAAACTTCATTACAGTCATAAACCTCTTTCAAATCCTGCAATAGTGTACTTATTACAAACATTGGAATAGCATACAACGAGTGCTCCTCAATAGTTAGTAAATCAAGTTCTTTTTTCCTCCTGGAGAGCTGCAATGTAAATAATATTTATGAAAACTTTAGTAAAATGATTGTTTATCAACATGTAAAAGTTATAACTTTTTTGAGGTGCTAAAATAGTTTACCTTTTCACAGGCAACAACGCATCGAGGTAGAAATAGAGAAAATTTGAAGCCCTTTGGATGTTCCATTATGCATATGAGACACCATAAATTTCATTAAATGAAGCTTAGTTTGTACAAGGTATACAACTTTTGTACAGTTGGTCTCGATTGGATTGGATCTGAATTAAGATGATGCAGTTCAGCCCCATGTTCGTCCCTGTGCATAAAATGTGGCATTGACAATTAGCACATGGATAACTCAAGTAATGCCTCCTTTAAAACTAATTATGTGATTAATAAATTTAAACTAGGAATTTCCCAGTCGCACGTTTCAGGGAATAAGAAGTTACTGGTAATGCGATTATATCTTGAATCTCATAATGCATCAAAACCAAACACTTTTACTAGTAAGACTCAATACCACATCAATATCGACCATATCCACTAATATAATTAGATCTTAAAACCATAAAAAAATAATACTTGTATCAGTACCGATGTTATTCAGTAAAGCATTGGGTTCAAATATCTTTTGAATCTGGATAAGTGAAGCATGACGACAATTCTTACATGTTTGCCAGCCAAGATATAGTAGAGTTCATTTTTTTTAAAAGCTCACTTTTACTCTTCCTACCAATGGATTAAGATAAGAGTTAATAAGCAAACATAAAGTGTAAACAATTAAACAATGAAGTTTATTTATGTGTATGCAACCCTTTACTATATTTTGACAAATCAAACCTTTGCGTTTTGGAATATTTTTTTTCCAATAGCTTCAAACACAGGGTACAAAACCTAGGAACATGTTGATTAAGTTCTAAAATGTTGGGTTTTTTAATGCATGTTTTGGAGGATAATATTTAAGAACTTTCAGTTACAACAAAGTGCAAAGTAATGCCCAAACCTAAGACTTTATTCCAAATATAACCAAAAGCAATGACTTTATAATTTGAAAAGGTTATACAGACACTATGCAACTAAAAGTACAGATGAAAAGGGTATCAAACATCTCACTCGTCTTCTCTCTCACCTCTAAAATCTCAAGTCTTCAGAGAAGAAAACAATTTTGAAATGATTGTGATACGGAAGTCTGAACATTCGGATAAAAAATGTAACTTTGTTCCTAACAACCCAAACAAATACTGGCAAATCAAATTTCTAAAAACCCAATTTTAACAAACTAAAAAGTATCAATTGTTTGATTAAAACCCTGGTTGATAAAGAATATAACCTGAAGAAATGTAAGGATCAATATGATATGCTCCAATCTTGAGCGTATTCGATGGCCTACTTTTTGCATTTGAACACGATAATATTCCAAGACTTATTTCATCTTTTAGCTCACCGCCAAACCATAACAAAACTGATGTACCTGCAACCAATTCAGAACCTCCACCATTTGAAATCGTGTTTGAAATGATAGAACAAACAGTTTGAAATTTAACCTTGCAATGTCCTTTGAAATTGAGTCCTGATGTCAACCACAACTTTTCCTAGCTCATCTATATTCCGAACTCCATATCACAATACACACACTTACTTTCACATAACAACACCCTAAATTTCACACAAATTAAACATAAACATACAGTTTTTTGAAGCGGATCTACTTACAGTTGTAAGTAACTAAGTACAAATTCTGATTTTCTGTATCTAACACCTTGACCACCATAAAACAACGGATGATGCAGCATACATTCAAAGTTCTATAACCTACTCTAGCAAAACTGAAGGAGTGAAGGTGAACCACTGTTCGTTTATATATTCAGTTGAATAACAAAATGTTTATATTCCTACAACATGAATTTGCAAGAATAAGAAAAAAAATGTGTATTGACCTTAATGATATTACGAACCAGAGGGTTAGAGTTTACATATAAGCAAACAAAAAGCGAATAATCTGAAATTTATAAAACATTATTATAGATGAGAAATTTCAAGAGTACTGCAGTGAAGATCTACGTTTTCTGGTAAGTGTGGCGGTCGCCGGTGACGAGTATTTGGATTGGCAGCAGCCATTTTAGATGTAGAAGATGAAAACAGGACACAAGATGTGTAGATTTAGTAGAGATGATGATAACACGTGGCATTGAATAAAAGTATTGAGTTAATCAAACCTCCATATAAACCTTCATTTTATATGAGTGTGTGTGTTTTAAAGAGAGCTGATCCAACATTTCGTATCAAAGCTCTAGGCTCATATCGTGGGATCATACGAAGAGGCATGTGAAGAATACGAGATCAAGACCATGGTTTCTGCGTGAAACCGATCAAACCTGATGTGTGGGAAAGGAGTGTAGCAGCTATGCGAAAGAAGAAGCCACATAAATCTGTGTGGAGGTGTGTGGCAAATAGAAGTTGTTTGGTTCAACAATGCGAGTAGAGAAAGACCTATGTGGTGTGGTTATGTAGAAGACAATCGATCAAGAACTATAGGACTTGCTGCGTTGGGGCTGTGTGACCTAGAAGCAAACCTGTTGTGTGTGGGTTGTATGTGTTTTTATTTATGGTTAAAGAAACAAAAAAAAGGAAACGGAATCAAAGCAAGAAAAAGGGTTCTGGTGAATTGATAAAGGGGTGTGGGTTTGTGTGATCGAAGGACATGAAGCATGTGGCTGAACCATTTCTCTTTCTGTTGAAGTGAAGACTTGTGTGAGGGGGAAGCTGTGTGTTGATCAAGATCTGTGTGAAATTGAAAAAAGAGCAGCGTGTTGTAAATTGAAAACCTATACTTCTGTGTGAAGGCTTGTCAGACGCAAAGCAAGGAAGAAAAAAAGTGTTGTGTGTTTTTTAACGGCGACTCGGCGAGTAGAAAAAAATTTCATCAAATGAAGGTGACTTAGTACAAAGTAAACAACTTTTAGGCTTTGGGGTGTGGGGACGTTGCTTTTTGGCGTTTGGCCATTTAACGCCGCTGTTCCACCCCGGGTTGGCGTTGGGCATAGCGTTACCCCTTTGGCGTGAGAATTGAGCCTGGCGTGGGGCGGGGGCGGGGGCGGGGTGACATGGCTGGCTTTGGTTGGCTGGGTGAAATTTTAAATAGTTTAAACAAAAAAATAAAGAAAATCCACATGGCTGGCCACGCCAAGCTAAGCCACGCCACACTCCTAGTTTTTGAGTATTATCTTGTGGATCCCACCCTCGCCACGTGTCGAGCAATGCCCTCAACCTAAGCTCCTCCACACCCCATAGTCTTAGATAGTTATGCTCAATATGAGCTTAATTCAGCCCCATGTTCCTACTTATGCATAATACATAGCATTTTCCGGATACCCCAAGGTATGCCACCTTTAAAACTATATACTATGTGATTAGTAAATTTTGACCAAGAGTTAAACAACTTTATACCTGTTTTGTTCTCAGACTACAAATAAAAGATAACCTATAGTTGCTTTAAAAATGAGCTGACTTGCCTTGAGAAGTGAAGTCTGGGACGATTAATGACAATGAGCTGCCTACCTTCAAACTAATAACCACACACTTTATCCCTCAAATCTGTAGATATTTCATCAAAATTAAACAAATTTCCATTCAACTTTTTCAGTACAAAATTTAGTTTAATGATATTATATAAATTACAGCTTAAACGAATGCACATAACAGGATCAAATTACGTAAGCAGTGAGAAGCAATTGTTAAAAGCTCATTTTGAGACTGATCTATGTGAATCAAACAAATCAAAAACAAAATGAAGCAGGTGAATTGTTACCTTAAAAAATTACCTGGTAGAAGTGAAATTAATTGGTCCATTTTGTAAATTGGGAATTTGAGCCATTATTGCCCCTTTTAAGGTCTGTGCCTTTCTCCTGTACAATGATACATATATGAATTTAGAGCTTTCAATTAGTTACCTTAAATCTTAGACAACCAGTAGATAAATACAAACATATCTAATATTTGACATTTAGACTTTCAAATCCACCATTATTAACAACAATAAGCTAAAATACCCGTGTAATCAGAACACCAAAAGAACTTTTTCTGAATATTTTTAAGATCCAATAAAAATCCGACACCATACAATCATGAAGCTGCATACAATAACAAAGTAAAGTTTGTCGAAAGAAGTAACTGATCCAAAAGAATGTGTTATCCACGAGATTCTTTTAACCAAATCAATAGTAGAAAACAAAACCCTAAAAGATAATATATAAATTAGATGCCCTAACAAGGAGGTTAGAGTGAAAAATTATAATAACCTGCGGAGGAACATCAGCGTGAAGGCAACGGTGGTGTGGAGGATTGACGATGTGAATAGCTACCAGTGGCGATCACCTAATGTAGGATTGGTTTTACACCGTACGATTGCGTAACGAACGTTCAACGTGCGGAATCCGTGAACGTGCGTGACCGAACACACAAGAACGTACAATTTTAACGTGATTCAATAGATTCGTATGACGTGTACAAGCTCTGGAAATCACGGTTTGCCACTTTCTCTCTCTACTTTCTCTCTCTAACCTTGAAAGCTCCCAATCTCAAATGTGGCAAAAGTCCCTAAATGAAACCCTAAGGCTCCTATTTATAGGCAAAGGATTATAAGGGATTTCCCCTTATTTACAATAATGCCACCTTGCCTTTTACTTTAGATATTACAATATAAGGCTATGTTTAAACTGTTTCAGCTACGGTTAAGATTGACGGAGGCGATAGACATACTGCACTAACAGACTCCCCCTTGGATATTGCTGTAGTCAATCTGTAGTTAAACTCGTAGCGACTTGTTTCTCTCTCTCTCTCTCTCTGAGTCTTCTTGAAGCTTTATCATCTCTTTAGCAACATAGACTCCCTCTTTCTTGAACAGAATCCCGGTGGATCTGTCTTGAGCTTCAGCTCCCCCTTTCAATAAATTCTTCAGGCTCCCCCTTTCGTCAAGCTTCCGTGCTTTGGGATCGACACCTGGTTTTCCATATACAAGCTCTTTCAGGATAGTTATCTAGCTTCTTGAATCCACGCTTCCTCTTACGTTGAGCTCGTCTTCAGACTCCCCCTTAGACTTAGCTGTCGGGATCGTAGTCTGGCTTTCACATGTTCACAAGTTCAGGATCAATTCCTGGCTCTGTTTTGCATATGCTCAGGATTTGAAACCTGGTTAACCTGCACATCCTCTACCTCAACGTAAGTTTCACAAATTTATAACACTTAGATTTAAGAAACTTACTTGGTAGAAATCATTCATACATCAATCTGTTATAATTACATCAAGTTCAAGTAAATGACCTTGATTAACTAATCACACAATCTTTCAAAACATTTATATATAACATTCAAATTTTTCAACATATTCTCCCAACCCAATATAGTTCATCATGTTTAGCACTTGGAATTTTGAATATCAGCTCTTCAACATCAGTTGTCGAAAATCTTTTTGTATTTTTCAAAACTTTATGTTAAAACACTCTAAAATCTTTTTTGGATTTTGAGTTTAAAGAAATGCAGTAAAGAAATATATACAAACATTATTTTTGTGAGTTTGTGTAAGAGGATCATATCAGTTCATGAGACAGATCACTGGCACCGTTGAGCTTTTAACACTTTAAGTTCTAAACGATTCACGTAGATTGACGATATGGTTGTCCTCTTAAACTCAATCTAAAAACTTTCGAAATGCTTACCGATACGTTAAGGTATATTATTTTTGCACTAAATTCTTATGGACCCCACGATCTCAGCATATCCCCTCATCATGCAATACACTGACTCAAGTAATGCCTTTAAACTTTCATCAACTGTGATATGTGCGAAAATAATGCAGAATGTTTAAACATTAACAATCAGGTCGATACTTCCGTATACGCAGAGAAAGTCCAATGTTTAAACAAAATAAGAAAATAAAACAAGTTGAAGTTGTTTAGGCTTTAACCACCAGGTCGATACTTCCGTATACGCAGAGGAGGTCCAAAGCTTAAACGAAACACCAAAGAAAATAAAGCAGAATGTTTAGGCAATAACATCCAGGTCGATACTCACGTATACGTAGAGGATGTCCAATGCTTAAACAAAATAAAGAAATCAAACAAGTTTAAATCTTTGCAAAATGAAATGCACAATCACAGTGACTTTTCAGCAAAGTTGTGAAAGTTCACAGACTTAACCAGTTTTATGCCTTTCGACAATCAGCGATTACTGAGTAGGCACACAGTCAAGAAGGACAAAACTAAGTACTATGCTTTCAACCATGTTTTCCACTAGAACTAGGCTTTTTCATTTAAGTTTGTATCGTTATCGCAAATCTACTAGTCTAGCTGAGCCTATCGTCACATCCTTAGTGAAATCGTTTATCACATTTGACATTTCAATTCTTTAGCATGCTGTGATAGTCCACTGATTTACTATCATTTCCTCTTATTCACAACAAAACTCATTTTTGCTTTTTTAATGTTTTTGGCATTTTCAAATTTTCTATTTTTTTTTTTAATTTTCTCCCCCTAAAATCAAAATATGTCTTGATTTTGATTTTCTGGGAAAATTTGAAAACAAATTGTACAAAGTAAAGTGACAAACTGATATCGAATCACTTCAATTCGCCGTTCACTCGGCTTAACAATCAGAACTCCCCCTGACAACAAACTATTTTCCCATTTAGATTTCAAAACACTTAAGTTTGTTTTAATCAAAATGGTTTATCCGGAAAATTAGTTTTGTTTGTCTTTTTACAAACTCGGGGTTTCATCACATTGTTTACCTTTATCCACTTATCGGAAAGATAAATCAAGTACAACTTAATGTCCTTGATTAGTCTTTTGTGATTCGAAATATCACAGTTACCAACCTGTGAATTTCTCAAGAAATATGCCGATTCCTATTCCACACTTACCAACCTGGTAACTCCGGCAAGTCAGGTTTTTCATTTGAAAAGATCTACCCAAGCCTGACCATTCTTGGGTTTGACAATTTTTACCTCAACAGATGGCTCTTCTGGTTTCGATGAACCAGAATCATTGCCTGAACGTGGTTTGTCTGACTTTATTGAGCCAGATTCATCGCCGACATGTGGCTCCTTTGTTTCCGAAGAAACAGATTCATTGCCACAAACTTTCTTCTTCTTCTTTCCCTCTTTCGTCCTCAGATTTGTATCTGATGAATCCGTTTTGCTTGCCTTTTCAGTTGAGGAAAGCGATTCATCAGAACTTTTTCTCGGATTACCAGTTGTATCCGAGGACAAAATTTTCTCGAGATATTCTCTCGCCTTCTTTCTTTTCTTCCTCAGTTTGTCTTTCTGCCCTTGTGAAAGTTTTACTTTCTTTTCTTGAACTTTCTGTTCTTGAACTTTTGGTTCTTGAACTTTCTGTTCTTTGGGCTTGACATTGACTGGTTTCTTTGTCAATTTCTGAGATTCAGCCCTCGATCTTCCCTTTGATCTCATTGGGCAATCTCTGGCAATATGACCTCTGATTTGGCATTCATAGCACCTTCTCATTTCGATTCTCTGGCTTTGGCAGTTAACAGCAATGTGTCCTTGATAGCCACAAGTGTAACACACTCTGTTATCATACCTCTCACTACCTTCATACCAAACACCGTCTTCATACCACACACTTAGATCATAGCATTGATTTGCCTTGTGGTACTCATGTCTCCTCTTGTATCCTTGATTTGGCATTTGAGCACTGTGGTCAAACCTGCACCACTGATTACCAACTTTTTGTGAGTTTTGATTTTTAAATTTTTGTGGTTTTTATAATGATTGGATGATTGATCTGATGAGCTTTTATTTTCTTTTTGAAAATTTTTCGATTTTTTATCCTTTTGTTTCTGTTCCATATTCTTCTTTACAGGTTTTTGCGTTGAGCATTCACCTTTCTCAGTAGAATGTAAAACAGTATTTTTAAACATTTCATTTAATTTCAAAAATGTTTTTCTTTTTTCTTCTTTTTCTTTTTCATCATCAGATTTATCATCACAATCTTCAATTTTGACTTTGTCAAAATTTGTGACATTGTCACTTATTGGAACAGAATTGATCGGTTTTGGACAAACATATGAAGCAGAAGTCACAAAACTTTTCAATTTATTCTCTAAAACTTTGATTTTCTTTCTATCACCTTCAGCTTCCTTTTCAAGTCGAATAATTGTCTGACGATGGGAATTTATTACCTTTTGCTTTTCAATATTGTTCTTGCTAAAAACAGATCTCCCATCTTCAAGAATCTTTATTTGACTTTGAAATTCTTTTTCAATTTTTAATTTTTCAATATCAAAACTTTTGATTTTATCTTCAAAAATTTTATCTGAAAATTTCTTTTTACTTTCAAAATCTTTTTCCTTTTCTTTTAAATTTTTGATTTCCAATGTCAAACTCTCCACATCCTTCAATAGTTTGACATTTTCAGCTTCGAATTTTTCGCATTTTGAGCACACAACTTCACATTTTGAAGTTTCATCTTTTTCTTTTTCTTTCTCTTCTCCACTTCCCCACCATTTTCTCTACCAACCCTCTTCTTCTTCAGTATATTGCTTGATGAACATATCCCTTATAATATCATTTGGATCAACTGCAATGTTTCCATCTTGATCAATATAACATTGTCTAGTAGCATTCCATCTCTTTGCTTGTTTAGCTTCTTTGATTATACGATTGATTCTGATCAACTTGGTTTGAGCTTTCATCTTTCTGTTGATATACTTCTCTTTTTCATTTTTGTTATCTTTAAAAGGAACAGGTTCTGATTTTGCCATGATTTTATATCCTTGAATTACCTGCAAACAAACAAACACTCAGTTCGTAACAGTGTGCGTTGATGAAATCAATCTAAGACTCGTGTCGAAGATTTGCGAATAAATGTTGTTCGGGTGAGTTAACTATCTAACTCTTTGACACAAGCCACTCGACAAAACTTGAGTTAATCGGTTGGCACTTTGACTTCGAGTGAGTTGTCTAACTGGATTACACGTTGACCTTTTGACCACAATCGATGAAAGCCAATCTCACTTGCAACCTTGCAATAATCCTTCACGTGAGAGTATGATTTTAATCAAGTAAAGTGACCGACAACCTTTATTTCACATGCAAATTGATCATCAAGTCTCACATGTATATTGACAATATGTTTATCAAATTTAGAATTGATGGCCAACAACTATTTATTCAATGTAAATCCTATAGGACCTCTTCAATTATTTATATAATATCAAGACTATGGCAGACAACCACACCAATTAGTCAACATTCAAATGCAATCATTAAATGGAATGTGAGTCGGATGAGATGTTTGTGACACGGATTGCTTTTCCGTGCGGGTGGACCTCTATGCTATCCATGCGTATGACTTATGCGTGCGGATAAGTCATCCGTGCGTATGACTTATGCGTGCGGATAAGTCATCCGTGCGTATTACTTATGCGTGCGGATGAAGTTGACTGCTTTGACTTTAACTCTTTTGCAATAAGACAAAAACCTTCACGTGATAATCTGTTTTCAATAAAAAAAATGGCCGACAAAATGCACATCAAATTAAATTCTCATGCCACCGATTGCATATACTATATTGATATATGTAAGTAATGACAAATTCACGTGATTGCTTAACAAAGTGACCTGCAACTCTGAAATACAAAAATCAATTTCATTGGACCGCTTGACTGTTGTAGATTATTAATAATGCACATGGGGCGGTGACACGTATTACTATGAAACGGATTTTCTATTCGCACGAGTGGTCAATAAAGTCAAAGCGGATTACTTATTCGTCCGGACAAGTTGTCCGTCCGGATAGGTCAACAGAGGTCAACCCGGATGGTCATACGCACGGATGGCAATCCGTGCGGTTAACATCAAGAACAACAGCAACAGTATTCAACATTCTTCAACTTTTTCGATCACAAAAATTCAAATTTCTCCTAAACGGCTAGGAGTTTGAATCTGAAATTTGGTAGGATTGTAACTCAAATGTTTTCGCACATCATACTAAAAAATCAGCAGATTCGGACCAGTAAAACCCGTTCAATTTTACGTTTTTTAGTGAAAACCGTTAAAAACGTGAACAAGTAGTAGAATATGAAAAATTTGACGAAAATCAGATCTGAAATCACTGAAATCTGGTATGAATTTACGTGTTTTGTCAGCGCAATCGAGCTCCTAGCTCTGATACCAATTGTTGGTCCCGTTGATACAGGATCTGATCGTAGGAACAAGATGAATCGATTTCGTCTAATGTGCGGAATCCATTATGACGAATCACAGATTTGTTTAACACAGAATTCAACGTTTAACTGCTGTCTGTTCGTTCTATTGAGTGTTCTGAAAGTTACAAGATCCGGTAGAAGTACAGACTATCCGTGCGTGTCAAAAGTTCTAACAAAGTTGCACCGGACCTCCTATTTATAGGCAACCTCATGAAACTAAGAAGTGTTGTACGTACGGGTGGGCTATCCGTGCGTATGACTCACCCGTGCGTATGACTTATCCGTGCGTATGACTTATTCGTGCGGATAAGTCATCCGTGCGTATAAGTTCTCCGTGCGGATAAGTCATCCGTGCGTATTACCATCCGTACGGGTTACAACCAACACTTTTACATACAAAACCTATTCCTGAGTTGTCATGCTATCTTCATACATTCAAACAGTATACATAAACACATAATACAAAATATGACTTCATGCTGACGGAAGCTACAGACGTTATGTACTAACAGACTCCCCCTCGGATGTAGCTGTAGTACCTTCCAGCATAGTCTTCAATTCTTCCTGCTGCGTCTTCGTTCACGCGTTTTCTCCCTTCTTTTCTGTGCCTGTTCCTCCAACATTCTTTTTCGTTTTTGTCTTCCTTCAGTCATCCACCAATTTCTGTAGACAGGATCTCCATCACGCTTCCTTTCCCACTTTGGAATTTTGTTTTCTTCAGATTCAATTGGTGTTTGATCTGTTGGAGGAACAATCCCCAGTTTTCGTCTTCCCAACTTAGCAGCATGCTCAGCAATCTTTTTGGAACGTTGTTCACGCTTGTATACTTTTAAGAACTCGTCAATCTCCAGATCTCTCCATTTAGTCTTCCAGTATCTTCCGGAGTTGATGTCTTTTGCGTAACAAACATCCACAACTTTTTGATATTGCATAGCTTGCTCTTTGTCAGGTCTCTCATAAACTATCTTGTTGTAGAACAGACAATCTATATCTTTCTTTGAGCAATTAACAAGCCACATAGGATCTAACACACAGATCCTTCTTGCTTCTCCTGTGGACTTGTTTTGTAAAGAAATTATTGCTTCAGCTGTAGTTTGATTGTACAACCACCCTTCAAACTCTTCGTGAAAATCTTGCTCCATTGCCCGTAAAGGCATATTCTTCAAACAACTTGGAGGTTTGATATCCAGAGTAATATCTTTTTCACCACTTTCTAAGATTCTGACAATTTGTTGTGGAAAGTGTGGTTTCCAATCAGGATATCTTTTCTGCGCTTGCAGCTTCACATAATTCCATAACCTTTGATCATGTTGCTTCACATCTAACCCATGATAAAACTCTTTGATGTTCTTTGTTTTTACCAATTCATCTATATCCCACCATGGCAGAGTTTTGATATCAGCCAAGAACTCAAAGTATTGTACTCCTTGTTCTCTTCTGATTGCATAAACTTTTAAGTCTTCCAAATATCCCCAAGAGAGAATATCACCCCAAGAGAGTTCTTTGTCGTGTGTAAAGAATTGAAGTGCTCTTAGTTTCTTTTTCTCTTTTGGCATGACTTTGTACCATTTCTTTCTTTCTTCAGCAAGATTTTCTCTCGGTATGGTATCTGGAATACCTTCTGCAGACACTTTCTCCACTATCTTTCTCCTGATTTCTTCTTCATTTCGATCTTTGAACATTTCCGACAACGAAGGAAATGTTTCATCAATCCCAGAATAATGAAAATCAACTTCATCATCAGATGAATCTGAAGCATCTTCAACAATTACATCATTGTAATGATCAGCTTCGAAAGCATATCTTGACTCAAATACATCTTCAGAAGTCTCAGGAATCTCATCTTCAATATCGAATTTAAATTTCCCTTCTTGCAAACCCAATTCCTCTAACATCTCTTCCCTTGACCTTCTAACTTCAATCACTTCCTGATTTTTATCTTGTAAGAAAATGACGGTAGGATTTGTGAGGAATACCTGATCCATGTGCTGCTTTCCAGAAGTAGAAGTTTCTTGCTGATCATCATCTTCTTGTTCGTTGATCTGATCATTCAGAAACTCCTCAATCTTTTGTTCATCAATAGGATTCTTCACAATTAATCCTGAAGAACCTTGATCATCGTCATCATTCTTCTTATCATCATCTTTCCTATTATCATCGTCTTTCTCATCATCGTTGTCTTTCTCTTCATCTTCATCTGCTTCATCATCTCCAAGAAGTTCTTCATCAGAATCACTAACTTCCTCTCCACGAGCCTTCTTTGCTTCTTTTCTCCTTTTCATAATTTTCATTCTGTAAAGAGCTTCTTTTACGTTGAGAGGCACAGTATATGCATCACCAATAAGTACAAATTGCTTTGTCTTGAATTCTAATAGCAACACTTCTTTGGCCTTTTTCTTCTTTTGTTCAACAGCAACTCTATGAATGATTTGATCAGAATCAATGATTTGAGAAGGCTCTCCAACTAACATGAAATCTTGACCATGTACAACTTGTTCTTGAGCACTTTCAGCATCAATCATCTCAGTATCAATTTGACTTGAAGAACCACCAGCTTCTTGAACATCTTCAATTATACTTTTGTTCTTTTGTATCGCATCTTCAGCTAGTCTTCTTTCTCTTTCAAGTCTTCTTTCTTCAACTTTTCTTACTTCAATTTCATTGAAGGCAGCATGAACATCCTTTTTCAAAAGATTTTCCACAACAGAATATAACATCTTAAGTTGTTCATCTTTCATCACTTTGTCTGCCTTCATGGCTTCCATCTCCAACTTCATTGCTTTCATTTCGTTTGAATTAGCTTCACTCATTTCACTGAGAAGCTGATTGAGTGACTGATTTACATCCTGGAGATTCTTTGTCTTCTCGTTCAATGAAGAGATTTCTGCCATAAGAACTTCAATCACTTTAGCATTACTATCACCATCTTCCTTTATTTTCTTCATGGTGTCTTCATCCTGGATTAACACCGATCTAAGTTGATCATGAGCTTTCATTATTTTATTAACTTGCTTCAACAAAAGATCACGTTCGCTTTCAGCCTTTTCTTTTTCTTTTTCAAGATCTTTGACCTTCTTTGCCAGAACTCTCACTGCTTCATTGTTGAACAAATCATCATCAAAATTCAGATCTTCCAACGGATCTCCTGAAGCAGGTGGAATATTGCTAAAGAAATCATCTGAACTTCTTGGACGTGAAGATTCTGGAATCTCTATATTTTCTGGAACTGTTGGGAACTTTGAATAAAAGACTCCAGCCTCAGTAACTTCAACGTAGTCATCGTGACTAGTCTGCTTTTCAGCTTCTTCTTCTTGAGATTGGGATGATTCAACATGTTGTGTGTCTTTACCATCTTGTTCCTTTTGAACTTGACTTTCGCCTTTTCTTGCTCGAACATTTCTCGGAATGAAACCAGCTACAACTGCTTTTCTTTTCTTGATTTGTTTCTTTGGATTCTCAGGATCATAAGTTGAATCTTCTTCATCTGACCCTTTCCTTTTCTTTGGAGACTTTTTTTTTAACTGAGCTTTTCCTTTGCCAAGAGTGATTGGATCAAGTTCAGATTCTGATATAGTGGTTTCAGAATCATCATCACTTGATAGATCTTGAACGACACCTTCTTGATCTTTAACACCTTTAGCAGCATCCTCATTCTTCTTTAAGAAACTTTGAAGAGATTGAGATAACAGCTCAGCTCCTTCTTGAATAACTGCTAACGGTTCCAAAACTGTTTCATCTATCAACTTGTGCTGTTGTTTTCCAGAAGACCCTGCAAAACAGATGTTTGACAAATTTATTAGAAATTTTCACAATATAAAATTCTAATTTCCTTATGACTCCCCCTTTCACAATACCCTTTTCTACATTCTTCGGAATAGAAACTGCAGGGGACGTTTTTGGAGTTCTCTTTCTTTTTCCATCCTTGATACACCACCATCTAGTATCTTTCTTAAAGAACAAACTCATCTTGTCATCTTCATTATCAGAATTGCTATCTTCATGTCTCCATGCATCATTTTCTGGAGCTACATAATCTGGATTTGAAATTTTGCAGATCATTCTTTTTGCTCCTGGATTTGGACCCTTGATCAACCTGCTGATTGTGTCTGGTGTCATATGCCTCAATCCCAAAATGTCGTTACTTCTCTTTTCTAAACCTTCAAACTGATCATCTATCAACATCTGGATAAACCTAGGATACAAAAGGAACCTCTTGCTTCCATCCTTTACATTCTCCGTCATGTAATCAAAAATTACTTGAGAAACATTGTACGGTCTATTCAGGACAAGACAAGCAATGATATTCATGATATAATCTTGAGTTTCATCATATCCACCCTTTCTGTGTGACAATGCATGAAGAACACAATGAGCCATGAATTTGTAAGCGTGACTGAAACTTGTTTTCTGCATCTTTCCATTTACACTTCCAGCAAAACCCATTCTACACCACATCCCTTTTACAAGACGTTCAGAAACAATGGTTGGGTCGCTATCAGCATCTCCTAAATTCAACACTCTCCTTACATCACCAACTGTCACTTTCATCTCCAAATCTATATCTTTTCCATTCTCATCCTTCTTTGATACAGCAGAATGAATAGTTTTATCACTCTCTTCATATCTTGCAGCACTCCAAAATCGTTTCACATGAGATTCATATGCTACAGTCTTATCAGTTAAAGCCTTAGAGATTCTGCTTTCTCTCAAGAATTTAGCAACATCTTGAACTATTGTGTTTTCGGTAAACTCTTTATCCAACACACAATAAATATTATGAGATTTATCCCAATCCTGCAGAAATTTTATTCATTTGAGAAATAATTTTGGGATCTCAAAATATTCTAACAAAGAAAAACTTTCTATGCTTTGTGAAAGATTATCCATATGGATTGTCAATTAAAGGGTTATCCGTGCGCATGACTTATCCGTGCGTATGACTTATCCGTGCGGATGAGTTCTCCGTGCGGATAAGTTATCTGTGCGGATAAGTTATCAGTGCGGACAACTTGTCTATGCCCCGGATTGCCATCCGTGCGTACAACATGTGCCCAGATTGTCATCCATGCGTACAACCTGACATTGCCCCGGATTGCCATCCGTGCGTACAACATGACATTGCCCCGGATTGTCATCCGTGCGTACAAGTTATGCGTGCGGATACAAATCACAGATGAAGAACAGTCTTTAAGCATCAAAAATTTTCTAAGGCAAATCCTAAAATTGAACACAGATCTACACAGAGGATGTCAACGCGATCAAAACCCTATGTTCATTCTTGTCTAAAACATCCTATTCATAGTTTAATTTCACAAAAACCTAGCCGACACTTCGTACCGTCCAAACATCAGATCTACAAGATTTAATCATGTTATAACAAAATTAAACCGGTAAAACTCTAGATCTAATCATTCCGAACAAAACCCTATGATTTATTCATAACAAAACAGACTAACACAGGCTAGATCTAAGATAAAAGCTCCGAAAGAAAAGATACGGATGAACAGTTATCAAACAACGGATTATAGCAGATTTGAGTTAGAAAAACATACCTTTGCCATTGTTAATGTTGTGCAAACCAACGAAAATAAAGATCCGTGCAAAGAATTCCGAAATCAGAAAGTTGAAGTGTGAGTGAGAGAGAAAGAGTATTGTGCGTG
Source organism: Helianthus tuberosus (assembly GCA_030545235.1). Lineage (NCBI taxonomy): Eukaryota > Viridiplantae > Streptophyta > Magnoliopsida > Asterales > Asteraceae > Helianthus > Helianthus tuberosus. Next base: position 157,090,210 of record CM060450.1, on the reverse strand, counting down.
CGAATGACTTTGACTGACTCTTTGACCCTCTTTATATACTGTCAACAGACCCGTATTGTCACCCGTGCGGATTACCATCCGTGCGTATGGCTATCCGTCCGGATGAACTTCCGAATGAGACACACTTTAACCTTTTTAATGGAAACATTGATTTTTCTCAAATTTTGTCAGATTTTAGAAATCCACTTAAGTTGCTTGGTTCAAATTAATGACCCAAGGTACTTAATTTGTCGACCAAGTCCAACTTAATGACCTTGGTTGACCTGAACAAAACATACTGACTTTTGGAATTTTTGTTCAATCATTTTTCTGAAAAATTACAAGTATCAACTTAATGAACTTGTGTTTTGACATTTTCAATTACAGATTAGTTATGATTAGCTCCAAACTCATCTTCCATCCCAGAAACTTCCTGCATCTTCTATCAACTTTCGAATCCGAAGATCGACTCTCCACTTTGGTTTGTCGGAAAATAAAGCGGAAAAATAAAATCTTTTTGGGATTTTTAATGAAGCAATTAGACAAGAAATGAAAAACAGAATATAAGAAAAGTAAACATAAACTATTTACAAACATATTTTTGGTGAGCGTGTTAGGGAATCATATCAGCTTCCGACAAGTTACAAGTAACATTAAGCTTGATTTCATGCCAAACATTAACCAATTCACTTAGATTGTCGATATGCTGATCCACTTAAATTCTTACACACATTTCAATCTGTTCAGGATACTGATTTAGTATTTTAGAGACTTAAACTTATACGCGTGTCCCACCTCTTGAATATACTCCCGTATCCAGAATCCCAATAATCAGTCTTACAGGTGAGTATACTACAATGATATATGTACATAAATTAGGTATGCGAGGGCCGAGGGATCTCAGGTCGATACTTCCGTATACGCAGAGAGATATCAGCTTCGACTTTACGGAATGTCCCTTTTAGAGGATCTTTTAGCTACAACAGCAGCGACTATCAATTTTATTGTTTCATCGGCATGCTGAGGGTTTATGCTATGTTTCAAGCATTTGCGGAAAGTATTATCCAAGGACTAGGTCAGAACTACCGTTCAGCAGAAGTCCCGGAATAATACCCCAGACATCATTGAGTATAAAGACCTAGTATATCAGATTATGAGACCTTTCAAACAAGATTTCAGGGGTTACCTATATATCCAAGTAGTGTTCCCCACGAAATAAGCAAGTAAGATTTTAGGTTTATATCTCGAACAGACTTACTAAATGTGTAAAAACCTATCGACACATCATCAGTGAGACTGTTTAACGCATTTGAACTTTCCATTTCTTTAGCGTACTGTAACCGTCTAGCTGATGTACTATCATTTTCCCTTTTTACACAAAATCTTTTTGAAATTTTATCATGTTTTTGGGTTTTTGAAATTTTCTAATGTTTTTGGCTTTTTCGAATTTTTTATTGTTTTTGTATTTTCTAAAAATAAAACTACTATCTCCCCCTAAAAACCAAAACAAGTAAAAATTCGACAAACCATTGCAGATTGTTTCTCAACATCATCTACAGTGGTACCTTCATCAACGCCAACGATTTCCTCCGCATCCGATAGTAACTTCATACCATTAAGTTTCAAAAGATATTTAAAACGAGTTTTGTCAAAAGCTTTGGTATGTAAGTCAGCTTTTTGTTCATCGGTGTGGATTTTCTCTATTCGTATCAACTTCTTCTCGAAACAATCTCGGATGAAGTGATGACGAATTTCAATGTGTTTTGTTTTAGCGTGATGAACAGGATTTTTTGTTATGTTAATTGCTGCCTCATTATCAACAAAGATAGGGGAGTTAAGAAATTGCAAAACGTAGTCTCTCATCTGTTGCTGGATCCACAAGATCTGAGAGCAGCAGCTGCTAGCAGATACATATTCAGCTTCACAAGTGGATAAAGCGACAGAGGTCTGCTTCTTGCATTGCCAGGTGACCAATCGTGGTCCGAAAAACTGGCACCCCGCTGTTGTTGATTTAGCATTCACTTTGCAGCATCCGAAATCAGAATCAGAATATCCTTCGAGCGTGAAGTCGCCAACTTTTGGATACCACAACCCCAGAGATGGAGTTCCTTTCAGGTAGCGTAGAATCCTTTTCACAATTACCATATGCGAAGCTCTAGGATTTGACTGAAATCGAGCTGCGAGGCAGGTTGGGTACATAATATCCGGTCTTGATGCCGGCAAGTACATTAACGAGCCGATCATGGAGCGATATAATGTTTCATCTACCTTCTCTCCGGTGAGATCAGGGTTTATCCCATGGTTCGTCGCTAATGGGGTGGACATTGGTGACATTCCTGACATCCCGAATTTCTCCAGAACATCATGAACGTATTTTGTTTGATGTATGAAAGTTCCCTCGGCAAGTTGATCAACTTGAAGTCCCAAGAAGAACTTCATCTCACCCATTGAAGACATTTCAAATTTCTGCTTCATAACTTGTTCAAAATCTTTGCAGAGTTGTTCATTTGTAGACCCGAAAATTATGTCGTCCACGTAAATTTGGACAATCAGAAGATGCCCGTCGACTTCTTTTGTGAACAAAGTGGCGTCTATCTTTCCTCGAGTGAAGTGGTTGGCTAACAGATGTTGAGACAAGGTCTCATACCAGGCTCTCGGGGCCTGATGTAAGCCGTACAACGCCTTATCAAGGAGATAAACTTTGTCTTTGTGAATTGGGTCGGTGAAGCCCGGTGGCTGCCCGATATAAACCTCCTCTTTCACCTTGCCGTAGAGAAACGCCGACTTCACATCTAGCTGAAAAACTTTAAATCCTTTCCACGATGCAAATGCAAGGAAGATTCTGATTGCTTCAAGTCTTGCGACAGGGGCATATACTTCGGTGAAATCTATCCCCTCCTGCTGACTGAAGCCTTGGACAACGAGTCGAGCTTTGTTTCGAATGATAACTCCTCGATCATCCCTCTTGCATTTAAACACCCATTTGGTATTAATCTTCCGGTGACCATCGGGCAAATCTACTAGCTTCCACACACCTAACTTCTCGAATTGGCTTAACTCCTCCTGCATTGCATTTACCCACGAATCTTCAGTAAGCGCCTCTTTGTACGTCCTTGGTTCTATCTGCGAGATAAAACAACTTAATGAGAATTCAGTTTGTAAAGGAGCAACTTTTGTGTAAAAACATGTAAGCCCTTGATCAAGCTGTCTTCGAGTGCGGACGCCTGATTGCAGTTCTCCGATTATCAGTTCCTCTGGATGATAAGAAAGCATTCTTGGCATCACCTCGCCTGAAACATCTACTTCGCTTTCCAAATTTGTGACGTTTTGATTAGCAACTTGTTCACTGACTGGAATAGTTTGATTTGAAAACTGGATTAGCTCCCCCTCAGAGTCTGAATCATCATGATCGAATATTGGTCTGTTTTCAGATTCTTGATTAACATTCTCTACCGTCTGATTTTCTTGAGCAACTTCATTTTCAATATCGTCATGTTCTCCAGCATTGCTTGGTCCCGCCTCATCATCATTTGAAGCTTGTCGTTTTCGATAAGTTTCTGCTGGAAATCTTTCATCTGAATCTTCATACTCTCTCAGAATATCCAACTCATCAAAGAACTCTGGTTCTTCCTCCATGTTGAAAGACTCCCACAAAGTATCATAATTGAAACGCCATGAGTCGCCAGGATTCTGTGGAGGCATTGTATGACCTTGACACTCAACGTTTTGAGCTTCAATAATCCGCTTCAGACTTGGAACGAAGACTCGTCGCAATGGACTTGAATACCCTATGAATATTCCTTCGATACTCTTCGGACCAAACTTACCAAAAGGCTCTAGAACAGTACAGGATGACCCGAACGGTTCAAGATACTTCAAATTCGGTTTTCGGTTATTGATCAACTCAAAGCATGTTTTGTTGAATTTCTTGACAGTGAGAACTCTGTTGAGCGTATAGCATGCGGCGGAAACTGCTTCTGCCCAGAAATTTATCGGTAACTTTGAATCAGCAAGCATTGTTCAAGCTGTTTCGATTAGTGTCCTGTTTTTACGTTCTGCGACTCCATTCTGTTGAGGAGTGTACGGAGCACTAAACTCATGCAAAATACCTCTTTCATCACAATATTCTTCCATCTTGTTGTTCTTGAACTTAGTACCATTATCACTTCTAATTCTTCTGATACGCCTTTGGTACAAATTTTCAATCTTTCGGAACAACCCTCTCAAACTGTCAAACGTTTCTTCTTTCGACTTCAAGAATGATACCCATGAAAATCTAGAATAATCATCAGTAACCACAAGACAATAAAGTTCTCCTGTAATACTTTTGACATTCACAGGACCAAATAAATCCATGTGAAGTCTCTCCAAAGGTCTTGAGACTGAATTGACTTGCTTTTTGGGGTGTGATCTTTTCTTTTGCTTGCCTTTCATGCAACTAATGCACTCTTTTTCTCGATGGAAACCTTTAATATGAACTCCCAGAACCAAATCATTATGCACCAGATGATTCATTTTACGAAGATGAATGTGCCCCATCTTACGATGCCACAACTTTGATTCTTTCTCCGTTGCTCTAGAAACAAAACAGTGTGCTTGACCCGTTGTTGTAGTTGCTACAGTCATGTCTAAAACATATAGATCATTCACTCTAGGAGCTCTCATGATAATCCATTCTTCAGGAATAACAAAGCCTGGTTTCAAAATCAAACACTCTTTGTCTGTGAAGTGAGTAGTATACATCCGGTCACAAATCTGCGAGATACTTAGCAGATTATTTTCTAGCTCAGCAATGTAGTTAACTCTTTCAAACGTGACGATTCCATTGGATAACGTTCCTTCACCAACAATTCTACCACCTTGGTTACCAGCGAATCCTACATAACCTCCATTGATATTTCTGACATCATACAGCAGCGCTGTCTTTCCTGTCATGTGCCGAGAAGCTCCACTATCCATAATCCAACGTGAAACGGATCTCGGAAGCTCCTGCACATATCAAAAGCATTTAATGAGATTTTGATGCTACCCAAGCCTCTTTTGACTCGGGTAACTTGATATTAATGTGAGTTTTTGTAGTGTAAAGTGGCGGAAAGTTTTTATCATTCATTTTTAGGCTTTCAGCAGTCCCAACTTCAACCTCTTTGAATAAGAAGAATTCATCTTTTTGAGGTTGACCAGTTGGTTGGTTTTTCTTCACCACATACTTCTTTTCAGAAGTCGATTTTTGTTTCTCATAAAACTCCAAAGGTACATACATCTTCTTGGTTGAAGATGATGATTTTTCAGTTTCAGACACCTTTGGTGAATTTGCTTTCTTTTCAACAACTTTTGGCTTCCATGTTTGTTGAGGTGATGCAACCCGTTGGTAAAATTTATCATTTTTAGATATCGAATTCTTAACAGGTTCAGTTTTGATCTTGGTGTTTTCATTTTTCAAAACATTTTTCTCAACAATCAATGGAGCCTTTCCTTTCACAACATCTCTCTTGATAGAGTTCTTCACAGGTTCAGTCTTAGGCTTCAAGTTGGTACACTTTCGTGCGATATGTCCAACTTGATTACATTTGAAGCATGTTCGGGTGTCAACTACCCGACTTGAGCCTTCAGACTGAAGCTGTGAGGCCTTCTTTTCAAAGAACTCTTTGTTTGTTTTTGAAAAAATTTCAGATTCCTCATCAGAAAGTGAACTTGAACTGTTCACAAACACCTTTTTCACAGCAAACTTCTTGTTCTGAACATTCTTTTTCTGATAATTCTTACCACCCTGATATCCTCCCGACCATTTATTTTGATTGTTGTTAGAAAAACGTGGTGGAATAACAGGTTTCTTATAGTAAGATTTATCTTTATCAAAATTCATTTGTCTCTTTGTCTGTTTCAAACCGTCTACTTCAGACAAATCAATTTCAACCAGTTTGAAAACATTTTTCAATTTGTTCACATTAACATTCTCCAGAGGAAACTCAAAGTCTGAATACAACTTATCAGAACCAGACATCTTGTACATCACAAGACCCGGTTCATCATTTAAGTTGTTTTTAGATTTTGGTTTCGGAATGTAATTGTTCAGAAAACATTCTTCATCTTCAGTCGAATTACTATCCAAGACACTTTCAGCCATGCCTTTAATGATCTCAGTTTGAACACTATCATCAGATGATGATGAAGAAAATGTCACATCAATTGACTCGGGCAGTTTTATCTCATTTGTTTCAACTTCATCATTAACCACCCCTGATTGCCTTTTTGAAAAATTGTTTAGAACAGGTGGCGGGACTTGATGAAACCCCACCCCAGTTCCATCACAGTATACATCTTCGCCAGCTTTGTTTTTCCCAATGGGTTTTGGAACAATGTATTGCAAAACAAAGCTTGCAGAGTTGTAACTGCTCAGTTTCAAATTAATACGCTCATTCTCAATCTTAGCTTCTTCAAATTGAAGCTTCAATTTCGCAATTTCATCAAGTTGTTGGTTGATTAACTCTTCTTTTACTCTAAGAACCCCTGATAGTTGAAGATTTTCTTTTGTTGTTTTACCATTTCTGTCATCAGAATCTTTAACCGTTCGCTTTAGCTTCTCAAAATTTTCAGAAATTTTACGATTTTCAAGAATCAACTTTTCGTTTTCTTTTCTTATTCTTTCTATGTCATTTTTATCATTTTCAATTTTCTCAGTTAATTCTTTCGATCTATCATTCGAAGCTTTCAGCATTTTGTCACGGTTTAAGATTTGATTTTCAACACTTTTGACTCTACTAGTCAACTCTTCAACCTTCTTACCATTGAGGTAAGTGATTGTACTACAAACTTTGCACTCTTTCATGCAATTTTTGCAGTCATTTTCATATTTAACTTTCTTACCCGACTCAAGTGTACCATTTGAACTGACCTTGTTTTTGGACTCAGTTCCAGAACTAGAAACTACCTCAAGTTCTTTTGCTGCAAGAACTTTTTCAGCCATCTTCCTCAAGTTTTCAGCCGTTAGCTCTTGTGAAGTATCAATGATCCCATCATCAGCATTCTTTGACTTTGGCTTCTGTTCTGCTTCTTTGACTTTTTCTTCTTTCTCTACTAGTTTCTCATCACCACCTCCCCACCATTCTCTTTGTCTAGCTTCTTCTTCCTCGGCAAATTGCTGGGTAAGAGCATCAACACTAATGGAATCTGGGTCAACTGCAATGTTTCCTTGTGGATCAAGATAACATTCTCTGTCGGCATCCCATCTTTTTGATCTTTTAGCTTCTTTGTATGTGTTATAAATTCTGCTCATCCTGGTTTGGGCTTTCATTCTTCGGTTGACGAACTTTTCTTCTTCAGTTCTATTGTCTTTAAAAGGAACAATCTTCATCACAAATGCATAACCCACCGCATCTTCCTCTGGTAACAGTTCGCTCCAATCAAAACCTTCATCATCATGAATCACAGCAAGAGCTCTAGATTTCTCTTTGTTGTCTTCAACCTGCTTCAATCTAGGTGGCTCGGATTTATTCTGGTGACAAATTGCTTTCTTGTAGTAATCATCTCTAAAAGGGTTCTCTGACTCATCAGCATATGCATTTCTGCATTCTCGTTTGAAGTGACCTTTCTGCTTACATTTGAAGCAAGTCACCTTGGACTTATCAAACCCCAGCTTGGTAGATGCACCACCAATTGTCTTCCTGCCGGTAATTTCCATGAAACGTTGTGCTCGACGAACAGCACTGGCCATAGCCCAACGAATATCGATCAGCTCCATTTCCTCAGGATCAATCTGATCATAATCTTCTTTCGTCAGATTGGTGTTACCTATCTTCCCGGCTACTAACCCTTCATACGACTCCAACACAGATGCTAGAAAGATCATCTGCTGTTTGGCCGACTCCTCATCAAAATTCTGAGCATTCTTCAAATCCACCGCAATGTGGCATTGAAACACGTTCTTTGGAACAGATTGTTGTTGACTTGAAGAATTTGAAGAAGATCCCTGGCTTGGAATATTCGATGAAAAACCTCCATGAAAACCATTGTTTGAACTTGAACTTTCTTTACTTGAAGGGTTTGAATTTTCAGCAGAGAAAGCAGTTCTTGGAGAAACATTCTTGGGGATCATACTCTTTGGATAATACAGCTCCATGTTTTGTTGGTATGATGAATGATTTACTTTGTGTGTTTTCTTTATCTCTAATTCATGACTCTCTAGTCTTTCAATCAGCAAGTCGACGGTCAGATCTTCAGCTTTGATTGTATTCTTTAACATCAATGCATAGTACTGCCAATCCATCTCTTCTGGTAGTGAATCGAACAGTTTGTCAACTAGCTCCTCTTGAGAATAGAGAATTCTGTGTCTTGCCAATTCCAACTTTAGGTGTCCGAATCTCTCAATCATTTTACAAACAGATTCATTTTTTAAACATCCAAACAAATCAAACTCTTTTCTCAACAGTTTCTTTTTGTTTTTGACTATTTCAGCACTTCCTACACATTTTATTTTTAACTTTTCCCATAGATCTTTTGCGTTTGTATATTCAATTAGTGAAATAATGTCGTCTCTTACGGACTGGTGAATCAAAGCGACGCATTTTTGTTCAGCGACAAAGTTTTCTATATCTTCAGTCTCTTCCAGATTCTCACAATCTTGTCTACCACTTTTGAAACCGTTCTTTAAGCTTTTCCAGCTTGGATATGCGAATGCTTTCAGCCACTCATCGAATCTTTTTGCCCACCGATTATACTCTTCGATTGCCATTAGCTTTGGTGGTTTGTTATAAGTACCATATGCGCTTTCAACACTTAGGGCATCGGACAAAGTTTTCTTCGGGTTCGGATTATCATTTGAATGGTTGGAAGTATTGTCTCCGGAGTTACCTGCGAAAGCATACATCTCACTGAAGGGATTCATGAATTCTTCCATTTTCAAATACCTGAAACAATTGTCAAACACTTAGAAAATTTTTACAAATTCTAAAAATTTCAAACACTTGAACCAGATGATGATCCGTCCGAGTAGTTATCCGGACGAATGACAGAGGTTATCCGCACGGATAATGATCCGCTCGGATGGTTGTACGTATCAATAACTTTGACCTTTTGACTTTTCAGGTTATCCGCACGGGTTGTAATCCGTGCGTGTAACAATGATGATGTCAGCAAACAACTTGTAGTAACTAACTAATCCAATCCGTTTGGACAGCTGTCCGCACGGGTGAATGACGTCATCAAATACGAACAGCTAAACATGGTTTTTGATGAATTTGATCTAGTTTTAGGTTGAATCTGATTATGAAACTAAGTAGGATTATACTTTGAATGATTGCGAATCAATTGATATCAATTTTATCAAATTTTAACCGTAGATTCTTGCTCAATTTTAAGTTTTTCTGATTTTATGGTGACGAATGAAGAACGAATGCAAAAACTAAGGAGAAGTAGAAGAAATCTGTCAAATTTCCGGTGAAATTTGAATCAAATCGGCAACAGATGTCAAATCTCCGGTGAAATTTGACTTTGATCGGCGAATAAAGCTTGAATTCCGGTGAATTCGGTGTTGTTGATCTCGATTCAGCTCCCTGGTCGCTCTGATACCACTTGTTGGATCGGTTTTACACCGTACGATTGCGTAACGAATGTTCAACGTGCGGAATCCGTGAACGTGCGTGACCGAACACACAAGAACGTACAATTTTAACGTGACTCAATAGATTCGTATGACGTGTACAAGCTCCGGAAATCACGGTTTGCCACTTTCTCTCTCTAACCTTGAAAGCTCCCAATCTCAAATGTGGCAAAAGTCCCTAAATGAAACCCTAAGGCTCCTATTTATAGGCAAAGGATTATAAGGGATTTCCCCTTATTTACAATAATGCCACCTTGCCTTTTACTTTAGATATTACAATATAAGGCTATGTTTAAACTGTTTCAGCTACGATTAAGATTGACGGAGGCGATAGACATACTGCACTAACACCTAATTATCGGTCTGAACGATTTTGTTGATGAAACTAGACAATGTGAAGAACAAGAAAAATGTATGCCGATAGAAGTTGAATTAATCTTAAAAATTAGGGTTTAGAGGAAGAACGGTTCTGAATTTTAGTACTGGTGGGAAATTTTAGTGGTTTCAAATTTTAATGGCATAAAAAGCGCCACAACTTTACTGAATAAGAGGGAAAATTTAGATAATGAAATTTTAGGCGGAGGGAAAAACTTTTTACTTTTTTAGTGGCTAACCTAAAGTGCCATTAAAAACTTATATTTGTGGCACAACAACTAAATGTCGTTAAAAGTGTGTTCTATGTAAATATGACATACATTGTGCCATTAAAAACCAAAATTAGTGGCACTAAAACTAAATGCCATTAAAAACGTGTGCCACTAAATGGCATTTTTTTTGTAGTGAAATAATCTATGAGTGAAGGTTATGAGGCACTTGTCACTTTGATCGGATGGCGGTTCGATCGGACGGCAGTCCGATCGGATTGCCATTCGATCGAGGCGACTTTGTTCCTTTTGTAACCTTGAAATTGTCAAATCAAGCTTATGGGAGAAGATGGAATGAAGATTTCTCAAAGACTTGTGAGGATAGAAAGAAGAAAAGTCATGACTACCACAAGGCCAAACAATGTTATGATTTAAATGTTTGGTATGAAAGTGGTGAATGGTACAATAACAGAGTGTGTTATAAATGTGGTTTCAAAGGACACATTGTTGTTAACTGGCAGAGTCAGAGTTTTGAGACAAGAAGATGCTATGAATGTCAAATCAAAGGTCATATTGCCAGAGATTGCCCAATGAGATCAAAGAGAAGATTGAGGGCTGAATCTCAGAGAATGGTAAAGAAAACAGTCAAAATCGAAGAAAAGCCCAAAGAACAGAAAGTGAAATTGTCACAAGGGCAGAAAGACAGACTGAGGAAGAAAAGGAAGAAACCAAGGGAGTATCTTGAAAGGATTTTGTCCTCGGGTACAACTGTTGATTCAGATAAAAGTTCTGATGAATCGATTTGCTCAACAAAAAATGGTTAGTCAAGCAAAACGAATTCATCAGATATAAATCTGAGGACAAAAGAGAGGATAAAGAAAGAAAATTGACTAATCAAACTGATAAAAAATCAAAGAAAGTTAATTTTTCAGATAAAATCTTTATCAAAGTTTTTGAGTATAAAAGAAACTGTGAAAGATCGTTCATGTCACAGGTTGATGAATTTGGAAAACCTAAATCCTGTGTGGATTGGGTTCCAATAATGGATGGCGATGAATTTGTTTCTTCGGAAGCAAAGGAGTCACGTTTTGGCGATGAATCTGACTCGTTAAAGTCAGAAGAGACAACAGTTGAGCAAAAAGGAGAAAATTCAGTTCCGCCAATAGATGATGTCAACTTTCCACCATTGCGGACTGAAAATTTTAAACAAAAAGTTGGTAAAATGGAAATTTCAGATCAATTCTATTCCGAAAAGAAAGAATTTGATGTCGATAAGGCGTTCAATGGAAAAGTGAAAAATATTTTTGGAAAAATGGTCGAGGGTAAGGTAAAAGGGGTTAAAGAATTTTATGAATCAAAAAGATATGTTCAAACCCCGAGTGAAATTGAAAAGGTCACACCCAAGACTGGTCAGGCTTGGGTGCCTGCATTCTTTGCTTAAAATCCTGACTTGCCGGAGCTTCCAGGTTGGTAAGTGTGGAGCAGGAATCGGCATCTTTCTTGAGAAATTCACTTCGGTGATATTTCGACCTACTAGTTTAATCAGGGACATTAAGTTGTACTTGATTTATCTTTCTTACAAGTGGTGATATTGATGGAACCTAAAAATGTTAAAATTTTCAAATGTGGTTGAAGAAAACAAAGTGATGATAACCCCGAATTTGTGAAATGACACGCAAAACTTATTTTCCGAAAAAAACCATTTGATTAAAACAAACTTAAGTGTTTTGAAATCATAATGGGATAATAGTTTGTTGTCAGGGGGAGTTCTGATTGTTTATGTCAAGTGGATGGCGAATTGAAGCAATTCGATATCAGTTTGTCATCTTTACCTTATATAGTTTGTTTTCAAATTTTCCCAGAAAATCAAAATTGAAACATATTTTGATTTTAGGGGGATAAAATTTTAAAAAAAATTAGAAAATTTGAAAATGTCAAAAACATTGAAAAAGCAAAAAAATGAGTTTTGTTGTGGAAAAGAGGAAATGATAGCAAATCAGTGGACGATCACAGCACGCTAAAGAAATGAAAAGTTAAAAAGTGATAAGTGGTCTCACTAAAGATGTGCCGATAGGCTCAGCTAGACTAGTAGATTTGTGATAATGATACAAACTTAAATGAAAAAGCCTAGTTCTAGTGGGAAACATGGTTGAAAGCATAGTACTTAGTTTTGTCCTTCTTGATTGTGTACCTACTCAGTAATCGCTGAATGCTAAAAGAGCATAAAAACCGGTCAGTTTGTGAACTTTCACAACTTTCTGAAAAAGTCACTGTGATTGTAAATTTCATTTTGCAAAGATTAAAACTTGTTTTATTTCTTTATTTTGTTTAAGCATTGGACATCCTCTGCGTATACGTGAGTATCGACTTGGATGTTAGTGCCCAAACGTTCTGCTTTATTTTCTTTGGTGTTTCGTTTAAGCTTTGGATCACCTCTGCGTATACGAGAGTATCGAACTGGTGGTTAAAGCCTAAACAATTTCAACTTGTTTTTATTTCTTATTTTGTTTAAACATTGGACTTTCTCTGCGTATACGGAAGTATCGACCTGATTGTTAATGTTTAAACATTATGCGTTATTTTTGCACATATCACAGTTGATGAAAGTTTAAAGGCATTACTTGAGTTAGTGTATTGCATGATGAGGGGATATGCTGAGATCGTGGGTTCCATAAGAACTTAGTGCAAAATTAATATACTTTAACGTATCGGAAAGCATTTCGAAAGTTTTTAGATTGAGTTTAAGTGGACAACAATATCGTCAATCCATGTGAATCGTTTAGAACTTAAAGTATTTAAAGCTCAACAGTGCTAGTGTTTTGTCAAAAACTGATATGATCCTCTTACACAAACTCACAAAAATATTGTTTGTATATATTTCTTTACTGCAATTCTTTATTTTCAAAATACAAAAAGATTTTATTATGTTTTAGCATAAAATTTTGAAAAATTCAAAAAGATTTTCGACAACTGATGTTGGAAAACTGATTTTCAAAATTTCAAGTGCTAAACATGATGAATTTTGGATTGAGATGTTTGTTTGAATGAATTGATGGTTGAGTGATTTCTACCAGTAAGTTTTTCTTATTGATTTAAGTAAAAACTTATGTTTTGAGTAGAAAATTTGTGCAGGAAATGTTGAAAAAGCTAAGTTTCAATTCCTGATGACTAATTCCAGGTTTTCGATTCTAAGCTACAGTTAAAGAGTTCCAGACTGCGATCCCAGCTAAGTGAAAGGGGGAGTCTGAAGACAAAGAAGCCAGGTTCCTGATCCTGTTGATACGAAAAGCCAGGAGAAGTTCCTGAAGTTGAGAAGACCAATCAAGACTGAAGAGTTGACATGCTGAAGACTCGTACCGAAGACTTCGTCAACATCCGAGGGGGAGTCTGTTGGTGCATACGTCTGTCGACTTCGTCTTCGTCTTCGTTTGAGTCTTGTATTTAGAAATGATCGTCCAGGGCACGTTGTATGAGAAAATAGGTTTTTAGGTTGAACAGGGTATTTCGCACGAAATAGATTAGGCTATTTCGTACGAAATAACAAGGGGCTATTTCGCACGAAATAGCATGTGTCTATTTCGTATGAAATCACCTGCCTATATATACCTGTGATGTCATTTCGTTTGTATGGTTCTTGTTTCCGACGCCGAAGTGCTGTCGAAGTGTCTCTGGTCTGTAAACTGTTGATAAATCAATAAACAAGACAGATTAATGATATTCTAGTGTAATACAAGCTGAACGAAGACTGAATCAATGAATTCCGCCTCTGATTCTGTCTAAGAACTCTTCTGAACGACTCGTTTGGTCGTGAAAACGATCCTACAGAATCACCCTGTCCGATCAGGTACCTGACCTTGACGGTGTTCATGTCGGAATCCATACTTCGGTCATCTTCTCCGGCAACAATCCATTTCCAAGCCGACTCTAGACTAATTATCAAGTCTACAGTCCGTTTAGATCCGGATTCCACTGTTTTAAGTAAAAATTTTAAGAAAAGATGGGAGGGAACATGAGTTTTAGCTGCAAAGTTTAGATTTAGTAAAGATTTGGTGTAAAACACATGAAATTTCTTAGATCTGAGCTAGATCTTGACTGGAATGACATCATACAACTTGTTTGTACAAACACCCATGGTGACGTCATCCTTAAGAGCTCAAATCTCAAAGATTCCATGGTGAAAAGCGTGATTTCTAATAGGAATCATGTAGAGATTAGTGTATAGATCAAAGATGTACAAGAATCTAGCGTAAAACATACCGAAATCGCCGAGAAATGGGAGAAAAGAGGGAGTGCGTGCGTCTGGTCGAAGGAGGCTGTCACATCAGTGAGGAACGATGTGACAGGTCCTATTTATAGTGTGTGAGAGAGGATAAGGCGGTGTGGCACGGATCGGATGGCACTTCGATCGAGTGGCCCTCCGATCGGATGGTCATCCGATCGGATTGCCATTCGGTCAATCCCATCCTTATCGTTTCACCGTCATTGATTTGTTTAAATTCAGCGTTGTTTTGCGTATTATTGTGTAATAGTATCACATAACTAGATTATATCATTAACACAAAAGTTTCCAAGTCTCATAGTTTTCGCCAGTGACAAGTCTCCAGTCTCTCGTTCAACCAAGTCTCAAGTTGCACGAGTCTCAATAGTCAAGCACCAAAGTATCAAGAATCATATAGTTTAGGGACTAAAATTGACAATAGCTAAAAGTTCAGGGACGCAGGCGTTACACATATACATCTCCTCATGTGAGATTTCTTGAGACGATCTTTGGTCCTCTAGGGAGTTCTACTACTCCCATACCTTCTTCAGATTCTATGCCTTTCTTCATTTCTCCTCCTTCGTTTCCGACTTCAATTTCTTCTTGTTGATCCCATATAATGATTTTCTTTGACTAAATTTGGCAATAGATTTCAACAAGTATGGAAATAATGTGCAGATATGGAAATCAAACTTTCAAGAAACACAACCTATAGAATTTTTAAGTTTATATCACTTTGGAAAAACAAAGTTACAATGTGATTGTGAGATTATTGACTATTACAATTGACTGCTCAAAGAATTCTGTAATGAAGGGTAATGGTGTTTTTGTTGAATGTATTGAATGTTTGGCTTAACTCATTTATCCTTCGGTGGTGACATCTCTATTTATAGAGAGTCTTTGTCATTAATAAACATTTGTCTATTCTTGCACTTGCTCTGCATAAAGTAGCTTTTTGGCATATTCATTGAATCCATAGAGGTCAACTTGTTACTTTACAAATGTTGGAGAGCCTTATCTCTTAGACAAGTTGGCTCATCAGAATTTTTGATGATCAGCTGTTACCAGATTCTGATGATAAATACCAGATTTATCATCAGACTCATCAGAATGGTCTCTTCTGATCGTCTTTCTTTGTCTGTGATCAGATATTCTGATCTTTGTTGAAGATTTGTCCCTCTTTCTTTCTTGTCCTGTTATCTTATATTTTCCTTTTTGTTGATCTTCTTGACTTTATCTTCAGCATATGATCAGATTGATTATATTTTTCTTCAATACTTATAAATAATTTCCTAACAATTTCCCTCTAAGTATTGTAAGAAAAATAAACTACTCATATACTCAAATAACATAAGGTGAATTCAAACCATAGAAATTCAAAGATTGACAAAAACATTGTTCAAGTATAACATAAACAAATTGTTTTCCAATCATTGGTTAATCTGGTATAGATCTCCATCTTTCAGCTTCTTCTTGTAGTCAATCATTTTGTTGCATTCATTGTACATCTCCTTGTACCAGGTTATTGCTTGAACCCATTCATCAATGATGACTTCAATATCTGCTCGCTCCTCTTTGTCATGTCCTTTCAGCTTGAGCTGCTCCTGCTTCTTGTTCGTGCAGTCTTTAATGTATTTAAGAGTCTGATTAGAGTACCTGCATATTTCTTTAACTCTGAAGATGGGGGCATAACAAATATATAAGCTGGAATAATGATTGTCCACCACCTATTACCGTTGTCCACCACGAATTAAGAGAAGTATCAGAGATAAGTGATGTGTACCTGGACCAGACAAAGGGGAAGTCCTGATTGAAGATAGTTGGAAGTGCGAGGCAGATTGTCGATTGCCCGAAGGGGGAGGCGAATGGATTAAGAATTAAGGAAACAAGTGAAATGTAAATATGTGAATGTGATTTAGAATTAAGGATTACTTCGATTCTAATAATAGGTCTTAGTCTTGGAGGTGGAAGAGGAGTCATTTAATCTCTACTGAGGTGGCTGAAATGTTTATTCTTCTTAACTTGATCCAGAATGTCGTTTTTCAGATGCTAAAGATGAGTGGGTTTGGCTTGAGGACCCGTCTAGGAAGTTTTCGGTTGCCTCTATGAAGAAAGTGTAATTCAGGGTGTCGAGTTCAACTGCTACTTTTATTATGGATCGGAACAACTCGGTTCCAAAGAAAGTCAATGTTTTTGTGTGGACGGCAGAGATGGATAGACTTCCGACACGGGAAGCTCTTGTTCATCACCACATCCAGATCAAGACTATTTTGTGTGGTCTTTGTGAGGATGCTGTCGAAAATGCCTGCCATTTGTTTACCTCTTGTCATATTGCCACTTTGTCGTTAGAAAAAAACTAAGTGTCTACATGTAGATCTATTTGACATGAATGAATACATAAATAGTGTTGGATTCAACGATTAACTATCATCGACAGCACAATTGTCACCCATAATCCTAAGTAAACATTGTTATGCTATTTCTTCACCAAACAAACATCTTACGATATATGCTTATACAAATAGACATTATTTGCACCCTTAAACAACTACTTAAGAGTGCTTGTTTCAAGCCATAAAGGAGGACTAGACCGGAAAACCGACTCTTGTGACTCGAAGAGGGTTTCGATTCTACCGTTAAACATATGATATATTCCGACGTCTCCTCCACCGCCCTCCGGTAGACCACGGTATGGTTCATAAAGATCATCGGTGAAGTAAATACAATCCGGCTTCACACCTTCGCCACCATCGATAGCAAACGATGAATTGAACCCTATAAAGACCGCTTTGCCCCCCAAACTCGCGATTTTCGACCACTTTCCATTGTCTAACCCAAACACAAAACATTGAAACCCACTAGTCCTATACGGTCCATAACGCCCATACTCGTCATCATGTTTCTTGAAATAGTAACGTTCACGCGTAACCATTAGCAAACTGTCACACCCCCACTCGAGTAAATACGCCCACGGAACACACGAGCACCCAAACTCTTCTCTTGGGAACGTTGTCACTCGAGACAACGTTTTAGGACACAAAACATCGTTAGTTACGTCACATTCGTAGATTGTTCCCATGGTGGCCACTACATAGAGCCGTTTTCGCGCTCCATGATACGAGATATCGAACAGATGTCCTTCCCAACCATTGATTCGAGTCCACGAAGCATCTCCGGGCTGGCAAAACCCGATAGTTCTCCCCCAAATGATGATAACACGAAACGAGGGGTCTGATGACAAAGGGTTTGGTGATGTAAACACAACTTTTCTCATGCTAAACAAGTAGTACATCCATTCATCTTGATCAAAGTATAATTCCTCAAACATATACAGCCGTGGGAGATCGACTTGAGCACGAGTAAGCGGGTTAACAAGCTTGGCATAGAACTCTTGTTCCCCGGTTGTTAGCAGCCACCCGTGAGTCGATACACATCGCTGTCGTTGCGCCTCTGGTAGTGGCAGCTTACGCATGGTACCGCCGTTGGATAGAAGAAGGAACGTACGCAGTTCGTGTTCATCGTCTTCATCTGTGTTGGATTCTGCAAGCATCAACATGGGCAACCGAGAAGGAAGATGTTGAATGGAGTGTTTGGTTGTGGTGGCAGAAGAAGACTTCCATGAAGTGCAAACACAAAGAAAGTTGACAGAATCTTCATAGAAATCTAACTTTCCGGAGATGTTGTTGAGAATCTCCGGCAGAAGGTCCGACCAAGTGGTCATTGTACAACAAGAGTCAAAATCGGTTGGAGTGTAATGTAATCTATTGGTTGTTGAGTTATTAAAAGAGAACGTTATTACATGTGTTTGGTACATGACGACGTATCTGGTCTGGATATTGGGTTAGATGCGAAAGGGCCCCAAACACTCTTATTGTGTTGTCGTAACTTGGGAACATTTCAACTGGATGCACCTAGCCAGTATATATCAACATCGATGTACGTACTAGATCAAATCAAGGCTCGTCCCATCTCGTTTGAAACCAAAAGCGACACATCACATAGCGATACTCACCACCTCGCCACCCTTACAGGGTCTCCACCCTGTCTGCGTGCCTTCATAACCGTACACTGATTTTTAAGGCGGGGGTTTGGATAGTCGAGTGTGTATTGGTAGTCGGAGATCGGTAAGGCTTGTCTCAAAGATGGGCGGTAGGCGGAGATAGCGTAGTTGGGGATGTTACTAATTTAAAAATATTGTTATTTGACCAATCTACTCCATCTTTTACTACAAGTCTACAACTAGAACATTGTAATCTAAACAACTTACAATCAAACACGGTTTTTCTAGCTATTTGGCCATTACTAACCTTCAAAGACCAATCTACCACAATCTTTCATGACTACAGAACTATACCACCAACAAGATGATGTCAAACAGTCATCCAACACTCGTGTCAACAAAAATCGATTGGTTTTCTATCCAACTCGGTAATCTCAATACCAGATCATGCCATAAGTTACTCGTATACGATTCCCATAAATTAACCATGCCATTGGTGGTTGTGCCGACGACGGAGAAATGGGTTTTCCGGCGAGATAGGTTATAAACATGTTTGGGTTATATCACATAGAGACCCCTATATATTTGAATAGTGACATATTCAACCCTTACTTTTTATTTTTATAGAAACTTTGGATCGGCCGTTTTGCTAAACAACAATGTATGGTTAACGTTTTAAAAGCCGTTTAACCGGCACGAATTATACCGATAAACTAGGATGGCAAACAAGTTGTACCGCCTGTAAATTAGGTTATACCGCTTTAAACCGGTATACCAGTACTGGGCCAAAGGTTAAAATTTGGGCTTTTAATCTTTTATGAGCCCAAAAAAGTGACATTTTACCTTCTTAGGCTAGAGGGTGTGGTTTAAAGCCCTAGTGGCTTTATTACGCCACGTAGACGACACATAAGCAGGGGGTTTTATCGTTAACCTACACGGTATGGAATAACGCCACTTATAAAGCCTCTTTTAACTATATTAAAAAAAAAAGATAAATAAAAAGAAGCCGATTGGTTGACTTTAGGTGGTGCCCCT
Source organism: Helianthus tuberosus (assembly GCA_030545235.1). Taxonomy (NCBI): domain Eukaryota; kingdom Viridiplantae; phylum Streptophyta; class Magnoliopsida; order Asterales; family Asteraceae; genus Helianthus; species Helianthus tuberosus. The sequence continues at coordinate 157,070,759 of CM060450.1, read as the reverse complement.
TGATTTCATCCTCTCGCGCGTTAACCCTTTGGCAGAATCAATCGATAGCGCCCCCTTTAACGGAGGCGGGGTGGGGATGGGGCACCAAAGGGCGTTATTGAGCTTATGTGGCGGGGTGGCACGAAGCCACATCCCCTGGCCTTAGTAAAAAACCTAGCGCCCACAAAGGCAACAATATTGAATTTTTGGATTATTTTTTGTTTACGGATTAACTTTTGGAATATTTTTTATTACGAAATGATGTAGTTTTGCTTTTTTGCATTGAAATCAAAACCGGGTATGGGACAAAGAAGTACAACCGGGTACGGGCTTGGGATTACAAATACCCGGCCTGAACCCGGCCCATTGTCTTTCCTAATCTCATCTACTCTCTCGCCCCACGACAACTAGCACGTCAACGCCCTAAACTCGTGCCCTCAACGGCGCCCACTTGTGACAGTGTACCACGCTCAACGCCCGCCTACATGGTATGTGAATGACGCCCATAAACGAAGTTTAGATTGCAAGTTCAACGAGGTGTATCGTTGATAAACTCTTTAGGTGTAAACATTTGACCATTTGTTTATTTAATATATTATATTAGTATACATATATTACATTTTTAAGAATTTTAATGATATATCTATACCGAATCTAGGAAGTAAATTTATATAAGATACGCAAATATGATATATACTCTGTTAGAAACTCGTATATTGCACGGATTGATCAAATATATTTTTATGTACTAAGACTGTGTGATGTGGTACAAAGCCCACAGGGACTTTATCACGTCACATCAGCGTCAAGTATGCGCTACATAAGCGATGCGCTTTATTGTTAACTTGCATGGTGTGGGATAACGCCCATTTTAAACAAATATAAAAATGAAAAGAAAAGAGAAATCAAAAAAGAGAGATATGATTAGTGGGAATGAATGGGTCCAACATGTATACCCTTATAGTGCGCGCCATTGTGGTAACGAAATTGCCCATAACGTTTTACTTTGTTTTTTATTATTTATTAAAAGGTCAGAAATTAACGTGTATGCTACACGTGGTTGGATCAATAAAATATTAAATAGTTATTAATAATAAAAAAATAAAAGAAATAGTTAAGAAAAAATGTTAAATAAATAAGATATTATGATAAGATAAAAACAAGAATATATATATATATATATATATATAGGGAGAAGATCATGCGAGAACCACCTCTTATTGTGAGAACCGCGAGAACCAATGTGAACACACCAAAAATGCCTAAAAATAGCTAAAAATCACACAAAATTTTTTTTTTGATTTTTTTAATATTTTTTAGGTTAAAATCGCTACTTTTCGAACCCAAAAAAAAAAAAAAATTTTTTTGGCTTCGAAAAGTAGCGATTTTAACCTAAAAAATATTAAAAAAAATCAAAAAAATTTTTTTGGATTTTTTTAGGTTTTTTGGGGGTTTAGTTTTTAGCATTTTAGCTTGGGGGGGGGGGGGTGGGGGGGGGGGTTTAGGTTTTTGGGGGGTGGGGGAGGGGGAGGGGGGTTTAGGTTTTTTTGGGGGGGGGGGGGGGTTAGGTTTTTTTAGGTTTTTTTTAGGTTTTTTTAGCTATTTTAGGTTGTGTTCACATTGGTTCTCAAGGTTCTCACAATAAGGGTGGTTCTCGCATGAGCCCCTCCCTATACATATATATATATATATCAGAAGATAAATATAAGTATACAGATATAAATAAATTATTTATAAAGTTTTAGATTTATTAATTAAAAAATAATTATCTATAATTAAGTACGAGAGAAAGGCGGGAAAACTAAAAAATAGATGTCTTCTGTGAATGACATGTGTCCCTCATTAATTAGTTAACACACATTCGTCAAGATACATTTTTATGAAAAACGAACTTTGATGTGGTATTTACATGTAATAACATTTTGTTGGGATTGAACCTTATCAGAGGAACAGATAATTAAAGCTAAAACTGGATCAGAGCAGTGGATCCAAAATAAGCAGATGTTGTGTTTTCATTCTCTCCCCTTGAAAGTGGTTTCAACTTCTGATGACCTCCAATCCACTGATCTTTACAACTGCTGACCTATAACTGCTGATCAAGTCAAAGGCTGATGAAGACTAAAGCTCTGCTGATCAATCTACTGCTATGGGTCAAGCACTTCTGGATATATCAAGTACTGCTGAGTTCACATCACTGGAAGGATAAAGCAGTAGTTTTAGCTTGTTTTATGTAATATATTGTAATCAGTAGTTAGCATAGCAGTGTTTATATCAGATCAGTTGTTAGAGTTTGTTAGGAGGTTAGATGTCACTTTCATGGTGACGTCAGCAAAGATGCCACAGTGGTTTGGGCGTGCCTATAAATAGAACAGTACCCTGTACTATTCTATCAGCTCTTCACCACTTTTCTTCCTGTACAAACAATCACTGTGAGCTCAGGCTGGGGGGGAGTTTGTTACATGCATGCATTGTAATCGTTATTGAAATAAATTCAATCATTCGGTTCTTTGTTGAAAATGTGTGTTGAAAGCATTTCTCCTGTTTGATTGTGTGCAAAGTTTGTTTCCATTTACATTCCGCTGCATTACTTGTTCATCTTTCATTTTAATTCAAACATAAAACACAATCAATCCAAACTCAGATCCTAACAATTGGTATCAGAGCTCGGACAGTCAAATTTGATTTAACAATCAATTTGACATAAATTGTTCAGCTCACAATCGTTGATACTGATAGTTGTTTGTTTTGTTGAAAAACAGTGCAAGGTTTAATCACCATCAAAGTTGATTAATCAGTGCCTGTAAAACAACCAGGATGACGTCACAATCACAAGATGATAAGAATAACATCGGTTCACTTTTCAAACCACCCATGCTTAAACGTAATGAATACAACATCTGGGAGAGAAGGATGGGTCACATCCTTGCTCAACAGAATACCGGATGTTGGAGATCTGTTGTTTTTGGACCACATGTTCCCATGGTGCCAAGTGTTGAGGATACAAAGAAGTTCGAACCTAAAAAACCTGAAAGTTATACTGAAATTGATTTCCAAAAGTTCGAACTCGATGCCAAAGCATTTAGCATCATTGCATCTGCATTACCCAATGAAATTTATGCTGGGCTGTTACACTATAACAGTGCCAAGGAATTATGGGATGCACTTAAGGAACAATTTGAGGGAACTGAAGAAGTAATTGAAAATAACAAGGAAATTCTGAATCAGCAGTATGAAACCTTTTGTCATATTAAGGGTGAATCATTGACTCAACAATTTGAGTGATTCAGTTGTCTCATTAGTGAGCTAAGGCTTGTTAAGGTTGTATTTGCTAATTCTACACAAAACAACAGGTTCCTTAGATCACTACCTGAAAAATGGGATACAATTGCTTTTGTAACTAGAAATTCTGCTGAGTTCAAATATCTGACCCTGACCCAACTTCATGGTAGACTCCTGACCTATGAAAGGGAGTTAAACCAGAAAAAGAAGTTGCAAGAGTCTGGTAAAGTTGCTGATGATTATTCATTTGGTAACACAGCTCTTTTTGGTCAGGAAGAATCTGGTAGCAGTAGTAAGGATCAGAGTTATGATCATTTTATTGACATAACTAATGGTGGAAACTTTAATAACTCTGATTCTCACTCTGCAAATTATGCTTTTACTGCAAATAGTGAAAACCAGATGTCAGATAACTTGTGCTTTGAACTCAATGACTTACAGCTCTTTGATCCAACTGATCTTGAAGAAATGGACATTTTGCATCAATTGGCATTGCTTAGTGTAAGAACAAGCAAATTTTACAAAAGGACAGGGAGAAAATTCCCAGGGTTACATGGGAATTTAAAAGTGGGGTTGGATAAGTTAAAAATCAAGTGCTACAAGTGCAATAGGCTAGGACACTTTGCTAGGGAATGTAGGAGTCAAACCATTGGTCCAATTGTTACTCATCCCAGCTCAAACCCTAGGCCACAAAATCAAAGCACTGTGCACTATTCCTATTATACCCCTGCTGCCCATGTAAACACTGCTCATTATGCAAACCCTGTTCCTGTGCATTATGTTCAAACCACTGTCCCTCAAATTCAGTATGTTCAGGCTCATGTACCTCAGGTTCAAGTGCAACCAGTTGCACCACAACAAGCTGCACCACCAGCAGTGGTTCAACCAGATCAGCAAAGCTTTTTCACCCAAGGCTTTGTTGACTGGAGCAGTTTACCTAATGAATTAGGTGATGAAAATTTTGCACTGTATGCTACTAATGATGCTTCTAATGATGAATTTTGTCTTATGGCATTAGAGTCAATACCAGAAGAGCTGGATGCTGAAAAAGGGCAGTCAAGTGCTGAAACAGTGGATAAAGTTGCTGAAGCAGTGGTTACTACTGTTGCTGGTGAACTACTGCTGGAAGAAAGTTCAGAACCCCTGATTGAACCATTAAATGACCCCTGGTCCAAAGAAGAAGAAAAGAAAGAAGGTGAGAAAGAAGAGAGAGCTGATGAAGAAAATGATCATCAATGTGATTGTGCCATGATGGCTGCAGCTAAGGTATCATCTCAGGTTCTTGAAAATCTGTGTTCAGACAAGTGCATCATAGCATTTGCTAGCATTAAAGAGGTGAATGAAAACCTTAGGGATAGAGTGTTGAATGATGAGGTCAAATTTGAAAAGTCTTTAAAAGAACTTAAAAACAAATTGGCTGAAAAAGACAAAGAAATCTGCAGTCTAAAAGAAGAGCAAAGCATAACCAAGAACCAACTCCAAACTATGGTAGAAAAATACCAAGTTTGCAAAAAGGAGTTGGAATCCACCCAAATAACTTATGAAAGATGGGTGGAATCTTGCAAAGGTTATGAGGTCATGTTAGAAAAACAGCTTGAAAGCAATGTAAAATTTGGCATAGGCTTTAGAAAATATGATGAAATTGAAAACACTGCTGCTAAACAAGCTGGTTCAGTTGAAATAACACCAACAAACAAGAATGGCCAAGAAGTTAAGATAACTGACAAACTTGGTAACAAAATCACTCTAGAAAGATCTGTGGGATCCTCAACTTTTGAGGAAATTGAGAAATACCAATTTAAACCCACATGGTCTGATGAGTGTGACATTCTTGAGAATTTTAAACCAATGGACTTCACAACCACTGATGGTGTAAAAGCTCCAAAAGCAAAGGTCATTCCTCTCAAAGACATCCCAACAGTGGTTCAAAACTCTGTTGCTAAGGAGTCAGAGAAGAAGAAAAGAAGAGAAAAAATTAAAAATCTGTTTTGTGATTTTTGTGAAAAGAAGAACCATCTAACAAAAGATTGTTTTTATCTAAAAGCATATGATCTCAACAAAACAAGTGTAATTGAACCTGCTGAGAGCTGCACCATTTGTGGTAAAACAAACTACAAAACTCAAGAATGTGTGTATCTCAAAAACTTTGATGTAAAAAGAAATGAGTACACTGCAAAAACATCCTTAAGTTCATCAACATCATATGTCAAGTTCACCAAGAACCAACCACTGTTTGTGCTAGTCCAAACAGCTGTTACAAAACAGCTGAACCAAACATCTGTCAAAAGAGATGTTCAGGTGACTGATGCACCCCCTACCAATCAATACAGAAGAGGTAAGGGACAACCACCATACCAAAGGATCCCACATGTCTATGAGGTTTATAAAAATCCTTCTAAACCAAGAGTGAACAAGTATCCTTTTGGCTATCAACAGGTGATTGGTCAAGACCCCCAACAGTGGTTAGAGAAAAACATTCCCAAAAATGTTCAAACCCCTAAGCCAACCACTGTCCATCCACCTGAAATCATCCCAGACACTGTTGAGACCCCATCCAAAGCCTTATTGGCTTTGGAGACCCTAATGAACTAATCCTTTTACTTCATGTGCAGGGAGCTTCTGCATGCTTAGATAGCCTTTAGTATGTAGATAGTGGAGGCTCCAGGCACATGACATGATGTAAAGCCCTACTCAAAGATTTCAAAATCCATGGAGGGGGTGATATTCTTTGGTAATAACAGTAAAGGGAAAGTTCTATGTCACACCCTGACTTTTGCAGAAGCGTGGTTATTGGTGTGACTTCTTAATACCATAGCATTCAATCATAACAATGCTATATGATAAAACCAAAAGATATTCATCCATAAAAATTAAGTTTGAAAATACCACAACACACTTGTTTGAAACATCGACACCAAATTTAAGTTACAAACCATAATATGTTTTAATGAGTTCACGAAGACTCGACAACATAACTTAAACCAACCCGAGCTTAGGACCATGTATCTCGTCCAGGAGTAAGATACATCTCCTAAACCCTATGACCTCGGATGACATCTTTTATTTAAACGCAGCTTGAAAACATGCAAACACCTGCCAGATCCGTTAGTTTCCTGAAATACATGTAATTTAAAAAAAACATCAACAAAAGTTTAGCGAGTTCATGCGTTTATGTATGAATAAACCTTTAAAGTATGTCTTGTATGTATGTATGCCCCTGGTATGTAGCAATAAGGAAAAACAGATCACCAATGGTTTGCAAGGCTAATGGTATGTGTGAAATGGTGCAGGAAAACTCAAACCTAGCGGAATTTTGCCACGGCATTAGTATGTGGACATAGTTACCACATGGGCCACCCTGGTCCTCATGGGTGTGGGCTCTCTACACCCAAATAGATCTATCACTCATGTCCCTCGGTCCTACGACGAGGATTAATGGCCTTAAGTGTTATACCCACCACTCACATGATCAAGCAGTAACCCTCCTTAAGCTAATCATACCATGTATAAAACGTTTGTAAACAATTGTAACATGTATTTCACCCCCGAAGTTATAAAACTGGAAACAGTTAAAAGAAAAGGGGGACATGAACTCACAGTATTGCGTCTTCAGAATCGTAACCCAAATCTCTTCAGCAAACCCGACTACCTACAGCGTACTAATGTCTATTAGACGAACGGGCCGTGCCTTGCCTTAGTGTTTACGTTTTTGAGTTACGTTTCTTTTAATATTATCCCAAGTTATAATTTTCTTGTTAAAATAATAATTATTTTAACTTTTAAATTATATTAAATTTTGGAATAATTGTTTAAGCAATATTTCTGTATTAATACTTCTCAAGTATTTATTTTCGTATTTCCTTCCCAAAGATGGGGGTATCTCATACCTGTATTTTTGTATGCTTGTATTTGTAATCTCAAAATAATATATTTAAACTTACTTGTCAAAAATATTGTATTTCAAGAAAATATATATTTTTCCAAAAATCATATGTCTTCTAAATATTCCAAGAAAATATATTTTTACTTCCCAAAATAATATATTTTCTCCTTGTCGAAAATACAATATTACTTTTGTAATATTTACAAAGATCATATTTTCATTTCTTGTATCCAAAATAATATTTACCAAAAACATATTTATAACGGTATTTTCCTGAATATTTCGTAAGTTACGTTCTTGCGTTCGATTTCACAATATTAAGTGTGTAACTTATATATTTATTCCTTGTGATTTTTTTGGTATTATTTTGGATTGTAAATTCTTGGTGTTTTGTTAAGTTATATTATTTTACCCTAAAATAATATAACTATTTCACAAAGTATACAAATAATCACACACAATGTGTCTTCTAAATATATATCCTCCAAATACATATTTAGTTATCTTTATTTACAAAAACCAACCTCCAATACTTGTATTTTTGTAACAAGTTTGTATTGAAAACCATAGTTAAAACTCACTTGTAAATACTTGTTTAGAAAATATTTTTCTAAGTGTTTGTATTTTTAAAATTTTTTGCCATAGTTTCTGATGTGTGCAAAATGCAACATATAAATTACATCAATTGTGGCATAAAACTAACCCTTTTTTAGTACTAATGTTGGAAAAAGTGTGTTTTTGTCTTCCTTTTGTATTTTCAGGATTAAATGAGCTCAAATCAACAAAAGAAGCAAAAAGGCAGCTAAATCTAACATAAATACAAGAAAATGAACAAACGTGGCATGCCTGACCTCCCCGAAAGCATCTTCCCAAGCAAAATAAGAGAACAGAAGGCTGAACACGCCCCGTGCTCAATGAGCACGGGGGCGTGCCCAAGTGTCAGCATAAAAGACAAAGTTGTAGAAGCTTCCATCGCCCACCACGGGGCCGTGCTCAGCGGACACGGGGTCATGGTCAACTATAAGATTCGCAGAATCCAAGCAAATCTTGATAGTACAGATATGCTTCTGCACACGGGGTCGTGCCTAGCGGACACGGGGCTGTAGTCAACTAATAAAGACAAGAGCAATTAATGAAGACAGAGAAGGATGTGGACACGGGGCCGTGCCCAACGGACACGGGGCCGTGCCCGAGCTTCTGTTCAGCATATAAATAGGAGTGCTTGGCTCAAGCTCAAACCATCCCTTGGCACACCACCTCTCTCACACTTCACCCACCACCCACCACCACCATAACACCATCATCCACCACCATCATCCATTGTCCATCATAGAGTGTGTGAGTCGTCTCGGGATCCAAGATTGATCGTAAGAGTTCTTGACAATCAAGGCCATGTTTGCCTAAGTCTCTTACATCACTTGGTGAAGACAAAGTGTCTAGTGTAATACTTTTTATTTTTAATCTTTTCGCACTTTTTAATTGGTTATATATTAATGACTTTAATAACTAGTTTCTTATGTTGAAGGTGATTCTTCCTTATCGTTTGTCCGTGGTGTCTTGGCATTATTTTACTGTTTATATAAAATAAAAGATTTTCACCATTCATATCTCCACGGTCTATATGGAGGTATGTTGGCTACCTGGTCGGGGGTTAAGGGAACGGTTTGGTAAAGGTCTTGCCATTGCTCAGCGTTTAGAGGTCCTGCAATGGACCTGGGTCAAATTTAGTAGGACCTCCTTCAATACTTAACGGTATTGGATGGCGGGGGTCCAAACTCTTTGATCCCCTCATAAGTTAACTACTATTAATACTATAACCCGGCTATTTAGGACTGTATCCCTGCTGACTCAGACTACTTAGTCGAGGGTAACGTCGCCTTCAAAAGAGGGGCCTACCACAATATGCATTAATAACTTAATTAATTATCTTTCAATAATCCAACCCTTTAGGATTGTATCCCTGCTGACTCAAACTACTGGGTTGAGGGTAACGTCACCTCCAAAAGAGGGGCCTACTACAATAACTAAGATAATCTCTTAAATAGTGCAAAAGTGCGGAAATAATCAAAGGTTACACTAAACACGAGTCGGAGCCAAGTGATTCATCTTGTCTATCTGTTTTTCTTTTATTTTTATTTTTTTCAGCATTTTAGTTAGTTTTTATTTTCTTAGTTTGAAACATTTTTCTAAACTTTTGATTTGATTAGACGTTGAGGATAAACCGGTACTAAAAGCTCTTGTGTCCTTGGACGACCTCGGTATCTTGCCAACACTATACCACGCTCACGATGGGTGCACTTGCCCATATGTGTGTTTAGTGTTAGTAAATATCGTGTTTTATAAATTTAAAACTTGGCTAAAAAGTGTTAAAAAGGGCTTAATATATACATTAAAAACTAATAACACTCACGCACATCAAGTTTTTGGCGCCGCTGCCGGGGACACAAGGATTTTAAGAAAGCTTAAAATCGACGGCCTAATCAGTTTTTCAAAACCTTTTTAAAACGCGCGCACATTTTTCTGCATTTTAGTTTAGTTTTGCATTTACAGTAAGTTGAACACGGGCCGTGCTCACTGAACACGGGGCCGTGGTGCACATTTTTCATAAAACACCCAGTAACAGTAGCTTGAACATGGGCCATGCTCACTGAACACGCCCCGTGCTCAACGAAATCAGTAACTTTAATTAAAACGCCCAGATACAGATTCTGTACACGGGGCCGTGTCCACTGAACACGGGGCCGTGTCCACTGAACACGGGGCCGTGTCCAGCCTCTTTTTCCGTTTTTATTTTTGTTTTCTGATCTCGAGACTTAGTTGTGGTCTGCTGAGTGATTCCTATGGATCAATACTCAGGAGGTTACAACTACACCTATGAGGAGGATGATTATAGGAGTAACTATTGCACTAATTGTGGTGACCCGCACTCGGTTCAATATTGTAACTTATATCAACCGTCCACTTCATACACCTACTATGAGGAGCCCAGGTACGAGCCATCAACTTCATACATATCCTATGAAGACCAAAGGTATGAACCTCCTCCCTCATACTCATATTTTGATGAACCAAGGTATAAGCCTTCGTACTCATACTTTGAGGAACCAAGATATGAGCCACCACCTTCGTATGCTTATTATGAGGAACCATGGCGTGAACAACCCACCTCATATGAGTATTATGAAGAACAAAATTACGACCCTTATCCATCATATGCTTACAATGAATAACAATGGTGTGAACCATCTACTTCATAAAAGATCGAGAGTTCAAGTGTTGAAGTGGTTCCTAGTGTATCGGATACTATGTTAGCGTAACGGGACATAAATCGAGGAATCGGATAGAATGAGGTATTGTAAACCAAATGAGTGTTGGAACTCATATGATATGGTTTAAAAAAGCCTACATTCGAATTTGAAACCTAACCTAAGTACTTTTGACCTGTTATGACCCGTTAAGGTAGTTTATGCTACTTTAACGCGTAATTTGCGCAATTGCGCGTTCGGATGGTCTAACTAGCCCTATGATAAGTATTATATGCCCTAACATGTTTAATAATGTTGCATAATCAGTTTAAGAGTCAAAATTTGGGTTACATATGCTTAAATTGAATTTATGCACAAAAAGGACATTTTGGTCATTTTCCTAAGGCATATAAACTACCTATCATACAACTAATTAAACGTAGTGACCATAAGGTATAACCCCGGAAGGTTATTCCCTATACAACTATGGTCACAAAATATGTTTGGTCGGATCCTAATGATCGACCAAACGGGTCGGGTTCGAAAGTTTAAGCGGTTGTTTAGACCGCTTGACTTACGACCCTAAACAGGCACTAAACTAGAAGTGACGAGTTAAACATGTTAAAACATGTTTAACTAAGTTAGAAAACGGATTTGGTATCAAAACAAAGTGTTTTGATACCCGAAAATAGTTCCGTCACAAAATGCACATAAGCATGCATTTTGACCAAAAATTTGACTCGTCACTTCGACTAGTCAACGTGGTAATCAGTAGCTTTAATCGCAGGGGATTATAACCATCGTGATTACGATCACGTTGCAAAGTTCAATTGAACTTTGACTTAACCAATTCATGGTCAAAATCGAAAGTCAAACGGTAGTCAAACTGTTTGACTTTCAGCTTGTTATTGTTGAAATGAATGAACTAGCCATGAATGAAAACTTACAAATGCTCTAAGGCTGGAGAAGAAGATTAGAAACTCAGGTAAGAGGCCTCCAAACAAGTGGTAGCCTCTACTTAGAGTGTGAGATTGAGAACAATGGAATGAGCATGTTCTTGGCCAGATTTGGGGTCCTATTTATAGTTGTTGTGAAGCCATGAGATCATGCCACTTGTATTGAGTATTGCCCAAGGAAGTAAGGGATTAAGACAAGTGTTTGGTCAAGATTTCAGGCCTTGAAGATCACTAAAAAATGCCCACAATATTGAAAACTAGTTTTAAAAACACATGTGCAGCAAGCTGGCAGCTGAAATCAAGTTTCTGTCGATATAGGGGCGTCGCCTCACGTGACAGCAAAGGTCATTAGGTGTCGCGCAGCGCTATCCCCTACAACAGACTTTCAGAACTTGGCAACTTTGGTCCCTGCACACACTTTAAGGCATTTTCGACGCATTTAACCCCCGTTAACCCATTTTCAAGGCTCTACAAGGATGTTAAAGCATAGGGGACTTGAAATATGATTGGAAATAACACAGATGTCGGTTTGTTTGGTCGTATGGTCGCGTCATTCGGTAAATTACGACGAAACTCGAACGGACGCAAAAACGATCCAAATTGCGCGACGAATGGTATTTTTGCATTCCTATCACTGAAATAAAATATTTTAGTGATTACAAAAATTTTTGGATGTCCGGATATGGTCAGAACGCGAGATATGCACGTTTATGCAAACTTTCACAGTTTTTGACGCTTTTAGTCCGTGTTGATCAAATAAGCATATTTTCTCACACCGAACCCCTCAAAGCTTATTTCAAAGCTATGTTAAGGTTATTTATGGTATGTTTAGCTTATGATCATGTTCCGGAATGTTCGTCGCTATGCGAATCGGCAGACTTTTGAAGTTTGTCGCAAATAGTCCCTATGATGGAATAAGCTTGTTTTTGACACACCAAACCCTTCAAAACTTATTTCTAAGTTATGTAAAGGTTATTTAAGGTACGTGTAGCTTGTGTCCTCATCTCGGTGTATATGTTGCGTTAAACGGATTTCGTTTAAGCTTCGATTATTGAATTGCTTTCAAAGAAAAAGTTTTTGAAAGCCTGATATTTTGCACAAGGGTTACAAATAGTAAGCATTAAATGCGGTAACTACGTTTTGAATAAACGTTTTAATAGTGCGTTTACTATGCGTAAAAATATAGTTTAAACCCATAGCGATAATCAGAATCTAGGGAGTACAAGCGGTTAACGAATGAAATGACATCGACGAGTAATGACCCGAAAAGTCAGGTTGTTACAGGTAATCGTCATTTAGCAGTTACATCATGATCCGTATTCAAACCAAATCAAATAACATAATCATTTCAACAATTATTCATCATCATGCAACTCTAAATCTTGAATATAACCATGAATATAATCATCCAACTAATCCATGAATATCATTCAAATTTGAGCTTTCATGTAACTAATCTAGACGCAATATCCTTATAAATTATAAAAATCATGGTTTACATAATACCCTAGATCATCGATTGACAACATGGATAATTGTTTTCTGATACATGTGACCCGTTTAACATCCTAACATTGTCAGGACTCTTATTATCCTACAATAAGAGTTACAACACTTCGTTCATTGCATCAATTTATGTTTAACAGATCATACACATAGCCGAGATCAACCATGAAACAAAGGTAAACATACTAACCAAGGTATTATGTGTGTACTAGGGTGTTGGGACCGAGAAAGAGCTTGGAACAAAAGGAAAGCTGCCGTCAACACCAAGAGAGAAGGAGAGGAGTGTTAGGGTTTGTTATTTCCTTGATTATACTAGATTATGGAAACCACCCATAACCTCTTGTGTGTATGCGCCCTCATAGTGAGTCGGGCCTAGTTTTCGCTCGAGAGGATTGGGCCGAGAACGCATAAGCAATGAAGAGAAAATGTTTGACCTGTACATGAGTGTGCGACATGAAAGTAATGTGCAACTAGACGTTTATAAAAGATAGCTTTATATGGTAACCAATAGACTCACATACGTTCACCAATAACCAACCACGTATACTCGACCAAGTTTGACAGGTTTAACATACATATATTCACAAATAATGGCACATGAAACGTAACGATACGAGCTAAAGGTCATGGAATTAGATAACGCTAACCTTGAAAGTTCGGGTTGTCACATTGACCTTATGAATGGTGTGTATATTACAGTATGTGAAATATATGATTATATAGATATGTATATCTATAAGGATATCTAAATGCCATAATGATTGACAATTAGGGATAAATCACGAACAGGTGTGTCGATAATAATTTTAGATTTATTTATCAGGAATCTCTCGTGTACATCTATAATTCCGATATTGAACACTATTTCATTTGATCATCCATCTCGTAACTCGTGCGAAAAGATGAACAACGGGAACCCTTTAAGTTGGGACGCCATCAAAAGTATAAGAATTCCCCTTACATTACCTTAGATTATTGACGTATTAGGAAACCTGTAACTAAAAAGTTGTGCTAAGACACAAAACATCTAAAAACATACACTAATGAGAGTGATTTTATCTTCATTAAGAACTCTTGAGAATATAAGAATAACCATGACTAGATGCACTTACAAAGACTCTCTTTACCTAAAATCCTACTAAGATTACCAGCAATAAAGGAATTGCTACAACAATACATGGGCTGAAAGGACTAAAGTGTCCTTACCATTAGTATATACGCCAACAAGGATGAAGTAATGTATGCTTCACAAATTAGGCATTAAAATATTAAGGCATAGTGTACATGGGCTCGATGATCATGAACACTAGAGGCAAGGAACTGAAAGAAAATTTCCGTTAATATCGGAATACTCCAACATTTTTCCCTGAGGGTCTACTTGGACTATCACCCGATCGCGAGGAGGAGAATTGCTACAACAATACATGGGCTGAAAGGACTAAAGTGTCCTTACCATTAGTATATACGCCAACAAGGATGAAGTAATGTATGCTTCACAAATTAGGCATTAAAATATTAAGGCATAGTGTACATGGTCTCGATGATCATGAACACTAGAGGCAAGGAACTGAAAGAAAATTTCCGTTAATATCGGAATACTCCAACATTTTTCCCTGAGGGTCTACTTGGACTATCACCCGATCGCGAGGAGGAACTCAAAATTCACATGATACTAGGAACAACACAGATTTTTAAAACTCCTGTGTCATTTGAAGGACGAACATATACGTATGTGCATCGATTAATGAAAATTGAATAAGGCCACAATTAAGAATTGATACCCATTAACAAGAATTGACAACTTATTCGAGGAGCTCGTTATTTGTCAATCTATGCTCAGGATACTATCAAAATTTTTGACTTATCCCGGATAACCATCCCGTTACCCAAGTCAATAAGTAAATCTGGAGACATTATTTGAATGGTAGTAAGTTCATTATAATTACAAATCATTGGAGCTTAAGATATATGTTTGGGTAAAAGGCAAAGACGATGAATGAAAATTTTAAGTGACTATGATTGTGATATATCATGAAGGTAAGACTAATGTAATATTTGATGTTTTAAGTTGTAAATTTCATAAGAAGCCGAAAACAAGTACGTGCTCTTAGATTAAATTTGCAGAAAAATTTATAAAGAGTACCCAAGAAACAACAATCAAGGATGATGCTGAAATATTAAAAAGGAATAATAAAGGAATTAGAAAAGGAACTTATGGAATTTGGAAATTCCGTAAGAAAAGAATTAGGATACCTATTCAAGGAAACCTATGAGAAAGGATTCTCGAAGAAGCTCATAAAACTAATTATATGATGCATCGTGGAGGTGATAAGAGGTATCAAGGTTTGAATAAGAATTACTAATAGATAGGAATGAAAAAGGAATAGTCCGATGCGGCAAGAAAGAAAAGTTAAGTCTAAGATTTGTTGAACCATTCGGAATCATTAAATAAATTGGATTAGTAGCTTATCAGCTAAAAGTTACCAGACAAAATGATAGGAATACATGATATATTTCATGTATATAATTTAAGGAAATACATTGCTGAGGAATCTTTAGTTATACCTCTTCAAGATATAGAGGAAATGAAGAATTTAAGTCCATTGAAAGACCATACAAGTCAAAGATAAGAATCTCAAAGCATAGAGAATAGTTCTGGTCAAAGTAAAGTGGAATTCAAAGCAAGGACCAAAATATAATTAGGAACTAGGATCGAAGTAAAAGTATTCCTTCATATTTCAGTGAATCTCGAGGACGAGATTTAAAACAAGGTAGGGAGGATATAACAACCCTAAAAAATATTCTAAAACACTCTGTAATCGAAAAACCGAACTAGCGTAACGTTATTTAGTTTGAAAAATGAAAAAAAATTAAAATTTTATGTCTGTCGCCGGCCGCGACAGACTAAGATTAGCCTATCGCGAGTCGCGAAAGGCTCATAACTTTCTGGAGATGCCTTGGGACATGTGTCGTCCATGTGTCGAGCCTACAACAGTGACTAGTGACACCTATGCCCTAGCCTGGGTGTTCCGCAGGCCGCGACAGGACACCCTTTGGGTACCGCGAGCTGCGACGGAGTCCCAAAATTTGTATAAATAGAGCATTCGAGCTGCAGTTCACAATCGTTCAATTCTTTTCTTTCTCTCTAACATTCTGCACGAAAATAATACCCCCAATACCCTTAAATTCACAAAGCTCTGCCCCGTTGTAAGTGTTTTAACCCCTGATCACTGATTCAATACCCTGTCCGATCGATCTTGAACCCCGCAACGGATGTCAAGGTGTTGCCTGATAAAGGCTATGCTTTGTAAACTACATTGGTGTTCTGATTTCGTGATGTGTTGATAAAGTTAAATTGTGTTATTATACTAACACGTGCGCATTGCATATTTATTTAGGAACTCAGGAAATCACCAGAAAATATTATTAGGAAGCTTATAGAAAAACCCTAAGTTTACAAATAAGTCATTCTCTTTTTTCTCACATTATTGTGAGTCATTCTCTCTTTTTATCAAATTGTTTTACAAAACCTTAAATGTTTTTCAGTTATATTTACAGTGATTGAGTCTTTGTATTCTATAATTACTGCCGGTATGTGGGGTTTTGTATACACTACTAGTCAAGCATTGCTATTGGACAAAAGTTAGCCAATATTAATACGACCACAGCCATTGTAATTGCCAGCATGACAAATACTGAATGAGTTTTTGGGTAGATATAAACATTATAATCGCTTTTGCTACTGTAAAGTTATAACAATTTACTTTTATAAAATAGAATGAGCTCACAAGTATTTGTTGCTGATAAAATGTTTTTATACGTGTTTTAGGAATCCCACCGTGAATGTAATAGAAGCCAGCTATGGAGCACTGAAGACTTAAATAAAGTGGCTATAAATACCTGAATAAAAGAAGAAATTTATATTCTATTTAATAGGGTTTATCCCTATAAATACATTTGAAATGAAATATGGGTTTTAGCCCATCTGTTTAATATTAAAAATTTTGGTGTTTTTACAAACTCTGAAATTATTTCCTAACTACGATCCTGATTAAAAAAATTTCCGCTGCATATTTAACAAACACCGGTACCACTTGACTGGTTCACGGCTCACGCTTCCATGTTGGGGTTGGGGGCTGTGACAATTTTACTATTTTTTTTTACAATTTGGAGATATTGGGCTAATTTTTCACCCTTCACTACATAAGATCCATTAAAATGGTTAGTCAACAATAATGAATTAAATATACTTGAAGATATTTAATTCTCATATCCCTTGCTAATTGCAATGCTTCATACTTTGCCTTGTTATTAGTAGCTAGAAATTCACAGGATATAGCCTGGGGTATTATGTCCCCCTATGACGATTTTAGTATTATTCCTAAAACAACACCTCTAACATTCAAAGCACCATCAGTGTATAAAGTCCATTTACCCATATTTTCTTCTATTTGTTGTACCTCTAGGTCAGCTTCATGTTGTAGATCATTACTGAAATTAGCCACAAAGTCTGTTAATGCTTGAGATTTTATGGCATTTCTAAACTATTAGACTAAATCATATGCAATTAATTTAACCGACCACTTAGCCATCCTACCCAACATTTCTAGTTTTCTTAACAAATTTTTAATAGGATATTTGGTTTTAAAATGGATCGTGTCCGTATATCATTATGAAAGGGATGTCCGATCGAAATTAAGGGGACACAAAAAGTGTCCCCTTTGCTTTTGAAAGTCCCCTTTTTCCAACTTTCCAACATATGGGTGAGAATAGGCTGATAATTATTAATTGTAGATAATAACGGGTTAAAACACTTCACTGGTTCGGTTAACGGTCCCGAAACGCGCAGTTTTTTGCGTGGATTTTCGTATATAAAAAACGAACCGTATGTTAACAAAGACCCATATGCTTTGATAGATTTACTTTAAGACTTTTTAGGCTTGACGGATGATGCAATGCATGTTACGATGATACAGTGCGCATTAAAATCAAAAGTGTTCCGTTAACCGGAAACTACTTTGTTTAACGTGTTTGCTACCTGTTAAGGCCACAAAATCCCTATGTTAAAGTTAAGAATCATGTGTATGTAAATCCATACCCCTGGATTCATTTCAGGAATCTACGGTTGTATTTAAATCGTTATCGTGCTGTTAACTGGAAATCATTTCGTTTAACCCGATTTCTACATTCTAAGGCCCCAATATCACTGTGTGAATTACTAACGTTCATATGAAAACTATAACTCTCGGATTCATCTAAGGAATTATTAGTGTTACTTTGTTAGTCATATAAGTTGTACGTATCGATTGTGTCACAGTTTCGTAATTTTTTTTTTATAAAATTTAGTAATAAGGAGAGTCCATATGGGTTTAGTAATGGGCTTTTTAGATCCCATTGGCCCGTTTTCTAGTAAAATGCATTATTAAATAAAATTTCCCAATTTTTGTTTTTCTAAAAGTTGATGAATTATAAGAAAACATGAAACCAAGAAATTATGCGTTAAAGAACGAGATTTAACCAAAGTTCATGTAATTACACACAATGCATGTAAATACCGAAAACATATAAATTCACATAGTATATTCATTTAACTTTTTCGGAATTATTATTTCACTTAATCACCAACGTTCGGGGACAAAATCGTGCGAGGTTCGTTGATTTGTTTAATTTACCGAATTACTGTTATGTGGGTGTTCGTGTACTAACTACTAACTGATACACTTAATTAACCCTAATCAAGCGTAATGCAATAATTAATGTTCGTGATAGCGTTAAAGATAACAAATTTGTGTTAATGAAGTTAACCTAGAAATGCGGGGTGTCACATCGACAATTGTAATATGTTTGTCCGTGTGTGTGATGGGGGGAGTTATTTTGAGAACTTTATATATTGCGAGAATAAGTGATAACTCGTGAAAAACTCAATCAAAATCAATTTTTATCCTACTACTATTAATATTGTTATTATTATTATTAAATGACAATAATAAAAAAAAATACTCCTTAAGTAATTCATGGTTGCTCCTTTGAGAACTACTCTTAATATATTTTACACATGTGTAAATAAAAAATTACACGTGTGAATTTTTTTATTTACCAATACATGTAAATTTACTTTTTAGTAGTGTAGTCTAATAATAATGATATGTGAAATTTTTTTTTTTTGAATTTGAATTGTTTTGAGATAAGCTCTCGCTTCTCACAAAATATATGAATTCTCAAGATAACTTTCCCTATACATACACATATGTGTACAGAGAGAGAGAGACTTAAAATCACTATACACATATAGGTATACACACACGTAGTGTGTGTTGTAAACATGCATAATGGATGATATCTAGTTGTGCTTTTCTTCGTCTCCTCCAAAATTATATAAGTTCTTTTCAATCATCCCTATATCTCGTAGGAGTACTACAATTGAAGCCTAGTAAACTGATGAGGTTCATGGAATCACATGTGATGGTTGTTAGTATAAGTTTTCTATTGTTGTTTGTGGCTCATTGGTGTAAGTTCTCTACCTATAACACTTAAACAATGTTACGCTTTTATATAAACATCCTAATTAAATATATCATTTCGGGATCTATAGGTGCAAAAAATGAACTTGGTCATATGGGAGCATTTAGCGTTCCAACTCCAAAAGAATGTGTCGCGCGTTGTGTTCAATCACAAGATACTACTTATTATACATGTTGCGGTCAACAATATGATTTCAAACCCTTTTGTGAACAGTTGTGTCAAGTGAAAAAAACTTGTTGTAAAGAGAATAAAACTTGTTGTAAAATACAATCATAAAGGAAACTATAAAGTGCTAAATATATAATGAAGATTAAATATATCTTTACTTTACATATTCATATTGTTAACAAATATTTATGATATGAAGTATGCATATAATTTATGATGGTTGATGTAGGGGTGTGCACGGTTCGGTTCGGTTCGGTTATTAGCATTATCCGTAACCGTAACCGAAGTCATCGGTTAATCGGTTCGGTTAGTTCGGTTAATTTGTCGGTTTTCGGTTCAGTTTGGTTAATTTTCGGTTAATAACCAATTCAAACAAGGGCTAAATTTTTTGCTTAGAAATACATGTAATGGAGGTATAAATACATGAAATAGATGTATAAATACATGAAATGCTTGTATAAATAAATGAAATGAAGGTATAAATACATGAATAGATGTTTAAATACATAAAATGGAGGTATAAATAAATGAAATGAAGGTATAAATATATGAAATGAAGGCATAAATAAATGAAATAGATGTATTTTTACATGAAATGAAAGTATAAAACATGAAATACATTAAATAGAGATATAAAAGCTAGAAATATATAAAAAAATAAATGATTCGGTTCGGTTAATTTCGGTTAACCGATGGTAAAAAAAATATTCGTTAACCGACTTTCGGTTAATTCGGTTTCGGTTAATTTCGGTTCGGTTTTGTCGGTTTTCGGTTCGGTTTCGGTTAACGGTTCGGTTATTGCACACCCCTAGGTTGATGAATAGTATTTTACTATGATCGGTAGAAGTGGTGTAGGTCCCCTAGTCCTTGTATCTTGACAAGATTGCAATCCAATCTAGAGTGGTGAATCCTCTAGATCAAACAAAATTAGAAAATGAGTAGAAACAGATTGATGGTTATGCAAGTTGATCTTTTATTGATTCTAACACAAGTGTTTACAATAAAACTAAGATCTCCAACTCTCACCAAATTTGTCCCTCTCTACTTTGCGAATTCTCTCTCTCTAAACCAAGTTCATTTGTTGCACCTATTCTATAGGTGCAAGAAATGAACTTGATCATATGGGAGCATTTAGGGTTCCAACTCCAAAAGATTGTGTTGCGCATTGTGTTTCATCACTAGATAGTTGTTATTATATATTTTGCGGTAAATAATATGTTTTAAAAAACATCTGTGAAAGGTATTGTCAAGAGATAAAACTTGTTGTAAAATACAATCATAAATGAAACTATAAAGTACTAGATATATAATGATGGTTAAATATATCTTTACTTCACATATTCATATTGTTAACAAATATTTAGATATGAAGTATGAATATAATTTATGAGGGTTGATGAATAGTATTATACAATGATTGGTAGAGGTGGTGTAGGTCCCTTTGTCCTTGGATCTTGACAAGATTGTAATCCAATCTAGAGTGGTAAATCCTCTAGATCAGAAAGAATTAGAAAACAAGTAGAAACAGATTAATGGTTACGAAAGTTGATCTTTTATTGATTCTAACACAAGTGTTTACAATCAAACTAAGATCTTCAACTCTCACCAAATTCGTCTCTCTCTCTAAAACTATTCTATGGTTGTTTAACCTAAACCCTAATGCAAGACCTTGTTTATATAAGCATGCATACCAGGCTAGGTTTTACATGGGTTGCTATAATACCTGAAATTTTTGAAAACCATAAAGTAATAAATATCGATTAATTTTGTTGGTTCTAAATGGATCTAAAAAAAATATTATTTCACTAAACGACTGTTGTTTCTGACCGTACGTTTTATTTAGTAGATATTACTTAACGATTTTATATATCATTTTATAAAATAAATATTTGAGTAAATACTAAAAACTAATAATCACATTTATTTATTTATTTATGTATTTATTTATTTATTCTTAGCATAAATACAGTCATAATAGTTAAGGGTCAGTTAAATTTTTTAGAACTAAACTAAATTGTACCCATGGCATTATAGCCTAGTTGTATCTTGGTGGTGGGATAAGTCTTATGACCATTAGGTCATGGGTTCGATTTACACAAAGGGGTTTTTTCCCAAATTTATTGGGTTTCCTACTGAATTGGTGTACAGACATTATTGCCTAGTGGAGATGGATATGATCGGGTGGTTCTGCTGGTAGCACGATGATACTCCAATGGTCCGTCAGTGATCCAAATTTGCCATTAAAAAAAAAAAAAACTAAATTGTCTAATACTCTAGGGTAGAATTTGAAAATTGTAAATAAATAAATCTCCTCTTCTTCCCCATTGAGGGAGAGGAGTGTTCGTAACCTAACAGCCGCCAATCCATTTCACCTTCATCACCGACCTCACCACCATACACCCTTTACCGGGCGTCAGACTTTGCCAACGAACAAGCTTCATCTCAATCGTAACACCACTGTCCGCTGCCAACCAGAAACATCCCATCGTGACCACCATAGCATCATAAATCGCAACCTTCTGTTTGGAAGCATGGATCGTCTCTATACGAGTTACTGGTCATGAGTTCGTCCACCGCCACCGCCGTAATCCGTCGTTGCCATCCTCTGTACCGAACCGATTACCATTACCACCACTGTTACCGCCGCACACTGCCACTATCCCCACCATCTTGTTCCGTTCTGTAAGGTATACGAATAGTTTACCCTTGTTTATATGAATTTTTCTGTTAAGATTTATGATTTGGGTTGTTTTTAAGCTTTCTGCGACCGCGGGTTTGAGGTTGGTTTAGGTTGTTTACTGGCAATTGTGAAGAAAGGCAAGAGAGAGCGCCACTGATGGTATGTTGTTGATATTGTGCGTATTACGTCGTGTGTATGTTTGGTTTATATTAGTGTGAATGGTGCACCATTGTTTGTGTGATAAATAGAGATAGGACGCGTGTGTATGAAAGTGATTAGTGTGTGCTCTGTTAAAGATGCGTGTATGTATGAATATGTGTGTGTGTGATTGAAACTCTAGTTTGTGTGGGTGTGTTTGTCGAAGTGTATGTCATGGTGTGTGTGATTTTAATTTGTATGGGTCTATGCATGTACATATGTGTCATGTATGTATGTATGTATGTATGATCTGGGTGATGTGTGTGTGCTGAATGCATGCGTGAGGTTTGATGTGTGTAATTGTGTTTGTGTGTGTAACAATGTTTTTAAACCCGGACCGGGCCGGTCGGACCGGTCCGGCCGAGACCCGGAGTCTAGAGCGGGCCGGTTCGCTTGTTTGAGCCGTTTAAACATTGGGCCGGTGGTCGGGCGGGCAGCAACGGCACGGTCATTAATTTTGATTTTGATTGAAACTAGGGGTATTCGCAGGCGCGCGTTGCGCGACATTACACGTTAGATTCGTATATACGTTAATAGCGACTTGTCATTAATTTATCATGCTGCATTTTGTATATGTAGTGAACAAAATCAAGTATGCCTAGGCATATATCTTGTTGTAGTTAGTCTACAGTTAACACTCAGTTTCAAGTTTCCCTAGCTAATACATCGGGCTGGTTATCTACGCAGATGTGTTGTTTTTTCAAGGATGGTCTGAACAAAAGGAACTCTTTAGCGATTCTGGTTCTTCACTGCTATCCCACGTTGGCTGCTTCTTATAGGTGGACAAAAGGGCTTTCTTCTACGAATCGTGGTCTACTCCGCCAAGTCGCCTTTACCAGGCTTTTTTGATAGTGGATCTAAGTCTTCAATTAAGTACAGGCCTATATAATAAACAAACTTTTGAATTTGTTCTTTACTAACATTCAACAAAGACAAAGATTATAGCACAGTTCAATTGATTTTAACAAACATATGTTTTATCATCTGACATTTATGCAGTCACATATCACATAATATATTAGGTGTAAAAACAACACTACAGTTACTAAAGCAACTTTATTTTAAAGCAAACCACTATATCAAAACAAACATAGTGCTCAAAATCTAGTGTTGTTTTGTTAATTCTCTAATGCCCAAAGAATTTGGGTTCACCAGTTCCACAATATAGGGTTAAAACCGATTGCAACCCTACGATTAGGTTCGAGTTCAAACCGGCTTCACAACCAGGTTCGCGACCCGTTTGAGGCCATGGTGACTTTTGGGTGGAGTAATGCTACATCAGTAAGGGTCGCGACCCGTTTTGATATGTATAGTTACTGATATGAACTTATAGACATCAACATCAAACCTATTACCGGAGATATTGAAGTTGTTGTTTACCTCTGGACGGGCGCATAGCGGCCACACCAAAAAGTTTGTAGGTTGACCACGACAGTTATACACACCCGCCACTACAGCGACGATCAGAAGCCTCCATAGCCATACGACGCTATCGGCTTGTCACAACAACACATACCCAACGATGTATGACGATGATGATTACTTGCGAAGTGGGGAGATGAAATTTGGGTGAAGTCTCTGAATGTAAACACAATCATGATATCAAACAAAGATTCATCATCCAAACTAAAGAAAAATCCATGTCAAAGGCCCAAAGGAAAATAAACGACATACCTGCAAGCTACCGGTTCGATAGATGCGGCAGAGCAAGTAACAAATTGGCGATGGAAACAATTTGCAGATGATGTTCGCAGAAGCTTTGCCGGACAACGATTCAACGGGTATGCTTCATGTAGCCGATTTATAAATTCATGTTAAACAATACAGTTCCAAGTCTTCAAAAAGCAAATATCTTACCGGAGCTCGGGATATCAAGAATGGCATAATTGGAAGGTATTTGGTTCTAGGTACATCAGAATTATCCAAACAATACAATTCCCAAGCCTTCAAAAAGCAAATATTTTAAAGCCAATGCAATCCCTTGTATGCCTATCCAACCAGAATCAATGGCAGTAATAGAAATCAGATCTATATGGAAGAGTTTCATGCAACCTTAAGTCATACATGAAATCGTAGTCCAACATCACCGGAACCCTAGTTATTTTCCAGTCGGAATTCTCATCGAACCACTTTTATCCAGTGACCGTTGGTTACGTGGATCTGAACGTTGTGTTCGCCGCCGCCCTTGAGGCTTATGGAACCGCCGCCGCTGCCAACAAACCCTGCTTGAAGTCTTTACCCTCTTCGTCTCCGTCTCTGATTCGACTTCAACCCTAACCATCTTCACCGTCTCCGACTACATCCACCACTGACGCTGCTCACCGTCGACAACCACCACATCCCTTATTCGGAACCACCGCCATCATCGATCACAACAACCGACGGCGCCCGACGGAACCCTCAATGTCACCGTCGCCGGTAACCACCTCCGCAACCACCATATCCCGAACAGAATGACCGGCCGGTCGGAAACGATGGTCGGACTTCTTCTTCTTGATTCTCTCCCTCCCTCACTGTATAAAGATTTCTCCCTCGTTCCCCTTGTCTCTAACTTTTGAGGAACAAAGGATCGAACAACCGGATTCAAGCTTTGAAAATCCCGATCCTTTCTCTATAAACGAAGTGACCGATAGGATATTAGAACACCTTAAAGTTATCGAGCGCTATATAAAAGAATCTCGCGCAAGGGAAGAGGAGTCCCGCGCAAGAGAACAATTAAATAAAGAAGAGATAACTGAAAGTGTAAAAATGGAAGAACAAATAAGTGAAAAACCGACACATAAGTTAAACAACGAAAAAGGTTAGTCCGACAACGTTGAAATTCAAGAAGAGTCTAATTTTGAAGAAATTAATCTCTTGTCACCTTCTTTTGAAAATCATTGTTTAGTTCCAACTCATGCCAAGTTTTTAAAAGAGTTAAACACTAACACTAAAATTGACGAAATAGTAAGTGTTAAGTTAACTATTGATCAAACCTCGCTAATAAAAGAAGACCCATTTGAAATTAACATTACACCGGTTCCATGTTTCTTTCAAAATTCATTTATTAGTAATGTTACAATTGATAAAGATCTTTGTGTTAACATAATGCCTAACTACATTTTCGAAAAATTAAGTATTAGTGATTTTTCTTCACTTCAAATACCCATTTTTCTATCCAATCGGAAGGTAATAAAATCAATTGGTATAGTTGAGGATGTCTTGGTTCAAACAAATCAAATGGTAGTCCCCACCGACTTTGTCATTCTCGATGACGCTCCTCTAGTGTTGGGATGACCCTTTGTAAAAACTCACGAAGCTTTGAAAAACCGGAAGTTCAACAATCTACCTCTTCAATTAGGGACATTTAAAAAGTGTGTCGATCTTGAGCGGTCAATGAAATATCCATTCGGCAATAATGACCCCCTAATTGAAGATGAAGATGAACCACCCGATACAAGTGAAAAGTTTGACCACTTTGTCGAAGAAGAGGTCGCCATAGAACAAACTTTTAAGGTTCTTGATCAAAATGAGCAACTAAATAAGGAGTCTCCTAAAGACCCACCTCTTGAGCTCAAAGAACTTCCAAAAGGTTTGGAATATGCTTTTCTAGACAAAGATGGTAAATTACCTGTAATTATTTCATCTAAATTAGATAGTTTAGAAAAAGAAAAATTAATTAGTCTTTTGAAAAAACATAAAAATGCGATCGCTTGGAAGCTTGTAGACATAAAAGGAATAAGTCCTTCCATGTGCACGCACAAAATTTTAATGAATGATGATTACAAATCGGTAATACAACCACAACGTCGAGTAAATCCAAATGTTCAAGAAGTGGTTAAAAACGAAGTCATCAAATTACTTGACGCCGGACTTATTTATCCTATCTCCGATAGTCCTTGGGTAAGTCCCGTCCAAGTTGTTCCAAAGAAAGGAGGTATGACGGTAATAACTAATGAAAAGAATGAACTAATACTAACGAGAACCGTCACAGGATGGAGAGTGTGTATAGATTATAAACGATTAAATGAAGCGACAAGAAAAGATCACTTTCCTTTACCCTTCATTGATCAAATGTTAGAAAGATTATCCGGTCATAAATTTTATTGTTTCTTGGATGGTTTTTCAGGTTACTTTCAAATCCCGATAGCTCCAGAAGACCAAGAAAAGACAACCTTCACATGCCCCTATGGAACTTTTGCCTATCGACGCATGTCGTTTGGTCTATGTAATGCCCCCGCAACATTCCAACGTTGCATGGTAGCCATCTTCCACGACATGATAGAAAAGACAATGGAAGTCTTCATGGACGACTTTCTATCTTTGGGGATTCATACGACCAATGCCTCGATAACCTTGAACGAATGCTATCCCGATGTGAGGAAACTAACCTCGCCCTTAACTGGGAAAAATGTCATTTCATGGTAACTGAGGGAATAGTACTCGGTCACAAAATCTCAAGCGAAGGAATGGAGGTAGATCGAGCCAAAATAGATACCATTTCTCGACTACCGCCCCCATCCTCCGTTAGAGCTATCAGAAGTTTCCTAGGGCATGCCTGATTTTATAGGCGGTTTATCAAAGACTTTTCTAAAATCTCAAGGCCTCTAACAAAATTACTTGAAAAAGATGCCCCTTTCATCTTTGACAAGGATTGCAATCAAGCATTTCTAACCTTAAAGGAAATGCTAGTCAATGCACCTATCATGATAGCACCTGATTGGAAATTTCCTTTCGAAATCATGTGTGATGCTAGTGACTTTGCAGTTGGAGCTGTCTTGGGACAAAGAAAAGCAAAGCATTTCCACCCAATTTATTATGCTAGTAAAACACTTAACGATGCACAAGAAAATTACACAACTACTGAAAAAGAATTACTAGCTGTGGTATTTGCTTTTGATAAATTTCGTTCTTATCTTGTTCTTTCTAAAACTAGAGTCTATACAGATCATGCTGCCATTCGATATCTCTTCAAAAAGCAGGACGCAAAACCACGTTTGATTTGGTGGATTCTACTCCTCCAAGAATTTGATATTGAAATCAAAGATAAAAGAGGAGCAGAAAACACCGCAGCAGATCATCTTTCACGCTTAGAAGAGTCAGCTTTGGAGGCAACCAGGGACGAGCAAATCAACGAAAAATTTCCAACGGAATCCCTAGAAATGGTGGAATATAAGGAAGAACCATGGTACGCCGACTATGCTAACTACCTAGCTAGCGGTATAGTCGCTAAGGGTTGGCCACATCATCAAAGAAAAAAATTCTTTGCCAATGTGAAACACTATTTTTGGGAAGATCCATATCTTTTCAAAATGTGTGCCGACCAACTCATCAGACGATGCGTACATGGAAGTGAAGCACGAAGAATTCTCCGCCATTGTCACGAAGGTCCATATGGAGGACATCATGGTGCTGCAAGTACCGCACGAAAGGTATTTGATTCAGGATTTTATTGGCCGACCATTTACAAAGACGCCCAAAGTCTTGTCAAGACATGTGATGCTTGCCAAAGAACAGGTAATATTTCTTCCAAAAACGAAATGCCACAAAATGGCATTCTTGTTTGTGAAATTTTTGATGTGTGGGGACTCGACTTTATGGGACCTTTCCCACCGTTAAAAGGAAACAAATATATACTTGTGGCAGTAGACTACTTGTCTAAATGGGCCAAGGCCGAGGCACTTCCAACAAATGATGGAAGAGTCGTGGTAAGATTTCTGAAGAAATTATTCTCTCGTTTTGGCACACCTAAAGCATTAATAAGTGACAGAGGTACCCATTTTTGCAACCATCAACTTGAAATTTTTTTCACAAGATATGGGGTCTATCACCGGGTCTCAACATCATATCACCCTCAAACAAACGGACAAGCTGAAGTGACTAATAGAGGTTTAAAACGAATACTCGAAAAAACCGTAGGGTTAAATAGAAAAGAATGGGCAGATAAATTAGATTATGCTTTATGGGCTTTTCGAACTGCTTATAAAACAACAATAGGTACAACCCCATATAAGTTTGTCTATGGAAAAAGCTGTCACTTGCCAGTAGAAATTGCACACAAAGCCTACTGGGCGATTAAAAATGTAAACTTAGATTTAAAATTTGCTGGTAAAAATCGATTTTGTCAATTAAATGAATTAGACGAGCTTAGGAATTATGCATACTCAAACTCAGAAATTTACAAGGAAAGAATGAAAAACTTGCATGACAAACATATTAAACCTAATGAATTTCGAGTAGGAGATCTAGTTCTTTTGTTTAATTCACGACTTCGATTGTTTCCTGGTAAATTAAAGTCTAGGTGGTCAGGACCTTTTTCCATCACCCATATTTTCCCACACGGTGCAGTAGAAATTAAATCTCGGAATGGACCTCCATTCAAAGTCAATGGCCAACGGCTGAAACTCTATTAAGGATTTATTGAGGATGAAAAGGAAGAAATCTCGCTTCAAACGGTCGATGAGTAAAGGCAACAACATCATACCTTGTAAGTTACGAACCAACGGGATGACATCTTAATCGGTAAGTCTTCCAAACAAGTTTTTGGGAAACAAAGGGCACTCACACGAGCACTAAAAAAAAAAACTTTGCTCGGCATGGGGCCGTGTCCGCGCTACTGTCGGGATAAAACCCCTTTTTCATAACAGTTACTTCATTCCACACGCCCCGTTTCCCCGAAAACGCTCTGGTTCCAGGCGATTTTCCGCAAATTTTCGACGTCTCCTATCATTCTAACAACATCGAGGTATGATTCTATCACTATCTTTAGTTAGATTTAGCATTTGCATGTAGTTAAAACTTCAAAAATTTGGGGAAAAATCTAGGGTTCTTGAACTACACCCGGATCGAACCTTAAATTTTTGCTTTAATCTGTTAGCATTTAGTTAGATTAGTGTTAAAGGAAGTGAATCCACTTGTATTGTTCATAGATTCACCCGATTTCTCACAAAAAGCCCAAACCCTTGTTTTTTAACCGAAAAAGATAAAATTGAATGGGTAAACGGGTTGTTTTGGGAAAAACGGCACTTGGGGTTTCATTTTCGGGGGAAACCGCACCTATTGGACCAAAAATTTTCAAATTTTCGAAACTGGGTCGAAAAATGATGTTTTTGAGTAACAGACGCCTGGACACGGGGCCGTGTCCGCTGAACACGGGGTCGTGTCCAGCTCGCTGTTTGCAGTTTTGTCCGAAAATTCTAATGTTTCGTGCTAACTCTTGGTGTATTCTTTCAGATGGCAAGGAAGTTCACAAGGTTTAACGCAAATGAGCTCGATGCTAGGGCTAGATACGAAATACTTCAAACAAGACCGGAGGAATACCCAAGGCAAGCATGCACGGATTTGTTAGCATTGGTGAACCAACTCGACCGCTTCAACAACCTTGTCACTGGCCCACTAAGAGTCGCTTTAACAACTCGACTTCGTTCCGTCCACGAGTGCACTTTGGAATTCTATAGCACCTTCACGTTCAGTTCAAGGTGCGACCCATTCGACAATGATGGAGTAGCATTCCGATGTGGTGGAACTAGGTACTCGATTTCAATGGCACAATTTGGGTCGATCATTGGGTTGTATGCGGAAGAAGACGCGGGTAATGAGGAAAATACCGGAGGGATGCGAGAGATAGATGAGAACGATCGCCAAGCCGCGTGGGCTCAGATTGGTGAAGGGCACTATAATCCGAGCAGCACTAAGAGCACTAAGTTGAGGGATCTGCTCTACCGATACATCCATAGGCTCCTCAGCTACTCTCTTAGCCAAAGGCATGATAGCGGTGGCGTTGTTGGGTTAAGAGATTTGGTTGTCCTCCACTGCATCCATAACCGCAGACACCTTGATGTTCCTTTCCTCCTGCTCCGAAACATGCATCTGAACCGACTTGCTACTGCACCAACCCCTATCTTCTTTGGGGGTGGATATACCATCTCTTCAAGCACTTCACGAACATACCGAGATCCTTCGAAAGGAGTCCATGGTCGGGAAGAGTGGATGTACACATCTGCCGCTCCATGAACTTAATATATGAGGCTGAAGACGGGTCGGTTAGCTTCCAAAGGATGCAGGGACATGCATGGAACCCGCAAGAGGCACTTGTCCTTCACGCTCCACAACATCATCAGTACCAGTATCAGCCCCACGGTGATCCGGGCCAATCCTCCTCAGGAGGCGGTTTTCCTAACTTCCAAAGTTTACATAATTTATTGCAGGAAAACCTCATGTGCACCAGGAACACCTATAATATGGCAAGGAACACGTACAACCGGGTTGGAGCGATCGAGAGAAACATATCTGATATCCAAGAGGATATTGGAAATATCCGGGAATACATTGCGGGGCATGGTGGAGATGATGATGATGAGGATGAAGACATGGACTAGGCGGGGGGAGCGGAGGCAGAAGTGGTTGGTTGGTGATCCCCTAGGTTAACCTTTTTATCTTGAACAATTTCCGGCCTGCGTGCCGTGTGTTGAACAATTTACTTTCTTTTAACTCTTTTTATTTTCTGCATTTATTTCTTTTTCTTTTTAACTTTGTGATGGGATGGGATGTTGAATGTTGGTAATTTAGGATGTTTGCTATGGTTTGGTGTAGTGTTTATTGCTAAAACAGGTACATACGAGGCTTAGAGCACTAAACCTTAGTGCTACTAAAGCCGGGACAGGAAAACTAGAGCCAGAAACCTGTTTTTCAACCCTGCAGATTGTCTACACGGGGTCGTGTCCATCCGACACGCCCCCGTGCCCACTTCCCCAGACCTGTTGTTTGTCTAAACCTGCAGACTTTTGCCAGACACAGGGTCGTGTCCAGCCGACACGCCCCCGTGTCCACCTTCTCTAAGTTTTTCGTTACTGGCACCTGAACACGGGGTCGTGTCCAACAAACACGGGGCCGTGTCCAGGCACCCAGTAACACAAATTTTTGCTTTTTCACACCTTTTACACATTTAATCAACCTAAAAACTTATTTTTGGGACACATTGAGGACAATGTGTAATTTAAGTGTGGGGGGGATGCTAAAACCTTGAATCTTGCAAGTCCTAAATACAAGCCTTACACAAAACTCTATTGGAACCGCTAATCACCCCAATTTTTTTCAAAAAATTTCATTTTTTTTACCTGTCTAGGTTTAATTTAGGAATTTCAAAATTCTAAAAAGGTTGTATTTTTACAAATTTACAACCGATAGCGTCGTGATAAAAAAGAACCAACATAAGAAAATTATGAAAAGGCATGACAAGCTTACTTAAAATTTAATTATATATACTTGATCACATAAAAACCCATTCCCACAAGAGTGAGTTTTGAGCCTTTATTGAGCATACAAATACATATCTTTAAATTAAATGCTCATTTTTCGTTTCTTGTGTGAATAGCCGCTTGGTTCTTACAACTCTAGAACTTGCCATGACGATACATTCCCGGTCCTTACCAACTTAAACCCGAGTAAGTAAATGATGGAGGCATTAGGACTAACCATTTTCATTTCTACACCATTATTTTTCTTTTTTTTTTACCACCTACCCAAAAATCCCCCTAGTTAACCCCTTTGAGCCTAAACCTTTTCATTTCTTAACCTAAACCAAACACCCTTTCACCCACCAAAACCTTTTATTTTTAACCCTTTATTTTAGTAACAAGCTCGGTTTTTCGTATGATTTCCAAAAAAAAAATGTGTTGATGATGAAGCAAAACAAATAAACAAGCAAGTTCATCAAAAATAACTTTGTTTGAATTATGGCTTCATCAAAATAAAAAGTTGAAAAATAGAGAAAGTCTTACGAAAACCGATGCTTTTTACGCTTTTTCGCCCTTTTCTACTAACCACTAACCCAACCACCTACCTTTAACCCAAGCCTAACCCTTCACCCAAAAGTCCTCTTGATATTTACAAAGGTATATAGTTAAAAAGGAGGAGGATTGATTGCTTGGCAAGCCTATGGTAGGAGTAAGTTCTGTCACACCCCCAAAAATCCACACGCGGAGTATCACCGCTTGGAGGCGTGACATGACCAGGATCAAGCCACCAATCATATTGAACAAGCATGTAAGTAATTATAAAATCCAACCAATACAATTGGTGTCCAAACAAAACATAGTTTAAGTTGCAAGCGGAAGCATAATGTCAAAAACCAAAGCATAAGTTAATAATGTTTAAGTTCATCATGAACACTCAATGTCCATGCTCCACAACGACTCTTCCCCATGCAAGCTCCTGCTAAACCTAGTGACCTGCAAAGCATGTAGTAACGAGTCAACAACAATGTTGAGCGAGTTCACAGTTGGGTGTTGGTTTAAGTTATTCCAAAAACGTAGTTTCCTTTAACTGGCATCCTCGCCGTGGGGGTTACCCCATAGTTGAAAAACGTGTTTTGTTTAATCCTGATTACTCTGGCAATCCAGCCATGGGGGCTACCCCATGTTTATATTATCTGGCTCTACGGCCGTGGGGGCTACCCCATGTTTATATTATTTTGTGGGGCTTGTTGTTGCTGACGATTTTGATTCGCGGGGCGTAAACTTCTGCAATCTTTTGCGGCGTGGCCTGGCTTGTTGCACCGATGACAGTTACTTCTGGTGCATGGCCCGCTGTGGTGTAGGTTACAGCGATTGCATTTGGGGTGAACTCCCCTGTACCCTCCTTGACTTTGACTTCCAGATGATTGCTGACTAGGGCTCTTGTAGTCGTCAGTCCTTCTCTGCTGAGACTGAGATTGAACAGAACTTGAACCTTTGCTTGAAGCTCCATCCCATTTTCGCTTGTTGTCACTAGGAGCATCCGAGGTAGCTGTATCACTAATACGCCTTGGTAGCCTGTTCTGCTCCACCGCCTGATCAGTGAGACGATGAGCTAATTGAACAACCTGCTGGATGGTGGCGAGGTTAGCTGAAGTCACATGACTTTGAATCTCTGGCACTAAACCCTTGAGGTACAGTTCGATACGTTTGATGGGAGGATCCACCATGGTAGGACACAAAATAGCCATCTCGTTCGATCTTTTTATGTACGCTTCAATTTCTGACCCCGTCATCTTGAGGTTGAAGAACTCTACCTCCAGTTTATGGATGTCATCACGATTTCAATACTCCTCTTTGATTAGTTCCTTGAAGTTGTTCCATAGGGTGGCATTAGCAGCAACCAACCCCAGCATTTGGACTTGAGCGTTCCACCACGTGAGCGCTACACCTTCGAGAGTGCCAGTAGCATACTTCACCCTATGAGCCTCAGGGCATTCACACATCTCGAAGACATATTCGAGTTTCTCAAACCAGTGGAGGAGACCTACAGCTCCTTCGGTACCACTGAAGGTACTAGGTCGACAGTCCATAAAGGTCTTGAAAGTGCACACAGGAGGCTGTGCAGGTTGACCTGTCGTGAGAGTAAGAAAGGACAGAGTTTAACACAAAGGTTGGTTCATGAGAGTAGGATCCAGGGATCCTAGAGTGAGTTGAGATGGCAGGGTATACCTCCTGCCTGAGCGGCTGCAAGTGCCGCAGCAACTTGTTGGTTAATCAGAGCGGTCAACTGGGCTTGAGTCATGTTAACGCGTCCAGCCATGATCTTCATATCAAGGGAAACATGAGTGAGAGGGGTTCGCGAAAGTGCGATGACAGAAGAGAGTAAGCACACACGTGTTTTCAAACAATAGTTGTTACGTTTATCTACCCATACCATAAGCAAAGTTCTATGTAATCTAGCAAGTAGGCAATGTAAACATAAATCATATCACCTAGAATGTCGAGTCTTGCACGTGGAGCGAAGCGTCGTTGTGGATCGTTGAGCACTGTTCAGGTTATAGTCTGGTTTTAACAAAACTTTTTCCCTTATTAAAACCAAGTTCGCTATAACCAATGGCTCTGATACCAATCTGTCACACCCCCAAAAATCCACACGCGGAGTATCACCGCTTGGAGGCGTGACATGACCAGGATCAAGCCACCAATCATATTGAACAAGCATGTAAATAATTATAAAATCCAACCAATACAATTGGTGTCCAAACAAAACATAGTTTAAGTTGCAAGCGGAAGCATAATGTCAAAAACCAAAGCATAAGTTAATAATGTTTAAGTTCATCATGAACACTCAATGTCCATGCTCCACAACGACTCTTCCCCATGCAAGCTCCTGCTAAACCTAGTGACCTGCAAAATATGTAGTAACGAGTCAACAACAATGTTGAGCGAGTTCACAGTTGGGTGTTGGTTTAAGTTATTCCAAAAACGTAGTTTCCTTTAACTGGAATCCTCGCCGTGGGGGTTACCCCATAGTTGAAAAACGTGTTTTGTTTAATCCCGTTTACTCTGGCAATCCAGCCGTGGGGGCTACCCCATGTTTATATTATCTGGCTCTATGGCCGTGGGGGCTACCCCATGTTTATACTACTAGACTCGTTACCATATCGACCACTGACTTTAGTCATGTTTATGTGCCCTTAGCGTCAATGTCTATCATCATTGACGTGCCCAGATCCATTAGTTCACGCCCATCCTCTGCGGCACGGTGTGAGGCTTGTCAGACCTAAATAGCGCTATCTAACTAATGACCCGCTCGCCATTGGCCCGGCGATTAAGTCGATATAAAATGGAGGGACTTCGTGATAGAGTTTTGGTCTAGTAAAATTTAAACTATTCAAGAGGACGAGGAAATATATTCCTTAACCCATATTGTCCTACCCAAGGAGGACGAGGAATCCATATTCCTTAACCCATTCCCAACCCCTGGGAATCCCATGCTTTGTAGAAAGTGTGAACTCACCTTAGGTTAGCTCGGCAGATAAGTAAAGGTCGATTGAGCTCCTAGTGGTCAACCACGTCCTAACATGGTTACCATACAAGCCAGGTCTAGGTTCAAGTAGTGCACGTATGCTTACACAGATTTAGCAAATCAAGAACACGTAACGATCATGGCATACACATAAGACATGTTAAACGATAACCGTTTAGCATAGAAATGAAGCCCAACATAACTCGGCCCAACATGTTGTGCGATCAGCACAACCTTGTGCGATCCACAGCATGTTGTGCGATCCAACATAAGCCCGGCCCAAACATATGTATACCCGGCCCAACAATAATATACGTTGATCTTGTGCGGTCCGGATGTCTTGTGCGATCCGGACGACTTGTGCGATTCGGAACATCTTGTGTGACAGGGTTTTGGGCCATTCGGTCCAATAATATGTTAAGTCCAAACATCGTGTAAGGCCCCAAGACTTGTGCGATCGACACGGTCTTGTGCGATCCACAAATCTTGTGCGATCATGCATAACCTAGCAGTACGGTGTGCCTTGTTTTGTTGTACCTAGCTTGTGCGATCAGATCAGAACTTGTATGATCTGATCTTGTGTGGCCGACAAGCTTGTGCGATTAGTTTAAATATCCGAAACTTATGCTATTTAGTTATATCATTCAACAGTTTCCTTCTTTACACCCAATCAATCAACACAATTAACAGTTTTAGATCATGCAAAATCATCGATCAAACAAGCATATACTAACCGATTTCTCAAGAACCCTAATTAATCATAGTCATGAGCAATAATCAATCGTTCAGTCCGAATCATTAGATTAATGAACTTTTATATCAATATGCAATCCTAACCATCATGCAACCACTTCGATTATCAAATCACAACAGCCGATTATATATATATTCGGTTCTAAATCTAGATCATGAAATCCGAATCATATGAATATCATCAAGTACACTTGTGAGCCGATTATTATGAACACCAAACCTAACAGTTTACATCATAATCAAACACCTAACATCCCTAAATCATCTTGTAAAACATGTAAGCCAACATATTAACAAACATACAATCAAAGTAACACACTAACCGATTATAAAGTAGAACAAGGATGATCCAAACCAAAAGCTTAGAGAGAGATGGGGGTGTTGCCGTCGACTTCTAGAGAGATGGAAGAGGGAGTAGGGTTTGGTGTGATATGAGACTTGCAACAAAATGAGGAGTATTCACTCTCCTCATGGTTTATGCGACACAAGGGAGTGGGCCGAACCCATCATGGGCTGCCCATTGGTTTCGGATACAAAGAGTGTAGCCCGAATGGGCTTGTGCGATCGGGTTGTGTTGTGCAATCGGTTCATTCATATACATACATCCGTTTCACATAAACACATATCAAACATAACATTTCATTAATCATCAATGTTCACATAATCACATAGGATCCACATACATTACATTAAAGTACAAAGCTAGGTTTGAAATACGAGTTGTCACAAGTTCCATGCCGCTCTCGAGTGATTCACTAAAATACATCTTCGGCCGAGTGTTGAGTGATCCCCCGTGAGGTATTTGAACTTGTATATAAATAGAATTTTAAAGAGGCATGTTATGCTCTAATAAGTAATTTATCTTATGAAAAGTTTTAAATAAATCATGACGAATATGATTGTAAATAAATAAAAATAAAACGTAATAAAGAATCTTGGAAATCCCGACACTCTATGACAAGCCCAAAAACCTTCTCTTCTACCCATTACATTTGGGAGTGTAAAGCCATATTATAAAGAGTTTTGCTTGAGGACAAGCAAAGATTCAAGTGTGGGGGTATTTGATGTGTGCAAAATGCAACATATAAATTACATCAATTGTGGCATAAAACTAACCCTTTTTAGTACTAATGTTGGAAAAAATGTGTTTTTGTCTTCCTTTTGTATTTTCAGGATTAAATGAGCTCAAATTAACAAAAGAAGCAAAAAGGCAGCTAAATCTAACATAAATACAAGAAAAGGAACAAACATGGCATGCCCGACCTCCCCGAAAGCATCTTCCCAAGCAAAACAAGAGAACAGAAGGCTGAACACGCCCCGTGCTCAATGAGCACGGAGGCGTGCCCAAGTGTCAGCATAAAAGACAAAGTTGTAGAAGCTTCCATCGCCCACCACGGGGCCGTGCTCAGCGGACACGGGGTCGTGGTCAACTATAAGATTCGTAGAATCCAGGCAAATCTTGATAGTACAGATATGCTTCTGCACACGGGGTCGTGGTCAACTAATAAAGACAAGAGCAATTAATGAAGACATAGAAGGATGTGGACACGGGGCCGTGCCCAACGGACACGGGGCCGTGCCCGAGCTTCTGTTCAGCCAATAAATAGGAGTGCTTGGCTCAAGCTCAAACCATCCCTTGGCACACCACCTCTCTCACACTTCACCCACCACCCACCACCACCATAACACCATCATCCACCACCATCATCCATTGTCCATCATAAAGTGTGTGAATCGTCTCGGGATCCAAGATTGATCGTAAGAGTTCTTGACAATCAAGGCCATGTTTGCCTAAGTCTCTTACATCACTTGGTGAAGACAAAGTGTCTAGTGTAATACTTTTTATTTTTAATCTTTTCGCACTTTTTAATTGGTTATGTATTAATGACTTTAATAACTAGTTTCTTATGTTGAAGGTGATTCTTCCTTATCGTTTGTCCGTGGTGTCTTGGCATTATTTTACTGTCTATATAAAATGAAAGATTTTCACCATTCATATCTCCACGGTCTATATGGAGGTATGTTGGCTTCCTGGTCGGGGGTTAAGGGAATGGTTTGGTAAGAGTCTTGCCATTGTTCAGTGTATAGATCCTGCAAAGGACCTGGGTCAAATTTAGTAGGACCTCCTTCAATACTTAACGGTATTGGATGGCGAGGGTCCAAACTCTTTGATCCCCTCATAAGTTAAAGTACTATTAATATTTTAACCCGGCTACTTAGGACTGTATCCCTGCTGACTCAGACTACTTAGCCGAGGGTAACGTCGCCTTCAAAAGAGGGGCCTACCACAATATGCATTAATAACTTAATTAATTATCTTTCAATAATCCAACCCTTTAGGATTGTATCCCTGCTGACTCAAACTACTAGGTTGAGGGTAACGTCACCTCCAAAAGAGGGGCCTACTACAATAACTAAGATAATCTCTTAAATAGTGCAAAAGTGCGGAAATAATCAAAGGTTACACTAAACACGAGTTGGAGCCAAGTGATTCATCTTGTCTATCTGTTTTTCTTTTATTTTTATTTTTTTTTCAGCATTTTAGTTGGTTTTTGTTTTCTTAGTTTGAAACATTTTTCTAAACTTTTGATTTGATTAGACGTTAAGGATAAACCGGTACTAAAAGCTCTTGCGTCCTTGGACGACCTCGGTATCTTGCAAACACTATACTACGCTCACGATGGGTGCACTTGCCCATATGTGTGTTTAGTGTTAGTAAATATCGTGTTTTATAAATTTAAAACTTGGCTAAAATGTGTTGAAAAGGGCTTAATATATACATTAAAAACTAATAACACTCACGCACATCAGTTTCCCCCTAAAAATGGAGGTGTCCATGCTATTAAAGCATATCATTTTCTTTTCAAAAATCATCATAAACAAGCAACAATCAATCTACACTTACCAGGTGTTAAAACAAAGCTATCTACATAATGATCATGAACTTGAGTTTTCATAAAAACTTGTAGTAACTTGGTAGTATGTTTAGTAGACTTAGTTACCCTTTAAAGTGTGTTTATTTCTTTAAAAAATCTCATTCTTGAAAGATTTGAGTGTATACAACTTGTTAGATGATTTTTTTCCAAAAATCATTCTTTTGAATTTTTCTTGTAAACAAAGTGTTCTTATACTTGTTTTACCACCAAAAAGAGTGTATATTTAAGTAAGAACCAAGATCTTCAAAAAATCACATTTTGAACTTGGTTCTTTTGGAAGACCATTCATAAATCTTAGATGCATAAGATTACTAACTCACTTGTTTATTATTTTTTAAGAAATCACTTTATTCTTCAAGTTCATGCTTAACACATGAGGATGATCATCTTGTTTCATCACATAATCATCCTCTTTCTTGCTAGATCATGTGTTTAATCACAATCTAGCAAGCTCCTTATGATGATCAACATCATAATCTCAAGTAAATAACAAGCAAGTATCATTCATACACTAGACAACATAGTTTCATCATATATCAAGCTTATGTTCATGATTCATGTTTATGTCTTTTAGTGTTCATCAAGTTTATCAATGTACATCATCATTTAACCAACAACATATGAAGTAAATAAGGATCATGAGAGTCTTACAACTAGCACAAGGCTAGGGAAGAACACAAGAGATGGTGACGACAAATGTGAAGGATAAAAGCAATCGGGAGAGGTCCTTCAAGATCCAAGACCACCAAACCTTCTTATATGGCTCCTTACACCTTGAGTACACTTGGAAATGGTTGATCTTGAAATGGAAGTGATGATGGTGGTGATGGGGGTTCATGACCGAGAGGGAGAGAGCAAGGGAGGAGGTGAGTTGTGAGAATGATGAGCTTGTAGTCTTCTTATAATCCATCTAATTCCATTATCCATTGGGTATTATGTTGGATAAGTACACAAAAAATCTTCTACTAAATCATTAGAGATCATATAAGATCTTAATAAGATTGAGGAGATCAAGGTGGTGGGGCCACCTTGAACCGTCCATGAAAGGGGGGGTCTTGGTTGGGTTTTAATGTTAAGTTAGGTAATTTAGTTAGATGTTAAGTGTGTAGGTTAGTGTTTAAGTGTATGATGTGTTATATAGTGTGTTAGGGTGTTAGGGTGTTCGGGGATCGTAACTAGCTTAGAAACATTAAAACAATGTCTCTAGTATAATTTTGGTGTTTCGGGTAGTGTCCGGTTGTTCGGTTAGATACCGGTTCGTTAAAGTGTCAAACTATTCCGTTTAGTGTTCTTTAAGTACTCTTTTGTGACACTTTTAATTCCCAACAGTTAGGAAAGCATCCAGGACCTTTTTGCCATATTTTTGCATGTTACTAGCTTGTTAAATTGCTGAATTTTGCTGAAATATGCAGAATTCTGCACTTTATGTGGGTTTTAGGCACTTTCCGGCACTTAAACTATCACCTAGTGAAGCAGTTTTATGGTCCTTACTTCCCTACACACTATACTAGTGTAGAACTTGGTTTCTGCCTCACACTGGGTCTCAAAACATTGTCTGTCTATGTACTGAACATCGTCAGCATTTCTCTGAGTTATCCGCTAACTGTGCTAGTTGTGCTTTGTGCATCGTATATGTCAATAAAGTTTGCATGTAATAATGAGGTGACATTATATATTATGTAATGCACATGTAAGTATGATGCAGTAATCAGAAAGCAGTTTAAGTTATTAATTGTAATTCAGCACAATCATTAAGCACTAATCAATATTAATTAATTGGACGGATACCTGTATTTTTTACGGTTGTCACATTCTCCCCCTGTTAAGAAAATTTCATCCCGAAATTTTAGTTCTGCTACTAGCTGCAGGGGTCTTGGGGAACAAATGTGGGTATTTTGCCTTTATGCGATCCTCACGCTCCCAAGTGAACTCTGGGCCGTGACGCGCATTCCAATGCACCTTGACGAGTTTAACACTACTCCTGCATGTCTTGTTAACCTTCCAATCGGTAACCTTAACAGGTTCTTCAGTAAAGTGGAGTGTGTCGTCAATGTGGACTTCATCGGCAGGAATGACAACTGTTTCTTGAGGTGGACTCTTTTTCAGATTAGATACATGAAATGTATCATGAACTCCATTCAGTTATGCGGGTAGGTCCAACTTGTAAGCTACAAGACCAATCCTTTCCAGGATTTTGAATGATCCAATGTATCTTGGGTTCAATTTCCCACGCTTCCCAAAGCGTGCTACACCCTTCCAGGGTGAGACCTTTAACAAAACCATATCTCCTACCTCAAACTCCAGTGGTTTCCTCCTTTGGTCCGCGTAACTCTTTTGTCGATCACGAGTCGCCTTTATGCGCTCTCGGATCTGTGTAATCTTATCAGTCGTCTCTTGAACCAATTCAGGACCAACAAGCTGTCTATCACCTGCGTCTGCCCAGCATAACGGTGATCGACACTTGCGTCAATAGAGAGCTTCAAATGGTGCAGCTTGGATGCTCGCATGGTAGCTGTTGTTATATGAGAATTCTACCAAGGGTAAGTGAGTGTCCCAACTACCACCCAAATCCATTACGCAAGCTCGCAACATGTCTTCCAATGTTTGAATCGTTCGTTCGCTCTGGCCATCAGTCTGCGGATGGAATGCAGTACTCAGATTCAACTGAGAACCAAAGGCTTCTTGGAAGGATTGCCAAATCCTTGATACGAATCTTCCATCTCTATCAGAAATAATTGAGAGAGGCACTCCATGCCGTGCAACTATCTCTCTGAGGTATAGCTCAGCAAGCTTGCTAGTGTTGTCTTTCTCCTTGATTGGCAAAAAGTGTGCAGATTTCGTCAGATGGTCTACGATTACCCAAATCGTATCATGACCTCTGGGTGTCCTTGGTAACTTTGTTACAAAATCCATTGAAATCTACTCCCATTTCCACATGGGTATTTCAGGTTGTTGCAAAAGACCTGAAGGCTTCTGATATTCGGCCTTTACCTTGGCACAAGTCAAACATTTGCCAACATACGTTGCAACATCACCCTTTAATTTCGGCCACCAATAAAAATCCTTTAGATCTTGGTACATCTTATCCGATCCTGGATGGATCGAGTACCGTGACTTGTGAGCTTCATCAAAAATTACTTCTCTCAGACCACCAAAGAGAGGAACCAAAATTCGTTTCATGAAGCACAATGTTCCTTCATCATTGGGTACTAACTGCTTCTCCATCCCACGGAGATATTCATTCTCAAGATTCTCTTCCTTAAGAGCTTCTCTCTGCGCGACACGAATGCGCAATGAGAGGTCCGTCTGAATAATCATTTCCAAAGCCCGAACCCTTATGGGCTTGGTTCTTTCTTTCCGACTCAAGGCGTCTGCGACTACATTCGCCTTCCCTGGGTGATACTTAACTTCACAATCATAATCATTTAACAACTCTACCCATCGTCTCTGTCTCATGTTAAGCTCTTTCTGATCGAATATATAATGTAAACTCTTGTGATCGGTAAAGATTGTACAGCGCGTACCATACAAGTAATGTCGCCAGATCTTCAAAGCAAACACCACAGCGCCTAATTCCAAATCATGTGTGGTGTAGTTCTTCACATGAATCTTCAACTGGCGTGAAGCATAAGCTATAACCTTCTGTCGCTTCATCAATACACATCCCAATCCCTGACGCGAGGCGTCACAATATACCACGAAGTCGTCAGTGCCTTCGGGTAGGGATAAGATGGGTGCATCGCAAAGCTTGTTTTTCAACAACTGGAATGCTTCTTCTTGCTTGTCTCCCCATTCATACTTCTTGTCTTTCTGTGTAAGGGAGGTCAAAGGTTGAGCGATTTTTGAAAAATCCTCAATAAATCTGCGATAATATCCTGCCAAACCTAGGAACTGACGGATCTCGGTTGGCGTCTTCGGAGTCTCCCAATTCTTGATCGCCTTGATCTTTGTGGGATCCACATGGATTCCATTTCCGTTAACCACGTGACCAAGGAACTGAACCTCACGCAACCAGAACTCGCACTTCGAGAACTTTGCGTACAATTTCTCTTCCTTGAGCAGCTCTAAGATGGCTCTTAGATGTTGCTCATGTTCTTCCTTCGTCTTCGAATAAATCAAGATATCATCAATAAACACAATCACAAACTTATCGAGGTATGGTTTGCAGACTCTGTTCATTAGATCCATAAACACTGCTGGCACGTTTGTCAGACCAAACGGCATAACCAGGAACTCGTAATGTCCATACCGAGTCCTAAAGGCCGTCTTTGGAATACTCTCCCCTTGGATTCTCAACTGGTGATAACCTGATCGAAGATCGATCTTGGAGTAAAAACTTGAACCTTGCAGTTGATCGAACAGGTCATCAATCCTTGGCAAAGGATACCGATTCTTAATGGTCAACTTGTTTAGCTCCCGGTAGTCGATACACATGCGGAAACTACCATCTTTCTTCTAAACGAACAAAACTGGAGCTCCCCAAGGCGAGAAGCTTGGTCTGATAAATCCCTTGTCCAATAGCT
The DNA here is from genome assembly GCA_030545235.1 of Helianthus tuberosus. NCBI lineage: Eukaryota > Viridiplantae > Streptophyta > Magnoliopsida > Asterales > Asteraceae > Helianthus > Helianthus tuberosus. The sequence goes on along the minus strand of CM060450.1, from coordinate 157,027,387 downwards.
CCTGGAGTTGTGTTGACAGCTTTTGCATTTCTGAAGGCGCAAGTCGATAAGGTGCCTTAGCTACAGGCGCAGCACCTGGAACTAAGTCAATGTGAAACTCGACTTGCCTTTGCGGCGGCAATCCTGGCAAGTCTTCAGGAAAGACTTCAGGATATTCCTTCACGACTGGGATATCTTCTATCTTCGGTTCAGCGGCTTCTTTATCCACAATGTGTGCCAAGAAGGCAACGCATCCTTTCTGCAAACACTTTCGAGCCTTCAAACAACTGATGATCCTTAGGGGCGTATCGTGCTTCTCTCCATGTACCACAACTATTTCTTCATTCGCCATCGGAATGCGAATGACTTTCTCGTGACATACGATCTCTGCTCGGTTGCTTGACAACCAATCCATCCCCACTACCACGTCGAAGCTTCCCAACTCGACTCGCAGCAGATCAAGCGTAAACTCGTGCTCTCCCAGTTCTATCACGTAACCTCTAATGACTTCATTCGCTTCGACTAGCCTTCCATGTCACACCCCAACCGATGGCGGAATCATCGGGGCGCGGCACTAGGCGAATCAGATTACTCAAGAGAATCCATAACAACTAAATTGCGACAGTATTTAATGCGTTCATTATCCCATACTAATAAACAAGTACAATCACATTAGCTGTCACGAATTTTCATGTTCTCTCAAACAATACAAATCCGACAACCTAGATTTTAGGTGTGTTTCTAGACTTCCTAGCTTGATTTGATGTAGACTGCGACTAAACCTGCAACATACGTTAAAACAACGTCAATACAAAAGTATTGGCGAGTATACAAGTTTTGATAGCGTAGCATAAATAGATAAAAAGTGCTGCGAATTACCAAATACATAAACGAGATACCTCAACATACATGCATTTAAGACCGATACTACCAGCTAAGTCACTCGAGCTGCGATTGCGATTGCTATTCATCCTAACTAGACCCCGTCGGGTGCTATAGTACTATACTAGTTAAGGCGGGACCCCGCGAGTATAAGTCCTAACACATATGTAACTAGCATCACGTATAAATATGCATAACAGTCATTCGCAAGTGATAAACGGTTTGATTGAATAATTCGCTTAATAAGTTTGATTTGATAGAAACTTATGTTACACCCAAAATGCGATAAAAAAAGGGGTTCGAGTATATATTCACAGTTGGTGCTCAGCAAGTAAACACAACTTGGTTGGATTGAAGGGAGCGCGTCTGAGAATAGCCTGATTACAGATTGATAGCATAAGCGTCGAACAGTGCGTTAAACGGTGGCGAGTGAACCAAGCGTCAAATGGTAATCCGATCGGATGGCAATCCGATCGGATGGCCAGTCGATCGGGTGGCAATCCGTTCGGATGGTCATTCGATTGGATTGTCACCTCGTTTGGTGAAGATGTGTTTGTGTATGATGGTTTGACTTTTGAAGTTTTCGTTGTAGCATTTTGAAAACAGAGAAGTATCTCTACCCTTCAGGTCGATCGATCGAACGGCGGCTAGATCGGGTGACGATCCGATTAGCAGGACACTTAGTGTGAACAAGTTCACAGCAGTTTATCACTCGATCGGATTGCAATCCGATCGGGTGGCAATCCGTTTGGAACTGACTATGTATTGATCATGCTGAAAATTGTTTAAGTGTCGAAGTCCCAAACATCACATGGTCGGATGGTCGTTCGATCGGGTGGCAATCCGATCGGACGGCAATCCGTTCGACGTTCAAGACTTTGAAAAGTTGAAATGATAGTTTAAGTGAGGAACCAAGTGCAAGCCGATCGGACGGCTGTCCGATCGGGTGGCTGTCCGATCGGGTGGTAATCCGATCGGACGGCATTCCGTTCCAACTGCCTTGATCGTCTTGACACTTGATTGTTTTGAAAGTTTGTGGTTTTGATCGAGACGATGTGATAACGTGCCAAACAACAGAACTCCATTACGAACCAAGTCTTTCGATTGAATCGGAATCACCCTGGTCCGATCAGTTAACTGTCTGTAACGGTTGTTCATGCTTAACCCGAAATCGGTTGTCTCTTTAGACAGAATCAGACATGGAACCAACAGTTCACTTAGAATGACTAGAAGATCGGAACGAGCTCTGATTCCATCGGTTTTGAGTGCATCGAGTGTAAAAGAGTTGAAAGAAAGTTGAAAAAAGTTTATTTCAATCCTTTTATCATTGAAGTGTCTAGATCTATGTGAAATCATAGTGAAATCATGTGGAAATCCTTCAGATCTGAGTTATTCTTGGTGGAATGAGGCAAACATTTGAAGTTCATAAGAATTCCATGATGACCTCACCCTAGAACACCTTAAATCCATTGATTTCATGGTTAAAAGTTAAGATTCAAAGGTGAAAAAGATGAAGAAGTGTGTGTGGGTCAAAGAAGTACAAGATTTGAGTTGTAAACTTACAAGAATCGCGAGGAATCGAGAGGAAAAGCCCCAAAAGCGTGCTGGTCGAGTGAGAGCTGTCACATCACTGTTCAAGCGATGTGACAAGTGCTATTTATAGGTGAAGTGGAGTGAAAGGGAAGAAGTGCAACGGATCGGACGGCTGTCCAATCAGGTGGCTGTCCGATCGGATGGCTGTCCGATCGGATGGCCATTCGATCGAAGTGCCATTCGATCAAACGCCTCCGGCGAGCTGAGTTTTGGCATTCCGTTTCGAATGTCATTGCGATAGTTTGGTTACACATTCTCATCCACATTTTTATATATTTATTATAATTAGCCACGTTGGGTCATATATACATATCCATATTTCAAAGTTGCGATACAATAACCGGGTTTCGTTTCGAATATGCTTTACTTTGCGACGCTTCACGGTCATCGAGGAGGGTAGAATAGGTCCTCACTCAACGTCATCGTGAACATTAATGCGTATGATGCGATTTGCGTTTTGAGTAATGAGTTGCACTGCGACACATCACGGCTATCAAGGAGGGTAGAATTGGTCCTCACTCGACGTCTTCGTGGTTGTCAGCAAGTACAATGTGATGTGATAGTGATAAAGTACGCGAGTTTATGCGAAAATACTACAATATAGTGATATATGCGATATAGGTACATTATGATCCGAATCTCTGGTGCTAGGCGTAACGAGTCTTACGAGTAGTAACAACGCACGAACGTGCGGGTTATTACATTCCATTTGCTAGTTCTATCGAATACAGAATGTCTAGCTTACTAGCTACCAACCCAAGTATATTCTTAAATTCTAGCGATACAAAACTATAATCGGCACCGGTATCAAATAGTACAGATGCAAAGCGTTGGTTGATAGGGAACGTACCAGTGACTACATTTGGATCTTGGCGAGCTTCTCTCGCTCCGATGTTGAAAACCCTTCCTTGAGCTTGATTGAGCTTTGGGCATTCTCGCTTGAAGTGCCCCACATCTCCACAATTAAAACAACCTGGTCCTCGACCATTACCATTCCCATTACCATCTTGAGTGTTGTTTGCTCCACGGTTCCCACTACCTGCTTGATTCCCAAAATTACCACGATTCCCATTACCGCCATTTCCTCCTTGTGGGCGGTTTCCATACCCATTTCCACCACGGTTATTGTTTCCATAACCTCTCTGACCACCACGACCAGTACCAGCCCAGCATGTCTCCTTTGAATGGCCAACCTTCCCACAAGATTCTGTTAAGATCGGAGGATCTCATGATAGTGTTTGTTTGTTATAATTTGAACAAATCAATAGAGATGAACAAAGTTTAAGTGCAGCGGAAGTGAACAACAAACTTTGTAAACACAATCAAAGAAGAAAACAGTTTTGATAAACACATGCTTCACATTAAATCGAATGATTACAATACAAATCAAGAGATTACAAAGCATGCTTACAAACTAAACTCCCCCTCAGCCTGATACTCCATGGTTGATTGCACAAGATGAAAGGATTGGATCCGAGGAGAAGAACTCACTTAGTCCATCAAATGTAACAGTACAGGGTACTGCTCCATTTATAGACAATTCAAACCACTGAAGCATCTTAGCTGACGTCACCATGAAAGTGACATCTAACAACCTGACCAACTCTATCTACTGATCTATAACTACTGACCATACAGACACTGATTACATTCTAAGCACTGATGTATAAACACTGATTCTTCATTCCACTGATGTAGTCAACCACTGATGTTGAGCATCAGTGCTTTCTTCAAAGGGTGATCAGACCTTGAATGGGCAGTGCTTTAACTCTTCAGCAGTGCTTGAATTCCGTCAGTAGATTGAGCTTCAGTCTTTAATCTTCATCAGTACTTTAGTAACAGTTGTCTTTTGAGCAGTGCTTTAAGGTCTGTCAATTGCCAGATAACCACTGTCAAGGGGAAAGCTTAATGCAAACAGCTGCTTATTATGAATCCACTGTTGTGACCTGGTTTTGGCTTTACGTCATCTGTTCCTCTGGTAGGGTTCAATCCCAACAGATTCACATTTCCTAACTCTGCACTGGCCAGCATGATGGTACTGGCATACATCACATTTGGGCAGAGTGCCCATATATCCTTTTCCCTTGACTTCAGCACCAGTCTTGACCTCGACTGGTGGGTTCACATCCTTCTTCTTGTTGGCGCTGCTGGTACCCTTCTTAAAGTTTGAGAACTTCCTTTTGTTCTCACCCGATGACTCAACGTGAGTCTCCTTCTTCTTCTGGTCAGAGATCGATAACTTGTTCAACCTGATTGCCTCTTCAGTTAGTGCGACACTCAGATCAATCGCCTCCGTGATTGTTGCAGGCTTTGACGTTGTCACCATACTCATAATCTGAGGTGCCAACCCCCAAATAAATCGCTCGATGCGTTTGAATTCTGGATCAACCATGTATGGTACCACGCGAGATAAGTCGTGAAATCTCTGCACATATTCGGTAATTTTCGGGCCATCCATCTTGAGGTTCCAGAATTCAGTTTCCAACCTTTGGATTTCTGCCCTGGAGCAGTATTTCTTTCGCATGAGCTCCTTCATTTCATCCCATGTCATGGCATAAGCAGCTTCTTCTCCCAAGGTCTGGACTTGAAGATTCCACCAGGAAAGCGCTCCGTCTAAGAACAATCCGGAGATATAGGTGACTTGGTGTTGCGGAGCACACTTGCTCATTCTTATCACAGAATCGGTCTTCTCTGTCCATCTGACAAAAGCTACAGCACCCTCGGTGCCGTCTAAATTTAGAGGCTTACAGTCTAGAAACTGCTTATAGGTACAGCCTGTACAAGTAACATCATTCACATAAATCATTAGCGATCGCACATGGAATATCCAAATGTAACGTAATGTTTCTTTAGTGACTCAAACATTACCAAGAGGTGGGTTGCTTCCCGAGGTACCTCCGCTATGCTCGGAGCATAAGGCCTCGTGTTGTGCTATCGCTCGTGAAATCCGTTCTTGTAACTCGGCCTCAGTTGTAGGCAGTGTGTTGTCTCTTCGAGGAGGCATCTTCTAAAGAAGATAGTATAGGTCAGGTCTTATGCATATAAATATGTAGTACGCGTATGTAATAACATTCATCAACACAAGTAACACATAACATCCCATGTCATAATACAAACAAGTAATCCAACAACGTATATAATGAGAATGTTGCGATTGAGCTTTCATATATCAATGACCACAATTACAGTTTTACATGTTTCACAAATGTTCCATATATCAAAAGGGACTACAGGGTCACATCACCCTTGTCCAAACTATCCATCAAACTACAACAATCAAAAGTCAAAGGTCAAAAGTGGTCGTCAAAAGGCTGTGCAATCTGGGCTCAATAGCTACACTCTCACCAAAAGTATGCTACCTGCATAAAACCAAAAACTGCTATGCTGATGATGGAGGAGGAGGAGGAGGTGGTGGAACGAAAAGCAAACTGCGCAGATGCGCTAGCTCCTCCTCGAGGGCATGAACATGACGCAACAGATAGCTGATCTGTTGCTCCATAGTAAGGAAACGAATATCAAAATCTGGGTATGGTAAAAGAGGTGCGGGCGGAGCCACGAATGGTGACTGACAAGTACAAGGTGGAGGACGCGGAATCCTCTCAAGATCCATGACTCTGTGACACAACATCTCCTGCTGGAGCTGTAAGGACAAAAGCAGATCATCTCTCATGTATCCAGTGTAATGGAAGGGATGATATGGATCAGAAACAGGCATCGTGTTGGGCGGAAACCAAATCAGTGGCTCGCCTGATGGCGCAGCAGCAAAAGGTGCAGTATGTGAAAACTGTGGCATGAAAGGAAAAGCTGCTGACACAGGTGGTATGTGACTGGGTTGCTGAATCGATGGACCTGCCCCTGGGGAGGGGGAATATCCTGTAGGAACGTGACCGGTAGATCTGTGCGGTGAATGTCAGACACATGTGGGTGAAACGGGGCAATGTCAACTGGTACATGTGTAGGTGCAGGTGGGGGAGTAACAGGTCTAACCAAAGGAGGCAGGTCATCATCATCTATCCACCCATTGCGGGTGAATGCATAACGGGGATCTACATAGTCAGCAAAAGGAGCATGGTCTGCGGGTGCAGGTAGACGGTCAGGTAACAGTGATGCAACAACTGTAATGTCAACGGGGTCATGCTCCGGTAGAGGATCATGAGCAGGTATAGGCTCGGATGCAATCAAAGGCTCAGGGTCGGCTGGAGCTAACTGAAGATCAGCGGGTATCGGCTCGAGATCAGCGGGTATATCAAAGAGCTGATCGTCAGGAACGACAGGTGCCTTAAAAGGCTGATCATCGGGGACAAACTCAATCTCATGCTCAGGGTTAAAGTCGTGTGGAAAGACTGGATCAAACTCATCATCAAACTCGAAGTCCTGCGGAGGAACAGGTGCGGCAGACATAGCTGTGTCGGAATCAGAATCGATGGGATAACGCTGTAATCCCAGTGCGTGTAGAGTAGTAGATGACACAGACTCGAATGAATCAGGACCAGAATGGTCAGAAGAAATCTCAACGACAGGAATCTCGACAAGCAGAACGGCAATGACATCGGCTACTGGAATCTCGACAAGTGGTGCGAAAACGGCATCATTGACTGGAGCTCCATCATCCTGGGCACCCTCAGGGGGACCCTCAATAAAAAGATCGATGTCGTCCTCAGACATAGCGTCAAGAGGCAGATCCTCGAGAGGAAATGCAGCAAGAGGAAAAGGAGCAGGGATCTGAACAAGAAGTAGATACTCGCCAGGAAGACCATCAGCTAGCGGTATATCATCGCCAAAATCTGGTAAAGCAAACGGCTGGAAATCATCATCGTCGTCACTCGTAGTGTCAGATGTAAAAACCTCATCCTCTGGGATGATCTCATCATTAGAAACTATGGCCATAGGGTCTACGGTATCTGATACTCCACTATCAGAGGAGGACATGGTGTCTGTAACAAAGCAATCACAACATATGCACTTATATCAACAATCATCAAGTAAGCATGTAAGTGGTAACAATGTAAGCATGTATGTATCCTAGTCTTCCCAGACTATCCCACCCAGCCACTCAGACTGATCCACCTAGTCTCTCAGACTAAACCTCCCAGTCTCTCAGACTGCCCCAGCTAGTCTCGCAGACTAACTCCCCAGTCTCTCAGACTGACTACCCAGCTAGTCTCTCAGACTGAATTATAAACGAATTCCTTGAAATGTGTTTTGTGTATTTTATTTGTAAAAATGTTTGTTTCCTGGATCTGGACATTTTATGTATGCAATGAAAACATGTTTGTGAAAACATTTTCGTGAAAGCCCTAATGATCGTAGTATAGACTCGAGAAAGAATCCTAGTTTGCTACGATCGAAGCTCTGATACCAAGCTGTCACACCCTGACTTTTGCGGAAGCGTGGTTATTGGTGTGACTTCTTAATACCATCGCATTCAATCATAACAATGCTATAGGATAAAACCAAAAGATATTCATCCATAAAAATTAAGTTTGAAAATACCACAACACACTGGTTTGAAACATCGACACCAAATTTAAGTTACAAACCATAATATGTTTTAATGAGTTCACGAAGACTCGACAACATAACTTAAACCAACCCGAGCTTAGGACCATGTATCTCGTCCAGGAGTAAGATACATCTCCTAAACCCTACGACCTCAGATGAGATCTTTTATTTAAACGCAGCTTGAAAACATGCAAACACCTGCCAGATCCATTAGTTCCCTGAAATACATGTAATTTAAAAAAAAGATCAACAAAAGTTGAGCGAGTTTATGCGTTTATGTATGAATAAACCTTTAAAGTATGTCTTGTATGTATGTATGTCCCTGGTATGTAGCAATAAGGAAAAACAGATCACCAATGGTTTGCAAGGCCAATGGTATGTGTGAAATGGTGCAAGAAAACTCAAACCTAGCGGAATTTTGCCACGACATTAGTATGTGGACATAGTCACCACATGGGCCACCCTGGTCCTCATGGGTGTGGGCTCGCTACACCCAAATAGATCTATCACTCATGTCCCTCGCTCCTACGACGAGGATTAATGGCCTTAAGTGTTATACCCACCACTCACATGATCAAGCAGTAACCCTCCTTAAGCTAATCATACCATGTATAAAACGTTTGTAAACAATTGTAACATGTATTTCACCCCCGAAGTTATAAAACTGGAAACAGTTAAAAGAAAAGGGGGACATGAACTCACAGTATTGCGTCTTCAGAATCGTAACCCAAATCTATTCAGCAAACCCGACTACCTACAGCGTACTAATGTCTATTAGACGAACGGGCCGTGCCTTGCCTTAGTGTTTACGTTTTTGAGTTACGTTTCTTTTAATATTATCCCAAGTTATAATTTTCTTGTTAAAATAATAATTATTTTAACTTTTAAATTATATTAAATTTTGGAATAATTGTTTAAGCAATATTTCTGTATTAATACTTCTCAAGTATTTATTTTCGTATTTCCTTCCCAAGGATGGGGGTATCTCATACCTGTATTTTCGTATGCTTGTATTTGTAATCTCAAAATAATATATTTAAACTTACTTGTCAAAAATATTGTATTTCAAGAAAATATATATTTTTCCAAAAATCGTATATCTTCTAAATATTCCAATAAAATATATTTTTACTTCCCAAAATAATATATTTTCTCCTTGTCGAAAATACAATATTACTTTTGTAATATTTACAAAGATCATATTTTCATTTTTTGTATCCAAAATAATATTTACCAAAAACATATTTATAACGGTATTTTCCGGAATATTTAGTAAGTTACGTTCTTGCGTTCGATTTCACAATATTAAGTGTGTAACTTATATATTTATTCCTTGTGATTTTTTTGGTATTATTTTGGATTGTAAATTCTTGGTGTTTTGTTAAGTTATATTATTTTACCCTAAAATAATATAACTATTTCACAAAGTATACAAATAATCACACACAATGTGTCTTCTAAATATATATCCTCCAAATACTTATTTAGTTATCTTTATTTACAAAAACCAACCTCCAATACTTGTATTTTTGTAACAAAATCTATGGCAAAGTTTGTATTGAAAACCATAGTTAAAACTCAATTGTAAATACTTGTTTAGAAAATATTTTTCTAAGTGTTTGTATTTTTAGAAAATTTTGTCATAGTTTCCCCTAAAAATGGAGGTGTCCATGCTATTAAAGCATATCATTTTCTTTTCAAAAATCATCATAAACAAGCAACAATCAATCTACACTTACCAGGTGTTAAAACAAAGCTATCTACATAATGATCATGAACTTGAGTTTTCATAAAAACTTGTAGTAACTTGGTAGTATGTTTAGTAGACTTAGTTACCCTTTAAAGTGTGTTTATTTCTTTAAAAAATCTCATTCTTGAAAGATTTGAGTGTTTACAACTTGTTAGATGATTTCTCCAAAAATCATTCTTTTGAATTTTTCTTGTAAACAAAGTGTTCTTATACTTGTTTTACCACCAAAAAGAGTGTATATTTAAGTAAGAACCAAGATCTTCAAAAAATCACATTTTGAACTTGGTTCTTTTGGAAGACCATTCATAAATCTTAGATGCATAAGATTACTAACTCACTTGTTTATTATTTTTTAAGAAATCACTTTATTCTTCAAGTTCATGCTTAACACATGAGGATGATCATCTTGTTTCATCACATAATCATCCTCTTTCTTGCTAGATCATGTGTTTAATCACAATCTAGCAAGCTCCTTATGATGATCAACATCATAATCTCAAGTAAATAACAAGCAAGTATCATTCATACACTAGACAACATAGTTTCATCATATATCAAGCTTATGTTCATGATTCATGTTTATGTCTTTTAGTGTTCATCAAGTTTATCAATGTACATCATCATTTAACCAACAACATATGAAGTAAATAAGGATCATGAGAGTCTTACAACTAGCACAAGGCTAGGGAAGAACACAAGAGATGGTGACGACAAATGTGAAGGATAAAAGCAATCGGGAGAGGTCCTTCAAGATCCAAGACCACCAAACCTTCTTATATGGCTCCTTACACCTTGAGTACACTTGGAAATGGTTGATCTTGAAATGGAAGTGATGATGGTGGTGATGGGGGTTCATGACCGAGAGGGAGAGAGCAAGGGAGGAGGTGAGTTGTGAGAATGATGAGCTTGTAGTCTTCTTATAATCCATCTAATTCCATTATCCATTGGGTATTATGTTGGATAAGTACACAAAAAATCTTCTACTAAATCATTAGAGATCATATAAGATCTTAATAAGATTGAGGAGATCAAGGTGGTGGGGCCACCTTGAACCGTCCATGAAAGGGGGGGTCTTGGTTGGGTTTTAATGTTAAGTTAGGTAATTTAGTTAGATGTTAAGTGTGTAGGTTAGTGTTTAAGTGTATGATGTGTTATATAGTGTGTTAGGGTGTTAGGGTGTTCGGGGATCGTAACTAGCTTAGAAACATTAAAACAATGTCTCTAGTATAATTTTGGTGTTTCGGGTAGTGTCCGGTTGTTCGGTTAGATACCGGTTCGTTAAAGTGTCAAACTATTCCGTTTAGTGTTCTTTAAGTACTCTTTTGTGACACTTTTAATTCCCAACAGTTAGGAAAGCATCCAGGACCTTTTTGCCATATTTTTGCATGTTACTAGCTTGTTAAATTGCTGAATTTTGCTGAAATATGCAGAATTCTGCACTTTATGTGGGTTTTAGGCACTTTCCGGCACTTAAACTATCACCTAGTGAAGCAGTTTTATGGTCCTTACTTCCCTACACACTATACTAGTGTAGAACTTGGTTTCTGGATCATACTGGGTCTCAAAACATTGTATGTCTATGTACTGAACATCGTCAGCATTTCTCTGAGTTATCTGCTAACTGTGCTAGCTGCGCTTTGTGCATCGTATATGTCAATAAAGTTTGCATGTGATAATGAGGTGACATTATATAATATGTAATGCACATGTAAGTATAATGCAGTAATCAGAAAGTAGTTTAAGTTATTAATTGTAATTCAGCACAGTCATTAAGCACTAATCAATATTAATTAATTGTACGGATACCTGGATTTTTTACGGTTGTCACATTCTGGGGTCTGGTACAGCATAGTCTGGTAATGTAAAATTTGAAAATGTCAATCTAATAGACAATCTAAAATTCAACCTCCTGAGTGTCTCACAAATTAGTGATAAGGGCTATGGCTCATTCTTCACAAAGGATTGTTGTAGGATTGTTGGACCAGAAAGGGTTGAAAAGATTGAAGCAATAATAAAAACTGGAAAAACCAAACTTGTTGCTCAAAGAAGTGGCAATGTTTATGTGGTTGATATGTCAAAAGAGAGCCCCAGGACTGATGCATGTCTATTTTCAGCTGCCTCAAACAAAGAAACAGAATTATGGCACAGGAGACTGGGGCACACAAATCTCAAGACAATCACTGCCATTTCAAAACAAGGGTTAGTAAGAGGTTTACCTCAAAACTGTTCACCTGTCCTGAGCATTGTGTTTCCTGCCTAAAAGGAAAACAACATAAAAGCTCATACAAATCAATTGAAGAGTCCAAAACAACCAAATGTTTACAAATGCTTCATATGGATTTGTTTGGCCCAGTTAAAGTCATGAGTCTTAAGAAAAAGAGATATTGTTTGGTTATTGTTGATGACTTTTCTAGGTTTACATGGACTTACTTTTTACACTCAAAAGATGAGACTGCAGGCATTCTGCAAGACTTTGTGAAACAGGTTGAAAAGCAGTTTGACTTGCCAGTAAAAATCTTCAGAAGTGATAATGGCACAGAGTTCAGGAACAAGAAGTTAGATGATTTCTGTGTGTCAAAAGGAATTGTGAGGCAATACAGCATTCCAAGAACACCAGAACAAAATGGGGTTGTTGAAAGAAAGAACAGGACCTTGATTGAGGCTGCCAGAACCATGCTTGTTGATTCAGGTTTCCATTAACTTTTTGGGCAGAGGCAGTAAACACTGCTTGCTATGTCCAAAACAGAGTTTTAATCAACCCCAGGCATCAAAAGACTGCCTATGAACTGCTATATAAAATAAAGCCATTGATTTCATATTTCAAGGTTTTTGGCTGCCCATGCTTCATTTTAAATTTAAAAGATTCTATCTCAAAGTTTGCAGCCAAAATTGATTGTGGTTATCATCTGGGATACTCAACCACTGCTAAGGCCTACAAAGTGTTTAACACAAGGACTAAGACAGTGGAAGAGACTTTGAATGTAAAGTTCAATGAACTTTCATCAATGAAAATCCCAGCAAATCCTGCAGACTTATTTGATCTTGATAAATTCACATTTGAAAGTGCTACTGTCAAGTCTAACAATGCAGGTCCATCAGAAAATTCATCATCAGACTATGGATATGAAATCATCATTCCACAACAAAAGTCTGCATCAAGTGGAAGAGCAGCAGATGTTCAAAACAGCTGTCAAAGTTCATCCACTGCTACCTCAACAGTTGTTGATCAAAGTAGCACATTAACACATGCTTCCACATCATCAAACACTGTTGATAAAATTCCTCAAACAGTGGATCATAGTCAGCATGTGTCCACACCATTACCTCCTATACCACCACCTTTTGAAGCCACTGCTGGATCATCGAAGTCACCAGCAGTGGTTAGCTCAGATGACTCACATATGCAGCCCTCCCCACTTAATGCCATTGTTCCATACCAAGGAGATCTTATCTTTTTGAAATCTCATCCAACTGACCAAATCATTGGCAACATCAATGAAGGGGTGCTCACAAGAAGTCAATCCCAAAACATTTGTCTTTTTGCTGGCTTCCTATCTCTCCATCAGCCAGTCAAGTACCAAGAGGCACTAAAAGACAACAGCTAGGTAGAAGCCATGCAAGAGGAGCTCCAACAGTTTAGAAGACAACAAGTTTGGGAGCTTGTCCCATTGCTAGAGGGTGTAAGTCCTATTGGCACAAAATGGGTCTTCAAAAATAAAACTGATGAAAGGGGTATTGTTGTCAAGAATAAAGCCAGGCTTGTGATTCAAGGGTTCAGACAGGAAGAGGGCATTGACTATGATGAAACATTTGCCCCTGTAGCAAGACTTGAAGCTATCAGATTATTCCTGGCCTTTGATGTCAACCACAACATCAAGGTGTATCAAATGGATATCAAATGTGCATTCCTCTATGGTAAGATTTAAGAAGAGGTATATGTTTGTCAACCTCCAGGCTTTGAGGATCCATTTAATCCAAATCATGTCTACAAGCTAAATAAAGCTTTGTATGGCTTGCAACAAGCACCAAGGGCCTGGTATGAAACTCTTTCCACCTTTCTACTTTCCATTGGTTTCACAAGAGGTAAGATAGATAAAACACTGTTTCTAAAATGGAGAGGAAAGGATTTGATGATTGTCCAGATTTATGTGGATGACATCATTTTTGGAAGCACATGTAATAAAATATGTGAAGAGTTCAAAAAACTCATGACAGCTGAGTTTGAAATGAGTGCAATGGGTGAACTCCAGTGCTTTCTTGGTCTCCAAGTAAGGCAACTGCAAAATGGAACTTTTATCCATCAAGGCAAATATGCCAAAGAACTTTTAAAGAAATTTGAGATAGATGATTGTAAGCCATGCAGTACACCCATTGCAACCAATAAAATAGTTATGTCTGATGAGAAGGATGATTTGGTTGATCAAACTTTATATAGAAGCATGATCGGGTCTTTATTGTACCTAATTGCATCTAGGCCAGACATCATGTTTGCAACATGTGTTTGTGCAAGATCCTAGTCAGCCCCTAGAAAGTCAAACCTTATTGCTGTAAAAAGGATATTCAGATACCTAAAAGGTGCTCCCATACTTGGTATCTGGTATCCAGCTGATGGTAAAATTGAGCTTTCAGGTTTTTCAGATAGTGACTTTGCTGGATGTGACAAGACAAGGAAGTCCACTTTAGGAGGGTGCCAATTCCTAGGCAGTTGTTTAGTGTCTGGGCAAAGCAAAAAGCAAGCAGCTGTTTCCACATCCACTGCTGAGGCAGAGTATATAGCTGCTGCAAGCTGTACAGCCCAACTGCTTTGGCTTCAAAACCAATTGCTGGATTTTGGTATCACTGCCCTAAAGACACCTCTCATGTTGGACAGTCAGGCAGCAGAAAATATCATCAAAAAATCCAGTTTCCCATTCAACCACCAAGCACATTGATATCAGACATCACTTTGTGAGGGATTGCTATGAAAAAGGTTTGATTTCTCTGCACCATGTTCCAACTAAAGATCAGTTGGCAGATGTGCTAACCAAAGCTTTAGACACATCCACCTTTGAAAGCTTGATCTCTAGGATTGGCATGCTAAACATGGAATAACTGGCAAAATCCTGTTTTTCTATGAATAAAAGCATTAAAATGTTTTCAGAAAATCAAAAATCCATCCTTAAAAATAGCTAAAAATGAATTTTTCATTAAATCCTTAAAAGTCTGCCATAACCACTGTTTTGTTCAAAAGTCTGTTTTACTTAAAAGTCTGTCCACTGCTGAAAGTCAACCCCTGTTCTCTCATTTCCTTGATAAACACTGTTGTCTAAAATCAGTGTTTTATCCACTGATATGCTATCCACTGATAGTAAAAATCACCCACTGCCTTCATTGTTACCGTTACAACCACTGATCTTATTCCATCTGTCACACCCCAACCGATGGCGGAATCATCGGGGCGTGGCACTAGGCGAATCAGATTGCTCAAGAGAGTCCATAACAACTATATTGCGATAATATTTAATACATTCGTTATCCCATACTAACAAATAATACAATCACATAAGTTATCACAGATTTCTTGTCCTCTCGAACAATACAAATCCGACAACCTAGATTTTAGTTGAGTTTCTAGACTTCCTAGCTTGATTTGAAATAGCCTGCGATCTAACCTGCAACATATGTTAAGATATTTGTCAATACAAAAGTATTGGCGAGTATACAGGTTTGATATGTATAGCGTAATAGATAAAATGTGTTGCGAATTTCCACATGCATAAACGTAACACACGACATATATACTCACAAGACTGATACTACCAACTAAGTCCTCGATGCTCGAATATGCGATGGCAAACTAGACCCCGTCGGGCCCAATAGTACTATACTAGTCGTGGTGGGACGTCGCGAGTATAAGCCCTAGCACATATGTAACTAGCATCACGTATATCTATGCATAACAGTTATTCGCAAGTGATGATTCGATTGATAGAATAATTTCTTTGATAATTTCGAATTGTTAGAAACGTATGTTACACCCAAAATGCGATTAAAAAGGGTTCAAGTATACTCACAGTGCGTGTTTAGCGAGAGTACAACTTGATTGGATTGGTTGCGAGTACGTCTGAGTTAGCCTGAACATCGGATGATATCGTAAGCGTGCTAAACGTGAAGAGTCGAATGATCGGCCTAAATGGTGATTCGGTCGGATGCCCATTCTTGGTCGGATGAGTATATCCGATCAGATGACCATTTCCTGGTCGGATGAGGCTGTCTGATCGGATGAGACCATCTCCGTTCGGATGACCAGTTCAGTGGATCGGATGGCATGTTGATTGGGTTGGATGACAGTCATCCGGTCGGATGACATTGTGACAACCGTCACTTTTCCGTACATTCCGTACACTAGATGAACAGTAATTTGTGCTTAAATGACTGTGCATGATCTGGTTTACCAGAGAAATAAATTTCTGAATTCCATACAAGTGAATTCATGCATGATATATGCTACAAGAGTTAACTTATGATAGCGTTGCGTCAAAAATATTAGTAAACTCACCGGTAAGACACATCGTGTCAACAGAACTGCAGAAAGCAGTCAGACATTAGAATTGAGGCCTAGGTGTAGGTCTGACGACAAAGGTACATTAAAACCCAAGAGTACATATAAGGGTTTAATTTATAGACATTGCGAAAGCAAAAATAAGCACTAAAAAGCACCCGAAACGCACTTTAAGTGCATAATTTTGTATAATACAGCTCAATTCAGCATTTAAACATATGAATATTATGCAGAAATTACGTTTTATTATCCAGAATACTTCCCCAAGTGTTGGGAATTAAAAGGGATACAAAAAGGTACTTAAAGGGTACTAAAAAGTGTAATTTAGCACTTTAACGAATCGGTATCTAACCGAACAACCGGACTTTACCCGGAACATAAAAATATTGTCATTGACACTATTTTCTTGTTCTGAGCTAGTTAGGGTCCTCGAATACCCTAACACCCGCTACAATGCATAACATACTAGTAAATGGATTAAATTCCTAATCACTTAACTAATACTTAACTTATGGTTGGAATTGGACTAGGTTACCCCCCCCCCCCCAACCGAATCGGTCACATTGTGACCACCCCATGTACTTGCATGACTATTTTATTCACACTTGCCTAATATCTTGGAGACATAGGAACTCTTGGATAATAACCATGATTTTTGCCTATAAGTAACTATCTTAACCCACCATTCATTTCACACTCTCAAACTCAACAAAAACTCTCCCTCTCCTCTCTAAATAACTCACGGCCGAACACCCCTATATCAATCCATCCATTTTTCGATTTTGTCCAAGCTATTTCAAGAGCATACAAGTGCTAAGGATCACATACGAGGAGGCTTGGTGCATTCGGAACGTGAAGGACCTCTTCTCATTGCTTTTATCCACTCAATCTTCGACTAGATTCTTCCCTAGCCTCGAGCTAGTAGTAAGTTGCTTGAAACACACTCTCGATCCATTCTAAAGTGGTTAAAAGGAAATATAACGGTTAAAACTCAAGAACACGCAAGATGATATGTTAAAAGTCTACTAAAATGTTAAAAATGTTGGTTAATAGCACAAGGGTTGTGTAAATCTTGTAAGATTTGTTTTGTGTGATTATTTAGTGCCGATCTATGATGTGGTAGCTCGGATCATCATCTAACCCGGATTAGTCAGGATCAAGAATCATGGCATAGAGTTTGTTTAAGTATACAAAGGGTTAAATGATGAAACTCTACCACACACTAAACATGAACTTGTGTAAAATCAATATTACTTATGAAATAGTGTTTAAAACTAGTAGATCTACGGACCTACAAGCGGTATTTTCAAAGGACCACGTGTCAAGAGAAAACATACTTTTAAAGACGGATCTTTCATAAACAAGAATGATTTTAGTAAACACACAAGTGTGTAAACACTCGTGTAACACAAAGTTTTGACAAAAGAACTATTTTTGTAAATGTTGACAAGAAGTTGTAAAGATAGAATCTCGTTAAAAACGAGACTTTTACGAAACCGGATTGATTTATACAAAAGATCCACTAAAAGTAATGGGATTTACTTCATATTTTAGATAAACCACAAGTTCATGTATTTTTGCGATTATATCTATTTTAACTAGTTGAATATTGTTTATTGCTGATGGAGGAAATTGTTGATTTGGATTTTAAAAGAAAATGATACGCTAGTAAGCGTGGCCACCTCCAGTTACAGAGGAAACTCTAGCGAAATTTTTCCAGAAAATAACACTTAGAATATTGTTGGTGACAAGTGTTATGAATATATTTTCGACTTGTTTTCCAAACAAACTTTGCCATGATTTTTATTACAAAATTACCAAATACCGGAGGTGGATTTTCATAAGTAAAACTTGTTAAATATATATTTAGAATATATATTTACCGCTTGTGTGATTATGTGATTATTTTGTGAACTAGGTATATATTATTTTTAGAATAAAAATAATATGACTTGGAGATACTTGTAACGAGTAAAAATACAAAAAAAATACACATACAACATACAAGATCCATAATTCGGGTGCAAAGTGCAAAACACGAGATACTTATATTAATTTTTGAGAAAATAATATAAGTAAGATACTTAGTTAAAAATATAGAATATTTTTAACACAAGAATATATACAAAAGAGAGTGACTGTACTTGTGCGACGCAAGTCTAGTGACTAACGTTAAGAAAACGCGTATAGGTTACGACGTTAATTAAGCAAATCCGGTGAAGTTTATGACGCACAGGAACGCAAAGTTGTGAGTTCATGCTCCCCCTTTTCTCTAACTGTTTTTGGTTTTATAACTCTCGGGGGTGAAATACATTTTACAAATATTATAATTTTTACAAAGGGTAAAAATACAAGAAGCACTCTTAGTGAGAACGAGAACCGAGTGCAATGTGATTTGAGAATACGAGAAGCACTCGTGGTGAGTGCAATATGATGAGCTTTAAGAAAAGCCTAGAAAATACTAGATCATCTGAGCTTAAATTAGATATTGAGATGCCATTAATACTTAATTAGGGACGAGGGTTAGATCTAACGGGTACGGCCGAGCCCCACTCATGGTCCTTATGTGACCTCTTGAGTGCTTCGGTGTCCCAGTCGAGGAAAATCGACACAGTCGAGGTTAATCGACACAGTCGAGGGAAATCGATACAGTCGAGGTTAATTGACACAGTCGAGGGTAATCGACACAGTTAAGGGAAATTGACACAGTCGAGGGTAATCGACACAGTAAAGGAGCCAACACTAATGCTCCATATGCTCACATGCCTTAAAGGAGCCAACACTAATGCTCCATATGTCCTCACATGCCTTAATGTCCTTGTATAAACAATCATTTAAAATGTGGGGTACACAAGAAAACTTGAATGATACTTGAGTACGTGGGGTACTCAAGAAAACAGGAATTATACTTGAGTACGTGGGGTACTGAAGAAAGACTTGAATTATACATGACACATACTATGTTTTCATACAAAGTATAAAAACGTGAAATACAAAAACGCATGAACTCGCTCAACTTTATGTTGATGTTTTCCAAAATTACATGTATTTCAGGTGACAGGATGGATCTTGGGCGCAAGTGTCGTAACTAGAAGTAGACTACAAGTTTAGATGTCATCCACTTTTGTTGAATTGTAACCTTGTCAAAGGTCGTGTTTTGAAAACTTAAATAACAAGTGTTGGTAATACTTAGATTTTCATAAATGGATGAACATCGTTTTGATCATGTAGTTGTTTATTACGATTGAATGCAATGATAACAAGCTAGTCACACATCATACGCTTCCGCAAAAGACAGGGTGTGACAGTTTGGTATCAGAGCTTCGATTGTAGTGAACTAGGATTCTTTCTCGAGTCTAGACTACAATCACTAGAGTTCTCTCACGAAAACAGTTTTCAAAAAGGTATTCATTGCATTCACAAAAGCGCCAAGATCCACGAGTCAGACACTTTTCAAAAAGTGACAAGGCAAGGACATTAGTGAGGAATACCTTTAAAATAAGGTGCCAATCAAAGCATAGTCTACACGAGTTAGACTTGCCAAGAACAAAATGACCCCCCAAAAAAAAAACGATAGTTATACGTGATATAATGCATTAAATTGCTTGATTATGCTAAGTAGCATATATGTTATTGATATACATACATACAAATAAGTGTACGAAATGATTGTTGACGTGAATGAGATACTTTCGACTCCGACTCCTATTACTAGTGATTACCAAACAAGATGCCGAGCTTGCTTCCGTAGGAGATGGCTGCTCTTCCCTCTCGATCATGAAGATGCCTAACTACAGTGATGATGACGAGGCAGAGGCGGTAACCTTGAACAAATTCTTGATCAACGGGACGAGATCCCTGCGGCTTATGAGAAGCAAGATTGACGACGCACTTGACAAGAAAAGGAAGATGAAGTATTCATCTCGAAGGTGCCCCTCCAACTACTAGGAATTCTCTCTATTCCTATTCCATCTAATCATCGTGCCTATACGCGCGTAACGATAACGAATGTTAGCGCGTGGACCATCGCAAAGGTCCTTTCCATGACAAGAGGTATAAGGACAGTAGTGTCCCCTCTTTGATTGATCATCTGCTTGGACGAGAGAAAATTTGGGTAACTGTGCAAGACAATTTATTATTACGGGGGCCCACGTAATAACGACTTGTAGTGCACAGGAATCCTGGTGGACTCTGCGGGCCGAGCTAATGAAAACCATACAAAATTAATCTATAGGTGTCCTCACCTTCATCTGGTAGAACAACACATAGATCAGTGCTTTAGCACGTTAGAAAGTAGGAAGCCTGTCTTAGCCTACTTCGTGACTGACACTTCTACCTGCATACGAGACGTTTGTGAAGACGATGTTAAGCAAGAGAAGTGGAATGACATTCAGGAAGAATCAGTGACGATACACTTCCTATCACCTATACACAAACAACCCCATCAAAGGGGGAAATATACGCACCAGAAAACCAATGTAGCAGGAAACGACTGAAACTCGAATGACCAAGGCGATGTAGCCTCGAGTTCATTTCAAACAATAAGCCAAGTTGGCAAGCCTATGTGAAGGCTCAATAACTATTTCCTTGCTTATACACTGATTATATATACGTGTGAAATTGGGTGGCTTATGGTGCTATGTATATCATAGACAATTGAAATGTTGTCTAACCTACTTCATACCATTTTGGCAGAAGAGAATGCCGCCCAGGCGAGACACAAACACCAGTACGCTGCCAAGAACAGAAGCCGAGCTGCAAGAACGCATCTCACAGGCGATTGCTCGACATGAAGCCCTCCGCTCTAAGCACAGCGATGGCACTACTGGAAATAACCCTCCGACTGGCTGCACCTATAAACAATTCCTGGACTGCAAGCCATTAAATTTTGATGGCACAGGAGGTGCCGTTGCATTTGTTCGTTGGGCAGAAAAGACTGACTCCATTCTAAGAATGAGTAACTGTTCGCCCCAACAGAGTGTTACTATCTCAGGGTTATTCGTAGATGGCGCACTCTCCTGGTGGAACCTTCAGGCTCAAACCCTTGGTGTAGATGCTGCTTATGCACTAAGCTGGGACGAGCTCAAGGAAATGATGGAAAAGAAATACTGCTCTAGGGCTGAAATCCAGAAGCTTGAGGTGGAGTTCTGGAACTTGAAAATGGACGGACCGAAGATTCCTGAATACGTCCAACGATTTCACGACTTGTCTAGGGTCGTCCCCTACTTAGTCAAACCGGAATTCAAAAGGGTTGAACGATTCATTTGGGGACTTGCACCTCAGATCAGGAGCATGGTTACTACCTCAAAGCCCTCAACCATTGCAGAGGCTATCGATATGAGTGTCACCCTTACTGAAGAAGCTCTTCGTGCGGGAAAATTTTTGGAATCTGAGGATAACAAGAAAGAGACTCATGTGGAGTCGTCAAGCAACAAGAAGAGGAAGTCCTCAAACCTAAAGATGAGCACCCAAGTCAACTATGGAAGCTCTAAAACAGGCAAAAGAAAAAAGGTAAAACCGCCGCATGACAGGAAAACTGATGGAGCCACTTATAAGGCCGGTGGTAAAATCTACTCGGGAACTAAGCCGAAGTGCGGAGAATGCAATTTTCACCATGAAGGTCGATGTCTGAAGTCTAAGTGCGGAAAGTGTGGAAAAGACGGGCACAGCAAGGATGCCTGTTGGGCGAAGGACCAAGGTGGAAGAAATAAGAGAATACCAGGCTGCTACAAATGTGGTGAACCAGGGCACTTTAGGAAGAATTGCCCTGAGAAGAAACAAGCAAGGAACGGTTTTCACGATCGAAACGAGTGAAGCACGCCAGGATCCAGATGCGGTTACGGGTACATCCCCTATTAACTAACCCTATGCATCTACTTTTAATTAATACTGGCATCCACTTTAACCTTGCATGCTTAGAACTTAAGAAACCGCTTGGCCTAGTAAAATAGACGTCCCGTATTCCTTAGAAATGGGCATAAAGAAGGCTAGTTTAAACAGTCGAAGCAACTGAGGATTGCATTTAGGGACTCAGAAGGTCGGAACCTTCTGTTACCATTGACTCGCGATGTCATAATATGATAGTCAGCATGGATCAGAAATCCAAGTATACAGCTAAAGTTGTTCGATATGAGAAAATCAGACACATCCCCGTGACGGAAGATGTCCCAGTAGCCTTTTCGGAAGACTTGCCAGGAACGCCTCTCCGTAGCGACGAGAAGAGTTCAGGATAAATCGCATGCCAGAAGCAGCACCAGTGATGAATGACGCCATACCGACTAGCTTCACCAGCGAAGCATGAACCTCTGATATAACTGCAAGAGCTGCTAGACAGAGGAAATTAAGGACGTAACATCCTTAGTTAAGGAGATAAAGAGAAAGTTGGTAGTCTCCACTTTACATAAACTTCAGAATCCTTTGCCAAGGATCAACTTGAGGACAAGAGGTCCTCCACTGTGAATACAAGAGGAAAGATCCCTAAAACGACCTTTAGGACTTGCTTCGAGCATTACGAGATCCTTGTCGTATCATTTGGCTTGACACATGCATCGACAATATATTCATGGACCTCATGAATCAAACGTGTGAGCCATACCTGGATAAGTCATATACTTATTGACTACATTCTTATATGGCCAACGACCAAGGAAGGTCGTGAGCAACAGCTGCAGTTTACCTTGCAACTCTTAGAGAAAGCACAGTTATGTGCAATGATGACGAAAAGCGGATTTCGAGTTCGCGAAGGGAGAGCTTTAGGATACATGGTGGATAAGAACGAAATTCACGCCAACCCTGCAACCAAGAGCTAAGGAGCTAGAGTTGCAATTATGTGATGTCTCTCGACAAGTCTCGATTCTACGTCGATGCAACGAGACCACGACTTTGCACACGCAGCACATTGATTAAGGAATCACGAGAAGAGATCTTGAGATAGATACAGTGATTGCGCGCCGCAACTGGACGTCATTACCTGAAAGAAAACGTTGCACGATCTTTATTTATCACAAGGGTTGCAGCACACCGATGATCGTAAGAACTTGATTATGAACTGAGCTGCTGGACAATGCAGACTGTATGAACACAATACGTGCTTGTGTGATAAACTTTGATGAAAAGTCGGAACACTCACTTGCCCTTAGTGGAGTTTTCCTACAACGGTATCTATCACACCGCCGTCTAAACCGCTTCGTGTAAAGCTTTAGACGGAACATAATGAGTGGATTCCCGTCATGTTGAACGGAGACCAGAAATAAACAATCAACTGGCCTGAGATGGCCCAGGAAAAACTAGTGGCAAGATCCTTCAGATATGTGATCATATCAGGACAGCCCGCAGAATACAGAAAGATAGCGCCGATGAGCGGCATAAGTCGAAAGAAATTGAGACAAGAAGTATGACTAAAATGAGAGCCTCGCCTAGAGAAGGCGTAGTGTGATTTGGAAAACGAAAAGGTTGAATCCCCGGTGTAGGGATCAGAACCATTGTTCACAAGATGAAGCTCCCAGAAAAAGATCCGTAGTGATCGCGACACATTCATGTGTCTAGTCTGTAGAGGAGTCTGACTTAAGGAACAGTCGTTGTTCCCACAAATAAGATTCACGTCAATGACAAATGACAAGAATTACTATAGAAACCTGTTAAGGTTTTGGACCAAGAGTTCGTGATACTATAGAAACCTGTTAAGGTTTTGGACCAAGAGTCCGTGATACTATAGAAACCTGTTAAGGTTTTGGACCAAGAGTCCGTGATACTATAGAAACCTGTTAAGGTTTCGGACCAAGAGTCCGTGATACTATAGAAACCTGTTGAGGTTATGGACCAAGAGTCCACAAGACACAGAAAAGTCATGATTGATCTACTTGAGTAGGATAGAATTCATGACACGACCCAGAGATTTCATGCGAACATGAAGACAAATCATGAATCTAAGTGACCATATTGGTTTCACAACTCCCCTGCGACCGATGGCATCGCTTGAATTTCTGGACGAAATTCTTTTAACGGGGGGAGACTGTGACAACCGTCACTTTTCCGTACATTCCGTACACTAGATGAACAGTAATTTGTGCTTAAATGACTGTGCATGATCTAGTTTACCAGAGAAATAAATTTCTGAATTCCATACAAGTGAATTCATGCATGATATATGCTACAAGAGTTACCTTATGATAGCGTTGCGTCAAAAATATTAGTAAACTCACCGGTAAGACACATCGTGTCAACAGAACTGCAGAAAGCAGTCAGACATTAGAATTGAGGCCTAGGTGTAGGTCTGACGACAAAGGTACATTAAAACCCAAGAGTACATATAAGGGTTTAATTTATAGACATTGCGAAAGCAAAAATAAGCACTAAAAAGCACCCGAAACGCACTTTAAGTGCATAATTTTGTATAATACAGCTCAATTCAGCATTTAAACATATGAATATTATGCAGAAATTACGTTTTATTATCCAGAATACTTCCCCAAGTGTTGGGAATTAAAAGGGATACAAAAAGGTACTTAAAGGGTACTAAAAAGTGTAATTTAGCACTTTAACGAATCGGTATCTAACCGAACAACCGGACTTTACCCGGAATATAAAAATATTGTCATTGACACTGTTTTCTTGTTCTGAGCTAGTTAGGGTCCCCGAATACCCTAACACCCGCTACAATGCATAACATACTAGTAAATGGATTAAATTCCTAATCACTTAACTAATACTTAACTTATGGTTGGAATTGGACTAGGTTACCCCCCCCCCAACCGAATCGGTCACATTGTGACCACCCCATGTACTTGCATGACTATTTTATTCACACTTGCCTAATATCTTGGAGACATAGGAACTCTTGGATAATAACCATGATTTTTGCCTATAAGTAACTATCTTAACCCACCATTCATTTCACACTCTCAAACTCAACAAAAACTCTCCCTCTCCTCTCTAAATAACTCACGGCCGAACACCCCTATATCAATCCATCCATTTTTCGATTTTGTCCAAGCTATTTCAAGAGCATACAAGTGCTAAGGATCACATACGAGGAGGCTTGGTGCATTCGGAACGTGAAGGACCTCTTCTCATTGCTTTTATCCACTCAATCTTTGACTAGATTCTTCCCTAGCCTCGAGCTAGTAGTAAGTTGCTTGAAACACACTCTCGATCTATTCTAAAGTGGTTAAAAGGAAATATAACGGTTAAAACTCAAGAACATGCAAGATGATATGTTAAAAGTCTACTAAATGTTAAAAATGTTGGTTAATAGCACAAGGGTTGTGTAAATCTTGTAAGATTTGTTTTGTGTGATTATTTAGTGCCGATCTATGATGTGGTAGCTCGGATCATCATCTAACCCGGATTAGTCAGGATCAAGAATCATGGCATAGAGTTTGTTTAAGTATACAAAGGGTTAAATGATGAAACTCTACCACACACTAAACATGAACTTGTGTAAAATCAATATTACTTATGAAATAGTGTTTAAAACTAGTAGATCTACGAACCTACAAGCGGTATTTTCAAAGGACCACGTGTCAAGAGAAAACATACTTTTAAAGACGGATCTTTCATAAACAAGAATGATTTTAGTAAACACACAAGTGTGTAAACACTCGTGTAACACAAAGTTTTGACAAAAGAACTATTTTTGTAAATGTTGACAAGAAGTTGTAAAGATAGAATCTCGTTAAAAAGGAGACTTTTATGAAACCGGATTGATTTATACAAAAGATCCACTAAAAGTAATGGGATTTACTTCATATTTTAGATAAACCACAAGTTCATGTATTTTTGCGATTATATCTATTTTAACTAGTTGAATATTGTTTATTGCTGATGGAGGAAATTGTTGATTTGGATTTTAAAAGAAAATGATACGCTAGTAAGCGTGGCCACCTCCAGTTACAGAGGAAACTCTGGCGAAATTTTTCCAGAAAATAACACTTAGAATATTGTTGGTGACAAGTGTTATGAATATATTTTCGACTTGTTTTCCAAACAAACTTCGCCATGATTTTTATTACAAAATTACCAAATACCGGAGGTGGATTTTCATAAGTAAAACTTGTTAAATATATATTTAGAATATATATTTACCGCTTGTGTGATTATGTGATTATTTTGTGAACTAGGTATATATTATTTTTAGAATAAAAATAATATGACTTGGAGATACTTGTAACGAGTAAAAATACAAAAAAAATACACATACAACATACAAGATCCATAATTCGGGTGCAAAGTGCAAAACACGAGATACTTATATTAATTTTTGAGAAAATAATATAAGTAAGATACTTAGTTAAAAATATAGAATATTTTTAACACAAGAATATATACAAAAGAGAGTGATTGTACTTGTGCGACGCAAGTCTAGTGACTAACGTTAAGAAAACGCGTATAGGTTACGACGTTAATTAAGCAAATCCGGTGAAGTTTACGACGCACAGGAACGCAAAGTTGTGAGTTCATGCTCCCCCTTTTCTCTAACTGTTTTTTGGTTTTATAACTCTCGGGGGTGAAATACATGTTACAAATATTATAATTTTTACAAAGGGTAAAAATACAAGAAGCACTCTTGGTGAGAACGAGAACCGAGTGCAATGTGATTTGAGAATACGAGAAGCACTCGTGGTGAGTGCAATATGATGAGCTTTAAGAAAAGCCTAGAAAATACTAGATCATGTGAGCTTAAATTAGATATTAAGATGCCATTAATACTTATTTAGGGACGAGGGTTAGATCTAACGGGTACGGCCGAGCCCCACTCATGGTCCTTATGTGACCTCTTGAGTGCTTCGGTGTCCCAGTCGAGGAAAATCGACACAGTCGAGGTTAATCGACACAGTCGAGGGTAATCGACACAGTCGAGGGAAATCGACACAGTCGAGGTTAATCGACACAGTCGAGGGTAATCGACACAGTCAAGGAAAATTGACACAGTCGAGGGTAATCGACACAGTAAAGGAGCCAACACTAATGCTCCATATGCTCACATGCCTTAAAGGAGCCAACACTAATGCTCCATATGTCCTCACATGCCTTAATGTCCTTGTATAAACAATCATTTAAAACGTGGGGTACACAAGAAAACTTGAATGATACTTGAGTACGTGGGGTACTCAAGAAAACGGGAATTATACTTGAGTACGTGGGGTACTCAAGAAAGACTTGAATTATACATGACACATACTATGTTTTCATACAAAGTATAAAAACGTGAAATACAAAAACGCATGAACTCGCTCAACTTTATGTTGATGTTTTCCAAAATTACATGTATTTCAGGTGACAGGATGGATCTTGGGCGCAAGTGTCGTAACTAGAAGTAGACTACAAGTTTAGATGTCATCCACTTTTGTTGAATTGTAACCTTGTCAAAGGTCGTGTTTTGAAAACTTAAATAACAAGTGTTGGTAATACTTAGATTTTCATAAATGGATGAACATCGTTTTGATCATGTAGTTGTTTATTACGATTGAATGCAATGATAACAAGCTAGTCACACATCATACGCTTCCGCAAAAGACAGGGTGTGACAGACATGCTATCCGATCGGATGGCATGTGGTCCGTTCGGATGACATGTTATCCGGTCGGATAACACGTCTGTTTTTGCGTCCCGATTAACTGTTTTCGGGTGTTTTCGGAAGAAATACGTGTGGTTTCACTGAGGTGTTGCGATATCGTTTTAAACAATGATATTTCATCAGTTTCGACCCGTTCTAACGGCCGGGAACCACCCCGTTCCATCTGATCTGGCCATTCCTGACGGTTTCTCATGTTTAATCCCGAAATCGTTCAGTTCCTGATTAAATACATATATTTTTAGGTGAGATTGTTATAAAAACATGTGGAAATCACCCAGATCTGAGTCGTTTACGGTGGGATGAGGTCACACTTTGAAGTTCATATGAACTCTTGGTGACATCACCTTAAAACACCTCAAATCAGTAGATTTCACGGTTAGAAATTGAGTTTTAAAAGACAGAATGATGTAGAA
The DNA here is from genome assembly GCA_030545235.1 of Helianthus tuberosus. NCBI lineage: Eukaryota > Viridiplantae > Streptophyta > Magnoliopsida > Asterales > Asteraceae > Helianthus > Helianthus tuberosus. Next base: position 156,999,152 of record CM060450.1, on the reverse strand, counting down.
TTGAGTGTAGATCATAGAAGTACAAGTTTTAGGTTGAAATCTTACCGGAATCGCGAGGAATCGAGAGAAAAGGGTCCTAGAGCGTGTTTGGTCGAGTGAGAGCTGTCACATCACTATTTAAGTGATGTGACGTGCTATTTATAGGCAACAGAGAAGGCTGAAGGGTTTTGGGTCGGATGGCCCATCCGTTCAGATGGCTATCCGTTCGGATGAGGCTGTCCATTCGGATGGCCACTCCGGCGCGGGGGATTTCTCCGTTTTTTAGCGTTGCGATAGTTTTTGGGGTACGCGCTTTCTATAGTTAATTTATATTATTATATATATATATATATATATATATATATATATATATATATCACTAGGGGTCGTATTTACGTATCCATATTTCAAAGTTTCGATATAACAATCGGTTTTCGTTTCGAGTGTGCGATTACTAGCGACGTTTCACGGTCATCAAGGAGGGTAGGATAGGTCCTTTCTCGATGTCATCATGAACGTTATTGTGTGTTGTGCCACAATGACTGACGGGGTACCACTCACCCGTATTGTCATCATCGTCACGACGACTGGAGCTATAGCACTCACCCGAGAGTCCAGCGTTAATTGTCTGCGTTCGACGCATCACAGCCACCGAGGAGGGTAGAATACGTCCTCACTCAATGCCATCGTGAGTGTTAGTGTTTGTGATATGGTGTAGTGATAATGTATTGCGAAAAATATGCGATTATCCTTCGAATAGCGATGTATGCGATATAGTTACATTATGATCCGAATCTCTGGCGCTAGGCGTAACGAGTATATCGAGTAGTAACAACGCACGAAAGTGCGGGTTGTTACACCATCAGTGGTTTTCATAAAAACACTTGTCCTTCATTTCATCAGGTGTTGGCACGTGGACAGTACATAGCGGTCAGATCTTTTGTAACCGCTGCCACGTCAGCATTCACTTTTTCCTCTATAAAACCGTGAGCAAAACCCCCAAACAGGGTTTTACTGTCGAATCGAATTCACAAAAATTCCTTTCTCAAAGCAGTTTCCATCTCCTTCTCTCAAATTTTTCATCGATTTCCTTCTTCAAAATGACAAAATCAAAGTCATCTGTGAAATCCACCTCAAAATCATCTTCTGAAAAGGTCACTCAAATGGCTACCACACCCATCGAAATCCCATACAAAGCTCCTCATAACTATCTGGGTCTTCTTACAAAACCCGGCACCATCGACATCTACGATCCAATCATTGACACTATGTCTGCATCAAAGTACAAAACTTTGCTAACAGCAGATGCTCCGATTTACCTGAAAACCCAGAGAGAGTTTTGGAAAATTGTTACTCTTGAAAAACAAGGCGAAGACGTCATAGCCATTAACTCTTCTCTAATGGGTAAAGCAGTTAAAATCACACCACAATCCATCTCGGAAGTCTTTGAACTCAATGATCAGCAAGGTAAAACTTCTTTTCCCAAAAACGAGTTAAAAACTGATTTCCTTGAAAGGGGGTATGCAGATTCAATAAAAAAAGATACCTTACAAAAAGGTAATTTTCCACCTGCAACAAGATTTTTGTTCCATACCCTTTTGATGTGTGTTTCAAACAAAACAACTGCTTTCAATGAGATACCATTAAAGATTCAAAACATGGGATATGCTATTCTACAAGTTGAAAATTTTAACTACTCCCAGGAAATCTTTAATGATTTGGTTAAAAATGTTGATAAAAAGTCATTCTTACTTTTTCCAAGATTTCTAAGTTATTACTTTCAAAAGAAATTTGGTAAGGATGATGCTCATGTAATAAAACAAGGTGACTCTTTTCAAATAAACAGCTTAACAGCTGAAACTTTTACAAGACTTTCAACGCCTTGCAAAACAAAAGCAGAGGTGCCTGAGCAGAATTTAGCAGCTACCACTGCTCCTCAGGTATCTGCTGCTGAGCCTACTGCTCTAGGTGATCAAAGCCGCAAAACAACTGTTGTGAAACCCACACCTAAAATCACCAAAAAGCCAAGACAAAAGGAAACTCAAAAACCCCCCAAACCTACAAAAAAGGCAACTCTGGAGGATGAGATACCAGAGCAACTGCCAGTGACAGCACAAAAGTCACAAGAAACCACTGCTGCTACTTCCTCACAGCAGATGGTAGAAATATCTCAACCCATACCTGGAACTCCTCCCGCTTCTTCTCAAAAAGAACAGGTTGTACATATAGGGACACCACAATATGATGCTCTGGAATCACTTGCTTCCATTATCCACAGCCCAATGCCCGGCGCCAATTCTCTTTCTACACCCAACCTCACTTCCACAATTCCCCCACAAACAAAAATATTGTTGGATGCTCTTGATTTGAACCAGGCACAAACCAATCCTTCTCACTCACCTGTCAATGAGAACATACCTCAACAAGTGACTGGGTCTGATGTATCAATCATTGCTAACCCACCAACAACACCTGAGGAGGTTACACCCCTTGAGTTACAAGTAACTCTTGGTGGTAGTCCAAGTGAAGCAGCCACTACAAGTGCTGAACCCACTGGTTTGCATTTGGACAGTGGTTACATCAATAAGACTTCCTTGGAGGCAATTTCTTCTCTGAAAACACCTGTGTATCCAGTTTTCACTGGGTCACTAAAAAGTGTTTCTCTTTTTGAAGGAAGAAGTCCCCAGTTCCAAGACAAAGGGGCATCAGTGGATGATATTTGGAGTACACTCCCTGAATCAACCACTGTTACAACCACTGTTAGTGGGAAATCAGATGATCCCATTAAGTTGGGTGATGGTTTAATGTACCGAGAATTGACGGACAGAGTTGACAAACTGGATACCTCTGTTGCAGAAATTAAAAATATGCTGCAACAGTTGTTGAAAGATCAAAAGGTACCAACCATTGCTGCTCCAGCTCAAGCACCTACACAACCTGCATTTGCTGCAAATGAGTTATGGAACTTATTTCAACCACTGCTCCAACATCAAAGACAATTGGCTGATCAGCAGCATGAGATACATGTTCAAAAGCTGAGAAACATGATGGAGTCAAGGTTTAAAGATACCCAAGCTGATATCAAGGCTATAAAGGCCCACATACTGAACACCACTGGCACTGCTCCTCCCACTGTTCTCTTTATTGATAACCCACCACCAGATAATGCCAAAAAGGGGGAGAAAATCAAGCAGTGGAAGAAGAAGAAGGGAGTTGAAGATGGTCTTTATATTGAACCACAAAAAGATTGCATGACTAAAGACATTCCCTTGCCAGATGGTAGTAAAAAGATTGATGTTACCACAAATGCACTTGCTGAAGCAAACGCAAGTGTAAAAAGGGATAGAGAGGCTAAGGATAAATCCAGGTGGAATGAGGAGAAAAGAGCATTTATGGAGCTGAATGAGCAGGGTATTTCTGAGCCAAAGGATGATAAAAATCCTGAGCCAAAAAGAAAGAATCCCACTAGAAAAGTGAGGGAACCCAAACACACACCATCCAGACCCACAAAGCATGCTTCCAAACCACCTTCCAAAAGCTCCAAACATCAATCTTCCACCCAAACAGATGTTGTAACTCCTGCTGTATCAACAACTGCTGATACTTCAGTAGTTTCAACAACTGCTAGCCAAACACCTGCCACCACTTCAACACACACCATTTCAACACACACCACAACCACTGCCTTACCACCACCACCACCAAAGATCACCTCACCACCTAAAACATCATCAACACCACCTACATCTCCTGCCAAAAAGCAGAAGACAACAGATGTCACAACATCTGTTGTAATGACAACAATGGTTGAAACACCAGTTATTTCAACAACTGTTTGTCAGCAACCTCCTACTTCAATCACTTTCACTACAATAACCACCACTCAAATCACCACCACTGATCCATCCAAAGCATCATCAGCCTCTCCTCAACCAAAAAGGAGAAGGTTAATTCTGAAAGATGATGATACTTCACCACCACCAACATCTTCACAACCTCTATCACTTGTTACTATACCAAACCCTGTTCCACTCTCATCAGCTCAGTTTCAAAAGCCAATCACTGACATTACTCCTGCAGGTGTCCAATATCCTCTAGAACTTGCTGCAGTCAGAGAAGAGATCAAATCCTTCTACTTTGAGGATGACCCTGCTAAAAGGAGTTTGCCATCTGTTGAAGGATATCCCAGGCCTAACAACATTGAAGAATACTTGAAAGTTAAGGCTCAACAGGCAGAGGATATCTCCAAGAAAATTCACAAGGAAAGTCTGACAAAGAAATACAAAGGCATTATCAATTTCTGCTCACACAAGTCGGATCTTTGGAGCAGTTTGCAAAGAATGCTTGTCAGCAAATATCAGAAAGAGCAGATGAATCCCTGAGAAAAGACTACATTGAAAATATCATGGCTTATAAGAAGTATAAGGGAGAAAAGTACATGTACAAAGAATGGACCATTCCTGAGCTTGAAAGTGAAGCAGCCAGGATTCAAGAAATGATTAAAAACAAGGTCAACACACTCCTCCTGATTGGGCAAAGTATAAGAAGAATGTACCTGATAAGGCATTGGAGCTGGGAAGAATGAAAGAGGAATTGATCACTGCTGAATTTGGGTCAAAGAATCAAGTGATGAGGTGGAAAGAAGACAAAGTTAGGGTTACTTACAAAAAGTTGGAGGAATTAAGAAAGAAAAATCCAAAAATTCCTCAAAAACCTGACTATCCTGAAGCAGAGGTTTCAACAAGACCACCAAAGCTGCAAATCAGAAGAACCACTGCGCCAGCTGGTGCATTTCTTTATCAAAGAAGAAGGCAAAAACAGATGGATGCAGAAACAACAGAAGAAATAGCTGCTGGTAATGAAGTGATAAAGATGGTTTACAAACAGATGATGGCTGATATTCCTGAACTTGCTCAAGCTCAAAGCACTGCTCAGTCAGTCATCACCAGGCCAGCATCTCCAAACTCCTCATCTAATAAAAATATCCCAAGAAACCCACCAGACTCAAAAGTACTAAAGTGGAAAACTGATAAACAGTCCCATGTACTGACTGTGATCAAGTCTAGTGGAGAAGTGAAGAAAATAACAAGGGAACAAGCACTTGGCCTAAGTCTTGAAGATTTGCAGGATCTCCTTGATCTTCCACTGTGTAGGGATGAAGATGACATAGATGCCTTAGACTTTGAGTTACAACTCAAAGGGCAAATAAGGGAACTGTTGATGAGGCAATAAAGCTCCACAATAATGAAGGGTTTGGGCATTATCTGTTCCAGGGGGAGATTGTTGGGATTGAACCCTATCAGGGGAACAGATAATTAAAGCCAAAACTAGATCAGAGCAGTGGATCCAAAATAAGCAGATGTTGTGTTTTCATTCTTTCCCCTTGAAAGTGGTTTCAACTTCTGATGACCTCCAATCCACTGATCTTTACAACTGCTGACCTACAACTGCTGATCAAGTCAAAGGCTGATGAAGACTAAAGCTCTGCTGATCAATCTACTGCTATGGGTCAAGCACTTCTGGATATATCAAGTATTGTTGGGTTCACATCAGTGGAAGGATAAAGTAGTAGTTTTAGCTTGTTTTATGTAATATATTGTAATCAGTAGTTAGCATAGCAGTGTTTATATCAGATCAGTTGTTAGAGTTTGTTAGGAGGTTAGATGTCACTTTCATGGTGACGTCAGGAAAGATGCCACAGTGGTTTGGGCATGCCTATAAATAGAACAGTAGCTCTTCACCACTTTTCTTCCTGTACAAACAATCACTGTGAGCTCAGGCTGAGGGGGAGTTTGTTACATGCATGCATTGTAATCGTTATTGAAATAAATTCAATCATTCGGTTCTTTGTTGAAAATGTGTGTTGAAAGCATTTCTCCTGTTTGATTGTGAGCAAAGTTTGTTTCCATTTACATTCCGCTGCATTACTTGTTCATCTTTCATTTTAATTCAAACATAAAACATAATCAATCCAAACTCAGATCCTAACACATTTTACTTTGTTTTCTTATTTATTTATTAAAAGGTTAGAAACGTGTGTGTTACACGTGGTCGGATCAATAAAATATTAAATAGTTAGTATTAATAAACGGAAAAAAATTAAATAAATAAGAGATAAGAATAAGATAAAGATAAAGATAAAGATTATATATATTAAAAATAAATATAAGTATATATAAATGATTTGTGAAGTTTTAGATTTACTAATTAAAAAAATAATTATCTATATTAAGTTTGATCGAAATGCGGAAAAACTAAAAATAGATACATCCAATGAAAAACATGTCCCTTATTAGTTTACTTTATTAAAGTAAATATATATAACTTTTGTTTGTTTATAATAAACTCTTTGCTAATTGAAGAGGTATGTCCCAAATCAATGCACACATGGTACGGGGACCACACCATTTTTCCAGCATGGCGTCCACATCATCCGAGTACATCCAGAAGCTTCTAGAAGCTTCCGGAAGAAATCGCAAGTGACGAGAAAGATGCTCCTTCAGACAAAAAGGACGACATGTGGCACCTATAAATGGACGCCAACCATTGCTGCAAGATTTCTGGAGAGCAGGCCGACAGCCAGTACCAGTGAGCGCCCAGCTTGACGAATAAGAGCGTGCCACATCACCCACATGACTGACGATAGCAGAAGGGACAGAAAGAATATTCCCCTTGGTCGGACAGCTGGCGAGCATTGATAGCTGGCAGGCCTCCTTCTCTTTCATTCTCCAGCTATAAATAGAGGACTCAACCCCCAGGTTTAAGGATTCGGCTCTCTCACTCTTTACTCTTAACACACACTATTCTCCTCAGAACAATACTTATTCTCACGCCGGAGGGTAGTCACAAAGAGAAACCCCCCCCCCCCCCCTATTCCCCTCCTTGTGGCGAGTCACAGGTGTTCTGTTTTGCAGAATACTCAGCAAACTGCGAGTGGAGGAAGAGACTGAACCATTAATCCACGAGACGAACAGCTGGGATAACTTAATGTTAACCAGTGTTTCATCACTAATAATACAAATTTAATTTATTTTTATTACACTTGAATACTATATAACCTTGAATTTGCAAGAATTTAAACTCACGCCACTCTTATAACTATTTACAAGAATTTAAACTCATATCATCCCTAAAAGGACAAATACCATACTATTTTTTTTTTACATATATGTATGCCTCTTTATCTGTCAAAAGGTTTAATGAACACAAACAGATACGTTATTTTAATGTTTTAAAAAAAAGAACAAGAAATGTGTCTTTCTTAGTGTTTGGAACACAAACAACTCCGTTTTAGCACCACCATCGCCTCACATGCACCCTCATCCCTGTGGAGGAAAGGAGTAAAGACCGACCGAAACTGACTTGGAAGGAGTGGAATAGACAAGATATGTTACACTTTCATCTTTCTGGAGAAGTGGTTGAGGATAGAAGTTCGTGGAGACTAAGACATGCAGAATCAAGGCTAAAGATGTTTGTGTATTCTATTTGATGAGATAATTGTTCATGGCGTTTTAGCAAAGGTATAGTTTTTGAGTAGCTATGTGCATCCTAAGTTGGTTTCTATGTGTGGTTACGACTTCGGAGCTGGTGATTCATTGGTAGCAGTCCTCTGTCTCTAGGGATAGAGCCATAGAGGTAATAACTTCGTTATGAGTGGGACTCTGCTAGGTATATTGTAAATTGCTTTGAGGCCATATCGATGTCCCTTGATGTTGCTCGACTATTGTCACATGAGCCTGATATATGCAACACAACAGGATCACGATTTTCAAGTAACATTTCGAACATATGATAAGAGGCATCAAGGGTTTATAACGAATTTTATGATCAGAATATAACCTTCAGTTATGATTAACCGCACTAGAACCTTAGCTTCCCTTCATGTATGATTTGTTTTGTTTATATCAAAATAAAGGTTATAACTACTTAACCAATATAACTACTTTTTTCATCCCCGGTCGGTTTCAGACAATGACCGACTTGGGCGACAGAACGGTTTGGCTTGAGCCTGTCACATATCTGATATCTCAGATCTCTAGAATCACTTAAGCCCGATATATTAATAGACAAACCATTTTAAAAGTAAAAACAAAGAGTGGCTTGCATATAAGTCATACCAGATTCAACTAACAAGTTCACAAAACAGATTCCTAGCAACACAATTCCACTACTGTAACTTAAAATTTCACCTTCTGAACTTCGGGCGCTTGGGCGCGCTGCTGCTAGGACCCGCACGCGACTTGCCAAAAGCCTTCATCTTCCTACGTTTCCGTTCCTCTTCACTATCCGACTCGACACCTTTCTCCTTATCTGCATTGCTTGCTTCCCGCTCCAACTCTTCCCACGTCTTCCCTTCTTCTTCCTCCGACCCATCTTCCTCCGACCCATCTTCCTCGTCATCATCAGACTCCACCAACGAAGCGCTCTCAGACCCGTCATCTTCCGACTCAGACTCCGGCTCCACATCCGACGGCTCGTAACCCTGATCAGACTCTTGTGAAGCATCAGAGTCGGAATCACTAGCTTCCAAATTCAGAAACTCCCATCCGCCTTCGTCAATGAAGTTTTGCGGGTCATCGGTGATTGTTTTCAATATGGCCCGCCAGTTCATGTTCAGCCTGCTTTCATAGTATTTAATGTCGGTCGTGTCGAGCCATTCTTTAATCCCGTCGAGCGACGAGGACGGAATCGAATCAATCCGAAGCACGTCACGTTTAAAATCCTTAAACACAATCGCCATGTCAAAATTCTTTTGTCCAAGACCGACACGTTCGAGGTTCACGATTTCAATCTCACTCAAAGTGACCACGAGAAACGGATTTTCGATAAGTTCAACCAAACAGCTTGAAGTCGGAACGATGAAAGCGGAAGCTTTATGTGGAACCCCGTGAAAGCCGAGTTCTCTTAACGGCTGGTCAAACTCAAGGTCAAGACTCTTAAATTTCGGTTGTCCCCAAAGATCGTTAACACGGTTAACAAAGTTCTGAAAATCCATATTGATCTTGTTTTTACGGTCCCGTTCTCGTTGTTCTTCCTCGATCTCATCCGGGTCATACGCAGATCTCTTTCCACCACCTAACGTTTGCACGACATCCATCACCTCAACGTAAAACTGAACGTCTTTCGTTTTCTTGTTTCCGACCATGATGTGGTTGTGGAGATGAAAGTGAAGTAACGTGATCATCTCCTTCTCCGCCGCCTGAAAAAACGCGTGTTTGATGTTACCAAACAGAATATCAACACGTTCATCTGCTCTAGATGTCGAGTAACGGAAACCGTTGTCGTGAGCCTCCAGAGTACCCGGAAGCTTCCGTCCACGACCCGGGAACGTTGGGCGGATCCAAAGATCGGTTAACCTTATCGGTTTAAACTTATGCCCCGCAAGCACAAGTTTCTCTTGGGTAACCAATGACGCCCGCTCCGCTCGTTCTGACTCTCTAGAAACAACGTTTCGTCTTAACGTTTTGATCTGCTGTACGATTTCACTAATGTGCCTTGGGTCCTTTGAACGGAACGATACCTCTTTCAAGAAAATATCTGTTTGATTCTTCAGCGCATTTGGATCATGAGAAGAAAATGGTGTTCCGGGAACGTTAAATATTATACGAATGTAGCAATTTCGGCTAGTGTCAGCTTGACTAGATACGGTTTTAACAGTAGCAACATGAAACGGCACCATACTTCCATACAACGGGATGAGAATAGCCTCGTTCCTTTGGTCAACTTTAATCATCAAGTCTCTAGGTGGCGGAACGTCGTTTATGTTCTTGTAAGCAATTAAATCGTTTGAAGTTCGTGAAGAAGATCTTCCATCACCCGCCGCACTTTTCCCACCCGCGAGTCTTTGTGCGGTTTCCTCGTTCTTTTGGCGTGCGAGTTCCGCTTGATGTTGTCTTCTAAGTTCTTCTTTCGACATTTCATTGTTGTCTGACCTTAGCGTCGCTTTAGAGTACAAAGCTTCGTTAACTTTAGACTCCGCTTTCACTTGTGGCCTTTCATCTTCTTCTTCCTCGCCGTCGTTAAACGAATATGCAATGTCTTTAAAAGCTTTCGAGCTTAACGCTGTCACCACTTCATGTCCACTAGCAGTTACAATAACAGTATCAGCAATCAAGAGTGCATAGTTTTGACTTTTCGCTTTGCTACTCTTCGTCTGCATGTTTTGAAACCCTAGTGAAACATTAAAAACCATTCCCGTTTTCATAACTCGTTCGTTTTTCTCGTTTAAGTTCAAACCCGACTCGCGAAACTCAAGACCAATGCCCGTCCCAGCTGATTTGGTCAAATTCGGAGTCAACTCCGGAGCTTCTTTTTGAACCACCGCGAGTGCAGCCTTGTAAACGTCACTACCTTTATTACCGGGCATCATCGCACCAACAGCAGCCTCATGCGCTTTTAACAGAACCTGATAAGCTTTGCTTTGTGTAGTATTTGAATCGATAAGAAACGTTCTTGCTACATTCGCGCAGTAGCTGTTGTAACGGGACCCAAGAGCACAGATAATCACACTAGCCGAATCGTAGTACAAATGGTCATCATTGCTTGACGCACTAGGTCTAAGATCGAAATTCCCGCCACTTTGGAAAATCGGAGGGTAACAGATATCAACGTTATCGGCTTTCAGCTTCACTTTAATTCTAGCAGGCTCCAAAATCGCTTTTTCGGTATCATCCATTAAAGAAGAATGAGTCACTTTCTTTTCTTCATCGATTACCTTCTCGAGTTTCGGAACAACAAATTGTTTCATTGCAGAAGCGGTTAAATAAGCAGCCTTTTTCACGTTTGTAAGCTCACCGGAGTCCTTAACAGCGAAAAGATTGGATAATCCGTTTGTTACATCGCTAAGGTGTAAACCCGATGACTTTATCTTCTCAGTCCACGTTTCTAGAAGCTTCCCTTCAGGAGCCTCTCTTGCTATATACCCAAGAACCGGAGAATCAACAGACTCGATGGAGTTTAAAATCGCATCCATTTGGGTCAACCCATCATCGTTTTTGGCCTTCACGTGCATTACAACGTCTACATTTACAGCTTCTTTAGCCGACTCTGTCACAACGTCAAGAAGTGATGCTTTTTTCTGGCTGCATAAGAAATGGATCTGTTTTTCTGAGAAAACCATGATTGTTTCGGGAAACTCGTAACCGAGTAGCCAGATATTGAGAGCTGATGACTTTAAATAACGAAGATCGTCAGATGGTGGTGGTGTAGCTACAGCGAATGCGTTACATGATCCCCATAGCTCGTCTCGGTGTTCCCGCCAATTAGAATACAGAGTTTTTAGCCGCCTTCGTAAAGTGTTTGCATCAATTGTGTACCCGCCTGAAGCTCCACCTGCACCCTTACTGGCAGCAGCTGGATGGTTTCCACCGTTTCGATGATCAGCCATTTCACCTGGTGAACGTAATTCATTAGTTTCAAAAGTACGATACAAATGCCATTTTGACATTTTTATTTCCAATATCAAAAGATGAAAAATAAATAGAATATGTATAGTTAGTTGAATACGTTTATACGAAAGTTTACATAATATCCGAGCATCTTTTTTATCGTAGTGACAATATTTCAAACATGCATCAAAGGATTATAATGTTTTCTTTCAATATATAACTAATAATTACTTTTGTATCTTTATTATCCTTCACTTACGACTCCATATGTAAATCATTTGTTTTAAATCTTTACGAAAGAGTAATAATCAATTTCAAAATAAAATCCAACTATCAAAGATCCCAAACAATCTTACGTTTTACTATTGTATCAGTTGTAACTTGTAAACAAGTCAAAGCCTTTAATGCCTTTTAGTTTTAGTTCTGCAGAGTGTGATGATCTTAGGTGGGCAGGTGGCTACTGGATTACACGTGCATTATGTTTATGGTAACATATGTACATATCATTTTCATGACATGTATCAATATATCATACATTAACCATTTTCAATGTAATATCTTGATATGGCTAGACGTTACTCGTTACAGTTTATCGTAGTTACGCGTCTACTTTTGAAGAACATGTTTCTAAACAGTAACCATTTTTAGCAAGTACTCAACAATAGGTTAGTAGCGTCAACGACTTAACGCAATTAGTCTACAAATCTGACGTGTCATAAGCTTTCATGTACACGTTTTGCACGTTGATCTTTTTTTCTGTTTCTAACTCTATAGCAAAAAAAGGAATACCAATTACCAATGGTACAAAATTCACAAAACACCAAACCTTCACTTAAACACCATTTATTTACACACACGTCAGTCAACGTGCAAACACGACTTACAATCCAATAGCAGTATCAACCAAGTAATAACATTTACACAAGTCCGGCGCCTCTGAAGTCTTATTTTCACCAGTTTCTACCTTATTGTGTAAGTTAATGACAAGCATTATTATCAAATTATGCTAAACACAGAAGGTCCACCTAAGCAATTCGTCAACCAAAGTACATGAACAACTTCCATCAAATCATGAAATTAACACGAAATAAAGATGCTATTATCAACTTCATTCAAAAGATACAACACAGATTATGCTCAAAAAAGCAGATATGAACATAATTTCGCGTTCGTGACCAGCATTATTATCAAATTTTGCAGAATACAGAAGATCCACCTACCGACCTACGCGACTCATCCACCAAACTACATGAACTTCCATCAAATCATCAACAAAAGTTAGAAAAACCACATCATGAGCCTTTCATAACACGAAATAAAGATGCTATTATCAACTTGAATCAAAAGATACAACACATATTATGCTCAAAACTGCAAAATTATCACAGATTCATGTTAATTGGTCCTAAGAAACGTAAGGGCAAATAAAATGACTACAAAACAATTAAAAAGTTAGGAATTACTACCTCTGTTGCGTCAGTAGTTGATCGGAGCAAAAATCGAGTCGCAGGATTCCGTTTTAAGCGATTTTAGGGTTTCGAGAGGCGCAAACATTTACCAGAGATCTGTGGACGGTGGAGATGCGATTGTGTAGGTTGTTGGTACGGTGGCCGGAGCTTCCAATGCTGGCCGGAAAATCGCCACACGAGTTCGTGTTGACGAAGGATTGAAGGTGCGAGAGAGAGTGATGGAAATAGGGAGGGGAGCTGATGGATGAATTCGATTAGGGTTCTTATTTGGTTCCATTGCTAGGTTTGGGTTTGGGTTCACCCGGATTTGCGGGTTAACTCGGATTGGCGGGTTGCCCGGCCCATTTAGTTCTCTTCTCAATTACACACGACCTTGACATAATTGGACTATGCCTTGGAGATCCAAACCTCATAACTCACACTTGAGAATACGAATAACAAGTTTTATCCTTTATTATTAGGGTTATTGGATTTTAATAATCCTAAGTTTCACCAGTTGGTCGATAATAATCCCAATTTTAAAAATTTCCTCCAATAATCACAACTTGTAAAAGTTTGGCCGCCATTGATCATTTTCTAACATAGGTGCACTTAAATCAATTAAGTAGTCTCTAGTTGAATTGAATCTATTGAGGAGATCAAATTCTTATATGTTTCAAAAGGATCAATGGTGGCCAAACTTTTACAAGTTGGGATTATTGGAGGGAAATTTTAAAGATAGGATTATTCTCGGCCAACTTGTGAAACTTATGATTATTAAAATCCAATAACCCTTGTTTTTATATCAAATTTCAAGCAGTGTTCTTTATCTTTAAAATTGATAAGTTTTGTACTTAATGTTTCCAAATGCTACACGTTCTGTCTTTTGACACTAACTCAGTTAATTTTTTTTGTTAAATCAGATCACATGGACCCCACGTAAGAGCAACTCAGTCTTTTTACTCATTTAATATAAAAATTCAAACAAAAAAAGATAAATATAAAACCTTATTCTCACACTGTCCCTCACCTTTGTCTCTCTCTTTCTCTCTAAAGATACTTTTACCACAGTTAGGCCTGTAAACGAACCGAACGTTCATGAACTGTTCGTGAACTTGTTCGGCGGGAAGTTCATTTATGTTCGTTTAGTTAATAAACGAACGAATACGAACAAAAAATTATGTTCGTTTAATTAAATAAACGAACATGAACACTCCTTGTGTTCGTTCATTTATGTTCGTGAACGTTTGTTTATGTTCGTTCATTTATGTTTGATAACGTTCGTGTATGTTCGTTTATTTACGTCCGTTTATGTTCGTTTAAATTTTAGTAAATACATAAATAGTTATGTTTATATAAATATTAGGTTTTCTAACTACTTGTATAAATATAACTAATGGGGGAGGTTCATTTGAGAACAAAATTTAGTTGAGAAGAAAAAGAACAAATGGTACAATTGTAAAATATTAAGTAGTTATTCTTTAATCTCATTTATTACAATCTTTAAGTAATTAATTACTCATAAAAACTATTATTGTCTACACTAATTTTCATTGCCTACACACATAAAAAGTTATCCTACACATTTCGAAAATTATCCTACACATGCTCAAATTTATCCTACACAACTCGTAATTTATCCTACAGACCTAGTAATTTATCCTACACTCTAATTTTTTTTTTTTTTTTTTTGAAAAAATATATATTTTTTGAAAATAAGTTACAAATTTAATGTAGTTAGCTATTAAAAAGGAAGACTAGATATTAATGATCTATTTAACTTTACAAATATACCCTTACATTAAAATTAAATGAAAATATTAAATGAAGTAAAATGAAACATTCTTATTGGTTAAAACTTATTCTTTTTTCTTCTTACAAAAAAATTCTTCTCATTTGAACCCTCCACTATAACTAATTAGTAATTGAGTTTTCTAGTAATAAAAAATGAAATTTTAAAATTTTTCTTAGATCGTAACTAATCACTTACTTAATATTTATATAAAAGAACTCGTTAATTTCAGTATCTATAAACCTTAATTTAGATGTGTTTTCGGATATAAAAAACTACCATATTAGACTTGTTCGTTTGTGTTCACTAATGTTAAATTGTGTTTGTTTATATTTATTCAGTTATGTTCATTTATGTTTGTTCAATCATGTTAATTTATGTTTGTTCAAATATATTTAGTTAATTTTTTTTGTTTATGTTCATTTGTGTTCGTTTATGTTCATTTGTGTTCGTTTATATTCATTTGTGTTCGTTTATGTTCGTGAACTGTTCGTTTAGGCTTTAATCGAACAAACATAAACGAACACGAAGATGCCTGATTTCTTAATGAACGAACACGAACAAAAAAATGTGTTCGATTATATGTTCGTGTTCGATTAAAGTTAAATGAACGAATATGAACATGCCTATGTTCGTGTTCGTTCGGTTCGTTTACAGGCCTAACCACAGTCCACCCCTTTCCTTTCCATCTAATTGTTTTTGGTTCTTTGAAGAAAGTTTTTTTTATACGATTACCCTCAATGCCACTGTGGCCTTGATCCATCTTTGCAACTACTGCTAAATACCCGATGAATATACACAAAACACTCATTTATAATCACACACGTTCGACCTGGACCATCAGTTCAAGATCCTTTTTAGCTCATCTTTAATTTTGCATCTGATGATATCCTGTGTTCTAACGAAGATTACACAATCCAAGGGCACTCACTCCAATTCCGCACTCGCCACTAATTCCAACAAAGTATGCAACTCTTGTTCTATGATTATGTTACAATATTATTATTTAATTTGATATATTTTATAGGGTCAGGGGCTTTTATGTGTTGATTAAATTAGGGGTTTCTTATATGAGTTTGATTGAACTATGGTTGATACAATGATATTGGATTTTGGGATGATTATTGATGTTTGATTTTTGGTGATGATTAAGTTTATATGAGTTTTTTATCTGATGTTTTTGAATTGGATACATTAAAATTGTGAGTTTTCTTTTGTAGGAATTCAACAAAAGTATAATGTCGAGAGCATTGGTTTCGAATGAAAAAACAGACCTACCGCTACACGATTTTCCGGCCAACCGATCTTTCATCCGGTAGTGGTGGTGGTGGCAGGATGGGGCGGTAGAGAGAGAAGGGGCTAAGAGTGTCTGTATAATATATTTTTTGTTTTATCTATCAAAATATTTTTAAATAAATGGGTAAAAAGACTAAACTACCCTTGTGTTATATAATTTAACAAAAAATATTAACTGAGTTAGTGTCAAAGGACAGAACGTGTAGCACTTGAAAACATTAAGTACAAAACTCATCAATTTTAAAGATAAATGACACCGCTTGAAATTTGGAATAAAGATAAAGGACAAAATTTGCAATTCACTCTATCGTTAACTGGTTGGACTGATCAGATATAGTTATTGACTACTATTCGTAGTATATCTTTTTTTTGAAAAGAGGCGATTTTATAAAGAAGAACAAAAACCAAACCTTAGCAAGATGCTAAGGCAGGATTACAAGTACAGCAACAAAAAGAAAATACAATAGAATCATTACAAAAAACATCATTTGAAACAACTGAACTCGCCCCATTCTTTCCAATCTAGATCCGTTTTTCCAGCCCTTGCTTTGACCCATAAGAACGAGAGTGCCTTATTGTCACCAACTGCCTTTGAAACGTAGTTGTTTTACAATTGAAAATTACATTATTTCTAATCCGCCATAGTGTCCAACATGTCGCCACAATGATTAGATAAACCAGCTTCTTTTTATCTTGTGATGAACTGTGTGCTTCAATGTGTTCCAGTAATCCCACCACACTTAGTAAGTATCTCGAAAGGGGTATTTTGACCCATAGCGAGATCGCTTTCCAAACCAGTTGAGCATATTGACAGGAAATCAATAAATGGTCCATTCGTAGTATATCTGTTAGAGGTTTTAACTCTAATGATTTATGGAAATCATATGTGCACACAAAACAAAACGTCATAACTAGACAATGTGTTACCATCCTTCACTTATTAAACATCAACACAATCATTTATCATTTATTAAACGTTAACACAATCATTCATAATATATAGTGTTTTAAAATTTACACTTCTACATCGACCAAAAGCATTTATTAAACACATCATGAAACCATCCTAATACTAGAATGTAAGATATATTTTATGATCAATATGGGTGTAAATTAGCTCAACTTTCTCGTGAGTTACTCCTGAAATAAGCTCAATTAAAAAACGAGCTTGAGCTTCATACGCTATACTAATGAGTATAAGTGTATGTGTCTATCATTATTATAACAAATATATCGTATATAACAAAAATTAGTATATATATGATGAGCCCCCTGGTTACATATTTACATATAATAGATAATAAAATAGCCAACTCAAGTTTGGAAAATTCTCACGAGTCAAATAAATAAGATCATCATAGTATCACGTTGCAATCAAACATTAGAGAACTAACCAAACCAGCGTCTCTCATCAGGAATGTATGATAACACGCTAAACGACTCGTAGCATAGCGCTATTTGTAGTGCATTGAAAAAGAAAAGTTTACATACATCGATGTTTTTTTAATTAATAAAAAACAATACAAGGGCATTGAAAAAGAAAAGTTTATTAGGTTTAAAGTTTTGTGTTAAAATATGAAGAAATGAAACATTTTATGTTTACATACAGAGGGGTGGAACCGAGTTGAAACGGATTTTTTAGTGATAAGCAAATCAAAAAATGAATGATATTGGATATTCTGAAATTGAATTCTTTAGTAATAACCAAATCACAAAACGAATGATATCGGATATGGGTCAAGTTATTCTACAAAGACTTCTAATTGTAAGAAGTGTAAGAAGGATTTATAGAGTGACAAGTGTCCAATAACCTAAAACTAAACTCACTACATCACCACCAAAAACCTAAACACCCACCCCCACCTCACCCCACCACCACCCAAAAACCAAACCCCCCCCCCCCCCCCCCGACAAAAAAAAAAAAAAAAACTATACCTCACCAAAAAAAAAAACCCAAAAAACCTAACCCCCACCCCTCAAAAACCTGAAAAAAACTAAACACCCACCCCCACCACCACCCAAAAACCTAACCCCCCACCCCCCACCACCTCGGCAAAAAAAATAAAAAAAATAATTTTTTTTTTTTTGGGGGTGGGTGATGTGGGGGTGGGGGTTTAGGTTTTTGGTGGTGGTGGATGTTTAAGTTTTTTTTTTTTGTAGTGGGGTTTTTTTTTTGTATTGGGTTTTTTTAGGTTATTGGACACTTGTCACTCTATAAATCCTTCTTACACTTCTTACAATTAGGATCCTTTGTATTTGATCCTAATCCTATCGGATATATCATATATGTATGTTGTCTAAGAGCCCAACAACAAATTCCCAGTATTTATATTCTTAGCCATGTGATTCTAACAACAAATAACCACTTTCTATTGTCAAAATAGTTTTCTATATGTAGTTCCTTGTTATAACACATCAAGTTTCTCAAAGTTGCATATGTTGAAAATTAGATCAAGACTATATCTTTAACTGTGGCGAATCTAGAAAATCCATCTAGGGGTAACGTTTCAAAAAAAAAGGATAACGAAATAAAAAAAACGTCAAAAAAGGTCAAATTTTTCCAAAATAGCTACCCCTTATTGTAAGGTAGGTCCGCCCCTGATCTTTAATAAAACTCTAATCATTATCGAATATAAAATAAGCGAAAAATAGGATGACTTGTGACGATAATTGTTTTATCAATCCAAAGTGTCACATGATCAGCATATTATAGTTGCATGATTTCTTGCAAGGTATTTCATCCAACATTTAGCTTAAAGTGAGATATTGCAATAGTTTAGTTACCCGTATACATATTACTTCAAGTAAACCATAAAAATAGCTTAGCATCCCTAAAGAGTATTTAAGGGCATGACGTGTCAACTGTGTTTTATAAAAACTACCTTCTAATTATATATATATATATATATACTAGGTGATTACCCGGGATTGCTTCCCGGGCTCGGGAAACTTAGTTATATCAATTATTATTTGTTATTAATACGACCTCATTACATCAAGCATCTCATTGGATTCAAGAACAATGTCTTCACATCACCGGATTAGATCATAAACCCATATTAGAGGTCAAACAAAAGCACATCAGGACCACATGAATAACATCATTTCCACTTTTACTTCAATGCACTTACGTGATCGGGTGATTTGGGATTTTGTAAAAATGTTTGTTCTTGTACTTCTTAACAAAATTACATAGAATTCAAGAAAACAAAACAATGACTTAAAGAACTATAATCTAACACCAAATGTGAGCGGGGAAACAGATTATGACCAAAAGTCAAACAGTTGTTGACCAAAAGTGAAACAGATGTTCAACCAGGTCCACTGTCTTCTTATATTTTAGCACTGTTTTCCTCTTCAAAACACTGTTCAACCTAACATGGGTTTCCATGAACTGTTGACCAAAAGTCAAACAAATGTTAAAACCACTGTTTGAGTTATTTAAACGTCTGTTGAATACTAAATGAGATGTTGGCCAAAAGTCAACCAGATGTTGACCAAAAGTCAAGTAGATGTTCACCAAAAGTCAAACAAAGTGACCCATACATGATTTCTTATACATATTTAACATGTCTCATTTGATCAATTTCAGTTTTAGTTTGAAAATTGTGGACACCAGTCCAAGCAAAAGGAGATATGTTTCTTGATATAATTGAAACTGTATGTGTTTCTATTTGCTTGAAATGATTATCAGAGAATAGAACTCGATGTTTTTATTCCTTTAATAGCATAATTAACCAGCTTATCATTGTCAAAGAATAGCGCTTATAACTTTGAACATGATTTTGCTATTAGTTTGTACAATATTTTCAATTAAGGAATCGTTTCGAGCGGGTAACCGAGTATATTGTCTTTAGCTAACATCTCCGC
Source organism: Helianthus tuberosus (assembly GCA_030545235.1). NCBI lineage: Eukaryota > Viridiplantae > Streptophyta > Magnoliopsida > Asterales > Asteraceae > Helianthus > Helianthus tuberosus. Next base: position 156,979,380 of record CM060450.1, on the reverse strand, counting down.
ATTGTTTCCGTTAGACATGGACCTAATAATTTACATGTACATATATAGTTTTAGAATCACAACTTCAAAACTAAACAAATAAGTCTACCATCAGTTTCGAAAAGCAAAGAACTACAACCCAAAAACTTGGTTCAATGTATGCTTCTGCATTTGCCTTTTTCAATCCCATGAACATTCATCTGAACATAAAAAGCTTTTTACCTTTCACAAAGTTAAGTGTAAATGCTTCACCTGGAGCCATGCCTTTATCTCTCACAAACTTTCTCATTCCTTGCAGATAATATCTTGGTTGACCTCGAGATGAACCTATAGCAGCTTGAACATTCCAAACATCACCTGCCACGTCCACAATCTTCAAACCCATCTTACGATTCAGTCCAAGATCTTCAGCCTGTTTTTTAAAAAGGCACTGTAACAAACAACGAACAATTCAATAAACAAAGAATTAACACATCTTTAAAATCTTACTAAAGTATGATATATTAGTAAACTCATAATCACAAACTTACAAAATGACCATCAACACGGAAAGAAATAGGTACGATCTGATTATCTTCATTCTCAACAACCACATTCATTGACATTAACGATGTCCTGTACAGCTTCAGTATCTGAACCCAAGACAATCTCTTCTATCATCTTTTTTTAACAACAGCACTGACCTCCGGTGGAAGCACTAAATCACAGGTAGCACAATTGAAAACCGTGATATGAAAAGTCTGAAGATCTATCATCTCAAAGACAATGAGATGATCAGCAGTTAATGACAACTCATTCTTTATCTCCTTCCATCCGGTAGTTATGTAAAGTTCATTGTTGATATCTTCCATCCGTACAGACCAGTTCCGGTTTCCAGATCCTTTAATAAGAACCGGATATGAAGGAATAGTGTTTAACATCTTGTGATGAACAAAAAAAAACGATTAATACTCTACAATCAGAATAAAACACATTATATAGTATATTAGTAAAACTATATCAGAAAATTAAGTAAATAAATAAAAAAACAACAATTAAACAACTGTATCTCCAAAAAATTACATGATGAATAATCTTCGAAGTTACATACCACATAATCTTCGTTACCAGATGGTTTGTAGTAAAAATCTTCACAAGGAGCAAGAGCAATGTCTTGATAAAAATACAATATTCTGAAACTTTCTAATGCTTCTTCATAATGAAATATCAACCATGAATCTGAAGGTATTTTCAAACTCTCTACCAACTGACACCAACCATTATAGAAATAATATCTGCCATTGCTTAGAGGATAGATCTTGACTTTAAAAACATTTCCAATTGTCGTCCGGATGTTTGTATTTCCAATTGGATAATTAAACTGTTGAATCCAATTTTGATACTGTTTTGGCAAAATCTAAGCATAAATAAAAGAAACACTTTTATTGCTAGATATCATACAAAAAAAAAATTAAGTGTTAAACTAAGATGGGATAAAATTACTAACCAAACATTTCCTTTTACTATCTTCAAGGTAACACGGAAATCCACAAATCATTCTCACGTAAAACTGTAACAGTATCAATCATATAGAATCAAAATAAATAACATTAAGAAACAAATGAATACAATCCATTAGGGTATGCAATACATCTAAATAAAAGATGATACAACTAATATATATCAAAATAACAATAGACAACATCGAAAAGGTGAGAATACATGTAATTTTTTATCATATCGAAATATATATATTTTTACAGCAAATCATATAATTAAAACTTAAAACCTACTTTTCCGATTAAGTATCACAAATAGACATGCAGGATCATCAGCTGAATTAAATTGTATAGAAAGACAGGATAGTGAGTTGTGTCTATACCAAAGAAAAACTTAAAAACAGTATACCAACTACTAATCAAAATAAGTTCAACTTTTCAAATACACATGAGAATACATCAGTTAAAATCGGAAATTTATATTATACTTCAGAATAACAGTATACCAACTACTAATCAAAATAAGACAAATGGTAGATTGACGAAATGCAGATCACTTTTTTTAGAATCATATATGTCTATCATAACATGCATAATAACTACATAGTAATCGGATATACAAAAAAAATAGGAATATCAGAAGTTGTTCCAGTATAAGCCGCAACAATAAACACAATCATAACCAACAATGGATTGAAAAAAACAGGGAATTACATGAATACACCACCGTCGATTACAACTTCTTCATTAAAACAGCAAGAACGATAATCGGCTATGGAATTCAAAACTAAAAGAATAAACATGAAAAAATACAAAACAAATCACATTATTTAACAATACCTTTGTTATTATACAAGATGATATTGATGAAGATCGGAAGAAATCGAAGAAGATGACAGAGTTTCTTGGAAAAAGTGTACAAAGAAACGTGGAGAGAGAAAGGAACCGAGATTTTGTGAGGATCTTTAAAAAGTTAGAAGGTTTAAAAATATCCTATGTAACCGGGTCGGATCATCCCATTTAGTTTTTCGTCAACATCTGTTTGACTTTTGGTCAACACCAATTTGAGTTTTGGTCAACATCTCATTTAGTATTCAACAGAAATTTGAATAACTCAATCAGTGGTTTGAAAATCTGTTTGACTTTTAGTTAACAGTTGGATGGAAACCCATGTTAAATTGAACAGTGTTTTGAACAGATGTTTAAACATCTGTTTAGACTTAAATATATGTTGGGGCTTAAACAGATGTTTTGCGTTCTATATCAGTTGTTTGGACTTAAACAGATGTTTGACCTTAAACAGATGTTTGGCCATAAACAGATGTTTGGCAATAAACAGATGTTTGGCCTTAAACAAATGTTTGAACTTAAACAGATGTTTGCCCATAAAGAGATATTTGGCCTGAAACCAAACATCTGCTTAAGGTCAACATTTGTTTCACTATTAGTCAACATCTGTTTGACTTTTGGTCAACATCTGTTAACATATAAACACTGTTAACATAAATTACAAATAATTAGCTAATAGTCGGCACACAATTAGCATCTTAAATCATCAAGACCCTTAACAATTTGACCATATGATTTAATCGTGTGTTTTATCTTAGATGGGACAACTCGAAAAGAAAATTCACTAAAAGGATAACATATTAAACGGGTCAAAAAAAAGCTCAAAGTGTATTTTACTGCAAATCAGGATTACCAACAATGCCAACAGTCAAGTCAACCATGTTTCTTTCACATTTGACTTTCAAAGTCAAATAAGTTACTTACCAAATTCACAAATACATAAAATTTCTTATATAACCGCAAACATTAACACACCTAATAATCTTAACTCTGCTATAAACTGTAAAACACAAACCCAAATATCACATTTCCCTTGTAGTATTAAAGAATTCACACCAATTCAACAAAAATTACAAAAATAGACATTCTTATACAATAACTTTCCAATACAGACATCCCTATTCAACCTTCACCAAAGTAGTCAGGCTCATTTCGATCAATGATGTCTATATTGTGAATCTTTATTGCCTCATCAATAATTCCCTGACTTGCCCTTTGAATTGTAATTCAAAGTCCAAGGAATCTATGTCATCCTCATCCCTGCACAGTGTAAGATCAAGGAGATCTTGCATATCTTCAACACCCAGGCCCAGTGCTTGTTCCCTTGATATTTTCTTCACCTCACCACTGGATTTGATCAGAGTCAATATGTGGGTCTGTTTGTCAGATTTCCAATTTAGTATTTTTGAATCCAGTGGGTTTCTTAGGAGAGGTTTTATTGATGATGAGTTTGGAGATGGTGGCCTGGTAATGACTGGCTGAGCAGTAATTGTAGTTTGTGTCGATTCAAGTTTTTCTCCTATCATCTGGTTAAGGCCCATTTTTACAAGGTAATCCCCTGCTGCTTTATCTGTTGTTGTTTCTGCATCCATCTGCTTTTGTTTCCTTGTTTGGTAAAAGATGGCAGCAGGTGGAGCAGTGGATCTCCTGATTTGTAGCTTTTGTGGCTTAGCTAGAACCACTGCTTCAGGGTAAACAGGCTTTTGTGGAACATTAGGATTTTTCTTTCTTAATTCTTCCAGCTTTTTGTAAGAGGCCAACACTTTATCCTCTGACCACCTTGTCACTTGGTTCCTTGACCCAAAATCAGCTGTTATTAACTCTTCTTTCATTCTCTTCAGCTGCAGAGTCCTTTCTGGTACATTTTTCTTAAACTTTGCCCAGATAGGAGGAGTCTGCTTCACCTTGTTTTTGATCATATCTTGAATTCTGGCTGTTTCACTTTCTAGCTCACTGATGGTCCATTCTTTGTACTGGTACCTTTCTCCCTTGTATTTTTTGTAAGCCATGATATTATCAAGATAATCTTTCCTCAAGGTTTCATCAGCTCTTTCTGATAATTGTTGACATATATCTTTTGAAAACTGCTCCAAATTTTTGACTTGGGTTAGCAGATATTGGTAGCATCTTTGAATCTCTCTGTCAGATTTTCCTTCTGTATTTCTTTTGGAGATATCCTCTGCTTGTTGAGCATTTAACTTCAAGTATTCTTCAATGTTATTAGGCCTTGGATATCCTTCAGCAGATGGCAAGTTCCTTTTAGCAGGGTCATCTTCAGAGTAGAAGGATTTGATCTCCTCTCTAACTGCTGGAAGATCTAATAGATACTGGACTCCTGCAGGAAAAATGGCAGTGTTTGAATTTGAGACTTGTGCTGAAGAGAGTGGGACAGGATTTGGAATGGTAACAAGGGACAATGGTTGTGTGGATGTTTGTGGTGGTGAAGGGTCATCATTCAGAATTATCGTTCTCCTTTTAGGTTTTGGAGAGGTTGGTGGTATTTTGGTGGGTTGAGTGGTGGTGATTTGAGTGGTAGATGGTTGACTAACAGTTGTTGGTGTTTCAACCACTGTTGCCATTACAACAGATGATGTGTCACCTAAAGTCTTCTGCTTTTTGGCAGGTGGTGTTGGTGGTAATGAGGATGTTTTTGGCGGTGATGTGATTTGTGGTAAGGCAGTGGATTGAGTGTGTGTTGAAGTGGTGGCAGTTGTTGGTGTAACAGATGTTGAAACCACTGAAGTACCAACAGCTGTTGATATAACAGGTGTTTTAACATCTGCTGGTTTGGAGGTTTGATGTGTGGAGCTTTTGGGAGGTGTTGATTTGGGTTGCCTCACTTTTCTAGTGGGCTGTTTTCTTTTAGGCTCAGGATTTTCTTCATCCTTGGGCTCAGAAACACCCTGCACTTCCATTTCCATATAAACTTTCTTCTCCTCTTCAAACCTTGATTTTCCCTTTGCCTCTCTTTCCTTTTTCACCCTTGCATTTTCATCAGCAATGGCATTTAAGGTCACATCAACCTTTTTAGAACCATCTGGTTTAGGGATGTCTGCAAGCATACTGGATTTGTCTGGTGCAATGTACAAACCATCTTCATATCCCTTTTTCTTTAGCTGCTTCATTTTCTCCCCCTTTTTGGCATCAGCTGGTGGTGGGTTGTCCACAAAGATGATAGTAGGAGGAGCAGAATCAGTGGTTTTCAGCAAGTGGGCCTTGATTGCCTTTATGTCTGCTTGTGTATCCATGAACCTAGCTTCCATCATATTTCTGATCTTTTAAAGCTGTATTTCATGTTGTTGATCAGCATATGCCCTTTGTTGGTGAAGCAGAGGTTGAAATAAACTCCAAAGCTCAGTCGGAGTAGGAGCAGATGTTGCATCTGGTGCAGCAGTGGGTGTTGCCTTTTGTGCTTGTAACAACTGTTGCAGCATTGACTTAATATCTGCAACAGATGTGTCCAATCTGTCAACCCTCTCTGCCAATTCCTTGTACATTAAACCATCACCCAAGTTAATGGGATCATCTGATTTCCCACTGGCAGTGGTTGTATCAGCAGTTGACTTAGGGAAAGTTTCCCAAAAGTCATCCACAGATGCCCCTTTTTCTTGGTACTGGTGAATTCTTTCCTTAGCAATTGATATCCTTTTAATAGAACCAGTGGTTGGAACAAACACACCAGCGGATATCAGAGTTGCTGGAGAGGAAATTACCTTCAAGTGAGACTTATTGATGAAACAACTGGCCAGGTGTAGATCAGTGGATCCAACACCTGTAGTTGCTGCTCCACTTGAACTACTGATAGGAAGTACTTGTACTTCCTACAGTGTAACCTCCTCAGTTGTTGGTGGGTTAGCAATGATTGAGACACTAGACCCAGTCACTTGTTGAGGTATATTCTCATTAACAGGTGTTTGAGAAGAACTGGTTTGTGTCTGGGCTAAATCAACTACATCCAACAAAAGTTTTGTTTGTGGGGGAATTTGAGAAGTGAGGATAGGTGTAGAAAGCGAATTTGCCCCGGGCAGTGGGCTGTGGATGATGGAATCAAGTGATTCCAGAACATCATAATTTGGTGTCCCTGTTCTTACAACCTGTTCTTTTTTAGAAGAAGCAGGAGGAGTTTGAGGCTCAGGTTGAGATCTTTCTTCCAACTGCTGTGAAGAAGTAGCAGCAGTGGTTATTGGTGACTTTTGTGTTGTCACTGGTAGTTGCTCTAGGATCTCATCTTCCAGAGTTACCTTTGTTTTGGGTTTGGGGGGCTTTTGTGATTTTTTCTGTTTTGGTCTTTTGGTGGTTTTAAGTGGGGGTTTCATAGCAGTTGTTTTGCTGCTGTGATCACCTTGAGCAGTGGGCTCAACAGCAGGTGCCTGAGGAGCAGTGGTAGCTGCTGAAGTCTGCTCAGGAACCTCTGCTTGTGTTTTGGAAAGTTTTGACAGCCTTGTAAAGGTTTCAGAAGTGAGGCTCTTTATTGAAAAAGGATCGCCCTGGATAAGCACATGGGCATTATCTTTTGAAAATTTCTTTTTAAAATAGTAACTTAAAAACCTTGGAAAGAGCAAAAATGCCTTTTTATTAACATTTGTAACAAGATAATTGAAGATTTCCTGGGAATAGTTAAAATTTTCACCATGTAAGATAACATAACCCAGATATTGAATCTTCAATGGGATTTCATTGAAAGCAGTGGTCTTGTTTGAGACACACATCAATAGGGTATGAAACAAAAACCTTGTGGCAGGAGGAAAACTGCCTTTTTCTAAAGTGTCTTTTTTCATTTCCTCTCCATAACCCCTTTCAATGAAATTCGTTTGATAGTCTGTTTTAGGGAAATATGTTTTACCTTGAAGATCATCGAGTTCAAAAATCTCCGAAATGGTTTGAGGTGTTATTGTGACCGGAACACCCTTTATAGAAGAATTGATGGCTAAGGGCTTTTTATCCTTAGTTTCCAACTTAACATTTTTCCAGAATTCTTGCTGGGTATCCATGTAGATCGGAGCATCACAAGTCAACAAAGTTTTGTACTTTGAAGACGACAGAGCATCAATGATGGAATTGAAGGTTTTGGTGTGACTGGGTTTTTCAAGTAGACCCAAGTAGTTATGTGTGGATTTGAGTGGGAGAGACATGGTGATTTGAGTATGATTGCGAGAGGAAGAAGACGATGAAGAGGATGAGTGATTTTGAGAGAAAGGGATGATAACTGCTTTGAGAAAGAAATTTTGAATTCGATTCGACAGTAAAAACCCTGTTTGGGGGTTTTGATCAGGGTTTTATAGGGGGGAAAATGAATGTTGACGTGGCAGGGGTTACTAAAAGATCTGACCGTTATGTACTGTCCACGTGCCAACCTCTGATGATAACGGAGGACAGTTGGTAGGATACCACTGATGGAAAAATATCAGTGGTTTGCAACGGTTACAAATGAGAACAGTGACTGACTTTAAGCTAGCAGTGGATAGCCATCAGTGGGTTAAAACACTGATTTTGAACAACAGTTTTTTTTATTTTTTATTTTAACTTTAATTTTTATCACCAAAACAGTATTCGAGGAACTCTTATCTCATTGGAATGTAACGATTAGGTAAAATTGTAGTTTCATTGTAATTCTAGTTTTCATTTGATAATTTCATTCTATAATTAATTAACCACATCAACAATAAAAATGTGAGCAGTGGATGTTTTTTAGGAAAACCAATGATTGTCAATATCAGTGGATGTCAACAATAAAAATGTGAGCAGTGACTATTTTTTAACTATCAGTGGATAGCCAACAGTGATTGAAACACAGATGTTTGGTCAGTCAGTGGTCAACATGAAGAATGAAGAAACAGATGTTGGCTTTCAGCAGTGGATAACATTTAACAATCAGATGTCTGAACCAAAACAGTGGTTGTAACAAACTTTTAAGGATTAATGAAAACTATCATTTTTAACTATTTTGAGGAAATTTGACCTTAAACAGATATTTGACCTTAAACATCTGTTTGGACATAAACAGATGTTTGCGCTTAAACAAATGTTTGACCTTAAAAAGAAGTTGGCCCATAAACAACTGTTTGCAAAAAAAGACCAATTTCAAGAATACTATACCCAAACAATCAAAATGAGGAGTTTAATAATCATCCAAGTGTACTTCATTTTTATTTAGTAGTATAAAGATCAAACCACGGTTCAATTTATAGTACAGATCAGTTAGCATGCTGGGGTGATGTGATAAATACTGTTACATATAAACATCTCAGTGATATGACATCTAACAATCTAACAGAGTATAAAACACTGATGTGATAAATACTGTTACATATAAACACTGTTAACATAAACAAAGGTAGAATATATGTTGTTGATGCTGAACCACTATTGTTGTTGGGCAGTGGTTCGTATTTCAGTTTGTATAGGGTTTGTCTCGAGAGATAAACTATAGCGAACCACTGCTACACTAAACACTGTTACATAAGAAACACTGATACATAAATACTAAAGTTGAATCCGCTGTAGATGCTGAACCACTGCTGCTACTGAGCAGTGGTTTTCCTTTCGTTGATCAGGCTTTAGGTACATAAGTGCTTGTCTTTAACAGGGCTTTGTCTTCAACAGTGGATAGGCCTCATCAGTCTTTAAGTCCATCAGTCTTTATAAGGAGCAGTGTTTAATTATAACAGTCCTTAGCATGAACAGTTGTTATAACCACTCCATAACCCTTTGAGAGGAAGCAAGTGTCCGTCTATTCAATTGAGATGAGTCATTGCATTACATCCCTGTTGAAAAACAGAATCAATAAATTTAGAGAAAATGGATTTGAAAGATGATAACCCAACAGTGGAGGATCTCATTCTACAGCTCCGATAAATTCAGGGGTATTCTCAAATAATGGTTCCTAGATGTTTGAAGAGACAGACAAATGTCCACCGGCCTGCTTCTTTGAACATTTGTCGGTCTTCAAACATCTAGGAAACATTATTTGAAAATAACCCTGAATTTATCAAAAGCTGTAGAATGAGATCCTCAACTATTGGGTTATGATCTTTCAACCCCATTTTCACTAAATTTATCAATTCTGTTTTTCAAACCTCCGAAAGCCACATATCCAGCTCCAAAGAGATCGAGACAGCTTGAAGCATAACCTGGACTTGCTGTAATTCCATCAGTTCAGTATTTAATACCAATATACCAACTCAATACAAATAACAAATATTTGGTGTGCTACAACTGTAGATAACTCAGGAAACAGATTTGAAACCATAAATATGGATTATAGAGATCTATGAATGAAACATGGGTGAATAAACCAACAAAACAGATTGTGAAAAATAAAAACTACAAACATATCAAAATCAACCTACTGGTAATCACATGGTACACCAATGCAAGCATCTGAATAAACAATAACAAATCAAAGACAATTTACAGATACTTACCAAAACCATAACTGGTCAGATTTATGTGCGGCTCTTAACTACATTCTGTAGATCTGTACATCTAACAAATAATCAAAGAAAAAAGAAACAAATAATCAGAGACGAGATACATAAGTGCTTGTCTTTAACAGGGATTTGTCTTCAACAATGGATAGGCCTCATCAGTCTTTAAGTCCATCAGTCTTTATAAGGAGCAGTGGTTAGTTATAACAGTCCTTAGCATGATCAGCTGTTATAACCATTCCATAACACTTTGAGAGGAAGCAAGGGTCGGTCTATTTAATTGAGAGGAATAATTGCATTACATCCCTGTTGAAAAATAGAATTGATAAATTTAGGAAAAGTGAGGTTGAAAGATGATAACCCAACAGTGGAGGATCTCATTCTACAGCTTCAATGAATTCAAGGGTATTCTCAACTAATAGTTCCTGGATGCTTCCAAAGAAGCAGCACTTTGGACATCTGTTGTTCTTCAAACATCTATTATCTATTCTATCTATAATATATAATAAATGAAAGTTATTTGGTCCACGTGGCCCAAATAACTTTCATTTATTATATATAATAGATAGAATAGATAATAGATAATAGATGTTTCAAGACAACAGATGTCCAAAGTGATGCTTCATTGGAAGCATCTAGGAAGAATTACATGAGAATACCGCTAAATTTATCGAAGCTGTAGAATAAGATCTCCACTGTTGGGTTATCAACTTTCAACCTTACTTTCCCTAAATTTATCAATTCTATTTTTCAACATGGATGTAATGCAATTATTATCTTATTTAAGATGCCTTCAACTGCATCTTCTGATAAATCACCAGGGATGTAATGCAATTATTCCGTAGAATGTGTAATTAGAATGGCCATTTTTACCTTACTTGACAACAATAGCAAACAACATCAAACAACAATAGCAAGTGACTAATCAATCAACCTCATAATCATATAGAAGCCTAAAAATAAAATGAAAATTAGATAAGTGAACATCTAAACTGAACAGGAAACCTGACAAAAAAATAACCAAACACCTGATGTTGAATCCACTATAGATGTTGAATCCACTGTAGATGTTGAATCCACTGTAGATGCTGAACCACTGCTGTTACAAATAGATCATACCTCGGGAACTGGAAATTTAAAAGGATCGGCTTCAACAATCGGAAGATTCAAATCTCAAGCAAATGAAACCCTAATTTCAAAAAGAATAATCGGTGAACATATTCACAGATCAATAATCAACAGATGTTGTACTCATATCATCATCGTTAAGAAAAAAACCCTTAGTTTCTGAACATATTCAAACATACCAGTTCATAGCGGAAATCTAGCCACAGGTAAGCGGATCTGAACTTTGATGACCATCGATGACAACAACCTTGGAACCATATGATGAGATTAGGAGTAGAAATTAGGGTGTAGTTAGAAACTTTGTATGAAAATAAGAAGAAATCAACACAGATGTATAAACATACAAATCAAACCTCAAATGGAAGAACCTTGCCGACGAAGAAGATGAAAATTACAAATCAAACCTCAAATGGAAAAACCAACATCAACCATGGTTAAACTTTAGATCTGACAAGAAATACCAACTATAGCTCGGGATGAAAATTACAAAAGCCAGATATTACCTCTTCATGGTATAATCAGACATGAAAATTACAAAGGCTGATTTCGAGTTATGTGTTCTTCAATTTCAGGTTCAATGTCGAATTAGGGCTACAAAATCAAGAAAACTAAGTTAGGATTGCAACCAAAATTAGGGCTACAATACTGAAATAAATGAAGATATAGGGCTTACCTGGTGACGCTTCGAATGATTCATGATGAGATGAGATGATTTGGTTTGATCTTTGATTCAGAAGGGAGAAGAGTACAGGAAAGGAGAAGAAGATTCAGATCTAGGGTTTTGAAATGGAAAAAAAAAGGGACGGAGGGAGTATAAAAGGGATGGAAGCTTGGTACTGTTGGGCGGGAAAATGGAACTGAGGATGCCCTAATCAAGTGACACGTGGCCCAAATCACTTTCATTTATTATATATAATAGATATTAAGCCCATTAAGTCTAACTACTTTTCAAATCAATATCTACCGTCCAATCATGCTGAAATGAAGTCTCATCCGTTTAAATTCCCAAAATTAACCGCTATGACGGCGGTTTAGAGCAGTTTTTATCAATTTTTAGTGGGTGGTTAGTTCCACCTTTTCCTGCCCATGATCTCAACAACTGCTCCTACAAATCTGGGTAATGATGTCAGTTTTTATCGATTTTTAGTGGGTAGTTAGTTTCTCCTTTTCCTACCCATAATCTCAACAACTGCTCCTACAAATCTGGGTAATGTTGTCAATACACTGTGGTTTTTATTCAGTTTTTAGTTACCCTAAATAAATGGCCCATGTTCTCCACCTTCCTACTTTTTAGCAAATAAGCAGTTATATCTGTGTTTATATATATTCAATCCTGACCATAAAAAACTACAGCTAATTAAACCTAATTGAGGATATTATAGTTAGTGGACATGGAGCAGCACATTCAAGATGCAACAAAGGATAAGGATGTTAAAATAAGCTTCATACCTACCCATGAATTGCGGCTGTTTCTCAAGTCCACTTTTCTTATTTCTTTTTTTTCCTTTCAGGTTGCATCCATGGGGTCCTTCCATCTTTGCTCTCCTCTTCCTCCTTCCATCGTTTGCCCGATAATGTGTAAACGTACATATGAATTGGCCGAGGTAAGTACAATTTTTATAGTCAATGTTAGATTACATTTTTTTTATTCCTATGATAGTATTGTTAATATTTGTCCTGTTCTCAGATAATATTTTGTAAAAAATAGGAAATTGATGATGTGGAGTTTGAGGCATTAGATGGATCTCACATTGACATAAGTATTCCATCAAGTATTGTGGATACCAAGCAAACAATCATGTGTAAACCTTTCTATGAATCGGCAAAAGTAAACACATGTTACTACATTGAATTTTTTACACATATTATTATACTATTGTTCTCATTACTTACATGTTTTTTTAGGTGTGCAACTTTAAAAGAATCAACAAAAAGACAAATGCATTAAAGAATTGGAAGTGGGATGAGGTGATACACATTGATAGTGAAACAGAAGATCTGGAAGTTGGATGAGGTGATACACATTGATAGTGAAACCGAAGATCTGGAAGAGGATGGTACGCCCGTGATAAAAAGAGCTAAGAATGCTTGTGTCGTTGAATCAAATAAAAAAACTATCATAACCCAATATGTTGATGTATCAAATACAAAACTAACATAAAACAACAGTAAACTAAACCATGATATAACATCATAAACACTTTTGATCCTTTACAAAATTACAAGGGGCTATAAGAAGTCCACACAAAACAATAAAAATAAAAAATCTGTTTTGTGGTGTATAACGTATGGCATACCTTTATTTTCTTGTTAGTAATGTCATTATAATGTTAAAACGGCCATAGGTGCATTATATTAAACTTATTACCCAGGGGCGTACTGTCACGCCCCGCTAAAATTCAGCCAAAAAAATTCAGCATTCTAGAACCTTCCGGGGCCATCTACACGCTTCAAGAGCTGGCCCGTACTCTTCCAGCAATGTAAGGGGTGTTGGTGCACTGATGTTTGTTAACTTCGTCTTTATCAAGTCTTGTATTGTATTAGATAGATCAGGGCACGGGAATCGAGAAAACAGTATTGGAGGGTAATTCCGCTTGAAATGGACATATATCATTTCAAACGGAATTAAGGTTTCATGCGGAATTAAACGCCTATATAAACCTGATCAAGCTGTTTCATTTAAAACGGAATTAGACCATAGTTTCTGAGTCGAGGTGTTGTCCGTTTGTCATTTGAATCTGTAAAAGCTCAGAATCGGTTAATAAGAAGATAATTAGAGGAAAACAAGTTGTGTGACATCAAATTCACTGATTCCGCCTTTGTTTTTGATGTTGAACTCTTCAGATTGACTCGTTAGGGTCACACGACGATCCAACAAGTGGTATCAGAGCTCAGGATGAGGAGTTCATACCAATTCAGCTTGATTACATCGGATTCTATCACTTCTACTCTTTCTTTTCTGATTTGAACGAGTTTTAACGGTCAAAATGGCTTGATTTTCACATATTATAAGCGAATCATAGTTTTATCTAATCCGTGAAACACTTGGACCTTAATTTGAACAAATTTTGATAAAAACTGCTAATTCCGCTTGAAAATCTGTTCGAATATGCTGATGTCATCATAATTTCGTTTGAACTGGTTCACTAATTCCACACGGAATTAGCTTCATTGACTTAATTTCGCTTGAAAAGTGCTATTGATTTCACATGGGATTTAATTTCGTTTGAAACATTCAAACGGAATTACTGATTCCGCTTCAAAGAACTTAATTCCGTTTCAATTGGGATAATCTCGTTTGAAATTGACCTAATTCCGCACGGAATTAAAATCTGCTTGTTAATTCCGTTTGAAGCAATTCCACTCGAACTAATTCCGTTTGATACTGTTTTTTCAAAAAAATTTCTAAGTGTTTGTTGATTGTTTCAGGTACGTGAAGATGGATGAGTTCATGAATCCATTCTGTGACGTTTTTGCTTTCACGGGAAACAACGGAGATGATACATCAAACAACACAAATGAAAATGTTTCAACTCCGAGTGCGAAGAAAACTCTTTCTGATACTTTAAGTGTGGAGAGTGCTTATGGGACGTACACCAAACCTCCCAAGCTGATGGCGATTGAAGATTACAATAAATGGGCTATAAAGTTTAAAGAATGGCTAAAAGCGTTTGCTTATCAAAGTTGGAAGATGTTGAAGAATGGTTTCGTTATGGGAAGATCGGATTTTGAAAATTTGACAGAAAATGAGGAGATAGAGAGATATGTTGCTGAACAAAAGTGCCTTGCATTAATTCATCAGTCTGTGAGAGACGACATAATAGCGTTGATTGAGTACACAAATGCGAAAGATCTATGGGAGAAACTGAGAGTAAAATGTGTGGGTAGTGCTGAGATAGTTAAAAACAAAAAGAAGTTGTTAAGAAAAGAATTTGATTTGTTTGGATGTTTAAAAAATGAATTTGTATCTAAGATGATTGAAAGATTTGGGCATTTGAAGATGGAGCTGGCAAGACATGGAATCATTTATTCTAGAGAAGAACTGGTTGACAAACTGTTTGACTCGCTGCCGAATGATCAAGACTGGCAATACTTTGCTTTGATGCTGAAGAATACAATCGAGTCGGAGAAACTGACGGTTGATCTGTTAATAGAAAGACTGGAGAGTCATGAGCTAGAACTTAAGAAATCATTCAAAGTCAATCATTCCTCATACCAGCAAAATGTAGAGTTGTATTATCGAGGAAGTATGATCCCGAAAACCGTGTCACCAAAGACAGCTTTCTCTGTAGAAAGTTCTAACAAGTCAAATCAAGAAAGTCCAAGCAATGGTTTTCATTGTGGTTCATCATCAACTAATTCAAATCAATCTGTTCCAAAGAATCTTTTCCAATGTAATATTGTTGTGGATCTGAAGAATGCTCAAAATTTCAGTGAAGAATCTGCAAAGCATCAAATGGTGTTTTTAGCATCTGTGGTTGAATCATACGAGAGCCTTGTTGCGGGCAAGATTGGAAACACTAACCTCACCAAGGAGGATTATGATCAGATTGACCCAGAGGAGATGGAGTTAATCGATATCAGGTGGTGTATGGCTAGTGCAGTCCGACGAGCACAACGGTTCATGGAGATTACTGGTAGACATTCTATCGGAGGGCCGTCCACAAAACTTGGCTTTGACAAATCAAAAGTCACATGCTTCAGGTGTAAACAAAAAGGACATTTCAAAAGAGAATGTCGTAACGCACCAGCTGATGATACTGCAAATCCATTTCGTGAAGATTACTACAAAAGAGCAATCTATCATCAGAACAAATCTGAACCTCCCAGAATGAAGCAGCTTGAAGATACCCCCAAAGAAAAATCAAGAGCTCTTGCTGTTATTCATGATGACGAGGGATATGATTGGAGTCAAGTGTTACCGGAAGAGGATGCAGTGAGCTATGCGTTTGTAGCAAAAGCTGTTCCTTTCAAAGATAGCAGAAATGAAGAAGAGAAATACATCAACAGGAAGGCGAAAGCTGTAGACAGGATGATTAGAATGTCTCGTATATACAATGAAGCAAAGATGGCAAAAAGATGGGATGCTGATAGAGAATGTTACCTAGATCCAAATGGTAACATAGCTATTGATACAAAAACCGTTGATGTAGAAACTCTCACCAAACAAATTGCTGAAGAAGAAGAAGCCTTACAGAGAGAATGGTGGGGAGGAGGAGAAGCTAAAGAAAAATAAAAAGAAATGGAGAAAGAGCAGCAACCAAAGAAAATTGATAATGGGATTATTGACACATCACAAGAGTTTACTGCAGAAAATTTGTAGAAGATGGCTGACAAAGTGTTTGCTGCGAAAGAGCTAGAGGTAGTTTCTGGTTCTAGCACTGAGTCTAAAAGCAAGGCCAGTCAGAGTGTTGTAAACAACGAGTCAAGTAAGAAAGATAAAACTAAGAGCGACTGCAAAAATTGCATGAAAGACTGCAAGGTTTGTAGTACAATTGCTTACCACAAAGATAAAAAGATCGAAGAACTGACAAAAAGAGTCAGACACGTTGAAGATCAGATCTTAAACCGTGACAAAATGTTAAAAGCTTCAAATGATCGAGTAAAAGAGTTAACTGATAAAATTGAAAATGATAAAATTGAAGTAGAGAGAATTAGGAAAGAAAACGAAAAGCTAATTCTTGAAAATCGTCAGGTTTCAGAAAAGTTTGAGAAGCTAAAACGAACGGTTAAAGATTCTGATGAGAGAAATGGTAAGACAAGCACAGAAAATGTTCAATTGACAGGTGTTCTTAGGGTTAAAGAAGAGCTAATCAACCAGCAACTGGATGAGATTGCTAAGTTGAAGCTTCAGTTTCAAGAAGCTAAAATTGAAAATGAACGCATTCAGTTGAAACTGAACAGTTACAGCTCTGTAAGCTTTGTTTTACAACACATTGTTCCCAAACCCATCGGGAAAAACAAAGCAGGCAAAGATGTGTACTTTGATGGAACCGGGGTTGGGTTTCATCAGGTTCCACCACCAGTTCTAAATAATTTTTCAAAGAAAAAATCAGGGTTGGTTAATGATGAAGAAGAAAATGAAGTTAAACTTCCAGAGTCAATTGATGTCACATTTACCACATCATCTGAAGAAGATAGTGTCCAATCTGAAATTGTTAAAAGTATGGCTGAAAATGTTTTAAAGTCTGAAAGTGACACTACTGAGGATGATGAATGCTTTTTGGACAAATATATTCCAAAATCAAAATCCAAAAACAACTTAAGTGAAGAACCACATCTTGTGATGTACAAGATGGCAGGATCAGATAAGTTGTATTCGGATCGTGATTTTCCTTTAGAGAATGTGAATGTTGGAAAATTGAGAAATGTGTTCAAGTTGATTGAAATTGATGTGTCTGAAATTGAAGGTTTGAGAAATGCGAAAAGGAAACTGAATTTTGAAAAAGATAAAGCTTATTACAAAAAACCTGCTGTTCCACCACGTTTTTATAACAACAACCAAAACAGATGGTCGGGTGGATATCAGGGTGGTAAGAGTTATCCAAGAAGGAATTTTCAAAACAAAAAGTTTGTTGAGAAAAAGGAGTTTGTCAAAAGCTCGAGTTCTCATTCCGAGCAAGAGTCTGAATTTTTTTCAAAATCAAATGAAGAGTTTTTTGAGGAGAAGGCCTCACAGCCTCAGACTGAAGGCACAAGTCGGGTAGTTGATACTCGTACATGCTTTAAGTGCAACAAAGTTGGACACATTGTACGAAAGTGCACCAACTTAAAGCCTAAGTCTGAAGTTGTTGAGAATTAGAAGAAGAAAACTGATGCAAAAGGCAAAGCACCAATGGTTGTTGAGAAAATTTTGAAAAATGAGAACACAAAATTCAAAACTGAACCTGTTAAAAAGTTGGAAACTAAAAATGACAAATTTTACAAACGGGTTGCTTCGCCTCAACAAGCATGGAAACCAAAATCAGTTGAAAAGAATTCAAGTTTCACAAAACCAAAGGTTTCTGAGAAAGAAAAACAATCGTCTTCTACCATTCCAGTAAAGATGAATGTTCCTGTGGATTACTATGAGAAACTTGAACCAAAAGAGGCTACTACTTCTGAGAAAAAAGTATGTACCAAAGAAAGATCAATCATCTGGTCAACCTCTAAAAAATGATTTCTTTTTATACAAAGAGGTTGAGATTGGATCTGAGGAGAGCTTAAAGATGAATGACAAGAATTTTTCGCCACTTTACACTGCTAAAATTCACATCAAAGTTAACCTACCTGAGTCGAAAGAGGCTTGGGTAGCATCAAAATCTAACTAATGTGTTTGTGATATGTGCAGGAGCTTCCAAGATCCGTTTCACGTTGGATTATGGATAGTGGAGCTTCTCGGCACATGACGGGGAAGAAGACCCTAATGTACGATGTTCGTGGGTTTAATGGAGGATACGTGGGATTTGCAGGAAATCAAGGTGGTCGAATAATTGGAGAAGGAACTTTATCGAATGGAATTGTCACGTTTGAAAGAGTTAACTACATTGCCGAGCTTGAAAACAATCTTCTAAGCATATCTCAGATTTGTGATCGTATGTATACAACGCACTTTACAGACAAAGAATGTTTGATCTTGAAACCAGGATTTGTTGTTCCCGAAGAGTGGGTTATCACGAGAGCGCCCAGAGTGAATGATCTGTACGTGTTGGACATGAGTGTAGCAACTACAACCATGGGTCAAGCACATTGTTTTATGTCAAGAGCAACAGAAAAAGAATCACAGTTGTGGCATCGAAAGATGGGCCATATTCACTTGAGGAAAATGAATCACCTGGTGCATAACGACTTAGTTACTGGTGTTCATGTGAAAGGTTTTCATCTGGAAGGGGAGTGCATTAGCTGCATCAAAGGCAAGCAAAAGAAGAAATCACATCCTCAAAAGAAAGTCAACTCAGTCTCAAGAACGTTAGAGAGACTCCATATGGATCTGTTTGGTCCAGTAAATGTCAAAAGTATAACTGGGGATCTCTACTGTCTAGTAGTAACAGATGATTACTCAAGATTTTCATGGGTATCATTTCTGAAAACAAAAGATGAGATGTTTGAAAGTTTGATGCCGTTGTTCAGAAAAATTGAAAACTTGTACCAAACTCGAATCAGAAGAATCAGGAGTGATAACGGTACAGAGTTCAAGAACAACAAGATGGAAGAGTATTGTGATGAGAGAGGTATATTGCAAGAATTTAGTGCTCCTTACACTCCGCAACAGAATGGAGTAGCTGAAAGAAAGAACATGACGCTAATTGAAATGGCCAGGACGATGCTTGCTGATTCTAAACTACCAGTCAACTTCTGGGCAGAAGCAATGTCAGCCGCTTGCTATACACTCAACCGGGTTCTCACAGTGAAGAAATTCAACAAAACGTGTTTTGTGTTGATCAATAACCGCAAACCGAACCTGAAGTATTTAGAACCGTTTGGGTCTCCCTGTACAGTTCTAGAACCTTTTGGAAAGTTTGGTGCAAAGAGCATTGAAGGAATTTTCGTGGGTTATTCAAGTCCATTGAAACGAGTCTTTGTTCCGAGCTTGAAGCGGATTATTGAAGCACACAATGTTGAGTGTCAAGGTTATACTATGCCACCGCAGAACCCAGGTGACTCATGGCGTTTTAATTACGATAAACTATGGGATTCGTTTGACATGGAAGAAGAAGAACCAGAATTCTTTGATGAGTTGGATATTCTAAGAGAGTATGAGTCATCACAAGAAAGGTTTCCAGCTGAGTATACTACAAGTCGACGACAAGCTTCGAACGATGATGAAGCTGGTCCAAGTAATGCTGGAGAACATGATGATGTTCAACAATCTTCGGAACAAGAAATAGCTCATGACAATCAGACGGAAGTCAATGATAATCAAGAATCTGATAATAGACCAGTATTTGATCGTGGTGATTCAGATTCTGAGGGGGAGCAAATTCAGATTTCAAGTCAAACTATTCCAGTCAGTGAACAATGTGCAAATCAGAATGTTACAAATTTGGAAGGCGAGGTAGATGTTCCAGGCGAGGTGATGCCGAGAACTCTTTCGTACCATCCAGAAGAGCTAATCATTGGAGAATTACAATCAGGCGTTCGCACTAGACGTCAAATTGACCAAGGACTTACTTGTTTTTATTCTACAGTTGCTCCTTTACAAACTGAGTTTTCACTTAGTTGTTTTATTTCGCAGATCGAACCGCGAACATACAAAGAGGCGCTAACTGAAGATTCTTGGGTCAATACTATGCAAGAAGAGTTGAGTCAGTTTGAGAAGTTAGGAGTGTGGAAGTTAGTAGACTTCCAGCTGAGTATACTACAAGTCGACGACAAGCTTCGAACGATGATGAAGCTGGTCCAAGTAATGCTGGAGAACATGATGATGTTCAACAATCTTCGGAACAAGAAATAGCTCATGACAATCAGACGGAAGTCAATGATAATCAAGAATCTGATAATAGACCAGTATTTGATCGTGGTGATTCAGATTCTGAGGGGGAGCAAATTCAGATTTCAAGTCAAACTATTCCAGTCAGTGAACAAGGTGCAAATCAGAATGTTACAAATTTGGAAGGCGAGGTAGATGTTCCAGGCGAGGTGATGCCGAGAACTCTTTCGTACCATCCAGAAGAGCTAATCATTGGAGAATTACAATCAGGCGTTCGCACTAGACGTCAAATTGACCAAGGACTTACTTGTTTTTATTCTACAGTTGCTCCTTTACAAACTGAGTTTTCACTTAGTTGTTTTATTTCGCAGATCGAACCGCGAACATACAAAGAGGCGCTAACTGAATATTCTTGGGTCAATGCTATGCAAGAAGAGTTGAGTCAGTTTGAGAAGTTAGGAGTGTGGAAGTTAGTAGACTTGCCTGATGGTCAAAGGAAGATAAACACCAAGTGGGTGTTCAAGTGCAAGAGAGATGATTGAGGGGTTATTATTCGTAACAAAGCTCGACTCGTAGTCCAGGGTTTCAGTCAGCAGGAGGGGATAGATTTCACTGAAGTATATGCTCCGGTTGCTAGACTTGAAGCGATCAGAATCTTCCTAGCGTTTG
This sequence comes from Helianthus tuberosus, assembly GCA_030545235.1. Taxonomy (NCBI): domain Eukaryota; kingdom Viridiplantae; phylum Streptophyta; class Magnoliopsida; order Asterales; family Asteraceae; genus Helianthus; species Helianthus tuberosus. Next base: position 156,958,441 of record CM060450.1, on the reverse strand, counting down.
CATCTTGGAAAAATTTTAAAGTTTATCAGCTAGATGTTAAATCGGCTTTTCTCTATGGGAAGGTAAAAGAGGAGGTATATGTCGGACAGCCACCGGGCTTCACTGATCCAATCCACAAAGACAAGGTTTATTTGCTGGATAAAGTGTTGTATGGTTTACACCAGGCCCCGAGAGCTTGGTACGAGACTTTGTCTCAACACCTGCTAGTCAACAGCTTCATCCAAGGAAAAGTGGATGCCACTCTCTTCACCAAAGAGGTCGACAGACATCTACTGATAATACATATATACGTGGATGACATTATATTTGGGTCAACAAATGAGAATCTATGCAAAGATTTTGAACGAGTTATGAAGCAAAAATTTGAAATGTCATCGATGGGTGAGATGAAATTTTTCTTGGGACTTCAACTTGATCAACTGCCTGAGGGAATTTTCATACATCAGACGAAGTATGTTCATGATATCTTAGAGAAATTTGGGATGTCAGGTTCTACTCCAGCTTCCACCCCATTAGCTACGAATCATGGGATAAACCCTGATCTCACTGGAGAGAAGGTAGATGAAACGTTGTATCGTTCCATGATCGGATCGTTGATGTACTTGACAGCTTCAAGACCCGATATTATGTATCCAACCTGCCTCGCAGCAAGATTTCAATCTAACCCGAGAGCTTCGCATATGGTGATTGTGAAACGGATATTACGCTACCTGAAAGGAACTCCATCATTGGGGTTGTGGTATCCAAGAGAAGGCGATTTCACGCTCGAAGGGTATTCCGATTCCGATTTCGGATGCTGCAAAGTTAACGCTAAATCAACAACAGCGGGGTGCCAGTTTTTTGGATCACGATTGGTCACCTGGCAATGCAAGAAGCAGACCTCTGTAGCTTTAGCCACATGTGAAGCTGAATATGTATCTGCGAGCAGTTGCTGTTCTCAGATCTTGTGGATCCAGCAACAGATGCGTGACTACGGTTTGCAATTTCTTAACACCCCTATCTTTGTTGATAATGAGGCAGCGATAAACATTACTAAAAATCCTGTTTATCACGCTAAAACGAAACACATTGAAATTCGTCATCACTTCATCCGAGATTGTTTCGAGAAGAAGTTGATACGAATTAAGAAAATCCACACTGACGAACAAAAAGCTGATTTACATACCAAAGCGTTTGATAAAACTCATTTTCAATATTTGCTAAAATTGAATGGTATGAAGCTTTTATCGGTGTTGGAGGAGATTCTTGGTGTTGATGAAGGAGACATTGTAGATGATGTTGAGAAGCAATCTACAATGGTTTGTCGATTTTTTACCTGTTTTGGTATTTAGGGGGAGTATAGGGTAATATTTTCAGAAAATACAAAAACAGTAAAAAATTTCAAAAATCCAAAAACATGAGATATTTTCAAAATACAAAAACAATAGAAAACCAGAAAAGAGCTTGTGTAAAAAGGGAAAATGATAGTACATTGGCTTGACAGTTACAGTATGCTAAAGATATGTAAAGTTTAAAAGTCTTAAACAGTCTCGCTGATGATGTGCCGATAGGTTTTTACACATTTAGTAGGTTTGTTCAGGATATAAACCTAAATTCATACTTGCTTATTTCATGGGGAACACTACTTGGATATATTGGTAACCCCTGAAATCTTGTTTGAAAGATCCCTCTTTCTGAGATACTAGGTCTTTATACTCAGTGATATCTGGGGTATTATCCCGGGACTTCTGATTTTGCGGAAGCAATGGCCTAGTCCCCGTATAATACTTTACTGCTTGCTTGAAATATAGCATCGCCCTCAGCATAAAAAATGATGAACCATTGAAAAATACTAATCATGTGCTGTTGAAATAAAAGATCCTCTAAAGGGGACACACCAAAAGTCGAAACCGTCATCTCTCTGCTGAACGGAAGTTCTGACCTGAGCTCTCACGGTTCTCGCAATTTAACCCCTTACAGATATCATCTGTGGTATACTCACCTGTAAGACTGAATATTGGGATTTGGATACGGGAGTATATTCAAGAGGTGGGACACATGAATGAGTTTAAGTTCTTAAAACATCAAATTCGTATCCTGGATAGATTGAAAATTGTGTGAGAATTTAAGTGGATCAGTATATCGACAATCTAAGCGAATTGTTTAATTCTGAGTATGAAATTAAAGCTTAATGGTACATGTGACTTGTCGAATAGCTGATATGATTCCCTAACACACTCACCAAAAATATGTTTGTAAATAGTTTACATTTACTGCATTTTATTTCTGCATTTCATTTCTTGTTTAGAAACTTTATTAAAAATCCAAAAAGATTTTACATTTCTGTTTTTTTTTTCCGACAAACCAAAGTAGAAAGCTGATCTTCAGATTCGAAGTTTGAAGCAGATGCAGGAAGTTTCTGAGCTGGAAGATGAGTTTGGAGCTAATCTTGTTAAACCTGGAAATTGAAAAGTCAAAACAAGTTCATTGATTTGAAACTTGTAAATTTCAGAAAATTGTTTGAACAAAGTTGAACAAATTGTCAGTGTGATTTATCTCTGGTCAACCAAGGTCATTAAGTTGGACTTGGTAGACAAATTGAGTAATCAGGGTCATTAACTTGGACCTGGATACTTAAGTGGATTTCTAAATTTTGACAAATTCATCAAATGAAGGTGAATGGTAAGTTTGGATTGAAAATGTTATTGTCATATATCTTATATTTAGGTAGAGATTGTGAAGGTAACAGGTATGAGTTCATGAAAGCAGCTAAGCAAGATCCCAGTTAACTAAGAGGGGGAGTCTGAACACTTAAAAGTCAGATACAGTTCCTGGATCTACATTCAAGGGGGAGTTTGAAGGTTGTTAAAGATTCAGATTATGTGATTCATGCTAGCTGTTGATAAAAGATAGAAGATTTGAAGGAGGCTTTACAATGTCAAGACAATTTAGGGAAGAGATCGATAAATCAAGACTAAAGACTGAAGACTAGATGCCAAAGACTTCGTCAACATCCAAGGGGGAGTCTGTTGGTGCACTGATGTCTGTTAACTTTGTCTTTATCGAGTCTTGTACAGTATTAGATAGATCAGGGCACGGAAATCGAGAAAACAGTATTGGAGGGTAATTTCGCTTGAAATGGACATATATCATTTCAAACGGAATTAAGGTTTCATGCGAGATTAGGTAATTCCGCGTGAGACAGTTTCAAGCGGAATTAGACGCCTATAAATACCTGATCAAGTTGTTTCATTTAAAACGGAATTAGACCATAGTTTCTGAGTCGAGGTGCTGTCCGTTTGTCATTTGAATCTGTAAAAGCTCAGAATCGGTTAATAAGAAGATAATTAGAGGAAAACAAGCTGTGTGACGTCAAATTCACTGATTCCGCCTTTGTTTTTGATGTTGAACTCTTCAGATTGACTCGTTAGGGTCACACGACGATCCAACAAGGGGCACAAAACACATAAACTTCTAGCAAAGAAGACTCTAGAACCCGTTAGAAATGGCTGGACAAAACAGCCATAAAAATCTGCCATCGAAGGATCTAGATTTCAACAAATATCATGATATTTAGTAGAAATATCTTAGATATTTAAGCATGATATTTTGTAAGGAGTGTTCTAGATATAGAACACTCTAGATGGTGATCAATGTAGTATAAATATGGATCATGGGGGCTCATTTGAAGCATCCCCAAATACTTGTAAACATCTAGCACACTTGTAATCTCCCTTTGTTAATACAAAGCTTTTATCTTGTATACTTATGTTCAAGTATTACAAGCAACTTTCTTGCGATCCAACGTTCCCTTTAGCAACTTTCATAACCAAAACCCAACGACACTAAGTCGGCTAGGCTTACTTAGACCATGTTCTAAGGCCGCACTTGAGTTGAAAGACTAACTCCGTGACAGTACGCATGCCCTCAACTTTGGCTTTTACTACATAAAAATCTAGAAGTTTGATAAAAATTGTAATAAGCCCCTCTAAAAATTCTTAAACACCCACTGGAGAAATTTAGTGACCCCTAACAAGAAGTTTTTAAACAGAGAAGAAATAAAATTTAAAATTAGAAACATACCGGATTATTTAAGAGTTGTCTCTTTGTCTTTTATTGTTTTCTATTAGATGTAGATTTAACAAGTATGATGACATTGTACACCTTTTATTATATAATAATTTACACGAACTCAACTTCTGTTTATTTCTAATTATATTTGGATAGAATAGTTTATAATAAACTATGTTTTTTTAACAACAATTATAAAAGTTGCATCTGCTATATAGTATAATATATAATTTTTTTACTGGAGATACATGCTTATTATTTATGTTTTAAATATAATTATCATTCTATTTTATAGTAAAGTTTTAAATTACATATGGAAATAGTAAATATATTATTAAGAAATGATAAATTTAACACTTTTTATGATATGAGTTAGACACGAATATTGTCGTAATTTGTTATATTTATGTATATTTAAAAAAAAAATTCGCTCTGTTCACGACAAAATACATTGATGGGTTTGTGGAGTACAAAACATGTTCTCCTCTAACCCGGACCCGGTTTGACCTATGACCCAACCGAAGCCGACACACCTGTTTAGGAACACTTTTTTGCACCCCCTCATCTAAAATGGATCCGCCAATGATTTACTATATGTTCCTTTGAATGCAATTAATGGTTTTATATGTTCCTATAGGCCAACTAAGGCCATGACATGAGCCCAATCTATAAAACAACCGATCTTAAAATAAAGCAAAACCAATCTCATAACCAAAAACCCTATAACTTAACAAAAGTATTTCCATAGTTCACCACAAAGCAGAGTCCAAACAGAAATCCCCAAAAAGCACGTAGGTAACCTTCTTTTTAGAGGCTTTTATGGGGTGTAACCACATTTCATGTAACGTGGGTAACCTCCTCATTAGTGGGGTATACCCACTTCCCATGATTTGAGGATTGGGTAACCTCTTTAATGTGGTTATACATATAAGCCAATGTTATTTGTTTAGCTTTGTTAGTTAGTTCTTGATAAAAATGGAGAATGCTCAACAGATCAACACGACACAAAATAGATCAAAGAAGGAAAATATATCAAAGAAGGTAACGAAGAGACTCAACCCAATGCCAAAGGTATACCTACACCTACTCTAACATTCATGTGTTATTAAGTTATTGTGCTTAAATCTTATTTTGTTTACGATGTGACACAAGGGCGACAAAGTTGTTAAATCCATTAGCGAATTGGTATGATTTTGTATAAACTTTTACTTCACTTTTTTGTCTTAAAATTCTTTAACTATTTTCTACTGAACTAAGACTTTCGTTACTACTAGATCTGAAGTTGTGATCGAACCAATAAACGGGCAAGAGCTATACTAACCTGGAAATGGGATGTTGTTATCGACATTAGCAGTTCTATTGAAAGTGGTGAAGTTGTTAACATCACTAGGCCTAAAGAAGTTGATTCCGATGACGAGTATGCTGATACTGCAGACTCAATCTGGTCAGTGAGGAAAAAGCCAAAGATTCCAAGGATGAGTGTTTATTTTTTAATGTTAATTGAACGATGCTTCTTTTTAGTTATTGGTTGAACAATGTTTTCTTTTTGGTTTGTTTCGGTTTCTCGGTTGAACAATGTGTTTTTTAATTATAAGTTGTACACTGTTTTCTTTTTGTTTTGTTTAGGTTTCTCCTGTGTTCAGCATATTTTTTTTTTACTTTTAAATAAAAATATATTTTTATGTACCAAAAATAAAAATATATTTTTATACCTGTGACAGTAGCGCTGAAGTTCTGCTGGCAAATTCTGCAAGATGCCTTACCAATCAAGTTCTTCATATCACTGAAACTAAAACAAGTATCAAATGTAAGCTTTGATTTTAGACACTCATACAACATGGTGTAAGAGTAAGATTCAGAAAACAAATTAAACAAAAAATTCAAGCAAGGAAATCGGTACATTACGCAATGGCGGATCCAGAAACTTTTTCTAGTTGGTTCACTATTTTTAGATGCTTCAATTTCATTGACCGGACAGAAAAAAATTTCTGGTCGGTTCAACTGTTCGGGTCGGATAAGGTTCAAAACATAATAAGCAAATCTGTATGGTTGTTATGTTTTGTTTTTACTCGCTTCGTAGGAACCTTTTTCTTTATGATAAGGGATTCCCCTAAATAGCCACCATCCCACCATCTACCCAATCTTGCTAATATCCCTAGCGGTCCTGCTTATTTACATATATGAACATTCATAGTACGCTTCTTATCCCCATAGCTATAATTTAAATAAAATTATAATAGAATGAAAAGAAGCAAGTATCTTCTTGATTTGCTTAGCCAGTGGGTACTCAACAAACATATGAGATTCACAGCAATACAAACAAGAGAAAAACGTGACTTGAACCCATGATTCTTTAGGGGAAACAGGAGATTTATTCCACTGAACCAAGTTTGTTATTTGAGTACGGGTTCACCTTTAATAATACTTATGTCTTAGGGGTTCACTCCAATTTACTATATATAAAATCTGTTAAAATTTTGAAACGCAGTGGGTTTGCGTGAATCCGTTCCGACCAATGTAGATTCGCCATTACGGAACCGAATAACAATTTAAAGAAACCTGAGATGGAAACTGTTGGGATTAATCGTATGAGGAGAGTTTATCTTTATTTAATTTCAAAACTTTTTAGCCGGAATTAATTCGGAGAAAGAAATCACTCATCAGGCTTTGAAAAAATATCAGCTTGAAGAAACGTGGTGGAAAATTGTGTCTGTAATTGTGATTCAAGAAGAGAAAAAAACATAATTAACGATGACAACTAAATCATAAAATAGATCTACCTTCAAAAACAACCACATGCTGAAGAACAATAGCCAAATTTTGCAGACAATAGACAAACCAAATCATCTCTAGTAACAATCAGTGTTCTTTCAAAACCATAGAAAAATACAACGAAAATCTTAAATGGAAAAACAAAAAACCTAAAAATTAAGAGGGTTTAAAAACCTGAACCTATCAAAATGAAACACAGCTCCAATCTCAATAACCTAACTTCCAGATTCCCAAAATCCCCCAAAAACATAACTTCAAATCAAAAAATAACATAAAACAGATCAAAATCAATAATAACTTCCAATTCATCAAATTATATCCCCATACCTGAATAGATTTAGAACCATACTTAAAGACGACACCACGAAACTGATTCTTTTTCTAGGGCTTGAATCAAATGTGTTTGGACTCTGAGCATCACTGATGGTCGATGTTGTTGTCGACTGATGAAATGCTTTATGAATTGCATTCTTCTTCGATAATTCTCATGAACGACGTCGTTTTGGATTTCAAGCCGTCATGATCGGTTGTTGCAGTGTCCGACGGTGGTGGTGGCAGTGGCTGGTGAAGATCGTCCAGTCTGTTTGGATTAAGTTTCATCTTCGATCTGTGTGTACGGAGGTTAGGGTGTCACACCCCAACCGATGGCGGAAACATCGGGGCGCGACACTGAGCGAAACAGATTGTCCAGGAGAAATCCATAACGACTAATTTACCAGATAATTAATATTATGTCCCATACCATAACTCATCACAATAAAGTAGTTATTACAGACATAGATATCTCTTAGACAAATAAATGTTCCGACAACTCAGATTTATAGATTGTTCGTTTCTAGACTCATCCTACTTTGATTCAACATAGCAAGCATCCTAGCATCTCAAACACCTGTCACATACGTTAAAATAGAGGTCAAAACACATAGTGTAAAGGTGAGCATACAAGTTTAATAGTAATAGTAGAGAAAGCGAGTTTACGCATAACCAACATGTATAATGTGAAGCAAGTAGGTTATCGACAATGAAATATGCACAAACATGACTGTGAGTTGTAGATTGCGCAACACATATCACCACTGTGACATGCGAGAAAAGCCCTTAAAAACCCCTGTCCACGACAGGTGGTGAGTCCAAACTATAGTACTATCGTTGCTAAGGTATCAGGCAACAATCGCTGTGTAAACATAACATACAAGCATTCATCGAGTAACACGTATATCATACAGTAACGGTTAGCGTATAAAAGTGTTTGCGTTGTGTGATTGATGTGATTTGATATAGATAACGTATGTAACACCCAAAAGTGCTTAAAGCCAAAAAGGGATCGAGTATACTCACAGATCGTGTTTAGTAAATAAACACTCTCTTGGATTGAAGGGAGCGCTGAGAGATTAGCCTGAACAGTTAACGATAGCATAAGCGAATGAACGATGCGTTAAACGGTGAAGGGTGAACCAAGTGACGAATGGTCATCCAATCGGATGGCCGTTCGGTCGGATTGACATTCGTTTGGGATGGATGTGTTTGTGTATGGTATGACTTTGAAGTTTTCGTTGTAGCATTTTAAAATCAGAGAAGTATCTCAACCTTTCAGGTCATAGATCGAATGGTCGTTCGATCGGAGAGCGATCCGTCCAGTGAGACACTTCAGAGAACAAGTTCACAGCAGGATTGTCATTCGATCGGATGGTCTTTCGATCGGATGGCAATCCGTTAGAAACTGATGATCTTTGAAAATTGTTAAAAAGTTTAAGGGTTGAAGAGTATGTGTCGTCCGTTCGGATTGTCATTCGATCGGATGACAATCCGATCGGACGGCAATCCGTTCGTCAGTCTGATCATTTTGAAAACTTGAATGTTTTGCTAAGTTTGAAAAGTTTGCAGTTTGCTCGAGACGGTATGACAACGTGTTAAACAACGAGAAATTCCCTCAAGTCCAAGTTATCCGATCGGATGGGAATCACCCCATTCTGACCAGTTAATTGTTCTTGACGGTTGTTCATGTTCAACACGTGAATTGGTCATCTCTTCCGATGGAATCCATTCTCAGTCCAACCCAACACTATAGAGTGAGTAAAGGGCCTGAACGGGTTCTAATTCTATCGGTTTTGAGCTAAAGAGTGGAAAAGTTGTGAGAAAAGTTGGGAAAAGCATTCTTTCAACTCTTTTACATTTGAAGATGTTTAGATCTATGCGAAAACAGTGTTTAATCATGTGGAAATCATGTAGATCTGAGTTGTTCTTGGTGGAATGAGGCCAAACCTTGAAGTTCACAAGAACCCCATGATGACATCATCCTAGAACACCTCAAACCCGTTGATTTCACGGTTAAAAGTGAAGATTCAAAGGTGAAAAAGATGAAGAAGTGTGTGTAGATGATAGATGTACAAGATTTGAGTGGAAAACTTACAAGAATCGCGAGAAATCGAAGGAAAAGAGGGTTGAAGGCGCTGGTCAAACGAGAGAGCTGTCACATCACTGTTGGTGATGTGACAGGGGGTATTTATAGGTTTCAAAAAGAGGAAAGGTGTGCACCAATGTCGGATCGGATGGCCATCTGATCGGATTGTCATCCGTTCGGATGACCATTCGATCGAATGGTCATTCGATCGACTGGTTGCCGTGAGTTGGTTTTCGTGTTTTCGTTTCGTACCTTGGGCGTTGCGATGCGTTTTGAGTAAGCGATGCGATAGTATTACCCATTAGTTACATAAATAACCTAACTACTAAATACCATAAATATAAACCTTAAATCTCGAGTTTGCGATGAGATTGCGTTGCGATAGAGTTGCGATTGCGATTAATCACCTCAACATAAACATAACATGCACAAGTAACACATAATAGCACACACATACGTAAAACAATATCCATAACCTATAATTCGAATTGCGATGCGATGGCGATGCGATTAGCGATAAGTCGATTAGCGATTAAACTGCGATTAAATAGCGGTTTATTAACAAGTACTCCACATAATACAACTAAAGCGATTTAAAATAGAATATCGATTACAAGTCGAGAAGTACAATTCAATAATTAAGCAAGGAGTGGCAGATCGCAATTAGCAATCTTTTCTTCCTTTGACTTTGACTTTGACTTGTACTTTGACTTCAAAAAGTCGGGTTGTTACATAGAGTTTGTAAAATTTGTAGAGGAAGATGATGTGGTAATGTAACAATGGGAGTAAAGTTGCAACGAATGGTCACGTGGTGAAGAGTTGTTCATTTGATTGTGAATGAGTTTTTTTGGTTTGAATAGAAGAAAAAGGAAGAGTTAGATGGTTGTAACTTTTTCAAAAAGGAGATGAAAAAGAAGAAAAGGAGAAGCAATCCCTAACACCCTCAATATACATTATCTTTGTTTGTTACGTTGTTAGCGTAACCCGTCCACCAGACGGGTATTAAACTAGTTGAATTACTATACACAACTAGAAAATAACTCATAAACAAGTGCATGTTAGGAATCAAGCGACGCAACAGAACCAACACACACGCACAAACGATATAAAACACGCAAAACAAAAAAAAAACAACACGACACAATAATTTTACGTGATTTGGTCCTAATGGTGGACCTACATCCAAGGGTTGCAACTAGGTTACAATTACAATGAGAGATATTTATAGATATAAAGCTAGGTTTAATAAGAAACCATAATGGGCCTTGTTTAATTAAACAACCAGCTAAATAAAGTCTTCACTAGCCCAACAATCTCCCACTTGAAGACTTTGCAATCCACAATTTATCATCCAAGCCAAACCCCGTATCTAGTAACTCCCATTATCTCAAAACAACAAAAATCCTCAAGCCTCCAGTTCCAAGAAAAAAGAAGAACTTCAACAATAACAGAAGTTCTTCAAGCCTCCAGTTCCCCAGGAACAAGGTAAGATTTCAATAATCCACCTACTTGAAGCGACCTTTCACATTAGTTACCTAAAGGCCCGCTGAAGCTCCAATACGGTCATCACAGACCCAGTCAAGGCAAAACCCACCATAGACACATCCTCAATCTCAACTGGTTCCCACTCACTCGAATCACCAGCTCTAGAGACACCATAGGAAAGAACATTCTCCACTAACAGGAACTTCTCATAAGAAATTTCATTCAAACCCCTAGTCTTCCGAACCCAACGTTGATTTCCAAAATGTGTCAAAACACCCCATGTGCTCACATTGTTACGAAAATCCTGTCCACACTCTGACCTCCGAAGACGCTCAAGCAGATTACCTGGAGTCCCAAAGTCTTTTGTTGTAAGCTGGACTCGTTTAACTCTTGAATCAGCAAGCCAAGACTTTACTACTCGGAAGTTGGTTCACTTCTTCCGGTGGGACGGTAACCTGCACACTCCAAAAGTCTTCAATAATAGATTCCTTAATGTTTCATCAAAGTGGGCAATAAGAAATGAAGTAAAAATAGAATCTCAAACCTACGAGCCTTCACTGCCTTCCATTGAGTCGTAATGCATCAAACCCAAACACATTCTCAGAAGCATAATTTCACTAATGAATGTCCACCAATCATCTATGCCCAGCTCCCACTGTCCCTGTTATCTCAACCCATGCCAAAACCGACACCCATGAGTTGAGTCTTCGCTCATATTTCCCCAACGAAATCTTCACCCAATATTAGTACAAAGATCTCCTTAAATGTCAAACCACTGATCACTACTGAACAAGAATAGCTTCACAGTTTCAGACTAGTTAGCAGGTATACGTCTATAACAGCAATCGAGCTTTCAATGGAAAGCAAGTGGTACCAAAGGTTTTATGACCGTACACACGATCAGTTAACATGAACCTTAACCGGAAGATCTTCCAAAACGAGTAATCGTTCACATGACTTGCCACTAACCTCTTTTTTTCACTTATGTCATCACCAGCACACCCGCTAGTTTCATTTTCTCAAGGTTTTACCCATCATCGGTACCAAATCCAAGTTCCCTTGACAAACTAATCAACCGAAACCCAAAATCGTCGAACTTTCTTATTACAACCATCTCGTCTTCAGTTATAACAATAACAAACGAGAACAAATCGGAAACAATGAACAAACACAACAATAGCACGGCTTGAACTTGACGGTTGTTCTAATGAACACGATAAATGATCGATTTACTCCTACAAATAACCTTTGAGAACATATTATAAAAAAACCGTTACAAATCACGGTTGATAATCAATAGCCAAACACAAACTTAGAAAACAAACTTTAATCCTTAGCCCAATGATTCCAAGAGTTTTTAACCAAACCCTAATTACCAACACAAACTAGAAAATATGGCGTCTGAAAACTGGACTTAACGGCTAAAACAAACCCTAACCCTAACAAACGGCTACCCAATCAAATTAAAACAAACCCGGCTAAAAGGATTTTTATTTGGTACTTACTTTCATCACCTCGTCATCCTAATTGTCGCATCCTTTGCCCCATCTTTTCTCGTCCAATAACACAAAGAAAAAGAGTCACAATCATTATTTATACATATGAATATGAAGAGCTGATGAACAGTGCTTATATGAACTCTTTTAGCTTCAAACTCAAAAAAAAAAAAAATGAATAATTGATGCCTTGGTAAAAGTCTTTTAATTTAATACATTATTCTATTACATTATTATAATTATAATTATTATTTTTATATGATATACGTTTTTAATCATTTAACTCTTTTACTAATTTAACTCTTCTCTGATAACTTGCGTTCGTTGGCTTAAAAAAACTAAATACGTAGTTGTATTTGATTTAATTTAATTTCTCGACGTTCGTATATAAATTTTATTGAAAACAAAGTTGTATTCGAAATAGAGTATTCTTTTGTGTAGCAGGCTAAATCAAGTGGCGACTTCATATCGGTAACGTGACGAACAAAACGTATACCGACCGAACAAGTCGATACTGATATCGGTACATGCTTAAAAATTTATACACTTTAACCCATTTAGTTTGTATATAATTTGGATTTCTTTCGATAACTCACGTTCATTAACTTTTTTATATAAAGTTGAATACGCAACTTTATTTCATACTTTTTCTCATCCTTCCTTTATTAACTTTGTTGAAAAAGAATTATTTTTCTTATTAGTACCGTGAGTTCGTGACAGGCGACCCGAAGCCGATATCGGTACCGGTGTAGTTATTATTGGAATTTTGTTTTCTCATCGTCCCTTTATTAACTTTTTGAAAAATAATTTTTTTCTTCTTCTTATTTTCAGTGTAAAACACATTCTTTTAGACATATCAGTTTGGTTTGGGTTGTAAGAGGTAGGGCTTTGGTAAGGTGGGTAAATGGGTGCCGGTTGCGAGTTATAGGGTTGGTTAGTGTAACGACCGCGACCACGACCCCCTCGGTAACCGCAGCCTCCACCACGGCCCCGACCACGAGCCGGTTGGTTGGGCCAGGTTTGGTATTGGTCAAATTGTTGGCTGGGGTGGTTGGAAGGAGGTGGTGTGGGAGATGGGTTGGAGTTGGGAGGAGCAGCTGTGGCAGTGGTTCTGGGGACAGCAAGAACAGATTGGGACGCGTGTTGCCTAGCCGCCTGGCGACGTTGCTCCCGGTCTATCATGTCGACAGCCTCATCCCATGTGGTGTTGGATTGAGTGATGAAGGCAGCCGTCGTATCATATTCAGGAGGGAGCCCCGCCACCATCTGCAGAACCAATCGGGACTCGGTAACAGGCTGATCTACGTCGCTAAGTTGTTCAGCGATGTCCTTCAGTTTTTGAAAGTATTCGTTCACGTTTGTGCAAGACGCCAGAGTGGTGGTAGTGAACGCATGAAGAAGATTAGATGCTCTAGAGTTTTTATTGTTTTGGAAGATAGCTTGAATACGATTCCAAGCCTGCTGGGCAGTAGACTCGGTTTCCAGGACTCGAACCAACAGGTCATAACTAAGCGTGCCATAGATCCATTGAAGGACTATGGCATCGATCTTGTTCCAGGACTCGTAATCATCATCAGTTTCGGCTGGGGGTTTTGTTCCGTCGATATGCTTGAGAACTTCATATCCGCATGCATGGAGTTTGAAGAGTTTCACCCACGATGTGTACGTAACTTTGACACCATCGAGGACTCGGACCTTATTCTGTATATTTGTCACAGAGTAAACCGGGTGCAGGGGTTTGGTATTTGCGGTCGTAACCGAAGAGGAGGCTTTATCTCCTGGATTATCACCCATGGCAACGACGAACGGAGGAACACGAAGATGATGATGGCGGCAAAAATAGGGTTTCTCAGAATCGTAGCTCTGATACCATAATAGTGTTTATGGTATGTATTATTTCTTGACTCAATACAGAGGATATACAAAATATATATAGAGTGCAGCCTAACAACTTTTCCTATCAATATGGAAACATAATCCTTTCCTATACAATCTATACTATATAATAAAAGAAACCAATAGGAGGACACATGTCATTCATTGAAGCCATCTATTTTTTATAGATAATTAATATCAATTAAAAGATAATTATAAAATTAAATTTAATATAAATTTAAACAATTCGTATAGGAGATAATCTAATATTTTAAAATATTTATCAGATTTCAAAACTATTTATCCTGAAATTAACAAAATATGTACGCTAAATATAAATTTATATAATGTAAATGATTTATTTATTTTATTAAACTAAAGTAGTTAAGGGTAGAACCTATTTAAAAAATGTTTATAAGGGGTAAACAAAAATATTAATCAATGTTTATCGGTTCTATACTTTTATTTTCGTGTTCAACTCTCAACTCAAAAACGGTAATCACTATGTTTACGTGACATTTATAAGAACCACCACCTCAATCACTCCATCCATCGTATATCGAGTATATCCGTTAGTTTTTTTTTAAGATATAAATTTTTATTAGATTCATTCAATCCGTGTAATAAACGAGGTTTTTTAAAGATATAACATTTTTATTTTTTACTATACAAAATTATATTTATGCAACTCGTGTAATACACGGGGTTTTTAAAAGTATAACTTTTTTTTTATTATGTAGTATCTAAAATTAGATTTATTCAATCTATATAATACATAGGGTTTATAAAAATATAACTTTTTATTGTTTGGTATATAAAATTATATGTGTTCAACCCGTATAAAACATGAGGTTCTTAAAAATGTAATGTTTTTCATTATTTAATATATAAAATTAAATTTATTCAACCCGTACAATACACATGGTTCTTAAAAATACAACATTTTTTATTATTTAATATATAAAATTACATTCATTCAACCCATGTAATAAACAGGATTTTTAAATATATATTGTTTTATTATTTGATATATAAAATTACATTTATTCAACCCGTGTAATAAATGAGATTTTTAAAGATATATATATATATATATATATATATATTATTTGGTATATAAAATTACATTTATTAAACTCGTATAATAAATGGGGTTCTAACCTAGTATAACTATATATGCTAATAATCATGACTTTAACACTCTGTTCCCAAGTCTCATTTAACAGGGGGGGGGGGGGGGAAGGGAAAATAGATGAAAATATGAAAAATCATGTTCTCGAGTTTCATTTAACAAGGGGAAGGGAGGGAAAATGGAAGCAAATATGACCATATATTCATCCTCCCAAATTGGAGAGAAAATTTTTCTTCCCCGCCCCTTGTTAAATGAGACTCGGGAACATAGTGTAAATCAAATTTCGGTACCATATCGATATTGTAATGAATCAAACAGGTATCAACCAAATTCCTTTGTGTAACGAACCGAATCGATACCGACCGAGTTCCTGCCGTATCGCGCGCGCAAATCCACCTAGTTTGTTTATGGTTTCTGATGTGATGACATCACACACGAAACAATAAAAACTTTGTTTAGTTCCCATGGTTAACACAAGTAAAAAAAAGTAACAATTTTGTTTCTTTCTCCTTAAACGGTGCACGATTGCCAAATAAATCAATTTCCTTTTTTTTTTTCTTTTCTTTAATCGCAACAACATACGACAATCGAAACGGAAAACGGATAGAAAATAAACGGCAAGTACGGGTAATCAGACCTTTTCTGCAAATTGTTTATTCAATGCAAACCATGTGTACCACGAGCCAAAACTCTGATAACACTTGTTAGGGTGAGAGGGGCACTCCCTCTTAGACTGTCTCCATTGCATCCGAATGGTAGCCGCCCGAGATGATGTGGAGGGCATCCGTAATTGCAGGGCCCATTAATGTTCATCCGAATTGCATGGAAAGTCCGTCTGCAAGGGCCAAGATAATATAGGTTCTTGTGCCATTATTTTCCTATATATCTATTTTTTATTCCAAGATAATATAGGTTCTTGTGCCATTAATTTCCTATATATCTATTTTTTATTCTTTATCAATAAATAATTAAATTTACCTTTCAAAAAATAATAATCAAGTACAATTAAATTACTCTAGTATCTTAAGCCACTCAATACTTTTACAACACAATGGACTTCATTTACTTATTGTTTTCAACTGATGCGTTATATTCCATTGATCCACAGTTATGGGGTATGGGGGCGGGGGTTGGAGCGTGGGTTGGGTACAAACGCCCAAGTCACCATCCCGGGTGGGCTTGGGTTTCAGCGTGGCCTCTTGGGCATGGGTTTCAGCCCGGGCGTTGGGCGGACCTAGCGGTCTTCCGTGGCCGGCTCTCATTGGCTGGGTTGGCTAGGCTATAGGTGGCTAGGTTTTTTTATTTAATTTTGTGTGTATTTTTATAATAATTGAAAAAAAAATTATAACACGTGGCCAACCCAAACTGGCTAGCCACGCCCCGCCATACCGACCCAAAATGCAACTGACCCTCGAAGTCTACGTGTCAACCCATGCCCCAAACCCCCGTCCCACCATACCCCACAGTCTAAAAAGAAAAAAATTGTCTAGTTTGTGTGTTTATTTCTAATATGTTTTTTTTTAATCTAGTTTATTTTTTTGTAATGGATTTTTTTTTAAAAAATCTACTTTACTTTTTATTTTAGGTAATACTTGTATTAATTATTTAAATTTAAATACATTTTGATAATTTAAGTAATTAAGCTAAAAGAAATATAGGTGATGACATGGAAAATATAAGGATATGTAAGGATGTTTGTATGGTTGGAGGTAAAATTGAGGTTTTTAAGGATTTGCATGGATATGATGTGGCAGCTGACTGGGCAGCTAAGGGCGCTTAAGGGCGCCCTTAGCATTGGAGATAGTCTTAGGGGAGTCCCCTCTCTTACGCACACCCAATCAGGTTATGCCACGTCAACTCCCCTCTTAAACTCCCCTCACACCCCAATTTGATGGCGGCACTCCCCTCTTAGGGGACTTTTTTTATTTTTTTTATTTGTTGTAATTATGCATGTTTATAAATTAAAAAAATATTAATAAAAATTAAATAAAATTTAATAAAAGACATTTCATTAAATTAAAAATAAAAATTACATTTAAACTAGAAAAATAAAAATTACATTCAAACTAGAAAAATATAAAAACAAACTACTCGTCGTCGGAACTCACTTCAAGGTGAGGTAGATCTAAACGTCCGAGATGCTCAACGAGATCGTGTTTTAGTCTCCAATGCGTTTCTTCGTCAATGAGCTCGCTATAAGCTGTATCATCGAAGACGGGTTCGACTGGAGGATCTTGAATGTGTACCGGTGCTATCGCCCTTCCGTCGTCTTTTATAATCATGTTATGTAAAATAATGCACGTATACACGATGAACCTTATCTTTTTCACCGTTTTGGAACGCATTGGTCGATTTAGTTTTCCCCACTTCGCCTTTAACACACCAAACGCCCGTTCCACATCTTTTCTTGCGGCCTCGTGTTACCTCTTGAACTTTTTTTCATTCGGGATGTGAGGATATGGAAAAGACTTCACAAACACGGACCAGCTAGGGTAGATCCCATCAGTAAGATAATACCCGCGTTTGTATAAATGGTCGTTCACCTGAAATGGACAATTTGGCGCCGTTCCGTTTCGTTGAGTAAGAAATAACGGAGATTGTTGGAGCACGTTGATGTCGTTTTGTGAACCCGCCGGGCCACAAAAAGCATGCCAAATCCACAAATCTTGAGACGCCACCGCCTCTAACATAACCGTCGGGTATTGATAATCGCCTCTCATATATTGTCCACGCAATTCTGTGGGGCACATTCTCCAGACGAAGTGTGTACAATCCAGACTACCCAACATACCAGGTAGGTGATGTCTCTCCTCATGAGCCTGATACAATAGCGCAACGTCGTGGCTCGTTGGTCTACGTAAGAATTCACCGGCATACATTGTACAGACCGTCTCGCGGAAATATTCAAGGCACTCACGAGAGGTCCTTTCAGCCATATTTAAATACTCGTCGTTTTCGTCTAGTGGGTTACCGGTTGCAAGTTGTTTAATCGCAGAAGTAACCTTTTGCAACGGCGTGAAACTTTTCTTCATTCTCCCGTCCAAGCCCTCTTGAAACCACTCGTTATTCGCTTCCACATCACTAACAATTTTTAGGAACAAAGACTTGGACATACGAAACCTCTGACGAAAAATATCGGCATTAAATTTTGGATTTTCTAAAAAATAATCGGCCATGAGTGTTTCGTGGCCACCCTCACGATCTCGACGGACAATTTTTTTTTACTAGACGATGCCGTGTCTAGTAGCTTCGCTTGTTGGATGAGATTTTGGAAGAAAATTATACTACTATCGCTTGACGAAGAATCTTCATCGTCGGGAAAGTCGGGTAGGGGGGAAAAATGGGAACTTGGAATCCATTTTTTTTAAAGATTGGTTTGGCTTTGTGTTGAATTTGATAGATTTTTAGAGTGAGTTTGAGAATGGGTGTGGTAAAAAATTAGATTAAGTTGGTTATTTATATTGTTAAAATTGAATTTTTTTTTTTAAAAGTGACCGTTGCCCAACGTAAACCATCGATCCTTGTGCCTTCCTTGTTCGGTGAACTCACCCCGACCCACCTCCCCGAATTCACTCACCGCAGGGATGGCGGCGGTGTTCCCGCTGGGGGAATTGGGTCACTGAGGCCACTCCCCGCTGGTACCCCGTATACCCTTAGGTCTCAAGCAGTATAGCAGAACCAAACACACAAATGGCACACACGAAAACAAAAAACACGACACACGAATTTTATGTGGTCCAGTCCCAATGGGGTATAAATCCATGTGCTACCACTAGGTTATTTCTTTAAGCTCAAGGCACAAGATTACAATTACAATGAGGAGTATTTATAGATATAAAACTAGAGTTAATAAGAAACCATAATGGGCCTTATTTAATTAAACAATCGGCCTAATAAGATCTTTACTAGCCAAGAGTGCATACAATTTAATAATAAATAATAGGTATCTGGATCATGTACATGACTAAACTTTCGTACGAAGCCTACGTGACAAGGAGAGAAGGACAAGTAGCATTGGCTTGAAAAGTAATTTAGTCTTTTCTCATTTGAAACAACTCCTCTTTGATTTTCAAACAGTTATAACTTTTTCATACATTGATGTTTTTTTTTTAAATTACACCATATTAACAAGCATTACATTCTCTTTAATTCGAGCACCCTATTGCTATAGTTTTCTTAAAAAAAATTACAAGATTTTGAATACCTATTAGTCCATTACGTGATTACATGATTTTGAATACCCATAACGTGATTACACATTCAACATAAACCATTACGTGATTACACATTCATTATAAGTCCATTACGTGATTACACATTCAATATAATTTGTTATAACTAATGTTATTGTAATTATGCTTATTACGTGATTACACATTCAAATAATAAGAACTTGATTGTTTATGCTTTATTACATGATTAATTCTCTAATATATATGGCATTATGTGGTTATTATAAGTTGATTTTTTACTAATGTTTTGTATATAGTTCATCCTTAATACGTGAGCTAAAATATTAGGTATTCCATATAAAATATTTTGTATTACATGTTTTTGTTTTTACGTTATTACGTAATCACTCAGTATGGTTTCACATAAGATACTATAATGAAATCACGTAATCATGAAATGAGTATTCAAAATCACGTAGTCACGTACTAATTAATACATAGTCACCTATTGCTACGTAATTATGTAATCACTTAGTGGGGTTTCACATAAAATATTATAATGAAATCACGTAGTTATGTGCTAGGTATTCAAAATCACGTAATGAGTATTCAAAATCCTGTAATTTACAAAAAAAACTAAAGCAATAAGTTGCTCGAATTAAAGAGAATGAAATACTCATTAATACGGTGTATTTAAAAA
Source organism: Helianthus tuberosus (assembly GCA_030545235.1). Taxonomy (NCBI): domain Eukaryota; kingdom Viridiplantae; phylum Streptophyta; class Magnoliopsida; order Asterales; family Asteraceae; genus Helianthus; species Helianthus tuberosus. The sequence goes on along the minus strand of CM060450.1, from coordinate 156,938,358 downwards.
AATATTAACGTTTGAAAAAGTTATAGCCGTTGGAAAATCAAGAGAGGGGGGGGGGGGGGGTTTAATTGAGAAAAGACCAACATACCCTTTATCTATTTGTTATTTCAATTGTTTTGAACCTGAAATTTAGCAAATTGTCATATGTCTTTCTAGTCCATAGAACTTCCAAATGGACGACTGTTGTTATCGCGTATACTTCGTACATATTAAGTGTCATGTATGGTATCCTCCCTCCATATATAGATTTGATAATAGTTTGCCTAGTAAGAACCTATATAACGTACGAGTATATTAAGTACTCCTTATATGAATCTCTTGGGCTTTTGGTACCTTCTGATAATTCCAAAAATACAAACATCTGAATTTATTTCCAACTACAAATGATCATATCTTCATAATTTGCTACTCTCATGCCCAAACATTAAAAAAACAACCAAGTGATCTAAAACGATGACATGAGAACCAAACGACCACAATATAGACAATACAACAATAGTGTGAGCATGCACGAATTGTCCAGCCGCAAAAAGTATTCATACTATTAGCCAACAAAAAACATGTATTCTGCGAATAGAACCACTAATAATCGACTAAGCTTAACCAAAATACAACTTCAAGGTCCATGTCCGATCATTAAAGATCAAATGATACCACTAATAATCATAGGTACAATAGTGCCAAGCATGACCACACTAAAGATCAAATGATACAAGAACCATAGTCAATCTCATAGTTCAATGGTGACCCACATGAGTATAAGAGCATAATGGACTTTGGACCGTCCTTGCAAATTGCAATTGCTGTTAACTTTTTAAATCTCACTTTCTAACATATATTTAAGCAACTCTCGTTACAACACTTATATGTTATATTAATTATATGATTATATTTAACTATATGACCATTCTAATCATTTATATAATATTTGAACAAAATATTAAATTATAACTTATGATAATATTAGTTGTTAATTGTTGATGGACCATATTACATTTACTAACTAATAAAGGTTTATCCTTGAGTGTATTTAAAAAGATAACTAAAGAGGTTAAAGGGTTAGACACTTCATAACATCAAACCATATAACGAGTTCATAACTTCAAGAACTCATAATCCCCATTGCTAAATATACACTCAAGACGGGAATCAAATAAACCTGACAATCTTGTCGTCTACACCGGTCTTTGTTGCGGTTGCTGGCTTACCATGTACACTTTTACATGTTTTCCATTGCATACATACAAACTAATCAATATTATACTCACATAAAGGATCATCTTATATAAAACATGAAACAAAGAAGAAAAAAGCCTACACACGTGGTTGGATACGATTGTTGATTTGATAGTGCACAAGATAAAAAAGATAAAGGCTTCACAGGTGCTTAAATTTGATTGTTGATTTGATAGTGCACAAGCATTTTCATCATGTAATGAACAAATGATTTCAACTTAAAAGACTTCAATCATCATTTTAAACAACCCACATTCACACAAAAAAATTATTTTACTATAACTTTCTATTTGGGGTTATATATGACTTGCCATTTTGTTTATAGCAAAACTAGGTTATAACCCCGTGTAAAACAAATTTTATATACTAAATAATAAAACAATATACATCTTTAAAACCTTATTTATTGTACGGGTTGAATAAATATAATTTTATATATTAAATAATAAAAAGTTATATCTATTAGAATCATATTGTACAAGTTGAATAAATATAATTTTATATACCAAATAAAAAAGTTATATCTTTAAAACCACGTGTATTACACAGGTTGAATAAATGTAATATTGTTTACCAAATAATAGAATAATACGTCTTTAAAAACCTCATTTATTACACGGGTTGAAGAAATGTAATTTTATATACCAAACAATAAAAAATTACATCTTTAAAAATATGCGCATTATGCGGTTTGAATAAATGTAATTTTCTATACTAAATAATAAAAAATATATATCCTTAAAAAACCCCGTGTATTGTACGAATTGAATAATCTAATTTTATATATCGAATAATAAAAAGTTATATCTTAAAAAACCTCATGTGTTACATGGGTCGAGTAAATGTAATTATGTATAGTGAAAATAAAAATATTTAATATATTAATACAAAGTTTGGTTTTCGTGATAAAAATAGATTATTCTGTTGTTGCAAAATTTGTTAACGAAGTCTCAATAAATTTAACCCTTTATTTAAAACTCCATAAATGTATAAATGATAAATAATATTAGTTAATTTTATTTTAAGTTTCGTAAAATTTATTTGATACCAAACTAAACAAAATGTTCAAATATAATTAATTGAAATAAATAATATTATAAATGAGAAGGAGATTAAACTAAATAATAATTATCCATAAGATATTAAACTAATAATATTTAGTAGGAGAGTTATCTATAATTAATTAGAAGAGATTAAATTAAAATAACAATTATCTATAAGATATGGTCTAATATGATGACAAGTGTCCCTAAAGTGGTTTATTTTATTATATAGTAAGATAAGGTTTAATTAAAACTTTTGAAATATATTTTTATTAAATACAACTATTTCGTCATTTTTTACTAAAATGTGAGTTGTGGATAGGGGTATGGATTTTACGTAATACGAAAACACAACATGAAATATAGCAAGATAAATATAGAACTCCACAAAAAAGATTTATCTTACTTTGATTGCTGAGTGTTATGTGCCTTATGTCAAAGGTTTGATGCAAAACTACTATCGTGTCGGGGGTCTCATTAAAAACAGTTTCTCTATTCCTACGAAGTAGAGGTAACGCTGTCTACATCTTACCCTTCATCTTACGCTTGACTTTGTTAATGGGGAAAACAACATTTTGGGTAAGAACATCAACCAGCAAGATGAACCAAAGTGAGCCCAATCTCCATGATTCCTTCCACTATCGATCAAACCTTGACACTTGGTATTTCCTCAACCCTATAAATAAATCTCCACCAACACCAATTCAATTCAATTCAATTCAAACGAAACATATATGGCTTCCACAAATATCATTGCACTCATCTTCTTCCTGCTCCTCCTAACTATCAACACACTATGTGAAGTACACTTATCTTCTACATTCTACGACGCTACATGTCCTAATGCGCTACGTACAATCAGATCCACCGTCCGAACCGCCATATCCCATGAGCGTCGCATGGCAGCTTCCATCCTTCGTCTCCACTTCCATGACTGCTTCATTCAGGTACTAACTAGTTCAACCACATATGAAAACCTATGTTGTCAAAAGCGTTAGGCGCACTTAAGGCGCCAAGGTCTCGCCTGGAACCTAGGCGCAAAGCGCAAAAAAAGCGAGGACTTTTTTTAAGTAAGGCGCCGTAGTAAAAATAAAATAAAAGAAATTATATATAATAGGCATAAAATTAGTAGTTTTACACTATTATACAAATATAATGTAAAAAATCATAATATCCTTTTAGAATATGTACAACAATAATTAATGTTTATGAAAATATCTAAATATTTATAACAAAGTAAATCAATAAAGTGAAAAACAATTTAAAGATGTTTAGTAAAAAAAAAAGTTATTTAAAACAAAGGCTGACCAATACAATCTACACATAATCTACAAAAAGCAGCCCATCAATTTTATTGAATTAGGGTTTCCTATCAAAAAGAGCAGCCAGCCGACACCAGTCCACCACATTGCTGGTCGGCCACAATGCTCTAGAATTTAACCAAGTGGTCTTCAAGAAGTTGCTAAACCAGGTTTTTAACTATCTACCCTCTCTAAATTAACGTTTCTGGACGTCCCTTCTTGTTTAAGGCTATTTCTTTCAGTTTAGGGTCGCTTTTTTTTGCGCCTACGCCCAGCTCCAGGCGAGCACTAGAGTGCGTTTTTTGAAAAAAGACATAGATTTGTGCCAAGCTCTCCACCAGGCGGTTTAGCTGCGCCTGAGCGCACGCCTAGCTCGCTTTTGACAACATGGTTGAAAACTATTACAAAAAGGCAAAAGGGAGCGACAAAAATTGTCACAAACTAGACCGGATTAGCAACCAAAATGAAATTGTCACAAAATTAGCAGAAACCAACCAGTTGCAAAACCGTCGCTAATTTTAAAAAATTAAGTCTGTTACAAAATCATTCTAATTTTAAAATAAAAAAAATAAAAAGAACAAACAGAATCAGGGATGAAGCTTTAACACACGTAGGGGGGGGGGGGGGGGGGTCAATAAATTAGGGGGCCGGGAATTTTTAGGCATGGGTTTTAAAAGCTTCGCCCATGGACATAATAAAAATTATGTCGCAACAACTATGCATAAGTTTTGCTTAAGGTAAAATAAATAAAAATAAGCCGGTAACAATCTAAAAAGAAAAAAAAAGAACAAATTTGTCGTAGTAAAATATTTATAGCAAAACTAACAAAAAATAAAATAAAACAATACACCGGTCGCTAAGCTAGTCACAAAATCTTGTCACTTGGTAACATGCAACAAAAATTAGCTTCTAAAATATTTTGGTCGCTAAATAGGTCATGTAGAACAAGCTAGCTAAATCGGTCTCAAAAAATACGGTCGCAGAATTGGTTAAAAAATTGGTCCCAAAAGTGTTCACTTACTTATTAATGACCGACACTTAGGTGTCGCCATACCTAGTCGCAAACATGTTGGCATTTGCGATAAAACGACTATTTTTACTTTCTAAGGTCATTTTTTTAATAGTGTGATCAAAACTTTATACATTTGTAGCACATTATTTATGCAGGGTTGTGACGCATCAATCTTGCTAGACGATGGTCCTTTAATAGTAAGCGAAAAGAATGCATTACCTAACAAGGGTTCAGTACGAGGTTATGAAGTGATAGAGGCCGCAAAATCCGAGGTCGAAAAACTATGTCCTGGGGTCGTATCTTGTGCGGACATACTGACCGTGGCTGCACGAGATGCGTCAGAAATGGTCGGTGGCCCGTCATGGTCAGTAAAGCTCGGAAGAAGAGACTCAACCACGGCTAACCTTGTTCTAGCCGAGACTGGTGGTCTTCCTAGCTTTAAAGACCCACTCGAGTCACTTATTTCAAAGTTCGACAATAACGGGCTTACGACAAGAGACATGGTTGCGTTATCGGGAGCTCATACTATCGGACAAGCTCATTGTTTTTCGTTCCATGACCGGATATTTAACAACGAGTCGGATATTGATAGTGGGTTTGCTAGCACTCGTAGACGCGGTTGTCACACTAAAGATGGTGGCGCAAATCTAGCGCCGCTAGATTTGGTGACACCTAATTCTTTTGACAATAATTACTTTAGGAACTTGGTACAAAAGAAGGGTCTTCTTGAATCGGATCAGGTGTTGTTTAGTGGTGGATCAACGGACAATATTGTTAGGGAATATAGCGGTAATACTTTAAAGTTCAAGTCGGATTTTGCAGCTGCGATGGTGAAGATGAGCGAAATTAGGCCGTTGATTGGCGACGAAGGAGTTATACGAAGCGTTTGCGGTGATTTTGATCCGTAAAGTCATCATGCATGCTAGTGTTTTTGTAGATTAGGGTTTTCTATTTAGAAGGGGATGGCGGTCCAGTTTGTTGCTCGTCTACCTGCTATCCTTATGTAATTTGCCCTAGTGATTGAAATGAATTATTTTATTTCAAAAAAAATATCATTCATTCAATTTTAATATTTTTGAAGTTGTGAAGAGATAAACACCCATAGTCCCATAGGTTCATGTGGTGTCCCGGATTCACACCTCTAGTTGTGGATTCATGGAAAACTATATAATTAAACGTGTTTAAAATTACAAAGTTATGTAAGGTAAAAGAAACAATAATGGTTGATACGAGGGGCCGGATGTTGCACATTTTGCTATATCCATTTAGATAAAAGTTTAGTAGTAATGATAACTCCCCGCACGCTACACAGGGTGTGTAGATGCAAAGAAAAATATGTAAGACGTTATTAAAGTCAACATAAGAAAATTTTAAATTTAAAGCTTTTATTTAATACTAGTGGGAATCTCCGCGCGTTGCAGCGGGTGTCCCGATTGATATCAAATTCAACTACGACCCCTCTTACGGACCACGTTGACTGGACAATCATCAAAACGGACCAAAACACCAATGTCAAGCAATCATCGAAGCGAAAAATAAATTTTAGCAAAAAAGATGCCCATGGAGTAAGTTTGTATTTCATTCATGAATAGTAACACACCAGTCACTAAAATAGCATGAAAAGTGGTTAAAGAAAATAGAAACCGATACAAGATATATATATGTCTTTACAATTGACTGGACAGTTGTTTCAATTTGGCTTGCAACACCAGGCCTCATCTGCCATGCCTTTTTATGCCTGTCACTTGTTTTTACAGTCACCACCATATTCATGTTTCAGAAAACAAAATTTTCAAACCCAAAATTTGGATTTTTGTACCAAATTAACCATTATGAAGGTTTAAAAGTATGGAATCGTGCATCGAGGGGTTTTCCTTTCGCCTCACGAGGCGTACGCCTCAAGGCGTAGGAATCATCAAAAACATAAAAACAACACGTAAAAAGACATGATATATTTGAAAGGTTTTTATATGTTGTTTTTTGTTTTATTGTTCCTTAATAGAGCAATGTTGCATCTTCTAATAAAATAAAGGGCTACTCAAGTTCTTTAGTAAAATGCAACTAATAAAAGAGATATAAAGACTATGAGTAGTGAAAGACTGTCAAAAACTATTTTGATGATGATTTTTATATAAGAAAAATAGTGTCTTGACTCTTGAGGGTGTCGGAAAGGAGAAAATAGATAGTATATGGTCTAGTGTGTAATATGGTGTCCTATATAAACCCATCTTTATGTAATCCTAGTGAGATATACAAAAACAGTTTTCAATACAATTTCAATACGATTCAAACCCCAAATCAGTTCATTCTCTATACCAAACAACATGGTATCAGAGCAGTGTTTCTGATTCTTGAAACCGTTTTTGCTCATCATCTACAATCTATCCCATCCAACCTCAAATCAGAGAAACCCGACAATCAAAATCAAACTCAAACAGAAAAAAAAAAAAACAGAAAATCTTTCAAACTAGAGAAACCCTAAACTTTTTAGCGAACCAGATCCACCGCTGCACCAGTCTCCGGTTGCCAAAGTCTTGCCGTTCAGAATAAAAAGGGGCTGCCGTAGTTTGTTTTGTTTGATATTATCACAGAAAAGATAAAGAAACAATCTTTTTGTTCCCTTGCTTGTGTCACCCAAGAAGTATTTGTTTTGTTGTGGTTTTTTATTTGTTGACCAAGAAACAACTAGAAAACAATTTTATTGTTTTTTTTTTGTTCCTTCAGCCATCACTTTGCAACAAGATTTAGTATTTTTTCTGTTGCTTAGTCTCGATCAGTTCAGCCAGCGGATTTGATAAGTCCGCCGCCAGCGGATTTGTTTATCTTGAGCCAAACAACACAACCCAAGCCCTAGTCGTCGCTCTGAGCGGATTTGTATCAGTAGCGATTGTCTCTGGGCGAACTCAAATCTTGAACGCGAGTTCAAGTTACCTGGCGTATTTGATAAATACGCCGGTAAAACAACATTTTTTGCGTTGTTATTCTGACGGATTTAAGTTGCCCAGCATATTTGTTTTCGGCGTAATTGATAAATCTTGAACGCGAGTTCAAGTGTCCAACGTATTTATACGCGGGTCAGCCGTTTTTGTTCGTAAAGACAGCGTATTTACTAAAAAAAAATTACTATGGCAATCAATCATGGAAAAAACAGTTCATGGATATTTGATTAGGGTGCCACTGACACCATGACGTTTGAACCATTGGACATACACTCAATGACCAAACCTCAAAAGGCTCAAATCCATACCGCAAACAACGGAACAATGCAAGTGAGAGGAGGAGGAACAATTGAAATTTCACCAACTATGAAATTATCAAATTGCCTTTATGTTCCGTCATTATCACACAAACTGCTCTCAATTAGTCATATTACCAAAGAATTAAATTGTACGGTACTAATGCATCCTACTTTTTGCCTCCTACAGGATATCAGGACGGGTGTGATTATTGGACGTGGTACTGAGCGCCAAGGATTATACTACGTGGATGAAGTGGCTCAACAGGGTACTGTGATGTTGGCACATGGAACTGAAAACCGGGAAGCCTGGCTGTGGCATAGACGTTTGGGACACCCATCCACCGGCTATTCGCATCTTTTGTTTCCAAAACTCTTCCCTTCAAATGGTAAAATAGATTGTGAAACCTGTTTTCGTGCCAAAAGCCATCGACAACCATTTAAACCTAGCAATACGAAAGTTGCTTTACCTTTTTCACTACTCCATTCTGATGTGTGGGGTCCTGCTCCTGTTATGGGGGGGCAAGGTTTTCGGTACTTTCTACTATTCGTGGATGATTTCACTCGCATGACATGGGTATATTTTTTAAAAAACAAAGCCGAAGTTTATGAGAAATTTATCACGTTTTATGCTATGATTCACACTCAATTCCAAACCCAAATGCAAATCCTTCGATCCGACAATGGGGGGGGGGGGGAATTTGTCAATACATCTATGAAACAATTCTTTAAAACCAAAGGATTAATTCATCAAATCTCTTGTTCTCATACCCCCGAACAAAACGGTGTTTCCGAACGGAAAAACCGTATTATTCTTGAAATGACTCGAGCTCTTTTAATTGAATCTCAGGTACCTAAATCTTTCTGGCCGGAGGCAGTTGCAATCTCTGTGTATCTCCTAAATCAGCTCCCCACCAAAGCTCTTAAGTTTAAGACTCCCTTTGATTGTCTATCTAAGTCTGCCAGTATTCCCCATCCTCTTACACTTGAACCTCGAATCTTCGGGTGTACAGCATTTGTCCACATACCCAAAACCAACCGAAACAAGCTTGGCCCGTGTGCTGAGAAATGTGTATTTGTCGGCTATGGGATCGATCAAATAGGCTACCGGTGTTATAATCCACAAACTCATCAAATGTTCACCACAATGAATGTTGACTTCCTTGAAACAAAATACTTTTATAACACCCAACTCAGTGGTCAGGGGGAGAATGAACGTATAGACACTCTGAGTTGGCTAACTCAACTACCATCATCTGAAGAAGCAACAACAGAAAACCATCACAGTACTTCGAGTCCTTCAAACATAGCCACACAATCTGCGGAGCACAGTACCATTGAAGAAAGTCCATCCAACGTGATACCGGAGGTAAGAAATACTGAGAACCCTGAATGTCCTGCGTTTTATAATTATGAGACAACAGGGGAACATATAGGCCCGACAACAACGGAACCTACAGAACAGGTTGAACCAGATGTGGAAGAGGTTGAACCAGTCGTTGAACACGTTGAACCAGTTGCAGCAGAGACAACCGAAAGATACTCTCTTCCCCCTAGAGCCAATAGAGGGGTCCCTCCAAAACGGTATTCCCCGGAGAGAGAAACCAGAAATTCAAGGTATCCTGTAGCTAATATGGTTAATGGGAACTTATCTAACAGTGCGAAAGCATTTGTCACCTCACTATACTCCGAACAAATACCTGATTCTGTAAAGGAAGCACAAAGTAAGAAGAGCTGGAAAGAAGCTATGGAAACGGAGATGCACGCTCTTATGAAAAACAGTACGTGGGAAAAGTGCATTCTCCCAAAAGGGAAAAAAACAGTTGGTTGCCGGTGGGTGTATTCGATTAAATATAAACCAGATGGTTCCATTGGAATATACAAAGCTCGGCTTGTAGCCAAAGGGTACACTCAGACGTATGGGATCGATTATTCTGAGACTTTTTCTCCGGTTGCAAAAATGGACACCATCAGAGTCCTCTTCTCCGTGGCAGCCAATAAGGATTGGCCCCTCCATCAGTTTGATGTTACAAACGCATTTCTTCATGGAGACCTAACTGAAGAAGTTTACATGAAAGCACCTCCAGTTTTTTCAGGGGGTTTTAAAGATGGGGAAGTTTGTAGGTTGAAGAAATCTCTATACGGACTAAAACAGTCTCCTCGGGCATGGTTTGGAAAGTTCACCTTGGCCATGAAAGAATACGGGTATCACCAAAGTAACGCGGATCATACCATGTTCTTCAAGAGGAGAAACAGCCTCGTAACTTGCTTGATCATATATGTAGACGACATGATTATCACCGGAGATGATGTAGAAGAAATAGCACGGCTGAAAAGGAATTTGTTTTCAAAGTTTGAAATGAAAAACCTTGGGAATCTCAAGTATTTCCTCGGGATATAAGTTCTCAGGTCTAAACGGGGGATTTTCATCTGCCAAAAGAAGTATGTCCTTGATCTCCTGGCGAAAACTGGGTTGATTGATTGTAAACCAGCAGATACGCCAATGGTGGTGAACCACAATCTTCACATGGAACTCAATGGAGAGCTCGCAGATAAACAAAGGTATCAACGGCTTGTGGGTAAGTTAATTTATCTCTCTCATACTCGCCCTGATATAGCTTATGCTGTTGGAGTGGTAAGTCAGTTTATGCACCAACCACAAGTTGCCCACATGGAAGCTGCTCAAAGAATTCTAAGGTATCTTAAGGGAACCCCAGGCTATGGAGTGTTGTTAAAAACAAATGGGCATTTAAATGTTGAGCTCTACACTGACGCAGACTGGGCAGGATATAAGGGAAACCGAAGGTCAACATCAGGGTATTTCTCCTTGGTTGGTGGAAACCTTGTTACCTGGAGAAGTAAGAACAGAAGGTGGTCGCTCTGTCAAGTGCAGAAGCAGAGTTCAGAGGCATAGCTCGAGGGTTAAGCGAAGTTCTTTGGATCAGGAAACTTCTAGAAGACATTGGTTTTTCCCAAAGGGCACCCAGTAAAATTATGTGCGACAATACAGCTGCAATATAAATCTCAGAAAACCCAGTTCAACATGATCGAACAAAACACGTGGAAGTAGATCGGCATTTCATCAAGGAGAAACTGGAGGAAATTATCATAGAGCTCCCGTATATAGCATCAAAAGATCAACTCGCAGATATTCTCACAAAGGCAGTCAACGGAAACGCGTTTATTAGCTGTTTGAGCAAGTTGAGTATTGGTGACCCCACTACTCAACTTGAGGGGGAGTGTCGGAAAGGAGAAAATAGATAGTATAGGGTCTAGTGTGTAATATGGTGTCCTATATAAACCCATCTTTATGTAACCCTAGTGAGATATACGAAAACAATTTTCAATACAATTTCAATACGATTCAAACCCCAAATCAGTTCATTCTCTATACCAAACAACAGAGGGTGTTAATGTGATATATACAATAAAGAAGAACTAAATAACTTGAGCAACATTTACTATCGGGGTGAAATTGGCAAATCTTGCCAAGAGCTGAAACAACATTGTCATAAGCCATTACATTATCTGGATGTAATGCAACGGGGTGTCTTATGACAACATCCAATCTAGAGAGAGCCTCTATATAATGGAAAAAAAATGCACGATTAATGTTCAAAATAGTGCAAAATATGAAAATAATTACAAAAAAGGATAAAAAAAACCTACCACCAATATATGGTCTGAATGCACCTCCACCATACTCTGCACATATGTCAACCCCATAACCAGCAGCCTGAAAGATCTCAAATATATTTAGTTAGATAGCCACTAAAATTACATTCATAACCACTATGGCATAAAACCATGCATACCTGGCGAACATCTATGCATGAAGTTGTAAATTACCTTGTGTAAAGCATCTACTAAAGCTAATATGATATAGTCACACAACTATTTTACATATCACTATTTCGACTCTTAGTTAGACAAACATATATGGATTAAAATTACCATCTCTACGCCTAGTGATAGAAACATATATTGCTCAAAATTACCATATTTTCTTCTAATACTTTTAGCATAAATGGATAAAAAACCATTTCAAACTCCAAACATAAATGTGTCAATACTACAATCTCTAAGTCTAATAATTAAAACATGAACAGGTCAAACTTACCATCTCTTCATCTGGTGATTCAAACATAAGCCCCAATACTTTACGAGGCACCAAAATCTAGTAATTATCATAAAAACTTCCAACCAAAAGATCTGTCCCTGAAAGTAGATAGCAGTTGTTGGGACTGATCCATAAAACCTGACCAAATGAAACAGGACAAACACAAATATGCCATTCAAATAAAACTAAAACTATGTTGATCAGTTCTGTTTAAACATAATGGAAAACATGAATAACATACCTGTTACAGCAGACAGACCAACAGAGAATCCAGTCAGAGATGGAGCCATTGAGTTCGACATACTTGTCAGGATGATCTGGTTCCTCCTTAGGGTGTAAGGTTATGATGGTGATGAACCGAAACAAGGGATGGTTTCGGTTATGGAGAGAGAGCCGATTGTGATGTTATGAGGGTTATGGAATTGTCCAACTTGTGCAACCCTTTTACCCTCTAATAATCTCCTTATATATACACCCAAGAGGAAACCTAATTAGTTAATAAGGGTAATATGGTCCATCAACAATTACCAACTAATTATTAATAGGTTATTAATATATTTTGATCTATATAATATAAATGATTAAAATGGCTACAAGATTAAATATTATAACAATAATATATTTAATCTCACATTCTCCCACTTAGCCGAGTAATCATTTATCATGAGTATTAGATGAGCCTGGCCAGGAGTTAACACTCATTTTAGCCTTAAACCAAGAACTATAGCAGAGAAATACAGCCGTTGAATCATCATTCGACTCAGGACCCCCATCAGTCATACTATAGCCTCAATTTAAAACCTAATAGTTACGATCAAAATACACATAAGCCCTTTAGCGTCTGATTTGTATTTATATTTGTCTATATGTCATTACACCGGCAGAACATATGTTAGAGACATACAAAATCAAACTGAGGAAATTTTATTAATTAAAAACATAAGCTAGTACAATATGCCATTAAATAAGGACTTTAGTAAGTCCCATATTCGATACATGTTCTTCGAAAACTTTAGGTGGGAGACCTTTAGTCATCGGATCCGCAAGCATATCTTTAGTACTAATATACTCAATACAAAGATTATTTTCCTCAACTCGTTCACGTACGAACAAATATTTTGTATCGAGATATAAACCAGCTCCAGTCGAACTGTTACTGTTCGAGAAACTAACGGCAGCTGAGTTATCACAGTAAAGCTTCAATGGTCTAGAAATGGAATTAACGATTTTGAGTCCAGTGATTAGATTTCTAAGCAACATTCCATGACAGGTTGCGTTGTAAACAGCAATGTATTCTGCCATCATTGTGGAAGTTGTAGTTAACTGTTGTTTATGACTCTTCCATGAGATAGGTCCGCCTGCTAACATAAAGATGTAGCCTGAAGTGGATTTCTTATCATCTTTGCATTTGGCAAAGTCAGAATCAGAATAACCCACCACTTCTAAGTGATCACTTCTTTTATAAGTCAGTTTATAGTCTTTCGTCCCTTGCAGATATCTAAGGACCTTCTTAGCTGTTTTCCAGTGATCTAGGCCAGGATTAGTCTGATAACGGCCTAGCATTCCAGCAATATAAGCGATATCTGGGCGAGTACAGACTTGAGCATACATCAGGCTCCCGACTACTGACGCGTAAGGTATCTGGCTCATTTACTCCTTTTCAACCTCTGTTGTCGGACACTGGAATGAACCGAAAACATCTCCCTTAACTACTGGAGCGACTGAGGGTTTGCACTGTTGCATGTTGTAACGTGTAAGGACACGATCTATGTAAGACTTTTGGGACAATCCTAAGATCCCTTTGTGTCTATCTCGGTGAATTTCGATGCCAATGACGTAAGAAGCATCTCCGAGATCCTTCATGTCGAAGTTATGCGAGAGTAATCGCTTCGACTCATGCAACATGTCTAAACTATTACTTGCCAATAGAATATCGTCTACATAAAGGACAAGTATAGTAAAGTTACTCCCACTCATCTTGAGGTAGGTGCATTGATCCACTTGATTCTTCATAAAACCTTGTTTCTTCATGACTTCATCAAACTTGAGGTACCATTGACGTGATGCTTGTTTTAACCCATAAATGGATTTCTTCAACTTACAGACTAGATGCTCCTGACCTTCAGGTTTAAAGCCTTCAGGTTGTTTCATGTAAACATCCTCGTCTAAGTCTCCGTTAAGGAAAGCAGTTTTGACGTCCATCTGATGCAGCTCTAAATCAAAATGAGCTACTAGGGCCATAACGATCCTTAATGAATCTTTACGAGAGACAGGTGAAAATGTCTCTTGATAATCAATTCCCTCTTTCTGAGTGTAGCCCTTTGCAACCAATCTCGCTTTATAGCGTTCAACGTTCCCATTCGGATCTAGTTTTGTTTTGAACACCCATTTACAACCTACAGGTTTGGCACCATTGGGTAATTCGACTAAATCCCAAACGTCATTTTTCTTCATGGATTCAAGCTTATCAATCATTGCTTTGTTCCATTCAGAAGACTGATCACTGCTAATGGCTTCATTATAAGAGATAGGATCATTTAGCTTTCCAGCATCCATTTCAGTCAGGTAGGTAATATAATCATCCCAATTAGTAGGCCTTCTTTGCCTAGATGACCTCCTGAGTTGATTATCAGGTTCAGCGTTGTCTTGGTTTTGAGCGTTTGATGTGCCTTCGTTATGAGGTATAATGTGTTCTGATTGTGGAGATGGAGTTAGTGCAGTGGCTTCAGGTGCAGTTGTTGCATGTGGTATAAGAGGAGTAAACAGAGTAATGGAAAGCGACGAGTCTCTCCCCCCCGCGTCTTGTACTTCTTGCAATTCTTCGTAAGGGTTGGTACTGCTCCCACTGACTTTGAAATCCTCCAGGAACGCAGCACGCTTGGTTTCAACAATACGAGTGACATGGGAATGACAATAGAAATGATAACCCTTCGAATGATCAGGATACCCGATAAAGAAACAGGTAACTGTTTTAGGGTCAAGTTTCCTTAGGAAAGGATTATAGAGTTTTGCTTCAGCAATGCAGCCCCATACTTTCATATATTTAAGACTCGGTTTCCTTCATGTCCAAAGTTCATAAGGAGTTTTAGGGACAGACTTTGAAGGAACTCTATTGAGTATATGAACAGCTGCTTTTAACGCTTCAGTCCAGAGGAATAATGGTAAATTAGTGTTGGCTAACATACTGCGCACCATGTTCATAAGGGTACGATTTCTTCGTTCAGTGACACCGTTCTGCTGAGGTGTACCAGGCATGGTGTATTGGTTCACAATCCCCTGGCCCTTACAAAACTCATAAAATGGACCAGGAGCTTGACCCACATCAGTATGTCTTCCATAATATTCACCGCCTCTATCTGATCTCACAACTTTAATCTGACGATCTAATTGCTTTTCAACTTCAGCTTTATAATCTTTAAAAGTTGTAAGAGATTCAGACTTTTCCTTAATAAGATACAAGTACATGTAATGAGAATAATCATCAATGAAAGTGATAAATGAAGTATGTCCTGTTATGCCAACGATTTGGTAAGGACCACTAATGTTAGTGTGAATGAGTTCTAATAAATTAGAGCTCCTAGTGGCACCTTTCTTATTCGCTGATGTCATTTTGCCTTTGAGACATTTGACACATGTTCCAAAATCAGTGAAATCGAGAGGAGGTAAGACTTCATCCTTGATGAGACGATTTAATCGTTCTCTTGAGATGTGGCCTAAACGTTGATGCCATAACATGGATGAAGTCTCTAAGTCTCGTTTCTTTTCCATCTTTGTGAGTGATTCATTAATATTATATGACAACAAAGATTTGGAAAAAGTATCATCTAGTTCTAATCTATAGAGACCACCATCCAGAATGCCAGTACCATAAACAACGGAATCATAGAGAATAGAGAGTTTGCGATGACCATGAGAAACGACAAAACCGTCCATGTCTAACTTTGGTCCTGATACAAGGTTCCGAGTTACCTCAGGAACATATAAGGTATCATAAAGTTTAATACATAAACCAGTTTTCAAAAATAATTGTAATGTTCCTATGGCCTTCACTTCTAATTCCCAATCATCCCCAACTTTAAGTGTTCTTTGGTTTCTTCCCAGCTTCCGGATTGAAAGGAATCCCTGAGTAGAGTTAGTTACATGAACCATAGAACCATAATCAAACCACCAAGAATTAGCAGGAATATTTAAATTAAAGGACTCAAGTATCATGAAAAAATCGTTACCTTTCTTAGCCAGCCACTCCTTGAAGTCAGGGCATTCCTTTTGCTTATGTCCTGTTTTCTTACAGAACTTGCAATAGGGTTTTCCTAAGGAGTTCTTAGAGCTGGAAGGTGCACTTGTATTAGGATTTGGCTTTTGAACTTTAGAAGCATCCTTCCTTTGATGATCGTGCTTCCTCTTCTTAGAGTTGGAGGTGGTGAAGTTAGCAACATCAGTAGTGCGATCCATCTTCATGCGCTCTTCCTCATGTACGCACATAGCGACCAGCTCACTCATCGGCCATTTGTCCTTCTGAGTGTTGTAATTGATCTTGAATGCTTCATAGGACGAAGGAAGTGAAGTGATGATGAAGTGAACAAGAAAACCATTGCTGATTTCCATCTCTAGCCCTTTTAGCTTATTGGCCATGTCATGCATCATCATGATTTGTTCGCGAATGCCGCTCCTCCCATCATACTTAGTCGTCACCAGCTTTAGGATAAGAGTGCTAGCGTGTGCTTTTGATGTTCCTTTGAATTGAGCCTCCACAGAAGCCAGGTAGGTTTTAGCATCTTCAGAATCAGGAATAGCTCCTCTAATTGCATTATGAATGGACTGCTTCATGAACATGAGAGACATGCGGTTACACCTAGTCCATTTTTCATGAACTATTTGCTCAGCAGCAGTACTTTGAGTAGTAAGATCCGCTGGCTTATTCTCTCTAAGAGCATAATCGAAGTCTAGCAATCCTAGTGTAAGCATGAGGGCATCCTTCCATTCAGCAAAGTTATCACCAGTTAAAGGTGGAATCCCGCAATTGGGTGCTGATAGTGGAAATAAGATGAGCAAGTTATGATACTAAGAAAGAAGTCCTAATGTGATCTAAGGGCATGTTATACTAAGGCATGCATAAATAATGACCATTTTAATTATGAAGCTGTGATATTGTCTATTACTAACATCAAAATAATAGACTTAGTTAAAAAATTCTACTTAAACGAAGACAAATCAGCTTTGGCCAGAAGTGTAATCATTTAAGTATGTGTGCAAAGTAATCATGACAAATCAGCTTTGGCCAGAAATGAGACAATCACTTTAGTTATGCACTTGTCAAGCATGCTAAACATAAATGAATTAAATCAGCTTTGGCCAGAATTAAGACATTTCACGTTTGTAATGCATACTCAACATAGCTTTTATAATAGTTGAACAATAAATAGATGTATTAAATCAGCTTTGGCCAGAAATGATACATCAGAAGCTCATTCAAGTTAAGCTATTTTGGTTTTGTAAAAGTTATCTGATTCTGATTAGTTAATTAATTGTTTACAAAACCAAATATTTAATAGCAAACCACCCGAGCTAAATTTTAGTTCACATGAAACAGCCTAAAATAATGAGGTTTCGAGTCAGGTCTCGACTGAGTTATGAGATCTCGAGTCATTATGAGGTCTCGAGTCGCAACCTTGTTGTTTCGAGTCAGAACCATGGTCTCGACTACCGCATTTTATGAGATCTCAATTTATAATGAGGTCTCGAGTCGCAACCACGGTCTCGAGTTGTGAAGATTGAAGCCCTTAGTCGAAATCTCAGTGGTCTCGAGTTGTGACTTTATGGTCTCGAGTCGAGACCTTTGTCTCGAGTTGTAAACATTTTATGACCCTTATGATTTCGAGTCGAGACCTTGTGATCTCGAGTCGAGATCTGATGGTTTTGAGTCGTAATCTGATGGTCTCGAGTCGAGATCTGATAGTCTAGAGTCACTGTTAACAACTGTTTTTGTGATGATAACTGAAAACTCGAAATTTGAGGGATTGTGGGATAGTGTTTCCTATTTTATTGCTGATCTAAACTTATCAAAAGATTTCGAAAATAATAACTGAAAATCTATTAACAGTTTTCGAAGTTTTAAAAGATAAAATTTAGATCAAAATCAGTAAAAACACCCACTAATCCAAATCATATTCCAAAATTTAAGGAATTTTCGAGTTTTTCCTTAGAACATATGATGAACCCTAGAAAATTAAAACATAATTCTGGGATCCGAAACCTGAATTTTAATGATTTCAAAAAGGTCTCGGACATAAAATTAACCCAAATTAGTTTCGGGTGGCATGATTAATCACCCCTTTTCTCAAAACACTGATTTCAGCTCAATGTAACCCGAAAACAGCCGTGATTTTAAGGCTTTTTAAAAAATTTCTGTTTTCCTTATTATGATCCCAGAATAATGGATACGAAAACAGAACTGATTTATCAACATATGCTCTGATACCACATGTTGATCAGTTCTGTTTAAACATAATGGAAAACATGAATAACATACCTGTTACAGCAGACATGCCAGCAGAGAATCTGTTGATGCACGGAATGTCTGTTGACTACGTCTTCATCAAGTCTTAAGTCAAGATAGTCAACATAGGGTCTTGAGAGTTAGATTAGGGTTTATAATGTTAATTTCACTTTTGTGAACATAGGTTAGAAGTGATTCCGCTTTTATGTCACATGGTGATTCCACTTATACGGACATGCCATATAAGTGGAATCAGTTACAAGTGATTCCACTCATATGGTCAGGACATTGAAGCGGAATTAGACTTGGTATAAATACCCTCCATGTGTTCATTCATTGTGGACATTGGAGTGGAATTAGGTCATTAGCTTGGTAGCGAAACTCTGTCAAAATCATTCTAGAAAGCTAATAAAGAGAAGAAATTGAAAGGATAAGCTGTTGTTACTTTGCGTGCATTGATTCCGCCTTTACACGTGAAGATGAACTGCCTTGACTGATCGTTTAGGGTCACGACACGGTCCAACAAGTGGTATCAGAGCTTCAGGACGAGGAAGTTCATACTACATCAGCCGATTCGACACTTTGATCTCATTTCTACTCAATTTCTCTTTTATTTTTCGGATTAAACTAGTTTCATCGGACAAAATGAGCTAAAAGTCACGTATTGTGAGCGAAACTAGTTGTTAATCAATCCTTAATAATATCAGATCTTAAAACATACTAAAACTCAATCAATTTTAACAAAATCTCGATCGGTTTTCGAACAGAAACTTCATCTTCAGATCTAGAACAAATCAGCGGTTAAAATTGAATAATAATCATATCATTGTGATCGGTTTTAAGTGTGTTACAACCCTTGAAAGTTTCAGTTTGTAATTCGAAGTAAAACTTGGTGAAAATTGGTTATCAGCTGATTCCGCTTTTACGAACATCAGCTGATTACATCACTTGATTCCGCTTTAGTGTACTTCGAGGTTTAATCTACTGATTTCGCTCATAAGGTCTGAGTTAATTTCGTTCTTAGGACAATCCAAAAGGTGTGATTTCGCTTATTCGGTCTTATCTGATTCCGCTCATACGAATCTTTGAGATTTCGCTCATATGGTCCAATAGGTTTCGCTTATTAGTCATCTCGGTGGTTTTGCTTATAACTGCCATCGTCATCATTTTGTCTGGACATTTAAAGATTGTCGGCAAATTACATTGTGTTTTAAAATTCATAGTAAATTGAAATTCGACATAGTGGAAGTAAAGGTCCAATCAAAGTTAACTAAACAATTAATAGTGGAGCAGCCCATGTGATCACCAATTCATTTAAAATTTGCGGCCCGATCATATTCTGACAATTGAATTGAAGATAACGACAGCCCATGTGAACGGCTCTATAGAATTGATGTTTGTGTCGGATTATTAATATCAAACATGTGAGGCCCATTCAGTTACGTATTAGTGGTGTATTATCATAAGCTGTTCAATTAAATCAAGTGTGCCCAATCAGTGAAGGCCCAATTTGAATCCATTTTTGATTGGATACCCGATATACATTGAACGAATCAGCGAATCTTCGACAACGAGTCTTAGATTGATTTCTTCACTGTTACGTATTCAGTTTGTTTGAACTAATTGCTTGTTTGTTTGCTTGAAGGTGATTAAAGTTTTACAAGGAGCGAATATCAAGAAGAAGATTTAAAATGTCAGAAGAAAGTGCTCATGATAGACGGTGGAAAATAGATTACGTGAGATGGGAACTTGATAATTACAGAGAACCATTCAAAGAAGCCCAGAGAGCTAAAAGATGGGATGAAGATTTTTCAAGGACAAATCATTACAATGATAGAAAACAAAGAAATGGTGATTACCACAAGGCAACTAAATGCTTTGATCTAAGTGTGTGGTATGAAGATGGTATGTGGTATGAAAATAGTGAAAGGTATGATAACAGAGTGTGTTACACTTGTGGATTTCAAGGACACATTGCTATTAACTGCCAAAGTCAGAGATTCGAAACAAGAAGGTGCTATGAATGCCACATCAGAGGACATATTGCAAGAGATTGCCCAAGGAGATCAATGGGAAGATTGAGGGCTGAATCTCAGAAAATGGGAAAGAAATCAGTCAGTGTCAAGCCCAAAGAACAGAAAGTTCAAGAAAAGAAAATTAAGCTTTCACAGGGGCAGAAAGACAGACTGCGAAAGAAAAGGAAGAAGGCGAGAGAGTATCTCGAGAAAATTTTGTCTTCGGGTTCAAAGGACAGTTTGAATAAAAGTTCTGATGAATCAATTCACTCGACTGCAAAGCCAAGTAAATTGAATTCTTCAGATGCAAATTTGAAGACAAAAGAGAAAAAGGAGAAAAAGAAGGATGTCGGCGATGAATCTGGCTCATCAAAGTCAGATAAGCCATGTTCAGGCAATGATTTTGGTTCGTTAAAACCAGAAGAGCCATCTATTGAGATAAAAAGTGTCACACCCAAGGCTGGTCAGACTTGGGTGAAACTTTTGAAATAAAAAAAATCTGACTTGCCGGAGCTTCCAGGTTGGTAAGTGTGAAGCAGGTATCGGCATCATTCTTGAGAAATTCACAGGATGGTAACTGTGATATTTCGATTTACAAGTGGTAAATCAGGGACATTAAGTTGTACTTGATTTTCTACTAGTGTTTGTTGTTGTCAAGGGTCTTAATTGTTAATTTTTTAAAATGGTTAAAAGAGAACAATGTGATGAAACCCCGAGTTTGTGAAAAGACAAACAAAACTAATTTTCCGGAAAAACCATTTTGATTAAAACAAACTTAAGTGTTTTGAAATCTAAATGGGAAAATAGTTTGTTGTCAGGGGGAGTTCTGATTGTTAAGCCGAGTGAATGGCGAATTGAAGTGATTTGATATCAGTTTGTCACGTTTCTTGTATAGTTTGTTTTCAAATTTTCTCAGAAAATCAAAATTGAGACATATTTTGATTTTAGGGGGAGAAAAATTTTAAAAAAATTAGAAAATTTGAAAATGTCAAAAACATTAAGAAAAGTAAAAATGAGTTTTGTTGTGAAAAAGAGGAAATGATAGTAAATCAGTGAACTATCACAACATGCTAAAGATATGAAATGTCAAATGTGATAAACGGTCTCACTGATGATATGTCAGTAGGTTTTTACACATTTAGTAAATTGTGACGAGATATAAACCTAAATTTCAAACTTGCTTATATCGTGGGTAACATCTCTCGGATATATGGGTAACCCCCGAAATCTCGTTTGAAAGGTTTCGTATTCTGATATACAGGTCTTTATACTCAGTGATGTCTGGGGTATTATTCCGGGACTTCTGCTGAACGGTGGTTCTGACCTAGTCCTCGAATAATACTTTCCGCAAATGCTTGAAACACAGCATTAAACCCTCAGCATGCTGAAACAATAAAATTGATAAATGCTGCTGTTGTAAGCAAAAAGATCCTCTAAAGGGGACACACCGAAAGTTGAGTCATGATCTCTCTGCTGAACGATGGTTCTGACCTGAGCTCTCATGATTCTTCATAAATTATTAACCCCTTACAGATATCATTTGTGTCATAATTGCCTGTAAGACTGAATATTGGGATCTGGATACGGGAGTATATTCTGAGGTGGGATACGCGATTAAGTTTAAGTATCTAAGACATTAAATTCGTATCTCGAAGCAGTTGAAATGTGTGTGAAAATTTAAGTGGATCAGTATACTGACAATCTAAGTGAATCGTTTAGAACTTAAAATGTCTAAAGCTTAACAGTGCTAGTGATTTGTCTTATAAACTGATATGATCCTCTTACACAAACTCACAAAAATATTGTTTGAATATATTTCTTTACTGCATTTCTTTAAAATCAAAAATCCAAAAAGATTTTCGGAGTGTTTTAGCATAAAATTTTGAAAATACAAAAAGATTTTCGACAACTGATGTTGAAGAGCTGATTTTCAAAATTCCAAGTGCTAAACTTGATGAACTAGAGGGTTGGGATAATATGTTGAAAACTTTGAATGTCATATACAAATGTTTTGAAAGTCTGTGTGGTTAGTTAATCAAGGTCATTCATTTGAACTTGATGTAACTAGTATGATTGTTTGTGATAATTGATTTCTACCAGTAAGTTTACTAAATTTAATTGTTATAAATTTGTAAAACTTATGTTAAGGTAGAGGATGTGCAGGTTAACAGGTTGTAAACTTCATTATTCCCAATGGAAGCTAAATGTAAAAGCTTGAACCTGATATCTCAGATTCTAGCATATCGAGAGGGGGAGTCTGTGAAAGGGGGAGTCTGGATCAACATTCAAAGGGAAGAAAGAAGTTAGAGCCAGGAGGACAAGATTCTGAAACCTGTGAAGAAAGAGTGCTTTTGATGAAAAGACAGAGTTGGAGAAAAGACCAAGACTGAAGACTCGGAGCTGAAGACTTCATCAACATCCAAGGGGGAGTCTGTTGATGCACGGAATGTCTGTTGACTACGTCTTCATCAAGTCTTAAGTCAAGATAGTCAACATAGGGTCTTGAGAGTTAGATTAGGGTTTATAATGTTAATTTCACTTTTGTGAACATAGGTTAGAAGTGATTCCGCTTTTATGTCACATGGTGATTCCACTTATACGGACATGCCATATAAGTGGAATCAGTTACAAGTGATTCCACTCATATGGTCAGGACATTGAAGCGGAATTAGACTTAGTATAAATACCCTCCATGTGTTCATTCATTGTGGACATTGGAGTGGAATTAGGTCATTAGCTTGGTAGCGAAACTCTGTCAAAATCATTCTAGAAAGCTAATAAAGAGAAGAAATTGAAAGGATAAGCTGTTGTTACTTTGCGTGCATTGATTCCGCCTTTACACGTGAAGATGAACTGCCTTGACTGATCGTTTAGGGTCACGACACGGTCCAACAGAATCCAGTCAGAGATGCAGCCATTGAGTTCGACATACTTGTCAGGATGATCTGGTTCCTCCTTAGGGTGTAAGGTTATGATGGTGATGAACCGAAACAAGGGATGGTTTCGGTTATGGAGAGAGAGCCGATTGTGATGTTATGAGGGTTATGGAATTGTCCAACTTGTGCAACCCTTTTACCCTCTAATAATCTCCTTATATATACACCCAAGAGGAAACCTAATTAGTTAATAAGGGTAATATGGTCCATCAACAATTACCAACTAATTATTAATAGGTTATTAATATATTTTGATCTATATAATATAAATGTTTAAAATGGCTACAAGATTAAATATTATAACAATAATATATTTAATCTCACAAAACTCAACATAAAAAAGACTATTACAAATGTTTTTGTTGATCGCATAACCAATTAACCACATATCTTACATAAATATAAAGAGTTTTCATCAAAGACTTACATGCAAGAACACCAGTTAGCTACACATTGAGCACCTGTGGCTTCCATGTTCCACTAAAACCCTGGTCACAATCTATTTTAGGGTACAATTGTGGTTAGTAACTGATGATGGAGGTAGCCAAAGACCAAATAAAATGACTAAATATGTAAATGGTCAAAGGGTTAAAAGGTTCAACGGTTGAAAAGCTGAGGAGATGAAGTAAAGCAATACGGGAACAGTAAACAAGTCACATCTTCGGACAGCTCCACCAACTCGCCAGCCGCAAAAGCAATGCAGGTCTGCAGAGCACACGCTATTATCCAGGGGTCAAAAGGCTTTAACCCCCGAAAGGGCAAGCCCCTTACTGCAAGCAAGGTCACTAGTCAAATGCATTCTTCTTTGGGAGATGTCTTCTCCTATAAATTGACACTTCATTTACTTCAGAAGACATTCTCGGCCAGGCCTGTTTCCTTAAACTCTGGTCATTCACATTGAGTATTTGCTTCATGCAAGTCACTCACTTTCACGTCCAACACACACATTCCGTTTGCTCCCACATCCGAATCTGAGTATACTTCAGAGAAGGATCTTCAGCAAACAACAATAATAAACTAGTGAACCTCCTTCCACGTCTTGCAAACGTGGGGGGACCCCACGACCTGCGTTAGGCAAAGTTGAACCCTTCAACCCTTTTGCCTAACCAGCCCAGCTACCATCCTTGGTCTCTTATTTGTTGCATCAACAAGTTGGCGCCCACCGTGGGGCTACGCCGCTATTTCTCATCAAAAAGACCTAGTAGTGTAGCTCTCTTCACTTAAAATCACCATGTCTGAAAGTGGATCCCCGGGTGAAGTAAATCAGATTCCAAACGTCTCTACCCCGGGTAGCAGCCAAGCTCATGTGGCTATACCAACTTCTTTCTCAACTCCGGGGAGCACACCCGAGTTCCTCACCTTCAACACACCAACTCCGTCCAGATCTGGAGTTCCCTCTCCCAATGTCGGTGTCTCTGACACCCCGGCGCGTGTTGAACTTACCCCCGAGGGGGTTGCTAACAATTTCCTGGAATTGAGGTCTCTCCTCAACCAGCATGTGAATAGAGAAAGAGAAAAGGGGGTGAGAATCCGCTTAGATTATGACGAGCCAGAACCAACGTTGTCTCCTGGACCACCTCCCCTTCCTTTTACAACTAGAAATGAGGCTGGTCCTAGTAATCCTTCAAACCCTCACCCATATCTGTCCACAATGACAAATCCTACAGTGCATCCTATCTTCTCTTCCCAACCAATTACTAGTGGTGCTCCTTTAGGACATGAGCTAACCCTTGACCAGCTCCTACAGTCCCCAGTGACAAGCTTTCCAGCATCTACAACAACCACGTGGGAGCAGGCTCTGTCCGTACTCCCTTTGGCACGAAGTACTGTTATGAGCACTCCCCTTGGAATAAACTGCTCAGTTGGACCAGGAAGCCTTCAAGGCTTCAACCTCATGCCCAACATGATGACCCAGATGATGGCCAACTTCCCGTGGCAACACTTTATTAATCAGGTGCTAGCCACTCAGGGAAATAACGGCAATGGCAATAATATGGATGCAAGGGATGAAGAAGACTTGGCTAAACCATATAAGCCAAGCAACCTTTCATGCTTTTCAAAGCAGATAGCCGATTATGATTTCCAAGCAAAGATCAAGATGCCATCCCACATCAGGACGTATGATGGGACTGAAGATCCTGAGGACCATCTTCAGATCTTCACCGGTGCAGCAAGGATAGAGAAATGGTCAAACGCTGAATGTTGCCTAATGTTCATGCAAACTCTTGTTGGATCAGCCAGAATCTGGTTCAACGACTTACCTGCTCAAAGCATTCGAAGCTTTGACGACCTTAGCAAGGGTTTTCTGGCCAATTTCTCCCAACAAAGGCGATATGTTAAAGACGCAACAGTGATCTTCCAGATAAAGCAACGTGATGATGAAAGTCTTCGTGCGTTCATTGAACGATACAAGAAGGAAGGTCTAACTTATGTAGGGGCAGATGAGAAAATGAGAGTGGCTGTTTTCATGAATGCCATCACCTCTAAATATCTCATAAGAGATTTCAACAAATCCCTGCCCAAAACCTTGGAAGAAGCTCTCGAAAGGGCTGAAGCCCACATCCGGGGAGAGGAGGCGGTAGACATTAAAGAACAAAGAAAAAGGGGATCCGGCTGGCGAAGCAATAGTCCAGCTAGAAAAAGGGGGAACTTCAACTCCTATGACAGGCGGTCAAAGGGTTCAGACCCTCGAAGGTCTGAAGGCCAGAACCCTTCAAGCAGGGAGAAAGGCATAAGTTTCACACCCCTCACGAAGACCCCTCAAGAAATCCTTGCAACGGAAGAAGTTAAACAAAACTTCCGGCCTCCTAGGCCTCTCCCCAAAAGCAGAAAAAATGAGAACTCCACACAATACTGTGAGTTTCATGAAGAAAAAGGTCACCACACCAATGATTGCTTCCAACTCAAGAAAAGAATCGAAGAAGCTGTTAAGTCCGGAGAAGTCGCTCATTTGGTAAAGGGAGTCCGGGACAAAATGGCTGAAGGAAAAGGCAAGGAAGTCAATATGGTGGATTTTGATGGAAGGGTTCCTCATAAAAGACAGCGGTTGGAAGCTTGGGAGCTTCAGTGTGTCTGTTTCCCCCCAACGGAGAAAGACCCTTTCTCTAGCCCTCTTGTGGTAGAAGCTACCGTGGGAACGTTGCAAACATATAGGGCATACATAGACACCGGGGCAGCCACTGAAATCATGTTCGAGAAATTCTTCAACCGTTTGAGTAATGAAGAACGTTCAAGGCTTCAACCCTCTGGAACGTCTATAAAAGGTATCGCCGATATACCCCTCAAGCCTTTAGGGCAACTAACACTTAATGTCCGTTTCAGCGAAGGTTCGAAAGAAAAGAAGCCTGTCACCCGAGAGGAGTCTGGCAGCCTGCCAAGAAGTTGGAAAGCTTGTATCAGCTGGCATTCTCCGAGAGGTCAAGTACCAATCATGGGTTGCAAACCCGGTTATGGTCAAGAAACCCGACAACTCTTGGAGGATGTGCATAGATTTCAAGGATCTTAACAAGGCTTGTCCTAAGGATTGCTATCCACTACCGGAAATCGATCTCAAGGTTGACTCCCTCACCGGTTACTCATTCAAATGCTTTCTTGACGCATACAAAGGTTACCACCAAATCCTCATGAAGGAAGAGGATGAGGAAAAAACAGCCTTTCACACGGACAAGGGGATCTTTTGTTACCAAAAGATGCCTTTTGGCCTCAAAAATGCCGGTGCAACCTACCAACGTCTCGTTGACAAAGCTTTTGGCAGCCAAATTGGTAAGAACATGGAAGCATATGTCGATGACTTGGTAATTAAAAGCAAGACGGAATATCAAATGCTTGACGACATTCAAGAAACTTTCAAGAACCTCAGAAAGGTTAACATGAAGCTTAATCCGGAAAAATGCTCATTTGGATTCGAAGAAGGAAAGTTCTTGGGTCACATTGTTGGAAAACAAAGCATCAAAGCCAACCCAAACAAAGTGAAAGCCGTCCTCGAAACCAAACCACCAAAAACCAGGAAAGAAGTCGAAAGTTTAAACGGGAAGCTTGCAGCCTTGAAGCGTTTTACCTCCAAGCTGGCTGAAAGGTCTCTACCCTTCTACAAAACGCTCAAGAATTGCTCTGATAAGAAGAACTTTAAATGGACCGATGAGGCTGAAGAAGCCTTCAACCAGATGAAACAACATCTTGCTTCCTTACCAGACATCGCAGCTCCTGAAACGGGGGAACCAATTTCAGTCTATCTATCAATTGCTGAAGAGGCCATAAGTGCAGTCCTCATCATCGAACGGGACAAGGCTCAGGTACCTGTCTATTTCTTCAGTAAAACTCTAAAATTGGCTGAAACCAAATACCCCCCCCCCCCCTTGAAAAGCTTGCCTTAGCCCTAGTCCAAACAGCTAGAAGGCTTCGAAGGTATTTCCAAGCACATCCTATACAAGTGCTCACTGACCAACCTATTAAGAATGTGCTTGAAAAACCAGAAAATTCGGGAAGACTGGCCAAATGGGCAGTGGAATTAGGTGAACATAACATCACCTACGTCCCACGAAAAGCTATCAAAGCCCAAGTCTTGGCCGATTTCATTGTGGAAATCCCGAGCCAAGCAATCACTGAAGTAAACACTACCACCACTGAACCTTCCAACCCTGAAGCCTGGAAGCTTTTTACCGATGGGGCTTCAAGTGTTGAAGGGTCAGGGGCAGGACTAATTTTGATCAACCCAGAAGGGTTGGAATTCACATATGCTCTCCGTTTTGATTTTCAGACCACCAATAACGAGGCTGAATATGAGGCACTAATAGCTGGTCTAAGGCTGGCTAAAGAAATGAAGGTTGAAAAGCTTGAAGTGTTCACAGATTCGTTGCTAGTCTCAAGCCAAGTGAACGATAGCTACACAGCTAAAGAGCCCAACATGAAAAAATACAGAGAAAAATCCAAGGAACTGATGAGTACCTTCCAAACATGCAACATCAAACAGATCCCCAGATCTCAAAACAAAAAGGCTGATGCCCTAAGTAAGCTTGCATCTCTCACTTTCGCCCACCTTACCAAGAAGGTGCTGGTAGAAGTGTTGAAGACTCCATCAATCGATGAATTGGAAGTTCAAGATGTAGTTAACGAAGAAGATCCAAACTGGATGACTCCCATTAAAAAGTTCCTTAAAAATGGTGAATTGCCCAATGATCAAGTAGAAGCTAAAAGGGTTGAGATCAAGGCAAGGCAGTACGTACTACAAGGAGAAACCCTTTACAAAAAGGGTTACCTTGCTCCCTTGCTAAGATGTGTTGGTCCTGAGCAAAGTAAGTACTTGATCAAAGAAATTCACGAAGGCATATGTGGAGCTCACTTTGGAGCTAGGTCGGTGGTTGCAAAGCTCATGAACCTTGGGTACTTCTGGCCATCAATGCATCGTGATACAGCTGAACAGTTAAGGAAATGTGATGCTTGCCAGATTCGTGCACCGATCCTAAAAAGTCCCAAACATGACTTGGTCCCAATAACCTCGGCATGGCCATTCCATAAATGGGGAATGGACATTGTTGGTCCATTCCCCCCAAGCAAGGGAGGAGTAAAATTCTTGCTGGTGGCAATAGATTATTTCACCAAATGGCCCGAGGTCAAACCACTTGCTAAGATCACGGGAAAGCAGGTCATTGACTTTGTTTGGGAGAATATCAATTGCCGTTACGGATTGCCGGGAGTACTCGTCACTGATAACGGGATGCAATTTGCTGAGAAGCCTTTCAGCGTTTGGTGCAAGGAATACAAAATCAACCAGGTTTTTAGCTCAGTGGCTTATCCGCAATCAAACGGTCAGGTTGAAAGGACGAATAGAAGCATAGTGGAAGGTATCAAAACAAGATTGGGAAGATACGAAAGCAACTGGCTTGAAGAATTGCCTAGTGTCCTATGGGCAATTAGGACAACCGAAAAAACAAGCCATAAGAAAACACCCTATAGCTTGGTATTTGGGTCAGAGGCCGTGATCCCCGCTGAGATCGGAGTTGTAACACAGCGAATTGTCAACATGGATCCCAAAACAAACCAAAAAGAGACCATGTTGAATTTACAACTCCTAGAGGAAGCACGAGATCAAGCTGCAATCCAAGAAGCCAAATACAAGCAGCAAATGGAAGCCTATTACAACAAGAAAGTCAAGAACGAACGTTTTAAGCCAGGAGACCTGGTCATCAGAAACAACGAAGCTAGCAAAAAGGAAAATCAAGGAAAGCTTGGCCCAAAATGGGAGGGTCCATACACCATCCTCGAAGCACACAAGGGTGGATCCTACAAGCTAGCAGATTCAGAAGGCAAAAGGCTTCCAAGGCATTGGAATGGCAAAACCCTGTAAAGGTTCCATGTTTAGACAGGATAGTTGGTTTGTATCAAATTGTATTTCGAACAACACCATGAATACCTTTTGTAAAAAGCAAGTATTGCTTGAATGAATGAAGTTGTTTTATCAAACTTGTCTTTCTATCCTTAGATCAGGTTGAGAACCTCGCAAAAAACTCCATGGCAAGGGCCATGTAAGGGGATGAGCTCCCAGGCCACATCGCTCAATAGGTTCAAGGGTTGAATGAACCTATATAAGGGGTGAGTTCCTAAATCAATACAACTCCATGAGACTTGTCAAGAAAAAATAAAGTTGTCTCATAGACAGGTTTGAACAGCCTACACCAAATGTTCCCTAAGACTTAAAATATAATCAACAAACAGGCTTATAAAGTCAAGTACAAGGAAATGATAAAAAGGAAAGGTGCCATGTCTTCTTGTTAAAAATACCAAGGCTAAGTGTCTGCAGCACTGAACCCTTTAAGGTACAAAAAAACATAAGGGCAGCACAAACTCGACAAAGGCAAAGTTACAAAAAGACAAAGAAAATCTAAAAGAACAATACAACTTAGACAAAAAACTATAAAGATACAAACCAAGTCAGAACACAAGGCTAAGAAGCCTTCAAGGCTTCAAGCAACCCGGGTAACAACTCAAAGCCTCAAAGGCTTCAACCTACTAACAGATAGCCAAAAGGCTTGGAAGGTTAAAGCCAAACAAACTGCCTTAACGAAAAAGGCATAAGTATAAAAACATAATACAAGGAAAATAGTTAAACATCATACCATATCAAAGAAAGCCCTAAAAAACTTTCAAACACAAGTTAAGGCAAGTCCTAGTAACTTGCAAGGTTAACTACTGTCCAAACGGCCATACAGGCCTTAAACACAACCAATAGGAACCTTAAGGGCTCCCGAAAACCTAACATTGTTTAAAGGATACAAAACATAAATTGTTTTAAGAGTGCTAAGAAAGCTACGAATTCATGCATCAGTAGAAGGCTTAGAAGCCCCAGAACTACTACCTTTGACCTTCTTGGTCTTCTTAGCCTTTTTAGCTTTTGGACCCAGATCCTCCACAGCTGAAACCTCCAGGCTAACATCCTTCGGAGCATCGGATTCCCCAGGAAAAGTATCTTCACTATCTCCCGAGTAGGAGCGTTTCCTTGAAAGGGAGCTAAGCATTTCAGCACATAACTTTTCATTCAAACCATCCGGCTTCAGTTCCTGCAAAACGGAGAGAGGCTTATCATAACAAGAAGCAACCTGACTCACATACGGGTATGGCAACCTCTCCATTTGCTCAACGGAACTCTTAAAAACATCCGAAGCCTCGGGACGGTACAGGGGAGATTTCTCCAAGGGATGACCAGACTCGTGAAGCTTATAACCCGCAATAAGACCTTGGTGTTTTCCTAGATTGAGCAGTTTAGTGTAGACATCGCCAAGAGCGGAGTTAAATTCTTTAGAATGCAAGAGATAGGTAACCACTTGGTGAAAGCCCTGCTCAACAAGCCATTGGTTATCTCCGGTAGCCTGGGCAACCAAAGTCTTCAAACCCTCCTTCTCCTTATCAAAAGCCTTCTTTTGCACAGCCAAGGCCTCCCGGTCAGCTTTCAGCTTCAATAGGCTAGCTTCAAAGCTCTTTTTGAGATCACCCATCTCAATTTGGTGCCTCTTCGTTAACTCCTCCTCTTTCTTGGTCCAAGCCAATTCCTTCTCAGAAAAGATCTCGATTTCTTTCTTCAAGGCAGCAATTGAAGCTTTCATTTTCTCCTTCTTCTTGGAGGCTTCCTCATACTCCCGCATCCCTTTAGCAAAGCGAGTGACACCTTCAGCCAAAAAGGCAGAAAGGTTGCAGGAACTGAGCATCATCCTAGAAATAAGATGATCAGCCTCCATCTCAGATATGGCACTTCGAACACCGGGAGGAGCAAAATGAGCCAAAGCTTCAGCACAAACAGCTGGGTCCTTAAAATTGTCACCAACCTTAACCCCCCAATTAGGCACATAAATGTCCTCTGAACCCTCGAAACTTTCAACACTTTTAGCTGACGAATCTTGAATAGCACGAATGGCACCCTTCTTAACTAATTTCTTCTTCTTGCTTGAAACAATCAACTCCTTTTCCTTGCCTTTTCCGACATCCACAACTTGATCCCCTGAAGCCTCAATATCATCACTAACATCAATAGGCTCTGAACCAGAAGGTTGGTCAACACTCTTCAGATGACGTTGGGAACGACGAGTAGATCCTTTGGTGGCAGTAACCTTGGTGAAGCCTTTAACATTCGGAACATTCACATAACCAGAACCCTCAAACCGGTAATCAAAACCCTTAACAACCGCATTCTCATCAGGGGTAGCAGCAACATCATCAAAAACAACGTCAGAGGTATCATCACTTTTGATAAAATCGAGGGCAGACATAGCTACAACACAAATGTGAAAGCACATGAGCAAACAAAGAAAAAGGAACAAAAAAGCAAGAAAAAGAATAAATGCATACCCTTCCCATCTCTAATAAGCACCGGATCCCGGTTAGCCTTTTCCCATAATTTACTTATACCCAACAACACCAATAAATGCTCAGGGAAGGGACGAAGCCTAGAAGGGCACTCCCTAAGAATTTCTAAAAAGAGAGTGTTTATCTCGGAATCAGAGGGCTCCGGCTCGTTCAGAACAGCATCTGGGTGTCTCCAAACAAGTTTGAAGGGAACAATTTCCTCCGACACCCAGAAAAACCGATCTTTCCAAACCCCAAGTGTAGAAACCATGGACGAAATCAAACAAGTGTCAACTTGACTGGTTTCAAAGGTGAACCAATCACCATTCTTAGCAAGCCGGAAAAAGCGACGGAATGCTAAAAGAGTGGGATCATACCCACAAGCCCGACACAGAATCTCAAAATGTAAAACCCTAGCCATGCCAAGGGGATGAACTTGACCAAAAGACACCCGATAATATTCCAAAACATTCAAGACAAAGTTTGAAAACGGATAACGAAGATTTGAAAACTCAAAATGACGACAATACAAGGCAATCATACCAGAAGGACAGGCATTGATAGATTTATCGCAAGCCGGTGCAACCGGTTTATACTTTGTCCCTATTCCCCATTCCACACAAAATAAATCGACTTCCTCTTGGGTCAGTCGAGAGAAGGATTTTGCCATATCCTTACAAGCACCCATCACAATGAACAATTAAAGAGAAAGTAAGCAAATCGGAACTGACCTGATTTTGAAAAAAGGGGATACCGGAGAGAAAAAAAGAGCAAAGTGATGTTCTTCAAAATAAAATGTGATAATAAATGAGATATGCAAATATAAAATAACCTACAATAGGGGTAATAATGGCAAACAGTAACCGCCACCCTATTAAACTGCCATACATCAATCAAATCAATTGTCAGTTATTTAAAATTCAAATATTAACTGCTCACAACCCTTCAAGCCTTCAAGCATCGAGCCCTTGAAACCTTTAGGAAATAAAATACACGTATAAAAGTCAGAAGTCTTTGAGCTCATTCCCCAAAAACCTCTGACTTGGGGGGCTGATGACGGGGGTAGCCAAAGACCAAATAAAATGACTAAATATGTAAATGCTCAAAGGGTTAAAAGGTTCAACGGTTGAAAAGCCGAGGAGATGAAGTAAAGCAATACGGGAACAGTAAACAAGTCACATCTTCGGACAGCTCCACCAACTCGCCAGCCGCAAAAGCAACGCAGGTCTGCAGAGCACACGCTATTATCCAGGGGTCAAAAGGCTTTAACCCCCGAAAGGGCAAGCCCCTCACTGCAAGCAAGGTCACTAGTCAAATGCATTCTTCTTTGGGAGATGTCTTCTCCTATAAATTGACACTTCATTTACTTCAGAAGACATTCTCGGCCAGGCCTGTTTCCTTAAACTCTGGTCATTCACATTGAGTATTTGCTTCATGCAAGTCACTCACTTTCACGTCCAACACACACATTCCGTTTGCTCCCACATCCGAATCTGAGTATACTTCAGAGAAGGATCTTCAGCAAACAACAATAATAAACTAGTGAACCTCCTTCCACGTCTTGCAAACGTGGGGGGACCCCACGACCTGCGTTAGGCAAAGTTGAACCCTTCAACCCTTTTGCCTAACCAGCCCAGCTACCATCCTTGGTCTCTTATTTGTTGCATCAACAGTAACCGTGACAGTGGTGTATGGAGGGTGACGAAGAGACATCATGGATGTTATGTAGTGTGAGTAGTGGTTTTATGCGATTCAGATGGTTACCATTAGTTATGGGATTCGTATGGTCGATGAGAGTTAGGGGGAAGAAGATGAAAGGGTGTCTCCAAAATGAAGTTCCAGAGTCTTCTTGAAAGAGAGTAAACAATGCAGACAACTCTTCGATTTCTTTTTTATTATCATTATGTGAACATTTATTTTATCAATTTAATTGTATTTAATAACACTTCAATTATTAAAACTTTTATTTAGTTCCTTCATGGATTCCAATGATCAAATGTCTAAATTGCCCTTAAAGTGTCTTAAAACTTTAGACAATGTCCAAGTTTCCCCCTTTTATAATGGCTTGCTTCATTTGTACGTAATGCTATAAAATTTATACGTGTGTAAAATGACCAAAAGGGTAGAAAACCCAGTTTCTTTAATATAGTAGTATAGATAATCAACACGATTAATAAAATACCCTTAAAACTACTAATTGAAATAACTAATACCAATGGGTTTATGTGAAATCAATACCATCCATAGATAAAGAATTTAGATATTAGATATCCCGAATCTGTCCTCACTATTGTTACAATTAACATAATTTATACCAGATCTCAACTTTTCACATAAAGGGAAAATATTAAATAGGAAGTTTATTTTGGCTAGGAAGTCTAGGAAGCAATAGGATTAGGACACGTGGCAACATTTAAAATAAAGAAAAATGGTATTTTAGTCAATCCAACCCTTTTCTTCTTCCTTTTCAAAACCCAGTAACTTCAAAACCCACCATTTTCAAAACCCACCATCTTCAACCATTTCTTCACTTTCTATCTCAATAATCACTACATTATATTGCGATTTTCATCACCAATCAATGATTCAAACACCCGATCAACGTGTTCTTCAGCTTTTTTGAAGAAAACCCAGTTTAATTTCATACAAAATCTCGTTTTTTCCGGTGATTTTGAAGATAATCACTCGATTCGTTCGATTCGAGCGCTGATAAGTGTTTCAATCATTCAAAAATCGTCAATTGTTAAAGAAATTACTTCGATCCATGTAAGAAATTCTTTAATTTCATTTTTACGATATGGGTTTTTGATTTAGTCATTGCGTTTTACGATCTTGGCGGGGGTCCGGGGGCAGCGCCCCTGGTAGCGGGGTCCCAGGGGCGGCAGCCCCTGGCGGGGTCCAAGGGGCAGAGCCCCTGGCTGGGGTTGAGCTGCCAGGTCAGCTCGGAAATTGCCTCTGGAAACTGCATTGGTCCAGACAGTTCACAGCACAGACAATTCACTTTCTTTGGTGTTTTCTGGCCATTGCGTTTTAGAAAAACACATTCTTGAAGTGTTTTTGGTGCATTGCGTTTTAGGTAAAACACTTTTTTAGGTGTTTTAAGTCTATTGCGTTTTACAGAGAACACTTTCTTTTGTTTTTTAGGCAATTGCGTTTTAGAATTAGTCATTTTTAAGTGTTTTTTGGCCATTGCGTTTTACAAATAAGACATTTCTTTGTGTTTTTTGTGCATTGCGTTTTAGGTAAAACACTTTTTTATGTGTTTTCAGTCCATTGCGTTTTAGAAAACAGACATTTTAAGTGTTTTCTGGCCATTGCGTTTTACAAATAAGACATTTCTTTGTGTTTTTTGTGCATTGCCTTTTAGGTAAAACACATTTTTATGTATTTTTAGTCCATTGCGTTTTAGAAAGTACATTTTCTTTTGAGTTTTTAGGCTATTGCGTTTTAGAAATAAGACATTTCTTTGTGTTTTCTGGCCATTGCGTTTTACAAATAAGTCATTTATTTGTGTTTTTTGGTGCATTGCGTTTTAGAAAAATGTCATTTTTAGGTTTTTTTTTTCATTGCGTTTTACGTAACTGGGGGTTTTTCTATTGCGTTTTACTCAACTGGGTTTTAATTTTTTTTTAAAATATAGCAATAGTATACTCGTTTTAAAGATAAAAAAACGCTCGTTTTTTTGGTGCAATTTTTATAAAAAAATAATGTCGTATGAAAGAGTTATTAACGTTTAAAAAATGGGGGGGAATTGGAGGAGAGAGAAACTATTGGCTTGGATTGACTAGAATGCCCTTAAACAAACTCACGCGCTTCTTTTCTTCTTTTCAATTTCCCTGATTTAATCTTAGCCCTTGATTAACTAAATGGATGGTCAAGATCACTTCCTAGCCTTCCTAGCCAAATTAACTTCCTATTGTATCTCCACCCTTCACATAAAATAATAAAACACATACATAAAATATATATACACACATTTTTATAGTATAGGTAGATATAAGAACATAAAATATCCTATGTGTGACACATTTCTTTCCCCTAATAATTATCACAAACAATTTATATGCTTTCTAACCACTTTGTCACATCACGTAAAACTAAACAAAAGATCAACAAAACAAGCAACTGAAAAAAGGAAAGACACTAATAGAAGCATTGACAAATCATAACCATCTTCAAATAGACTGAGTCGGGCTCCGACTCCTACGGTATCTCTTCCCATGGTGGCGGTTGTGGCCGCTACCAAATGTTACCGGATCAAACTTCTTCAACCTCTTAGCCTCTTTAGGGTTAAACACACACTCGGAGGGTGGCGTTTTGTACCTGATTTAATCATAACAATATGAATATTGCATATGTTTTTTCCTAAAACTTTCCATTTTCGCCCTTTGTGAGGGTGTGATACCAGTTGGGACTGTATGAAGGTTTGGTGTGGTTTCACATTTGAATGATGTGAGCTCAATGGGGTCCACCGCGCATCCATGGAGGATAAAGTTGGAAAACTCGGCAATATAAGGGGCGTATTTGTAATTTACCTTGTATTTGCCACCATTTGTAGCCCACTCGGAAGCATCCCATATCGTTGCATATAAAGTCATCGGCTTTGAAGGGAAATCTCCGCCCATAGATTCCGTTCTTTTGATCTCTCTGATGGCGACATCGTCAACATAAAATCTAGACCAAAAACATAAAAATAAGTTCCAGACGCAGTCTAATAAAAAATTGACAAATGATATTCACTCCTCATTCCAGTTACGTATATAGATAGTGATTTTTTTGACAAACAATCAAAAGTTTTGTTAAGAAACGCAAACTCAAAAGAGTTTACGGTCTAGAGTAATCTAACCAGGTTATGCGTCAAAACGATACGCATGGTAACAAACATGATGGTGACTTTTTCACCACGTGATGCGTGGAAAACGGGTTAACTTAAAAGACTATCATAAATGATTAAATCAAAATAAAGTTGGTTACATGTTTTCAGAATTTAAAAAGATGAGAAAATTACCAATCTACCCTTTCTTTTATAGGAATGAGCAAACATTGAATAGTGGCAGATGCAGGTGATGATATATAATTGAAGTTAGGCAGAGAGGTGTCACTATTGCTACATGAAAAGCTAATCAATATTTCTATACATCATACAATTTACCACTAAAACAATTATTCCTGCAGCTTTAAATGGTAAATGAATTATATCATGGTATGGAGTGTGGACCATTTGCCATTTGGGTACATCAACATATCCATAGCAAACCCATAAAGTACTTGCAATACCATGACATACCACATTATCATCATCATGTAATGTTCTATAAACACATTATGATATCATGACATCTTAGGAATGCATTATACAAAATCACCATCCTCATCATCATGAAATGTTCTAACCTAATTATGATAGTCGCCACCACCCGGGCCGGCCCTATTAATTCGTGTACCCTGTTCGAGCTTGAAAAAACGTGCCCTTAGGCCTTAACGAAATTGGGTATTGAGCTCACTAAAAGTCTAAACCTAATGCCAATTTGCTGATAACTAATCTAAACCATAAGAATAGTTTTGTAAGTGGGCCTATGTTGGTGTTTGTATGAGTATACCCTATTAAAAAATATTTAACACATACATATCGGGTTTTTTTTTTCATAAAATAACGTGTCCTTCAAAATATCCACCACCACCGCCGCCGCCGTGGCCACCACCATAATGAAATGTTTTAAACACATTATAATATAATGCCACGTTAGGGACGCGCGATACATCATCATCAACTACATCAAAAAATGTTCTAAACACATTATATTATGACGAAGCTTGAGATTTCTGACTGGGGGGGGGGGGGGGGTCGAAAATGTATATACCCAAAAGTTTCTATAAAACGGGGGGTCGAAAACGTATATACCCAAAAATTTCTATACGAAAACTACATACTCTCCACTACTGAGCGAAAAGTTCGGGGGTCGTCTGCCCCCTCCCGCCCTTACTATGCTACGCCCTTGATTATCATGCCATCTTAATGCACAAACAAATAAAACTTGTTGTACATTACAAAATACTTAATACACACCTTACTCCTACCAAAGTAAGTAATTTAAATATTTGATTAGTTTGTAGTAAAATACGCATCGGATACATGTTTCAAATATCATATACTCGAGTATTATCGGTCAAAACGGAGAAAATCAACACGTAAATGCACCTTACCCATAGGTAAAAAAGATGCAATTTGTAACCATATCAAATGCAACATATTAATCATTTCCCTTGCACTTTTAAATAAGTCACATTTAAACAAGAAATGGTAGCATTGTTAGATGGGGCAATTTCGTATGCCCCCTCTAAAATTACAAAATTTCATATTTCCCCAAATCATGCTCAAAGAGTATTGTACATTATGTATTGAAAACTTGGGTTTTGCGGAAATATGAAATTTTGCAAGTTTAAAAGAGAATATATGAAATTTCCCCGTTTTAAATATAAAGAAAATCATAAAAAATGAACATTTTTGGAGACTTACCTAAATAGCTATGTATTGATTTTATCTCCCCGTATCATCGTAAATTTATTGAAACGCACAAACCAAACCAGCTTTTTAAGAAAATATAGTAGATACAGTACAAAATTTTCACGTGTCTATAAAGATAAGTAAAAATATTGGTTGGATTTATATACATCAAGGCATGTCTATTATACCTGAAGATAATGCAAAATATAAGATAATATGTTTTGTGATTGTAGAGGGAAGAACCAGTATGAGATGAACACTAGTGTATAAATATACTTAAAAATGAATGTCTAAACAAACTAAAAATGATTACTAAATAGTTTTCCAGAAAAAAATATGGAATATTAAATTGTAAAAAAATATTTTTTTTATGAAAGGTGTGAATTATTCGCGAATGTCAGGAGGTCTAGCATACGTTGTCTTAACCGGGTCCGCGCTAGAGAGCCCCCTCGCACAATAGATCCCCAATTTAAACCCCTCAATGAGAAACCCTATCACCCAGGCTCGAACTTAAGACCTGGAGGAAAAAACTCACCCGAACCCACCATGGGTGGAACTTAATACCCGTGACTACCACTATAACACTAGTCATGTAAAAAATATATAATCACATGATGATCATATTGAAACAAGTGGTGTCATTTCAACATCTTTTTAAAGTTGTTTCCATCAAAGTAAGTGCATGACAAATCCAGAAATGTGAAAAAGAACAAGAAAAAAAAAACTTTTGGCAGAAAGAATGTAAGCTAGCCAGAAACATCTTTTAATTTGGTCCTTTCTCACCAAATAAAAGTTAAGCAAAATCACCTTTAGTAATATTTAGACAAAATTGCATAAAAACAACCTTTATGTTTGCCTCAAACTGCACTTTATACCTTTCACTATGAAATCGGCAAAAACCAACCTTTATGTTCATGTTTTGCTACAGTTTCAACCTTTAACACAAACTCTGTTAATATTCTTGGTTAAGTCACCTCACATGCTTTGGGCTTTTTAGTCATTTTACTTGTTCTTTTAATATTAGTTTTTTAATCAAAAACATAATTCACACATTCTTCTTCATCAAGCTCGATACATAAATACTATTATTTTCTTTGAAATTTTAGGCTCGTTATGGTTATGGCTGAATCAAGCTCGATGAGTGAATCTCAGACTCAAGTAGATCCAATTTAGGCTTGAGATTGACAAACTCGTCTAAGTTCAGCTCGGTTAGAGAACTTAACGTCTTGAGTCACTAATGAGCGTTTGACTTGTTTACACCCTATTCGTAGCTTGTGAAGCGCAAAATAAACGTATTAAATGACCAAAAATGAACTTGGATAGTTGGTAAATAACTTACAAGATGCGAGTGTGAGTCCAAAGGATGCTATATCGATGGAAATCATCGGTGGGATCAAACCAAAGACCATATCTTTCTTCTCTACCAACAATTGTGCTTCCATTTCCGTAAATATTCGTCTGAATTCTCCATTCTTTTCCTCTAATATTACCCAGAAACTCAAAATCAATTTCATCATGATTCTTCTCAAATATATCTCCATTTGACATCTGCAATAATTAATAACAAAGATACTAATAATGATAAAAAGAATAATAACATAAATTTAATTGTTTTATTGTTCTATATAGAGCAGGGACGACCACAATTAATAACTCGATTCGTTTATTTAATAGATATATTTGAACACGATGCGTTCAATAAATAGGTTAACTCGAACACGTTTAGTAAAACAAATTGGCTAACCTGATAACCCATTTAAGGGTTTATTTAAAAGTTCTTATTTAGATTTTAGAGTTGAAAAATGTTAATATTTGAAGTTAAACTAGTATTAAGCACCCCCGCGTTGCGGCGGGGGCGAGCACTAATGCCACACTACTGCCCGCGACCACCGACACTGAAGTTGCGGCGTGTTAATACGAAGAAATTAAACCGAAACGTAAAACACAGAATAAAATAACTAAGTTGATCTAGGACTCGTGCGTTACGATGAACCCGCGTCTAT
This sequence comes from Helianthus tuberosus, assembly GCA_030545235.1. Lineage (NCBI taxonomy): Eukaryota > Viridiplantae > Streptophyta > Magnoliopsida > Asterales > Asteraceae > Helianthus > Helianthus tuberosus. The sequence goes on along the minus strand of CM060450.1, from coordinate 156,897,627 downwards.
TTTTTCCGGTTTGACAGGTTCATCGTAATCTATATATAATATATATCATTACCACTATACAAACCATAATGCATGCATTACAACAACCATTGCATGAGTATGTTGCAAATTATATTTATACAAGATTTTGGCTAAATTAATTAGATTATTATAAATAATAATAATTTACAAATAGAACAACACAACTCTGAATGGATCAAACCGATTGAATATGGTAAGATAATGAAACCACTATTTGATTAGGGTACAACCACTTAAGCACAATTTACAACCATACATGCATACAAAACATATTGAATTTGGTAAGGCAATGAAACTATTATTTGATTAAGGTACAACTACTTAAGCACAAATTACAAGCAAACATGCATACGTGGTAAGATAATGAAATAATTATTTAATTAAGGTACAACCACTTAAGCATAAGTTACAACCAAACATGCATACAAATGTTCTAAAATAATAGTATATAAATAAGGTACAACTATTTAAGCACAAATTACAAGCAAACATGCATACGTGGTAAGATAATGAAATAATTATTTAATTAAGGTACAGCCACTTAAGCATAAGTTACAACCAAACATGCATACAAATGTTCTAAAATAATAGTATATAAATATTTTGATTTTTGAATTTCCTTTAACAATTCATTTGAACTGCAATACAGACAACAGAAATCGAATTTATATGTGGTTCCAAGCTTATTATATGGAAGATAAAAACACGTGGACAAAATTTTGATTTAAATAAGAGAATAATTCATCAAAAGTAGTGATTTTGGGTGAAAGTATTCAATATTATTGAAAATGAATGAAGAAAATAAGAAACAATTATCAAGAAATGAGCAGCAATAAAAAATTCACTTCAATCAATTTTGATCAAACTTTAGTAATGACAAAAAGGTAAAACATTAATTTTTTAAGAGCAATTTCTATTACACAATCAAACTTCAGATTTCAACCCAAGCCTTTCTCGTGAGGGCAGGCCATACCACTAGATATGATTGGGTGGTTCTAGTGATAGCCTCCAGTGGTCCGTCAATGATCTAAATTTATCGTTAAAAGAAGATAAATCATGTATTCAACCTGTTAACGGTTTAAGAATTAGGCTTAACGGTTCGATTTATGGTTTAAAACTTGAAATTGGCTGTTTAAACCGACCTGTCCCTCACCTTTATTATTTATTCTTTTCTACTCTTTTAGAGCATACGTAGTGGGGCGGTATGGCACCCCATAGCGCCGCCATGGCGCCGCCCACACCGCCACGAAGGGCGCCATGTCCAAAAAATTTTCAAAGGCGCGATAATAATCACGGCGGTATGGGGATGGTTTACAAACCTTTGACCAATCAGAAACAAGCAAGCTTTTTTTATATTAATTAATAAAATTGAAAATTATTAAATAGGTAATGATGGGTAGGGGCTTTATGACTACGGGCTCTAGTGATATAACGCCCCATAAAGCCCCCGTGTGACGTGGCACGACACGTGTCGCATAACGCCCCACAAGGGGCTTTATGACTACGGATGACCTTAGAATATAAAGCTAGCTTATAATGTTCATCTACTTTTTTTTTGTAGTGTATCTATCTTCAACTTTTGATTTACAAATCTAATATAATTATT